>CAKJTW010000001.1:66160000-67410000 GCA_917880005.1 Nanger dama | reverse complement strand
GGTACCAGCACTGAAAGTCGGAAACAGCTACCTTGTAAGCCTAATGAAGAGCCATGGCTGATCCCAAGTTTTATATAAAGGTACACCTCTGAATTTGTCAAAGTTAAATCCAGGCATTTGACCATCTCTCTCACTCCTCCAGTCTCTGGCAGGCCCCTACTTACTTTGCTCATTAGTCCAGCTCCAGCACAGATGGTGCAGGTGGGTATGCTGATGACTTCCTTCCCCATCAGGCTGCTCACTGCCCGAGGGTGCAGCAAATAAATGGTCTGTGCAGGTGTAATAGGGAAGGGAGGCTTGTCTTCTCTCGTAATACAGTCTATCAAAATCAAAATCCCCTTGGCTGACTTGCCAGGAAGTGTACTTTGTCATGATAATATGAAAGAGAAAGAATGACACCTACATTTATTTACTTTTCTCTCTTCTTTTTCACTTAAAAAAATCTTCCAGATGTTCAGAAGCTTGACATTTAATATTCCATGTTTGACCTTTCAGTCTTCTGCCATCTGCCACAAAGGGTGTTTTAGGAAGCTAATGTGAAAAGGCATTTCATAATAGATTGATTCAGTTGTAGCACATTTTGATGGTGCTAATCAAGGTAAAAATTCCAACACTAATATAAATATTTCAGCAAGTGTTCTCACATATCTCCCCCAAATTTTCTGATAGCATCTGCCTCTTGCCACCATGTGAAGACATGCTTACATCTCAACATAACCTGTTGGGTCTTAATCAAATTATATCTTTTTCACTGGTACCAGAGATTGTCTACTTCTTATTTATAAGTGTAACTGCACTTGTTCTGTAAAGAGGTAAGAAATTCCCAGAAAATACATTATCTGTAAGATTAATAACAAAATATAGTAACACTGAATATTACTGTATTAATATTGAAGTACACTCAGTTAACTCAGCCATGTCCAACACTGCGGCCCTTTGGACTGTAGCCAACCAGATTCCTCTATCCATGAAATTTTCTAGGCAAGAACACTGGAGCAGGTTTCCGTTTCTTCCCCCAAGGGATCTTCCTGACTCAGGGATAGAACCTATGTCTCCTGCATTGGTAGGCAGATTCTTTACTACTAGCACCACATAGGAAGCCCAATATTCAAGTTTAAGTCAGCTCACTAAATCAATAGGAAAATAATGCAAACAAGTTCCCATTTTAGGGAAAAAAAAAATAAGGACAAGAAGAGCATTGTATATTCCTATGATAACCACAGTTGAATCCATCTGCTCACAGTATCCATGTACTAGTAACTAAGTCTCATTGATAAATCATTGCTAATATTATCTCACAACCCCTCCTTTCTATCTTTTGGTCAAAGTTTCCTTTTTGTAGACTGAGGAGTTTTATGTTTATATTCCCTATTCACTTTGTATCCCCCTATGAACCCCGATTTTTCATTCTGAGCAGAGATTTCACTAGGTATATTGTTTGCTCTTTGGTCAGTACATAGATCTTCACTTTCACTTGGATGCTTGTATAATGCTCACCTTCCATAGTCAACTTAAGAACAAGTACAATTCTCAGCCATGTTTCTGAATATACCAGGAGTTTAACTAGTGTGAGCATTGCAGAGGTAGGTATATATTAATGTGTCACTGACCCACTGGGTGTGAGGAGAATAGTTCATGTGAGTGACATCTGACAACCCTTCTACTATTCAAAAATTATATTCCTGGTAGTTGAGTGGGAGCAATGGTAAAGTTTCCAGGTTGGCCCACGAACAGGGTCTCTCACTTTAAGGTTTACCACTGAGATATGGAAATGTTTTTCTCAACTCTCAAGTCTTGTTTGATTTCAGAAATAGAATCCAAGCTGAAGACTGGGAGTTCCTAGCCATCCTCTGTCTGGGCTCAAGTTAGTGGGAATTCATTCCAGAAGCCAGGAAACTCTTTATTAATATTCTCAGTTTGCAGTTCAATTGCTATTTTGAGCATTTTTAGTGGGACTTAATGTGCAATTAACTGATAAATTAGGAGCTGAATGAAGGATTGTTGGGAGCATTTTTATTAATGGTTATCAGTCTAGGACATGCCACTAATCATTGATCTGATAACAACCATAAAGTCTGGAAAATAATAAGAAACTGTTCCATAGATTTTCAAAATAATTAATTGCCTCTCCAGACAAAGTCTCAAGGAATTTTTCTTCTGAAAGGACATTTCTCCACCACATAAAGTCTCCCTGAATTGATCCGTCCTCTTGAAAATGGTTCCTTTTCCTTTAAATTTCTCTGTAATGTCCTTTGTCTTGTTGTATTTGCTTGTTGTATTAGCATAGGTTTATATATACAGCTTGAATTAGAATAAGGATTTGAATTCTATTGGGTATGTGTAACTTTGGACAAGTTTTTTATTAAATTATTCTTCTGTGAAATGGAAATAAGAGTATGCTTTAACTCACAATGTCATAATTGTAGAGATATAAATATATCTGGAGAAGGCAATGGCACCCCACTCCAGTACTCTTGCCTGGAGAATCCCATGGATGGAGGAGCCTGGTAGGCTACAGTCCATGGGGTCGCTAAGAGTTGGACACGACTGAGCGACTTCACTTTCACTTTTCACTTTCATGCATCGGAGAAAGAAATGGCAGCCCACTCCAGTATTCTTGCCTGGAGAATCCCAGGGACGGGGGAGCCTGTTGGGCTGCTGTCTATGGGGTCGCACAGAGTCAGACACGACTGACGTGACTTAGCAGCAGCAGCAGCAGCAGCATAGATATATCACTTTGTATATAGTGAGTCATAATAACCATCAGCTATGATCATTATTATCATTGTTATTATTATACTATCATATTATCTGTGGCATAGTCATTATTTATCTGAAAGCTTTAATAGGTGAGACTTGCTTTGAAACACATAAATAAAGATATGGCAGAAACCAACACAATATTATAAAGCAATTATCCTCCAATTAAAAATAAACAAATTAAAAAAATAAACAACTATATTTCTTTATATGGAGGAAGATTTTTCTGATATGCAGGAAGATAGTACATGTACTAAGTGTTTAAACCACTTTTCTCAAAAATGAAAATATTCAACAGATATAGATTGATCAAACAGTGCACACATACCTTCAAGTGTAACTAGGAAAATGTTATCATACTTAACTCTGTAGGCCAAAATTATTTGATTTTCTTGTTCTTTATTTCAGGAGTCTCCAACTTTTTACAATTAACTGAGTTACTTTTGGAATCAGACACTTATAATGTATGCTATTTAAGAAAGAAGCAGCCTGGTTATTAGATATATTCATTGAATACAATTTTGACCCCAATTTTATAGTATCAATATGAGAATCACAACACGTCTACCAGGAAGCATGATAACTTCTTTTTGAAATGTCAGTCTCTAAAAGGAAACTTCACAAAGTAATGGCCCTCTTTTATACCTGTTCTTCTTTCCCTGAACAGGTAAGGAACTTCTAACCTTCTGACAATTGCCTGATTCCCTTCAGAGGTATTCTGCCAGCTGTCACTAATCAATGATTATCCCCAGTAAGGGTCCCAAAATGGGGATTCATAGTATAAAACTCTGTCTGAGCCAGATTCTCCTCAAGTCATAAAGTCTGAGTCCTCTTCAATGTACTTCTGGACACTGTCAGAACATTTTATGGGGATAGTCCTTTTTCTCTAGAGTCCTCATGATTGCTGAGTGATTTACCCCGCCCCTCCCCGCCTTTCTTTCTCTTCTATTCCGGTTCTCGGCAAGAGAGAGGATAAATTGACACGGACAACAAGATAGCTCACAACTAGGGTACCGCTGCCCCTAGTAAAGCTGCCAACACTCAACAGCAAAAGATCTGTGCTTCCATGATTGTGACACTGTTGATGCCACCTCCTTTCACTGGCGCTGCTGGTAGTGTGTCACACCCCCAAAGCACAGCTGAGATGGCTGAGACAACATCCGCTTTCAAACCACTGCAAGTGGACAGGCTCAGAGGCCAATCTAACTGCTGGTTATTCTGCTGTTCTAAGAGCTCTTGTCTAATTCTGACTCACGATTTTTTTTTTTTAATTTAAATTTTTATTTTTGGTTGAAAGACAATTGCTTTACACTGTTGGTTTCATTTCTGCCATACATCAACATGAATCAGATATACATATGTCCCCTCCATCTTGAACCTCCCTCCCACTTCCCACCCTTTCCCACCCTTCTAGGTTGTCATAGAGCCCTGGTTTGAGTTCCCTGCGTCATATAGCAAATTTGGGTATCTATTTTGCCTATGGTAGTATTTATGCTTCCATGCTACTCTCTCCATTCATCTCACCCACTTCTTCCTCCCAGCAACCCAGCCTGTGTTCATCAGTCTGTTCTTTATGTCTGCATCTCTACTGCTGCCTTGCAGATAGGTTCATCAGTACCATCTTTCTAGATTCCATGTATGTGTGCTAAGATATGATATTTGTTTTTCTCTTTCTGACTTACTTCACTCTGTATAATAGTCTCTAGGTTCATCCACCTCATTAGAACTAACTCAGATTGTGTTCCTTTTTATGGCAGAGTAGTATTCCATAGTATATATGTACCACAGCTTGTTTATCCATTCATCTATTGATGGACCTTGAGTCTGCTTCCATGTCCTCTCTATTGCAAATAGTTCTGCAGTGAACATTGGGGTGCATGTGTCTTTTTCAGTTTTGGTTTCCTCAGGGCATATGCCTAGAAGTGGTATTGCTGGATCCTATGGTAGTTTTGGGCTTCCCTGGTGGCTCAGATGGTAAAGAATCTGCCTGATCTGGGTTTGATCTCTGAGTCAAGAAGATCTCCTGAAAAAGAGAGTGGCTTCCCACTCCAGTATTCTTGGCTGGAGACTTCCATGGGCAGAGGAGCCTGGTGAGCTACAGTCCAAAGGGTTCCAAAGAGTCGGACTTGACTGAGTGATTAATACACACATGGTAGTTTTATTCCTAGTTTTTAAGGAATGGCCATACTGTCTTCATAGTGGCTTTATCAATTTATGTTCCCACCCACAGTGCAAGAGGATTCCCTTTTCTCACACCTTTTCCAGCCTTGTTGTTTGTGGCTTTTTGATGATAGCCATTCTGACCAGTGTGAGGTGTGAGGTGATATCCCTTTAGGTTTTTTTTTTTTTTGTTTTTGTTTTTGTTTTTGTCACTGATGCTGTTTAACACGTGAAATTTTGTTCATAATGGTTTTTTTAATTTTTATTTTCACTTTATTTTGACTCACGATTTTTAAAGCTGTTTACTTCTTTACTTTTTCTTACTTAAGGGTAATTTATTCCCTCTTCTAAATAGTTTCCTAACAGCCACCTTTGCCACCACCAATCCTAGCCAACTGGCATATCAGACACTTCTGATTATCAGGAACATCTAACAAATATCCATTTCAGATGTTGCTAAAATTAAGCCATGGTCACGTGAACTAGAAGTATCCAAGAGCCCAGTTATCAGTACAATCTTAAACTGCATCAGTGTAATTGCAGTTCTAAAATGCACAGACATGGATGGTGTAGTTATTTATTCATTCTGGTGTGGTGTACCAGAAAGAATAGTGGAGCGAAAATCAAGAGATGGATTAGAGCCTATTGGTCTCTGAATTACCTTTATAAGCTTGGGCAAGTCTCAAAAATTCTAGCCCATTTGAAAAATGAGGGGACTGAACTCAAAATCTCAGAGGTTTCTTCCAGGCTCTTTTAAGGTCTGAATGAAAACACTTTTTAAAAGACCCAGTTTGGGGGAGCAGCAGTGAAAGGTGCTACATAACAGAATTCAGGTTCTGTTATTTAATACTATAGCATCAATTTGCATGGTCTGTGTTAATATAATTAAAAAGAGGAAGCTCACCAGCCAGATGTTGTATGACACTTTCAGATTGTTATTTCAAAGCTTGTAGGTGGAAAGAGGCTTTAACCTTGTCTTGTAGTTATTTTTCTATCTATACAAAAGAAATAGGTCTTCAGAAGAATACCAATGTCTGAGAACTGTCACAGTGAAATTTAGGAAGGATTGTAAGCAAAACAGTTTAAGAATACAATATAGTAATAGAAAGCCAAATTTAGAGAATAAAGATATTTATAAACTTAGTAAGAAACCTCAGCCACTTTTTATTCAATGAATATAAATATTTTGGGGGAAAAACATTGAGATTCACATTACACAGATAGAGAAAGAAAGAAAATATATGAATTTTTTCAGTCCATGTTACTAAGGTAAATGCAGACATCATTATAAAATTGCAGTGCTGATAATGTGGCTTGTGTAGGCTATGTGCATTTTTTCCCTTTCATATACTAAAGAATTTGAAAGTAGAACTACAACTGCAATTCAAATTGAAGACTGAGAAATCTTCTTACCTAGAAATAAGATTAATCACTCTCTAATTGACTCTCTGATCAGGATAAAGATTTCTAAGAAGAAAATGTAATATGTTTCTCAAGAAATTAAAGATGATGAATGAGGGGTCATTAGCATTATGGGGATTCCAGGAAGGCATATGTCTCAAGATGAAGTAACCTTTACTGAATTAGATAATTTAAGAAGTAAACTTATTAGGTATATTTGAATTTATTGGCAAAGTACTTCTTAAACTTCCTAGTAACAAAATCCCAGTAAGAACATTGTTACAATAGCAATTTAGAACAAGTTCTTCTTGTCTTTATTAGGCACTTGACAAAAACACAGGGTAGCCTATAAAACTCCATAAAAGCAGGGAGAATGTTGTTTATATTTTCCATAAAGGTCTCAGCTCACTATGAATGCTAAGTGGATGCTAAATCTGAGTCATGAATATGCCTCTCTAATGAGTACTAAAGAATTCCCAGAGTAAGATCATGCCTTTGTAACCAGTGTCAAACACCAACCTTTCCTGCCTTTGTATCAAAGCAGTTCTCAGAAGCTTTCTGCCCGTGATCCTTATCATTCACAGTAAATGTTGATTAAATTAATTTTAGAGTTTTCTTGAAATGAGTCCAAAAAAAAAAAAAAAAAAAAACCCAGAGGTCTTAGTAGACCTCAGTGATTAGAAAACATGTCTTAGTCTAATTAGTTTCCCTCTTTTCTGAAAAATTATGTCATACTTTTTCTTCTCTCTCCCAGCAACTGTTGACCCAGTTCTCACTTTCTGCTGATGACCAGTTTCACTTAGAAAATATAAATAGTCTCATATTTCATCTACCCACATCAGAATTGTTATATCAAGTCAACATATTATATTATCTCTCCTAATACATTTGATCAACTTTCCCTTAAATGGCATTGCTCTAGCCATTCTTCCCTCTGTTCTATGACCAGTTTTTTGTTTCTTGCATCACTCCTATCAGCATATTAACATGGTGTTACTCACTAACCTTAAAAAACAAAACAGAAGTCTCTCTGCTTCTCTGAATCCTACTTTTCCAGCCACAGTCCCTCTTTCTTTTTCCTATTGCAACAAATCTCCTTGGAGGAACTGCCTATGTTTGCATCTCTAATTTCTGTTCTCCATTTTCTTTTGAAACCAGTCCAAATAGGTTTTTGCCTCTATCATTCCACAGAAGCTACTTTGTCAAGGTCATCATGACTTTCATATTGTTAAGTCCAATGATCAATTCAGTCCTCATCTAACTTGACCTGTCAGCATCATTTGAGAGTTACCTCCTCTTTCATCTTTTATTCAATTTCTTCCTTTGTCCTCACTCTCCTCACATCACTTCTATCTCACGGGCTTTTCTCACCCTTAATCTCCTTTTCTGGTTTGTTCTCTTCTCTCTAATCACTTAAAGGGAGAGTATCCCAAAGCAAAATTATTTGGCTTCTCTTATTTATCTATAGTCCTAGTAGGTGATTTCATGCAGTCATTGATGATTGCTACATGTCTATCTCTGCCATGGTATTCTCTCCTATTCCATATATATACAAATTATATATAATATATAAAGATTGGTGCAAAAGTACTTGTGATTTTGGACCGTGAATTTTAAATCATAACTAGGCTCAAACACATCTTTATTAATCAAAATAGGAACCATTACAATTCACACATTTTTGCAAGCAAGAGATAGGTTTGTTTATTCCTGTAGCGTAAAATCCATGCTTCGGGATTCAACAAGCTCTTGAAAGGATTTTCTGCCTCCTGCTGGTTGTGGAGGCATTTTTTCCTGAAAGAAGTTGTCAAGATGCTTGTAGCCCAATTCTTTCAACATTTAAAGCTTTGGTTGTTTCATATGAGGTCAGATATTATCATAGAGAAGAACTGGGCTCTTTCTGTTGGCCAATGCTGGCTGCAGGCACAACAGTTTTCAGTACATCTCATTGATCTGCTAAGCATACATCTCAGAGTAATGACTCTGCTGGACTTGAGAAAGTTGTAGTGGATTAGATGGGCAGGAGACCACTGAAGAGTGACCATGACCTTTTGTGGTACATGGTTGGCTTTCGGAAGTGCTGTGCAATTTCTTCTCCGTCCAGCCACTGAGCTGGTCATCACTAGCTGTCATATAAAATCCACTTTTCATCGCATGTCACAATCCAATCAAGAAATGGTTCATTGCTGTTTGTAGAATAAGAGAAGATTGCATCTCAAAATGAGATTTTTGGATTTTCGATCAGCTCATGAGGCAGCCACTTATCGAGCTTCTTCACCTTTCTAACTTGCTTCAAATGTAGGACATTGTAGAATGGTCAACGTTGAGTTCTTTGGCAACTTCTTGTGTAGTTGTAAAAGGATCAGCTTCGATGATGGCTTTCAATTGGTTATTGTCAACTTCTAAGGGCCAGCCACTATGCTTCTCATCTTCAATGCTCTCATTTCCTTTGGAAAACTTTCCAAACCACTACTGCACTGTACATTATTTGTTGGCAGTTCTTGGGCCAAATGCATTGTCATGTTCTGAGCTGCATTCCTTGCTTTACAACCCATTTTGAACTCAAATAAGAAAATTGCTCAGATTTGCTTTTTGTCTAAAATCATTTCCCTAGTCTAAAATAAGTATAAAATAAACAGCACTTCCCTGGTGGCTCAGATGGTAAAGAATCTTCCTGCAATTCAGGAGACCTGGATTCGATCCCTGGGTGGGGAAGATCCCCTGGAGAATGAAATGGCAACCCACTCCAGTACTATTGCCTGGAAAATCCCATGGACAAGAGGAGCCTAGTAGGCTACAGTCCACTGGGTTGCAAAGAGTTGGACACGATTGAGCGACTTCACTCTTACTTTAATCACTTAATAGTTTGTATCATCCCTACTTTAAAAACATAATCAAATCTGACCATTTCTTACTACATTCATATTTAACTCCCTGGTCAAAGGTGCTTACCTTTATATTAGGATTATTACAACACCTTTCTAATTCATCTACTCACTTCTATTCTTATCTAGCACAATCTATTTTTAATATGATAAAAAGAGTATTTCTCTTAAAATTTAAGTTAGATTGTGATTCTACTCAGAAACCTGCAATAAATACTGTTCTGGCTATCTATCACTGCATAACATTTACACTAAAATATGGTTTTAAGCAACATTTTCTAAATTGCCTCTCATGGATCTGTTTTGACTAGTCTCTGAGTGGCCACCTTTCCAGAGAGTGCTAAATTCTAACAGATAGTGACTGAGACTGCAGTCACCTGAGGACTTGACTGGGCTGGATATATTCCAGATAGCTCTTCCACAGGGTTGCCAGGAAATTCTGATGACTGACTTGGTGCTCAGCTAGCTGTCAATCAGGTTGCTTACCCATGGTTTCTCCATATATATCAGGCTTCTGAGAATGCGTGGGAACCCACAATGCCCAGGTTCCAAGAATACGCATTCTAAATAGCAGGAAGTGGGAGCTGTGAGTCTATAAAAACCTAGGCCCCCAAACTGGCATGAAGCCATTTCTTTTGTGTTCTGTGAACCAAAGAGGTTGGTTGTGATGGTTGGATGGCATCACCGACTCAATGGACCTGAGTTTGGGTAAACTCTGGGACTTGGGGATGGACAGGGAGGCCTGGCATGCTGCAGTCCATGGGGTCGCAAAGAGCTGGACACGACTGAGTGACTGAATTGAACTGAACCAAAGAGGTAACTAAACAGTCACCCAGATTCAAGGGAAGAGGACATACATGCAACCTTGCAATGGAAGGACATTCAGAGTTTCTGGGATCAAGCTTGGAGACACGTGTATGCTCAGCTGTGCCCAGTTCTTTGAGACCTTATGAACTGTAGCCCGCCAGGCTCCTCTGGCCATGGGATTTTCCAGGCAAGAATACTGGAGTGGGTTGCCATTTCCTCCTCCAGGGGATCTTCCCGACCCAGGGTTTGAACCCGCATTTCTCTGAGTCTGTTGCACTGTAGGCAGATTCTTGACCACTTGAGCCATTGGTAGTGCTTCATCTGCCATAGTTTCCATCTCATTCACAGTGAAAAGCAATATTCTTACTGTGGGCTTCAAAGACCTATACAGTAAGGATTCTAGTTACTTCTCTGATGTTCTTATCTCTATCAGCTTCCATTGTCACTGCACTCCAGCTTCACTGAAATTCCAACTAGTTATCAAAGCCTCAAAGTCTTAAAGTTTGTCATTTTCTCTTTCTAATATCCTTTTCCCTAAGGTATTTTTATATGTATATAGCTCAGTCCTTGTTTTAATCTCTGTTTAAATATAACCATCTGAGTGAGGACTTTCCTAGCAACCATACACACACACACACACACACACACACACACACACACACTCACACACTCACACGCACATATATATGAATAAAATTTGTTGTCTGTCTCATATCACTTGAAAGAAAGATACAAAGACTGGAAATTTTTTTTTTTACTGTTTTATTTATTGCTACACTTGTGATTTTTTTTAGAGTAGCTCTTTGAATACTGAAGAAGCTCAAAAAGATGTTTTGAAGAAGGAACATATGCTATATTTATTTAACCCTGATAGTTTAGTTTTATTCCATTCTATTGCGGCACCTTAGGATTTTGCCCTTCTGTTTCATTAAAGAAGTATTTGTGGAAGGGATGCTCACCCCCAGTTACTTGAGCACATTCAGGGAACAGCTCCTGGCGCATTTCAACATTCAGAAAATTGTTCTGAACACATAATGGTTGAACTATCGACTATGACAAAATGAGATCTCATTAGGAAGCAAATGTAGCAGTAAAAGGTAGCAAATTCACTCTCTGACACCACCTTGGAATTTGAAGAATCCAAATAATTGAAATAATTGCTTTGTAGTATTTTAGGGCTTGAGATCTATAAGCCTATTTCCTAGGATTTATATGTACAGAGATTTAAATCAGGCTAAATGTTATATGTTCAGAAGCCATCCAGTGAAGGCTTTCAGTTTCTCTTGACCTTCAGTCTAGTTCTCTGTCCATTCATCATACTATTTCCAACAAACAAATCAGAGCCTTGGCAGATGATCACTTTGAGCCTTCATTGATGAGTCCTTACTAAGATTTCTCATGAAGATGGCTTTGCTTAAAACTACAAGATAAAGAAATTGTCAAACTGTCAAAAGTGTCTTTTTCACCACGGAAATCAGTCATTATCAAAAACTGTAAATTTCGCAGTTGGTTAATTCAAGTTCTGTTGTGGTTGACGCTGATAATTTTTCAGAGCTATGCTGTCAATACACCATTGTTGGAAGCAGGTTCATTAGTTAACTCACTGATGATGTGTCTCACACAATGGAGTTTCCAAAGATACTTTGCCTGAATGAAAGCTGGCCCTTGTCGATGTGATTTCAGTGCTACAGTTAAAGAATATAGAGAGGAGCTTCTAGTATAAATATGGCACTGAAGAAAAAGTCACCGAGACTTTAGCAACAGGAGTAGCTGAACCCAGGAAATGCATCCTATATTTTATCTGCAGATCAGCATAGAACAGCAGCCCTGATTCATCTGTGAAAGTTTACACCAATGCAGAGGCAAAGTGCAAGCTCAGCAGGAACAAAAGATGACCCTGCAAAGGATGTCATTCAAAACTGGATTGAAGGATGTCCAGGAACCTGCTAGTAGGTTGCTTCTCCTGGTATCAGGAGATGATTATTCCCAGCAGATTCTAAGAACTGTTTCATATTCAGTAGGTCAATATGTTTTTGGATCCTGCATTGATTATAATAACTACAATTCTGTTAACTTTTATGGAGGACTTTGTGCCAGAGCAATCACTGAATTCAGGTATTATATCATTAATCCTAAAACATTAGCAGGCTCCTTAACTCTTCCTTCTAATGTATGTATCTACCTGCATCAGTCCATTTCCACTACAACCACCATCCAGCATTGTTTGTCACTTGAAGCATGTCAGTAGCATCCAGGTAGCTCTCCCTGCTTCCATTCCTAGACCTCAATAAATTCTCTATACAGGCAAGAGATTGATCTTTCTATATGGCCATGATATATCATGTGTGATCTCTCCCCTACTAAACTATCAGTTTAATTTCATATCATTTTGCTCTTCACTTTCTGTGTGTGTGTGTGTGTGTGTGTGTGTGTGTGTGTGTGGTTCCTTGAATATTTCTTGCCTTTTTCTGACTTACACTTTCCTACAGTAAGCATATTTTTCATATCTTTTCTCTCCCATGTTATCTTGCATATTTCTGTTTGTCATTTCCCCAAATCTCATTCTTCCTGTTAGATACGTCCTAAACCTATACTTTTCATATCATTTATGTAACTGAATGTGGAGAGCTCATTGTACAATTATTTTTTTCTAACTCTGATACACTAGAATGTGAACTTCTTAAGGGCGGGGGACACATTTTTTTGTTACTTTTTAACATCCTTATTGAATAACCATAGGATATGAACATAATCAGCACTAACTGTAAGTTTTTTTAATTAATTAATAGGTTTCATACCTATAATGTTAGGGGAAATTGACATTTTTGAAAGAGAACCAGTATTTTGAAAGAGAAGATATCATATATATCTAAAATGAATTAGGGAAATATCTAAGAGATACATCTCCATAATATCAAGGTCAATATTAAGTGATAATAATGATTCAAAAGGAGGATGACCATGGCAAATGACAACATCTATATCTAGGAACTTACAAGCAGAACTTTAGAGTCATTCCACGTGTATCTGCAGGGGTAGCATCAATTAACTTCAAAGAAAGTTTTATCTCTTAGTAAAAAATAAATTGGCATTTGAGACAGAGATATATGATTATCCACACTGACTTGAATTTTCTGAGGCATGTGACTCTATCACTTACTCAGTTTTTCCCTAAAAATGTTTTCCTTCTTAGATGCATATACTACTTTCCTCTATTGTTCTTGGTCATGCTTCCTGGACATTTCATTCTCAGTCTTTTCCCCAATGCACTAGGTTTTCCCAGTGTTCTATCTTCAGTCTTCTTTCTTTTCACATTTTCTATTCACCTTATCAGATCTATTGATGCACTGACTGGACTGGACTTAACACACTAAAAATTTAGACCTAAAAAGTCACAGTTTATTCTTTCCTTTGGATCAGCATCTCAGATTCATCCTGCCATGCTCAAAATATGTAAAACCCCATTGTAAGCTTCTGTATTATCCATTGGGTTGGTAACCTGGAACAAAATGGGAAAAATCTGTTGCCTTATTGAATTTATGGAAGAACACAAGATAAACTGTACACCAATAAACATAAAGGTCAGTTTTCATTCCAATTCCAAAGAAAGGCAGTGCCAAAGAATGCTCAAACTACCACACAATTGCACTCATCTCACACGCTAGTAAAGTAATGCTCAAAATTCTCCAAGCCAGGCTTCAGCAATACGTGAACCGTGAACTTTCAAATGTTCAAGCTGGTTTTAGAAAAGGCAAAGGAACCAGAGATCAAATTGCCAATATCCGCTAGATCATCAAAAGGCAAGAGAGTTCCAGAAAAACATCTATTTCTGTTTTATTGACTATGCCAAAGCCTTTGACTGTGTGGATCACAATAAACTGTGGAAAATTCTGAAAGAGATGGGAATACCAGACCATCTGACCTGCCTCTTGAGAAATCTGTATGCAGGTCAGGAAGCAACAGTTAGAACTGGACATGGAACAGACTGGTTCCAAATAGGAAAAGGAGTATGCTGAGGCTGTGTATTATCACCTTTCTTATTTAACTGATATGCAGAGTACATCATGAGAAACGCTGGGCTGGAGGAAGCACAAGCTGGAATCAAGATTGCCATAAGATGTATCAATAACCTCAGATATGCCGATGACACCACCCTTATGGCAGAAACTGAAGAAGAACTAAAGAGCCTCTTGATGAAAGTGAAAGAGGAGAGTGAAAAAGTTGGCTTAAAGCTCAGCATTCAGAAAATGAAGATCATGGCATCTGGTCTCATCACTTTGTGGGAAATAGATGGGGAAACAGTGGAAACAGTGGTAGACTTTATATTTTGGGGCTCCAAAATCACTGCAGGTGGTGGTTGCAGCCATGAAATTAAAAGACATTTACTCCTTGGAAGGAAAGTTATGACCAACCTAGACAGCACATTAAAAGCAGAGAAATTACTTTGTCAACAAAGGTCCATCTAGTCAAGGCTATGGTTTTTCCAGTAGTCATGCATGGATCTGAGAGTTGGACTGTAAAACAAAGGTGAGCGCAGAATGGATGCTTTTGAACTGTGGTTGTTGGAGAAGACTCTTGAGAGTCCCTTGTACTGCAAGGAGATCCAACCAGTCCATCTTAAAGGAAATCAGTCCTGAATAATCACTGGAAGGACTGATGTTGAAGCGGAAACTCCAGTACTTTGGCCACCTGATGTGAAGAGCTGACTTGGGAAAAACGCTGATGCTAGGAAAGATTGAGGGTAGGAGAAAAAGGGGACGACAGAGGATGAGATGGTTGGAAGGCATCACCCATTCGATGGACATGAGTTTGAGTAAACTTTGGGAGTTGTTAATGGACAAGGAGGCCTGGTGTGCTGTAGTTCATGGGGTCACAAAGAGTCAGACACAATTGAGCAACTGAATTGAACTGAACTGAATAAACATAAATATGTTAACAAAACAGATACATTGTGATTTTGAAGAAAAGTACATAATAAAATGTTATGAGAAAGGAGAACACAGGAAATATAAATTTAATTGGGATCGAGAATGACTATTCTGATTTAAAAGATTCTCAGCTGATTTCTGAGGGCAGGAGTATTTTAAGTACTGACTATGGGGAAGGAAATTCTGGTGCAAGGACAAGAAAGGAGCTGTGTGTTCAAACCTTAGAAGATTTGCTGAAATTCCCTGTACATACTTCAGCTTGATATTGAAGGACTGAGGCTACCAAAAAAAATGTGCAAATATTTTCTGGGAAAGGATTCACTACTTCAGTGGTTTAGCAAACTGTACAGGTTACAGTCCATGGGGTCTCAAAGAGTTGGACAGGACTGAGGGACTTTACTTTCATGCGCTAGAGAAGGAAATGGCAACCCACTCCAGTGTTCTTGCCTGGAGAATCCCAGGGACGGGAGCCTGGTGGGCTGCCATCTATGGGGTCGCACAGAGTCGGACGTGACTGACATGATTTGGCAGCAGTGGCAGCAGCAGCTGATTTGAAATTTACAGCACACGGACTTTTTTTTTTTTTTAACATATATAGTCTTAGTAAACACAACTGAACTCTGGTCCATGGAGTCGCAAAAAAATCGACCACGATTTGGCAACTCAACAACTTGTCTAACAAGACAATTCTGTGTCTTCTGTCATCTTTTGACCCCCTAATCCTGAGGAACTGATGAGCTACAGTTCTAAGGGTTGAGAAGAGTCAGACACAATTGAGTGTTTAAGCTAAGCTGTTAATCATCCTTTAAGCCCAGTGTCACTTTGACTGAGAAGAGTCCTTAAAATCTATCTTTACTTCCATTCACTCATCATTTCTTGCAATGCACTTATCACACAGTATTGTAATTATTCTATTTCTCCCTCCTGAAATAGGCTCTGAGTATTTTGAGACAAGATTCTATATCTCATTCACTTCTATATATCTCACTTAAGATGCATCAGGTATATAGCAGGGCACAATAAATATTTCACTCAGTAAGGGAAAGCATTAATATTAAGTGCAGCAGACGTTCCTCACTGAAAGATGTGTTTTTTCTCCTTGGCTATGTCAGAATTTAATTTTAAGTTAACATTATCTTGCACACATGGGTCTTTTATAAAATGTTTTATAATGGTTGGTTGCAAAAGCATAGGAGTCAACTGACTCTATTAATGCAAATGACCAGGGTGATTTTTAGAGAAAAGATTTGTTTTTGTTAGTTTTGTGAGCTGAATCATTTGGATATTTTTACATTTCCATAAAATACTGATATATTCACTAATGTAATCCAGCAGTCCTCCTCTAGACACCCAATTAAAGTCCACTCCCATTTCAGCCATCGTTTATCAGAAACTTACTGGCCCTGAAGGTCATCAAAATTTAGCTCCAACAGAATACAGAGAAAGCAGATGTCCCTTTGTAGAGAATTACCCAAATAAATTTTTCTGAACAACAAATGAATAGAAAGCATTGCTATAGCTCACAAATAGTCCTCAATTGGAAGGTGGTTTGTTAAGATAACTATTAAGAGAAAAGGATTTCAACCATAAAGGTTTGTTAAATTTTCTATTGATTGGTATCCACCAATCAATGTGTGCCAACATGATCGGAATATACTCATTGCATTTCCATGTTTAGCATAACATAATTTTTATACTTAGCATCATTGAGATGCTAAGGAATTTCTCATAATAGCCAGAGAAAAGTAGTAAAAGAAATAGTTCCTATAGATTTTTCAAAGAAAGGCTACATTTCCCTTGATGATGATGGAGACTCTATACAGTGATCTTAAAGAGTTAGTCAAGAACCAACAAAATGACCAGAAGTTTCTCTGAGGTAGTACAGTCTGAATAATAAATTCAGTCATCTGTGTGTTTTAGATTTTTGTTTTTAACCACAGTGCTTGTGAAATAAACAAGCAAAATCATACTGCAAAGACATAAGCAAAATAGCCTGGGGATGGAATATCTTTGAAACATCATGCAGCATATACCCATGTATCCTGCATCTCCTGTATGGCAGGCAGATTCCTTGCTGCTGAGCTGCCATGGGAGCTCCAGTAATAATTCACACACATCTTTACACACAATCTTTTTGATGCACCCATTTCTCCCCACTCAGCAGACAGGTGGCTGAAAGCAAAGTGTTGGTCCCAGTGGTGGTTCTCTTCCTTATCTATCTTTATCTTTGTATTTATATTACTAGATCCTGGTTATCTAGGGGGACTCTCAGACTCAATATTTGCTCAGTGACTGATTAGAACAGAATAAGACCTTATGATTCTCACCATACTCTCTTCTCTCCCACTGTGACCACTCTTGCTCTATTTCTCCCACTCTCTGTGCCCCTAAACTAAGCTTCCTTACTGTGCTACTTCTAGGAACTCCTCTAAGAATAACATCTCTCCTTTGATTTCCAACATTAGTATGAAGTTTTGGTCAAGAACTCCACTCTTGGTAGGATAGTTTCGATTAGTTTATTGTTTTCATACCTCTGTAATACTGCTGATCACACCGACTGCTTTGTTTGCATCACCTAAGTCTAACATTGCTTTGGTCTTTCTTCCCACCAATTATCACATCTATCTTGTTTGACTTTTATTATATATATATATATATATAAAAACTTTATTTTACTTTACAATACTGTATTGGTTTTGCCATACATCAACATGCCTGTTTGACTTTTAATGTATGTTTTCATGTCATAATAATTTTATGAGGTAGAGATAATTAGCTCCACTTATCCAATGCAGGAATTGAGGCTTAGGGAAGTCAAATGACATGCCTAAATTCATCACCCAGTACTAAGATGCCAAAATCAGTATCCAAAATTCAGACATAATTTGAAAATATCAGTGAACTGAAACATTAAAAATTAACAGTTTTTGTGTGAAAGTCTGGGATTCTAACTTTTTTGCATTATCAGAAATTGATGGTATGTCATGAATTTGCAATAGCCAGTTCATTTCTGTTCAGTTCAGTTTAGTCGCTCAGTTGTGTCCAACTCTTTGGGACCCCATGAATCACAGCATGCCAGGCCTCCCTGTCCATCACCAACTCTTGGAATTCAATCAAACTCATGTCCATCAAGTCGATGATGCCATCCAGCCATCTCATCCTTTGTTGTCCCCTTCCTCCCCTGCTCCAAATCCCTCTCAGCATCAGAGTCTTTTCCAGTGAGTCAACTCTTCCTATGAGGTGGCCAAAGTACTGGAGTTTTGGCTTTAGCATCAGTTCTTCCAAATGAACACCCAAGACTGATCTCCTTCAGAATGGACTAGTTGGAACTCCTTGCAGTCCAAGGGACTTTCAAGAGTCTTCTCCAACACCACAGTTCAAAAGCATCAATTCTTCAGTGCTCAGCTTTTTTCACAGTCCAACTCTCACATCCATACATGACCACTGGAAAAAACCATAGCCTTGACTGGATGATTCTTTGTTGACAAAGTAATGTCTCTGCTTTTTAAAGTGCTATCTAGGTTGGTCATAACTTTTCTTCCAAGGAGTAGGTGTCTTTTAATTTCATGGCTTCAATCACCACCTGCAGTGATGTAGAGCCCCAAAATATAAGTCTGACACTGTTTCCACTGTTTCCCCATCTATTTCCCATGAAGTGATGGGACCAGAAGCCATGATCTTCATTTTCTGAATGTTGAGCTTTAAGCCAACTTTTTCACTCTCCTCTTTCACTTTCATCAAGAGGCTTTTAGTTCCTCTTCACTTTCTGCCATAATGGTGGTGTCCTCTGCATATCTGACGTTATTGATATTTCTCCCGGCAAATTTGATTCCAGCTTGTGCTTCTTCCAGTCCAGTGTTTCTCATGATGTACTCTGCATAGAAGTTACATAAGCAGGGTGAGAATATATAGCCTTGACATACTCCTTTTCCTATTTGAAACCAGTCTGTTGTTCCATGTCCAGCTCTAACTGTTGCTTCCTAATCTGCATACAGGTTTCTCAAGAGGCAGGTCAGGTGGTCTGGTATTCCCATGTCTTTCAGAATCTTCCACAGTTTATTGTGATCCACACAGTCAAAGGCTGTGGCATAGTCAATAAAACAGAAATAGATGTTTTTCTGGAACTCTCTTGCTTTTTCAATGATCCAGTGAATGTTGGCAATTTGATCTCTGGTTCCTCTGCCTTTTCTAAAACCAGCTTGAACATCTGGAAGTTCACGGTTCACATATTGCTAAAGCCTGGCTTGGAGAATTTTGAGCGTTACTTTACTAGTGTGTGAGATGAGTCCAATTGTGCTGTAGTTTAAGCAGTCTTTGGCATTTCCTTTCTTAGGGATTGAAATGAAAACTGACCTTTTCCAGTCCTGTGGCCACTGCTGAGTTTTCCAAATTTGCTGGCATACTGAGTGTAGCACTTTCACAGCATCATCTTTCAGGATTTGAAATAGCTCAACTGGAATTCCATCACCTCCACTAGCTTTGTTCATAGTGATGCTTTCTGAGGCCCACTTGACTTCACATTCCAGGATGTCTGGCTCTAGTTGAGTGATCACACCATCATGATTATCTGAGTCATGAAGCTCTTTTTGTACAGTTCTTCTGTGTATTCTTGCCAGCTCTTCTTAATATCTTCTTCTTCTGTTAGGTCCATACCATTTCTGTCCTTTATCAAGCCCATCTTTGCAATAACCAATCGTTAACCAAACTGAGAGCACTTATGGCATACCACTACCACGGCCAGGTCTATGACAGGTGGTTCCAACTTAGAGAATTTCTACAAGACATAGAAACTTCCTTTGGGAAATCTGAGATCTCTTTGAAAAGAATACACCAGGTACAAGCAAAACTTTGAGAACCTTATAGAAGAGTATAATCAGTTGCTAAACTATTTGAAGGGGAAAAATGAGTGAATATCAATAAGAAGCAGAAGAGGAAATGAATACTGGCCTGAATATCTGTGAAATTTGCATCAGTAGAGTCACTCAAGAGAGATGTGTTTGTCTGGTTATTAATATGGGTTAGTCTGGTAGATTAGATTCTCTTGGAGGCTAAAGTGAAGATATTGTGAAAGGAGATAACATCAAGGAGTTTGAAAGAAGATCCCAGAAATTAATGATAGAGAAATGTTAAAATAAGAAATAAGGTAAACAGGTGAGAATCACTTAATACATAGCAAAATAACAGGTTACCACTGTGGACAACAGGGACTTAATCCCACTGCATATTCTGGAAGACTGTATTCAGCATACCTCACACTTACCCCAGGTGAGGGATGAGGAAGTTGAGATATTTATTCACAGACTCCTCACCTGTTATTAACTAAGGGCTGCTTTAAGAGGCATGAACTCTTCAGTATTTCTAGTTGCCTGTACACATGTAGAATTTGCTCCCTCAGCCAGAAAAAAAAAAAAATGCTCTTGGGTAGAGAGACACAGATATAAAAATATCAGCCTTTAGTGTGTGAAGATGAGTGCTTTGAGGATGTGGGTGGGTCACTGACAGAGTCAGCAATAGGAATGTCAAAGGAAAGGATGTGGGGAAAAGGAAGAGAAAAAGAAAGAGGTTTTCAGATGAGTGAAATGTAAGTATACACATGGAGATGAAGCTACTCAAAATAATCACTTCTCTTTTATATAACTTTATAAAGCATAAATCACTTTCACATATGAAATGCCATTTAAATAGAGTATTTTAGATGGAACCATGAAAAGACTATCAGGGGAATAAATCTCAGGGGGCTTCCTAAAAAGTGATGAGAATTGAAGGAGAATTGAAGGAAAAGTGAAGGAAAAGTGAAGGTCTGCTTTTTACATACCCTGAGATGTAGAGAACCATTTGTCTTTCTCACAACAGAGAAAAGGGAGGGACTGGTGGACTTGACCAGGGAAGTGCTATGATGGACACACAATTTCAGAATGGTCTTCTGACAACCATGCAACCATTCATCCATTTGTCACAGAAGTATTTATCCTCTATGTGCCAGGTACTGAGGAAGGATAAAATTGAATATAGTATAAGAGACATATATGCAGACAGACAACAGGAAGACTATTTATGAAGGTTCAAAAAAAGAGATGGCACAGATATGTACCATCTGTGCCAGTCATGACACAGATAAGGGGAATTGATTGGTGGCAAAAGAAACTGGCATTCAGAAAGTAGATAAAGGATACTTATGTAATAACCCTGATGGGAGTTCTGTGACTTTCAAAGTAAGAAAATATCCCTATGAATGAGGAGCAAAGGATGGAAAAAGTATAGCAGGCACTGCTAGTTGCCTACTCAAGTAGGCATAATAACTTTTTAAATGGTGGGAAAAGCCTGACACTTATTGACCTGACTGGGCTACTGAATGAGTTCTACAGTTATAAACCACTGTTTTATTCTGAGTTTATGATTATTTGGGTTATTTCACATTCTGTTAGTTAATATTCTGTTACATGTAGCCACAATCTTTCCTGTCACAATGAATGAAACCTTTGTATGAAATACTGTATTCAGTTCAGTTCAGTTCAGTTGCTCAGTCGTGTCCGACTCTTTGAAACCCCATGAATTGCAGCACGCCAGGCCTCCCTGTCCATCACCAACTCCCCGGAGTTCACTCAGACTCATGTCCATCGAGTCAGTGATGCCATCTACCCATCTCATCCTCGGTTGTCCCCTTCTCCTCCTGCCCCCAATCCCTCCTAGCATCAGAGTCTTTTCCAGTGAGTCAACTCTTCTCATGAGGTGGCCAAAGTACTGGAGTTTCAGCTTTAGCATCATTCCATCCAAAGAAATCCCAGGGCTGATCTCCTTCACAATGGACTGGTTGGATCTCCTTGCAGTCCAGGGGACTCTCAAGAGTCTTCTCCAACACCACAATTCAAAAGCATCAATTCTGTGGCACTCAGCCTTCTTCACAGTCCAACTCTCACATCCATACATGACCACAGGAAAAACCATAGCCTTGACTAGAAGGACCTTAGTCAGCAAAGTAATGTCTCTGCTTTTGAATATGCTATCTAGGTTGGTCATAACTTTTCTTCCAAGGAGTAAGTGTCTTTTAACTTCATGGCTGCTGTCACCATCTGCAGTGATTTTGGAACCCCCAAAATTAAGTCTGACACTGTTTCCACTGTTCCCCATCTATTTCCCACGAAGTGATGGGACTGGATGCCATTATGGATTGATAAAGGTTTAATAATACTATAATTTAAAGGTATATATGACATCTTTCCTTCAGTAGATAAAACACACTTTGTCTGCCAAACTTACCAGCTACCAATAATCTAATAAAAACTCCAAATTTATTTTAAGGGCAGTAGACTAGTATTAATATTTTTCATTCATGTATTTCTAAAGAATATCATTATACACCTACTGTGTGCATGGGGCATTTCAACACATAGATGTAAAGAATAAGAGTAATAGGCAATAAGTTGGGAGTGACACTTTTCAAAAGAGAAGTGTGTTTTAGAGCTAATGAATGAGAAGTTCAAGATGGAAAGCTTCATCAGCAATGTCTTACGTTGATTTGAAAGCTTAATTTATAAACCAAATGAGAGGGAATTCCATCATGGTCCAGTGGTTAGGGCTCTGTGTGCTCATGCTAAAAATGTAGATTCAAGGAACTAAGGTCACCTGTCATGGCCAAAGGAGGAGAAAGAAAAGAGAATTGACCATTGAACTTTGCAAGATGGTAGTAATTGGAAACTTTGTTTATTCAGTCAACTGGTGGGAGTCAAGGAATAAAGGAAGTGCATTGTAAGTAAGAAACTAAAAGAGGTCAGCACAAGAAATGCTATTTGAAATGTATTGGTAAAATGCATTGAGAGATGAAGATATATCTGGAGAGGTAGTTGACATGGGAAGGTTTTACAAATAGACAGTATCATAGCACATGCCTATATTGAGAGGAATAATTCAACAAAGAGGGAGAATCTGATGTTGAAAGAGGACAATGGATTATTGTGGGGATAACAAGGCCTGCAAAGTTAGAGGTATGACATGACAGTTCTTCTTTATACATATAGAGGGAACATGCTCATGTATGCTCAGTTGCTAAGTCATGTGTGACTTTTGCGACCCACGGACTATAGCCCTCCAGACTCCTCTGTCCATGGGATTCTCCAGGCAAGATACTGGAGTAGGTTGCCATTTCCTGCTCTAGGTGATCTTCTTGACCCAGTGATTGAACCCACATCTCCTGCACTGCAGGTTTATTCTTTACAGCTGAGCCACCAGGGGAGCATAGTAAGAACCTCATTTTATCAGAAAATAATACTTTATAGTTCTTAAAATAGAACATAGTACTTCTGGAAGTGGGTTTCTAGCATAGCATAGGTGGAAGTACAAAGATGCAATTATCAAAGGAATATTTTTTTAGTAGAATAAGAAATAGGTTATCTTCTGAGCTGAGTAAGGAGAGAGGAAGTTTTGAAAGTCTGCGGAGAAAGAAAATGTTTAAAATAACATTGTATGAATCAGGATATACCATGTGATGCTGAAATAATAAATAACCCTCAAGTTTCAGTGGCTTAACACAAAATGTATGTCCACTCATGCTAAATGACCAGCCTAGGTTAGCAGGGAGATCTTTCACATTATAGTCACTCAAAAACCAAGATCAACATAGAATCGATCTTGATTCATTATTAAAATAAATTAACACAGTGAGGAGGGAATGTATAGGGCTTCCCTGATGGCTTAGTGGTAAAGAATCCACTTGCCATTGCAGACGATGTGGGTTTGATCCCTGGTCCAGGAAGATCCCCAGGAGCAGGAAATGGCAACCACGCCAGTATTCTTGTCTGGAGAACCCCATGGACAGAGAAGCCTGGTGTGGACAGTCCTGAGGTCGCAAAGAGTTCGACACGACTTAGTGACTAAACAACAACAAAGGGAATGTTCTCACTTGTGGATTGACTTTAAAAATTTTCTGCCTGTGTTAACATTATGTGAGTTACAAAATAAGTGTAGTTATGTAATATAACATGGCTATTTAACTTGCACCAATGCAACTATGTGCTCTTGGTTGATTGTCATTCAAGAGTGTTGATTGCATTGTATAGCCATCATACAATAGATGCAATCAGTGCATTTTAGCAAACCTGTAACAAATAACTTTATACCATTTCCTCGTCATTAACTGTGTTCATACTTTGTTGATAATATTTGGCACTTTTAATTGAAATTTTTGGTTAATTTTTAACTCTAAACATTGATTGTAGAATCTATTCCATAGGTAAAACACAATTGAACAATAAGACTCTCTACCCTGAACTAATAACTATCTAAATTACAATATTATTTGATCAAAATGTTTATTTTGAAAAGAAACTTAATAAGTGGTTAATTTAAAAGCTAAAGTTCATATTCATTGTTAATGCATTTTGTTCATTACTACATCCAAATTTTTACCATTAGCCAAGCTGCTCACTGGGTTCCTCAACGATTTTGAATTCCATGAAAGTGGAAGAAAATAAGTTGTGGATCTACTAGATGGTAAAATAAAATCTACATGATAGTGGGTTCCTTACTACAGCAAACCAAGGCAAACTTGGGGTCTATTGTCAGTATGGAGTATTTCAATTAAAAGAAGTGGTAATTTCTTATAGAAATATGTTCTTGAATCACAGAGAACTCAGTCAAAGTAAGTATCTTTAGAAATTGACTTTCAAGTAGAGAAACATACATAGCTTCTCTATAGCTAAGTACACGTAGTCTATGAGCCAGTAAGGAAAAAGAAAGAGAAAACCATCTAAATCTTATGAAGCACATCACATACAAATATCACAAAGAGAATAAAGTTTAAAAGGGTGATTTGTGCATATAGAACACATACATACAGGATGAAAAATTTTTTGCCAGGTAAATCACAGTCACAGAGCACAGAAATTGATCTCTCATGGGAATACCAAAAATTCAGTTACATGAACAAATTAAAACTGAATTGACCACAGTGACATTTTGCATCGGCCAACAAACAGGGCTCCAGTAAGAAAGAAAAACCAATGGATTATCTCCAAACTCAGATATCAAAGCCTATATGAAATCAATCTGCAGAGACAAAAGCACTGTGGTCCCGAATATTATCGGGACCACATTATTATTGTCAAATAATGGATTGTTGTCCTCACCTTCTCAGTGGGAAGAGATTCTGTGAAAATAAACAGGGGAAGGATGTACTTTCAGAAATAATGACTTTTAACCAAACAGAACATAACAAAACCCATGTGTGTGAACAGACTTTCAAGTAATTGGTAAGAGGAGAACATAGCTGGGTTAGATAAGCAGCGAAAAATAATACTGGGAAAGTAAGTAAAAATCCTTGAATTGAAATTATTCCAATTGTTATATGAACCTTATATTATAAAGCCAAGGTCAAAATGGAAATGAAGAAATAAGCATTTCCTATTTAATTTCATCAATAGAAACATCAAATGTTGGCACAACCATTGGGAAACTAGAACCACTGGGCTAGAATCTCTACATTGATCAGCTTAATCAGATGATGGCCTCACTGTCTCAGCCTTATTTTACTGAGAATAGACACATGATCAAGGAAAATATCACAGCTCTTTAAACAGTCTAATGTGGATAGTCACAGGTACTTACAATATTACCCTTTTTGATCCACATGTGTGATAAACCATCCAGTGCCTGAGCACAGATGACTTTCACATCACACATTTATGTCATTTCATAACCAGCTCTGCTCATCGTTCTGCTAGAAACCAGTTCCATCTGAATCTACTTAAGAGAGAAATGATGTTAGAAGTTGAGAATAAAGTTTTAAATTCTAGAAACTTGACAACTAGTATTTTTAGATGCTACTTTGGAAGTGACTCTGAGCTCTCCCTGTTTTCTTTGATGCCAACACAGTGCATTAGAACAATAGAGAAGTATTACTGAAAAAAGTAGGTAAAATTAAGAAAGTTAATAAATTTAAATAATAGAAATTTGAAGAGCACGGTAGGTTCCTACTAAGTACAACCTAAAACTGTAAGCAGAATGGTATCACCTTTACTACTTGGAATACAGGTTATTTTTCCATAGCTTGAAGCCTGCCATACACTGTGTTTTGGTCTGTCTGGGATGCTGTAACAAAATGCAAAATACAGGCAGGCATTAGAACTTATTTTTTGCATTTCTGGGGATTGGCAAGTCCAAGGTCAAAGTGCTGACAAATTTGGCATCTGGTGAGACACTGTTTCCTGATATATAAACAGTCATCTTCTGTCTATGTACTCACATGGCACAAGGGGTATGTGATCTCCCTGGGGCCTATTTTAGAAGGGAATGAATCCCATTCAGGAGGGGTGTGCCCCCATTCCCAACACAATCACATTTTGGTTTAAGATTCCAATGTATAAATTTGGGAGAGTAACAGACATTCAATCTGTTCAGTTCAGTCGCTCAGTCATGTCCGACTCTTTGTGACCCCATGAACTGCAGCATGTCAGGCCTCTGTGTCCATCACCAACTCCTGGACTTCACTCATACTCATGTCCATCAAGTCAGTGATGCCATCCAGCCATCTCATCCTCTGTCATCCCCTTCTCCTCCTGCTCTCAATCGTTCCCAGCATCAGGGTCTTTTCAAATGAGTCAGCTCTTGCATTGGTGGCCAAAGTATTGGAGTTTCAGCTTCAACATCAGCCCTTCCAGTGAATATTCAGGATTGATTTCCTTTAGGATAGACTAGTTGGATCTCCTTGCAGTCCAAGGGACTCTTAAGAGTCTTTTCCAACATCACAGTGCAAAAGCAATAATTTTTAAGTGCTCAGCTTTCTTTAGAGTTCAACTATCACATCCATACATGACCACTGGAAAAACCATAGCCTTGACTAGACAGGCCTTTGTTAGCAAAATAATCTCTCTGCTTTTTAAAATGCTGTCTAGATTGGTCATAATTTTCTTTCCAAGAGGTAAGCTCTTTTAATTTCATGGCTGCAATCACCATCTGCAGTGATTTGGAGCCCCCAAAAATAAAGTCAGCCAGTGTTTGCACGGTTTCCTCATCTATTTGTCATGAAGTGATGAGACCAGATGCCATGATCTTAGTGACAATATACAGCCTTGACATACTCCTTTTCATATTTGGAACCAATCTGTTGCTCCATGTCCAGTTCTAACTGTTGCTTCCTGACCTGCATACAGGTTCCTCAAGAGGTAAGTCAGGTGGTCTGGGATTCCCATCTCTTTCAGAATTTTCCACAGTTTATTGTGATCCACACAGTCAAAGGCTTTGGCATAGTTAATAAAGCAGAAATAGATGTTTTTCTGGAACTCTTTCGGTTTTTCCATGATACAGCAGTTGTTGGCAGTTTGATCTCTGTTTCCTCTGCCTTTTCTAAAACCAGCTTGAACATCAGGGAGTTCACAGTTCACGTATTGCTGAAGCCTGGCTTGGAGAATTTTGAACATTTCTTTACTAGCATGTGAGATGAGTGCAATTGTGCGGTAGTCTGAGCATTCTTTGGCATTGCCTTTCTTTGGGATTGGAATGAAAACTGACCTTTTCCAGTCCTGTGGCCATTGCTTCGTTTTCCCAATTTGCTGGCATACTGAGTGCAGCACTTTCACAGCATCATCTCAGGATTTGAAGTAGCTCAACTGGAATTCTGTCACCTCCACTGGCTTTGTTTGCAGAGATGCTTCCTAAGGCCCACTTGACATCACATCACAGGATATCTGACTCTAGGTGAGTGATCACACCATCGTGATTATCCGGGTTGTGAAGATTTTTTTTGTACAGTTCTTCTGTATATTCTTGCCAGCTCTTCTTAAAATCTTCTGCTTCTGTCAGGTGCATAACATTTTTATCCTTTATTGAGTCCTTGCTTGAAATATTCCCTTGGCATCTCTAATTTTCTTGAATAGATCTCTAGTCTTTCCCATTCTATTGTTTTCCTCTATTTCTTAGCATCAATCCCTGAGGAAGGCTTTCTTACCTCTCCTTTCTTATCTCTGCTATTCTTTGCAACTCTACATTTAAATGGGTATAGCTTTCCTTTTCTCCTTTGCTTTTCGCCTCTCTTCTTTTCACAGCTATTTGTAAGGTCTCCTCAGACAGCCATTTTGCTTTTCTGCATTTCTTTTCCATGGGGATGGTCTTGATCCCTGTCTTCTGTACAATGAAACAAACCTCCATCCGTAGTTCATCAGGCACTCTATCAGATCTAATTAATCCCTTAAATCTATTCCTCACTTCCACTGTATAATCATAAGGGATTTGATTTAGGTCATACCTGAAAGGAAGCAACAGTTAGAACTGGACATGAAACAACAGACTGGTTCCAAATAGGAAAAGGAATACGTCAAGGCTGTATACTGTCACCCTGCTTATTTAACTTATATGCAGAGTATATCATGAGAAATGCTGGACTGGAAGAAACACAAGCTGGAATCAAGATTGCTGGGAGAAATACCAATAACCTCAGATATGCAGATGACACTACCCTTATGGCAGAAAGTGAGGAGGAACTAAAAAGCCTCTTGATGAAAGTGAAAGAGGAAAGCGAAAATGTTGGCTTAAAGCTCAACATTCAGAAAACGAAGATCATGGCATCTGGTCCCATCACTTCATGGGAAATAGATGGGGAAACAGTGGAAGCAGTGTCAGACTTTATTTTGTAGGGCTCCAAAATCACTGTAGATAGTGACTGCAGCCATGAAATTAAAAGACACTTACTCCTTGAAAGAAAAGTTATGACCAACCTAGATAGTATATTCAAAAGCAGAGACATTACTTTGCCAACTAAGGTCCGTCTAGTCAAGGCTATGGTTTCTTCAGTAGTCATATGGATGTGAGAGTTGGACTGTGAAGAAGGCTGAGCACCAAATAATTGATGTTTTTGAACTGTGGTGTTGGAGAAGACTCTTGAGAGTTCCTTGGACTGCAAGGAGATCCAGCCAGTCTATTCTGAAGGAGATCAGCCCTGGGATTTCTTTGGAAGGAATGATGCTAAAGCTGAAACTCCAGTACTTTGGCCACCTCATGTGAAGAGTTGACTCATTGGAAAAGACTCTGATGCTGGGAGGGATTGAGGACAGGAGGAGAAGGGGACGACAGAGGATGAGATGGCTGGATGGCATCACTGACTCGATGAACGTGAGACTGAGTGAACTCCGGGGTTGGTGATGGACAGGGAGGCCTGGCGTGCTGTGATTCATGGGGTTACAAAGAGTCGGACACGACTGAGCGACTGAACTGAACTGAACTGAACTGAATGGTTTAATGTTTTCCCCCACTTTCTTCAATTTAAGTCTGAATTTGGCAATGAGTTCATAATCTGAGCCAGTGTGTTTTCTTGGCAAAACTCTATTAGTCTTTGCCCTGCTCCATTCCGCATTCCAAAGCCAAATTTGCCTGTTACTCCAGGTGTTTTTTGACTTCCTACTTTAGCATTCTAGTCCGCTATAATGAAAAAAAAAAAAAAATCTCTTTTGAGTATTAGCTCTAGAAGGTCTTGTAGGTCTTCATAGAGCCATTTAACTTCAGCTTTTTCAGCATTACTGGTCAGGACATAGACTTGGATTACCATGGTATTGAAAGGTTTGCCTTGGAAATGAACAAATCATTCTGTCATTTTTGAGATTGCATCCAAGTACTCCATTTCGGAATCTTCTGTTGACTATAATGGCTACTCCATTTCTTCTAAGGGATCCCTGTGCATAGTAATAGATATAATGGTCATCTGAGTTAAATTCACCCATTCCAGTCCATTTTAGTTTGCTGATTCCTAAAATGTCGACATTCACTCTTGCCATCTCCTGTTTGACCACTTCCAATTTGCCTTGATTCATGGACCTAACATTCCAGGTTCCTATGCAATATTGCTGTTTACAGCATCAGACCTTGCTTCCATCACCAGTCACAGCCACAACTTGGTGTTGTTTTTGCTTTGACTCCATCCCTTCATTCTTTCTGAAGTTATTTCTCTACTGATCTCCAGTAGCACATTGGGCACCTACCGACTGCGGAGTTCCTCTTTCAGTATCCTTTTATTTTGCCTTTTCATACTGTTCATGGGGTTCTCAAGGCAGGAATACTGAAGTGGTTTGCCATTCCCTTCTCCAGTGGACCACATTCTGTCAGAATTCTCCACCCTGACCCATCCATGTTGGGTGGCACATTGCAAAACACTACTCTGAGAAAACTATATTGATAAAATTTTGATTTCAAGTGTAGTGTTTTAAAGAAAACTTTAAATAATATATAAAGCAGCTCTTGGGGTGAAAAAGAGGACAAGTAGATGTTTTGTATGCGGTTAAGAGGTATAAAAATGCTTCACCTGTTGTGGGTGAAAGAAAAGCTAAAGAAAAAAAGAAGTCATTGGTCGTCAACTGAAATTTAAACCTGAGAGTATAGAATTTACAGAAATCTTATTTACCATTTCCCAGAGGAATATGAGGTTTGAAAATGAGATGATTGTGCCTGGAGAGGAAATGGGTGTGGGTTTTGTGGCTTCCAGACAGCGGAAGGGAAAACCATTGTGTCTCAGGGAAAGATCCTGTTTTCTCAGGCTTGGAATAGTATCAACCAAAGTTGATAGTACTTCAAAGGCAAGAAGACAACCTGACTATTGGCCTTTTATTTCTCCTCCTTCAGGTCACTCCACAAGTAATTTCATATAGAGAAAGGCAGAAGGAAAATTAAAGATGACTCATCTCTTAACCTCTTAAAGCCTGATTCAAAATGTCATGAAAGCACCTAAGAGAAATGAAGAGAAAGAAAGGCTATAAGAGTTAAGAAAGGCAGAAGAGGAAAGGAGTCTGAAATTCACTGCAATCATCACTAACATATTGGACATCTGGCAAGGAGATACTTTTTCAGGGGCAACTGGGATGAGAACTCTGATTTCTGTGTTTTCATTGACTGTGTATGTTTGAAAGTGAAAGTGTTAGTTGCTCAGTTGTGTCTGACTCTTTGTGACCCATGGACTGTAGCCAACCAGAACCCTCTGTCCATGGAATTCTCCAGGCAAGAAGAATCCCATGGAAAGAGGAGGATTGCCATTTGCTTCTCAAGGGGATCTTCCCCACCCAGGGACTGAACCCCAGGTCTCCCACATTGAAGGTGGGTTGTGTATATTTAGCACCTTAATTTTAAACATGGGATGATTTTTGAAATTGCAGTTTTCTCCAAGAGTTTTTTCATAGGATACGGGAAACATATGCAATAAGGTCAAGTGGGTTTAATGGCTGTTCGGAAAACTGGTGGTTGTACTGTTTTGTTGTGAACCTGAAATAGGTAGTTAAAATTCATTTGAGTGGTCCCCTATATGTACATAATGATGCCAACTTTTCTCAGAATCTAGCCTGAAACAAGGCGAAAGATACTTCAAAACACATGTCAAACAAGAGAAGAACATCCTAAACTGAACGCCTATAATGAAAAACTAATCTATTTAAAGTTAAGGGGTGACTTCAATAGATTAGAATTACTAAAAAGAAGTAATTTATTTCAATATATCATGTAATATTATGAGAATTACCTCTGTTAATTAAACTTAGTCTTTTTGTTATTCCCTAGTTTCAGATAACCTATAGCAAATGGAGTGAGAAATCAAAATAATTTGCAAAATATCCTTAAGATGGCCTTTGGAAGATCTATTTTTTTAACCTGTTGTAAGAATAATTTGCTAGTTTATAATTAAGGCCCCCAATTTTGCATCTTCCAAAGGCCAGAATATATATGCAAGGAGAAAACAGGGCAAAAATAAGAACAAATATTTATTAAGCATATATTTTAATAATTATTGTGCTATAATAGATTGAGTCTCAGAATACTGTATATGCTTTGATAAGCTGAGCCAAAAGGAATCATATGCAAAGTTATCTACTACATTATTAATAACAAAGACAAATTGTGATCAACTTAAGTATCCAAATAGAAATTTATCGAAGGATTCTGAGATTCATGTGGTGGGACATGAATATACTTTACATATATATTTTTACATATCTAATCAAAATTACATCCTCAAAAATAAAATACTCTCTATGTAATATTAAGAATACTTTTCCTTTATAGGGTTATAAAACTATATACAGCATAATTCCAATATTCTGTGTGTAGATAGATAGATAAGGATGAAGCATTTACAAAAGTAGTAATAGTTCCTGTCACACAATATTACCTGCATGGGAGCTCTTTAACTTAGTCTAGTGGGTGTTCTATAATTGGAGGGACTTGTGGCAGAAAAATGAAAACTTCATGGATAGATGAAGGAAAACCACATGTTTAAGGAAGCTTTAACTCAGGAATAACTAGACAGAGAGTATAGCAGAGTGAAATTTGCAAAGACCTACCGATGAGGAAAGAGTTGGGTGTTCGATTGCAAAGAATTCTGGATAGGGACATAGAGTCACATTATCTATTGGGTTATTTGAGTAAGAAGGAATTCATGAAACAAAGAACTATAAGGTTTGCATTATATAATCAGAAATCATAATTCATCATTTGGTTTACTATAAGTAGTAATGAAACAAAAATAGCAGATGATAAAAGTAATAATAGCGAATGTTTATTTGGGCAATTGTGTGAATGCTTTGCATTAGTTAATTTACTGATTAAAGCAGCCATATAGTTGTATGGAGGAGGAACTGATTCACAGAGTTTAAAATGAATAGTTATGATAGATGAGAGAGAGATATAGTTCAAAACTGGGAAAGGAGTTCGTCAAGACTGTATATTGTCACCCTGCTTATTTAACTTAAGTGCATCATGCGAAAGTTCGGCTGGATGACTCACAAACTGGAATTAAGATTGCCGAGAGAAATATCAACCTTAGATATGCAGGTAATACCACTTTAATAGCAGAAATTGAAGAGGAACTAAAGAGCCTCTTAATGAAGATGAAAGAAGAGAGTGAAAAAAGCTGGTTAAAAACTCAGCATTAAAAAAACTAAGATCAGTTGTTTCTTGTCCCATCACTTCATGGCAAATAGAAGGGGGAAAGTGGAAACAGTGACAGACTTTATTTTCTTGGGCTCCAAAATCACTGTGGATGATGACTGCAGCCACAAAATTAAAAGATGAATGAGGAGAAAGCCCAGATATAAATCCACACACCTATGGGCACCTTATCTTCAACAAAGGAGGCAAGAATATACGATAGATTAAAGACAATCTCTTTAACAAGTAGTGCTGGGAAAACTGGTCAACCACTTGTAAAAGAATGAAACTAGATCACTTTCTAACACCATACACAAAAATAAACTCAAAATGGATTAAAGATCTAAATGTAAGACCAGAAACTATAAAACTCCTAGAGGAGAACATAGGCAAAACACTCTCCGACATAAATCACAGCAGGATCCTCTATGACCCACCTCCCGGAATACTGGAAATAAAAGCAAAAATAAACAAATGGGACCTAATTAAAATTAAAAGCTTCTGCATGACAAAGGAAACTATAAGCAAGGTGAAAAGACAGCCTTCGGAATGGGAGAAAATAATAGCAAATGAAGCAACTGACAAACAACTAACCTCAAAAACATATATATGGAATTTAGAAAGATGGTAACAGTAACCCTGTATGCGAAGACAGCAAAAGAAACACAGATGTATAGAACAGTCTTTTGGACTCTGTGGGAGAGAGAGAAGGTGGGATGATTTGGGAGAATGGCATTGAAACATGTATAATATCATATAAGAAATGAATCGCCAGTCCAGGTTCGATGCAGGGTGCAGGATGCTTGGGGCTGGTGCACTGGGATGACCCGGAGGGATGGTATGGGAAGCGGGGAGGTGGGAGGGGGGTTCAGAATTGGGAACATGTGTACACCATGGTGGATACATGTTGATGTGTGGCAAAACCAATACAATATTGTAAAGTAAATAACAATAATAATAATAATTTTTTAAAAAGATGGATGAGAATGAGATGGTTGGATTGCATCACTGACTCATTGAACATGAGTTTGAACAAACTCTTGGAGATGGTGAAGTACAGGGCATCCTGGAGGGTTGCAGTTTATGGGGCCTCAAAGATTCAGGCGTGACTGAGCAACTTAACAACAGCAAGATCGATAGATGAATATATAGACTGAAAATGTGTGTGTGTGCACACCTGTAACACCCAGGATAACACACTAGCAAGGAAGAGAACTGAGATCTAGGCAATCTAACTTCAGACTCTGGCATTTTTATCTGTACCATTATACTATGCTAAATCCTCTCATTCGAAAGCATGTTTTCTAATCAGAGATATAAATAGCATTTTTGGATCTGTGTGAGTAACATGAAGTATAATCAGACTGCCTAAATGAAGGAGTTTTCTCATTGCAAGAAATGACAGAAAAGGATTTAAAATAATAACAGAGGAGAAAAGTGACCTGCCTTTGGCTTTGATATCTTGTTTCACCTATTTCACAGACTCCCAAAGCTCTTATCCACATAGGGGTGAGTTACTCATCAAGGCTGGAGAAGCAATAGGAAAAGTGAAGGGGGACATACCAGCTAGAAGGAGGCTGAGAATGCTGCCCAGTCTTTTAAACATAATTTTACCATTTACAACAATGCGCCAGGCAAATCTATATTCACTCCACCCAGATTTCTAAATTAATTTGTGAAACTTTGATAGCCACATAGTTCATCAGAGTTTCTTGTTATTTTGTTATCTGATCACACAGAGTATGACATTATCAGTCACATTGTTATTTTAAGGCTTAGATCAGGGTACACAGTTGTGTTCTACTCTTATTCCTTTTGGGAGATAAATGAGATAAGGTCAATAAAAGACTGGCATGGCCTAATTTGGAAACACTCATCTTTATCCCACAAATTTCATACAGCAGAGTTCATACATTAGGTACATACAATATGAACAGGTAATTCATAGGGTTAATGGAGAAACAGTGGAAACAGTGTGAGATTTTATTTTTCGGGGCTCCAAAATCACTGCAGATGGTGACTGCAGCCATGAAATTAAAAGACGCTTACTCTTTGGAAGAAAAGTTATGACCAACCTAGATAGCATATTCAAAATCAGAGACATTACTTTGCCGACTAAGGTCCGTCTAGTCAAGGCTGTGGTTTTTCCTGTGGTCATGTATGGATGTGAGAGTTGGACTGTGAAGAAGGCTGAATGCCAAAGAATTGATGCTTTTGAACTGTGGTGTTGGAGAAGACTCTTGAGAGTCCCTTGGACTGCAAGGAGATCCAACCAGTCCATTGTGAAGGAGATCAGCCCTGGGATTTCTTTGGAAGGAATGATGCTAAAGCTGAAACTCCAGTACTTTGGCCACCTCATGCGAAGTGTTGACTGCTTGGAAAATATTCTGATGCTGGGAAGGATTGGGGGCAGGAGGAGAAAGGGACGACCGAGGATGAGATGGCTGGATGGCATCACAGACTCGATGGACGTGAGCCTGAATGAACTCCGGGAGTTGGTGATGGACAGGGAGGCATCATGGGGTCGCAAAGAGTCAGACATGACTGAGAGACTGAATTGAACTGAACTGAAGGTTAAAATTAGTTAGCCCATGGAAAGAATGTAAAGTAGCACTCTGCTACTCAGCACATAGTTAATGCTCCAAAAATGGAAGTTTTGTAACTTATTCCTGGGAGCATTTTAATAGAGGTCTTCATCTTGACTTAGTCCTGAGGTGAGATAATTTGGATTACAGAGGCCCTTTTCTAATCTTCTAGAAACTTGGCTTCCCCATAAGAAGATGCATCCTGTCCTTGGAGGCAAGAAGAACCCGTGATGTGTGGATTAATGAAAGACTGTAAAGAGATTTCAGATTTTGTTATCTTATGGTTCTTAGTAGTAATACTAGTCTAGACATTATAGAATTATGGAAAGAAATATAAATGACAGATGACAGAAAGGGATTTTAGCCAAGACACTAAATAACAGCTTGCAATTATAGACTGCTTAGTTTGGAGCAGTTACTGTTAAAAGCACTTTACAGGATTTAAATTGTTTAATGCTCACAATATGGCTCTACTAGTGGGTTTAAAACATTTTATGAATTAGAAAATAGGAGGATAGGGAAGTAAAATGACTTACTTAAGTTTACACAGCCAGAGGCAGAGTCAGGTTTTTAATCAAGACAGATGGAATCAGAGCTTTTTCACCCCTACATTCTGCAGTGTCTTCTAGCTTGCCAATGCAATTAAGGCCAGTGAAAATTTCCAGAAAAGTTAAAATGCAATCATACTGTAGTGGGGATATTAGCTCACAAAATATATGTCATCTTCTTCATGTCAAATATATAAAACAGCTTTCTCAAAAGAAAGCGAAATCATGATAGTATGTACAGTCAGACTGCCTCTGTATTGGTGGATTCCACACACATGGATTCAGACAACTTCAGATCAAAAATATTCCAAACAATTTTCAGAAATTTTCAAAATGCAAAATTTGAATTTACAGTGAGCTGGCAACTATTTATAGCATTTACTTTGTATTAGGTATTATAACTAGTCTAGAGATAATTGATATGCATAGATTATATGCAAATTTTATTGTTCAGTTGCTAAGTCACGTCTGACTCTTTGCAACCTTATGGACTGCAGCACACCAGGCTTCCCTGTCCTTCACTATCTCCCAGAGCTTGTTCAAACTTATGTCCATCGAGTTGGTCATGCTATCTGACCATTTCATCCTTTACAACCCTCTTCTCCTTTTACCTTCAATCTTTCCTAGTATCAGAGTCTTTTCCAATGAGTCGGCTCTTTGCATTATCAGGTGGCCAAACTATTGGAGCTTCAGCTTCAACATCAATCTTTCCAATGGGTATTAGGGTTGCTTTCCTGTAGGATTGACTAGTTTGATCTCTTTGCTGTCCAAGGACTCTCAGGAGTCATCTCCAGCACCACAATTTGAAAGTATCAACACTTCAGCATACAGCCTTCTTTATGGTCCACCTCTCACATCAGTACATGACTACTGGAAAAACCATAGCTTTTACTATACAGACCTTTGTTTGCAAAATGATGTCTCTGCTTTTTAATATGCTGCCTAGGTTTGTCATAGCTTTCTTTCTGAAGAGCAAATGTCTTAATTTCATGCCTGCAGTCTCCATCCACAGTGATTTTGAAGCCCAATAAAATCTGTCACTGTTTTCATTTTCCCTATTTGCCATGAAGTGACATGACTGAATGCCGTGATCTTAGATTTTTTAATGTTGAGTTTCAAGACAGCTTTTCCACTCTATTTCATCCTCATCAAAAAGCTCTTTAGTTTTTCTTTATTTCTGCCATTAGAGTGGTATCATCTACATATCTAAAGCTGTTGATATTTCTCCTGGCAATCTTGATTCCAGCTTGTGATTCATCCAACCTTAGCATGTTACATAATGCACTCTGCATGTAAGTTAAATAAGCAGGATGACATTGTACAGCCTTGTCATACTCTTTTTCTCAATTTTTAACTAATCAGTTGTTCCATGTCTGATTCTAACTGTTGCTTCTTGACCTGCATAGATGTTTCTCAGGAAACAGGTAAGGTGGTCCTATACTACCATCACTATAAGAATCTTCCAAAATTTGTTGTGATAAAAGGCTTTAACATAGTCAAAGTATACAAATACTATGTCATTTAACATAAAGGACTTATTCCTCTTTGGATTTTGATATCTGTGAGGTGTCTTGGCATCAATCCAATGAAGATATCAAGGGAGAACTGGATATGTAATATCCAGAAGAAAAACTTGACAACAAGAAAAAGACATTTCATACTCTAAGTAAGTGCTGAATAGTTAATAGATAAGAAGTAAACACTAATTTTTAAAAATGAGACTAGGTGCACACCAGAGGATAAACTAACACTGGGTCTATACATCACAGATCACTTTGGTTGTTTCACTGACAAGGAAGTGATTTTTGTAACTGACTTGAATTGTTAAGCTAAGCATTTATCAAAAGTACAGGCATAAAGTACCGATCAATAGTTGTAAACAGCAAGGATTTGAACTGTAATATAAGCAAGCACTTTACAACAATCAGACATATCCAAATCCTGGTTGTATCTGGGGAGTTAATGAACCAAAGCTCTTATACGTATGCAAGACAGAGTAGATGACCTTTTGATAGGAATATTACAGATCTACAATTGGGCAGGCTATTTAGCTGTCTCATATGTAAACAGCCTTTAAAGCAGAGTCTCACTTCAGTTCAGTTCAGTCACTCAGTCATGTCTGACTCTGCAACCCCATGAATCGCAGCACACCAGGTCTCCCTGTCCATCACCATCTCCCAGAGTTCACTCAAACCCACGTCCATTGAGTCAGTGATGCCATCCAGCCATCTCATCCCCCATCGTCCCCTTCTCCTCCTGCCCCCAATCCCTCCCATCCTTTAAAGCAGAGAGTCTAGGAAATCATTAATTCCGTTACTCAGCCAATCTTTCTTGAGAATCTGTATATTCATTCATGTGATAAATACTAGGAAAATTGTGGCTCTTTTTAGACAATCACAGTATCATATCTGTAAATATAATAACAGGTGACACAAGATTTTTCTCCCTCTTTTGTGCATACATTATAAATCACATTCTCAAACACTTTTTAAAAATAAGAAATTATTGCATATTGTTATTTTTAGTAGAATTGGATGGGAGGGAAAAATTTCAAAGAAAATAAGTGTGACTAGTTCAAAATAGGAAGAGAACTACAAATCCTTAAAGAAATGGACTCTACAATCCTTAAAGGAATGAAAAAAAGAAAGTGCCTTTATTAAGAATACAATGTATATATCCACATTCTGCAGCCAAACACATGTGTACATGTGCAGGAGGGCACAAAAGCACTCTAACCTGGGCCATGTGTAGGATTTACACGGCAATCTAATACAGGGGCCCATCTGCTTGTGAACAATGAGGTCATCCTGCTGTGTTTTTCCGGCACTTTATTGACTGTGTAATGGTGTTTGATATTGCTAAGACATGGCTGTTCTAGAAGCACCGGTGCATTACAGCAGAGAGGTGCATTGTGTGTGTGATGAGTCATGCTCAACAAATTTGTGGTCGGTCTCTACACAGTGAGGAAAAACAAGAACAAGATCCAATAACAGAGACCTGGGAAGCGAGGAAGTTCTCATCACAGGCACTAGGGCACTTCCATTTTGTGTAAAATTGAAAAGGCTTAAGTACACTAAGTTTTCCACAGATTTCCAGTAATCTTCAATAGTTCAAGTCCTGAATCAAATGTTAGTCTAATAATACTTTCACTGGAGAAAAGGCACTTTCATGTGTGAGTCACTTTGCAGAAGGGATAACTTCTAAACATTGGTTACCATGAGGTTTGGATGCCTGCCAGAAAGGAAGTTCAAGAAATAACATGACCAAGGCAAAGAGTTCGATGAGAAACCTTCAGAATTTTTGGAGGGAGGAGAGGAAAAACAATCTGAAACTTGAGTAGATCCAGAAAATTAGTTCATTTATGTAACCCTTGGTGATTGGCAAGAATTTTCTGGCTTTCACGAGCCAATCCTCAAATCAGAAAATGGACACATCTCAAGGGAAATGAATCCTTAGAAGGAAAAGTATATGTCCCTCCTCACCACTCCATGCTTTTTAAAGAGAAAAACCATAGTTTGCTACCAGAACTGTAGCTTGACAAAGTAAACACTCTCTCAAAACTCCCTTCTTTCTCTAGGGTGAGATGCAAGCATCTTTCCACCACACCTGTGAAACCTTCACAGTTTGGCTCCAGCCCACTTCCTACATTGCTTTCCTGCCATCATTGCTTTCCATGTCCCCATACCCCAGCCCCACTCCACTCTGCACAGAGCTTCATCACATTTCAGCCTTTGGCACATGTTTTCCTCTAACCAGCATCTCTACCCTTACCTGCTTGACAAAATTCTACTCTTCTCTCAAAATACAGCTCAAATGTTCTTTTTATGGAAGGACATCCCTGGGCAATCCCAATTCACCCCACTTTTTACCAATTCTCCCATTCATCATCCTTTAATAAAATCAAGTGCTCTTTGTACTTGCTTTGTACCAGGAACAATTGTAAAAGAGATTTTTATAAATTAATTCAGTGAATCCTCACAATAACCACATGGAGTAACTACTAATATTGTCTCCGCTTTACAGGGAAGGGGGCTTCCCTTGTGGCTCAGCTGGTAAAGAATCCACCTGCAATATGGAAGACCTGGGTTTAATCCCTGGGTTGGGAAGGTCCCTGGAAAAGGGAAAGGCTACCCACTCCAGTATTCTGTCCTGGAGAATTCCATGGACTGTGTAGTCTATGGGGTTTCAAAGAGGTGGATACAACTGAGTGACTTTCACTTGCTTGCTTGCTTTACAGGTGAGGGGAGTGATGCACTGGGAGAATAAATGATCTGTCCAATCATACCACATATACACAATGGAGCCGGAATTTGAACTCAGAAAGCATGGCCTTACCAACCAGTTATGCTACTTCTTTACTTTGTTCATACCCCAGTGATATAATGAATCTCACTTTATTTCAAATATTTGATAGCCAACCTGTCTCTGCAGTTACATGTCAATGCCTTGCAGGCAGGATCTCAGCTATATCTATGTGTATTTTGAGTGCTTGTTGCAGGAACTACAGATAGCAAGTGCTTTGGTAATAACTGACCAGTAAGCAAACAAGGAAAACATGAGAATCAATAAAAATGGATTGTTAGACAGGTTTTGAGGTAAGGAATAAACTATGAAAGATCACCTTGGGGAAAACAGCTTTATTCTGATTGAAGGACTGTTTTGGTTTTACATTTTTATATGTTTGTGTTTTTCCAAGTTAAAGAAAAAAAAAGGCCATGATGAATGACATGGCAGAGAACGAAAGGACAACTGAAGGGAAGTGAAGAGTTTCTGATTTCATATGGAGCGAGAAGAGGACTTGGAGCTCAGAAGAAATGGCAGAGCACCTAGTGATGGGGGAGAAGGCAGATCACAACCCACAGCTGGCTTCCACGTGACCTCTGCCAACTGATGAGCTGTGGTGAGAACAGGTCTCAAGCAAGAAGTTCTGGGAGGACTTTGTTTGCATGAGGTGATTTGTAGAGTAACACATGGTAGGGAATACAAAGTCAAGTGGGCCTTAGGAAGCATCACTATGAACAAAGCTAGTGGAGGTGATGGAATTCCAGTGGAGCTACTTCAAATCCTAAAAGATGATGCTGTGAAAGTGCTGCACTCAATACACCAACAAACTGAGAAAACTAAGCAGTGGCCGCAGGACTGGAAAAGGTCAGTTTTCATTCCAGTCCCTAAGAAAGGTAATGCCAAAGAATGCTCACACTACTGCACAATTGCACTCATCTCACATGCTAGCAAAGTAATGCTCAGAATTCTCCAAGCCAGGCTTCAACAGTACATGAACTGTGAACTTTCAGATGTCAAGCTGGATTTAGAAAAGGCAGAGAAACCAGGGTTCAAATTACTAGCATCCATTGGTCAAAAAAGCAAGAGAGTTCCAGAAAAAAATCTATTTCTGCTTTATTGACTGTGTGGACCACCACAAACTCTGGAAAATTCTCAAAGAAATGGAAACGCCTGAATGCCTCTTGAGAAACCTGTATGCAGGTCAGGAAGTAATAATTGGAACTGGACAACAATTAGAACAATTAAAACAGACTGGTCCAAAATAGCGAGAGGAGCACATGAATGCTGTATATTGTCACCCTGCTTATTTAACTTAGATGCAGAGTACATGATGAGAAATGCTGGGCTGGATGAAGCACAAGCTGGAATCAAGATTGCTGGGAGAAATATCAATAACCTCAAATATGCAGATGCCACCACCCTTATGGCAGAAAGTGGAGAGGAACTAAAGAACCTCTTGATGAAAGTGAAAGAGGAGAGTGAAAAAGTTGGCTTAAAGCTCAACATTCAGAAAACGAAGATCATGGCATCCGGTCCCATCACTTCATGGCAAATAGATGGGGAAACAGTGGTTGACTTTATTTTGGGGGCTTTAAAATCACTGCAGATGGTGACTGCAGCCATGAAACTAAAAGACGCTTACTCCTTGGAAGAAAAGTTATGACCAATCCAGGCAGCATATTAAAAAGCAGATACATTATTTTTCCAAAAAAGATCCATCTAGTCAAGGCTATGGTTTTTCCAGTGGTCATGTATGGATGTGAGAGTTGAACTATAGAGCTGAGCACCAAAGAATTGATGCTTTTGAACTGTGGTGTTGGAGAAGACTCTTGAGAGTCCCTTGGACTGCAAGGAGATCTAACTAGTGCATCCTAAAAGAGATCAGTCCTGGGTGTTCATTGGAAGGACTGATGTTGAAGCTGAAACTCCAATACTTTGGCCACCTGATGCAAAGACCTGACTCATTTGAAAAGACCCTAATGCTGGGAAAGATTGAAGGCAAGAGGAGAAGAGGAAGACAGAGGATGAGATGGTTGGATGGCATCATCAACTCAATGGATAAGAGTTTGAGTAAACTCTGGGAGTTGTTGATGGACAAGGAGGCTTGGCATGCTGCAGTCCATGGGATCATAAAGAGTCTGAACTGAACATGGTAGGGAGAGTAGGGGCCCAGGACTATGGTTTGGAATGAAGAGGGAGACTAAAGTTGCTTTTACCTTCAGTTCAGTTCAGTTCAGTCACTCAGTCTTGTCCAACTCTTTGCAACCTCATGAATCACAGCACTCCAAGCCTCCCTGTCCATCACCAACTCCTGGAGTTCACTCAAACTCATGTCCATCAACTCAGTGATGCCATCCAGCCATCTCATCCTCTGGCGTCCCCTTCTCCTTCTGCCCCCAATCCCTCCCAGCATCGGGGTCTTTTCCAATGAGTCAGCTCTTCGCATCAGGTGGCCAAAGTATTGGAGTTTCAGCTTCAACATCAGTCCTTCCAATGAACATCCAGGACTGATCTCCTTTACAATGGACTCTTTGGATCTCTTTGCAGTCCAAGGGACTCTCAAGAGTCTTCTCCAACACCCCAGTTCAAAAGCATATATTCTTTGGCATTCAGCTTTCTTCACAGTCCAACTCTCACATCCATACATGACCACTGAAGAAACCATAGCCTTGACTAGACAGACCTTTGTTGGCCAAGTAATGTCTCTGCTTTTACCTTAGGAGGTAGGAAACCTTGAAGATGGGTTCAGCCCTCTGTCTGACTTTGAGGACTACTTCCAAGCTTTAAGAATGGAACATTCTCAAGTGGTCCTTTCATAAAAATACCATGCAAGGCAAGGAAGTGCTGCTTCAGGACACAGGAGACAGAGGGCCACACAGAACTGGGCAGATCATTCTCCACATCCAGTTAAGATGAGGATTTGACAGCTACCAGTAAGACCTGAGGAAATGAGGCAATGTGGCCACAGGAAGCACGGGAATGCCCTCAGATTTTCCCTAAAGAGGGAATATTGTATCCTCTCCAGGAGCGCTACTTAAAGAGGGTCTCTTTTTCTCTCTCTAGTTCTGCTTCTCCACCACCACCCGCCCCACTGCCTTCTTTATTAGGAGCAAGTTATCTGATGGGTGGAAGTGGAGAGAGGCCAAGGTTACTAGGTTGGTGTATACTATGACACGACAATGTGCTGTTTCTAACTGAAAGGCAGCTGGGCCATTCTTTCTCTTGTATCCTGTTTTGTTTTTGCTGTTTTGACTTGAACTGCCTATACTCAGGGAGGGATGAGGTCACCTTGAACTCATTCTCCAGGGGATGAGCAGAATGTGCATGGTTGTCTGCTGGTTTCAACTCTCTCTGTTCAGACTGCTCCATCTAATAAAAAGGGAGTCTTTCACTGAGACATGCTATTTTCAACACAGAACTGATAGCCTAGGTCACTTCTTAAAGCTGTGGATAAAAACCGGATACTGCAATCAAAATGTTAACAATTTTATTACTTAATTCCTACCTGGCCCCTTGTGTAAGTCCTCTCTAGAACTTGAAGGGAAAGAGGGTAGTTCCTTGGCACATAAAGCCCTCCCACAGGGAACCTCAGGCATGAAGGATTATTGGTAAAGATGATGCTAGGGAATTACATGGAGACTGGGAGCACATGAGCAAAGGCAGAGATGTAAGTCGAGCTGACACATCCATCAGCTCATACTGGACTTCCAAACATAAGTAAGAAGACTCTGTGGGAACTATGTGGAAAAGCAGGGCCAAAAGTCAATGAAATGTGGGTTATTATAGTACAATTAGTAACCCATAAACAACAACGACTGATGAGGCCATGGGAAATACAGATTGTATTACACTGGAAGAGAGCTGGGAGCAGAATTCATGGCAGATATTCTGAGCTGGCTGGCCTCTCCCTCCAAAATGAGTAAGTTGTTAAGTAAAAAGGGAAGGATTAAAAAAAGGGGTAGGGGGAAGCCTTATGGAAAAAATGACCTTGAACTCTCTCAGCAGGAGGGAAGTTTGGAGATAGAAAGGTCTGATTTCAAATATCAAGTCCCCCATTAATAGCTTTGTGATTAGATGCAAATCTGGAAACTTCTCTGAGCCTCATTTTCCTAGTTAAAATTTGAGCTCTTTAATCACATTCAGTCTTCTCTGATCATACTGGTAAACATGATAAAGGTAAATAAATACTTTGACATTACATTCTGTAGGAAGTTAGAATAAATAAGAAACCTAACATACAAGAATTTTCATTTTGATTCTATAAAAAGTGTTTTAACATCACATAACATTACTGAAGGATTGACCTCAGAAAAATCCTGAGTGGGGAAAAAAAAAAAAAAAAGATTTGCCTTTGAATCTCCACTGAGCTGCTTTTAAGTTATAAAATAAGGTTAAGTTAGATAAACTCTCTGAAACTCAGTTGGTTCATCTGTAACATGGAACAAATAACACACAGATTAGAATCTTGGATGCTTGATCTAGCTTCATCTGAGCAGCTAATTAACAATGACTTTGTGTAGCTCAAGCCTTAGTTTTCCACTGCTAAACAAAGAAGACAGAAATATCCAAAGGCAATGTCTAGTTATAACGTTTGGTAGAAACAAGAATTAAGATTTTTATTTTCTGAAAGTGATTGAATCTGTTTTACCCAGTGGGAAAGCACTAAAGGCTATCATTTTGTTTTCCTTAGTTGAAGCCATTAACTGTAATTGCTTTCGTTAATAATACTTTACTTATTATAATAATCAAAGCTCAATTTTTGAACTTATACCCTGGGGCCAGTTTGCTGAGGCACAATTTTTAAATCGATGAAAAACAATTAATAACAACTAGAAAAAAACACTAATGATCTTATCAAAGCAAGTGCTATGCAATCTCCGATTGCAAAATCACGCATGACACACAAAAAGAACGCTTGGCCTCAACTAGTTTTGTGGGTCCCCTAGTATTGACCAAATACAGTATATTTCAATAGCCGAAAAATAATGCTTCTGAGGACATTCTCCTCCTGTGCATAATAGGGGATGTTTCTACTAATCTACCAAAGGTCAAAGACAGCCTATTGTATTTCCTGCAGTGTGTGAGCTTTCCAAGAGGGAAACCACAATAATTTAAAGGGGAAAATTTTCCCTCATCTCCCAACACCAGAGGTCCCTCTCTGTAACCAGCAAGGTAGGATATGACAAGACCTCCCACCCTTTGGCCACCTCCTTAACCCTGAAACACCTCCTTAATCCAGAAACAGACCCCACTTTTCTTATTAAACATGTCATGTTTTCTGCCTGGAGCTTGTATTTCCTCTTTCCTTTGCCTGGAATAATTTTTCAGGTTTTTTTTTTTTTTTTTTTGTATTCTGGTCTTAGCTCAAGATAACATCTGCTAACCCCTTTCAAATGCTGTTCTCAAAAAACCTTGTCACTCTTAGAGACGATCTCTATGACTGTCTGAGACTACTGAATGATTCATTCAGCGTCTTGTTTACTACAGCATTCCCAACATCTCAGTCGGGGCCAGAGTCATAGCAAGTAAGTCCTTGATAAATATTTGTTGAATGAATGGATGAGATAAATTAGTGAAATCTAACTAGATGTTGGAACAAGGCAAATAGTGAGTGACTTTTTCATCCCTCTTCTGTCAGGAGAACAGCAGCTGCTAACCATTCCTTTCTCCCCGCTACTTCCATTCCATCTCTCCTTTCTTTTCCTTCACATCCAGATTTTAATGTGAGCTAGAAGCAAAGACTTAGCATTCAGAAAACAAAGATCATGGCATCCGGTCCCATCACTTCAAGGGAAATAGATGGGGAAACAGTGAAAACAGTGTCAGACTTTATTTTTCGGGGCTCCAAAATCACTGCAGATGGTGACTGCAGCCATGAAATTAAAAGACGCTTACTCCTTGGAAGAAAAGTTATGACCAGCCTAGACAGTATATTCAAAAGCAGAGACATTACTTTGCCGACTAAGGTCCGTCTAGTCAAGGCTGTGGTTTTTCCTGTGGTCATGTATGGATGTGAGAGTTGGACTGTGAAGAAGGCTGAGCACTGAAGAATTGATGCTTTTGAACTGTGGTGTTGGAGGAGACTCTTGAGAGTCCCTTGGACTGCAAGGAGATCCAACCAGTCCATTGTGAAGGAGATCAGCCCTGGGATTTCTTTGGAAGGAATAATGCTAAAGCTGAAACTCCAGTACTTTGGCCACCTCATGCGAAGAGTTGACTCATTGGAAAATACTCTGATGCTGAGAGGGACTGGGGGCAGGAGGAGAAGGGGACGACTGAGGATGAGATGGCTGGATGGCATCACGGACTCGATGGACGTGAGTCTGAGAAAACTCCGGAAGATGGTGATGGACAGGGAGGCCTGGTGAGTTGCGATTCATGGGGTCCCAAAGAGTCGTACACGACTGAGCAACTGAACTGAACTGAGAAGCGAAGTTTGAGTGCCTAGCAGCCTGTGTTTGAATTTAGAATGCACTTAGTTGTAGGTCCATGAGGGCAAGTAGTAAATATTTGTCAGTCTTTTTCACAATATGTTTCTAGGGCTGGCAGAGAGCTAGCAGATGTTCAGGTTCTTTGTTAGTAAATGAGAAAAAATCTGAATGAATACATGCTTTTTACTTTTCTACTTTCTAGCTGAGAGATATCAGATAAGTTCTTAACCTCTCTAATTTCATTTTCCTCATAAGAAACAATCTGAAAATGCTATTGCCACATGAGATTATTGCAAGGATCAAACAAGGCTACATAACCCCAGAGGGAATATGCTTTCAATAAATAATTTTGGAGTTACTACTAAAATAGTCTCCATTTATAATTAAAATATAATTAGCTTTGGTCCAGTCATTGAGTGTGGATATTTCCATCCATGATATATCTCTCCCCAGCTCTGAAGATGTATAGATCCCTCCCATCTATGGTTCTAGTTTCAATGCCAATCATAACCTGAAGCACAAACTCAAGGCAACCTTGGCACATAGATTTGCGTCTAGGAATGTCTTTCTCTGCTTCCCAAGAGCCAGGACACATGCCACCCAGCAGGACCACCCTTCTGATGATGGATATTTTTACCTTGAACTCCTCAATTTGCATCCTTATCACATAAAACTTCTTCTTTGGTATCACATCTGAGTGAGTTTCATCAGCTGTCTGGTTGCGGAAAATGTCATTTATTTATCTGCTTGCTCTGGTCATAAATCTAGGTGGAGGATCAAGCATCCAGAAATAAAACTCTGGATGAAAAATAGCTCCACCCCCATGATAACAACATGAATAACTGGTCCTGAGCTGTTTTTTTGTGCACATCATCCTGTCACAGGCTTTATTGATTGTTTACATCCTTTGCCTTTCTACACAGGGCTAACCATTAAGTCCACTTAAGGCTTCAGTTTAGGCTTTACTTCCTTTGTGGAATCCTCAAGGTCTCAGATAAGGCAAGCATAACCTTCTTCTACATACCCTGAACTTAAGAATTCATTTATTCAATGTGTTGTATTCAGAAACTATATATGCTGAATACTCTTAGATATTAGTTATACAACATTGAAAAACAGTAATAATAATAACAAAATAAAACAAACAAAACAGGTAACAAGTCCAATCTTTATAAATCTTACATTATGAAAGGAGAGAAAGACAACAAGAAAAAAAAAGTAAAAGAAAAAAAAAATATATATATATATTACATAGTTCCTGAACAGAAAAGTCAAAGCAGGTAGGGAAATAGAAGATGGTCAAAGGAGATGTAATTTTACATGAAGTGTCCTGAAATGCCTTAATGATTAAAATGGCATTTCAGTAGTGAACACAGAAAAGTAAAACGTGAATCCTATGTATCTCCATCTTATCACTGACTATAGATTAATAATATCATCTACTTACAGTTGTTCTTACCATGATTGCTATCACAATAAAAGTTCCCCAGGGGAGGGTTCATTCTACTCATAATCCTATCTCCAGAATTTAGCCCAGGACAAAGAATGAACTGGGTGCTCAGTACATACTTTTGGAGTCCATTGCTATTATTTTGATCATAGCCATGTTATCCTCCAAGGGCCAGACCCTTTTCACTTTGACATTCTTTCTAGGTATACCCACCACCAGCATTTCCTGTCTTTTCTTTACATGAGTCTGGATTGCTTGTCACTGAGTTCACTCAACTCATTGAGATAACCATCCATAAGAGGATTAAGGGTTTTTGCTGCCAGGTTGTCAATATAATGGGATATAAAATATTACTGGAAAAGTTAACACATTAAGGAAAATGTATATCCAACACATCTTTTGTGGTTGGAAAAGTCACTTTGATAAGTTGTAAAGGAGTGGGAGTTAGACCCTCAAGGATCATGACTCAACACTTGATCATCACTGAACTATGTATTAGTCACCTGGAACTGCTATTGACAAAATATCATAGACTGGGTAGCTTAAAAATAGACATGTATTTCTCACAGTTCAAGAAGCTGGCAAGTCCAAGATTAAGTTGCCAGCAGATTCAGTTCTTTATAACAAACTTCTCCTGGGCTTGCAGACAGCTAATTTATTGTTCTCTCATGGCAGAGAGAGAGGGAATTCTGGTCTCTCTTCTTTTATAGAGACACTCATTCCATCATGGGGACCCCAACTTCATGACTTCATCTAAACCTAACACCTCCTGAAAGTCCCTACTTCCATATATCCTCACATTGGTGATAGGGTTTCAAAATGTGACCCTCGGGAGACACAATCAGTCCATAAGAAACCACCTTGTGAAAAGAACTTTTAAAAAAATGACTGAAAAATGCATCACTATTTATCTTTCAAGGTTGTAAAGCAACAAGAAAAAAATGAATACATGAAGCCCTCGGTATCACTCAATCGAACATCATTTACTACTTAATTCTAGGTCATTGAACCCAAGACTTCACTGATTATCTACCTTAGGAAGTAAGGCTTCTCAGGTAGTGCTCATAGTAAAGAATCTGTCTGCCAATGCAAGAGCCAGTCTCAGGAAATATAGGTTCAATCCCTGGGTTGAGAAGATCCCCTGGAGGAGGAATTGACAACCCACTCAAAGAATGTCACATTAGTGGATTCACACTGAAAATAATGTAAGTTATCATAATGATGCTATTTAAACAATTACCACAAAATCTTAGACATTCACAATAAGCAGTGACATCACATTCACATATCTGTGGTCATCTAGGGTTCAGCTGATTTAGGTTGAACTTGGCTGCACTTAACTCTGATTATGAGTTACACTACTGTGTACTCTTGGTGTGTTCTCATAGGAAACGGCAGGAACACATGAGGGCAAGCCCAATTGTACTAGAACAGTTCAAACCTCTGTCATCACATCTGCTAACATCCAAATCTTTGGACAACCCAATACATCAACCCCAAAGTCAGGATGCAAGGAAAGAGTGCACCATCCATCACTAGGTCATGGCAAAGATGTGGATATGTAATAACACTCTACAAGAATGAAAAATTGGGATCAGTAATTCAACCTACCACATAATTCCTCTCATTTCAAGGGGTCACTCAATAGCTCCAATACTTGGATTCAAGTCTGAGGATTAAGAGCTTTTGAACACTAAATTTAAGTAATAGCATTTTGAACTCTGTAATCCCAGGTGCTTGTAATTTGCTTATATATAACAAGTCTAGTTTATTTTTAGCATGGCTAATATTTCTTGGACTTCTCTTTAACAAAAATCATCTTTTTATTATGGATGCAATACGGTACTGTGGAAAGAATGTGAGTGGGAATTCAAACACTCAGGATCCAGTCCTGTATCTGCCACTAATTAACTCTGAGACCATCAACAAATTATCTCAAATTCTTTTGGCCATGTTCTGCCCTTTGCCAAATGAAGACTTGGACTGAACAGTTATATTTCCTCCCATCACTACAATTGCATGAGTGTATGTTTACTGACATGGATGTGGGCCAATAGGCCTTGCCTCATCTTTCTTTTTAAAAATTATTTTATTGTTGCATCACATTAAGAATTCCCTGCACCAAAAATCTGTGTAAACCAAAGTGAGGATCTTATCTATAGTTATGAACAGCATTTAAACATTCCTTGGATGGACCCAGAGTGAATCCAGTCCCCCATTTCCTGACTGTGCACTGTCCAGTGTGGAGGATCCCTAACCAGATCAAGATTGCCCGTGATCCGAAAGTGTAACCAGAATGGAGAGGATTTGCAGAGCTGGAATGCATACACAAGTCGTGTTTATTTATATCTCCCAGGTTTGCATGGAAATCCAAATACGTTTTGCACATGTGATGGTATTTGTCTCTTTGAAATTAGCACAAACTGCATGTTTGTTTGGGGAGTTAATAATACAACATTTGCTTCTGACAGTGACATATCAGCAAACTGTTTTTTTAAACCATTCCATGTACTTCTGCCACACCGCAGCTGAGGTCTGATTCAAGTCAAAGCCCCAAGTGACTATAAACCAAACAATTATTTTTTAATCCTAATGTGTTTGCTTCCTAATGACCCACAGCCTTAAACTCATGCTGGGCAGAAGGGAAAAAACTTTCTTTTTTATGCTCCAGGCCTCAATAGGGCAAGGCACATTCTAGAAGACTAGTTGTGGGTGACCAGAATGCATTTCAAAACATCAGCACTCTTTGATCAGGGCAACTTGCTTACTTTTAATTGTTTCCAGAGTGCTTGCTTGAAAATTTGTTAGATTATACATCACATGCAATGAGAACTGATGGCTGAATTTACTGCTTTAATTCTTGGCTTGAAAAGGGGTTATGCTGATTTCAGTTACACTTAGGAAGCTGAGCTCTTGGCCAAGCAGCATAAAGGTGATTTCAAGTTCTGTCTCTTTTCACCCATCCCCAAAATAACAAGAAATGAACTGAGGGATCTTGTAAGAAAGTGTGAGGTAACTGGTTGCTAGCAGTTCTACTCTAGCTTCACTGCTGCTACTGCTAAGTCGCTTCAGTAATGTCCGACTCTGTGCGACTCCATAGACGGCATCCCAGCAGGCTCCCCCAATCCCTGGGATTCTCTAGGCAAGAATACTGGAGTGGGTTGCCATTTCCTTCTCCAGTGCATGAAAGTGAAAAGTCAAAGTGAAGTCGCTCAGTCATGTCTGACTCTTTCGCGATCCCATGGACTGCAGCCCACCAGGCTCCTCCATCCATGCCATTTTTTTTTCCTTTCTTCTTCATAGATATCAGTGGATATGAGTACTATAAAGTTGTCCCTTAACAAACTTGAGTAGTCAGAGCACAATTGGTATAAAAGAACATTCCTTTAAAACCAGATATCCCCAAATTCTTAATGTTTATTTGTGAGATTGGTCTCTCCTGACACTAAGTAGTGCTTCCTAGGTGCCTCAAGTGGTAAAGAACCCGCCTGCTAAAACAGGAGATGCAGGAAACAATGAGTTCAATCAATCCCTGGGACAAGAAGATCCCCTGGAGAAAGAAATGGCAACCCACTCCAGTATTCCTGCCTGGATAATGCCATGAACAAAGGAACTGGCAGGTTACTGTCCACTGGGTCTCAGAGTCGGACATGGCTGAGTTAAGAAAAAGGAACAACAAATGAAAAACACTTTCCCTTGCAGGCCAATGCTCAGAGTCTTTTCCTTTTCTAACTCCCATGATCCCTTTGGGTGGCCTTACACAGGTCCCATGAATTCAACATTGCCTTTGTGCAGATGACATTTAAGATGTCACTTCTAGGCTCAAGCTCAGCTCTTCAACCTACACTTCTGTTCACCAACCAGACATGGTTGACCAAAGGAAGATCACATATGCAACCCAGGTTCAATGCAGCTAATGACAAGTTGATTGTTTTTACTTACATTCCCATCCCCAGTTCCTTCTCTAATTTTGGTTTTGGCTCCACTCTTCTACTTTTCTAGCCATTTCCAAGAACTTAAACATGATCTTCAACTGCTTCCTCTCCTCTGTACTCTTCTTTCACTTTGTCACTAAGCCCTATTTATTCCACCTCTATGTTTTTCCTAAATTCATCCTGCTTTTCTGATCAAAGTGCTCTGGAAACAGATTTCTAACAAGGCCTGAGATTTTTAACTGGTGCCAATCCATTCTATATTTTAATGTCAACATTAAATCATTTCTTCCTTCAACCCATTCGGTGATGTTACTTACAGGTTAAAGTTAGTTAACACTGTCCGTGGCCCAAAGGCCTAGACTCCTAAGCATGACCTAAAAGAACTTCATTTGCCTGCCAGACCTAGCCTATCTTGAACCTTGCTTTCTGCCAACTTGGCTATTAGCATCCTGAGTTCTAGTAATAAATTATTTGCACGTTTTGGTTTTTTTTTTTTACATACTTTTATTTATTTATTTGGTTGTGCTAGGTTTTTGTTGCTGCATGAACTCTTCTCGAGTTGCAGTGCAGGAGCTTATCATTAGAGTGGCTTCTCTTGTTGCATAGCACAAGCCCTAAAGCCTTTGGGCTTAAATAGTTGTGGCTGCCAGGCCCTGGAGCATAGCCTCAGCAGTTGTGACACACAGACTTAGTTGCCTCGTGGCAGGTAGGATCTTCTTGAACCAGGGATTGAGCCCATGTCTCCTGCACTGATAAGCGGACTCTTTACCACTTATCCACCAGGGAAGCCCTATTTGCACATTATTTAATATGCTCTCTAATCCTTGGTGCTTAATTTACTTTTTCTTTAATAAAAGCCTGCCTTCAAATCCTTACTTGATTTTCAAAAACTCTCCTCAATTATGGTATCTGTTCTGAATCCTTAGAACCCCAACTGACAAAGTCAAATATGTTCCTCCTCTGTACTCTCAAGGAATCTAGTGGAAGCAGAAATTGTTAGGGTTATCAACAGTTCCAGATCACATGTGACTTTCCCTGTTTTCACCCAGAAAGACTCATACCCAAGATATCATTTAGTCCTAGGCAAGCTTGGATAGTTGCTTACCTGACACAGTGAGAGGGTCACCATTTTCATATTCATCAGATTATGAATTACTTGAAATCAATGTAAAGGTCTGATTCATCTTTGTAGCCCTAAAAGTTAGTACTATATCTGCAAAACAGTAGACTTAATAGGAGATCTAACATTGTGCTGATGTTTTGCATTTTTCTGTTTAAGCCTCAGTGTTTTTGGAGGATGTTGATATTAACTCCATTTTTTTTTAATACTAAAAGAATACATCTAAGAAAATAGAAGTGATCGTCCCAAAGTTACACAGATGTTTTTTGACTTCTAAACTATGTTTATTTCACCATGAAAACTCAGTAAATCACGAACCGGGATATTCTGTGATGTGTTAGACCGAGTATTTTTCTACATTCAAAGTGATTTGAGGAGGAAAGTGATTAAAATCAGATAAGCAGTTAATTACCAGCCATTCCACTCAATTAAATTTTGAAATAGTTATTTGTTTGAATTAGACATCTTCAAACAAGATTGGCTGTCTAGATACAACTAGAATTAAAATAACAGAAAATGAAAATAAATGTTATTTTCACAAGAACTAAATGAGATAATTTAGAAAAAGAGACCACTGAGAATTTCCAGTTAATATATTTATAAGTCTCAATTACACACCTATTGTTTGATACAGTGATTCTTAACTGGGAGAAATTTTGCCCCAGGAGACAGTTTATAATGTTTGGTGACATTTTTATGTTTCACAACTGGAGGAGAGACAGAGGCCAGAGATGTTACTAAATATCCTGCAATTCACAGAATAAGTCCCTGTAACAAAGAGTTTTCCAGTCAAAATGCCAATAGTGCTTATGTTGAGAAATCCTAATTTAAATTGCAAAATAGATAAAGCAAAGATTATCCAATCATACTTTAATTAACTCTAAGTTAAGAAGTGAAATGTTAGGAAAAGTCTCCACAAATATATTGAAAATGTTGTCTGTTGTTTAATAAATGCTAATAATAAAGTGTTTACTTGAAGGATACATTGAACTAATACAGTCATTCCAGGAATAGGTCTTGGGAGAAGTTTTCATGTGACTAATGATTTACCACTGCATGGAAAATCCTGTTATTTCTTTCCTCCCAATCCATAGAAATCAATCTCATCGACTTGGCAAAAAGTAATAGTAAATTTAAAAGGATGCAGATAATTCAGATGATTCATACTGGTGAACCAGAATAGATAGATAGATATAGAGATAAACGTTTTAATGATGAAAATAGAAGTTGCAGTGATATTCAGTTAATGATGTTGATGTTAACATCAGAAAAAAATCCTCATTTTACAAAAGTTATATGTACTTTTTCTTATTCTGATAATGAAACAATTTAGGCTTATCAATTCAGGCAGATATCATTACCCAAATGGAAAACCTTGTTTAAAAATTCTATAATCCAAGCATTGAAAAGGAATGAAAGCAAAGCATTTGGATTTATTTGCTTTAGTTGATCATCAGCAAATTTTTTTAAAAAAATATGTCATTATACTTACAAAAGCAGTTTTAAATCATGCTTTCTTTACTGAGTGTTCAATCACAAAATAGTCTTCTAAAAATGCCATTTCATTTTTGAACAAATTCCATCATATGAATAGACCATAATTTATTTAATAAATCTCCCAAAGCTGAATATTTGGGATTTTTTCTCTATGTTTTGCTATAATAAATAACATCATGATGAACATTCCTGTACATAAATCTTTAGCCCTCTCTCTGATTATTTACTTGGGATAGATTCCATGAACTAAAATATTGGGGTCAAAATGAAGCCATTTAAGGTTTAGGGTTTCAGTGATATAATCCATAAAACAGAAATAATAAACTATAGCCTCTCCCTAGTCCATAGTATAAAAGGGTCATGGAACAGCAATTTATTAACATAAACTGCATAGTAGGCATCCAACTGTGAAGTTATCTCTACATGTGAAAATATAGGTGGGGGCAGAGAACACACAAAGACCCTGTTACAGAAATAGACCTGCTCATGTTTATTTTTCCTCTGGTTCAAAAGCTATGAGCCACATAAGACCCTCTTTTCAGATAGAATGTAGCAGGCAGAATGTCCCCAAAAGAACAGTATATGTGATGCCCATTTCCCTCAAAGGTACAGCAAAAAAAAAAAAAAAGTATTTCCAATGTAACATGCATAATATACACCAGTCAGTATTCATTTAGTGAAAATTTGGTAAAATTATCCCAATATGCTGTCTCTCCTTATGTTATTGTACATTTTGTTTCCAACCCTGATAACATTTCTGAAGTAAAGATTATCTCCATTTCACAGATAAGAATGTTGAGGCATTTGGTAAATTGGTCATGTAAACAGATTAGTAAGTGGAGAATTTACTAGTTAAACTCTTTTAAAAGAGAGTTTAAACTCGCCGTCTTTCTGACCCTTAAGCAATTGTTGTTAAGTCCAATACTGCCCTTCATGTTTATAATATTCATTCCTCCATATATGAGTCTACTAAACATAATTATATAAGTATATAGAATTAATTAGTATATATTACAGGTGTATAGGGCCCAGACAGTAAAGACTCTGCCTGCAGTGTGGGAGACCTGGGTTCAATCCCTGGGTTAGGAAGATTCCCTGGAGAAGGGAATGGCTACCCACTCCAGTATTCCTGCCTGGGGAATCCTATGGACAGAGGAGCCTGGCAGGCTACAGTCCATAGGGTTGCAAAGAGTTGGACATGACTGAGCAACTAACACTAACTTTAATTTGGTTGCATACAAGGGTTTCCTTTATTTTGGATTTTTCCTTTCAAAGTCTTTCTCTTGATCAAATATACAAAAAAGTATGACTTCTTTTCTTATTAGTCCCTTATTTCTCTTTTCAGTCCAAGATAGAGCTCTATTTCCCAGCTCTCTTCCTTCCACCAACCAGTTTTCTCTCACGTTCTTTGAGCACCTTTAGTCATTACCTTGAACTCTTTATCCGGTTGCTTGCCTCGTGCCACTTCACTTAGTTCTTCTGGGGTTTTATCTTATTTCTTCATTTAGAATATGTTCTTCTGCTACCTCATTCTGTCGAATTTGCTGTTTATAGGTCTCTGTATTTGGTAGGTTGGTTATGTTTCCTGATCTTGGATGATTGTCCTTCTCTAGAAAGACTTCCTGGAGAAGGGAATGGCAACCCACTCCAGTACTCTTAACAGGAGAATCCCATGGACAGAAAAACCTGGTGAGATACAGTCCATGGGGGTCACAGAGAGTCAGACATGACTGAAGTGACTGAGCGTGAGTGTGAGGAGACTTCTGTGCATCCCAGGAGTGCTTTCTCCTCCGGTCACATGAGATGTATGCTATAAGGGGTCCTCTATTTGAATCATTTGGGTTCTTCTGTAGTAGCAGGCTGACTGCTCTGGGCAATCTGGTAGACATGGGTGGCTCCCAGTCCCTTTGGTTGCCAGTCCGTGCCTTGTGCAGAGGCTTCCTGCCACCTTTGGGTGGAGCCGGTCAGGAGGCTGCTGGGCTATGGAACTCCACGGTGTCCAGGGGCTCACTGGTGGGCAGAGGCAAATTCAGGAGAGGGTGGTTGCAGTCTGTGATGTTGGCCTGCTAGTGGATGTCTCCAGTTACTGACATGGCTGGCTGTGGGGCACTGAGTTTCCCAGTGCTGGCATTGGCCAACTGGTGAGTGTAGCTGTGTTCAGTGAAGTTGGCTTAAGTATTCAGGGTGTATTGGAGCCACTGTTGGCCTGCTAGTGGGTAGATCTGGAGTCCAGTAGGTTCTGGGGCTACTGCAGGCTCACTGGTCAGCAGAGCTGTGTTTCCAAGTAAGTACCTGGCTACAAGACCCTAGAGTTTCTAGAGCAAGTGTTGACCCACCGGTAAGAGTGGCCAGGTCCTAGGGTGGATGGCTGAGAGGCTGCAGTGGTCTTAAGGCTGGTATCTGCCAACTGAAGAAAAAAGCCAGGTTCTAGGGATAACGGAGGCCCACTGGTGTGCAAAACTGTGTCCCAGGGTCTCCAACTGCAGGGAACTGGGTGTTCTGAGGTTTGTGTTTCAGCTCGCTGGTGGGTAGAGCTGGATCTGGGGTCTGGGGCTGGTCCTGAAGCTATTGCTGGCACGCTTCTATGCAAGGTCTGGTCCTGGCCCCTCAAATATTCAGGGCACTTCCCAGGGCATGGGAAGTGTCTTAAAGCAAATGGCTTCATGGTGAGTGGGGCTTTATCACCTCCTGGATTTTTGCTTGACCTGCAATGTCCCAATACTGGTGCCAACAGGCTGGTGGACAAGGCCAGACCCCAGAGCTAATAAGCTATAGAAAGGATTTCAAAATGGTGCTTACCAGCACCTGCTTGTGTCCATAAGGTAGAACAAGTTCCCAATAATAGCTTCCACCAGTGTCTATGTCCCCAGGCTTGGTGCCAGCTACCTTCTGCCTCTCTGGGAGGCTCTCCAGTCAATAAATGGGTTTCACCCAAGCACTTTGCAATTAATGCTTCTGCCTGGGTCTTGAAATATGTGTGATTTTTTGTTTGCACCCTCTCTCTGACTTTCCTGAAAGTAAGCCCAACTGCCCTTCAAAAGCAAACTTTCTGGGGGCCTTGTCTTCCTAATGCAAAACCAACAAGGTGCTGGACTCTTCACTCCTTTTGGGTAAACTTGTGTGTGCTCTTTGACTCAGGTATGTCTGACTCTTTGCAACTCCATGGACTGTAGCCCACCAAGCTCCTCTGTCCTTGGAATTTTCCAGGCAAGTATAGTGGAGTGTGTTGCCATTTCCTCCTCTAGAACATCTTTCTGACCCTGGGATTGAACTCATGTCTTCTGCATCTCCTATGGATTCTTTACCACTATGCCACCTGGGAACTCTCAGTTGGATAACCTCTGCAATTTGAATTATCCTCTGGTGTGTAGGTTGCCAACCCAGAGGTATGGGTTTTGACCACCAAGTTTCCATCCCTGCTACTTGTCTCATTGTTTTTCATTATTTATATCTTTGTCTTTTTTATATCTCTGTGTCTAAAATCTTTTCTTCTGGCCTTCCAGTTTTTCTCACCAAATATGTCTCTGTAAATAGTTGTAATTTGGGTGGGCCTGTGGGAGGAGGCAAGCTCAGGCTCTTCTTACTCCACCCTCCTCTATACGCTCTCCTTAACCCTTAAAAGAGATATTCAGATTTTAATTGTTGAATTCAATTTAACAGTTTTTAGTGCATTCTATATGGTAGGAAATGTGTTATTAGCAATGGAAACATCCATAGACTAGGAATATGATCCAGTGAGGTGAAATGACTTGTCCACCAACATTGAAAGCTAGAGCTCTGCAGACGTTGCCTTGCCTCTTATCCAGGCTTTGGGAAACATCCACTACAGTCACTTTAATTCTTATAGAACATTCACTCATTCTGTGTCTTCAGCCTATTCATTGTGAATTCCTTGAAAGAAGTTCAAATATTATTTCTCTCTGAAGCTCTCTGTCTATTGTGATTCATTCACATCAGGAAGACCTGTCCATATGTTGCTCTAACAGCACATCTCTCTAGCAGAGCAGTCATGGCATTTTATTCAGCTCAGCTCAGTTGCTCAGTCATGTCCTACTTTTTGTGACCCTATGTACTGCCACACGCCAGGCTTTCTTGTCCATTACCAACTCTTGGAACTTACTCAAACTCATGTCCATTGACTTGGTGGTACCATCCAACTATCTCATCCTCTGTCATCCCCTTCTCCTCTTCCCTCCAATCTTTCACAGTATCAGGGTCTGTTCTAATGAGTCATTTCTTCGCATCAGGTGGCCACAGTATTGGAACTTCAGCTTCAGCATCAGTTCTTCCAATGAATATTCAGGACTGATTTCCTTTAGAATGGACTGGTTTGATCTCCTGGCAGTCCAAGGACTCTCAAGAGTCTTCTACACCACCACAGTTCAAAAGCATTAATTCTTTGGTGCTTAGCTTTCTTTATAATCCAACTCTCACATCCACATGTAACTACTGGAAAAACCATAGCTTTGACTAGATGGGTCTTTGTTGGCAAAGTAATGTCTCTGGTTTTTAATTTGCTGTCTAGGTTTGTCAGAGCTTTTCTTTCAAGGAATAAGTATATTTTAGTTTCATGGCTGCAGTCACCATCTGCAGTGATTTTGGAGCCCAAGAAAATAAAGTCTGTCACTATTTCCATTGTTTCCCCACCTATTTGCCATGAACTGATGGGACTGGGTGCTATGATCTTATTTTTTTGAATGTTGAGTTTTAAGCCAGGTTTTTCACTCTCCTCTTTCACTTTCATCAAGAGGCTCTTTCATTCCTCTCTTCTTTCTGCTATAAGAATGACAAAGTCTAGTCTCAATCTCAGTCTTCTCCATCAGGCCATGTTTTACGCTTGTTGTTCCCCCTTTGTCCGGCAGAGTGAGATCCAATAGGCATTTGGCTGGATGAATGACCTGGTATATGGTGCTCCGAACTGAAAAGCTACTGAAGAAAAATTTGCAGTTACAGTCTTTGCCTTTTGGATTTAGCAGAGGTCACCATCTTATCTGTTCAAGCTGCTCTAACAAAAATATCATAGACAGGGTGGCTTAAACAATGAACATTTGTTTACCTCAGTTTCAGAGACTGAGAAATTCAAAGTCAAGTCACCAACAGATTTAGTGCCTGCTGGGAGTCCACTTCTTCATTCATCGTCAGCCATCCTATTGTTGTGTCTTCGTATGGCAGATGGAATGCAGGAGCTCCCCGAAGATGCTTTGTAAGGCACTGATCACACTCATGAGGGCTCTGCTATCATGACATAACCACGTCCCAAAAGCATATCACCCAATAACATCACACTGACAGTTAGGATTTGGCATATGAATTTTGGAATGGCACATTCAGCATATAGACAGAATATAGCATTCTGGTAAGAATGCTCATACTCCAGGTATTAGAGCTCAGTGTTTGAGATTATAAACTTGACTTGCCTATTCAGTAAAAAAGTGTTAAGTAAACCATGCTTGTTGCTGCTTTCTTCTGATGCCCCATGAATGATGCTTGAAAGTCTTCTAGCTTAGCAAGCTGACGACTTTGGTAAATAAGGCCAGGAAGTCATATATCCTAGGGTAGAAACTGATAGCAAGTTTAAATAGCCTGATTCAGTTTCTTCTTCTATAAAAGAGGGCTAATATAATCCCCACGAGGTTTCTGAGTGTTTTATATATAGCAATAAAATTTAAAAACAGTTGACATCTTAGTTGTGGAAGGCAGACTAATAGTCCCTCATAGATATATCCAGAATCTTTAAATATTTTGCCTTTAAGAAAGAGACTTTGCAGATGTGATTAAGGTTAAGAATCTTGAGGTGGAAAGATTGTCCTGATTATGAGTGGATTCAGGCTAGCTACAGGAGTTCTTAAAAGGGAAGAACCTTCCCAGCTGTGGTCAGAGAAAGAGGTGGCAACAGAAGAACAGCCAGAGAAATATAACAATGCTGGATTTGAAGACAGAGGAAGGGTGACCTCATTGATCTGGAAAAGGCAAGGAAACTGATTCTTACTTAGGTCTGAAAAGGGAACACAGTCTTGCTGATATCTTCATTTTAATGTGATGAGACCACTATAGAGCTCATGAATAAAGATGATATATCTGTGTTGTTTTAAGTCACTAATTATGGTAATTAAATGTTTATCCTGACCTTATTTAAGTGCTCTTTATCATAATGATTTCAAATAAAAAGAAGAGTGGCAGGTACATGAATTTTATAAAAAGTTCATGAACTGTATTTTTTCTAGGCTGACTAGTCAAGTGAAAAATTGGTTGAGTTAATTGAGTGAAGTCTTGCTTAATGACCATTTCAAGCTCTTTCTCTCATGGTTTGCATTAGAGATTGATACAAAAATTAGCAGATTCTAAAGGACTTAATATTATGCAGTAGATTAAGTGACGAGTATTAAACTCCATTGTTCGTATTATTCATCCACTTACCATTCTACAAATATCTGTTGAGAATTTATTCAAAAAGAGATAGCATTAAAAGTTGAAAAATGCATTTAATAAACCACCCTCATGGAATATTGAGACCAATGAAACACAGATAATCAAAATTCAATAACCTGAAAGTCTTGATGACAAAGCTCTTTCTTACTCTTCAGTGGAACTCCAGCTCTCAACACAGTCCCTGGCACAGTAGGTGAGCACAAATCAATTGGGGACTTTCCATTACACTGATTGCCATATACCATAAAGTAATAATTTAGTAGCTTACAAAAAGGGTATTCAGGAAAAGATTGATAGGAATAGTGCATTTTTATTATGTCTTGAAAGATAAGTAGAACCTGAGAAAGCAAGGGTGAAGAACTTGGCCAGGATCAAAGCCCAGGAGAACTGAGAATCCTTAAGAACTATAGATTATTAAATTTGAAAATCTGCATTATGTATAAAAATCTAATAATGGAAAATCGGACTAAAGAGTAGGTTGTAGACAGATCATAAGAATCTGGATTTCCAAAGAGAGTTCCAACACTAGAAACCTAAACAAGTAAGTAGCAACAACAGTGTGCCTTTAGTTAAATAAATTTGACTGGAGTAAACACAGTTAATCAGGTTCTTTCAGTGCACTATTTCTTTAGGCCTCAGAAGCCTAATATGCATTACACTTTTCAAATAAAAGAAGATATGTCTGTACGCATTACCCATTATTGCATGAACAAGTACCCCAAAATAATGACTTTAAATCAAACTTTCTTTTCTCATGACTTTCTGGCTTGGCGAAACAGTTCTTCTATGCTCACTCACACATCAGCAATGAGCTGGTGAATGATCTGGGAGCTACACTCACAGCATGGCTGGGTTTCTCTCCCCAAGTAGATTTTTATTGTATTTTCTGTTTATTTGATTTTTAAATATCAGACCCCTTAACATGATGGCAGAAGTGTTCCAAAAAGGTGAGAGGGGAAGCTAAAAGGTTTTGACATCTCCCTATGTCATTCTGTCACACTATCTTCTCTCTTTTTTTTCTTAACATTTATTTATTTGGCTTCACCAGGTCTTAGTTTCAGCATGTGGGATTTTTAGTTGTGTCGTGTGAATGTTTAGTTGCAGCATGTGGGATCTAGTTCCCTCTCCCAGGCTCAAACCCAGGACTCCTGCATTGGGAGCTTGGAGTCTTCACCACTGAGCCATCAGGGAAGTCCCCATCACACTATCTTGGTCTAAACTAGTCACAGTTCAGTTCAGTTCAGTTCATTTGCTCAGTCGTGTCGGACTCATTGCAACCTCATGAATCGCAGCACGTCAGGCCTCCCTGTCCATCATCAATTCCCAGAGTCCACCCAAACCCATGTCCACTGAGTTGGTGATGCCATCCAACTATCTCATCCTCTGTCGTCCCCTTCTCCTCCTGCCTTCAATCTCTCCCAGCATCAGGTTCTTCTCAAACGAGTCAGCTCTTTGCATCAGGTGGCCAAAGTATTGGCGTTTCAGCTTTAACATCAGTCCTACCAATGAACACCCAGGACTGATCTTCCTTTAGGATGGACTGGTTGGATCTCCTTGCAGTCCAAGGGACTCTCAAGAGTCTTCTCCAACAGCATAGTTCAAAAGCATCAATTCTTCAGCACTCAGCTTTCTTTATAGTCCAACTCTCACAGCCATACATGACTACTGGAAAAACCATAGTCTTGACTAAATGAAACTTTGTTGACAAAAAGTAATGTCTTTGCTTTTAATATGCTCTAGGTTGGTCATAACTTTCCTTCCAAGGAGTAAGCATCTTTTAATTTCATGGCTGCACCCACCATCTGCAGTGATTTTGGAGCCCAGAAAAATAAAGTCTGACACTGTGTCCACTGTTTCCCCATCTATTTGCCACGACGTGATGGGACTAGATGCCATGATCTTCGCTTTCTAAATGTTGAGCTTTAAGCCAACTTTTTCACTCTCTTTCACTTTCAAGAGGCCCTTTAGCTCCTCTTCACTTTCTGCCATAAGGGTGGTGTCATCTGCATATCTGAGGTTATTGATATTTCTCCCAGCCATCTTGATTCCAGCTTGTGCTTCATCCAGCCCAGCATTTCTCATGATGTACTCTGCATATAATTTAAATAAGCAGGGTATAAAAAGCCAGCCCCATCAAAGGGGATGGAAAAATAGACTACACCTCTTTAACAGAGAATTGATTTATTAGTTAGGGTTCTCCAGAAAAAGAGAACTAAACAGATATGTACATACATATCACCTATTAGTTCTGTTATAGGTATATATATATATATGACTATTGACCCTAAACATAGGTTTCAATTGCACATGTGTGTTTAGTTGCTCTGTCATGTCTGACTCTTTGCGAGCCCGCAGACTGTAGCCCACCAAGCTCCTCTGTCCATGAGATTATCCAGGAAAGAATACTGGAGTGGGTTGCCTTTCCCTTCTCCAGAGGATCTTCCCAGCTCAGGGATCAAACCCAGGTCTCCTGCATTTCAAGCAGTGTCTTTATCATATGACCGACAGGGAAATTCCTTTCAAGTGCATGGGTCCACTCATATGCACAGTTCTATGCCATGAAGAGTTGGTTGAATCTGAGTTTGTAGACTGTGGATACAGAAGAACCACAGATATGGAGGAGCTACATATACAGGATGAGTCCACTCTAAGTAATACCTAATACCTGTTGACTGCACAGAAGGTTGGTTCCCCTGACCCTTCACATTGTTCAAGGGTCAACACTGTATGTATATAAAGAAAAATTGGCTCACAAAAATATGAAAGCTAAGAGGTTCCACAGTCTATTGTCTGCATACACGAGACCCAGGAAACCCAGTGGTATAATACAGTCTGTATCTGAAGGCCTGAAAACCAGGTGAGCTAAGACTGTAAGTCTCAGTCCGACTGCAGGAGATGAGATGAGATGTCCCAGCTCAAACCGCCAGGTAGAAGAAAAAAAGGGTAAGGTTAATTCCTACTTCCTAAATAAAAGAATAAGAAAAGAATCTATTCGATTCAAACCTTCAATAATTTGGATGATGGCCAACTATTTGAAGGAAGGTAATATGCTTTACTCAATCTACTGATTCAACAGTTAATCTCATTTGAAAAATATCCTCATAGACAAATCCAGAATTTATATTTAATCTGGGCATCCTGTAAACAATCAAGCTGACACAAATTAACCATCACGAGTGGCAGAAGCAATTGTAAAGGGGCATGAATACAAAACGGGAGGAGTTTTGCAGCCACATTTTGCTGTCTTGCACAGTTAGTTTAGTTCTTTCATAATGTAATCATGAACTTTTACTTTAACTTCTATAACCTCACAACTTAGTCCTTTGAAGAAAAGTTATGACCGACCTAGATAGTATATTCAAAAGCAGAGACATGACTTTGCCGACTAAGGTCCATCTAGTCAAGGCTATGGTTTTTCCCGTGGTCATGTATGGATGTGAGAGTTGGACTGAGAAGAAGGCTGAGCGCCAAAGAACTGACGCTTTTGAACTGTGGTGTTGGAGAAGACTCTTGAGAGTCCCTTGGACTGCAAGGAGATCCAGCCAGTCCATTATGAAGGAGATCAGCCCTGGGATTTCTTTGGAAGGAATGATGCTAAAGCTGAAACTCCAGTACATTGGCCACCTCATGTGAAGAGTTGACTCATTGGAAAAGACTCTGATGCTGTGAAGGATTGGGGGCAGGAGGAGAAGGGGATGACCGAGGATGAGATGGCTGGATGGCATCATGGACTCATTGAACATGAGTCTGAGTGAACTCCGGGAGATGGTGATGGACAGGGAGGCTTGGCGTGTTGTGATTCCTGGGGTCGCGAAGAGTCGGACACGACTGAACGACTGAACTGAATGCCCAATGAAGTGAAGTGGGCCTTAGAAAGTATCACTATGAACAAAGCTAGTGGAGGTGATGGAATTCCAGTTGAGCTGTTTCAAATCCTGAAAGATGATGCTGTGAAAGTGCTGCACTCAATATGCCAGCAAATTTGGAAAACTCAGCAGTGGCCACAGGACTGGAAAAGGTCAGTTTTCATTCCAATTCCAAAGAAAGGCAATGCCAAAGAATGCTCAAACTACCGCACAATTTCACTCATCTCACATGCTAGTAAAGTAATGCTCAAAATTCTCCAAGCCAGGCTTCAGCAATACGTGAACCGTGAACTCCCTGATGTTCAAGCTGGTTTTAGAAAAGGCAGAGGAAGCAGAGATCAAACTGCCAACATCTGCTGGATCATGGGAAAAGCAAGAGAGTTCCAGAAAAACATCTATTTCTGCTTTATTGACTATGCCAAAGCCTTTTACTGTGTGGATCACAATAAACTTTGGAAAATTCTGAAAGAGATAGGAATACCAGACCACCTAACCTGCCTCTTGAGAAATCTGTGTGCAGGTCAGGAAGTAACAGTTAGAACTGGTCATAGAACAATGGACTGGTTCCAAATAGGAAAAGGAGTACGTCAAGGCTGTATATTGTCACCCTGCTTATTTAACTTATATGCAGAGTACATCATGAGAAATGCTGGACTGGAAGAAACACAAGCTGGAATCAAGATTGCCGGGAGAAATATCAATTACCTCAGATATGCAGATGACACCACCCTTATGGCAGAAAGTGAAGAGGAACTAAAAGCCTCCTGATGAAAGTGAAAGAGGAAAGCGAAAAAGTTGGCTTAAAGCTCAACATTCAGAAAATGAAGATCATGGCATCTGGTCCCATCACTTCATGGAAAATAGATGGGGCTGCTGCTGCTGCTACTGCTGCTGCTGCTAAGTCACTTCAGTCGTGTTCGACTGCAGCCCACCATGCTCCCCTGTCCCCGGATTCTCCAGGCAAGAATACTGGAGTGGGGTGCCATTGCCTTCTCCAATAGATGGGGAAACAGTGGAAACAGTGTCAGACTTTACTTTTTGGGGCTCCAAAATCACTGCAGATGGCGACTGCAGCCATGAAATTAAAAGACATTTACTCCTTGGAAGAAAAGTTATGACCAACTTAGATAGCATATTCAAAATCAGAGACATGACTTTGCCGACTAAGGTCCATCTTGTCAAGGCTATGGTTTTTCCTGTGGTCATGTATGGATGTGAGAGTTGGACTGTGAGGAAGGCTGAGTGCCGAAGAATTGATGCTTTTGAACTGTGGTGTTGGAGAAGACTCTTGAGAGTCCCTTGGACTGCAAGGAGATCCAACCAGTCCATTCTGAAGGAAATCAGCCCTGGGATTTCTTTGGAAGGAATGATGTTAAAGCTGAAACTCTAGTACTTTGGCCACCTGATGCGAAGAGTTGACTCATTGGAAAAGACTCTGATGCTGGGGATTGGGGGCAGGAGGAGAAGGGGATGACCGAGGATGAGATGGCTGGATGGCATCACGGACTCGATGGACATGAGTCTGAGTGAACTCCGGGAGATAGTGATGGACAGGGAGGCCTGGCGTGCTGTGATTCATGGGGTTGCAAAGTGTCGGACATGACTGAGCGACTGAACTGTACTGAACTGAATGCCCAAATAAGACTTTGAATTATGCGACCAGTAGTTTTTATCATGGGAGACTACTACAGTTTTTATTAAGTATGTAACTTTAAAAGAGATATAGTTTATAACACATAGCCTCTTCTCTTGGAAATGACACACAATGGGAGACATTCAGAGGAAGGATGGGCGATGCAATTTAATAATAGATTATTAAAATACCTTAGATGGTTGTAAAAGATCTTCATAAATGTTAAATGGTAATGGGATAAGAAAATAAAATTAATGCTCAGTCATATCTGACTCTTTGCAACCCCATTGACTGTAGCTTACCAGGCTCCTCCATCCCCAGGATTTTCTAAGCAAGAACACTAGAGTAGGTTACCATTTCTTTCTCCAGGAGATCTTCCCAACCCAGGGATTCAAACCTGGTTTCCCATATTGTAGACAAACACTTTTACCATCTGAGCCACCAAGGGATAAGAAAAGAAGCAAAACTATGTTATACTTTGAGATAATCTCACACTAACACTGGTGCATAAAGACGCTAGGCAGGGGTTAATGGAAAAAACTTTATCCAAGTAAATATATTGTGTGTATTTTAAGTTTGGAGTGCTAGTAAGGTGCTATATGGAGATATTTAGTCTGACTTTCTAGTTGCACGAGTGAACTTTGTGAAATGTTATCATTGTGGTGAATTATATATAGCAGATTAATTCATTATTAATCCAACAAATATTTCTACAAACATTCATTGACATGATATAATGCAAAATATGACAAACATAGACTCTGAAACCCCAAAGTTTATAAATAAGTACATAGACAATTAAAATGCAGTGTCATGAGCATTAGGACAAGGGAAGTACAAAGGGCTATGAGTAGAAACCCCTTCTAAGCCGTGTAGCTGTGTGAGATAGCTGTGAAGTGCAAGGCAGTCTGTGTGGTTCTGAGGAACCAAACACAATGAACAAACAAATGGAAAAGAATAAAGATCTCCAAAATAAAGAATTTAGTGTCTCAAAATATGGAAAGAGTGGGAGACAGTTTATATCTACATCAAAGGTTGCTGAATTTGAGGAGGATCAACATGAAAAAAGATCATAGTTGGACATTAAAGTAGTTTCTGGCTGGTAATATAATAGAAATGGTGATTCTGGAGGGCGACAGATGAAAGTTTAGTAGTGAAAAACAAGCATAAATAGTATAGTTCCGGATCTTAGACAAAAGGCTTTCAGCTTTTACTATTTCGTATGACCTTAGTTGTAAGTTTGTTATTTATAACCTTTATTATATTGAGATATATTTCCTCTATGACCATTTTGTTGAGACTTTTTAATCATGAATGGATGGTGAGTCTTATTAAATGCCTTTTTGCATCTTTTGAGATTATCATATGATTTTTATCCTTAATTTAGTTAATGGGGTGTGTCTCATTAATTTGCAGATGTTGAACCATCTCCATATCCCTGGAATAAATGCCACATTGTCATGGTTTATGATCTGTTTAATGTGTTTTTGAATTCAGTTTGCTATTATTTTGTCGAGAATTATTGTATTTTTGTTCATTAGGGATATCGATCTTTAATTTTTGCTTCTTGTAGTTTTCTGGTCTGGTTTTTTGAATCAAGGCAAAGCTAGTCTCACCCAATGAGTTTGGAAGTGTCTCCCACCCTTCTCCCCTAGAAGACATTGAAACTCTTGAAGCTAGAATCCAGTCACTTAATCTGCCTTCCCATGTATGGTTGGTGAATATGTACCTTTACCCAGCTAATTATTCAAGAACTGACCCTAGACGAAAGAATAGTTAATATAAAGGTCACTTCCTTGAAACTATTCAAATCACAGATCCAATAAGAAAAATGTAATAACTTCAGATGGCATATAAAATGATACATTATTAGTTTAATGGAAATAAGAATAAGGAAAAAAAAAAAAGGTTGAGGCTAAAGGCACCAAAGCCTTGATGCTATAAGGAGAGAACATATTATTATTAGATAATTTAGGTTTTTATAATATAGGAAGAAGCCTAAAGATATGCATATGGTAAGTTTAAATACCACTCACAAGCTGTAACAAATGAAAATTAACTGATTTTGTCGAAACACCTTGCTTCATAAGCAATTTACTTAATATGATGTGCAGTTTCTCAAAACATGCAAATGAATTTAATATCCATTATTCATGATCATCTCAAAAAGAGCTTTTGTCAATTTGCTACTGTGATTCCCTTTCTCATTTGTAATCCATATCTGAAAAAAATTAACATTCATAAGCTATAAAGTACTAAGACTTGATGATAGCAAATTCTCAAAGAATTGGGCTTTAGAGTCATCAAATATTTTCCTAAAGGAGATGCACATAATACATTTTAAATCCATCAGGTAATTAAAATCATTGAGATGACTTTGATAGAAATAAAGCAGACTTAGGAAGGGGAAAAAAATGAAGATACTCAGAACTGGGGGTGGCTCAAAATACAGAGAATGAAAACTGGAAGCCAGTAGCCTTCTGTCCATATGACAACTGAGTGAGCTTGTTCAAGTCATAATTCATAACTCTTGCCTAAACTACCCCACTTAAAATAGATATCTCACTGAGGTTATTTTTATTTATAAGTTTTAGGAAACTATAAAATATTCCCATACATGTGTGTATTTGTGTATACATATATCCTTATTCATATATACACATATATTTATAAACAAATATTTGCATGATAAAGATATAATTAAATACATAAATGTTCCTATATTTGTAAACATACATGTTGTTTACATATATTTGTAAACTGCACAATTTTTATATATTTATATATATTTACACATGTATGGTTAAGACATTCGTAGTATATTAAATGAATTAGCTGTAGAAAGGAATTTTTCATTTGATTTCTGGCTCTTTCTTACTGAAAGCTTTGAGGAAACACATGAGTTTTACAAATTATATTTATGCCTATGGAAATTGTAAGTAAAATTCAAAGACAGATTGTCATGGGAAAAGTGCACGAATGATCTCAAATTAAATATTTTCTCAGCTAATTCTAGAAGGTTGGCTTGAGTTATTTACTTTTTTCTCATCATGTACTTCCTTATTAAAATAGAATTCAACCGAAGCAGGTTTGTGATGATGCTTGTGAAATTTATGTCTCCAGGCCTCTCTCACATGGATCTCCTCTAGAGTGAATTGAAGGATGCCCATCATCCCCTCCAGCCCTCTAAAATATGTCTATGTCTTAATCCCTGGAAATACGTGAATGTGACTTTATTTGGAATAAGGATCTTTGTAGATGCGATGGAGAAGCTTGAGATGAGATCATTCTGAATTATCTAGTTGTTGTTGTTCAGTCACTAAGTTATGTCTGACCCTTTGTGACCCCATGGATTGCAGCATGCCACGTTTCCCTGTCTTCACCATCTCCCAAAGCTATCTGGAAGGGCCCCCAAACCAATATTATGTGTCCTTAATAAGTGCTCCACAAAAGAGAGACACACAGATAAAGAGAAGAAGGCCATCTGAAGAAGGAGGCATTGGTTGGAATTGTGTAGCCACAAGTCAGCAATACTCAGACCCACCAGAAGTTAAAAGAGACAAGGAAGCATTCTCCTTAGAGCCTTCAGAGAGAACATGGCCCGACCTACACTTCAAGTTTGTATATATTGATACTTTTAGCCTTAGGAGCTGCTAGATGATAAATACCTGTGGTTTTAAGCCACCAAATGTGTGTTAACTTGTTATTATAGCCTTGGGAAACACATGCACCTTCTTATATGAGGCGCAGTGAACAAGATCTTCAAATGGACTGGCAAACAGTGGTGACATTTGCATTCATTTATAGCTTCTGCTCATGCGGGTACTGCACTGGCATCTACAATAAGACTTCACTTACAAAACCCATTTTAGAGACAGCATTATTATGAACTCCAAGATGGCAAGAGCAGAGAACTTCAAGATGGCAGCACCTGCAATGTGCTGAGCATTGTTTGAAGTGCTTGGGAGACATAGCAGACAAGCAAAGAAAAGAAATTTCTGCCTTAATGGAGCATTACATTTTTCTTTTCTTTGAGGAGTTGAATAAATCTATAAAATTTGAACCATTTGTTCTTCTGGAAGGAACATTAATGACTAGAATGCAACTAAAAAGAACCCGGTTGCTTAAAAATTAATCTCACTATACAGCTGGATTTTCCAAAACTGAGTTTGCATTTGGGGATCTACTGTACGATGAGAATAAAGTTTGTTTCTCCAGTTTTTTCCTGGTTTGAATGTCAAAAGGGTTAAATGATTTTTATCCATTTATTTTCTTTCTGTTTGCTTCTCTGTTAGCAATCTGTATATGTAAAAGGTATAATTAGATTTGTCCTAAATTATCTGCTAATTTGCTACTATTCTTGTTCCAATAAATAGATCACCCTAACTGATGGAAATTAGAAGACAGATGATCTAAATTTCTTTATAACTTGAAACTTCTATAGGCTTCTTAATGTACAATGTAATGGGCTTGGGACCCAAACATTTTATTTTTTTCTATTAGCCAAAGAATAGATTAAGACTAAGAAGACAAAGCTAAGATTGTCATTTCACTTCTTGTATTTCAATCTACCAAATGTGAGTATGTGTGTATGAAGAGAGAAGAAAGCAGAGCATGGGATAAGGTAAAGTATGTTTGAGTTAAAGAGAGTGGGCAAGACTAAAAGTGAGCATTTGTAAGTTTACAAGAAGATGAAAGTAGAGGATGGGGAAAGAGACAAACAACAACAAAGCAAGCAAACAAACAAAAAGAAAGACAAACACATAAAAGGATAGGAGGGAAAGAAATTCCAAAAGAGCAGCTCATATCCTAAGCAGTTCCCACTTTGAAAATGAAAGAATATAGCAAAATTAGCAAAAGTATTATAGTTAGTACCTGATTATCTTATGCAACCTAGTGAAAAATATTTATCATCAAGTTATTACATCAGGAGCTTTTACTACTTTATCTTGTTTGGACTGCATAAGAATCCTTTGTAGAATATCTTTTTAGATTCCTTTAGAAGTAAGAAAGTTTAATTTGGTCAGGTTGCATGAACCATCTTGGGCCACACAGTCAGTAAACAATTCAACCAGTATGTATTTGAAATCAGGTACCTGGGTGGGATTTAACTAAAATGTCACATGGGAGAGCTTTAAATAACATAAAACAAACAAACAAAAAGCTGAAGTTGAGGGCTCAAGAAATTATTGGCTATGAATGAAACCATTGTGCTGTTATTCCAGTTGCCCATTCTTATATTTCCAAGCAACAACCAAGCAATATTTTAATGGCAAGATCTGATAAAGTGAAAAGTAACACAGCTTTAAGAGCTCTCCAGAGGTTCAAAAGTAGAGGTGTGCAGATGGACATGAGGCCACAGGAAAATATCAAGCACCTAAAGAAGTTCCTGGTTTGCTAGAAAATCTCTTAGCACATTTGATTTGTTGCCATTAGCTTCTAGAAATTATGACACACTTCATCATAGTTTACTTGGTTCCAAAATCAGATGACACATCAGTCTAGAAAAAAATTGTATTAGTGTGAATTTATACATTAAAGTAAGCTACAATTTAATTTTTCTTTTGAGAATTGCAAGATACTGCTGGTGATAAACTAAGCTTTTTTTTATATATGGCTTTCCTGTGATCACTCAAAAGATCATTGTAAAAATTTCCCCTGAGAGTATAATATAGCCTTATTTTATTAAAAAAATAATTAAGCAGATAAAAGAAAAATTAATAGTGCTTATTATTAAATTTTTATTTTCTTTTACTCTGCTATATATGAGGATAAAATGGCTCAGATCACATCAAATCAATGTGTTCTCTGCCCTATACTTTTATCTAAAGCTTTCCAGAATTTAAAAAAAAAAACTTTTTAAGCTTTATTTTCAATGTTTGTGAGTTCTTCTGTTAAATACATATACATTACAGAGATACTCAACTGATGTTGTATAAATGATTCACATCTACTTGTATAATATCATTGAAATGAACATGAAACATTTTTAGAGTAAAAAGGTTTTCAGCATGTTAGTTTATTTAACTGAGATTAATTACCAGAAGTACACAGGAAACGCATGAAAGTGCTTATTTTATTGCAAGTTTGTCAGCCCTTTCCTGTGAACAGAGGTAGGTTTACTATGCAGGACATGGAACTCAAAATCCAACTAAGACAAAATTGACATGAAGAGACCTTTAGTTGGAAATTGGTTGTCATCACCCTTCTAGGTTGCTGGATTCATTATTATCTCTTATACCTACTGGAGTCAGACTTTTTAGCCTGAATTTTGGCTCTATGATGCTTTTCTTTTAAACTGTATTTATCTATATATGGCTGTGCTGGGTCTTCACTGCTGCTCAGGCTTTTTTCGCTAGCTGTGGTGCATGGGCTTCTCATCATAGTGGCTTCTCTTGTTGCGAGGCATGGGCTCTAGGGCATTTGGGATTTAGTAGTTGAGGCTCCTGGACTCAGTGGTTGCAGCTCCTAGACTTCAGAACATAGGCTCAGTAGTTATGGCCCAAGGGCCTAGTTGCTCCAGAGCATGTGAGACCCTCCCAAACCAGAGATTAAACCCACGTCTTCTGAATAGGCAGGCAGACTCTCCACCACTGAGCCACCAGGGAAGCCCTACCAGGTGACCTTGAATAGCTCTTTGGACTTTAATTCCTTTAATTATAAAAGGAAGAAAATAATAAGAACAGTAAAAATAATAGTTATCTTCTTTCTGGGATTATATAGAGATGGCATAAAAGATACAGGACACTTGGAATGCATCCTTGGCACACAGAATTCAATAAATATTTCTTGTTTCATTTTCATTATCAGCATTAACTTCCAGACTTCATCCTTTTGTGTCTATCTTTCATTGTAGGGACTGATGTTGAAGCTGAAACTCCAATACTTTGGCTACCTGATGCAGAGAGCTGATTCATTGGAAAAGACCCTGATGCCGGGAAAGATTGAGGGCAGGAGGAGAAGGGGATAACAGAGAATGAGATGGTTGAATGGCATCACCGACTCAATGGACATGGGTTTGGGTGGACTCTGGGAGTTGATGATGGACAGGGAGGCCTGGTGTGCTGCGGTTCATGGGGTCACAAAGAGTCGGACATGACTGAGCAACTGAACTGAACTTCCTATTATTCTAGGAGTCCCTCCTGAGTATGAGTGTGACTTGTTCATCCTGTCCCCAGCATCCACACAGAAGTGCTTCCTAAGTGAGTAATGAATCAGTGAATGGGTGAGTCAGAACCTCACCACCTATTTACATTTTCCAGTTACTTGAGAGTGACGAATGGGGACTTCATTGTACTGACCTTCACAAGCTCTGAGGAAATATTTTTCTCCCTTTCTACTGAAGCAGTCAAGCTTAACCTTCACTTGTTAGGCTCTCTGCCAAGAAGAAGGCACAAAAGAGCACTTCCACCAACTTACGAAGGCACAGTAAAAGTAAAGTCCCCACAGAGTACCTGAGGGCACAAGGCAACTGAAGCTGGGGGCGGTGAACAACCCGGCTAGGGGCTCCACAGTCCCACTCAGGGCATCCCATCAAAGCGTAAGCACTGTTACAGAGGAAAACCCGGAGCACATGTGGATCTCACTTGAATCCACTCCGGAGAAGGTAATGATTTATCTTCCGGAAACAAGCTATGCCTCATGCAATGCCATTTTGAAAACACAGCACATCCAAGTTAGGTTAGGAGCGTGATGGCAAGGGAAATAGCAGTAGGTGATATGTACGCAGTAGGGGAGTAATCTGGCGGAAGGTTGCTTCATTTATCATAGTACTTCTCCAAAAGATGCTCAAGATTTCAGAATCACTTTGCTGAGATATGTGTGCCTCTCAAATAGTAACTTCTTCAGTGACTATATTTTTTCTGATTTTTAAAAACAATGTATGGCTGCTGCAAAACATGTAGAAATATCTAGCCGGAGATAAAAAGAATTCCCCATTCAAAAATAGCCGCTGTTGAATTATGGTGAATATTCTTAAAGTTTTCTGTAACTTTATAATTTATGTAACAAAGCAGAAATTAACCAAGGGATTCCCACACTTTGCATTTTCTGTCCTTGTTAAAGAGAATCCCATCTGGGTCCACTCATTTCTCTTTCCAGTCCTGTTGTTCAGCCCTCCATGGAGTGTCCCTCTATTTCTAGAATAGCCCTTTGGACATTAGATGCACCAAGTGAGGACAAGTGAGAGGTTTATAAGAAGAAGACTTGGCTTGGAGTAAGGGAAATGTCTGAGAGGAGATTCTGGAAGATGGAGGCAAGGGAAAGCTGGGGTGGGAGGTGGTGTGAAATGAGAAAGTGACCATTTAAAATGCACATTTAAGTGATATGACTTATCTTTATGGTATCTGAGGAAAACATGGAAAGTATTTGAGTCAATTTCAAAGATTGTTGTTTTGGTTTCCTAATAGTAAAGTTTATAATCCTTGCTGATACAGAACTAAAACTCAGAGGTAACAGCCTCTTAATGATATAAAGTTAGATATCAATGTGAAATAAGTATAAGTGCAAGAATAAGCATGGATATAAGTGGTATGGGTGTAGATATATAGTCACATAAGCATCAATATCAATACCAGTAAAACTTAGATAAAGACAGAGGTAATGAAAGAGAGAGAGGTTTGAACAAGCCATATGATTTTAAAGGAGTTTTCTCAGCAAACATAAAATGAACATGGGTCCATATTAATAAATCCTTTGGCTAAGATTTTTGTTGTTGTTATTACAGGATCAGATATCGACACAAACCAGTTTGATTGAACAGGATTGTATTAAAATACATGGAGAGACAAGGAAGTAGAAACACCTTTTATTTTATTTTTCTTAAAGAAAGTCCAAACCTCATGGAATTTGGAGCAGAACTGTGCAAATTCCCAGCTCCTCTGCAAGGATAGTGCTTGGAACGTTGTGAAGTAGCACCAAGTGCCAAGGTCTGAGTTAGCTAGAAACTAATGGTCTTTTCTTTCTTCCAATCAACTATACAGTTTACCCATATTTCTAGTTTACATTTTTAAAACAGGAAGATTAGAGAGAGAGAAAGAAAGAGAAACTGAGTAATGTATGGATTTGATTGGGCAAGATATCACTTCAATGTGAGAGCAAAGTTTGTCACACAAAGTCGCAATGACAATAACCAGCTCAAGAGCTTCCTTAATGGCTCAGACGGCAAAGAATCCTCCTGCAGTGCATAAGTCACTCCCCTGGGCTGAGGCAAAAAGCTTACAAGATCTTTGCATCATTCGGGAACCCTTATTTCAACTGGAATTAGTTCATGGATGGTCCAGATACACATATGGCTGAATATATATGGTCAAATTATACCATCAGGAATGTGTTGGCATTCACGTCCCAATTCTGCTTTCACCTGCTTTGCCATCATTCTCTCAGGCTTATCCCATGTGGTGACAAAAATGGCCACCAGAAGCGATAGGATTTCAGTTTAACAGGAAACAGATCAATGGGAAGAGATTGCCTCTTTTCCTTTAACTTCAGCAGAATTCCTATGCTTGCCTCTGACTCACTCAGTTTGATAAGTATGTGCTCACCCCAAAACTGATCAACGAAATGAAGCTTGAGAAATGAAATTATCATATTGGCCAAACTGGGGTTGCAGCAATGTGTTAGCCTCATGTAAACCAGGTGAGTTCCAAGTTAGGAATTACAAGTCATGAATACTGGACAGGGTAAGTCAACAGGAAGGAAACAGAGACACATTAAAGCAGGGTAAGGGAGATATGATCGTGAACTGTTGACAAAGATATGGACTATACTTAAGAAATGTGGTAAATGATGGTAAAATGTCTCTGAGGTAGTCACAGACAGCCATTTTTATTTTAGGCCCAAAGTGGTAAGAAATAAAGAGTTTCTGAACCCAGAAGAGATCTGTATGAGGTGGGCTGCCTGCCTAACACAGTGGCCTTCAACAGAGGAACACAGCTAATTTATGGTGACCTGACAGAGCCAGAAATGCTGAAACAAATGCTCTCAGGTCACACTCTCCTTACACTTTTTCCTGGGAATCTTGGATGTCTCTTAGCTCAACTGCAAGCCAGAATACCAGGATGCTGATTGTTGGTTATACTTATTTTGTGCATAAAGTAAAAGATAAATCTCCCAGGGATTTTTGTGTATAAAGTAAAAGATAAATCTCCCAGAGATTCTTGTCCATAAGAATTTTGTCCTCAAACATTCAAACTTCTTTGTTTCTGCTAAGTACATGCCTACAAACACACACTTATATATGTACCCCATGTATATGTATGTCTGATAAAGATGCATATATAGTACATATGTAAAATCATGTATATGAATATATATGTATATGTCTTACAAACTGAGGTCATTTCATATATATTGCTCTCTAGCTTGCTATTAACATAATAAATTATGGATTTACTCCAGCCCAGATATTTATGTTTCTGTAATTTAAAAATTATATACATATAATTCATTGTATTATAATTACATACAAAAACTTAACCTCATCATAATTTATTAAGCCATTTTCTTACTGAGAAACTTTTATTTTCTTTCTGAGTTTCTATTCCATACATTGTTATGATAGATTCCCATGTGCATATCTTTAGGAACACAGGGGCCAGTGGAGTCATGGTTATACAGATTTATACAAATTTTTATGATGATATCTCTCTTAATTATCTGCTGATATTCAATTTTTTATATTTAAACATGAAAGATAGAGCACTCCCTACTTTCCTGCAAAATCTAAATGTTACACATTTGTTTTATTTTCCTCTGTCACTGTTAATAAATCACTACAAACTTCAGGGCTTAAACAAATTTCTCACAATTCTGATCTACGGAAGCCTACCTTCCAGAAGTTCTGGAGAAGAATCTTCATGCTTCTCTCCCAGTTCCTAGTGGCTGTGGACAACTCGTGGCATTCCTCGGCTTGTAACCATATCATTCCAAAATTTGTGTGTGCCTTCGCATGATTTTCCTTCTATATCTCTGTGTCTTCTTTTGTCTAATTTGTAAGGACTCTTGTCATTCTATTTAGTGTGGGCTCTAATTCAGTAAGATCATATCTCAACATCTTCAGCTTAATTGTACCTCCTGTGCGTAGCCACTCCCCTGCAGGGGATGTTCTCAAACCAGGTATCAAACCCAGGTCTTCCACATGGCAGGCAGATTTTTTACTATCTGAGCCACCAGAGAAAACCCAATTATATCTGCAAAGACACTATCTCCAAATGAGGTCATATCCACAGGTGACTGGGGTTAAAATTTGGGCCCATCTCATTGGAAACACAATGTAATTTCCTACACAGTCTTTCATGTTTTCTTTGCTAACCTTCTCTCCTTTCATGCAACACAACACAAAGTCAGTCAAACGTGGTTGTGGGGGAGACATGATGTCAAGAAAGTTAGTGATAACCCATGGCTTCCAGAACAATTGTATATGACAAAAGTATATATATCCGTATATATCTATTTTGCTGACAAAGATAATAATAGTAATACCTAATATAGCTAATAGTCATTTCATTAATTAATAATCAATAAAGATCAGACATTCTGCTAACCGTTGTACAAGGGTTTTTAGAGTGAATCCTCATAGTATTCCAAAGAAAGAGAGATTAATGTCCTTTCCACAGGTGAAAAATTAAAGATTACAAAGAGTAAGGAATTGCCCATGGTCTTCTAGTTAATATTAATAAATGTCCGTCCCAGAATCAGAACCAAAGTCTACCTCTGACTTCTGAGATGATATGGCCAAACACAAGGCTATAATGTTGTATCTTCATTAGCTAAATAATCTAAAACAGTGCCAAATTAGAGTGGCATGGTGGTGACAGCCAGCATTCCTGTTTAATCTTAAATTTAGTGGAATGTGTCAATACACTTGTGAAGGCATTTGTTGTTGCCAAACATATTATTTTTCAACTTTTTAACAATGTTTTATTCTATTTCCAGTGATTTAATTATTTAAAAATGATAATAAATGTAGAATGGTATTAATTTGTTTAGCAATTGGCACAATCGTACCTCAAAACACTCGAGTATACTATGTGGTCTCCGAGGGTTTATTATTTTGCATTCCTGAAATAAACTCTACTTCTGCATAGTGCAATGTATTAATAATTCCCTCAAAGCTATCTGCTTATTTACATCTAGTAAAGAAATGCTCAAAATTCTCCAAGCCAGGCTTCAACAATACATTTGAACTCCCTGACGTTCAAGCTAGTTTTAGAAAAGGCAGAGGAACCAGAGATCAAATTGCCAACATCCGCTAGATCATGGAAAAAGCAAGAGAGTTCCAGAAAAACATCTACTTCTGCTTTATTGACTATGCCAAAGCCTTTGACTGTGTGGATCACAATAAACTGTGGAAAATTCTGAAAGAGATGGGAATACCAGACCACCTGACCTGCCTCTTGAGAATCTGTATGCAGGTCAGGAAGCAGCAGTTAGAACTGGACATGGAAAAACAGACTGTTTCCAAATAGGAAAAGAAGTACGTCAAGGCTGTATATTGTCACCCTGCTTATTTAACTTCTATGCAGAGTACATCATGAGAAATGCTGGACTGGAAAAAACATAAGCTGGAATCAAAATTGCCGGGAGAAATATCAATAACCTCAGATATGCAGATGACACCACCCTTATGGCAGAAAGTGAAAAGGAACTAAAGGGCCTCTTGATGAAAGTGAAAGAGGAGAGTGAAAAAGTTGGCTTAAAACTCAACATTCAGAAAACGAAGATCATGGCATCCGGTCCCATCACTTCATGGGAAATAGATGGGGAAACAGTGGAAACAGTGTCAGACTTTATTTTGGGGGCTCCAAAATCACTGCAGATGGTGACTGCAGCCATGAAATTAAAAGACACTTACTCCTTGGAAGAAAAGTTATGACCAACCTAGATAGTATATTCAAAAGCAGAGACATGACTTTGCCAACTAAGGTCCATCTAGTCAAGGCTATGGTTTTTCCCGTGGTCATGTATGGATGTGAGAGTTGGACTGTGAAGAAGGGTGAGTGCCGAAGAATTGATGCTTTTGAACTGTGGTGTTGTAGAAAACTCTTGAGAGTCCCTTGGACTGCAAGGAGATCCAGCCAGTCCATTCTGAAGGAGATTAGCCCAGGGATTTCTTTGGAAGAAGTGATGCTAAAGCTGAAACTTCAGTACTTTGGCCACCTCATGTGAAGAGTTGACTCATTGGAAAAGACTCTGATGCTGGGAGAGATTGGAGGCAGGAGGAGAAGAGGACAACAGAGGATGAGATGGCTGGATGGCATCACTGACTTGATGTATGTGAGTCTGAGTGAACTCCGGGAGTTGGTGATGGACAGGGAGGCCTGGCGTGTTGTGATTCATGATGTCGAAGAGTCGGACACGACTGAGCGACTGAACTGAACTTTCTTTATTTATATTTGACATATTACTCTTCCATAGTTTAATTTTTCAGTGCCATTTTTAACACATTGTAATATGAAATTATGCAAGCTAGCAAGATATCAGGAGAAGGCAATGGCACCCCACTACAGTACTCTTGCCTGGAGAATCACATGGACAGAGGGGCCTGGTGGGCTGCAGTCCATGGGGTCGCCAAGAGTCAGACACGACTGAGCGACTTCCCTTTAACTTTTCACTTTCATGCATTGGAGAAGGAAATGGCAACCCACTCCACTGTTCTTGCCTGGAGAATCCCAGGGACTGCGGATCCTGGTGGGCTGCTGTCTATGGGGTTGCACAGAGTCAGACACGACTGAAGTGACTTAGCAGCAGCAGCAGCAGCAAGATATCCATATTGTCTATGCTCTGAAATAATGTTATAAAAAATTTATTCCCAAAGATTTGATAAAATTTACCTATAAATTCATCTTAGTTGTAGATATTATAGGACTAGACCTTAAAACTTTTCATAATTTTTCTTTAAAAATTAATTTTTTGTTACCTAACAATTTATCTTGTAAATTTATAGTGTCATAAAATATTCTTCTCTTCATTATATTATTTGTATATACATCTTATATAAAATGTTTATGATATTAATCTTATTAGAATTTTTATTTTTCTTTGGTTATTCATATAGTTGGAAGTATTTGTTTTTTTCAAAATAATAATTATCACCCTGATTTGATCAGCTTTTAATATTGTTAATTTTTTCTTTGTAGAATTCTTTTTGTTCTCAAAACTTTCTACTTAAATTTTCCTATTAATTCTTTTTCTCACTTAAAATTTTTAAGTTTAATATTAACCCATTCTATAAGTCTTTCTTTTTTATTAATTAAATTCATATTCAAATCTTTAATTTTTCTTCTGTGTATCATTTCAGATGCATTACCAGTGCTTTCAATGAAGTGGTCTAATTTTGGTTAATGTGTAAATTATTTGGAATTATAGTTTTATTTCATATATATTTTATTCACTTAAATTAATTTTTATTATAGACAATTTTAAATGTGGTCTATTTTTTTTTACAAGCCTCTATGCTTTTGGCATCTAGCCAAAGAATATGGCCTCTAAATTTTCCACACTTTGAAGTTTATTTAGATTTATTTTATGGATAGTTTTATACTTTTATTTATAATTTACCTATTCATTGTTGGTCACAAAAGAAAAACATGCATTTTATAGAGTATAAAATCCCATGTATAGGAATTAAGTCACCCTTGGGGATTTTATAATGTAACCTTTAGATCCTTATTGTTTTAAAAATCTCCCTGATCTGTCAAATTTTGACTCAATATGAGTTTTATTTTGCTCATTCCTTTTGCCTTGGTTCAGTTTAGTTCAGTTCAGTCGCTCAGTTGTGTCCGACTCTTCACGAACCCATGAATCGCAGCACGCCAGGCCTCCCTGTCCATCACCAACTCCCAGAGTTCGCTCAGACTCATATACATCAAGTCAGTGATGCCATCCAGCCATCTCATCCTCGGTCGTCCCCTTCTCCTCCTGCTCCCAATCCCTCCCAGCATCAGACTCTTTTCCAGTGAGTCAACTCTTCGCATGAGGTGGCCAAAGTACTGGAGTTTCAGCTTCAGCATCATTCCTTCCAAAAGCAATCCCAGGGCTAATCTCCTTCACAATGGACTGGTTGGATCTCCTTGCAGTCCAAAGGACTCTCAAGAGTCTTCTCCAATACCACAGTTCAAAAGCATCAATTCTTCGGCACTCACCCTTCTTCACAGTCCAACTCTCACATCCATACATGACCACAGGAAAAACCATAGCCTTGACTAGATGGACCTTAGTCGGCAAAGTAATGTCTCTGTTTTTGAATATGCTATCTAGGTTGGTCATAACTTTTCTTCCAAGGAGTAAGTGTCTTTTAATTTCATGGCTGCAATCACCATCTGCAGTGATTTTGGTTGGTATTACATGTTAAATGATTCACACATTGCTTATATTCTTGAATTATACCCTTTTCATGAAAAAGGGAGTAGTGCTGGGCTGTTTATCTTAAGACTTTACACTTTAAATTTAGTATAATTTAATGTTGTTATTACTTCTGGTATTTAATTTTTGTTCTTGCATTTTCCCAACACTTCATCTTGTAGGTGTGACCATGTGTGTACATATATATATACACACATACTGTATATATACACATACTGATCTTTTTTACTTGCAAGTACTATATGGTGTCTTATTTTAGATGTGTCTGTATAACTAGATTTTTATCCTAATCAAGTGAATTTATGATTTTAGTATAGCATCCTCAATTCTGGAATTTTTCCCTTATAATTTAATTCTAACCAAAACATGAAGCCTAAGGAGTCCTTCTAGATATCATATATAAATTCTTTTTAAAGATATTTTAAAGTTTTTTTCATTATTTTTATATTCTGATTACTTTTAGCAAGTTTGCATCAAATAGATTGTTCAAACCTATAAAATGAGATAAGGCAGTAAATACACCTCTGTGATGTTATTCTTATGTCATCACACTTTATCTCCACAGAGATATTTGTTTTCTGGTAGGGAAAATAAGGAGAAGGTGATGGCACCCCACTCCAGTACTCTTGCCTGGAAAATCTCATGGATGGAGGAGCCTGGTGGGCTCCAGTCCATGGGGTCGCTAAGAGTCGGGCATGACTGAGCATTGTGATTTTCACGTTTCACTTTCATGCATTGGAGAGGGAAATGGCAACCCACTCCAGTGTTCTTGCCTGGAGAATCCCAGGGACAGGGGAGTCTGGAGGGCTGCCATCTATGGGGTCTCACAGAGTCGGACACGACTCGGGTGATTAGCAGCAGCAGCAGCTGCCGCAGGAAAATAAACAGCATAGTATTTGGATATCTTCCTATAACAACCACTTAAATATAGTCACCTTCAAAAATGCACTAGAATTATAAGTGGTAAAAAAAAATCTTTTCACATGGAAAAAGAAATCCTACCCCATTTTCATTCTTTCCCATCTGTTTTATTTTCTGGAGATGTGAAATGTCCTTTAGGAAAATTTTCATTTTCTCTAGCTTTGTTGAGATCAGATAGAGAGAGAAAAGCAAAAAGATTTGAATGGGGGGAAAACAAAACACAAACTTGTCCATATAGCAGGTAAAGAAAACTGTCCAGGGCTCAGAGGAAGTCTCGGCAACATAAATGGTAACTCTGTAGTTATACTGATGTAGAAATGAAGTCTGTGAGAGGTTCAACAGCTTGCCTGAAGTTATATTGTTTCAGTAAGATTTCTAAGGCCATAAATCAAGAACTTCCTTTTAAGAGAGAAAAGCACTACATAGAAAAAAGATTCACAGGTTTCTAATCAGTCGGGCTGGTTTTATAAATATAGATGACAGACAAAAGTGGTATCCTATCACACTTCATTTATTAGCATGAAAATTTGGTGAATGTACCTAGCTTCTAAGCCTGAAGTTTCTTCTCTACAAATGAGTAGAATATGCTCTGTTTCCAGGTACAAATATTGATCTAAGGAGCAGATTAGGTTGCATGTACAAAGTGTCTAGCTTTGTGTACTTCACTTAATCATTCCCCAAGAGAGTGAAAAAGTTGGCTTAAAACTCAACATTCAGAAAACTAAGATCATGGCATCCAGTCCCATCACTTCATGGCAAATAGATGGAGAAACAATGGAAACAGGACAGTGATTTTGGGCTCCAAAATCACTGCAGATGGTGACTGTAACCATGAAATTAAAAGATGCTTATTCCTTAGAAGAAAAGTTATGACCAACCTAGAGAGCATGTTTCAAAGAAGATACATTACTTTGCCAAAAAAGGTCCATCTAGTTAAAGCTATGGTTTTTCCAGTAGTCATGTATGGATGTGAGAGTTGGATTAAAAAGAAAGCTGAGAACCTAAGAATTGATGCTTTTGAACTATGGAGTTGAAGAAGCTCTTGAGAGTCCCTTGGACTGCAAGGAGATCTAACCAGTCCATCCTAAAGGTAATCAGTCCTGAATATTCATTGGAAGGATGATGCTGAAGCTGAAATTCCAATACTTTGGCCACCTGATGTGAAGAACTGACTCACTTGAAAGGACCCTGAGGCTGGGAAAGATTGAAGGTGGGAGGAGAAGGGAACGGCAGAGGATGAGATGGTTGGATGGCATCACCAACTTGATGGACATCTGTCTGAATAAGCTCCAAGATCTGGTGATGGACAGGGAATCCCGAGTGCTGCAGTCCATGGGGTCGCAAAGAGTTGGACATGACTGAGAGACTGAACTAAACTGAACAAATATTAGCTTCCTTCCCTCTCCTTCTCAGTGATTAAAATGTGTCCATACTGGCCTTCTAGGGGTAAGATTAATCATAGGAACGATACTTCTGTTCCACTGGTGGAATCCAAGGCATCGCTAGTTGGGAGAGTTGAAACTCCACTGTCAGCCAAAACAGTATGTCCTCAGCATACAAATAGGTTCTGCTCTGAGAGCACGTTTCTAAGTCCATTTCTTTCATTAAGTCCAACAAAGTTAATCTACTAACAAAATCTGCCATTTGGTATTGTATTGTAATAGGTTTATAATATTGTACTTTTCATACAAATAATATATAAAAGTGAACAGAAAAAAAGAAAACATTTAGTCTATATATAGTACCTTGAAGGTACAGTAGTACCAGTTACATCACCACTGCTTGTATGCTTGTTTCTGGATATCCTAGGTTTGAAATAGAGATGCTGTACTCTATACAGTACAGTATACAAAATCACAGCCATTTATAAAGGATGCATGCATCTGACACTTTACTCTGGACACCTGAATTAACTTACATTATTAGACATGTGAACTCATGCTCATATTTTTGAAAGTCTGCACCTTGAAGGGGACTTACTGAATAGTCTGGAGAGTGGACTGGCCGCAATAAAGCGAGCAAAAGAAACTTAGGGAACTCTATTATCTTTCTTAACTAATTTCTAGAAAATGATCTGTTTTATTCCTCAGGCATATAGCTCGAACATGACTTTTCGTTTTTCATAACTCCCAGAAAAGCCTAGTGGTTCCAGTGGGAACCATCAAGTGGAATTAAATTGTTATGTTTCCCAGGGTTAGAAAAAAATGAGGAAAAAAGTATATAGAAAGATCTATTTCATGTAATTCTGCCATTACACTATTTTCAAACAATCACTTAAGCTCTCATTAGTATAGCCTGGGAATAGATTTCTTTCATTCTGACATTGCCTGAGCCTAACCCTCAGGTTAGACACCATTGATTTTAACTTCCATTGCTCTGTAAAACACATCTGGGTCCTTAATTAATAATTCGCTTACGTTGGAGACAACTTTGCTATTGCATGAACATGCCTGATTGAAAGCACAGACATAATGCTCATAAAATGTTGAAAAAAAGTAATTGCAAGTTAGATTATAAATTACTCTTAGCTAAAAGCAAAAAGCAATTATTTATGTTTGGAGATGGAATTAGCCTTTTTGTTGTTGTTGTTATCTGATCAATGCTTATTAATCTTCCCAGCCTGACTCTCTAGTTGGTTAGGAAAGTTAAAAGGAGACTCTACTTTGTTCACACAATCTGTTCCACATTTCTACCTTTCTTTTCTGTTTGAAATTCTTCTAAGTATGACTATTGTTTAACACACTAAGGTTTGAATCTATCCAGCGAACCAGTTCAATATGTGTAATTAGTGACTATACTTAAATCTCTGTCACAAATAAGAACTGATTTTATTACCTTTCCTGTTTCATTAAATGGCTGCTGAATATGAAGCATTTGCTCTAAGTATTTTAAAATGTATCCTGAAAGTTCAGCCAGGTGGAGAAGCAATGGCCTTAGCACACGTGCAGCTGACATTCCATCATTTGTGTTTTACAGTAGCGTTTGAGGTTTTACTTCTGCGGCATAGACACACATTTCTTTTGTGGAAGCTGTTTAGTTTTCTGTGATTCACTGGGATACTAGCAGCACAGATACAAGAGTGCAAATTCAAAATAATTGAAAGCATTTCATCTCCAATGCAAGATTAGGCTGTATTCATTTTCTTCCCGGACTCAGGTAAACCAGGATCCTCTCTTCTCATTACCCAAAGTAGTCCAACTATTTCGACTCAGAAATGGGAAATTAAACTATGCCTCTTTGTGCCTTTATATATATATATATATATATATATATCCCTCTGTCCTTTCAGACCGTCTGCGACCCAGAAGCTGAGCTTTAGTCAAAGACAGCTTCTGACGAACCATGTGATCCAACACGAGTCACTAAGCTTCCTGGGCTTCAACTCCTCATCTTTGAAAGGACGTGGTGAACAAGACCTAACAGAGGGTGTCCCCTCTGAACCTCCAAGTACCTGCTCTGTCTGCTAGTCTCACTGCCTTGTAATGAAAGAAGCTCTTCTCCGTCTCCTCGGTACACTGAGGATCGTGGGATAACAGGCATATTCTGCTAGGTATTGCTTTATCCTATAAACATCTAGTTCACATCACATTTCTTTCTACTCCATCATTTTCCTGCCCACAGGCCCTTCACTGATACATACTAGGAAATATTAGGTTGGCCAAAAAGTTTGTTCAGATTTTTTTCCATAATGTCCTATGGAAAAACTAGAACAAACTTCTTGGCCAACGCAATATAATGTATACATACTAAATGCTTTCGGAATGGTTGCTTTAGATGCTTCTTCCTTGCAGAGACAGGCCCTACCCTTGAGGTGTTCCTGTGAGGCAAACTCCCCTCCCGTGTCAGAAAACCAAGGGAGGCACTAGGGCAATAAGGCAAAGTAGAGAGGGAGGCTGGATTTCTTTTGTTTATCTTGTATGCTTATGTTACAAATGTCTTCACTGCTCCCTTCACTCTTTTCCCACTTGTGACCACATCACATGTCCTCACAAGCTGTGCATCTTGTGCTTGTGACAGATCAATACAGAGCTGTTTATTTCTTCCCAGGAGAAAGTTGAAAAGAGGTAATATTCTTTCCTTTCCCATATGATAAGACACAGAGGACAGTCAATCTGGTTAACAGGCCTCTCTTCACCCATAAGCCAGGTTCCACTCCTCAGTATGTTGTCATTCTAATAAGCATTTCATCATTTCATTAATGCAAAAAGTACATATTAAAAGCACAGTAGTGCCAAACTCCCCCAGATTCCCTCATCAGGTTTCAAAAAATGTGTGTGAGAGAGTTTGATCCTTGTCTTGTCCCACTTGTTCTCTCATTCTCGTATCTGCATGGACATGAGTGAAAAAACTCCAGGAGATGGTGAAGGACAGGGAAGCCTGTTGTGCTGCAGTCCATGGGGCCACAAAGAGCCAGACATGACTGAGTGACTAATTAACAACAACAACATATCTGCTGGCCACAGAGGCCCTTCCCGCTGTCTGGGGAGCACCAGGAAGATGCCTCTGCACAGATCATGCACTCTCCCTGCTGTACCTCCATGTGGGTGAAGCTACTCTGTATATAGACTCCAAGGCATTGGGAGGGGAGCTAAGAATAGGCAGAAGACAGTGGGAGTGTGAAGGACTCAATAAATTACACCTTTTTTTCTTTTTCTTGTGTCAATTGCAAAATCAACTGAGAAATAGATAAAGAAGTTATATACCAGATTCTTACGTCTGCAGCTAGTAGGCTTGCTAACTAATAACAATGAATCCTCGAACTGAAGCCATCAGGGCCTCCTAGGTAACGTTAGTGGTAAATAACCCACGTGCCAGTGCAGAAGACTTAAGAGATGAGGGTTTGATACATGGGTTGGGAAGATCCCCTGGAGGAGGGCATGGCAACACACTCGAATACCCTTACCTAGAGAATCTCATGGACAGAGGGGCCTGGAGGGGCCTGGAAGGCTACAATACATAGGGTCACAAAGAGACAGATATGACTGAAAAGACCTAAAGTGAAAGTGAAAGTGAAGTCGGCTCAGTCGTGTCCGACTCTTTGTGACCCGGGGACTGTAGCCCACCAATCTCCCCCATCCATAGGATTCTCCAGGCAAGAATAGTGGAGTGGGTTGCCATTTCCTTCTCCAGCAAAGACCTAACACACAAGCAAAAACTGAAGTTCTGCCTGGCTCTAGCTTCCTGGCTAGATTCCATCAGCCTCTTTTCACGGGGGCCTGATCCTGTGCAACCCAATGTGGATGAACCGAGAAAGAGTGCTCCCTGGAGTAGGCAGTAGTATTCATGTTTGCTGGCTGTTGGAACCCTATGGCAGGAAACAGAATCTACTCCAGTTGCCTCAAACATATTTGAATGAAGGGACTATTTGTATCAGTGAGGTCAGCATTTAGGAAATAAAGGATGGAAAATCACCAGCAACAGGAGGAAGCTGTTACCACCACTGAAGCTTAAAGAACAGAAGAGTATATCATGCATTTAGACATTAGGAACCCAGTGAAACTAGGTCCTTAGAGAAAGAACTACTGATAATTATAGCTGTAGAAAAACAAGGCTACTTTCAGAGAAATGGGACTAAAGCAAGTAGAAACTTGGAAAGAGGGAAGAAATACTCTGACCTTTCTCTCTCTTGCCCTCCAATTTCCTGCTGGTGATTTTCATTGCCCAAATTTAACAAGAAGCCAGAGAGGGATGCAACTAATGGGAGTCACCCTCCACCCCATCCCACCTTCTTGCACAGCAGCCAGAAGAGGGAGTAGAATGCATAAAAGGAAAAGTAATGGCTAATCAGAACCTTGATCAGCAAGGAACAATGCAGCCCTCCCCAGGAATGAATAAGGAGAAGGAGAAAGACTAGGGGTGGAGGTGCTTGTGTTTGCACGTATGCTCAATCATTCGGTTCTCTGTGACTCTGCCACTCCATGGACTGTAGCTGGCCAGGCTCCACTGTCCATGGGATTGTTCAGGCAAGAATATAGTAGTGGGTTGCAACTTCCTCATTCAGGGGATCTTCCCAACTCAGGGATCTAACCCACATCTCTCCTCTCTTCTGCATTGCAGGCTGATTCTTTACCACTGCACCACCTGGGACAAGTATTCAGATGGATTTTTGTTGTTTTTCATTTACAAAAACAAGAATGCAAGCAACTCTGAGTCACAGATGAGTCTTATCTCCTGTGCTTCAGTCTTATCCAGCCAACCCAAGTGAAAGTGTTAGTCACTCAGTCGTGTAGACTGTTTGGGACCCCATGGGCTATAGTTCATCAGGCTTCTCTGTCCATAGAATTTCGCAGGCAAGAATACTGGAGTGGGTTACCTTTCCCTTCTCCCAGGGATTTTCTCAATCCAGGGACTGAATCTGAGTCCCCCATACTGCAGGCAGATTCTTAGCCATCTGCGCCACCAAGGAAGCCCAGGGCTTGAACCTGCATGTCTTTTATCTCCTGCATTGGCAAGCGGGTTCTTCACACTAGCACCACTTAAGAAACCCAGCCAACCCAACTCACACAGCTAATCATACTTCCTACTAGGCATTCATCTATCCAAGCTGTTCTGCAGAGCTTTTTCTGTGTCTCTGGATCAGGCTCTTGAACTACTCATCATCTCCTCACACCATTTCATGTATCCCTAACTTCCAAGTGTCACCAAGAGCCTTATATTTTCTTTCTGGCTCAGATAATACTGTTTCCTCCAGAACTGTTCTTTTAAGCTGACTTCGAAATTCACTGCTTCTATGATTAAGTAGCATAATGTAGTGGGAAGTAGAATGGAAAAAGAAGTTAGATGTAGATGAACTCTGTAAATATGCCTATAGGGTCTACTAGAAAAGAAAATGACAACCTACTCCAGTATTCTTGCCTGGGAAATTCCACGGACAGAGGAGCCTTGTGGGCTACAGTCCTAGGGGTCTCAAAGAGTTGACCCAACTTAGCCACTAAACAACAACAACCCAATAGAGTCTACAGTCATGTAATCCTTCTGAGACGTTGATCTATTCTTCTTCTTAAGGTTGTTACCCCTCATAAGGTTGTTACCCCTCATAAGGTTGTTACCCCTCATAAGGTTGTTACATGGACTAAATGAGATAATTATGCAATAATGTATTCAATTCCTAACATAGGGCTGGTTACAGAATAAGCCCTCAATAATTAACTATTTCTCACCAATTTTTGCATGTGGTGTGCCCTTTCTCCTACAGCCAAACTTCTTATATCCATTGTCAAGTCATTATTAGAGGAGTAAGAGGTTTAGAGGTTCACTGCATTAACTATGAGTCACTCAAATGCTTTATATTTTAAAATCACTATTAATTTTTATTGAATGCATTTTCACACATAACATTGTAAAAGTTTAAGGTGTGCAATGTATTACTTTGACACATGTTTATATTGTAATGCCATTGCCCTTTGGGGGACATTTATCATGCTGCATTATTTTAGTATAATATTAGTGCCTGCATTCACTACATTGTACATTAGATTTCTATGGCTTATTTACTATTTGTTGCAAGTTTGTACCATTAAACACCATCAATCTTGTCCTCTCCTCCCATCCTATTTTAACCACCATCTTACTCTGTTTTTCCCACAGGTTTGACTTTTTAGATCCCACATATAAGTGATATCATGCTCTGTTATTTTTATAGAGAGAGATGGAAGTACAGAAGCATGATGCTAGTATTTGGATCTTTACATAGGAAACCAGCTTAAAGTTTAAACCAAACTCACTTTCCTTGCTTCTCCATTAACCTTTGACAAATTGCAAACCCCACAGTTTCTATGGGCACGAATGTGGCCAGCCAGGCCATTACCCAGTCTTGTTAAAATACAGCCTTAGAGGCAGCTTCCTGTGTGCACTCACCCCAGCCAGAAATTCTTTTGATAGAATTTATCATGCATTATTTATGTTATGCTGAACCTCTAATGCAAATTTATGGAATGGAATGGAAACATCCTGTACATCACAGTGTTCCCCTATCATTCTCTGTCTGCCACAAGAGACTTACAAAATTACTTCTGTGGACTAATCCTACATACACTATTATAGCTCAGCTGTAATTCCTGGGAACATTTCAATTCTTGGTTTCTCTTTCATCGTGCAGTTTTATTTCTTCTTTCACTGCCCAAAGTATTTATTGCCCATGATCACAGCACACTTATAAAAGCATGACTCCCTTTGAGCAGCAAAAGTATTGAGTATTGCTGTTGATGTTGTTCAGTCACCCAGTCATGTCTAACTCTGTGACCCCATGGACTGCAGCACGCCAGGCTTCTCTGTCCTTCACCATCTCCCAGAGTTTGCCCAAACTCATGTCTACTGAGTTGGTGATGCCATCCAACCATCCCACCTCTGTCCTCCCCTTCTCCTGCCTTCAGTCTTCCCAGTATCAGGGTCTTTTCCAATGAGTCTTGCGCATTACTAGTTTCCTTTCATTTAGTGAAGGCTATTTTTAGGGTGTTGGGATGGGGTGTCAGTGAATTTTGCCTATATGCTATAGAGATCTGTAAATTTTCTTGAACTTTATGTAGGTTGAAAATCTTTTCATTCTAACCACTATCACTCTATGACATGAAGGAAGAACTATGGAAAGAGATGCCTGAAAGCATAGCCAATCCAATTGTGTTACTATTTTGATTCACCAATACCAAGCTCATTCAATCCAGTTTTAGGCTTATCTCAGTATAAATTTATAATTAAGAAAAGAATTAGATAGGAGATAATGCTAGTACCACATTATCAGGTCATCTTTCTCCTGCATACTATTTATTGTTTGATCATCAGCCTTGCTTTTACTGAAACCAACAAATGGCATAACATTTGTCAGAAAACAGGATATTTTATCCATTAAAGACATAAGTAGGAAAGAGTCAAAGAAACCCATGAGCAGCAGTTTGTCGGTTCTATACCAAGGTATATAAGTCAGTTTGTACAATGAGGCAATCTGTTCTTTCTACACAGAGCATGTGAATTATTAATAACCCTTTCGACATTTCATTTCTTTGTAGCAGTCAGGTAGCTCTTCCTTGTCACATGCTTTTGTTGGCTATAAAATGAAATGCATTTCTCCTACTGAGGACACATAAGAGAAAATAAGAAGTTAAAATGTTTAAAGTCTATAGCAAGGCACCATACGTTTCAAGCAAAAGTCAGACAGCAAATCTTACCTGTAGTAATCATCTGTGGGCACAACTGGTAAGATTCTTCACAGTAAAACTCCACAGGGTATGAAAGATAAAAGTCTAATTTTTTGACATTTGTTTCCTTTTTCCTACACATTTCAGGGATTTTTTTCTTCTCTCCACATTTTTAATGTAACTTTATTGTTCTTTGCTTCTTCAAGATTTCTTAACTATCAGTGGTCATGAGGTGAATTGCATTGTTGGGGAAATTAGGAAAGGTGCCTTCCACCTCTCTCAGCCTTATTTCTGATGTTTGGGTAGCTTTTCTTCTGTGTATACAAACTGTCAGTTCTCTTGCGTCCTGTGCCTGCTCCTGTCTGCTTGGAAAATACATAAGAAAATAGATGGTGTTGATTTATTCTAATAATAATTTATTCAAAGTCTTTAAACATTTAAGTACAAACTGGAGACTTACAAAAGACAGAACCTATTGATGCCTAGTGTTGAAACTATGCTCACAAAGAGATGGGAAAAAATGGTTACATTCCAGGCTTAAGAATTCTTCCCATTTCCTCTTCATCTACTCAAAAAGCTGTCTCCAAGCTAATTCATCAAAATATAATGATACAAATCACATTCAGAACAAGCTGAATTTTAGCCGGAATGCTTTTACTATATTTCTTAAAAAGTCTTTGAAGTGACCTGTCAGTCCAACTCATTTTAGCACAGGTTTATTGAGCACATGTTAAATGCTGGGTCTTGTTTTAACCACTAAGGACAGTAAAGGTGATTAAATGATGGCCCTGTCCTAGAAGATAACACTGAGGTGATGGTGATGATAGACAGAGAGTGCCTGACCTTTGAACTAAATTGCTGAGACAGAGGAGGACCTCACTGGTGAAGGCTGACGGTATGGTGCTTTGGGGAAGAACATCAAGGAAAAGACCTGTGTGAAACATGTGAAGCAGAAAACAGCATGATAGTTTCCAGGAACTGAATCAGCTAATTACAGCAGAAGTGTAAAGTTCAGAACAGAAAGGATTGGAGAAGTGACCAGGGCCCACAGTGTGCTTGGGTGGACTGAACTAGGTGGAAGGGTAGTGGGAAGATGAAAACAAGACTAAAGATAATAAAACAAAATAAGACAAAAATTTGCTGAAGGTGGGGCGGGGCAAGGGGTGAGCAGTCAATGTTCATGCTTTGTTTTCATGATAGCAACATGCTGTTCCTTTTGCTTCATCAACTCAGCCCTTGTCAGCTAGTTTATCCCAGGACCATGTAACTTTTGTGATTCCATAGAATGTTTTAATAGTCAGTGCTCAATAGCTTGTCCTGCATGACAATCAATAACAAATATTTGTTATTCACAGTATACATTTGGCTGTTCATTTGAGTCTCCACCTCAAGCTGGCAGTTGAGTTTGGGTCTGCTCACACATCTTCATTCTTGGATCCAGGCTGAAGGTGCAGCTTTGATCTGAACCAAACAAGCAGGCTTCTGTGGCAGAGGAAAGAGTAAGGACATCAAGCTTCTGTTCAGAGGTAGCATTTGCCAAATATGCTCAGATTGCATTGAACATGATAATGACACTAAACCCAACAAAGGGGAAGGGATAGAAAATCACTCTATGATGCAGAGGAGAGGACCACATTTACTTTATTGCTACCGTTACTGAACACTTAGGCACCTACTGTCACTGTGCAGCGTGATTTATTTGTTTTGTACTTAATAATAATGATAATTCTTATAGAAAATTACATAATACTAGTTTACAAATGGAAAAACTGAAGGCTTAGAAAAACCCAAGATCACTCAGCTAATAATTGGGAAATTTACTTCTTTATTCACTCGCTCTTCATTTGTAATGTGGTCTGAACTATTCCAGATCCTAGGATATGATCACAAAAAATACAGCTATATTCTCATGCAGATTTTGCATTAGTAGAAGAGAAGTGATAAATTCATTTTTAAAAATCAGATTGTTATAGTTACTATACAGAGAATTAGAACAGAGTAATATTCTAGATAATGGTCATGAAGAAGACAGTTTAAGAATTACAGCCCATCTATTTGGTGCCACAGTCCACATAGTTTTAAATGTGATGCTGCCAGTTCTGCCTTGTAACATCGTCAAAGTGACTTTTCAGAATTGTTATTTTTATCAATTAATATTATTTAACATTTCATGTTTTGCTGCTACATTTGGATTATAATAAAAATACAGAAAGATATCATTTAATTTAGCTATTTCTTCAGTTCAGTTGCTCAGTTGTGTCCGACTCTTTGCAACCCTATGAGCCGCAGCACACCAGGCCTTCCTGTCCATCATCAACTGCCAGTCTACCCAAACCCATTTCCATTGAGTCAGTGATTCCATCCAACCATCTCATCCTCTGTCATCCCTTTCTCCTCCTGCCCTCAGTCTTTCCCAGCATCAGAGTCTTTTCATATGAGTCAGGTCTTCGCATCAGGTGGTCAAAGTATTGGTGTTTCAGCTTCAACATCAGTCCTTCCAATGAACACCCAGGACTAATGTCCTTTAGGATGGACTGGTTGGGTTTCCTTGCAGTCTAAAGGACTCTCAAGAGTCTTCTCCAACAGCACAGTTCAAAAGCATCAATTCTTCGGCACTCAACTTTCTTTATAGTCCAACTCTCATATCCATACATGACCACTGGAAAAACCATAGCCTTGACTATTTTGTTTAATATATTGCATTCCCCTGATTTGTTATTAATATAAGGTAATTTCCTGAATAATCCTAAAATAAGCCCATTATCTCATAAGTAATTAAGATGAGACGTGTTTTTAACTTGCTTTCATTTGCTGGCAAGAGTTAATGTATTAACTGTGAGGATGACACAAAAAAGCTGTCACAATTTAGCTTGTGCCTCCCCACGTCTAGAATTCTGATCTTACTTCTTTGAAGAGAGAACTTCTTTGAAAAGTGAATTTCACAATTTTTGCACTTGTATTAAAAGATGCAAATGAGCCAGTGTCTAATCTATGCATTGAAGAGTTTTTCAAATGCAGAGGAGTAGTACTAACTCCTTTTTCCATACTCTAGTTATCTCTGCATAAGCCTGAAAAGGAAAATACTAAACTGCTTTGGCCACTTGATGCAAAGAGCCAATTCATTGGAAAAGACACTGATGCTGGGGAAGAGTGAAGGCAAAAGGAGGAGGGGGTGGCAGAGAATAGATAGTATCACTGACTCAATGGACGTGAATTTGAGCAAACTCCAGGAGAGTGTGGCGGACAGAGGAGCCTGGCATGCTACAGTCCATGGGGTCACAAACAGTCAGACATGATTGAACAACAACAAAAACCTAACTGCAGTTTCATTTTTTGAGTTAAAAGGCATAACTTCTGATCATGAATCCCATTTCTGATGCTGCTTATTTATTTGACAGAGGATAAATTACTTCATCTCCCTGGGTCTTTGTTTCTATCTATAAAATAGCACAATAGACAAGGCATTCAAAACTTAAAGGAATGCTGAATTTAAAGGGTTTTGAAGCAGGATTATATACATTGCACTGGTGAGAAAGTTAGTCCGGGTTCTCCTGTAGCATCTTACATCTTATATGCTCATTAAATAATTGTAGTAATAGCAGCAGCAGCAGCAGCAGCAAGAGTGATAACAACAGTAATCCAGGTTCATAGAATAAAAGTATCCTTGCTGAGGCTCTAAGCAAAGTGCCCATCTGAAGAATGAAAATGTACTTTGCCCTCTTTAACCACAAGATAGTGATTCTTTCAAAATAGATATGTATAAACACTAGATGTCCCTCTGGGGATCATATGTAACATAAATCTTTGTGACCCCCATGGGCTATATAGAGTCCATAGAATTTTCCAGGCCAGAACACCGGAGTAGGTAGCTGTTCCCTTTCCAGGGGTTCTTCCCAATCCAAGGATCAAACCCAGGTCTCCCACATCGCAGGTTGATTCTTTACCAGCTGAGTCACCAGGAAACCCCTGGGGATCATATATAACACATGAATCACACGAAGATAGGCTTTTTTTTTTTTTTTCCAAAACACAACTTCCCTCTTTCTCATATTTTGAGTAAACCCCTTTCTTCCTGGAGGCTATGCCTACTGCCTGGGTGGAAAATTGCTGTCAGAGGAAATATTGCTTCTGAAAAAGAATGATATCTCTAATTGAAGGGAACTATTCTAGATGATTCCTTTCCTTGGAGTAGGTAGACTTGGCATAAGATGTTCATTTATTTATTGTTTATCTAAAATTCAAATTTAACTGAGCATCTTCTATTTTATTTGCTAAATTGGACTACCCTAGAATTATTAAGGGAAAGGAGATGAATATTATCCTACCAGACTTATCCTATTAGTCTTGGTTTCCCTCAGATCCTTGTAATATATCTTAACATCACTGAATAGATAATGAAGCTATTATTTATTACCAAGAACAGCTGGAAGGAATTGTGTATCTAATCACAGGGTTTCATGTATGTCACAAGTTCTTCTCTCCCATTGCAACAATGAAAAACCCTCTTTGGTGTTAGTCCTACTATTATCATCATAACACATATTACTCCATTATAAGCAACATTTCCTGGAGAAGGCAATGGCACCCCACTCCAGTTCTGTTGCCTGGAGAATCCCATGGACGGAGGAGCCTGGTGGGCTGCAGTCCATGGAGTTGCAGAGTCGGACACGACTGACGCCCCTTTCATTTTTCACTTTCATGCATTGGAAAGGAAATGGAAACCCACTCCAGTGTTCTTGCCTGGAGAATCCCAGGGCTGGAGGAGCCTGGTGGGCTGCTGTCTATCAGTTCAGTTCAGTCGCTCAGTCGTGTCCAACTCTTTGTGACCCCGTGGACTGCAGCATGCCAGGTCTCCCTGTCCATCACCATCTCCCAGAGTTCACTCAGACTCATGTTCATCGAGTCAATGATGCCATCCAACCATCTCATCCTCTGTCATCCCCTTCTTCTCCTGCCCCTAATCCCTCCCAGCATCAGAGTCTTTTCCAATAAGTACTCTTCACATGAGGTGGCGAAAGTACTGGAGTTTCAGCTTTAGCATCATTCCTTCCAAAGAAATCCCAGGGCTGATCTCTTGCTCTCCATAGGGTCACACAGAGTCGGACATGACTGAAGTGACTTAGCAGCAGCAGCAGCAAGCAAGATCTTCATCCTTAATTTAGAAATGTATATTCACTCATTCCCTAGGACATACTTAGTACATCTGATATCAGAATTAATACTACCTTATTTGGCCCACAATTCTTTCCTTGCTGCCTGCTGAGCATATGGGGCAAATATGTGGTAAATAAGTGAGTATGTGAGTGAATGACTGATTAAACAATGTGCCTTTAGAAGATCAACAAAGAAAATGGTGAAAGCAGAATATTTTAAAGCAAAAGGGACACAGGTTAACACCAGGTAGCTTTGTTCTGTCACAAAACAACTCACATAGTTATTTTTAGTAATTTAAGAGTCCTGTGAGCAATAAAAGTATACTTTTCTAAGAGTTTACTATTTCAGAATAGAATGGATTTACAGGTTTTTAATGGTATATTGAATACAATATCCATTAAATAGATTCTCAGTCTTGAATCTCAAAATATTTGTGTAGCATTAACTCAAGGTTTAGTTTTCACAGATCCTCCTTTCCCTTAAAAACTAAACTGACTTTCCTGTACCTCCACCTTGTTGTGGGACCCTCTGCCAGGCAGATGGAACATCTACAACTTGTCAAAAGCTTGTTACACCCCACGTAGCAAGTCAAACCACCATGGCAGAACACAGATCCAGAAAGTCTACATTAATCTCACATGAGGGAACCCTCCAATCTCCATAGCTTTATTCACTTTCTTTGTAAAGAGTGTAAAGAGAGTATTTCACTTTGTAAAAAGTGAACAACCTAAGTACTTGTGAAATCTGTCTTTTTGCAAAGTAAAAGAAAATGTGCAGATCATAGCACCCCAAATAATTTGGGGTTCAAAATATTAAAACCATTGTAATTAAATGGTGGTGGTGGTTTAGTCACTAAGTCGGGTCCAACTCTTGCAATCCCATGGACTGGTGGCTTGTCGGGCTCTTCTGTCCATGGGATTTTCCAGGCAAGAATACTGGAGTGGGTTGTCATTTATTTCTCCAGGGATATTCCCAACCCCAGAATCAAATCCACGTCCCCTGCATTGTAGGCAGATGATTTTACCAACTGAGCTATTAGGAAAAAAACTACAAAATGCTTTAAAAAAAGAAATATAGATTATTATTAGGTACATTTTTTTAGTAGCAGTTCAGCTCATCACAGTAAATGTTATCTATTGCATGCATATTTAAAAGTGTTAAATAAATAAGTGCAATGCTTATACACATCTGGACTAAAAGCAGATCCAGTTCTGTAAAAAATTGTGACACACACAATGACATGCTGTACTCATTATGAAAATGTCAATTGCTTTTTTGATGTAGTCTACTAACAGTAACGTTACAATTTCTAATAGCAGTACTGCTGCTAAGGTATCAGAAGGGTTTCATAAAGAAAGCAATATGCCTAAAAATGTTTCCAATTCAAATAGATGGCTTATTTACTTCAAGAAATCCATTTGTTAGTAGCTGCCTCATTTTTCTTCAGAAGTTATAAATATGATTCTTTCAAGCTATAATCTATAAGCATGGACTGAGTTTTCATTGTTCTTTTTATCCCCTTAGCTGTTGTTACAGGGCTCTGCACATAGTAGGCATTTCATTACTTGCTGAATTGATAACGTTGAAACTGTTTTCATAATCATGGACTGTGGAAGAGTTCTGTGATTGTCTCACAGTTCTATGGCTAGAAGTCTATAATCTAGACATCAACAGGGTTGGTTCTTCATGAGGGTGTGAGGGAAGGATCTGCTCTAGGTGTCTCTCCTTGGCTCATAGATGGTCATCTTCTCCCTCTGTCTCTTCTCATCATCTACCTTCTCATGTGTGTTTGTCCTCAATTTCCCCTTCGTATAAAGACAATGATCCTAATAGATTAAGACTTATCCTAACAGCCCCCTTTTACTTTGATTACCTCTATATAGATCCTATCTTCAAATGTAGTCACATTCAGAACCTTGAAGGGTTAGGACTTCAATATTTGATTTGAGGGGAACACAGTTAAACCCATAACAATATGACTTCTAATTGCTCCCCAAATGTATGTTCTTCACACATGCAAAGTACATTTGCTTTGTCCTAACATCTCCAAAATCTTTACTCATTTCAGCATCATCTCTAAGTCCTAAATCCTATCTAAGGCATTTCCCTGTGGTTCAGTGGTAAAGAATTCATGGCAACGCAAGAGACACAGGAGATGTGAGTTAGATCCCTGGGTTAGGGGCAATCCCCTGGAGGAGGAAATAGCAACCCACTCCAGTATTCTAGCCTGCAGAGTCCCATGGATAGAGGAGCCTGGTGGGCTACAGTCCATAGGGTCACAAATGTTTACCCATTTCAGCTAATCTCTTAGTCCAAAATCTTATCTAAACATCTAATTCAACCATGTTTGAAATTTAGGGTGTGATTCATTTTAGGCCAAATTCCTCTCCGTAAGAAACCTGTAAAATGAATTGAGTTATATGTTTTTAAAATATAATGGCATAAGACAGACTTTGAAAAATCAGAGGGGAAAAAGGGGGCCACAGTAAACAAATCTGACTAAGCAAATTCCATTAGCTTTGACGATTTAAACATAATTCTTTTGATACCATTGATCTATCCTCTAGGTCCACTGGTGTGACAACTCCACCTCTTTCATGGAGGGCAACTCCACCCTCTGAAACCACAGAGATGCTCTGCCTTCCAGAATTCAGGAGAAGGCCCTGAGCCCCCTGGCCTTGTGCCCTCTGGGTCCATAGTAGTCTACCAGCTTCCGTATCTGTGGCTTCACCCTCAAAATAAATCTTCCTTCCTTCCTTACTAGCTCAGTCCCTTTGACTCCAGGCTCATTCCCTTTGACTCTAGGCTAAGTTTCTGTTGGCATAAATTTCCAAAAATCCTTGCTGACCTTATGTATAATTCACCATCAAAAAGAGGATCATTTACAAATATCTCCTGAATATATGCATCTTCATTCCTGGCTTCTCTTGAGATGGTTTATTGGATTAGTGAGTCATATACACACACCTAGTCTCTTTAGCAAACAGTTGTCCAGACACACATATGGCACTTGGCTCTGTTGTTAAAGTATATTATCTGAATAGGCTGAGAATCTTCCAAATCATCAAGTACAGACTCCTCTTTCCCTTAATACCCCTTTTTCAATTTCTCTCTCTTCTTCTAGTGTTTTGCTATAAGCAGCTAGAAGAAACACAGCTGTCACATCAACACTTTGCTTAGAAATCTCAGCTAAATATCCAAGTTCATCACTTACAAGTTCCACTTTCCCCAGAATACTAAAACACTATCAGGTCAAGTTGTCTGCCAGTATTCTTTCTCATGAAGTCTTTTGAATTTTTTTTGAAGTGTGTTTCAGTCTTCTCTTTTCCTTTGAGGCTCTGTGAAGTCAATGGACTCTTCTACTTTGAGAGTCTAAGGATAAGAGTCAGAAAAGAGAGCCTTCTCAGATTGCATAGGGGCAAGAGGAATCCACTGTCAAATTTCCATGTAGACTTATGGGGGATGGAGAAGGGGTTCCCTTTGCCAGCCAGACTCAGTCTAAAGGCACAAGGGAATCAACAGGAATAAAGTTCAGTTCAATGCAGCTCAACTCAAGTTGAAGCAGCCAGAGACATAATCTCCACTTTTCTCAGAATAACCCCTACTTTGACCTTAGAGTACACAATCAAAACTAGCAGTGATTTTTTCTTTTTACTACAATGCACAGGTGATATGCATTTCTGTGGAAAGCCCATGGCATAGCCCAGGTTTCTTTGCATTCTTCAGTTGACCTGTGGAGCAGCCTTGTTAGGGAGAAACCTAGAGCAAAAATGAGCTTCTAAGTGGATCCTCTTAATTTCTTCTCAGTAGAGTATTAGCATCTCTTAATTTTCTGAAATTGCTGTTTCATGTGCCATGGAGTTTTTTTAGAAGAACACCTGGAAACTGTTGAACACATTTGGTCTTTATTCCTGTCTTCAAATGGCTAGAGGACATTTTCATCTGCATTAATCAAACATGGACAGGTTAAGCATTAGGCTTTCTCTAGCAGTTGGTTAAAAATTAATTTGACTTATTAAAACAGCTCATTATTCTTGTCTTCAGCCAAAATAATATAATTTGTTGAATATTCAGAAATTTGGTTTCTAGCATATTGGAATACCTGCATAAGTACTGATCTAGGAGATGGAGAAGTTGAGGGTGTGGGTGGCAAATGTCCTTAAGTTCAGTGTGTTTTCCTCATCAACCACTGGAATGTAATATCCATCTTTAAACTCTCATATGCACTTTTTGAGCTAAGTGGTTGGGGGAGTAATAGGACCTTAAAGAAGATAACATTTATACAGCTGCATTAATCTTGAAACAGACATTCTGTATGTTACATAAACTATAAACAACATTTAACTATGGTGGTTCAGTGGTAAAGAATCCTCCTACCGTGTGGGGGATGAAGGCTTGATCCCTGGGTCAGGAATATCCCCTGGTGAAGGAAATGGCAACCCACTCCAATATTCTTGCCTGGGAAATCCCATGGACTGAGAATCCTAGGAAGTTACAGTTCATGGGGTTGAAAAAGAGTAGAACATGACTTAGTGACTAAACAACAAACAGCATAAGTATAAAAGTCAAATTATTGTCAAATAGAAAAATAAAAACAAAAAATATATGAGTCATTATTTTGAGACATAAGAGTCATCGTGAGACATAAGAGATGCAGGTTCGATCCCTGGGTAGGGAAAATCCCTGGAGGAGGAAATGGCAATTTCTTCCAGTATTCTTTTCTGAAAAATCCCATGGACAGAGGAGCCTGGTGGGCTAAGTCCATGGGGCTCACCAAGAGTTGGACATGACTGAGCCACTAAACATACACATGATATCACTTTAAAAATCTCTTTTTCAAATATTCTATTTCTTTGCTCTTTACTGGCCATCTATGGATATCAAATATTGTATATTTATATTTAGAAGATGGCTTTCCTGGTGGTTCAGCAGTAAAGAATCCACCTGCAATTCAGGAGCTGCAGTTGTTGACAGTTTGATCCCTGAGGAAGGGATCCAATATTCTTTCCTGGAGAATCCAATGGACAGAGGAACCTGGTGGGCTATAGTCCATGGGATCGCAAAGAGTCAGATGTGACAGATGCGACTTAGCACGCATGCACATATTTAGAAGAAATTACTTAGTATGGATCTTCTTTAGTGTCTGTTTGATCTTCATCACAATTCATATAAATAAAATAGCTATCAGCATGCAAAGCATTATCTTTTTGAATAAAGCAGAACATTTTTGTAGCTATTACTTTATAAAATAGTGACTAAATTGCAAGTCTTTCACCTCTTTACATTCATTTAACTTATATTTCCTGAAAAGATAACACATAGAAAATATCATTTTAAAGACTGATTAGAATGCAAGACATAAAGATTTTGACTTCAGTATCAAATGTGCAATGGAAAGTTTGTACAGGGGGACCAAGTCTACCTCAAAGGTAACAGCCTGAAATGGGCCCCATCACCCACTCTACAATTGTGATTGCTTAAACATGGAAATAACATATAATCCACTAGCAGTCCTAATAAAGAGTAAATGATATACCCTACCTGGGGAGGTTATGTAATCTTAACAGTTAAACACAATTTCCACAAAAACATTGTACTTGTTTGTCCTTCTGCCTGGAGTACTCTGCTAATGTCTGACTCTTTTTGGTTATTCAGCCTCAGCTTGACTATTACTTGCAAGACACTGTGTCTGTACAGTTCTAGAAGCTTATGATGCTTTTGCTGCAGAATCATTTTTGTATCCAATCTTATTCCAAAAAAATAGCAATAAATAAAGAGAAAACAAGACACCTAAGACATCCAATAATAGTTTGTTAAAAAGAGTTATGGCATAGTCACATGGTAGTATATTATGCATTTATTAAAATCATATTTTAAATTTTTTAATAATTTATATAAAGGGGTTTTTGTAAAAAAGCAAATTGCAAATAATACACAGCATGATCTAACTTTTTAAACATTGATGTTAGTGATCAGTCTGTATATCTATTATATATGTAAATACATTTATAAGCAAAGAAAAACATTGGAAGGACACATGACAAATGGTAATAGTTTTCATAGTTCTCTGTATTTAAAACATTTTTTAATACTTAAAAATATTTTTATAAAATATTTTTACATCTCATATTTCTTGATCAGAAAGAAAAGAACGTGAAAGAAATATCAATATTAGAGCTTTCTGGCTGTTAAAGTATCATGTACATCAATCTTAACAATACTCTTTTTTTTAATCATTGCTTTTCAGTTAGCTGTTCTGTTGTCACAGAGATGCCCTTCAGTTGCTGTGGTAACAAATGAATAATAACCCACACTTGGGTAGCACTTCACAGCTCACACATTCTTTTCTCCTACAGCACCTCATTTATGATCAACAAAACCTCAGAAGAGGTTCTGAAGGAGACAGACCTTGTAGTCTCCTCAGTGTACAGATGAGAAATTAGATACTGAAAGAGGTTAACTAAATTGTCTGTGGTCACACTGTTAATAACTTAAAGAGGTGATAGAAAATCTAAGCTCTCCTTTATCTTAATGCATTTTAAAGTAGGTTTTACTCATCTGTCTATGAATGTGTCTTCCTATTTACTTATATGTTTATATACGTCAATTAAAGTCCTTTATGAAATCCAGTGTATAATAGAGTTGGTCAGGTTTCATCAGCGATGAGGGATCCAAGGTCCCATGGGCACATCCACTTGTTTTCTACTTGCAGGTTTTCTAAAGCCTGGTGTATTTTGTGAACTACTGTCCCATCTGTGAATACCTATATTTATCACTCCTCTCACAAAGCCCCAGAGAGATATACCTTCATCATTTACCTATTCACACACTATTCTTCTAAACTGAATTAAGATACATGTATGTGTGATCAAATGCCTGAGAAATGTGAACCCTAAGAGTCAGAACAATTGTCTCACGTATCCCATGATCCACAGAAATTTATAGCTGGTGGACAGATGAGGTAGGCTAAAACATGGTGTCCTATATAGCAGGCACTAGCTTGTTAGTAGTTATTTAAATCTAAATCAATTTAAATGGATACAACTAAAAATTTACTGTCTCAGGAATAGTAGCCACATTTTGAGTATTAAGTAGCCACATGTACCTTTGTATCTTCAGAGACAGGCTCAGAAGGGGATAATCTTAGAAGAAAAAACACCGATCTCACATGCAGGTGTGAGATCTTATCTTATTCCCCCTCTGCCACGCTTTGGCCATTCTCCCTTAACAGAAGGCTTCCAAATCCTGGCCCTATTATGGTGTTCAAAGCCATCGCATGGTTCAGGGAGTCCCTTGCGAAGCCCTTTTTCTTCCTTCAGGTTCTGTGTTCTGGCCACTATAGGATGTTCCTGTCAATTGTTTGTCTTCAAAATCATATAGGTGAGAAGCAATAGTTGTATGTGTTCTCAAACTTCAGAGATCATAACCAAGCTCTCCCAAGACTCTCTTGTCACATTTGCTCTTGTCACTTTATAGAATGAGGTTCTTGATTTTCATAACTCCATAATCATTCAACTAGCACCCACCAAGTCCACAGGAACATACCTCTCATAACCCTCCAACCCTGAGTGAAATAAGTGAGAATGACATTTTCTCTTTCTCCATGACCAGATATGAAAGGGAAACCCCAAATCGTTATCTCCTAGGTCAGAAGTGTCCTACCCTTCTGACTTTCGACAACTAATTTCAAATTTCTAAACTTCTCTTATAAAGCCTGGAAGTGAGTAACAGAAGCTAATAATGTCTGGGCAATTTTACTATCACAGAAAATGCACAGATGTGTTTACAACCTCTCTATCAGCCTTTGTCTTCAATCAGGAAGCTTTAGTCAAAATTCTAAGATAACTAAGAATATGTCATTCCACATTAAGAATGAGACTTTCTAAACACTGCAGTTTAACCATAGTTACACTTTGAACATGGTAACTATTATTACTAATAAATTTGTCAGCAATTGTTTTGTTAGTATTAATAGCATCATTGATAAACACATGTCTGGTCTAAGAGGTACATATGAGATTACTTTGATATAAAATCTATATAGATAGATGTTATTTCCAAAATATTTGGTTGTATGTTCAAAAAGGACACTACCATTCTTCAACTTCTGAAGCATTTCTTGACTGCTTAAAATTGAATCAACTTTAAAGAAAATGAGAGTCTGAAATGTAGCACTAAACATCATTGCCCTTTCAATCTGACTGAAAATCTTGCTGTGAAATTGTGCAGTGGAGAGTCCCTGGTGCCGCAGCTATGTGACCTCATACAAATCTCTTACCTTTCTTGGCCTCTGAGAAAATGACAGACTTGAGCAAGATCTGCTCTCTGACAAAATCATCATTCAAATTATTGAGCTTAACACATATGTAATTTGCTCAAATATAAGGGGCTATTGGCAAAGAAGAGAAAACAGTCACAAAAAATTACTTGTTTAGTGTATATAAAGTCTAATATTTTAGCCAGCATCCAGCTAAATGCAACCAGTTTTGCCCAGCTATGATAGTCATTTAATATTTCCACATCAAATATAGCTATTTTCTTTGCCATGTAAACAGAAAGCTTCATTAATATTCATGGAATTATTAATAGTAGACATGTCTAGGTAAGAAATATTTCCAGATACAACTCTTTTGCAAAAGCAGTTTTTCCTTGTTGATCCTCCTAACTTATATACTTATTTGTTTAGGTATAAAGCATCTGTCTACAATGCAGGAGACCCAGGTTCGAGCCCTGGGTTGGGGAGATCCCATGGAGAAGGCAATGGCAACCCACTCCAGTACTCTTGCCTGGAAAATCCCATGGACAGAGGAGGCTACAGTCTATGGGGTCGCAAAGAGTCGGACACAACTGAGCAACTTCACTTTCACCTTTGATTTGAATAGCTGCATTTCTAATATGTCCTTTCTTTTCTAAAATCTTTGATCCAGAGTTGCCGTTATTCCCAGTCTTCTTAAAATATGTGATAACATTCAAAGAAAATACAAAACGCATTCAGTCTTGGCACATAATGACTTATTTGGGTGGCAGAAGAAGCGTCCCCAGAGAAAATTGTTATTAATAATTGTAATTAATTTTGGTGTGGCAATATCCACAAAGATATGCAACGCTGAGCTCACTAATTTCTTTCCAGATAATTCTTTCTGACAAATATTTCATTTGGTTTTCTAAGGTATGTTAATGAACTCAATAAAGTAACCCAGATAGATTTCCCAACCAGTGTAGAAAATTAAAAATGGCTGCCTCTAACTGATTTCTGAATTTATACTCACAAACTTTTAATCACTAATCAGTTATCCTATGATATTTAGTCATTATTGTTCTTTTCTATTTTTTTTTCTTGTCTTTAACTGATCTAAAGAATTGTGTAAAACACTGGCTTCTTATTTGATACACTGTTTATTTAATACCTGTCTGCCTCCAGTCTTCTTCTTCCTTTTGCATTTGGCTATAACATGATGGGTGATATATTGCAAATATGCCTAAGATATTGATAATAACTGAGAAAGGTCTAATGTTCTTTTCTCAGAGGAGGGATATTTTGTGCTGTATCTTAAAGGATGGATTTCATGAAAGAAATTAGAAAACCTGTGTTTGAGTTTAACCTTGTCCACTAACTGGAGACAGGGTTTCGAGTAAATTAGTGTGATCTCAGAAAGCCTGGTATAACTTCTATAAAATAAAAACAGTTATCTTTGTCTAATAATTTACAAAACTTCTGTGAGGACAGAATGTGTTTACAGATATAAAATAGTATACAAAATCTTTAAAAAGTGTTGTTACTTTGTCTAATATATAACCTGGAAAGGCATCATGCTTTAAAAAATAAGTTATTTTTCCATGTGTAAAAAGTTGGCAGCAGGCTCTCCCATTGTTGAACATTTCTGGACAGAACAGTGATTAATGTTTTCTAATGAATGAAGTTCACCAGTTTTACAGAGTCAGTAACATTATTGTCAGTTGACACACGTGTATGCATTGTGTGCTTTTCAAGACGCTTGCTAAATAATTTCCTTATCTACATTTCTTTAATAGTATACATTAGCTATGCTTTGACTCAGCAAAACCACTATTTCAATGTTATTAGAATTAGAAAATACAGAAACATACTAAGTGTGCAACATTATTCTTCCATCTCAACACTAAGGTCAGTTGTACTTATGTAAATTTTTTATTCTAACTTTTAAAACTGTTTATAATTATTTCTCTTTTGAGATTATTTTCAATGTTTTACTAGAATGTTTTAGCAAACTAAGGAATCTGAAGGCCACCAGGAACTTGAAATATCTGCTTAGAGTTAAGAACCTAGGAACTATTTCATTCTCCACTGGCAGCTAGATAATAGATTTAAATGCCTGACTTCATTTTTGAGAATTACCTGCGTCCGGTATTTCAAAAGGTTAAAGCATCTCCCTGCAGTGCGGGAGATCTGGATTCGATCCCTGGGTCGGGAAGATCCCCTGGAGAAGGAAATGGCAACCTACGCCAGTATTCTTGCCTAGAGAATCCCATGGGTGGAGGAGCCTGGTGGGCTACAGCCCACGGGGTCACAAACAGTCAGACAAGACTGAGCGACTTCACTTTCAGTTTTCACTTTCACAGTATCTAGCATATGGCTATCACTCACTTTATTTATTTTTTCTATTTTTTTTTAATTGGAGTGTAGTTGCTTTACAACATTGTGTCAATTTCTTTTTGTAAAGAAAAGTATACACTTTTTTTTAAGATTTTCTTCCCAATTATGTCACCAAAGAGCACTGAGTAGGGTTTCTTGTGCTATACAGCAGGTAATCTATTTTATACACAGTACTGTATATATGTCATTCCCAATCTCCCAATTCATCCCCCTAGTTTGGTAACCAAATTTGTTCTCTATATCTGTGACTCGATTTCTGCTCTGCAAAGTACTTTTCTTACCATTTTTCTAGATTCCACAGATAAGTAACGCTATATGATATTTGTTTTTATCTGACTTATTTCACTCTTTATGACAAACTCTAGGTCAATCCACGTCTCTGTAAACGGTACCATTTCAACCCTTTTAATGACTGAGTAATATTCCATTATGCATATGTACCACATCTTCTTTACCCATTCCTCTGTCAATGGACATTTAGGTTGTTTCCGTGTCCTGGCTATTGCAAACAGTGCTGCAATGAACATCAAGGTGCATGCACCCTTTTGAATTATGGTTTTCTCTGGATATATGTCTAAGAATGGGATTTTGGGGTCACATGGTATTTCTATTTTTAGTTTTTTTAAGACGCCTTTATACTGTTCTCCATAGTGGCTGTACCAATTTACCTTCCCACCAACAGTTCAGGAGGGTTCCCTTTTCTCCACACCCTCTTCAGTATTTATTGTTTGTAGATTCTTTGATGATGGCCATTCTAACCAGTGTGAGGTGATATGTCATTGTAATTTTAATTTGCATTTCTCGAATAGTGATGTTGAGTATCTTTTCATGTGTTTGTTGGACATCTGTTTATCTTCTTTGAAGAAATGTCTATTTAGGCCCCTCACCCATATTTTCATTGGGTTGCTAGTATACTCAATGGTAAAAAGGTGAAAGCTTTTCCTCTAAGATCAGGATTAACACAAGGATGTCCACTCTCATCATTTTCATTCAACATAGTTTTGGAAGTCTTAGCCATGGCTATCAGAGAAGGAAAAAAATAAAAGGAATTCAAATTGGAAAAGAAGATGTAAAACTGTTAGTTTGCATATGACATGATACTATACACAGAAAATCCTAAAGATGCTACCAGAAAACTAATAGAGCTTATCAATGAATTTGGTAAAGTTACAGGATGCAAAATTAATACACAGAAATCTCCTGTATTCCTATATTCTAACAATGAAAGATCAAAAAGAGAAATTAAGGAAACATTCTCATTTACCATTACATCAAAAAGAATAAAAATACTTAGGAATAAACCTACATAATGAGGCAAAAGACCTGTATCCAAAAAAACAATAACATACAGAAAAAAAATTAAAGATGATACAAGCAGGAGGAGATATATATCATGCTTTTGGATTAGAAGAATCAATATTGTGAAAATGACTATACTACCCAAAGTAATGTACAGATTAAGTGCTGCTGCTGCTGCTGCTAAGTTGCTTCAGTCATGTCCTATTCTGTGCAACCCCATAGATGGCAGCCCACCAGGCTCCCCCATCCCTGGGATTCTCCAGGCAAGAACACTGGAGTGGGTTGCCATTTCCTTCTCCAATGTATGAAAGTGAAAAGTGAAAGAGAAGTCGCTCAGTCGTGTCCAACTCTTCACAACCCCATGGACTGCAGCCTATCAGGCTCCTCCGCCCTGGGATTTTCTAGGCAAGAATACTGGATTGGGTTGCTATTGCCTTCTCCAACAGATTAAGTGCAGTCCCTCTCAAATTGCCACAGTCATCTTTTTACAGAACTAGAACAAAAAATTTCACACTTTGTATGAAAACACAAAACACCCTGAATAGTGAAAGCAATCTTGAGAAAGAAGTACTGAGCTGGAAGAATCAAATACCCTGACTTCAGACTATACTGCTAAGCTATAATAATCAAACCAGTATGGTACTGGCACAAAAAGAAATATAGATCAATGGAACAGGATAGAAAGACCAGAGATAAGTTCACACACTTATTGTTATCTAATCTATGACAAAGAAGGCAAGAATATAAAATGAAGAAAAGACTGTTTGTTCAATAGGTGGTGCTGCAAAAACTGGACAGCTAAATGCAAAAGAACAAATTTAGAGCACTCCCTAACACCATACACAAAAATAAACTCAAAATGTATTAAAGACCTAAATGTACAACTGAATACTATAAAACTCTTAGAGGAAAATATAAACAGGACACTCTGACATAAATCACAGCAAGATCTTTTTTCACCCACTGCCCAGGTAATGACAATGAAAACAAAATTAATACATGGGACCTAGCTAAACCCAAAAGCTTTTACCCAGCAAAGGAAATCATAAAGAAAACAAAAGACAGTCCTCAGATTGGGAAAAAATATTTGCAAATTAAACACCTGAGAAGCAATTAGTCTCCAAAATATACAAACAGCTCAGGCAGCTCAGTATTACAAAGTTTTGATGGTGCTCTTTCATTTGAACTTACAAGATCTTTATTAGTCTGTTTCTGCTGATTTTATTTGGAAATAGCTCTTTGCCTTGTGTTCCTTTTTCTAACTCTTTAGGATTTTTTTTTAATATTGTAAAATTAAATTTGTTCCAAAAGCATCTACTTTGCTGCAAATATGGTTTATTTCAACATTCAAAGTCAGAGGATAAGGTTAAGGTATCATAACTCATATACAGACTGAACACAAATCCTCCTGAAATCTATACTTTTCTCATTTTTCTTTCCCTTGATGACACCTCAGTCATCTCTGAAATTTCAACTTCCTTTTATGTTCTAGTTTTGTGTTCTTATTTTATTTGTAAATATAAACACTTAACATTTTTATGTTTTACATAAAGTATAAAGAGAGCTATATTTGACAGTCAATGTGCACTTGAAGTTTTCTATGTTGTCATTATGTTGGACAGAGAAACTGACCTTGTAAAAATATATCTGGTAATAAAATGGAAAGATAATTCTTGATAAATTCTCAACTTCACTAGTCAAAATAGTTTTCTGCCTGGGCATTGACATTTCTAACGCTAGCCATTATTTTCCAAGACTGTTTGAGTGCCTGAGTGATTATAGTCATTTGGACATGGATTTCATGATTTGTCATGAGATAATTTATAATAAGTAAATAAGTTATCATATGGATTGCAAGTGTCAGATTAACTCAAACAGTGGAATTACAATTAATGTGAAGAGATTCACTAAAGAAGAAATGCCAGACAATATCAGAAAGAAACCAAGTGAAATAAAATAATCTCTATTATACAAATGAAGACAGTTCCAATAATAATCAACCTGTCAAAAAATAGTGAAGTGACTATTCGTACATGTAGCCCAGAATTCTATTCTATTCTATTCTATATTTGTATCCAATCTATATTCTCAAACCATGAAATAACCATAATTAGGTAACAGCTTGTGATTGATAGGCTTCCCAGGCGGTGCTAGTGGTAAAGAATCCTCCTGCCAATGCAGGAGACACAAGAGACTTGGGTTCGATCCTTGGGTCAAGAAGATCCACTGGAGAAGGGAATGGCAACCCACTCCAGTATTCTTACTTGGAAAAGCCCATGGACATAGAAGGCTGATAGGCTGCAGTCCATGGGGTCACAAAGAGTCAGACACTTTGTGAGTCAGTCAGTCAACTGAGCACTGAGCCTATGATTGCTGGCAGTGTTTGAGGAAAGCTACCAATTTACCTTTGACTTTTCTAAAGTTAAGGATTTGCTACATCTTAATGGCCAATTTTTATTTTTTTTTAATTCTCCTACCCATGTCTTAAATTGAGTCTGGATGATATAACCAATCTTTCTTCTTCACACCTTGATGACTCTTTAAGAAATCACCTCTGGCACTCTAACAATAACTCTAGATGCCCACTGCTACTCTATTTGTTCCCCTACAAGTTGTGCAGAAACTGATTTTTAAACTGTATTATAAATTTTAAGAATATGCAGCAAGTTTGTTTGTCTGGCTGGTGATCAGGAAAACTCCCAATTAAAATAGTAAACTTTGCACTTTTGATATACTCATTCTGTGGTAAATACAAGGTAATGATATGTAAAATATATATATATATATATATATATATATATATACATGTTTTGTCATATATGAGAATCAAAGCAAAAGTCACATTTACCAGAATCAGACACAAAACATTGCATGGGACTAAAGCATACATGTTGACCTCTCTCCCTCCCCCTCTCTTTCCTCTCCTTAACCCTCCCTTCAGTTCACTTCAGTTCAGTTCAGTCGCTCAGTCGTGTCCGACTCTTTGCAACCCCATAACCCTTCCTATCCTTCCCTTTTTTCTAGTCCCCTGGTCCTGGACGCAGGAATCTGGTGGAAGGGCCCTCAGCCTGAGCTGATTGGAGACTGATCACCTCCTCTTGGCAGAGAACTCGAACTCTGGTTCTGGTCAGGTCTGGATTTCTGGTAGGGCCCAGCTCCAGTCCGCCCTTCTCTGGAGGCCCAGGGAAAAGTCCCATAACGCCTGGGTATCTGTAGGTGGCAGATGTCTGTAAGGCCACCCCTTTTACCCCCGCTCTCCCGCCTCCTCCCCCTTCTTCTTTCAACCTGGCTTCCTTTCCTCCCTTAAAATCTTTGATATTAGTACTTGGATCTGAAGTTCTGTGTTTCTATAGGAGATTTTGCTTCCCTGGTGGCGCAGAGGTTAAAGTGTCTGCCTGCAATGCAGGAGACCTGGGTTCGATCCCTGGGTTGGGAAGATCCCCTGGAGAAGGAAATGGCAACCCACTCCAGTATTCTTGCCTGGAGAATCCCAAGGACGGAGGAGCTTGGAGGGCTACAGTCCACGGGTCGCAAAGAGTCGGACACAACTGAGCGACTTCACTTTCACTTCCACTTTCACTTTATACCTGTAAGTAGAAAGCTGCAGGTTACTTGACAGTGTTCCATGTGAGCAGAGGACCTGGTCTAACTTCATTGCTAGAAGCCAGAAGCTGGAGTAAGGTTCATAAAATGTGACTGATGTAGACAGCAAGCTGAATTTGTAAAAGTGAGAAAAAAATCAGACATACCTACCCCCTTGCTTGAAGCCTCCAATATCACTTTAAGGCAAGGCCTTTGACTCAGTATTAAAGACCTTGTAAAACCATTAGACAATTGCAGTAGCCGGTCCCCATCGGGGCCCTCAATCCTTAGCTCCTAGTGGTTATGCCCTCATTTACTCCTCATCTATTAAATAGGACTGGCTTCTGTAACCAATAAGATACCATAGAAATAAAACCACATGATTTCCTGAGCTAGGTCACACAAAACACATGGCTTCTGTCTTTCTTTCTTACATCACTTACTCTGGGATACCTAGATTCTCCAGGGGCCCTCTGGGGAGATCTGTAGAGAAATGGGGGTCTTCTCCCGCTAGCCATATGAGTGCATTATCTCAGAAAGGATACAGTCAAGCCTTCAGATGACTACAACCTTGGTCAATACCTAAAGTTGAAATAAAGTTTTAGAACATAACATGAATATTATTTATATAAATAACTGATATAAAGTTTTAGAACATAATAAAATCACTTGCTTTGTGAATATAGTTGTAAATGATTAAGGTATAGAAACAAGGAAGCAATAAGTACCAAATGCAAGAAGAAGGGATGAAGTATATGCCATTATGAAGGAATGCACAGAGAATAAATTGTTACAGTTAAAGTATATTAAGTATACTTTAAAGTATAGGTAAAGTAAAATAAAAATAAAGTCAGGTAAATTTTTAAAAATTGTAATAGTTACATAATTCCCTTTTATATAACTTTATATAATTATCTTTTTATAATTTCCATTATTTAAAGTGTTTCATAACAATGCAAAATATGTTATAGAAAGAAATGCTAATATAAATAATGTGTTCAAGAAAAAGCACACTGAAGGAAGAGGGGGATGTCATTTATCTTCTGTGTCTGATGATTAAGCATTCCATCACTCAGACTTACCCTGTTTCTCTAACCTCTAGTTTACTTATCCTTTAAAGTTAATGCTAGATGTATTTGGGCTCTTCCTAAACTACATGGTAGTGATAAAAATGTGAAAAAGACGGATAGCCCTGTTCCTTGGAGGGCTTACTTAATAACCAGAGATTGTACTTAGGCTTGTGCTCAGTGGCTTGGTTGTGTCGGACTCTTACTCCAAGATCTTCTGGACCCAGGGATTGAGCACAGTCTCCTTGGTCTCCTGCATCTCCTGCAGCGGCAGGCAGATTCTTTACTCTCAACCACCTGGGAAGCCCATAAAGAAAACAGTCAATAGTGTGATAAATGCATTTTTAGAAGGAAATACAATGTGTGATTAACATTTTCAAAAGGTAAATGGTGTAGGAATGTGAGGATGGGGGAAGGGTTTTGGAAGGAGATACCTGAGCCAAAATCTGTAACATCAGGTGTTGCCCAGGCAAAGAGATGTCCTTAGCTCATGCTAAAGGACACAACTGAAAGAGAAAATGAAGCAGTAAATAAAAGGTATAAAGGTAAAGGAGCACTCAAGGCACACCCTGAATGGAAAAGAGAAGATCCAGGGAAGCACAGCATTTAGAAAGAAACTGAGACAGTGATATGATTACTTGAAGAGAACAAAGTTCAGACCACTATAGGAATGAGCATTTCGTGGGTGAGCATTTGTGGCGTGAAATGCTGAAAGTTTGAATTGTCATCAGAGTAAGTGGGATGTAGAGCAAAATGGGTTTAGAAAACTCTCCTGGTGGATGACTAGTGTGGAACTGACCTCACTGCAACCAATAGGGAGATGATCTTAACTCAGAGAGGAGTTGTGATCTCTAATGACAGATGCTCAAATTCTTACCACCGTAGAAGAGATCAGCTGTACTCTGGATTGACTAGCATCACAGCAGATGTGCCTCATCCATCCATCCAGTATTCAACTGTGTCCGATTCTTTAAGACCCTAAGGACTGTAGCCCACAAATCTCCTCTGTCCATGGTATTATCCAGGTAAGAATACTGGAGCAGGTTGTCATTTCCTCCTACGGAGGATCTTCCCAACCCGGGACTGAACCTGTATCTCCTCCACTGGTAAATGGGCAAGTGGATTCTTTACCATTGAGCCATAGTGGAAGCCCAGATGTGCCTACCATGCAGCAATTGTTACATCCACATTCCCATTTTTATGTTAATACACAAATCTGACAGTGGAGGTCAATTCATGTAAAATTTTGATGTCAATATTTCCTTCTCCAGAGGATCTTCGTGACACAGGGATGGAACCCAGGTCTCCCTGCACTGTAGGCAGACACTTTACCATCTGAGCCTCCAGGGAAGTCCAGACATAATTGTCAATTCAGTTCAGTTCAGTTGCTCAGTCGTGTCCGACTCTTTGCTACCCCATGAATTGCAGCACGCCAGGCCTCCCTGTCCATCACCATCTCCCGGAGTTCACTCAGACTCACATCCATCGAGTCTGTGATGCCATCCAGCCATCTCATCCTCGGTTGTCCCCTTCTCTTCCCGCCTCCAATCCCTCCCAGCATCAGGGTCTTTTCCAATGAGCGAACTCTTCGCATGAGGTGGCCAAAGTACTGGAGTTTCAGCTTTAGCATTATTCCTTCCAAAGAAATCTCAGGGCTGATCTCCTTCAAAATGGACTGGTTGGATCTCCTTGCAGTCCAAGGGACTCTCAAGAGTCTTCTCCAACACCACAGTTGAAAAGCATCAATTCTTCAGCTCTCAGCCTTCCTCACAGTCCAACTCTCACATCCACACATGACCGCAGGAGAAACCATAGCCTTGTCTAGACGGACCTTTGTTGGCAAAGTAATGTCTCTGTTTTTGAATATACTATCTAGGTTGGTCATAACTTTTCTTCCAAGGAGTAAGTGTCTTTTAATTTCATGGCTGTAGTCACCATCTGCAGTGATTTTGGAGCCCAGAAAAATAAATTCTGACACTGTTTCCCCATCTATTTGCCATGAAGTGATGGGACCAGATGCCATGATCTTCGTTTTCTGAATGATGAGCTTTAAGCCAACTTTTTCACTCTCCTCTTTCACTTTCATCAAAAGGCTTTTTAGCTCCTCTTCACTTTCTGCCATAAGGGTGGTGTCATCTGCATATTTACCTGTACTTAAATATGTATACATTGGATAGATTCACAGATTATAAATTATTGGTTCATAGATTTTAAATACTTTTAAGGCATATATTGTATGAGGTTTATGAGCAATCATAGAAAACTTCAAAAGTATCAGAAATCTACAAACAACAAGCCTTTGATTTCCAGAGCAAAATTTTAACCTTGATTCCAGGAAAACTTTTAGGATAAATTACTTAGCATATGAGGCTTCCCCCATGGCTCCGCAGTGAAAAATCTGTCTGCAAAGCAGGTGTGGGTTCGATACCTGGGTCAGGAAGATCCCCTGTAGGAGGGCATGGCAACCAACTCCAGTATTCTTGCCTGGTGAATCCCATGGACAGAGGAGCCTGGCAGGCTGAAGTCCATCTGGTTGCACAGAGTCAAACACACCTGAAGCAACTTAGCATAACAGCTGGTTCTGAAACATTATGAAAAATGAAAGTTATTATTGGAGTCAAGCATGCCATTATTGAGAAAAGGATGTTCTGATTGCTGGCAGGGTTGTGTAATAAAACACACAGAGGTAAAAATCTGATTCAATCACTTACTATTTTTGTGTTACCAAGTCCAGGAAGGATGAGTGTCAGGAGATGGGAACAAGGAAGTGATAGGATCTGATATCTGATCATGAACAGTTTTGTAAGCCATGAAAAATATTTGGATTTTGTTTTTAAATAAATACCAAACCATAGGCAGACTTTGAGCAAAAGAATAACATAAGTTGTCACTTACAAGTATCAATATGTATTTCATACAGAAAATAGAATTTAGGGGGCTAAGTTTAGACATGAAGAAACTCACAAGCCACTACAATAGTTACAGAGAGAAAGATGATGCTGTAATGAATGGTGTGATGGTAGCAGAGGTGAGGAGAAATAATTGGATTCTCAACATATTTTGAAGGCAAAACCAATAACAAAACAGTTTAAAGCAAAGGCATATTATAAATAATGCTGTCTCCTAATATTCCATCATTATTTCATAACTCATTAACAAACATAGATTAGTCTCACATTTGTTTTACACTTTAATACATTATTTCAAACTTCCATTTTATTGATTTCATTTGAAAGTTCTAATAAAATCATCTCACTGGATATTTAAAATCATAGGTCAATATGCCTTTTGTAAAAATTTAATCTAGTCAATATCTAGCTGGTGGAGATAATTCAAAATTCTGCCAAATGTAAACTTCTGTTCTGAAGACTTATTTCTTCTTTTCTGCTTCATATCTTTCTGTCTTTGATCTCCAAACTAGGCTTTTGGTTTCAAGAGTTTAGTGAAAAAGTGAATCAATTCTCTGTCAAGGCTTCAACTACAGGATTCAGCCAATAGGTTTTCATGTTCTACCAGCACTAACATTTAATTGTAGACACACTGGGACTAGAAAGGGTCCCCCTGGGATCCAGCTGCATTTATTGCCTGCATTTAAAGGAGTGGTCTTCTTTTCTCTCAGACACCGTACTCATTTATAGGCTTCATCCCTGATTTGCAACCAAAATTGGTTGTAGGGATTTCTACAACCAAGACTTCAGTTCCCTTTCAGAGAATCTTGCCTCTTATACATTATCCATCTTCATGCATTTGCTTTCCATTTGCTTTCCAGTAGTGATTCCTGTTCAGCCTGATTCAATAAGGCAAGAATATTTTCTTCAGACTGTATTCAAACTCACTTTTTTGTTTCTCTGCTGCTGCTGTAAGAACTTTCAGTTCCATCAAGACTTCCAAAAGCAGATTGAAGATGTTCTTATCTGTCTAGGCTTAGCAGGCTCCTCCATCCATGGGATCCTCCAGGCAAGAATACTGGAGTGGGTTGCCATTTCCTTCTCCAGGGGATCTTCCCAACCCAGGGATCGAACCCAGGTCTTCCGCATTGCAGGCAGACTCTTTAACCTCTGAGCCACCAGGGAAGCCCAATATACTAAGAAGGTATTTTTATAATGTATTTTTATCACAGTCTTTTGAAATGCTTTGCATAAAGACCCTTTATAACTGTCTCTGCCATCCCCTCTTGCCTATAGAAGTGACATTTTTCACGATTTATTTTCCCTTCCTTCTGTTTTCACCAACTCCCTCTTTTTGCCAGTTCCCCATTATTGGTAACAGGCATTTGATTTAAGAAGACTTGCCAACAGCAATCTCTTTTAACTCCTTCATCATTAACTTTTGCCACTTCTCTGGGTTTTAGGAAGAGCTAGCCAAAATGAATTTCCTACACGATTGTAAAGAATTTGTATTAGTGTGCAATCTTGGAGCATATAATTCTGTCTTCTGCCTATGTAGATATCATTAAAAAGCCAGCATCACATTCAAAGAGGTGTTGGCTTCCTTCGGAAAAATAGATTCTAGAATATTATTGAAATTGCTAATTCTGTCATACAGGGGATATTACATGGTGGGAGAATAAAAGAAATTAAACAAAAATGTTTATTGAATGCCTATATTGTTTTGGGCTTTTATATATAACATATGATTTAATCTTCAAAACAAGTTCTAAAGTTGATATCAATTTGCAAATGAGAAAACAAGCTTAATTAAGTTCAGCAATTTGCCTCTAAATTATAGTAACTGGCAAATCCAAGATGATGATAATCCATTTCTTCTAGGGAATTTCTGCCCACAGTAGAAGATATAATGGTCATCTGAATTAAATTCACCCATTCTCATCCATTTTAGTTCACTGATTCCTAAAATGTTGATGTTCACTCTTATAGGAGATGACAAACCTAGACTGCGTATTAAAAGCAGAGACATTATTTTGTGACAAAGATCTATATATTTGAAGTTATAATTTTTCCAGTAGTCATGTACAGATGTGAGAGTTGGACCATAAAGAAGGTTAAGTGCCAAAGAATTGATCCTTTTGAATTGTGGTATTGGAGAAGACAACTGAGAGTCCCTTGGACAACAAGGAGATCATGTCAGTCAATCCTAAAGGAAATCAACCCTGACTATCCATTGGAATGACTGATGCTGAAGTGCCAATGGACCTTGATGCTGGGAAAAATTGAGGGCAGGAGGATAAAGGGATGACAGAGAATGAGGTGGTTGGATGGCATTACCAGCTCGATGAGTTTGAGCAAACTCTGGGAGATGGTGAAGGACAGGGAAGCCTGGCATGCTGCAATCCATGTGGTCACAAAGAGTGGGCCACAACTTAGTGACTGAACAACAACAACAAAGATCATGATAACTTCCTTTTTACTCCAAAGCCATAGTCTTTATACAACAATACTGCTTCCCTTAAATAAAAATAGTAATATTTATTAAGGAACTTCTGTTGTCTGATATAAAGATAGTAGAATACAATGGTTCGGGAACAAGGACTTTGCACTAAAACTCTCTGAGCTCTGTTTCTGATTCCACCACTAGCTGTTTGATCTTTTGTCAAATAAATTCTTTTTCTAAATGTCCGTATAGACGGTTTTAGTTTTCCATTTTAGTATAACAAATTGCTGCAAACGTCATACCTTAAAACAACAAATACTTATTATCTCACAGTTTTTGCTGGGCAGGAGTCTGGGCACGGCTTAGCTAGGTCCTCTACATAATGTCTGAGAAAGTTGTGGTCATGGTGGACTGTTCTGTAGGCTCATCTGAGGCCTGACTAGGCTAGGATTTATACTCACTCAAATCGTTATCAAAATTCAGTTCATTATAGTTTTACAATCAGAGATTTCAGGTTTTTGCTGATTGTTGGCCAGAGGCCACTCTCATCTCCTAGAAATCACTTGCAACTCCTCGCCATGTGGCATCCCCAATATGGAGTTTAACCTCCTCAAAGCCAGCAAGAAAGGAGAGTCCAGTGACACAGGTACTACAGTCTAATAGGATAGAATTGTGTACCTGAAATTATGTGCATCCCAGTATCTTTGCATTGTCAGCTGGTTTACTTCACACTCAAGAGGAGAAGATCACACAGGCCATGGACTCCATGAGGCAGGAGTCATAGGGACCCTTTTAGAGACTGCCATTCCTATAAGCAAAAAGGACTGATGATAATTCATTAGTTACTATAACAGACTCATAGTAAGTGCTCAGCAAATATGAGCTATCTTTCTATTAGAGCTAACAAAATTTTACAAAAAGCATAAGAAAAAATAGAAGCTCCATAAGAAGTATAGATTCAATAAGGAAGTGTACTGTAAGAAAAAAAATTTTTACAGTCTTGCCTTCCCCGTTGCCTCAGCCACAAGCAATTGACTGATTTCTGTACAACCAACCTCCTTAAAAGATTATCCTTTGTTCACCGACACATTTCTTCATTTTATTCAATGAATTGCAATTGTGTTCACCCCTGTTCCCCACCTCAACCAGGGCCACCAATAAATTCTAAATGTCAAATCCAATAGCCTCCATTCTGTTCCATCATATTGACTAACGGCATATCTTTGAATATTGTTACCAGTTACACTCTGTTCCATTGCCATGTTTTTTATTTTCTTCTCAATAATACTCTTAGATTTCTACCGTCTATTTTCTACCCTTCCACATTAGAATTTATGTGCCACGTGAGCAAAGAGCTTGTCTATTTTATATACTGCTGTATTTTCAGAGTGAGAACAAGGCCTGGCATAGTGTAGGCATCCAGTAATTGATTTTTTTGCTGAATGAATGGATAAAAGAATGAAAGAAAAGTATCTACCTCATGAAACTATTAGTAAGTCTCTGGGAGCAGATAATACCTGCTATCATGATTCATTCATCCAAACATGGATATGAAGGTTTTGTTACCAAAACATTATAGGATTTATGAGCAGTTGAAATTCTTATCTTTTTTAGTGTAAGCTCTTTTGTCCGTTAGATGATGTGTATGGAAGTCATTCATTTCCACTGAATCTATCAGCTAAGTTTCTGCTTACTAAAGGGAGGAAAAAGAGAGAGACTTGCTTGAGGGTTGACTATTTTGTCTAATAAAGTACTAATAGAAAAGTTACTGTTTTTAGGATAGTGTCACCACATTTACAGCATGGCATTGTGTTTGTCACTCAGCAACTAGTATGAACCATGTTTAACACCATTATCTCAAACTTTTATTTTGGGTGTTGAAGAACTGGGAACTAAATTACTGGCAAATCTACATATGTCATGAAAATTTGTCCTTAGGCTCAAAGTCTTGATTGAGTCAATATACTTCAAAATAAGCTTCAATGGTTGGATTAACATAGGCGTTTTTTGATACATAGATATCTATTTGCTTCTTCATATTGTTTAACTTTCCTTGTTTTGCCATATGACTAATTTTAGCCAAAGATCCAAAGAAATGTAAGAAGAATCAACAAATGCTACTTTAAGGCTGAGTCTCTTAAGAGCTGGTGTACCAGTACCTTGCTGTATCTCCCCATTTTCCAGCAAGTGTAGAGCCCTCATGTCCCGGATACAATGTTGCACATCTTGTATTAGCTTTAGCACCTGAGTGATTAAGTCTAGCAGATTTCGCTTTCTACCTCAACTCTCACTCAAAGATATGGCCCACATTAAAAACATAACATAAACAAAGAATACACATTTTGATGCTGAAGACTCATGGGCTTAATTGTTCCTATAGCACAACTTATCTTGACTAGTATAAATACTCATGAGAAGATCTAATTTCAGAAGATATTTCTTCTCTCTTCTGTGGCTAGAAAAGTTCTCAATATTTCAAGTCAAAATAATATATCTATTGCCAGAAAGCAAGCTTCAAAAACAGGACAGAAATGTTTTTCTTAACCTTATGCTTACATTTCTGTCAAAATTTTAAGCATTAAAATTTTTAAAATATAAAAGTAAAGGAATCTTTTCAATTGGGAAATTTTAAAGGAAAACAGTGAATAGTTGAATAAACACACTTTTGAACTGTAAAGATACAATTAGTATAGAGTCTGAAAAGTGCATGGTCATAGCAAAAAAAAAAACAAAAAACAAAAAAAGCAATGGGACAACACCATCCTTTTAGCCTCTGTTGGCTGAATTTGGTGATCCCATGAGCTTGAAAAGACTTCACATACAATGCCTTCCATTAGGGAAATACTGCACTGTAAATAGAAATTTTTAAAAGTCATATCATAAAGGTAATTATTTGTTAAACATATTAACTTAATTATTTCACAATTTATATGTATATTAAATCATTAAATTATATACTTTAAATATATGTAATTTTATTTATCAATTATAGTACACGTCAGGGGGAAAGAAAGAGATAACCAATTTCTTGATTAGACTAGGGTTCCAATAATTTAACATAAATATATTTTCATAAATATGTATGATAAATAAAAATATATGTATATAAATATAATAAAATAAATATAATCTAATATAATTTCAAAATCTTGAAATTATAAAATACATCCAGGACCTAAATGAAGGAGATACTTCATAGGTTTTTTTCCCTTAAGATTCTAGGAAAGGTAAAATACAGAGATAAGCAGCAAACAGTTTTGTTATTGTTGTACAAAACAGGATTGATTGACAACTGGAAAGAATCTCATGGAAAATGCACACACTTGAAAAGATAAAATTTTATTTTGAATTTAAATTTTGCCTGTGAAATTCATGTAAATGCTTTAAGAGAAACAGATGGAAAATATTCTTTCTGTGTTTGAAGTCAGACATTGACTGCTTTCTGCCAAGCAGTGTCTAGGCACTTGGGATGTTTCACCAATAAGACTAGCAAAGCCCCTCAGGGAGAATATGTGTAAATGGAAGTTGTTTGCATAGGAATGTGAATTTAAATGCTGCAAAACTTTCACTTGAATGTCTGCATTTTCCTTGAAAGAACAGAATTAACAGTCCCACTCTGGGACAAAGGATAGAAACAGTTAACAATGGACATGTCTTCTAGGGAATGTAATTTCCCTTATTTAGGGTGGTTGATCTTATTTACGTGTTTGGACACTCTCACCTTTTTCATTTCTTCAATAAATATACATTGAGAAAATGCTTAACGATTAGCACCATGGTCGAAACTAGGGATTTATGCTACTTGTTTTTAGTCTAATGTGGACAAATGTATATATAATATTGGAATATGAGAGGAAGTATATTTAAATGTTCTGATATTTAAGAAATGGGATGGTTAGTGGTAGTGGGGGAAGATTTCCAAAACCTTGTAATAAAGCCAATTTGAAGGGGTAGAAATGTCTCAGGTGGAAGTTGACTTTCTGTTGGCAAGTTTAGCATAGGGAAAGGGAAAGATCTTTCAGGAAGAGGAACATTATATGAAAATATACAGACTTATTTTTGGAGAATTGCATGTAGTTAGATGTTACTATTATTTTTTTATGGAGTATGAAGTAGGGTGGGTAGATTTTTCTTGAAGACCAGTCATTCGTTTGCTAAGGTTTAAAACTGTCCTTAAAACTGCTAACCTAAAAATGTTACCAAAGGAAGGAAGAGGTGTCTATCCTTGCACATTCTTATTTAAAATTCAGTTTGAAAGTTGGTTTTCTGGGTTATATTTAGATATTATAAGGTAACGAAGAAGGAGGCCTTATCATCTCAGCACATCGGCATGCACCTTGGGTTTGTACTTTTAAAAGTAATTACAGGGAAATGTGTGTATTTATAGCTGACTTTGACTTTCTTACAATTATTTAATAAGGCAGGATTGCAATACTGCTCTCATGATCTAAGAGCCTGTAATCTCTCTGGGGTCTAATTATCTCCCGATAACCTTGCCCCTTGATGACATCTGTATTGCTATTATAAAACAAGTTTATTTTGGGAAAGAACATATATTTTGTAGTGTAATAGCATTAAACTGTCAGACCTGAGTGTTAACAGCAATTTGCCCAAAGAGCTTTCAGAAAAGATTAGCTCAAGCATTATACGCGGCTTATCAGACAATCTAAGACGATCAAAGTCATTTTTATAACAACTAAACTTTTTTCTTGAAAAATAGAAACTTATAACACTAGCACATGGTTTCAATACCTACGAACAGGGTTATCTACACTTTTACAGCAGGATGCTGACAATTAGTTCAGTTCAGTTCACTCGCTCAGTCAAGTCTGACCCTTTGCGACCCCATAGACTGCAGCACACTAGGCTTCCCTGTCCATCACTAACTCCCAGAGCTTACTCAGACTCGTGTCCATTAAATTGTTGATGCCATCCAACCATCTCATCCTCTGTCATCCCCTTCTATATCTCCTTCAATCTTTCCCTGCATCAGGGTCTTTTTCAGTGAGTTAGTTCTTCCCCATCAGGTGGCCAAAGCATTGGAGCTGCAGCATCAGCGTCAGTCCTTCCAATGAATAATCAGGACTGATCTCCTTTAAGGTGGACTGGCTGAATCTCCTTGCAGTCCAAGGGACTCTCAAGAGTCTTCTCCAAAACCACAGTTCAAAAGCATCAATTCTTCAGCACTCAGCCTTCTTCACAGTCCAACTCTCACAACCATACATGACCACTGGAAAAACCATAGCCTTGACTAGATGGACCTTAGTCGGCAAAGTAATGTCTCTGCTTTTGAATATACTGTCTAGGTTGGTCATAACTTTTCTTCCAAGGAGTAAGTTTCTTTTAATTTCATGGCTGCAGTCACCATCTGCAGTGATTTTGGAGCCCCAGAAAGTAAAGTCGGCAACTGTTTCCCCATCTATTTCCCATGAAGTGATGGGACTGGATGCCATGATCTTCGTTTTCTGAATGTTGAGCTTTAAGCCAACTTTTTCACTCTCTACTTTCACTTTTATCAAGAGACTTTTAGCTCCTCTTCACTTTCTGCCTTAAGGGTGGTGTCATCGGCATATCTGAGGTTATTGATATTTCTCCAGCAATCTAGATGATTATCTTTAGGTCCTTTCAAACAGACATGAGATTGTGTTCATTAATTATTTGAGCTGTGACATCTGCACTCAGCTTTACAAATGAAACTTATAAATTCTAGTAAAGATGTAAATACTTTCATATTTTTGTTCATTGGCCAGAGATAACATGACAATTTGAGGAAGAAATCTGGATATATTTTTAAATCTCATTTCTAAAAACAAGAATCTTTCATTAATTTAGCATTTGATAGTATCAGCAGCATCACATCTCAAGGGGATAATGTGATTCTGAAGTTTCATCAATGTCAAACCCAATTTAAACAATTTTTATAGAAAATCTATTCAATACACTTTATATATTTGCAACACAAATCCATGAATTCATTGCTGTCTTTCCTAATTCTAATTTGAGGATCATAGGAAGAATTAAATTAATCCTTGCTATTTCTGTTTTTCATTTGTAAATTTTCTTATACTTCCTCATTAATTAAATAGCACATTAACCGTATCATAATGTAGGCAGTAATTAACTTTAGTTTACTATCTTAGAGACTTCTGGGTTCTCTCACTTTCTGTGGGATGGTGTAAATAGCTGGCAGCAATTTTTAAAATTTGCTATGACTTTCCCTATAACCTCAGATTCTCCATTATGTCGCCAGAGTGCTATAAAATCTTATCTTTTCACTTTACCTACATTTCCTGATAGAGTTTTGTTCCAGAGCACACAGCCCATGTTAACATTTATTTTGGTCATAAATGTATGTTTTCATTGTTGTCCTTGTTATTATTCGTGTGTGTGTGTGTGTGTGTGCGTGTGTGTGCGTGTGTGCATGTGTGTGTGTAATGTAAAAGCAGACCAATACAGTTACAGAATTCTATATCTTGACTATAACAATGGCTTTCACCTTTATTTATACAATAGAATAAAGTTATATGGTTAAATGAAGCTTGTTTGCTCTTTCAGTAATTTGGAGAAAAAAAAAGTGAAGTCGCTCAGTTGTGTCCTCCTCTTTGCGACCCCGTGGACTGTAGCCCACCAGGCTCCTCTGTCCATGGGATTATCCAGGCAAGAACACTGGAGTGGGTTGCCATTTCCTTCTCCAGGGGAATCTTCCCAACCCAGGGATCGAACCCGGGTCTCCCACCTTGCAGGCGGACGCTTTAACCTCTGAGATACCAGGGAAGAAATACATCTTTTAAAACACATAATGACCAGAATAACCAGCTAGTACTGTTGTCTCCATATAATTCTGGGCATATGTGTTAGTCACTGAGTCATGTCTGACTCTTGGCAACCCCGTGGACTGTAGCCTGCCGGGTGCCTCTGTCCATGGAATTCTCCAAGCAAGATACTGGAGTGGGTTGCTATTTCACATCCCAGGGGTCAAACCTAGGTTTCCTGCATTGCAGGCGGAGTCTTCACTGTCTGAGCCACCAAGGAAGCCCTCTTCTAATCCTATTGAGTTCCTTTTAAAGTGATAGCCATAAATCAGAAAAATCAGGTTTTATTAGCACCTAATATGCTTTTGAACTGTGGTATTGGAGAGTTCCTTTTAAAGTGATAGCCATAAATCAGAAAAATCAGGTTTTATTAGCACCTAATATGCTTTTGAACTGTGGTATTGGAGAAGACTCTTGAGAGTCCCTTGGACTGCAAGGAGATCCAACCAGTCCATTCTGAAGGAGATCAACCCTGGGGTTTCTTTGGAAGGAATGATGCTAAAGCTGAAACTCCAGTACTTTGGCCACCTCATGCAAAGAGTTGACTCATTGGAAAAGACTTTGATGCTGGGAGGGATTGGAGGTGGGAAGAGAAGAGGACGACCGAGGATGAGATGGCTGGATGGCATCACGGACTCGATGGATGTGAGTCTGAGTGAACTCCGGGAGCTGGTGATGGACAGGGAGGCCTGGCGTGCTGCGATTCATGGGGTCACAAAGAGTCGGACACGACTGAGCGACTGAACTGAACTGAACTGAATATCCCGACACTCAAGGAACTTTATACACATTGTGTCACAGCCTTCGGCACAACTTGACAAGTTAGGGAACAACAGTGCAATTTTAGATAAGAAAACTAAGCATTCAAGAGGTTAAATAACTTAATTAAGGTCATATAATTTGTGTTTGGCTATATCGGGATTTGAACCCAGCTTAGTAAAACTTCAAAAAACGTGTTCTTTTTCCATTATGCAAAACTGATTATGAACTAGGTATCAGAAAACCCATTTATTTCCAAGTACATTCCACTTTTATGAGAAATTTTGGCCTTTGCATTGCTTTTTCTGGGAGGAATATTCTCATCTCCTTCACTACCTGTTTGATATTCTATTGAGAATAGTAAATCAAGCCCTGCAACTTTGAACATAATAATCACATATTATTCCCATGATCCACTAATTTCAATGGGGTGTGGATCAGGTTTTCAGATTTTCCACATAAATCATTCTATCCTGGCACATACCTCCGGCCTAAACAGATTGGACAAGCTCTTTCCGGCAAGATTCCTATTACAGCATGTTCCCTATGGCCCCTGGTTTCCAACTTATTTGACATGTTTTCTTTAATTTGGTCATAATGTCTTGGAATCTACATTGGCTCATTATGACTGACACGGTTTCTTCCATAGACTGCTTTTCTTCTGCACAATTGCAAATATTGCTGTCTATTTAAGAGCTCTTAACCCAAGCACAGTGTTACTCAAATTTAGATCACTTACAAGAATGTAAACTATTGGAATGAGAATGACACATCATAGGCTCCCACCACCAGACAACATTGGCTATGTCCCAGTTCACCAGTCCTGATTATTTAAATGTTTTGCCACTTCAGAAAGAAAAAAAAATATATATAGTAGAAAATCACCTCTGTTAATGAATATTGTATGTTTTTAACTCAACACACATGTCCTGAGCACCTACTGAATGCTGAATACTATGCTAGTAGACAGACAAAGGCAAGCTTCTTGTCCTCAAAAAATTGAATTCTAGCAGAGGAAACAAGTAAATTCACATAGAGCTCTAGTATATATTAATGCAAAATAGCATCCCAACAATCATTCTCTTCATTTCCCTTTTGCCTCTTCACCCACTCCTTCTCAGTCAGTTTCTTTGGCCAACATCTCCCCTTTTGTCTTTTCTGGAACTTTGGTATGACTCAGGGCTCTGTCTTCAACTTAATCTCTCTTCACCTTTCTCTCTCTTTGAGTGTTCTCTTCCACTCTTGTATGTTTAGGGTGAATTTCAAATGATGTTTTCTTGACATCTCAACCTTAATGTGTCACAAATTCTTCACACCAAATATCAGACAAGAACACATTATCTTTCCACAAAACCTGCTCCCCAGACGTATGACCAGTACTGGTGACTGGTGGCATCTTTTCCAGTTTCATCCCTCTTAGTTGCTGGTGTTTTGAGCTGGCTCAGAAACCATATTTGAGAACTTCTGGTCCCTAGTAACTAATATCCAGTCTTCAAATCCTGACAATTTTACTTCCTAAACTTTGAAAATCCACGCTCACTGCCCTAGTTTAGGCAAGCCATCATTATCCTGTGAATAATGCCTGCAACAACCAAAATAGTCTTTCTTCTTTCTTTTCTCCAAGTTTTCTCTGGATACATGCCCAGGAGTGGGACTTCAAGAGTGGATACAGGCTTCATAACGTAGCGCTAGTTTTAGTTTTTAAGGAACCTCCATACTGTTCTCCATAGTAGTCATACCAATTTACATTCCCACCGGCAGTGTAGGAGAGTTTCCTTTTCAGCAACTGTGATCCTATTCATTCTTTATTTCTAGAAGATTATCATGAGCAGAACAAGCATTCTGATAATCGATGTTGAGGAAACAAATGGATGAATAGATGGACATATGATTGAATAGACAGTGACTCCTTGCTGAGCAGAAGAGTTAAGAAAAATAATCAGCAATTAAGCTGTACCTTAAAGAATGACAATGCTTACTTGGATGTTGTGTGTAAAAGGGGGAGAAGGCTTGCCAGCAACAAATTAGTAGAAAAGACCTGGCAGTGAATGAATGATAAATTTCAATGCAATTTCTGTGCTCTTGAATCTTTTACTTTATACCTTAAGTGAAAGAAAGCTATGTGACCAGTTTCTGCTGCTGCTGCTACTGCTGCTTAGTCGCTTCAGTGTGTACGACTCTGTGCGACCCCATAGACGGCAGCGCACCAGGCTCCGCCGTCTCTGGGATTCTCCAGGCAAGAACAGTGGAATGGGGTTGGTTTTAAATATGTCAATAAGATGAGACTCTGACTTTATAGTGTATAGAGCAAATATAGGGAGGCAACAAGTTACTTAAAATAATATTTATTGATCATTTACCATATGCTAGGCCCTCTTCTAACTGCTTCAGGTGTTAATCCTTTTAACTCTCTTACATTCCTAAGTTGCAGCACACAATAGGCACAACCCTGGGGTCAGCTCATTACTTGATATATACAATAAAGAGATGCATTATCTATAGCATATTTTAAAAGAGTTATAAAACAGGCTATGATTATCACCATGAGTCAGCAATTATAAAAATGTCAGTGATAAAATGCTACTTCCTGAAAACTATCATTTGTATTCTTAAATCCTATAATTGCAGATTCCTGTGATTTTTAGTGGTGTCAGTTGGGTCATTTTACATTGTCACTTCAAATTTTATTTAATTTAATATTTAAAACAATCAAATAGTGCAAAATACAGGGTGTACTTTTTGCCTAATAAGTGCAAATTTTAGTTCAGACTTGAAATATTTTAGAATTAAAATAACATGTTTAATTAAAATCCCTTACTCCTATTTAATTATTATTCAATTGGTCATCATTGTAGGAGAACAATATTATAGGTATACATTTTTTAATCCAAAAATAGAGATATAGTTAAAACTCTGAATCTATTTCTTTTTGTAACATAACAACTTTAATGTTTAATTTTGCTAGCATGACTATGTACACAAATTGCAATGAAAGAATATTATCATGTTTCTTTTCTAGCCATTGTTATTATTTATTTTATTCCATTGTTATTAATGAAAATAATTTTATAATATTGTCACAAGATGATTCACTCTGGTGAATATGCTAAGTGTACCACTGACAAATTCTGGTAGGTAGGTGCAAATGTTATCCCCATTTTTAAAGATAAGATATGGGGAGGGAAGCGGGAGGGGGTTCAGGGTTGGGAACTCATGTACACCTGTGGTGGATTCATGTCAATGTAGGGCAAAACCAATACAGTATTGTAAAGTAAAAAAATAAAAGTAAACATTTAGAAAAAAGATAAGAAAGCTTGAATAACTGAGTAACATTCCATTGTATATATGTGCCCCACCTTCTTTATTCATTCCTCTGTCTATGGGCATTTCAGTTGCTTCCATGCTCTGGCTATCGTAAACAGCACCACAGTGAACACTGGGGTGCCTGCATCCTTTTGGATAATATTTTTTCTGGATATATGCCAAGCAGTGAGATTGCGGGATAATATGGTAGTTCTATTTTTAGTTTTTAAGGAACCTGCATACTGTCCTCCTTAGCAGCTGTACCAATTTACATTCCTATCAACAGTGTAGGAGTGTTCCTTTTTCTCCACACCCTCTCCAGCATTTACTGTTTGTAGATCTTCTGAAGCAGGCCATTCTGACTGGTGTGAAGTGATGCCTCATGGTAGTTTTGATTTGCATTTTTCTATTTAACATCTTTTCATGTGCCTCTTGGCCATCTGTGTGCCGTCTTTGAAGAAATGCCTGCTTAGGTGTTTTGCCCATTTTTGACTGGGGCTTTAAAAAGAAGGAAATAATGCCTCTTGCAGCAATGTGGATGGGCCTAGAGACTGTAATACTGGGTAAAGCAAATCAAAGAGAGAAAGAAAAATACAGTATGATGATCTGCTCATATGTGAAATCTAAAAAAATTCTATAAATCAACCTATTTAGAAAAGAGAAACAGAGACTTAGAAACAAATTTATGGTTACTGGAGGGAAGGGTGGGGGAAAAGGATAGTTATTATATAGCAACCTAAATGGGGAAAAATTGAAAGAAAACAGATAAATGTGTATGTATAACCAAATTATTTTTCTGTACACCTGAAACTAACACAATATTGATAATCAACTATACCCAAATATTTTATTAAAAGTGAATTAATTAATTAATCAGAAATAATATTAGGTCAAAACTAAAAAAAGAAAAAAGAAACCTGAATGAAAATGGCAGAGTGATTTGCATGAAAGGTAGATTATTCTGAATAGATGTAGAAAGGTAGTAGGGAGACCAGTTAGAATACAGTCTTAAAATTCTGTCCTGGTGCCCAGGTTTGGAGGAGATGGTTTTTTGAAGGGCTTCAGTACTTTCTGCATGGGGAATGACCTGCAAGTTGTTCCATGAAAAATTCTTGCTAATGTTCACATACAAGAAGGTTTCTATTTATTGTTCCCCCTAGAATAATGCTGATGAAAAGAAAAATCTTATCTCTGGGGAAAGCATTGCTTCTAGTGATTACCAGGCCAAAGTTATAAAAATGAAATATTATAATTTCAGAGTCACAACACTGGTTTTCCAACTGCACCCCCACTTTCCATTTGATATAAATTTAATGAGGCAACTTTCAGAGCATAATATGATATGCAGGAAAATATCAGTAGTTACTATGCTGACCTCTGTTACACCATTAAGGAAAAAGTCTCCATATGAAATCAACAATAACAGATTTCACTATCTCACCCTGGATTGTTACTGGCAGAACATGGAATCACCAGTTGAGGTTCTCTCTCTAACAATGTTATCTGCCTGCATTATGAGACCTTCATGCCACATTCATCTCTATTATTATCCAAATAACAGTTATTGCTGAGTGTTTCTGCACCTCCAGTTCCTGTTTCTTCAGCTGGATAGAGGACAAGGCAAACAAAAAGTGGACTTAACTGTTTAAGATTCAAATCACTCAGTCAGTTTGAAAACGCTGTTTCATTTCTGATTCTCTTGTGTTTGTTTTTCTTATCCATAAAACAATGTATTCTGTTGCTTTTTTCCTTGATTTTTCCATTGTTACAAATTTAGGGGACAAAGCTACTGAAATTATTTTATATTTCATTCATGAGACTTGTTTTACTTGAATGTTTAAATGAATAGTGGAACAATAGATTCAGGGAAGGGGAGCAGGGGAATAATTTTTAGTTGACAGAAATGATATCATTTATACTATTAAAGCCAAAGATTGGCTGAACATTTGCCCAAACATCATAGTTCTTTGGTAAGCCTAGGCCTCTTAGTCTAGCCAACATTAGAATTTCTGTTGAGGAGAGAAAACAAAACATATCAGGGACAGCTGTAGAGGTGGGTCCTGTGTGAGGTAGAACCACTCTCCAGGGTACTGGGACCACTGATTTCTTTTAAATAGGCCAAGCTATAGATCTTCATTTGCTGTTAATTGTATTGAATGATTGCTATTTTACAATTCCATACTACTTTAAGTATAAATGTGTCATTTTGAGGAAAGCATGACAAAAACAGATATATGGGGGATATATCAGGAGAAAATGAACATGAATATAGGAAGAAAAAGTGATTCCAAAATTTATATTTTTCTAGGTTCATGTCTATCCTAACTGGGAAACTACTCATGGAATATTATGAATAGGTTGATCATCCAGCATAGATCTTAGTTTGGTTCTCTCATAATTCTTTAAGTGAAAGTAAGATAAGCATAATGTTCACTCCACAGAAGATGGGGAAGTGGGGGGAATTGAAAAAAGCAACAATTATCAGTAATCATGCTGACTTTTTTTGCCAAATATGAGAGCAATTCTTAAGGGTCACAAAGTTTGACCTAGCCAGAAGAGCAAAACTTAATATTGAAAACTAGGTATTTTATGCAAAACACATTTGTCAGGCAAACCTCCAAATAAATAATGAAGCCACCCACAAGCTGAGCATTTTGAAGTTTATGATATGAATCTAGCACACCGTTGACATTTAATACTCTGTAAACTTCAGTTTAATGACTTTACCATCCCTATGAGAGAGATGCATACAAGCCATGTAATGTGGTGATTCTCCCTGAGTTGAAGCAGGAGCAGGGCAAGGTGTATTAGAATTCCCTGAAAGATGTTTTCAAACACCACATTCCTTATGTAATCCAATATGCACCCCCGCCCAGGCGTTTGAGGAGCATGGGTCACCAGGGCCCTGAATCAGTACAGGAAAAGGGAGGGCCTATATAGGTGAAATGATGATGCCTAATATAATCCTGACAGCTCATATACTCAGACATCCAGCCCACAATTCCTGAGATAGTATTGGAGCTTATGAGCATGGACCGTAGAGCCACATACAACTTGGGTCCAAATCCCGTTCTGCTTTATATTCACTGTATAATGTTTGGCAATTTAATTACACACTCAATAATTCAATTATCTTGAAATTTACTGGAGATAATAACAGAAATTATCTATCATGCATGACTGTATGTTTGTGTATATGACAGATGATAGATAGATAGACAGATAGATAGATGAAAACAGTGCCTGGCCCAAAGTAAATACCATATTACTGTTTACTATCACTATTAAGTTCAGATCCAGGTGGGAAATCCTGTAACTGAGAAATATACTTTGGAGTATATAGTAAGATATGGTCTTGGCACTGCTGGAAAAGAACAAGAGGAAGGCTGTTTATCATAAACCTTCCCACCAGACTACATTTTGCAAATAAGTATATGAAGACCAAATTATCTTTATATTTGTTCTGATGGTCTCTGTGTTTTTTTACAAGTTTCTTTCTTCTTAATATTAAAAATTGGGATATTTCACATTAATATTCAAATCACTTGACACTTCTTTGACTCACTCTTCATTTGGCTTCCACAGTACACCCTCAGGGTCTCCTCTTCTGTTAGTTGTTGCTTCTCAGAGTCCTTTTCTGAACTCTAAATTCAGATGTGCCCGAGGCTTTGACTTTGGAACACTTCTAGTCTCTGTCTACAATCATTTCTTTGTGGAGGCCATTCATTTCCAAAGTTTCAAATATCATCTGTGCCCAGAAAGTGAAAATGAAAGTGTTAGTCTTTTAGTCCTGTCCAACTCTTAGTGACCCCATGGACTATAGCCTGCCAGCTTCTCTGTCCATGGGATTCGCCAGGCAAGAACACTTGGGTGGGTTGCCATTTCCTTCTCCAAAGGATCTTCCTGACCCAGGGATCTAACTCTGGTCTCCCACACTGAAGGCAGACTCTTTACCACCTGAGTTACCAGGGAAGCCCTTGACTCCCAAATGTATATTCCTAGTTTCATTCTCCCAGCACCACTAGCCCCATAATCAGCCTCTGGTGTAATTCCCTATTGGTCAGCTCCTCCTGGATGTCCTTCAGGCAACTGTTTTAGTCTAGGTTATGTAGAAAGAAGATTCTCTGCAAGAGTTAAAACGCAAGCCTGGGACAGTGATGATGAAAGTAAAAGGAAGTAATAGAAGAGAGTAAGGTGAAGCATTTCTTCACTACCTCATAACAATATACTACTGAGAGACACAACAAACTCTCTAGGACGCTTTTTCATTCTCTGTCTAGGGAAAGTTACAAGAAAGAATTACATCATGGAGTAGCCTAATGGAGAGAGAAATCTGCCTGGCTTTCTCTAGGCACCTTGCTCTAACTTCTGGCTTTTGATGCTCTCTTAAAGAATCCTCATCTAAGTGTATAAATCATGTTTGAATCAACATGACTTGTTGATTCACTCAAGTCCAAAAACTGGGAGGATGTTCAAGCACAAGTAGATGACAGCCACGAACAAGGAAGAAGGAAGAAGTCATCTGACGCCACCAAGAAAGTGCAAAAGTTTGGGCTCCATCTTATCATCTTGAATTAATCTGTCCCAAACTATCTTCCGTCCTGAATTTTTTTGGCCCACACCACACGACTTGTGGGATCTTAGTCCCTGACCAGGGGATCAAACTTGGGCTCTCAGCAGTGAGAACATGGTACCCTAACCACTGGGCCACTAGGGAATTCCCCAGCTCCTTTTGCATATGCCTTTCCTGTCTCAGCTATGGAGAGCTCCAGACCAAAACCTAGAGACACTTTTTATTTCCTTTCTTTCTGACACACTCCACATCTAATTTCATAGCCAATCTGCTTGGTTCTGCCTTTAAAGCATAGTCAAGAGCTGAATCTCTAATGTAGGACCATGCCACTGGCTATTTCCTTTGAAAAATAATTTCTTGCTCTACCCATATATAGCTTCCTTCCTTTACCTATCTCTCAAATGTTACATTCTCAGTAAAGTCTTCCCAGACTGTCTACTTAAAACTGAGCCCCCAATCCCTCTTCAATTCTCAGTATCTGATGTGTTTCTTGATTCAACGATTTCTTATCTGCTCTCTCCACATGAATATAATTGCAATAAGGGTAGTATTTTTTTGCCTGTTGTGTTCACTGTTATATTCTCACCACCTAGAATAGTTTCTGGAACAAAGGAATTTGCAACAAAGATTTGAGTGATTTCCAACATCTCTTGAGAACAAATGAAAGGTCATCCTCTCACCACACCGGTATTTTTACATGAGAATCTTCAGCTTAAGTGAGTAGATCCGTCTACTAGCAACTGACCTTACTTGGCTGCTCTTTCATGGACTCCTGAATAACTCCTTGACTTGAGCCAGAAGCTTGAAGGGGTGTGTACTCTGAAGAAAGAGACTGTGTCTTGACATGATGACTGGAGCTTCTCCTTACGTGGTCCTGCTCATTTTCACCTTCTCCTCCTTGGGTCTATCAAAGAAAAGGGAAATTTTAAAAGCACTCTAAAAGGAATAAATCACTTCTTGCTTACGGTCTGAGATGAAAGCTGCTCTGCATAAGATACTTCTTGGATAAACTAAATAAATGCCATCCCTTTCCAACACCTACCTATGTGGCAGGTAAAGAACATCATGGCTTTATCAGATTATCCTCCCTGATTGCTGCTTTTCCCACAGTTTTCAATATCACAGGACCACCAGTAAAACCAGACCAGAGTGCTCCCTGAGCACCAGACTCTTCCACCCATCTGCCAATTGCACATCTTCACCAGAATCTGTGTCTCAGCTTTATTAAGCACATAATTGAACTTATTTTCTTCTTTTCTCACACATTCTCTTCCTCCTTGTTCCAATCATAGTTAATAGTATCAAGTCTGCATGCTTGACACAAGCATGACAAGAAAATTGGCCTAAATATAATCTCAAGAAGAGAAGCACTTTTTATCTGTCATGTTTACTCTTATATTCTCACCACCTACAACAGTCTCTGGCACAGAGAAAGCTTACAATGAAAGTTTCGATGAGTTCCAACCTTCAAAGACAAGAAACTGGCATAAACTGCCCTCTCCCCTTTATCTCCAACTTCCAGCTGTTGGAAGTCTTGGTGAAATTTTACCTTCCCAATACCTCCTGATCGTATTTCCTTGGTGTTTCTATGACCGCCTTAGTTGAAGTTTTAGATTTTTTTCCTTGCAGGATCTCAGGTAATTCCTAAGTTGTATGCATGCATGCTAAGTTGCTTTGGTCATGTCTGACTCTCTGAGACCCTATAGCCTGCAACTATCCAAGTTCCTCTGTCTACAGGATTCTCCAGGCAAGAGTACTGGAGTGGGTTGCTGTGCCCTTTTCCAGGGGATCTTCCTGACCCAGGGATCAAACCTGTGTCTCTTATGTCTCTTTCATTAACAGACAGGTTCTTTACCACTAGCACCCTGATAAATTGATAGGGGAAAAACATTTAACAATTAAATAAGCAAAAGTGATTACTTCAGGTACTGAAAACAGAAGTGTGATAAAAAATGACTGAAGATGGCAAAGGCAAATTAAGCTGGGTGGTTAAGAAAGGTTGTCAAGTGATATTTGAGGGGCATTCCAAGGAGGAGGAGCCACGGGAAAATGAAGGAGCACAACGTTCCTGGAGCAGGAACTGCAAATGCAATCTTGATTTCTGGCTGATTTCCTAGTTCTGATTCTGTATGTTATTCTGGATCTAGGCTCTCCTTTGCAGTTAAAATATGTCTATAGAAATATGGTCTCATAGCATTCTCATGTGGACACTGAGAAGCTGAGAAAATTTTCCATACATGGATGCCAACCTCATAGGCAGTTCCTCTGGATACAGCCCCTGCCATGCTACAGATGACTTTATGTGTGAGTTTGCACACAGGCTAAGTTGCTTCAGCCGTGTCCAACTCTCCTATCCTATGGACTGTACAGCCCACCAGGCTACTCTATACATGGGATTGTCCAGGCAAGAATACTGGAGTGGGTTTACATGTGCATGTATGTGCAATTGTGTACACTTTAAAGAATGATTAGCAGGATGATTAGCAACATCTAGCATACCTTAGTCTTTGTGATCTGAGCTATATTCGAGGGCAGGGTTTCCAAACCTTGTCACTATTGACAGTTTGTGGCATTTTAGGATGTTTAGAAGGTGAAAGTAGTGACAAATTTCCCTTCTTGGGCTCCAAAATCACTGTGGATAGTGATTGCAGTATATCAGAAGATAATTGCTTATTGGCAGGAAAGCAATGACAAACCTAGACAGTGTGTTGAAAAACAGAGATGTTACTCTGCCAGCAAAGGTCTGTATAGTCAAGGCTATGGTCTTCCAAGTGGTCACGTGAGAGCTGGACTGTAAAGAAGGCAGAACACCAAAGAATTGATGCCTTCAAACTGTGACGCTGAAGACTCCTGAAAGGCCCTTGAACAGCATCAGATCAAACCAGTCAATCTTGAGGGAGATCAACCCTGAATATTCACTGGAAGGACTGATGTTGAAGCTGAAGCTCCAGTATTTGGGTCATCTGATGTGCACAGACAACTCATTGGAAAAGTCCCTGATGCTGGGAAAGATCAAGGACAGAAGGAGAAGAGGGTATCAGAGGATGAGATGGCTGGACGGCATCACCGATCTAATGAACATGAATTTGGGCAAACTTTGGGAGATGGTAAGAGAGAGGGAGGCCTGGCATGCTGCAGTCCATGGGGTCACAGAGTTGGACAAGACTGGGCCACTGAACAATAACAACAAAGGATGTTTAGAAGTATCCCCAACTTTTATTCCCTAGATGCTAGTGGGACTTCCCACACATCCCCAATGTGATGAATCAAAAATGTCTCTAGATAGCACATGCTCCTTGAGGACCACTCCCTAACATAAAATAGCAACAGCAGCATCTGCCTTAAAAAACATTTTTAGTGATCTGGAAACACAGTATTTGCTTATCCTATTTTGTCCAGGAAATTTCTTATCTCTTCAATCACTGGGTATTCTGTGATGATTTGACCACTTAGCATCTGAATTCTTCTTTTTGTGCCTAGGAGTTAATCTTTGTAAATCACATCTTATCTCTGGAATTTTGCTTCTTTTAATCTAAAATAAAAGGTAAAACTAGCTGAGCCACCTATCTCAAGTGTTTCAAGATTCCTAGAACACAAAGTCCTTAGGTTTTCAGAGTTACTGATTATTTCATGATTTTCTGGATGTAACTCATTGGGACTTGAAAGACTTAGGTCACTGGTGCATAAGTGGACGAAAAATTTTTTTGTACACTACTGGATGGAATTTTCAGCATGGTTTGGAATGGCTTCAACTTTCTGTTTTGTTCTTCTCTTTAAGGTGTTTCAATCATTTTGCTTTTCAATTTGAGAATCTAGTAATAGGATGTTTGAGACATATCTTTTATATATTTTCCCCACTAAATGACAAAATAATTTACTGTTTTTAAGGGAAGCAAATATCAAATAGGTGTTTTTTCTTCTTTCATTAATTTAATCTACCATTTACTATGTATTATTGAGAACTTGGGCTTCCCTTGTAGCTCAGTTGGTAAAGAATCTGCCTGCAGTGCAGGAGACCGGGTTCGATCCCTGGGTTGGGAAGATCCCCTGGAGAAGGAAATGGCAACCCACTCCAGTATTCTTTCCTGGAAAATCTCATGGCCAGAGGAGCCTGGAGAGCTACAGTCCATGAGGTCGCAAAGAGTCGGGCAGAACTGAGCGAGTAACACTAACACTAACATCGAGAACTTAAGCCCAGGAAATGATGGACTGGTAATACAAAAACAGACTGACTTTGCTAGTAAGGAGCTGATAATTTTATGTGTGATGTAGACACAGGCAATGTGATGAGTGATGCAGACAGAGAAGGGCAAAGTGTTAAAGAAGCTGGAAGAAGAAACATCTAACCAAATATCCTGGAGGGATAGATTTAATGAAGACAGACTATCACTTTTAGCATATTAGTTAGCATATATGCATGAATTTTGGAATCAAAAATTCTAAACATTCTAAACACAAATTCAAATTTTAGAGCCATATGTGAAGAGTAGTCAGGTTAAAATGGGAAACAAAATGTAAATATGCAGTATAACCTTTCACATGTAATGTTTGAGTGCACTTGTTTAAACACTCTTGCTGAGCATAGCATCTCTACAACATTTAGATAAAAGTTAAAAAAATTTTTTAAACAGGAAAGAAAAAGCTGGGAAATCACCTGAATGTTTATTCTGTGCACTGATGCACATCAAGGAATTTGAAAACACAAAGCTCAATAATGTAGTACTCCAGTTTGCCCAGAGGCAGCAAGAGAGGAGACCAAAACCAGAACAAAGAAATCTGGGTGTCAGTAAAACCACAAAACCCTTTAAAGTGGAATTATATTTCCTGACAATGTTAAGTATTGAATAAGTAAAGATATTTGATTGCAATTTGTACAGCATCCATTTGAAAGTTATTAGCCATCAGGAGAAGTGACTCTTTTCAAAATTGTAATATAATAGAACATGTCATGCTAAAACCTTTGAGGAGAGGGTGAATGATTTCATTTGATTTCAGGATCGCGATTGACTTCAATGTATAACTTCACCAAGCATTATAGTAGAAAAGTTTTTGTGCAAAATAAGTTAACACTAGGTCAACACCAGTCAATCACTGTTCAATAGGCCTCCTTCAGATAATACAATGGGGCTCAAAATTATCCAAGAAAAATAGTGTGAGGCCATTTCTGCTGAAGGATTACCCCCATTGAGAGCTTAAATTTCACTTCTGTCTCCACTTATTTTCACATTTTAATTTACAGTTTATAGAATCCTCCAAATAATGATTGAGCTCCTGAGCAGTATTATTCCTCAATATCCTTTCTTTGCATATACTAGCCTATCCTCTTTGTATTTAAGAAGGTTCATTTCTTCTCTCAAGCTATTAGTGTTCAACCTGGTAGAGTACAGCCCAATTGAACTAAAGACTTGAGAAGTTCAGTTTTTTAATTTATTAATTCATTCATTCTTTTAATTAGTCAACAGTATTTATGCAGAACCATGGTGTATATTCATGGTTCAGACTGTAAAGAATCTGCCTGCAATGCGAGAGATGCAAGTATGACCCCTGGTACAGAAAGATCCCCCTATAGAAGGGAATGGCCACTCACTCCAGTATTCTTGCTTGGAGAATCCCATGGACAGAGGAACCTAGTGGTCTATAGTCCATGGAGTTGCAAAGAGTCCGACACTACAGAGCAACTAACACTTTCACTTTTTTTATGGTGTATATTGTACCCAAACATATTTTTTTATGAGAAACCAATAGATATGGAAGTTTACAATAATACCTAGCATTAGTGGGGATGAAACTGAAGTGGCACTCTCAAATACTTTTGATTCTCCTACTTCCAGCTCATCCTAAGTAACTAGTCAATTCAATTATGCTAATTCAGCTTCTCATCCAGGGACTGATTGGCAATAAGCATGTGATCAATCTGGCCAATAACTAGTGAAATCTGTGTAGGCATCCAGGAAGATTTCCTTGTTGGTATGATGGAGGTATTGGGCCTTACTGTGTTCAGATGAAACACTTATCCACTTTACTATCTACCTGAGTATGATGTCAAAGATAAGAAAATTGATTTTGTGTGAAAGTGTTAGTTGCTCAGTCATGTCCAGCTTTTTGTGACTCCATGGACTGTATAGCCTGCCAGGGTGCCTCTGTCCATGGGATTCTCCAGGCAAGACTATTGGAGTGGGTAGCCATTCCCTTCTCCAGGGGATCTTCCCAACCTGTAGACTGAACCCAGGTCTCCTGCATTGCAAGCAGATCCTTTACCCTCTGAGCCACCAGGGAAACTCAAGAAAGAAACAACATGGGTCTTTAATGATCCTGAAACTTCTTATCAATCAGATTTGGAGGGTGGTCTATCTTTGGAATTTATAATATTTTGTTTATGGTTTTGGGCTTCTCGGGTGGCACAGTAGTAAAGAATCTGCCTGTCAATGCAGGAGATGTGAGAGATGTCAGTTTGATCTTCGAATTAGGTAGTTAGAATAGGAAAAAGGAGTCCAGAGTGGCGGTTGATAAAAAACAAAGAAGGGAAAAGCCCATGAAAATAGAACAAAGGAAGGTCTGAGGACTGAAGTAAGAACCTCAGGTTAAAAAAAAAAAAAAAAAAAAAAAAACCAGCCCTCCTGCTAGCCCAATTTACATAGGGCAGGCTCAGGGGGAGGAGAAAACATATAAAAAGAGGAGCCAAAATTGAGCTGGAGTCTCTCTTCTCTTTGCGTTTTTGGGTCAGCCTGCCCTCATGCCTCGAGGATGTATTTTCCTTTGCTTGCCAAATAAAACTGAACTATAACACTGGGTCCATCCGTCACTTCAAATTTTTGCTGTGGTGAGACAGAACCAAGGAAATTACACACTCCCCAATACTTGGATTGGGAAGATCCTCTGGAGTAGGAAATGACAACCCACTCCAGTATTTTTGTCTGGAAAATTCCATGGACAGAGGACCCTAGTGGGCTATAGTCCATGAGACTGCAAACAACTGAGCAACTGAGCACATACCCATTGTATGGTTTAAGCCATTTTGAAATACTCTTTGCTTACAATAAAAATCATAATCATGACTTGTGACATTCTTTTCCAGCAGAGAAAGTTGTTCATGTATGAAGAATCTTAAAATGCTTGCATGCTTTGGCACATTTATTAAAAATTGTTTTTAAAAAATATTCAGTGATATGGGAGAATCTTATTATGATATGGGAGAATCTTATTATAATATTAAGTAGATACAAAATAATACACTGAATGCAAAATTCTATATTAAAACTAAATCTAACTATCAGTTATCTTCTATAGAGCCACTTGCTACTTGCTAGGCACAGAGCTGTGTGTCTTAAAGTCAATCATATCATGTAATCTTCCCAGCAGGCCTATGCAGTAGTGCTTTCATTATCCTAGAGTTATATACTAGCGAACAGGCTTTGGAGATTATATAACTTGTCAAGGATCCTATAGCTACTAAGCAGTGAGCTGGAATTTGAAGCCTGAGCGTTACCTTTCTCTAATACATTTAAGATAAATAGGGTCTGGCTCATGTCCAGCTCTGAATTAGCCTGTTCTCTGGCCAGCTTTCCCTGGTTTTGGGGTCCCTCTCCAGAACTCTGAGGTGTTCCTGAGGTTGCCTTTCTCTTCCCTGTGGTGTATCACCTCCAATCCCAAATGTCAGATGATAGTAAGGCATCACTTCCTGTCTCTTTCAAATCACTTACTTTCCCACAGTTCCACTGACACAAGGCTATTGGGAATACAGAACTTTTAGTGAAATGTTGAGATAAACTAAAAAAATACGTCATAGAGACAAAAATTTATCTTTTAAAGCTAAGCATTGCTGTTTAGAGTCCCTGCCATAGGAAATCCCCCACGAGCTGCCTCTTTCCCTCTGACTGGGCATCCCGCCATGCTGCCGATGTTCTCTCTCTCCACCTCCTGTCTCCCCAGTTGTCAACTTCCAATCAAATCTAAGTTGCTCGAAACAAAGCAGAGCAAATGAGGTCCTGGGTGCTTTTCTGCATATCTCAAACTTCTTAAGGTGGTGCTTTGTGTGTTTGTTTGTTTTTTTTTAAGAGATACAGAGTCCTATCTTTAACATCATACTAGATATATTTCTGGCAACAACTTATTATCTGTATACTTTTTACATTCCCAAAATAAAAGATATATATGTTGAACTTAAAAAAATTATTTAAAAAAATAAAACCAGTTAACTTATTTTATTGTAATTTTTTTAATAATGCCTTCACTAAAGAAAATTTGTTATTCTGTATCTACACTTACCTATCAATATGATTTAGGTTAATTGATTTACTGATTTTGTTCTCAGCATCCTTGACTGTGAGAGGAACTTTCTCTACTTTCTATACCTTCTCATCTCTCTCATTGACCTTTCAGTTTTCTAGTGCTGCTCAAATAACCTCATAATGAAGCTTCTTACAATTTAGCACTGCCAAAGCCCTACTTTGTTTCCAGAACTTTCTTATTGGTCACACTCAAATCTCTAATTAAATATTCATTGTTGATAGGATTACTATATAACTTATTATCCTAATTAAGATAATTTTGAGAATTGAAGTCAATGCTATTAATAATTATACCTCATAAACTAAAACTGCCCAGGCAACTAGAGACTCATGGTCAGCCCTTATTAGGGAAAGATTGTGCTTTGAGTCCTTCCTCTTTAAGAAGGGGAAATGGAAAGTTTTAAATGTTAGCTTTCAAAATTAACATCTAAATTTTATCCAGAGCTCTCTATGACTTCAGGAGAAGGATAACAAAAGAAAATATTAATTGAATGTTCCTGTATTTTAGGTACAAAATGCTGTTAGGTTCATTGTGTAGATGACCTTTTTTTTTTTTCCGCAAAAACCTTCCCAAGTAGGATCATTGCTTTTTCACAGTTTGTTGACCAAAGGGAAGTGTAGGGAGAGGAATCTTCTAGTATCTGTCTCTTTATAACCTATTGGCAGCTTTGTTCCACAAAAATCAGTCTTTTAAAGGCAAAATTAAACCCATCTTATCCAATTTTTATCTACTGGAGTAAAATACCTGGCCTCTTTCCCTATTTTCTAACATCAGTGTCTTTGATCTAAAGCCTTGTATTTTTTTCATATTTAATACCTGCTTCTAAAGCTTTCTTTTAAATATATATCCAATACTCATGGTTACTTCAAGTACAAGTAGCATATACAAATCTTTTCGTTTTTGCTTATACAAAGTTTTGTTTCTTCTGTTTGACTCCTTGGAGAAGAAGGAGGAGAGAGGAAATTTGTCTCATTCTTTCCTGGGATTCACAATTTATAAAATGTTTGCCGTTCTTGAAAAATTCTTTAAGATATTCACCACCATAGCTCCAACAGCAGTAAGTGGCTTGTATTCATCAACGGAAATAACTTAGGTCCAAATGGAAGAACCTGAGGGACTCAAAGTAGCTCAGTTGTTTTCCTTAGCTTTCCCATTTTGTATTTCAATTAATTTTCCCTCTGACAAAAATCTAACAAGGAAACAAAATGGTAAGGCCATTTTATTTAAACAAAAGTGTCTAGGGAAAGAATTTTTAAAAGCACAGATGTAAAAGTGAATAGAATATATATTTAACTCATATTTCAAAAATATAATATGTTGCAAGTAAAGCATAGAAATGTTAACCATAGGCAAGGAAAAACAACCTGGTATTAGGAATTAAAAAATAAAAGGACACACATAAATTTACATATACATACATATTACCATCAAAAGTAGGCTGAGCACAATTTTATCGTAAAGAATAACAAAATTTTTGCTTCAACCATACACATATTTGTAGATAAATTAACCATTTAATTATATTAATTGCTTACTATGTGTCATAACCATGAGGGTTTCTAGAAATTCAAACACACATGAAAGCAAATTTTGCCCTCTAAGTATTTAGATTTAAGAGGAATATACAGAGTTAACAAGGTTGATTTCATTCTACTTCTAAGTAAATGATCATTTATTTAGAAAAGTGTCTAATAACAGAAAGAATTTAACCCTATCTTCTTTAAACTACATTCCAAGGGGAAAAGTTGGCAAGTTTTATTGTAAACCTACAAAAATATTTTGAAAATAATTCTCTAATTCTTTAAAATGCTTTCTATCTGCAATCTGTACTTATTTATTCCTCCCTGAAAACTTATATCATGCTTTAGAATATGTGTGAAAAAAATTTACAGACAAATAATTCAGAAATATTGAAGACTTAAGGAGTTCCTTAAGTTAAATATTTATGTAGCAACAATATAAGTTAAATTTGGTGTATATATAGAGAAAATTTAAGCAGTTAATATGAAATTATGAGCAAAAATTTTACAGCCCTATAGTCTGGAAATGGAATGATGCAAAATATTAGAAGTGATCACAGTTTTAGTAGCATTCATTAAATCTATGGTATCTTGTAATGTATAGAGCTATATACTTTTATGAATTTTAGACAGCCACTTACATGCTGAAAACTGACAAAAGAACTCTGAGAGACATATTACACCATTTTATAAATATAATAAGTACTTTCAGCAATGAATGAAAAAGGGTATACACAGTTCTGTATGTTTCAAGAATTATTTCAATACTTTTATTCACTTTTATTGTCATCCACACAGTCAAAGGCTTTGGCATAGTCAATAAAGCAGAAGTAGATGTTTTTCTGGAACTCTTTTGCCTTTTTGATGATCCAGCGCATGTTGACAATTTGATCTCTGGTTCCTCTGCCTTTTCTAAAACCAGCTTGAACATCTGGAAGTTCACAGTTCACGTATTGCTGAAGCCTGGCTTGGAGGATTTTGAGCATTACTTTATTAGTGTGTGAGATGAGTGCAATTGTGCCATGCTTTGAGCATTCTCCGGCATTGCCTTTCTTAGGGATTGGAATGAAAACTGACCTTTCCCAGTCATGTGGCCACTGCTAAGTTTTCCATATTTGCTGGCATATTGTGTGAAGCACTTTCACAGCATCATCTTTCAGGATTTGAAATAGCTCAACTGGAATTTCATCACCTCCACTAGCTTTGCTTGTAGTGATGCTTCCTAAGGCCCACTTGACTTCACACTCCAGGATGTCTGGCTCTAGGTGAGTGATCACACCATAGTGATTATTTTCTGTGTGGATCACAATAAACCGTGGAAAATTCAGAAAGAGATGAGCATACCAGACCACCTGACCTGCCTCTTGAGTAACCTGTATGCAGGGCAGGAAGCAACTGTTAGAACTGGACATGGAACAAGAGACTGGTTCCAAATAGGAAAAGGAGTACATCAAGGCTGCATATTGTCACCCGGCTTACTTAACCTATATGCAGAGTACATCATGAGAAATGCTGGGCTAGAGGAAGCACAAGCTGAAATCAAGATTGCCGGGAGAAACATCAATAACCTCAGATATGCAGATAACACCACCCTTATGGCAGAAAGTGAAGAAGAACTAAAGAGCATCTTGATGAAGTGAAAGAGGAGAGTGAAAAAGTTGGTTTAAGGCTCAACATTCAGAAAACGAAGATCATGGCATCTGGTCCCATCACTTCGTGGCAAATAGATGGGGAAATAGTGGAAACAGCGTCAGACTTTATTTTGGGGGGCTCCAAAAATCACTGCAGATGGTGACTGCAGCCATGAAATTAAAAGACACTTAACTCTTTGGAAGGAAAGATGACCAACCTAGACAGCATATTAAAAAGCAGAGACATTACTTTGCCAACAAAGGTCCGTCTAGTCAAGGCTATGGTTTTTCCACTAGTCATGTATGGATGTGAGAGTTGGACTATAGAGAGAGCTGAGCACCGAAGAATTGATGCTTTTGAACTGTTGTTGAAGAAAACTTGAGAGTCCCTTGGACTGAAAGGAGATCCAACCAGTCCATCCTAAAGGAGACCAGTCCTGGGTATTCATGGGAAGGAATGATGTTGAAGCTGAAACTCCAATACTTTGGCCACCTGATGTGAAGAGCTGACTCATTGGAAAAGACCTTGATGCTGGGAAAAATTGAGGGCAGGAGGAGAAGGGAACGACAGAGGATGAGATGGTTGGATGGCATCACAGACTCGATGGACATGGGTTTAGGTGGACTCCGGGAGTTGGTGATGGACGATGGACAGGGAGGCCTGATGTGCTGTGGCTCATGGTGTCGCAAAGAGTTGAACACAACTGAGCAACTGAACTGAACTGAACTGAACTGATTGACTTTTAGGAAGATATGTGTAACTATTGCTATCTAAGTAAGAAATTAAGAATCCTCCCTGTGTTTTTAAAGTTTGGGAGAATTAAAATTCTCAGTTTTGTTTCGTGAATTGAAAGGAATTTTTTTTCTTTCAACATCAGTAATGTCTGCTCTCTACATTCAAAATTACTTTTTTTAATTTTTGCTGGATTATAGCTGATTTACAATGTTGTGTTTCAGGTCTACAGCTAAGTGAATCATATGAATATATGTTATATTTATACATATATTTACCCATTTTTAGACTCTTTTTCCCATATAGGTCACTATAGAGTGTTGAGTAGAGTTTTGTTATACAACGGGTCCTTATTAGTTGTCCATTTTGTATATAGTAATATGTAACTTTAATCCCAACCTCCCAATTTATTCCTCTCTTCTTACCCCCTGGTAACAATAAGTTTGTTTTCCACATCTAAACTCATTCTGTTTTGTCAGTAAGTTCATTGGTACCCTTTTTTTTTAGAACCACCTTTTTATAGATTACACATATGAATATCATATGATATTTGTCTTTCTCTGTCTGACTTCACTACTGCACTCAGGATGACAATACCTATATCCATCCATGGTGCTGCAAATGGCAGTATCTTGTTTTCTGGCTGTGTAACATCCCATTATATATATGTACCACATCTTCCTTATTCATTCCTATGTCAATGAATTCTTAGGTTTTCCTCCATGTTTTGGCTAAATAATGTTGCTATGAACACAGAGGTGCAGTTATCTTTTGGAATTATAGTTTTTTTCTGGATATATGACCAGGAGTGGGATTGCTAGGTCATATGATAGCTCTATTTTTAGTTTTTTAAGGACCTTACAAACTGTTCTCCATCTTGGCTCTTACAATTTACATTCCCATCAAGAATATAAGAGGATTCCCTTTCCTCTCAACCCTCTCCAGCATTTACTGCATAAAGATTTTTTGATAATGGCCATTCTGAATGGTGTGAGATAATAGCTCATAGCAGTGTTGATTTGAATTTCTCTGATAATTAGTGATGTTTAGCAGATACCTTCATAACTATTATTGGAGGTGAACCAAAGGGTTAATTATTATGTCTACAGAAAGGAAGATTGAGTGGCATTACAAAGACTTATTTTTATGCACCTGCAGATGAATTTCCTTCTAATCTTGGTCATTTTTCTCCTTAAGAACTGTTTGATTTTATTTAATGATACTTTGATTTCTAAAATCAATTAAGATTCCTCATATACACTAGTTGCAAGAAAGTTTATATATAACTCTAAAGACTACTATGAGGAATTAGAGCAAGGACAATGGAAGTAAGGCTTGGTTCCCAGAGCGATTTTATTTGTTGCATAAATGTGTGATTTCATGTAAACTCTGTTCAGATTATCAGAAATTTTACAAACACATACACAGGGAATAGACACATAATTTTAACAAAAGTAGGTCCATAATCTAGCCACTTTTGGCTAGAATGAGTCCCTTTTAAAGGGAATAATTGAGCAAAGTGTCCAGTATCCACATTACCTTCTATTGGCCCACTTCACTCGCTTACATCATCTGCCTGCTTCCCATTAACTATTTGGTTTTGTGCTCTTTGGTTTTTTTTGGTATATGTTTTCCTCATTTCTGCCTCAATTTCATGTTATTTCTCTTATTTATTTACTTTTTCCTTTTCCTTTTTACCTAATTTATAATATTTTCCTATATTTTATTGGTTTTCAATCTTAATAAAAGTTGAGGTATGAATAAAAGAAACAAATGCTGATTAAGTGTGACTTAACATATTACCTAGTTAAGTATTTCCATATTTCTTCTGCTTGCAACATTATATAATATTTTTAAGGCTATTTCAAATCCTTTTCAAATTGAGATAAGGGACTCATAAAGCCAATCTTAACTTTTTAAAAATTAAATTTTTAGCAGTGCTGTCTTTAGACATTTCCACCGGATCCTACAGATGATCCTCTTTGGCTGAAACATGGTCACAGAAGCATACACAAATACATGGGTGTGATGGTTAATTTTATGTCAACTTGGGTAGACCATGGGTTGCCCAGATATTTGGTCAAATATATTCTGGGTGTTTCTATGACAGTATTTTGGATGAGATTAACATTTCATTAGGTAGATTTTTACTAAAGTAGGTTGCCTTCATAATATGTGTGGGCCTTATCCAAATGAACTGAAAACACCTGAACCAAATAGAACAACACAGAACAAAAATATTAGCCTCTCCTGAGCAAGAGAGAATTTTCCATCAGACAGCTTTCAGAGTTTATCTACATTATCGGCTCATTCTTATTCTATAGCTGACTGTCTTCATACTGGAATTATAGCATTACCTCTTCTGGGTCTCCAGCCTGCAAGCCCACCCTGCTCATTGGACTTGCCAATAGCCATGATCACACGAGACAATTCTTTATAATAAATCTTTCTTTTTCTCTCTCTGTCTACACACACACACACACACACACACACACACACACACACACACACACATTCTATTAGTTCTGTTTCTCTGGAGAACTTTGACTAAAATAATGAGTTCAGATTTCCTTATTTAACTGAATTTCCAGATGACACAAAGAACCATCTGGCTATGATGAGATTTCAGAAGTCAACTATGTTGTTACCTTCTTTAAAGTCTGAAGTAAGGAAGAGAGAATTTTTTCTTCTTCTTTCTTGGAATTCTTCTTGAGCATTCAATGTTTGCTTCATGCTTTTTTTTTTTTTTTTTTTTAATCTGCTGTTTATTGAGCCCTTTCTAAGTTTGGGAAGTTATAGTAGCTTACTATATAACTTAACTGCCTTCTTCATTTTTGGCTGTTTCGATAGAAAATGTCTTAGACTGGATGGTTTAAACAATATGTATTTATTTATCTTAATTCTAGAGAGTAGAAAGTACAAGATTAAGGTGCTGGCAGATTTGGTGTCTGGTGAGAGCTTGGTTCCTCATTCACAAGTGGCCATCATTTCCTGGCGTTCTAAGTTGGTAGACAAGTCAAAGAGGTCTCTGGGTCTCTTTTATAAAGGCACTAATCCCATTTATGAGTGTTCTATCCTAATGACCTAATTATCCACCAAAGGTCCAACTTCATAATATCATCACACTGGAGACTTTAATATATGAATTGTGCAAGGACCCTAAACTCCAGTCCACAATATTAACATATGCTATTCATTTAATTCATTCAACAACTCTGGAAGTTAGGTATTATTTTCTTTTTTTTTAGAGATGAGCCAACTGAGATAAGAGAAGTTAAATTTCTTGAGGTCACATGGGCAGGAAATGGTTCAGTCCAAGCTAACCCTAGGCTGAGTTACTTCAAGGAACATACTGTTTTCCCTTCTTCCACATTTTTAGTTGCCTCTCTGAAGAAGAAATTCCTTGCCCCTCAAAAGCTGGCAAGATATGATACATTTAAAACTAGTACCAATGACTGGAAACTTTCAAAGTGAACTGATTTTATGATGAAATTCCAGTAGAAAGACAAAGTTCTGGGAATAGACTAGGCTAAGGGCAAAAGGAATTTTTATTTCGTTTCAAAAAATAGAGTAAAATATTCACTCATTTGACACTCATGAGATAACATGCTTTTCTTTTAAATGACAACAGCACCTTATTATTAAAACTAAACAATCTATCATAACTTGGTAGAAATTATATATACTTGCCCCTCCCCTTTCCTCCTACTCATTGCAGTAGCATGTATTAGCTATAGAAGCATGTTTTCTGCTCATATAAAACACCCTGCTTCAGACTCCTAAAGGTTTTGTTCTTTCTACCTAGGAGGTTTGCTCCTGGCTTATTTCAGGCTTGGCCCCTCCTTCTTCAGGACACGTTTTAAAATCTACTTTAATCAGAGTAGCTTTCACCAAGGTATGTATCTAAGGTACCATCTAAGTAGCATCTTTCTCCTCCTATTTAGTCTGTCTTCTATTACTCTTATTTTACTTCTCCTTATTGTACTTTGAAATAGTTCTTTTAGAAAATAATTTATTTTTGTATTTGTGTCTGTAATTTTCTTTTGCCTTTTTCTGCATTTATTCTCTGCTTTTCTAATAATCATATAATGACTTGGGAGGTAATTATCCTTCACTCTTTTATTTACAAACTTCTATTAAGGCACCTTAGCTAAGACGTTTTATATAATCCAGCTCAAGTAGAAGTCCTCTTCCTGGAATAGAAACTTTCCATCAGTGTTTTGTTTTACTTCATTTTGTTTTGCTTTTATACAAATCGCCTGAGCAGCCTTTATTTTTGTACTATTTTTTAGAGTTTTTTGGTTTGATTTTGTGTTACTCCATACTCTTTCAATATATTATTTCATTGTTGGCATAAATTAAACAGAATCAACATCTGTAGTTATACTGCTCTGTTTCTGGAAAGCAAAATACAAGCTCCAAGAGGGCAGATGCACTGCTTTTGCACTAAACATCTGGAATAACATCTGTAGGTAACGTGCATCTAATTATATTTTTTGAGTAATGAATGAATGAACTTAGTCCACTGAGTTACTTGAAAAGGGTCTTCAAAGCTGGGGTAATTGGGTCCAAGATGGACACCTGTTTCTAGCTTTAAATCCTTTGTAATGAGTTTGTTCTGACATCATGTATTCTTGTCTCCGTAAAAGACTCTGAACCCTTCCTTCTCTATTCCTGGCACTCATTGTCATTTTATGCACAAGATGACATTTTCTAATTTACTGTAAAAACCAACAGCAGACTTGACTAGATCCAGCTTTCTAAGCTGTATTGCTTTGAGCAAGTTACTTTTGTGTGTTTGTGTGCTCAGTGGCTCAGTTGTGTCTGATTCTTTGAGGTCCCACCAGGCTCCTCTATCCATGGACTTTTCCAGGCAAGAATATTAGAATGGGTTGCCATTTCCTACTCCAGGGTATCTTCTTGACTCAGGGATCAAACCCACATCTTCCAACTCCAGCATTGGCAGATGTATTCTTTACCACTAACACCACCTGGGAAGTCCACGCAAGTTGCTTAAGTATTGTCTAAATCTGTTACCCTTTATGCAAAATGGAGATAATGAAATTTACAATCTCATGGTTAATGCTAGAAGTTCACCAAGCCCTGTCTTATTTCATTTCTCCGCATTCATTAAGGCTCTTTGTCAAGCTTTTACAGTGAGTCAGGGGTAACATGACTGCAGTTAAAAATAGTTCATGCTATTTTCAAGCCTGACCCCTGAAATTTTAAGTTCAGTCCTACACAAACACTTTTTTTTCCTGGTCTATCAGCCATATGACTTCTGGTGGAGAATTCCAAGGACCCAGTGGCTAGTCAAGGAAAATGAATCTCAATAGCCTTTGAATGACAATATTTTGTCTTAATGTAAGCACGCACGTAGTAGAACTTTGTTTAATTAAGTTGCTAAGATTTGCCTTTTAAAAAAATTATGGCATATAACCTAACCTGAGTATAATTACAAGGGTTCTTATGAGAATTACTTAGGATAAAATTCAGTACTAAACCTGTCCCATAGGGAAATTCAATAAAATGTTACTCACTTTTTACTTCCATTCTTTTTTACCCTGTTCACTTGGAAAAATCTATATATCTTTGCCAGCCCAGTTTTATACCTTTTAATCACTGACATAAAAACTGTCCTCTTTCTTTATTGGATTGTAAATACTATGTATGTTTTAATCCCAATCTGTGGAAATTTCTCCATCAATTAATTTTTCTTTGAACTTTTCTTTTCCAGTGGTTCTTCTCTGGCTATGAATATGCTAGCATTTCATGCATTCATTAGGAAATCACTTCATCTCTGCTATGCCATTAATCTACGTTCACTTCTTCTATATGTTACAGAAAAAATTCTATTGAAAAAATAATCCATATTTTCTCTCTCAACTTTCCCACTACTTTTTCACTTAAAGTTTTATGTTTGATTTTTCATCTCCTTCATTCAACTTGAAATGTTTTCTCAGAGGTCACTCATTTTTTAAATGGCCAAATTATATTAGCAGTTTTCCTTGACTTCTCTTTATCATTGAAATTGTTGACCCAAGTCCTCTTGTTTGGCTAGAATTGTAGTAATTAGTTTTAGTAACTAATTTTAGTCTCCCTCCCTACAACAATCATGTTACCTAGCATCTTGGCCCTTGGACTTCTTTGAAAATTCAGGCACATTTAGGGTTTTCACAGTTCACAGCAATGCCTCCCAGTTTTCTAGTCCTAATCTGTCTTTGGGGATCTTCCCGGACTTTCTACTAGACATAATCACCCATAAAAATCTCTTTGTTAAGACCAACATTTTCCTCCTGTTAAACTATTCTGAACATGTGTAAATTTCAACTCCTTATTACCACCTTGACTATCTCTTCATTTTAGATATGCTGAGTGGCATTTTTCCAACCATTCAAGTTTGAAACTATAAACCATCAGTTATTTATTTCTTATTCATTGCATTCAATTATTTGAATCATTTTCTCTTCAAAATATCTTGAATATGCTTTTATTTTCATCTATTGGCTCATGAATGGCACCACCAACTCAGTTGCTCAAACCAGAATAAATGTCCCATCCTTAATTATTTCAACTCTCTCCTCTCAAAATTGCAACAATTCACCAACTTCTACAAATTTCAATTATGAAACATTGTCTGCTTCCTTATTTGTCCATTCTCACTGTCAGTATCCTCGATTAACCTCCCATCTCTGTCATCCCTCTCACTCTGAAAAGTTTTATCTGGTTGTTTTTTTTTTTTTCACCATAGTCACACTTTCATCCCACTCAAATCCCCGAAATCCATTATTCATAGGCTAACCAGAGTGGCATTTCTATAGTCAAATCTAATCACCTCCTACTGTCTTTCAAAGACTTCCCATGGTATTCAGTGTTAAGTATAGAGTCCTTAGGAAAGCTTGTGCAGTTTCCATGTCTGACACCCCAGTTCATCTTTCATTTTCAATCACACTGATTTTTCAAGCAAAAATACTTACTTATTATTGGTAGGTTTTCTCCTTTGGCTGCATTTCAGGGTTTGTGGATTCTTAGTTCCCTGACCAGAGATTAAATTCTGATGCTCAGCAGTAAAAGTGTTGAGTCCTAGCCACTGGACCACCAAGAAATTTTCCACTAGTATTTTTTGAACATGCTATAGTGTCATCTGTCTTCAGGTCTACATGTATGCCTTTTTCTGCCAGTAAAACATTCACTGCCCTCAGCCATTTATCTACATAAATGCAACTCATCCCTGTTTTTGCATAGACAAAGGGTTATCAGATAATTTTTGTTCAAACTGAGAGTTCTTTGAGAGTGGAAGGACATACTAGTAATAATTATTCCAGGAAACAGACATGAATAGAAACAGAGAAACAGTCTTGGGAAAGCCAAGATACATGGTAACTTAAGTTAGGCACTCTTTACTGGAAAAATTTAATATCAACTCCAAATTAATTTTAAAAATTATATTGACATAGTATTCTATCTATCCTGTAATAAACGTATATTCTCATAATTTTCTTCATATTTGTCCTATCTTCTTTAGACTACAAGTTCATTAGAGACAGTATCTATGCCTCTCATATTCACCCCTATGTCTCACAAAGTCATGTGGCACAAAGTCACGCCAGTGCACAGCACACAGAGTACTTTCAACCATTATGCACTGAGTACCTGAGTTGTTACCAGCTTAACAGATTAAATTTTATTTCATCTCCTTTTACTGTGTAAACCACCATTGTCACAACAATTGTGGTCTTCTGAGTCCATATTTAGATGCTTCTCAAAAAGCATGAATGCAATGACAAATATGCCCTACTAAATTTATTCAAGATTCTTCACTGCCTCGTAAATTAGGAACACATTTTCTAGAATAACAGTTGAAGCCTTCTATAAATCTCCAAGTCTGTGATTACTCACAATATTACTCTATTTACTATGTGTTTCAAATAAAATGCATTATATAAGTTCTTAAAAAAAAAAAAAAACTCCTATATCTTTGCAACCTCATGCATTTACCAATGTCCGTTATTCTTTCCCGAATGCCTCAGATTTACTCCTGTCCACATTCTATCCTTGTTAAGACTGATCTCAGACAATATTACCTCTTAGAATATTTTATAATTAATTTAAGAAGGTAATAAATTCTTTTGAACCACTATAAAACATACTTCCCCTTGACTGGATTAGCTGACAAAAGTCACAGTTTGAAATGACAGGACTAAAACTCCACTTCCAACCCTTTTCATGTAATATATTTGTCACTGAGAGTTATTCCTGGACATCCTTCAGCAGTAAAATTCTGATAATAACAATAGGCACCTTGGTATGATTTCTGTTAAAGTCATGTTATGAAGTGAAATCATTTGTACAAAAATGAAAGACTCTTCAATGCATGTCAGTATTTTTATCACTGGCTGAACTCTGTTGAGAACATTTACAGAACGACGGGTTTCCACAACCTTCCTTAGTTGTATACTGAGAGACTTATGAATAATGGTGGATTCTAGAACGAGGTTGTATAAATTTATTTTCTCTTACTCTCTCTCCCTACATACAACCAAATACTCTGTAAATTATAACTGATGATATTAAATGTTAATCAAGATCTTAAAGGGATTTGAAAAATAGAAAAAAAAAAAGGGTAAATTTTCTAGATACCACAAAACTTGAGGAATGATAAGAGAATATCCTTGGGTTTTCATTTTATATGCCATAAACCCTTGTACTGGGTGCCAGAGAGGCTTGCAGCCCATAACCATCAACAGTGTATATAAGACAAGACTGTTTTCTCCAGCAAAAGATCAGGGAATGTGAAGCCTCATCTAGTGAGGATCCCCAGCCACCACTCTTCAGCCCAGGCTAGTTAGGAGTTTGATCCCTTGCAGTTGCTAATCCCTGGAACTGACAAGTTCCAGGTCCATAATCTGGATGTCAGAGAAGCTGACAGTGTTAGCGGCAATGGCAAAACTCTTTGTCTTCATGCCCTCCAAGCAGCCAGTTTAGGGAGAACCGTCAGCATCTGTTACATCCCCACCAGAGGGTCACTCAGCAACAGTAGGCGGCCCAAGTAAGTGCCGTCCACCCCTACAATCAACAGCAGAAAAGATAACGCAGAAGCCCCAGAAGAATAAAACTAATAAGAATAACATTGTAGGGGCTCAGAAAGTTAAATATCATTGAAAGTGCATGAAAGTTAAGTTTATATGCTAATAAACTTAAACAGAATGACTGCAAGCTAAAATATAAATATAACATCTTCCGCTTTAAGTTGGTACCTTTTGTCTAGAGAATAGAATACAGCAAAGGTAACAGAATGGACTTGATTCTAAACAGTAGAAAGCAGCAATGGAAATGGGATGTCAAGTTTATGATTAGGTTAGATAAGTTGTAACTCCTGTCTTGCTAGTAACCCGCTATCCCACACCACACACCACGGCTTAGATGAATCAATTTGTCATATTGGAGAGCCAGTGTGACAGAAAATGGACCATAGGCTATGGTCAATTACCAAAAAATACCAAGGCACGAAGTCTGTTCACAATGAACTGGATTCTGCCAACTGTCATGTAATTAAGTAAAGAAGTTGATCCTTTCTTGGTTGTGCCTTTAGATAAGACCCCAGCCTTGTTTGACAGCTTGATTACAATCTTGAGAAAGATTATGAAGCAGACCAGCCAGTTAAGCTGTTACCCAACTTCTGACCAGCAAAAGTTATAAAATAATAGACGTGTGTGTGTAATTTGGTAAATATTGGTAACTTGTGACACAGCAATAGATAACTGATACCTGCACTTTATGCTCTGACTATCATTATCCAGAAAACATCTCTGTCATATGAGGACAATGATTTGTTAAAAATTGAGCTAAACAATTTAAAAGACATAGCCCAATAAGTTGATTCATGTTCATCCATCCTCAGTCACCTTCTCTCATATCAAGCAAAAGAAGCCATGATAATTTTTACCCTAATAAAATAATTCCTTCTTTTTAATGCTGGCTGTTATCTGTACTTAAAATCAATGTTTGTGGTTTAAATAGTTAACTGGCTGTATTATAAAGACTTTTGGTATTTTATGTTTCCTTCAAAGGCCATTTGTAGTATCGACTAAAGCTAGAAACATCTGGGAAGTTGTTTTGACTAAATAGTTCAAACAGGTGTTTCTGTGCAGTGGCAGAACAAAACTTAAATGGAGTTATATAGAAAAAAACATCAGTGCTACAAGCAGCTCCAGTATTTAACCTGAAAACTTTGTGAAGTAACTGCGTGGGTAGCATTGTAGTATCTGTCTGGAATTTTCCTATATTGTTATAAATTTGATGCACATTAAATTCACATTTTAGAACTCTGCCTAACCTGCCTATGCCTCATTGATAGGCTTTCTTTTCAAATACAAGTTTTCCCTGTGTGCTGAGTTTGTATACAAGGCTAGAAAGCTTCCTGAAAAATATTATTTTCATTACAGAAAGTAATATTAGCTTCTATGGCAAACAAATATCAAAGTCTTATCGTCCTAATATAATAAAAATATATTTCTTGTCTATATCAAACTTAATGCAGATGTTCCCGGATGGTGGGAAGCCTTCCATGTGGTTTTTATGTGTTTCATGCAGACTGACATTCTCTACAGCCATGAAGGCCTCTACTTGATCCTTCACACCCAGTTACTAGTCAGGGGAAAAGCAGGAGGATCACAGGAGAAAGATTCTTATAGACCAGTTCTAGAAATGGTTCATATAACCATTATCCAAAAGTTAATCCAATGGCCCCACCAGTCCAATGGCAGGGGAGCCTGGAAAATGTAGTTTACTTTTGCATCCAGGAAGGAAAGGAAAATTATAAATGCCACAGAGATGAAAAAAAAGCATATTGAGGCTGAAGCTCCAATACTTTGGCCACCTCATGCGAAGAGCTGGGTCATTGAAAGAGACTCTGATGCTGGGAAAGACTGAGGGCAAAAGGAAAAGTGAGTGGCAGAGGATGAGATGGTTCAGTGTCATCACTGACTCAATGGACATGAATCTGAACAAACTCTAAGAGATAATGAAGGACAGGGAAGCCTGGTGGGTGCTTCAGTCCACAGGGTCGCAAAGAGTCAGACATGATTTAGTGACTGAACAACAGCATCAGTATGAGTATATATAATGCTGCGAAAATATAGTACATAATTTATGTAGCTTAATTCCAACATCGATCAGTATTTTAAAAGGAGGAAACATTTTCAAGAATAATGTAACATCTAAATTACATAGTGTTCACGCAATATGTGAATTCCAAACACACTTTTTCCTCCGATTTTACCTTTTGATAGCCTATTTTCAATTATCTTTGAAAAGTTATATTTCTTTCCTTAGGCCTGTGTCTCTTTCTCTGTGATAGCTTATTTTCCCTTCCCATATAATTAAAGGAAGCGCTCATTTTGTGTAGTACTAAGCTGTGAATGAGGTCATTCATTTTGCAAAAAAGCCCATTTGGATATCCTTCCTAGATTGTGTCAGGTTTTCCAAAGATTTTTGTTTTAGCTGAGCAGTGTTTGCAACTTTCCCTGTACTAGAAATAGAGACTGAACACGCTGCCTCTTGGGCAGCACAGCAGTGGAGTGGCATCTCAGAGTGCAGTAGCTACCAGAAATGCGGGAAGTGATCAGGGAAATGGAATAAACTCTAAACAAATGGACAAAAATATTAGAAATTGTTACCAGCTTCAACTGGCAGTATTTAGTGACCGCTCATAGGACCTCAGTGCACCAGGCATCTGAGGGGAAGTTTGTATGTGTTCCCAACCCAGGAAAGGTTGCATGCTGCTCTACTACAATCTAAACTGGGTGATCTCTTGGTCATGACTTAGACAAATCTCTCAGGCTGTGAATGTCAGACTGCACCCCTGATCTGTAACATTTTACACTGTTCTCTGGGTGTATTTGTTTCCAGGGAAGGAGGAGGTCATGTTGCAACTCTAAACAACCGGAGTAACCCTGGAACTGGAACTGGCATTGTCTGCTCACAATTATTACAAAGAGGTGTTTGGGGGAAAACTGTAATCTATTCTGTTCTATTATAATGTAGAACCTGAAGTTTCATTTCTGTCTTTGTCTTTCTGCAGCTTTTTAATATGCTTCTGAAATATTTAATATTTCTAAAATATTTTAAAATATTTGTAAACTCAAGTGACAAATTATATAAAAGTATCATAGAAGAGTATAAATAAGTTAAATTTTTAAAAATCTAAAATGAGACATAAAGATTTATTCTGTTTCTCTCTCCCCTACCTTTACCCCACCGATACTTGTCTGTGGACTTCTATTGATCTAAGGGGAATAAAAACAAGCATTTCTTGTAAAGTTATTTTAGAGCAAAACTTCAACTATAAAATGTATAAAATGTCACATGTATATGAATAAAATATCCAGTTGACCTACTAACTGCCTGTTTTAAAGTTAACATTTATACTTAGACTGAATGCTAAATAAACTTTATACTTTGATGTTGTGTGTACGTATATATGTTTAGATTTTGCCATATATATATGCATATATATACATATACATGTATATATATATATATATATACACATCTCCCAAACATTATCAAACAATTCATGGGTTTGGACAGTGAGTCTGTGTAGTTAAGAGACTAGGTGTTGTGGGAAGCATTCTATTCCCTTAGTTTTGGAAGAGAATAACAAAAGATGGTTAATAAGGGGCTTATAAAATATACATACATCTAAATTTATTTGGCTCCTGAAATTTTAGATTTGGCGACAAGTCTCTATATGTCAAATAACATACGCTTTCAATTTTAAATAGCATAAAGCACATTTAAAGCAGTCAAAACAATATTTTTCTACATGAAGGCATTCATAATTAGATATTTAACAAGATTTATTCAGCAGCCCAATTATGTCAGAGCTTTTGAACAAATTTTCAATTACATGTTTAGCTTCCTTCCCATCATGGTTACAACCTGACTACCTCTAGTTCCAAGTACCACATCTTCATCTGATAACAGCAAAAGTATAAAGCGAAAATGGCAAATGACCATATTTTACTAGAAAGGAAAACCTTTCCCAGAAAAGCTTCCTTACAGATTTCTCATTTCTCAGGGTCCTATTAGCTTAGATTGGTTTGTGCACCCATATCCTTGACACAAGGACAGCCGTTCCCTGCCATTTGAAATTTGGTTATTAGTAAGCTATTCTAGCAACACTGTTGCACAAGTAGTCAATACTTACAGCACTGCCTGATGCAAAGATCCAGCTCATTGGAAAAGACCCTGATGCTGAGAAACAAGCATCAGGAAAAGAAGCAGCACAAGGAGCATCAGCAAAGGGAGAAGTGAGTAGCAGAGGATGAGATGGTTAAATAGCATCACCAGCTCAACAGACATGAATTTGAGCAAACTCCAGGAGACAGTAGAGGACAGAGGAGCCTGCATGCTACAGTCCAAGGGGTCACAAAGAATCAGACATGACTTAGTGACTGAACAATGAAACAACTACAAATGTGTACTTTAATATACACAGTCAGGGTGGACAATATTATTCTCTAATATTTAACAACCTCAAAGGCTCATTCTTGATATTCATTTCAATTAGATTGTTGGTAGGAATCCTGGCAGGTATAATCTTCATACAGAAGTGCAGGCTGAAGTTTCACTGGTTGCCATAGCAGGGGGACAGAAACATGAAATTTGTTCACTGCTTCAGAGAGACTTTTGGCTGCTAGTGTTATCTTCACATCTGCTCCCACATTTATTGTTCAGTGGAAGTAACATGACCACACCTAAATGCCAGAGAAGTTTGGATAGATAACTGTTACCAGGTTTATCTTGTGACCATCTAAAACTTTTATCACTAAGGAAGAAAGCAAAATCTCTAACACAACCACTTAACTAATGCGGGTGGTTATAGTAGGTAAGTGTGAGATAAGTGCAATTGTGCAGTAGTTTGAACACTCTTTGGCATTGTCTTTCTTTGGAATTGGAATAAAAACTGACCTTTTCCAGTCCTGTGGCCACTGCTGTGTTTTCCAAATTTTGCTGGCATATTGAATGCAGCACTTTCACAGCATCATCTTTCAGGATTTGAAATAGCTCAACTGGAATTCCATCACCTCCACTAGCTTTGTTCATAATGATGCTTTCTAAGGCCCACTTGACTTCACATTCCAGGATGTCTGGCTCTAGGTGAGTGATCACACCATAGTGATTATCTGAGTCGTGAAGATCTTTTTGTACAGTTCTTCTGTGTATACTTGCCACCTCTTCTTAGTATCTTCTGCTTCTGTTAGGTCCATACCATTTCTGTCCTTTATCGAGCCCATCTTTGCATGAAATATTCCCTTGGTATCTCTAATTTTCTTGAAGAGATCTTTAGTCTTTCCCATTCTGTTGTTTCCTCTATTTCTTTGTATTGATTGCTGAGGAAGGCTTTCTTATCTCTCCTTGCTAGTTTTTGGAACTCTGCATTCAGATGCTTATATCTTTCCTTTTCTCCTTTGCTTTTTGCTTCTCTTCTTTTCACAGCTATTAGTAAGGCCTACCCAGACAGCCATTTTGCTTTTTGCATTTCTTTTCCATGGGGATAGTCTTGATCCCTGTCTCCTGTACAATGTCACAAACCTCATTCCATAGTTCCTCAGGCACTCTATCTATCAGATCTAATCCCTTAAATCTATTTCTCACTTCCACTGTATAATCATAAGGGATTTGATTTAGGTCATACCTGAATGGACTAGTGGTTTTCCCCACTTTCTTCAATTTCAGTCTGAATTTGGCAATAAGGAGTTCATGATCTGAGCCACAGTCAGCTCCTGGTCTTGTTTTTGTTGACTGTATACAGCTTCTCCATCTTTGGCTGCAAAGAATATAATCAATCTGATTTTGGTGTTGACTATCTGATGATGTCCATGTGTAGAGTCTTCTCTTGTGTTGTTGGAAGAGGGTGCTTGCTATGACCAGTGCGTTCTCTTGGCAAAACTCTAGTAGCCTTTCCCCTGTCTTCTCACTGCTTTGCACTCATCTCACATGCTAGTAAAGTAATACTTAAAATTCTCCAAGCCAGGCTTCAACAATACATGAACCATGAACTTCCAAATGTTCAAGCTTGTTTTAAAAAGGCAGAGGCACCAGAGATCAAATTGCCAACATCCGGTGGATCATCAAAAAAGCAAGAGAGTTCCAGAAAAACATCTATTTCTGCTTTATTGACTATGCCAAAGCCTTTGACGGTGTGGACCACAATAAACTGTGGAAAATTCTGAAAGAGATGGGAATACCAGACCACCTGACCTTGAGAAACCTATATTCAGATCAGGAAGTAACAGTTAGAACTGGACATGGAACAACAGACTGGTTCCAATAGGAAAAGGAGTACGTCAAGGCTGTATATTGTCACCCGGCTTATTTAACTTCTATGAAGAGTACATCATGAGAAACACTGGGCTGGAAGAAACACAAGCTGGAATCAAGATTTCCAGGAGAAATATCAATAACCTCAGATAAGCAGATGACACCACCCTTATGGCAGAAAGTGAAGAGGAACTAAAAAGCCTCCTGACAAAAGCAAAAGAGGAGAGTGAAAAAGTTGGCTTAAAGCTCAACATTCAGAAAACTAAGATCATGGCATCTGGTCCCATAACTTCATGGCAGATAGATGGTAAGCAATGGAAACAGTGTCAGGCTTTATTTTTGAGGGGACTCCAAAATCACTGCAGATGGTGACTGCAGCCGTGAAATTAAAAGATGCTTACTCCTTGGAAGGAAAGTTATGACCAACCTAGACAGCATATTCAAAAACAGAGATATTACTTTGCCAACAAAGGTCCATCTAGTCAAGGCTATGCTTTTTCCACTAGTCATGTATAGATGTGAGTTTTGGACTATAAAGAAAGCTGAGTGCCGAAGAATTGATGCTTTTGAACTGTGGTTTTGGAGAAGACTCTTGAGAGTCCCTTGGAACTGCAAGATCTAACCAGTCTATCCTAAAGGAGATCAGTCCTGGGTGTTCATTGGAGGGACTGATGCTGAATCTGAAACTCAATTCTTTGGCCACCTCTAACGCTGATGCTGAAAGGAATTGGGGGCAGGAGAAGAAGGGGGACGACAGAGCATGAGATGGCTGGATGGCATCACCGACTCAATAGACATGAGTTTGAGTGAATTCTTGGAGTTGGTGATGGACAGAGAGGCCTGGTGTGCTCTGATTCATGGGGTCACAAAGAGTTGAACACGACTAAGTGACTGAAGTGAACTGAACTGAACTGATAGTAGGTAAGATAATGGCCTTTCAAAGACACTCACATTCTAAATCCAGGATCCTATAAATTACTTTCTTTATATGACAAAAAAAAAAACATTGCAGATGTGATGAAGTTCAGGATCATGAGATGGGGGTTAGATTAAATAAGAGATCCAGGTGGGCCCAACGTAATCACAACAGAAATTATAAAAAGGAGTCAAGAAGACATAGTCAGTGGAAGGAAATGTGATAACAGAAGCAAGAGGTTGGAGGGATGCAAAGAGGGTCCCAAGTGAGATAGATAGATAGATAGATAGATATGTTATCTTAGAAGCTGGAAAAGACAAGAACATTGATTCTCTCATCAGAACCTCGAATAGAAACCAGCTCTCCTAGAACCATGACTTCAATACTGTAAAACTTTGCATCTCTGATCTCCAGCAAAGTAATAGAATAGATTTTGATCATTTTAAATCACTGACATTATGGTTCTTTGTTATAGTCGCAATAGGAAACTAATACAGTATTTGTAAGTATTAAACTACATTATATGTAACATCAGGCAGGATGCCAGGCACATTGCTTGGCCTCGAAGGACATTAGAGCCCATCTGCTTCTGTTTATTTAATTGGATATCTTTACACTGGAAGAAACACAGCAAGATATAAAATTGCTAGTAATCTAAAGAAAAAATATAGGCAGAACATCAAAAATATTATTCAATATGTATTTATCTCTGTAAGAATTTAGTATTAAAAAATAGTGTTTCTTCAAGGACAAAAGTAAAATTACATTTTATCTACTTTTTATTCAGTATGATGGTAACAATAGGTTTTGTATAGACCTTCATGAGACTGAGAACGTTTCCTCTTTTCTGGTGTGATTAAGAACTTTAATCACAAATGGTTTGTTCAGCTTTATCAAATTATAGATGACATGTTGCTTATCATTAGTTGTTTTTAAGACTTTGTTTTCAGATATTCAGATATGATATATCTTGGTGTGGATTTGTTTGCACTTATATTTGGAGTGTGCCCAAGCACTTGGATCTGCAGGCTTATATCTTTCCCTAAATATGGGAAATTTTAAGTCAATATTTATTAAATACTTTTTCAGTTCCACTCTCTTTCTCCTCTACTTCTGAATTCTGATTATACAAATTTTAAATTGCTTTTGTCCTGTAGATCACATTAATCTTTTCAGTCTATTTTCTCTCTGTTGTTCAGATTAAGCAAATTCTATTGATCTATCTCCAAATGCACCAAGTCAATCTTCTATTCTCTAACCCCTATTCTTGAGTTTATTTAATAGACTTTTTATTTTGGTTGTGGTAATTTTCAGTCTTATAACTTTCATTTGGTTCTTTTACATCTTTGATGAAATTTTCTATTTTTAAAGTTTGTTTCAGAAACTGTGTAATAGTCTTTTTTTTTTTTTTACTGCACCTCACAGCATGCAGGATCTTAGTTTCTCAAGCAGGGATTGAACCCATTCATCCTGCAGTGTAATTCCAGTGACTTAACCATAGACTGCCAAGAAAGTCCCTGTAATTAATTTTTGAAACGTTTCATGAGACATGCTTCAAAATCTTATCAAACAATTTCAACATCTTACAATATTTACAAAATATTTGCTTTGGTTGCTGCCTGAATTGTTAAGATACTCCCACATGCTAGGCATTGCATTCCTTTGGACTACAGCTTTTGATTTTATATATGCGTAACTTTTGATATAACAACCCCAGTCTCTGGCATTTGAACCAAGGCAGCATGAGTTTCACTTTGGCCAAGCCTCAGTCAGGGTCTAGACAGGAGTTAAATCAACTTTACTTGAGCAATATGGATTAAAGTAGGAAAGAAATTATTCCCTCCTTCCTCACTCTCAAAATCAGCAAAAAATATAAAACCAGGAAACCAGGTAGTGTGTTATTCTTACTCATCCTTCAAAAACCAAATGAATTTCTGATTTTTGTGACACTTTTATTAGTTCTTTCAGAGCTTTATTTTTAGTTCTAAACAATATCTTTCATCTCTAGAATTTTTACTTGTTCCCTCTAGAGTTTCATGAGTGTATGAACCTTATCTTATTCAGTTTCATATCTCAACACCTAGGACAGTATATTAAAAGTAGTAAATATTGGCTTTTTCACCAAATTAAATGAAATTATTCTGCAACAGTCTCTTTCTGAATGGAACTTAATATTGTTTTAATGGGCTTGATTTCATTTTAGGCTTTAACAGCTGTCCACAAAAACACATTTCTGAAATTTCATTGGAAATAAATGGGAAATTCTTTTGAAATATTTTCTGTGCAAATTGCTTTAAAGAACATGAAGAAAACAACACAACCATAATTCTTTGCTGCAACATGAGTGACACCTCTTCTGAAATTCACATTCAGGAATTTTCTTTTTACTAAATTTACTAAATTTACTAAATTTTCTTTTTTTACTAAAAAAAGAAAAAGTCAGTGTTTTTCTCAGAAAAATATGGCTACATGTACTACATATGTTCCATCCAAAAATATGACTCCAAATCATACACCATGGGAAATGAATCAAATCTTCACATGCTCAAAGTACCTTCTGCATAACAAAAAAAAAAAAAAAAGAGAGAGAGAGAAAGAAAGAGAAATCAGCAAAGCTATTCTGAAATCTCATTGATAAATCTGCAGTCTATATAACTCACTCCTGCACCTAAAGGAACAAAGACAAATCAAGTATTTAGTATATGTTTTAAAGATGATAAACACCTTACGTATTCAATAAAACCTTCAGAGAGTCATCAGTTTACATAAAAGCAAACTTGGAAATACAAGAGAGATCTCTCTGCCAAAGGAAGTTCCTAATAAATGACTCCTGTAAGTGCACTGGATTTGTTGACAAGCTTCTGTATCAATTCACAAGGCTGCAAGCTCTTCTTAGGACAACTTCTGCCTACAATGTTTGTTCAAGAACTTCTATTTTGAAGTGCCCTTAAACACTTTTAAACATTCTTTTATACACACACACACACACATATATTTAGTTATCTTGAAATAGAAGTTTGTATCACTTTCATAGAACATTTCTACTTATTCTAAAATGTTGGACCTGTGATTGCGTTTATTCTAGGAGGAACCTGAAAAAGAGCTCATGGTGCCAAGCAAGAATCCCTGAAAGGAAGGGAGAAAGTAAGGTTCCAAGTTTGGGAACCACTCCCTTTCAAACTCTATCAGGAGCTATGAAGTTGTCTAAGCTAAAACTCTCCAAACTAACAAAAACTTTAATTCAAGCAGGATTTAAAAACAAATGTACATAGTCACTGAAATTACTGACTACATTAGGACACAGAATGGAATTAGCACATGGAGAGCTATGATTCTTCATAGTCTTGTTCACTCTGACTGAACTGTCAGACTGTTTTGCTCACTTATGAAAAAACATCTATATATGCAGAAAATGTAGACCTCACACTGTTCAGAAACATAAATTTCTCAGTTCCATATTTTCTAGCAGGTACTCTGACCTTTGCTGATTTTTATTTAGTGCATTGGTGGTCCAGCTCTGCCCTTCTCCTATATCTTCATTCTTCTTCTCGTGGTCTTGCTGTTTTGTTTTGTTTTAATAATTGCTTGTCCCGTGGGTCATATGACCTGCTTTAACCAATAAGATCTTACTAGACTTGGCAAAGCCTTGACAAAATACTTGCATCTGTCACTTCCTTCCTGCCTTTTCTGTGCTTGCCCCAACTAGTCTCTGAAGAGACTAGTCTCTGAAGTCACCTGGGGCTAAGATACTGACAGGAAAGCAGAGTCATCTCAGCCAACTATCTAAAACAGTCAACTGATAGTTGACTCTCAAATTTACAGATGATCCAAGCCAAGATCAGCTGAGATGAGCCTACCCAACCCAAGGCTGATGGAAGATGAACAAATGAGTCCAGCTGAGACCAGAACCTGATTCAAATTTAAATTTGTGAGCTATTATAAATGGTTGTTTTTTTAAGCCAGGGTTTTGAAGCAGTTTATTCTTCCCAATATTGCAGCAAAAGAATTGATACAACCATAGTTAAAGCAATTGCATTAGTCAGCTGATCCCCTTCATGGATCACAGTCTTGTTATGGTGAAGGGGCTTACATAACTCAATGAAGCTATGAGCCATGCCATGCAGGGCCACCCAAGAGAGATGGGTCACAGTGAAGAGTTCTCACTAAATGTGGTCCACTGGAGAAGGGAATGGCAAGCCCTTCTGGTATTCTTGCCCCAAGAACCCCATGAACAGTGTGAAACAGCAAAAGATATGATGCCTGAAGATGAGCCCTCCAGGTTGGAAAGTGTCTAACATGCTACTGGGGAAAAGTGGACGGCAATTGTTAACAGCTCTAGAAAGAATGGACCAAAGCAGAAATGATGCTCAGTTGTGGACATATCTGGTGGTGATGAAAATAAAATCTGATGCTGTAAAGAACAATATTGCATAGGAACCTGGAATGTTAGGTCTAAGAATCAAGGTAAATTGGACATGGTCAAGGAAGAGATGCCAAGAGTGAACATCTATTGACATCTTAAGATTCATTGAACTTAAATGAACAGGATTGGGAAAATTTAATTTAGAAAATCATTATATGTACTTTTATGGGCAAGAATCTCTTAGAAGAAATGGAGTAGCCCTCATAGTCAACAAAAGAGTCCAAAATGCAATATTTGGGTGCAATTTCAAAAACAGCAGAATGATCTGTTTGTTTCCAAGACAAACCATTCACTGTCACAGTAATCCAAGTCTATATCCCAACCACTAAAGCCAAAGAAGCTAAAGTTGACTGGTTTTATGAAGACCTAAAAGACCTTCTAGAACTCACATCATAAAAAGACATCCTCTTCATCGCAGGGGATTGGAATGGAAAAGTAGGGAAGTCAAGAGATACTTAAGAGTAATAGGCTAGTTTGGCCATGGAGTACAAAATGAAGCAGGACAAAGGCTAAAGAGTTTTGCCAAGAGAACACAATGGCCATACCAAACACCCTTTTCAACAACACAAGAGACGACTCTACACATAGACATCATAAGATGGTCAATACCAAAATCAGACTGATTATATTTTTGCAGCCAAAGGTGGAGAAAGTTTATACTGTCAACAAAAAAACAGTCAGTGGAGCTGACTGTGGCTCAGATCAAGAACTCCTTATGGTGAAATTCAGGCTTAAATTGAGGAAAATAAGGAAAACCAGTAGGTGATTCAAGTCCTTTATGACTAAATCAAGTCCTTTATGGTGGTGGGAGTTGGACCATAAGGAAGGCTGAGTGCTGAAGAATTGATGCTTTCAAATTGTGGTACTGGAGAATACTCTTAAGAGTCCCTTGGACTGCAAGGAGATCAAGCCAGTCAGTTCTAAGGAAATCAATCCTGAATAGCCACTGGGAGGACTGATGCTGAAGCTGAAACTCCAGTACTTTGGCTACCTAATGCAAAGACTCAGTTCATTGGAAATGACCCTGATACTGGAAAAGATTGAGGACTGGAAGAGAATGGGACAACAGAGGATGAAATGGTTAGATAGCATCACAGACTCAATGAACATAAATTTGAACAAACTCCAGGAGACAGGGGAGCCTGGCATGCTGCAGGCATTGTGTCACAGAGTCATTCATGACTTATTGAGTGAACAACAACAAAAGCACAGTGGTAATGGGGACCCTGAACTTGTAACTGGGGCAGTGTCCTGGGCCAATTGCCTTAAGGCCAGTTCCTCAAAAGAAAAACCCTGTGTTAATGGAAACAAGAAAATTGGAGCCAGTCCGGATCTCTGGCATTGAGTTGCTGCAAAATGGGAGCAGATAAAATGTGTAGGCACCTGGGTGATTCAAATAATGAAAGGCCTGAATAAACCATGAAAAACTATCAATCCAATAAGTGTATACCAACATATGCATAAAATAATAATGGATAATAGAAATAAAGAAATATATTTGATTGTGGAAAAAGTATACCACATTCACTGTAAATACAGAAGTTCAAAAGAAAAGAAAGAAATGAGAACTGAAATCATCAAGGAAGGGCATATGGGGAAGCTGGAGTTAGAGGGATGCCTTGAAAGATAAACTAGTCTTGATAAATGAGGTACAAAAATTTATAGGAAGCTTTTTCATATAAAGAGTGAAACTTATTAGACAGTATTAGTGTTGTATTGTTGCTTTTTTTGAGGTTATTGCACACAGAAAAGATTATTTAAGACTAATACAATTTTAAAATTAATATTTAATTGACTAAAGTTACAAACTGACAGGCTTAGCCTTATTTTGTTTTTACAAACCATTTGGATTTAATTTACAAAGTTGTTGACACTATTTATATATCTAGTAAATTTTAAGTATGACTTTTAAAGGGATTTTACATCTTAGTTAATTAAATCCCATTAAATATTTTAAAAAGCATTTATACATTTAATACATTTGCTTTTCTTTTATATGGAGTTCAGCAATCTGAATAACAAAAAAGCTCTCCAGTAACTTAACCAATTCTTATAAACCTAATAAATTACAGACCTAAACACAGTAAATCTAAAATTATCATAAACATTATAATATTATTTCCAAAACATTGTAGAATTATCTTGCTTCTTTTAACTTAAAATTATAAGCTTAAATCAATTATTTAAGTATACATTTTTAAAGATATCCTGGAGATTTCTTTTTTAATTTACTTATTTTTAATTGGAAGATAATTACTTCACAATATAGTGTTGGTTTAGAGCTCAAACACAGTAGTTAGGACACATTTTTTAAACTAGAATTAAATAGCTTAAGCAGTAGGTTTGTGATTTTCCACTGGGAGTAGTATTGCTGCCCCCTGGGGGACATTTGGAGGCGTGAGCAGGTGCTTAAGTTGCCACAGTGCCTGGGGACTAGCACAGGCATTTCATGGGTGGCCACCGGGGACATCTGAAGCTCCTATAGTAAGAGAGCCAAAAACGCGCCCCCTTGAGTGCATTAGATAATGTTGTAGTTTGGATTCTTACAGAAGCTGACTCTGACCGATGATTCAAATTCAAGTAAGTTATTTGGAAGTTAAGAAAACACTGCTAGGTAAGTCAGTGTGAGACAGGAGGGGAAATAAAGCAATTTTTCAGTCACTAACTTGGGTGTTACTCTTTGCCATCCCATGGACTGAAGCACGCCAGGCTTCTCTGTCCTTCACTATCTTCCGGAGTTTGCTCAAACTCATGTCCAGTGAGTAGGTGATGCCATCCAACCATCTCATCCTCTGTCGCCCCTTTCTCCTCCTGCCCTCAATCTTTCCCAGCATCAGGGTCTTTTCCAATGAGTCAGCTCTTTGTTTTAAAGTGTACTTTATCAAGCTGAAGGTAACCTGAGCATAACTCAACTGTGCAAACTCGAGAGTCAACATATAACATAGGTCTGCAGGGTATCTTACCCTGGGGATGAGAGGGCTGGGTTCCGACAGACCAACTTCATCGTCATTGATTGAGGGCTGCTCCAGAAGGCAGGTTTCCTGCACTTCAGGCAAAGCAAAAGAATCCACCAGAGAAGTCTCCTAAGGGCAAAAACAAAAGCCAGATGCTTTGTGCTTATTTCTGTTTGTTTGTTTGACTCTTCAGATTGTAGCACATTGAATGGAAATAAAATGAGTTTAAATATAGGGATTTGAAAAATTGCCTCTTTAACTTTCCTTTGATCTTTAATTGGAGATGAATTAAGGAAAGAAAGACTGCTAATCCAGGCTCTGAGGCATCAGAAAACTTGATCATCTAGAGTTTGATCCCCATTTGCTTCCCAGAAGTAAACACTGGTGGCTTTGAACAAGTGAGCCCAGAAAAATTAACAAGACCTTGGAAGAGAAAGGCAACACTGGGCTCAGTCCTCAAGTAGTCATTTCTGCTCATTGGCACATGTTAGACTGAATGTGCTGGTGGATGGTGATACAAGTTATACTCCCCAGCCTCTCTAAGTCCTTGGAAAAGGCTCTGGGACCATGAACCTCATGGAAAAGTGCCTATGAGGAAAACGGGAGATGAGCAGAGATTACAAATGTAAAGCAACATTTATTAAGGTCTAAGTCTATGAAAATGTTTCACAGGGGTCCATGAATTGTGTGAAATTATATGTCAACTTTTGCAAAAGTGTGCATTTTCCTGAAGAGAGAGGAAGTCCATAACTTTTACTAGCCTCTGTAGGGAGATCATGCCCTTTACACAAGAATAAGAAATATTTATTTAAAATGAAATCCAGTAATGGTGGAGCAAACAAGAAAAGTGACTACTATCCACAATTATCAAATATCAATTTTGTCATGACCCTTATAAGAATCCCATCTTTAATGATAAAGCAATAAAACTTAGAGCAATTAGAAGATTTGCAAATTCAAGGACACAGCCATCAAAAGGTGCAGCTGACAGTCCAGCTCTGTTGCCTTACTGATTCCAAAGCATATGCCATCCTCACTTGCTGCCCCGTTATCTCCAGGGCGTCCTAGAGTGAAGCCCTTAAGCATATATTTTCCAAATGTTCCTAACAGTCTAGGGAGAGGGAGGAACTGATTTCATGGAAACTGAAATGACCCAAAAGAAACTTAATGAAGTGCAAGATAGTTTAATAGGACCATTCCCTCTAGGACCCACAGGCCTCAGCCCCCATGGCTATGACAACTCTGAGCCTGTCCCTGGAACGAGGATATTGACCTTGCCTTCTCATCCCACAGGCAAAGCAGGTAAGTGTTTTATTCATTCCCTGGGCAATTAAATGAAACTCACTTAATGACCAATTAGAACGGTTGCAAAGGTAAGTATGAGTGATAGAAGAGGAGAAACAGCTAACCTATATTGGAACCTGAACATGGTTACGCTCAGAGGAAACTCTCTGGAAGTGCTGACACTTAGTGGCCACGAACTGAAGGACAAGTAGAATTTAGTGACATAAGAAGTAACACGAAAGTCTTCTCAGCAGAAGAGATTTGTGTTAACAACAATATTGTGTTAGAAAAATAGCAAACCAGTGGACTCTTGTGGACAGAGGGGTGTAAAGGAGGAATACGTGTAGTGTTCAACTCTTTGTGACCCTATGGACTGTAGCCTGCCAGGCTCCTCTGTCCTGGAACTTCCCATCAAGAATACTATAGTGGGTTGCCATTTATTTCTCCAGGTGATCTTCTGGACCCGGGAATTGAACCTGCATCTCCTGCATTGGCAAACAGATTCTTTACAACTGGGAAGCCACTAAAGGAGACAGGAACTTGGTAAAAGTTTCTTGCACCCTCACAGACTTGCACATATAATTATAAGCTACAGGATACACACAAGTAGCAATGAGTATATATTACATGTGGTTATGTCCAAATTGTTATTCTCAGTAGCGTATGTTTGTTTCATCAACAAATATATTCAAATATAATCCAGGCAAACAGAAGCAAAAATTAGGAGACAGATTTCAAGGTGTACCTAAAGAAAAACTGTTCTTCTGTGACAATCATCAAAAGAAAAGAAAAAAATTGAAAGGAAGGAAGGAAAGAGAGAAGGAGAGAGCAAGGAGAAGAAAGGAAAAAAGGAGAGGACAGTGTTTAGAAAAGCAGTGGGTTCCCTGTCTCTGCTTCCTCTCCCAGCATTTTGTATATGATTCTATAATTTGGGGTCAATAATATTTCTGGGATGCCAATATATTTGCTCTTCCTGTACCTTTGCTTAGCTAAAAGACATTTATATCAAAAAGTTAAGTGTGTTTCTTTCTAGATGATAGGATTACAGGTGATTTTTATTCCCAAATTTCTAGCTTAATCGGTATCCTGATTCTTATTTTATAGTCAGAAAACTCTGTAACTATTTCAAAATCTTTCTGCCTCTTGGCCAAACATTTACAAATGCATTAGTATAAAATATACATATCCAATTGTGATGTATTAAGAAACTTAAGAGATTACTCTTTTCAAGTAAATTATGCTATAATTAGGAGAAGGAAATGGCAACCCACTCCAATACTGTTGCCTGGAAAATCCCATGGAAGGAGAAGCCTGGTAGGCCACAGCCCATGGAGTCGCAAAGAGTCAGACACGACTGAGCAACTTCACTTCACTCACCTCACTCACTTCATGCTTTATCACTGGAGAAGGAAATGGCAACCCACTCCAGTATTCCTGCCTGGAGAATACCATGGATGGAGGAGCCTGGCCAGCCATGGTCCATGGGGTCACAGAGAGTCAGACACGACTGAAGTGACTGAGCACTCATGCATGTTATAATTAAATTATCCCTCATTATTTTTGATACAATAGCTTGTGTAGAATAAGTCCTGTATAAATCTATTGACTATTGATTTTTGTACAATAGGCTATCTAACCTACCAAAAAAGAAACTTTCTTAGCTATCAAAATGGATGCAGGTACTTTTTCTATAAGTACTCGCATCCATTTTGGTAGCTTTTAAAGTGAAAATCCCATTTGAAAAAAAGCCAAAACATAACATAAAAATAAGTATTAGCAAAGGCAAAAAAAAGTGGCATTTGGGGAAAAAAACTGTCAAATATGCAAAAGAAATGAGATTGCTTTTTAGAATGCATTAAATGTTATATAGATTGATGTTTTCAAAATAGAAACACAGGCAAAGAATATAAATAGAAATATAAAAATACAACAATGGTAAGCTGCAGCTCCTTTCAATAGTGAACATGAAAAAAGCAAACGAAAGCAATGAGCACAATTTTGGCCCTCAGTTTAGCAACATTTTATACAGTCCAATAATACAGAGAATTGTGTAATATATCCTGGAGCTTTTTGGAGGTATTTTTGACAATATCTGTTCAATGCATTTGTTGTAGCCACGCGTTCTGGGAAACAAACTCACTCAGAAGGACAATGCAGATAGTGGAGGCACTTTATTACACCAGCGGGCCCAAGGCAGAGTCTCCTCTTATCAAGGACTCTGACCAGTTCTTCTGAAAACCTTATATACCCTAAGTGTACATGCCCAAACCCACCTCCTCAAAGTTCCTGAAACTAGTCTGAACAAAGGAAAAGAAAGATACAATCAAAGTTAACCCGTGATTCATATCCCAAGCCTAGGTAGTTAACAGTGGACACTTAACTCTCTCTTGACTGTTTAGCCCGTCCAGTTTCCTTTCCGGGAGATTGTGTAACTTCCATTCATCTTGAGGGGTTACAGGAGAGGTGGATACAATCTAGGAGGTTCAGCCGAGGTGGAATTCTGGGGGCATTGACCAGAGGTCTCCATTGCTGGGTTGGAGCCTGCAGAAACGGTGGTTCTACGAACTCTGGGAGAGCTGGCAGAGGAGCAGTGGCTGCTGCAGGACTTCACCTGGCCCTGGGCTGGGCATTAAGGCGGCCTCCGGTCCTGGTGGAGCACTGGGAGGCAGGCGTGTCATTATCCAGTATGGGGAGGGGTCAGGTCGTCCCTGTCCCAATCCTGTAGAATCTCCTTTTTTCATCATCAGTCAATTTTGGTGCCATTAATATTTTTCCCTTTCGCTTCTGGATACAGAACCTTGTCCAAGTAGGGAGGGTCTTGAGCTAACCCTAGCCATGAGTTAATATATGGATATTGATGCGGGTGTCCTGGCTCTCCTGTGAATACTGTATAGACTGCTTCCACTATTTGTAAGTTCGTGGTGTTCTCTGGTGACCATCCTACTCTCACAGGAGGCCATTCGACCTCACAGAGTATGTGGAGGTGGTTAGGCTTCATTTCACCCCATAGTCTCCTCCAAATCCCTTCTTTAAATTTTTAATCATGCACTGCAATACAGTTGCCTGAAATTCACTTCTCTCCATCTTGCTTACCTTCTCGGACCTTCTTCTACTTTTCCTTTTTGTTTTGTCTACGAAGTTCTCAGTACCCTATGTACTTCTGATATTTCCAGTTAATGACACTTAAATTGCCATTCTGCCTCGTTCCTAATTAGGATGAGAAGCGCCTTACCTACCAGATCCCAGAGGGAGAAGGGGGATTGATGTGTCTTCACCTGCTGGTCAGCACACCCGAATCAGAACACCACGTGATCCAAGACTGTTTCTCCCTTAACTTTTAAAGTCCGTTCTGCCTTGGTGGGCTTGATCAGGTGCGGATGAAAATAAAAATGGGTTAAACATCCCACGTCCCAGGCCATCTCCGGAAAAGCCAATTGTACTCACTTATGTATACCCTTCCTTCTAGCCTGACAATTCCGAGGGGGTCAAGAATTTCATAGCAGGTGGGACACCTCCTTGGGGAGGGCAGAATACAAGCACACAAAAACCAAGTTTCTTCTCTTAAAAATTTCCTGGCAATTCTTTGGTAATAATTTTTCCCAAGATGGCATGAATACCACCTCCTAAATGACCTTCACAAATTTCCTTCCTAAGCCCTAATACGCTCGTCAACCTGTGTACCAAACGAAGGGTGAGGCACCTTGCCCCCTCAAGAAGATGCGAGCCACAAGGCCTCGGAGTAGTCCTGATGGGACTTGTCTCCTCAAAGTGAGGAGTTTCCTGGCCCATGCACCAAATGTTGTAGCCATGCATTCTGGGAAACAAACTCAGAAGGACAATGCAGATAGTAGGGGCAGTTTATTACACCGGCGGGCCCAAGGCAGAGTCTCCTCTTAGCCAAGGACCCTGACGAGTTTTTCTGGAAACCTTATATACCCTAAGTGTACATGCCCAAACCCACCTCCCCAAATTCCCTGAAACTAGTCTGAACAAAGGAAAAGAAAGAAACAATCCAAGTTAACCCATGATATCCCTTAAGCCTAGGTAGTTAACAGTGGACACATATCAATAGGCCTGTGGTCATACCCCAATAAGCATACTAGAATTTATGATTCTATTTAGTTACACAGATAATTTGGGCATTCTTTTAGGCAACAGAGAGTCTAGGTACGAGCCCTGGGGCTCTTCCATCCAGGGGGCCTGGTTTTCCAGTTGGTATGTTGTTTCCATAGATACAGGGCCTATAGCGCAAAGTCCACAGTCTGGCCCAAGATGGAGTCCTGCTTTCAAGATGGAGCCTGTTCTGTCAGTTTCCTCCTTCATTCCCCCCCGTCTTGATGCTCTTAACTCATGGTATGGGCATCATTCATAGGGATATAATGAGCCCTGACTCTCCAACCTCCAATTTTGGAGAATGACATCAACCTTTGGGTTACAAAGTTCATAATACACTGTAAAACAAAGGCTCTACAAAGCAGAACTATCAAGGCAACTATAACAATGGTAAATATAGTTTTCCACCAATCACCCTTCACCCAAGATAGGACCAAAGTCCAAAAAGGAAGATTATCATCAGACATAATTTTTACCTGACCTTTCATGTCATCTAGGGTGGCTGAAACATAGCCAGATAAATCAGGAATATATTCACAACATTCAACTTTAATTATAGCACAGGTCCCTCTTTGCACTGAAACTGTAGTTAGTCTCAAGATGATACCAGCAAGTCCTTGTAGCAGCAGTTGATTGTAGAGCTTCATCTCTGTTTCTTCTTTAAGATGATCTTGGTTTCATAGGAATCAGTGGGGTCCTGTTGTGTAGTCCGCTCGGTGTCCTCTGGGTCTGCATGGTATGCTCTTCACCCTCATGTGGTGGATCCAGGGAGTGACACCTGCAACTGCAGTAGGGCTGGTAAGAGCAAGAGTATATGGACAATTCCAGTGTGGGGCCAAGGAGTCGTGTTTCCAGTCCTTGACCACACCTGATCCCCAGGCACAAATTCATGACTCTGTTCCCCATGGGAGAATGGCACCCTTTCTTGTACAAACTTAGTTACCTGATTGATTACCTTACCCAGTTGTTCCATCTGCTGTGAAATCTCATCTCCCTTTACCTGAGGCAAATTTGTTGACACCTGTTTTATTATGGGAGGGGGCCACCCATACACAATTTTGTACGGAGAAGAGCCATGGGACTGAAGGATCATCCTGAGTCTGAGCAGAGCCGTCAGAAACAAGTCCACCCAGGAACAGTCAGTCTCTAAGATCCATTTGGTTGGTTCCTTCCCCCATCCCAGAATTCTGCGGCCTATATGCTGTATGACTTCATTGAAATGAAATCTCACCAACACTACCATTACCTGCTGGTCATAGTATGTACGTTCTTGGGATGGACAGAAGCTTTTCCTACCCAGACTGAAAGAGCATCAGAAAGTAGCCTGGTGCCTGCTTAGGGAGATAGTTCCCAGATTTGGATTTCCTATCAATATTGGATTGGACAATGGCCTGGCTTTCATAGCTGATTTAGTATAAGAAGTAAGCAAAACTTTAAACATGAAGTGCAAATTACATACAGCTTATAGGCCGCAGGCTCCATCTTGAAAGCAGGACTCCATTTTGGGCCAGACTGTGGATTTTGCCTTATAGGCCCAGTATCTATGGAAACAACATACCAACTGGAAAACCAGGCCCCCTGGATGGAAGAGCCCCAGGGCTTGTACCTAGACTCTCTGTTGCCTAAAAGAATACCCTAATTATCTGTGTAACTGAATAGAATCATAAATTCTAGTATGCTTATTGGGGTATGACCACAGGCCTATTGATAATTGTCCACCGTTACTACCTAGGCTTAAGGCATATGAATCACAGGTTAACTTGGATTGTATCTTTTTTTTCCTTTGTTTAGACTAGCTCCAGGGAATTTGGGGAGGTGGGTTTGGGCACATACACTTAGGGTATATAAGGTTTCCAGAAAAACTGGTCAGGGTCCTTGGCTAAGAGAAGACTCTGCCTTGGGCCCACCAGTGTAATAAACTGCCTCCACTATCTGTATTTTCCTTCTGAGTGAGTTTGTTTCCCAGAACACGTGGCTACAACACTTTAACTATGTATTCTTTATTATACAACAATTTCACCTGTCAGTTTTCCCCTGCAGAATTAACTGCATAAATGTGCAAAGAGAACTTCATCATAGTTTTGAAAGATTTAAATGGAAATAACATAAATATCATTTAACAAAATAATGGTTGACTATGTTATGGTGTATTAATAAGACAAAGGCTATGTAGCAGCTTAAATAATAGTTTTCCTACTTTAAAAACTTTGCATTCATGTATAATGCATAGGAAATGATCTAGAAGGATGCACATTAAATTAAAGATATGATTTCTTCAGGGAGTGAGAAGGGCTAGAGAAAGAAAGGGTAGGTCAGAAAAGACTTATGTTTAGTTGCATCGCAAGATTTCTTTTACCCTGTACTGAGACTACATCATATTTGTAAATTTAACCATTTTTTAAATAAAGGAAAAATGAGACAATTTTACATTGCCTCAAAAATGTTTGCATGGAAAAAGGAATAGAGGCATCACTCAGTTCAAACATCTAAATTTAAAGATAGAGATCCTGATGCCAAAATACTTGAAATTACTCAGAAAAGGAGATATTTCTCATGCCCTAATCTATATCACTAAAGTCTCCTGACTCACATCCAGTGTTCTCTCAGGCCGCTCAAGTGCAGGGCTAGTATTCTTTAATTTTGAGCACAGTATCAGTAATTTTTGTGTTTTAGATGACGACGATGCTGAGGGTAGTAAGTCTTCACTAAGTGTAAGCAGATGTGTGCACCCCCTGTTATAGGAAGCAGAATTGAGTAGAAATTAATTATAACCACATTGCTTCCCCAGATTAATCATAATGAGCTGGTAGTAACGCTTCTACATGTGCTGCATGATAATAGTCGCTTGCAGAGTTTATGGTCCTAATTATTTAGTATTAAAGGCCTCATTTTGAGGTGCACAGCAACGTTCAATTAGAGAAAAATAGAGTAAATGCATTTGTTTAAACAGAAATTTACAAGGCATTATAGTTGCAGGCATAACAAACACTCCCAAGATCACTTCAAGAATTGGAATTCAGCAATAAAAAACCTGGCAAAATGATAGTAGTAGATCCTGATTTTGTGAATACAGATGGTGCTGCAGCTTCTGAGTGGTTCAATAAAAAAATCTATTTGCAGATAATTCAACATCACAAAGTCTAGTGGGATCAACTGCTTTCCCCCACATCCTTTCAGCAGAGAATATTCTGCTATCCACGTTTCCTAAAAGAAGACCTGAACCTTTGATGTTCAATGCCAGGATCTAGTAACAATGAGAGACCATTTCACTGTGGGAGAAAAACAAAACAGCATTTGGCCCCATGTCCAAATTCCACTCCATTGTTCATTTACCAAAGCTAAAATGATAATAAAAACAAGATTATGGACCTCATATAGGCCTATAAAGTAACTTCAGAAAATTACAGATCCAGGAAAAAAACAATCAAAAACGTCAATATCAGCTGTAAAACTATCTAAAAATGCAACAAATAATGTAATAAAGAACAGAGGTGGAATTTGGCTCTGAATTGAGTTGCCCACCTGCAAGTTATTTTTAGGCGTCCCCAAGATGGAAAGGAAAACATGAAAAAAAAAAAAAAAAAAACTTTCCGCAAGTCCCCATAAAAAGAACACTCTGTGGTTGAATCCTCACTCAGATTTCAAACCAAGCCTTGGCTCTGCTACCCACAGACTTTGAATAAACTAAGGATAGAGGAAAATAAACAAAAGAAGATAAAAGAAAAGGTAAACATGTGCCTGTATAGTAAGGAAGAAATGAAACTACTTTAGCTAATTAAAGTTGTTTTTTTCTTCTCGTTCATGCTTAAAGATAATCATACCTATCATATAAACTACTCATGAAACAGGTTACTTGAGGAGAAGTTTTAAAAATCTACTCTCTCTCTTTCTGGATTCCAGAAAGTGCCAAAATTGGGCAATAGAAAGTTATTCTTCACATTGAGTGAAAAAATAGAAAATAAACTACAATGAATGTTGCCCCTTGTCTCTTCAAATGCATTTTCTCTACACCTTCAAAATCTGTTAATGATGGAGGGCAATCAAATCACAAAGTGAGTGATTATCAGTTTATAATCATTGTTTTGTTCTGAAGATGATGAACTGTAAAATTATCCAACAATGAAAAAGTACACCCTAGAGAACAACATCCTGGGTCTAGTTTTTTCTTCTTTTTCAGTAAATTCTAAAACTTGCATTTCAGATTGTTTGTGTGTGTGTGCGTGTGTGTATGTATGTATGTGTGTGTTAAGTCGCTTCAGTCATGTCCAACTCTTTGTGACCATATGGACTATAGCCTGCCAGGCTCCTCTGTTCATGGGATTTCCCAGGCAAAAGTACTGGAGTGAGTTGCCATTTCCTCCTCCAGTGGATTTCAGGTTATAAGACTCACCAGTCTCAAAATAATGCCAACTGAAAAACCAGATTTAGTGGCCAAATAGAACAAGTATATTTAGAGATGTGTAGGCCAGGTTTATGCGCTTCCCTGGAGGCACAGTGGTAAAGAATCTTCCTGCATCGCAGGAGACAGGGGATCTAGCCCTGGGTCAGGAAGATCCCCTGGAGAAAGAAACGGCAACTCACTCCAATATTTTTGCATGGGAAATCCTGCAGACAGAGGACCCTGGTGGCCTACAATCCATGGGGTCTCAAAAGAATTAGGCATAACTTAGTGACTAAACAACAAGTCCATGTTTAGGTATAATGCAGAGGTTTCAGGTTAATGGCACAATGACATTGGGAGCCTGGAGGTTATCCTTTTCAGTCAGTCTGTCTTCCTTCAGGATCATTGCCATGGAAACCTTGGAAAGTAACTTACAGCTTTCACTTTTTACATATAAAGGATATTTCATCAGCTCATCTCAGTCCCTTAGCAGCATTCAACACAGCTGGCCTCTCCCTATTCTCCATGGTCATGACAGACAGACAGAGATTTGCTCAGTTGTGTTGGACTCTTTGCAGCCACACAAACTGTAGCCTGCCAGGCTCCTCTGCCCATGGAATTCTCCAGGCAAGAATATTGGAGTGGGTTGCCATTGTTTTCTCCAGGGGATCCTTCCTCCCCAGGGATGGAACCTGGGTCTCTCGCATTGCAAGCAGATCCTTTACCATCTGAGCCACACTCTCTCCCTACTTCTCCATCAACACCACCTGCTGCTTTTCTACCTTCCTGCTGTGACATCTGCTTCTAACCGTCCACCTTCTGTACATGGGCATGTACCTGACTTTCATTCTGAGCCTGTTTTATTCCTTGTCTTCACTTCATTCTATTTAATCATATCCATTCTCCATCTTTGCATATCATCTCTAGCCTATGTCCAACCTAGAAATCCCCTTTGAGCTTCATTCTCCTAGATGTTGCTGTCTCCTTGACATCTCTACCAAAACACTCAAAAGTAATTTCAAACTTAATGTGGTCCACAAACAAACTGTTCCCTTTTCTCTCCAAATCTGTTCTTTTTCTTAAATTCCCTGCCTCATTTCCTTTACTTTTTTTAAATTAAATATAGTTGATTTACAAAATTAATGTTAGTTTCAGGCGTACAACATAGTGATTCAATACTTTTATAGATTAAATTCCATTTAAAGTTATTTTAAAATATTGATCATATTCCCTATGCTTTACAATATAATCCTTCAGTACAGTTCAGTTCAGTCGCTCAGTTGTATCCGACTCTTTGTGACCCATGAACTGCAGCACGCCTGGCCTCCCTGTCCACCAACCCCCAGAGTTCACTCAAACTCATGTCCATCGAGTCAGTGATGCCATCCAGCCATCTCATCCTCTGTTATCCCCTTCTCCTCCTGCCCCTATTTATTTTATACGTAGTAGTTTGTACCTCTTAATCTCCTACTCTTGTTTTGTCCCTCCCCCTTCCCTCTCCCCACTGGTAACCACAGTGAAACGAAACGTACAGTGGGTGAGACAGACATTATTAATTGTAATGTGTTAGCATAAGTGGTTAAAAAAAAAAAAGCACAAAATAGGATAGAAAAAGTCTAGAGTTAGCTCTTGGGAAGGAAATAATTAAAAGGGAATATTTCTGAGCTCTTGTTTTCAGGGATGTTATGGCACCAGGATTTGCCTTGTGACCCTAGGCCATTACCAGTTCCCAAGAAGCAAACATTCAGCAAATGCCAACAACTTTTCACCACTGCACTGTTACCATCACTGCCTGGCAAATCCATTCCCTTACTTTGAGTACTATTTCAAAGGTCCTCTCCTCTTTGAAGCATTTGCATTCTATCAATCAACTTCCTCTCCTGAGCCTCTACAGGCTTCCATAATGGCATGAATAGTTATGAATAGTTATCATGGCATACACTATAGTGGCAGGGCTATTCACTTAGCACACTGTATTAGTCACCTCAGGCTGCCTTAGCTAAATGTCATATGCTAGGTGCTTAAACAGGAGATATTTATTTTCTCACAGTTGAGTTCTGCAGGCTAGACGTTCAAGATAAAGGTGTCATCTAGTTTGGTTTCTGGTGAGGATCTCTCCTTGGCATGTAGCCTTCTAGCTGTGTCTGAAGAGAGACACTTGGTGGAGAGAGAGAGTTCTGAAGTCTCTTCCTTTCTTCCTCTTCTAATAAGGGCTCCAGCTTAGGGCTCCACACTTATGATGTCATTTAACCTTTAACACTGTCTCAGAGGCCCTAGCTCCAAATATAGTTACATTGAGATTTAGGTCTTCAACACATGAATACTGAGGAGACACAACATTTAGTCTATAACATACATGTGTCTCATAAAGACTGTTTCTTGGCCATAATTTTATCCCAACATTTTCTTCTGAGCTTGACATAGATTAAGTTCCCCAAAATAACATTTTAGTGAAAGGATGGATGAACGAATCAACAGATGGATGGATGAAAGAATCCTAAATGAGGTGACTACTACTTAAGGATACAAGTTTTAACAGTTCTTTCTGCTTAAAAAAAAAAAAAAAAGCTGCTTAAGTGCTGGTCTATAGAAATTTTATTTTATTATTTTATTATTTTATTTTCATACTATGAAGTGTCAATCCCTCAGTCTTGTCCAACTCTTTGCAACCACATAGATGTAGCCCACCAGGCTCTTTGTCCATGGGATTCTCCAGGCAAGCACGCTGGAGTGGGTTGCCATTCCCTTCTCCAGGGAATCTTTCCAATCTAGAAGTCAAATCAGGGTCTCCTGCATTGCAGGCAGATTCTTTTCTGTCTGAGCCCCAGGGACGCCGTATTCATACTATATAGGTAGCTAATTAACTACTCAATCTACTTAAAATACTTCTCTACAAAAAAAAAAAGAAAATCAAATTGTTATATATTGCCTTCTTCATTTAATTAAATTCAACTTTATATTTCAAAATTTCTGTGTTACTATTTTATCACAAGTATATTAATCCCACAATTCCTTTCATAATAATAACAAAACAAAAAAGAATAAAATACTTAGATAACAAAAGAATTGTAAGAATGTTATAATGGAAATGACAAAATTTAAGTGAAATTTTAAAAGATCTAAAGCATTCCAAGTTCATTTATTCAAAGATTCAGTATTGTTAAGATGAAAATTATTCTCAATTGATCCATAGATTGAACATAAACTCTATCAAAATTCCAGCAGGTTTTTACAAATACACTGAAAAATCTTCCAAAAATATGTAAGGGATTGTAAAGACCTAACATAGTTGAAATAATTTTGAAAAAAATTAAGCAAGACTAGAAGATGTTAAGTATCCAGTTTTAAATTCACTGTAAAACTATAGTTATGAAGACAGAATGGTACTGGCAAAGGATGAACATGTATATCAGTGGAACAAAATTGGGAGTCTAGAAATAATTTCTTACGTTTACAGTAAATAAGTTTTTGACAAAGGTACCAAAACAATTAAATACAGAAAAAGATAACTTTGTTAAAAGATGGTAATGGGACAATTGTACATCCACAGTGAGAAGAACTTTGACTCTTATTTTACACTATACAAAAAATTACTCAAAATTTAAGGAAAAAACTCATAATTTACTATAGACAAATATAAATGCTAAAATAATAAAATATTTGGAAGATATATTCTGGATCCTGGTTAGGCAACTGTTTCGTAGATGTGACACCATAAGTACAGACTGTATGGTCTGCAGGATAATGGTCCCTTAAGGACTTCCATAATCCTAATTCCTGATCCTATAAATATACTCAGGTATTAAAAAAGGAATTAAGTTTGCCTATGGGGTCAAAGTTGCTAATACGTTATCCTTTAAATTGAGATCTTATCCTATGTAGGAAAGACCAATATAGCTGCAAGGGCTTAAGAGTGGAAGAGAAAGGGAGGTGAAGGAGTTAGAGTTAGATCACAGCAATGTGATGTGAGAACTAGACTCACTATTTTGGCTTTGAAAATTGACGAATTGAATCACAATCAATTCAACAGAGGCAACCTTTAGAAGGTGTAAAGGGCAAGGTAATATATTTTCTCGTAGAACTTTCAAAAGGAACACAATCCTGCCAACACCTTGATTTTAGTGAGACCCTTTCAGAATTCTAAACTACCAAACTTCATTATGATAATTTTGTGACAACTTGTTATGGAATTCATGGAAATCTAGTACGGGAGAAAATCTTCAAGATTTCAGATAAAGGGAAAATTTCTTAGATATGACACCAAAAGGACAAAAAGACAGGAAATTAAAGTTTTAAAATGATAAATTTGACCTTGTCAAAATTCACCACATCTGTGCTTGAAGAGATATTATTAACAAAATGAAAAAAGATAAGCAACAGAGTAGAAAAAATACTTGTAAAATATGTATTTGATAAAGAGTTCATACTTTAATCTACAGAGAATATATTTCAATAATAAGAAAATTTTAAAAAACAAAAGTAGGTAAAAGATTTGAATATACATTTGAATGAAGAAGAAGATATACAAATAGTTAACAAGTATAAGGAAAGATGCCCAGCTTCATTAGTCACTAGGAAATGCAAATCAAAACCACAATTAGAAACCATTTCACATCCCTTAGAACTGCTATTAAAGATTGGCATACAATAACAAATGAACGTGAGAAAGGAAATCCCTCATACGTTGCTAATGAGAATTTAAAATGATGTAGCCATTCTAAAAAACAATTTGAGAGTTTCTTAAAAATTAAACATGTATTCGCCATAGTGGCAAACGGACCTAAGAATTCCACTCTTAGATATCAATCCCCAAAAAGGAAAATATATATTCATACAAAGACTTACACACAAATGTCCTTAGCAGCCATATATATATATGAGACAAAAATTAGAAAAAGCCTAAATAGCCCCTCAATTGATGCCTGGAGATAGAAAGTACTGCATCCATGTGACAGAACACTTTCCAGTAATAAAAGGAAACAAACTATTGATGCCTACGACACTATGCACAAACCTCAGAAACATCATGCTGAGCCAAACAAGCCAGAAAAAGAGAACATATATTGCATTATTGCTTTTACGTGAAATGTCCATAAAAGGCAAATTTATAGAGACATATAACAGATTAACGGTTGCCTAGTGCTTCGATTCATAGGGTCGCAAGAGTCGGACAGGACTGAACTGAACTGATCTGAAGATGGTAGGGGGTAGGGAGTGTGGGGGACAGAGTTTAACAGTGAAGTTGAGAGATCTTATTCGGGTGATGGGAATATTCTAAAACTGACTTACCGTAATGCTTACACCATTTGTAAATTTACTAAAAAATGAACTGTATACTTGCAGTGGGTGAATATATGATATATAAAATATATCTCATTAAGATTATATATGAAAATGCATTTTTTCTGCATTAAAGTTTCCCCAGTTCAAATCTGATTTTTCTTTTCTATCCTTGGTTTAACACATTTCTCAAAAGAATAGCTCAGAAATCAGTGAAGACTGGGTTTTGATACAGTAAAATCCAATTGAGGGGGAGGTATTTAGAAATCCTTCTGCCCTAGAGAGTGAGTTATAGCTATAAAATTATCCCTTTAGATATCTAAAATGTTGACAACTCCCAACTTCTACATTTTCAGTGACTTCAGAATGAATTTTTATGATGAACCTTCTATTTTGAAATAGAATTAAATATTAATAGTACATGATCAACTGTCTAAAAGAAATTAAAATAAGAAATAGGCTGCCTCTGGAAACTTCACCATGGCTAGGTTGTCATTCACTGTGAGGTAATTTATCAGCACCAGGGACTAAGAAAAAAGATGCAAATTAAAATATAAATTTGGTAATTTTTGAAAATGCTTCACTTACCTCTTATTGAATTATAGCCAGTCTCCTCAACAAGAAACCTTGCAGTTAGAATTTACAGTAAAAGTGAAGATAACAAAATATATAATTCCCTAACATTTCATTCAGTGAACTATTAAACAAGAAGCATGTTTGCAAAATCAAAACCTGAATATATTTTTATTAGTATTTTCAACAAAAGAACTTCTGGCACACATCCCAGACTCTACATTCAGAACAGAAATTAAGGCAATTAAAGTCTCATTGAGAATTACTGATAATGATATAACATAAACAGTGAGTCCCACATTCTAGCTCTCTTAGATAAGCTACCATTACAGAAGAGAATAGAGCAAGGAGAAATTCCAAATCTTATTTTTTGGTTACTATTAGCAACATTTGCAAGGAGTTAAGGCAAAGAAGGAGATAAGCAAAGAATCAAGGGTCTAGGAAGGAAGGGAACCTTTGGAACTTCTTCTCTGCCTCTGGTTTATAAAAACTGATTCATAGGGGACATAATAGCCAAATGAGACATATTAGTAACATTAAATCTAACAGTCAAGGAAAAACTGAAATGAAATTCTGTTAAAATGATTTCAGAAAAATTGATTGAGATTTTGAAATATCCGTAGACAATATGATTTAGTTAATAATTGTCTAGATGAACACACAAATGAAAAATGATAGCAACACAGTATGTTTGTCATTATTCTACCATCTTTTGAGAATATACTGATTGAAATTATTATTCTATTATAGATTCTTCAAATTTTCAAATGATTAACAGTAACTTCTCTAATAAAAACATTAAGAATTCAAATATACATTGCACTTTATAGTAACCTTACTTTTCATAGAACATTTCCAGTGTTTTAAGCTTTTATTTTAAAACTCAATAAAATATATACATATTTGGAGGTTCTGCATTGACGGTGTATAAAATATCTAATTATCATTCATAAAATTTACTCTGCTATTATGAAAATAAGGACATGATTTTAGCTAAATTTGTTATTAAAAAACTATTTTCAAATCAGATCAAATTACAGTATTAGTTAAACATCAAAGGAAATCAAACTCTGTTTTATCTACAGAATCAATATATGTGTTAAATCAGTATGCTAGAATCAACAATTTCTTTTTCACACTCGAGCATTCACAAGTAAAAACTGTTCCATGTTAAATTTATACACTTCCCTGGAAATGACAAGAGTTTAATGAAAATATTATTAATGATTGATGATTAATATAAATCTTAATTCCAGCCACAGTTTCAGAAACAATCTTTTTTAAATTAATTTATTTATTTTACTTTATTGTATTGGTTTTGCCATATATTGACTTGAATCTGCCATGAGTGTATATGCGTTCCCCATCCTGAACCCCCTCCCACCTCCCTCCCTATCCCATCCCTCTGGGTGATCCCAGTGTGCCAGCCCCGAGCACCCTGTATCATACATCAAACCTGGACTGGCGATTCAAGAAACAAGAGTCTTGATGGGGTAGACCATCTTAACTTCCTCAGCCCATCCATTGCCTTTTAAAATACGTAATGATGACCCTATATGTGAGACAACAAAAGAGACACAGAGGTAAAGAATGGACTTTTGGACTCTGAGGGAGAGGGAAAGGGTGGGATGGTTTGGGAGAATGGCATTGAAACATTGAAACATGTATACTATCTTGTAAGAAACGAAGCGCCAGTCTATGTTCAATGCAGGATGCAGGATGCATGGGGCTGGTGCACAGGATGATTCAGGTAGATGATGTGGGGTGGGAGGTGGGAGGGGCTTTGGCATTGGGAGATTGTGTTCACCTGTGGCTGATTCATGTCAATGTATGGCAAAACAAATACAGTATTGTAATTAAAAAAAAAATTTTTTTAATTTGTAAATAAATAAAATAAAATACAGTCAAATTTCCTGGTTGGCCCAAAATGCTGACTACTTTGACCTGGAATCTAATTTCATCTTTTGAAGGCATGCTATTTTTTTTTTTTTTGCCACTACCCCTCCATTAGATAGCCATCAACCAACTGAATAGAAGTTAAAAATTGAGTACAAAGAGGGTCTTATATGGACAGGCCATGTTCATGAATTAATAATAATAACAATAACAGAATAAACTTTTCTCATACATTACCTGATTGAATCATTACAAATGGGTGAAGATTAGGTATTATTAATCTATTTATAGATTAAGAAACCTAGATTATAGGGAGGTTTACTGACACATGATCTATCTCCAACTTTGGAGAGGAAACAAAGCATTAGACATCAAATTCTGATAACCCTCAACATATCATCGCCCTCTTTGGCATGGAGAATACAACTGTGACTAAGAAAATGGCAACCCACTCCAGTGTTCTTGCCTGGAGAATCCCAGGGATGAGGGGAGCCAGGTGGGCTGCTGTCTATGGGGTCGCACAGAGTCAGACACGACTGAAGCGACATAGCAGCAGCAGTTCTGCCACTAAAATATATGCCCCATTTTAGTCTCCCATTCAGGATCTTTCCATACTCTTGGTAACTTGTTTCTGTATTCAATATAGTAATGCCAAAGAGATTCTTGAAATTATGTTAATGGCAAAGTGGGGATAGATTGCAGTCACCTTTGGATACTGAGGACATTTTCTTTCATGCCACTATGACTCTCTTGTCAACTCTTACCTGCTTTATCATATCTAAACAGCATAAAATAACCCTATGTACTGTTGTTACTCTCATTTAGCAAATTAAAAACTGAAATTCTAATATTCCCAAGTTTATATACCCTAAAATACTTTGCCAACAAAGGCTCGTCTAGTCAAGGCTATGGTTTCTCCAGTGGTCATGTATGGATGTGAGAATTGGACCGTGAAGAAAGCTGAGCACCAAAGAATTAATGTTTTTGAACTGTGGTGTTGGAGAAGACTCTTGAGAGTCCCTTGGACTGCAAGGAGATCCAACCAGTCCATTCTGAAGGAGATCAGTCCTGGTATTCTTTGGAAGGACTGATGCAAAAGCTGAAACCCCAATACTTTGGTCACCTCATGCGAAGAGTGGAGTCATTGGAAAAGTTGACTCTGATGCTGGGAGGGATTGGGGGCAGGAGGAGAAGTGGACGACAAAGGATGAGATGGCTGGATGGCATCACTGACTCGATGACGTGAGTTTGGGTGAACTCCGGGAGTTGGTGATGGACAGGAAGGCCTGGTGTGCTGCAATTCATGGGTTCACAAAGAGTCGGACATGACTGAGCACCTTAACTGAACTGAACTGAAATGCATATTCTATTCCTATTGAAGGCTGAGTGCCAAAGAAATATTGCTGTTGAATTGTGGTGCTGGAGAAGACTCTTCAGAGTCCCTTGGACTGCAAGAAGGTCAGTCAGTCAGTCTTAAAGGAAATCAACCCTGAACATTCATTGGAAGGACTGATGATGAGGCTCCAATATTTTGATCACCTGATGTGAAGAGCTGACTCATTGAAAAAGACCATGATGCTGGGAAAGATTGAAGGCAACAGGATAAGTGGGCAACAGAGGCTGAGATAGATAGCAACACCTAATGAATGGACATGAATTTGAGCAAACTCTGGGAGATAGTGAAGAACGGGGCAGCCTGGCATGCTGCAGCAGATGGGGCTGCAAAGAGCCAGACACAATTTAGGAACTAAACAACATTCCTACTGAAAGACATTTAATAGCCCAAAAGAGAAGATAAACACCCCCTAATGTGACATACTTGACCCTTCATATCTGGACTAAACTTTGATTTTAGCATATCTTTCACTCTCGTGAATATCACCCTCATCTTCATTCTTCCTATCCAGCTGCACAAACTTGTTGACTTTCACTGAACTCTACGGTTTTGCACTCTTTAATTTCTCATACCTCAAAGGTCTCTCTCCATTGCTCTTTAATTTAAGATATCTTGGGCTTCCCTGGTGGCTCAGAGGTTAAAGCGTCTGCCTCCAATGAGGGAGACCCAGGTTCGATACCTGGGTTGGGAAGATTCCCTGGAGAAGGAAATGGCAATCCACTCCAGTATTCTTGCCTGGAGAATCCCATGGACGGAGAAGCCTAGTAGGTTACAGTCCACGGGTCGCAAAGAGTCGGACATGACTGAGCAACTTAAAAAAAAAAAAAAAAAGAGTTGAATCTTAGTGCAATAAGTGCTCTTTGATGAAAGACTCATCAATTCCCCAAGACAGAGTTAGGCATTCCCTTCTTAGTGCTTATTTGTGCCTGTTTCTATCTTCTAGCACTTAACACACTGTAAGTCCTTATCTCCAAGTGTGTTTGTCTCATTAGTTATTGTATTACTTTAAGAGTTCAAAAGGAGGACAGAATGAAATATTAATCAAGCACCAAATGTATATCAAGTGCAATAGTAGATCCTTCGTCAAACTTTCTCCCCATGTTTTTGTTGCTGTTGTTCAGTTGGTAAATCACCGACTCTGTGACTCCATGGACTACAGCATGCCAGGCTTCCCTGTCCTTAACCATCTCCCAGAGCTTCTTCAAACTCGTATTCATTGAGTCAGTGATGCTGTCAAATCTCATCCTTCTGCCACCCACTTTTCCTCCTGCCCTCGATCTTCTCCAGCATCAAGGACTTTTCCAATAAACTGGCTCTTCACATCAAGTGGCCAAAGTATTGGCGTTTCAGTTTCAGCATCAGTTCTTCCAATGAGTATGCAGGGTTCATTTCTTTTAGGATTCACTGGTTTGATCTCCTTGCAATCCAAGGGACTCTAAAGAGTCTTTTCCAGCACCATACTAAGATTATACAATTAAGAAAGAATAAGATATTCAGATACATAGTATGTTCACTTCAGAGCTTTCAAATTTTATGAAACAGTAATGGAAATGGAAATGGAGATTCATCATACTGAAAGAAATGGTATGATTTGCTTCAAACTTGCTGTAATCCACCAGTTCCAGCAATCTGTCTTTACTACGGTAGCCTAACTATATTGAACAGCTGAGTTGGCTTGCTGATTTGCTGTTTTGAAAGATGTGGGTGTAGAAGATGGTATTTCTTCTTCAATTTTTGAGATCTGCCTTCTTGGAACTAAGTTAGTTATATACTAAGTATATATGTATGACACATATATACTTCAAGAAAAACATCTGTTTCTTTCATCACTTTCAAATCAGTTTGAAGTGCTTATGTTCTAAATATTAATAAGCAACTCTAGGCTTCAGTATTGGTTAGGTCCCATTTAGTAAGACTGTATATACAAACTACATGCCCTGTAGAAACCATTCACTCTTCTAATAATATTCTGATTTCCATACAGATGGATGTTAAAACCAGTATTTGTTTATATATCTGAGAAAATGTACATTGGCTGTATATCTAGATGTCAGGGGTATGTAATCTCTTCAGTTCTGTCTCATCACAACAAAAATTTGAAGGCACGAACATTAAAGCCCTCAGTGTATCACAGCTCCTAGACAGACCATGTCATAGCTCTCGGCTCTCAGACAGACCATGTTATAGCTCTCAGACAGATCAGTGTTACAGCTTCGTGTTACAGCTCAGTTTTATTTAGAAATAAAAGGAAAATACATGCTGACCCAAAAGACACAAAGAGGAGAGAAAGAGAAAGAAAGAGAGACAGAAAGTGCATGCTCATGCACAGGAGCGAGAGACCCCCAGCCCTTTGGCTCCTCTTTTTATATGTTTTCTCCTCCCCCAGGCCTGCCCTATGTAAACTGGGCTAGCCAGGAGTGCTCTTTGTTCTCCTTGAGGTCCTCACTCCCGTCCTTGGACCTTCCTTTGATCTATTTTACTGGGCTTTTCCCTTCCTTGTCTTTTAGCCACCACCATTCTGGACTCCTGTTTCCTATGCTAACTACCTAACAAAAATAACAGTTTGTTTTTATTTGTTTTAATGTTAACATTTTAAATGTTTTATGTCAATAAAAATGCAATGCTAGTCATCAGATTACCAATAATAAGTTTTGATATCCTGTTTATACAGTGATTAAACTTTCATTTCACGTTGCTTGGACAATCTCTCTCCCCTTACTGAGCATGCTTATCCTCTACATTAAATCTTCAATCCCTCAATTACACTAGAACATGAGAAAACTAGTTAAATGTATTCAAAATACAATAAAATAAAAACATACGTATTTTAAGATAATAAAGTGGGCTTTCTTCTTAGGAAATTAAGAATGTCATCTAATTATCCTGATCTTTTTAGATTTGGACAATTCATCCCCCCACCCCACCCCACCCCCCACCCCCCAAAAAAGTAAAGAAAATCTTGAGCATCAAGTATGGCTTTTAGTTTCAAACAATTCCAGTAAAATATAGCACACAAATAAATTAATAATTCAAGAAAAAAGTTGCAGTTTGTCTGTGAGTTTCAATATTCCAAGAACTCCAAAGCAGACTTGGCTAGAGATAGTCTGTTAGTTCCTAGGGGAAATCAATACTCTTTAGAAAAGAAAAGGAGAAAAATAGCAAGAATTTTTTTTTCTCTTTTAAACAAACAAAAAAAATCTGCACCTAAATCTTGCTTCTAGAAGCTCAGAAAACTCACAGTCTCAGAGTTACAGTAACAAAGGTACACAAATGTGTCAGGTAAGTTGCCAGAAGTTAACTATATTCCCACTTGACAGGAAAGGAAAATGAAACTTTCTGCTCTTCCTGAATTCCTAAGGGAGCTCGATTTGATTATTCCTCTCCCCTCTCTGAAAACAGACATGTGGATATGATTGTTTATGAAAGGAATACATTTCAATCAACAGAACAAGGCACAGACATCAGTTTACCAGTGGAATACACTTTCATGATCTTGAATGGTTTTTCCTTTTAACTTAGAACAATTTTCAATAGTAAGTTAACTTTAGTGGTAAAAATATTGAATGAAATTGCAAAAGTATAACATCAATAAAGACAATGATTTTTTTAATTTTCCATGTGAATTCTGGACAGAGCCATATATAAAGGTACTCAAGATTCCTGTCACCCTGGGGACTGGTCTGCGATGGACATTGTCATCCTTATGTGATCAAGTTAAATGAAATTTTGGAAGTCTGGAAGGAAAATAAAGAAACAAAAAGAGCAGCTTAGGGGTATTTCTAGATAGAACAGAAAAATAATTTTCCCAGTCATGCCGTGGTTTTTGTTTGTTTCAGTTTTATAATTGGCAGGTTTTAATATTCAAGAAAAATTAAGTTTATCATAGATATATAAGAAAGAAAATTTCATGCAGACATAAGCTTCCATTTCAACTTTGTGCAACTTTCAGAATGAGAGTTACATATAAATAAAGTACTTTTTATAGTTCCCAAACTTCATAATTTTATGTTGTGATTTATATCAGGAATGTGGATTGCAGGAAGGAACAAAGGTAATTATTAACTATATGTTTATGAGTTTAAATCAGTTTTACCTGTGGCTAACAGAGATGCAGCTAACAAAGATGCAGAGTTTCTGGCATAGGAGGAAATGACAACCCACTCCAGTATTCTTGCCTGAAAAATTCCATGGACAGAGGAACCTGGGGTCACAAAGCGTTGGGCACTACTGAGCGACTAACACACAATAGAGAAGCTCAACTTTTGCTTCTTTCTTCTTCTTCAGTCAATTTAATTCACTTTGTTGGAGTCATTGTCAGTGCCAGGGTGACAGTTTAAGAATTTTGCCATTCCAGCTTCTTCTGTCTGATTGCCAAATGCTAAATCAATGTCCGTATACTGAAGGTTTTTCTCAAAATCCCAGAGAGCTGCTCTGTTTATCTGGGTTACAGAATAAATACGCTGAAAAATTATATCCCCTAGGGTCTGACTGATACGAGTTGGTAGAATATTCCAGTTCTCTAGACTCTCAGTTAGGATAACTCTAAAGTGTAAATTTTCCACTCCCTCCACCCCCAGAATTTCCCAGAAGGATCAATCTCTAGTTACCTGGAGGTAGTGGCTAGCCAAAAGCACCCTTTTTTTCTCTTTAAATTACTTTCTCACTTGCTCACAGGTATTTCCTTCACATCTCAAAGAAACTCTTTGAATTTTAATCCTAGTCTGTGGGTCAGTTTCTGGGAGAACTTAAACTAAGACACACTTCAATTTTAAACAAGTCAACTCTTATTTATTGAGAGTCTGGTATATTTCTTTTGATTAGCTAAGCTCAAGAATAAGGGTCATCCACTCAGATATACTTAAGAGGAGAACAGGAAACAAATTTAAGATGCAGACCAATGGAAACCTGCTGTACAAGATAGCACATGCCCTACCTAAGGAAGGCATTCACTATTCAGCTTCTGCAAATTATGCCATGCAAGATTGCCAATCTATACCTGCCAACTTTTCTAGATGTTCAAGGAAAGCTAAAAGTCTTTCAAATTTTGGTACTGTCAGCTAATTTAAAAATTTTTATTATTTTTATGATACTCTTTAATGCAACCTAAGCTCACCTGAGGACTGAATTTGACCCACAGCTTGTCTGTTTCTATACTCTTCACTAAGGATCAAAGATAAATGATGCCTGGTCCATATGTATTAAGGAAACTTGTAATGTAGATGGGATAATAGACATCCAAGCCACTATCTATGAGAATGAATTGAAGTGATAAATGAGAGAGAAATAATAAATATAATTGGCTGAGAGGAAAAGATGTTCTGTTCTGGAATGATGGGGAAGGATTGTTGGCCATGAATACATGTCAGAAAAATCTCTATGGAAAAATGATATGCCCGGTATAGAACTTCACATTGGCTAGTTTCTGTAGCTAGCACAGCTACAAAAGTGCGAAACTTGAAAGCAAGACCTGATCCATTACTCTCAAGGGTGGTATTTCCCAATCCTAATCTAATTTGGGGAATTATGACGTGCCTTGTCTGTCTCTAGAATGTTTACAGTGCCCATCAGCATGGACTAGCTCTAAGAGTCCCTCAGTGTAGAACCTTGCTTGCCTTGACTTCCCCAGCATCTCCTCACTGTTTTGGGTTCAGAACACTTGTCATCTATGTGGGAACACTGTTTGAGAACACTCCAAAAAATGATATTGTAGAGGCATCGCATTCTGGAGAAGGAAATGGCAACCCACTCCAGTGTTCTTGCCTGGAGAATCCCAGGGACGGGGGAGCCTAGTGGGCTGCCGTCTATGGGGTCACGCAGAGTCAGACACGACTGAAGAGACTTAGTAGTAGTAGAGGTATCACTGACTCTAGGAGAAATAACTAAAAGGGGATGGGATATAGTAATTGTCTATGTCAAATATAATTTTAAATAACAAATGTATCCAAATGTAAGTTCCCATTCTATAAAGCTGGGTATACCATAGCCAGGCCAAGACAGACATCTATAGGATGCTTTTGGGTGCATGAGTACGTGAATCTGAAGGCCAGTATGTTTAGAACTTCCCTGAACTGCCTTACTGACAGTGTTCCTCATTCTCTCACAACGGCATCTGGGAGTTGTTCTTGTGGCTTTTTAAGAAAGGTAGCCAAATTCTTGTAAGTATAATTGTTTGAAGCCTGAGTACTGGGTGGGCAGTTGAGAAGGAAGGCCATATGTGGGACACATCTCTGAATACAATACTTCAATGTCAGTATTAACAAGAAATAAAGTTGGCCCTATTTCAGAACATAAATCAATTTAGAGTACATTTATCCACTAGGATCAACAACTGAATAAAACCAGGGATTGCTTGGGTCCAAAAACAGAAAGGCACACCAAAAATCTTCTAATAGTCAGGAAGAGGGCAAACTCTTGTTATGAAAATTAGCATCTTTCTTTCTCATTTCCAAAGAACACTTGTGATCTGAAGTTAATCTATCCAATGTCATGTTGGTTTGAAATCCTCAGGGTGACTTTATATGAGGTGGCAAAGTAAAAGTTGCTTGTGGAAATCAATCCAGGTGGCAGAGTAAGAGGATGTGACACTCACCTATTCCTAAAGCTACATCAGGAGTATTGGATGTATTTGGAACTATTACATGGAGCTATTCTCACTGAAAATTATCTACTAACTGAAAGAAGGACATCTATAAAACCAAGCCTTTAAGAAAGATAAGCATCCCATAAAATTCAATACCAAAAAAAAAAAAAAGAAAGAAAAGAAAAGAAAACCAAACAAATAACCCAATCAAAATAGGAGCAGAAAACCTCTACAGACAGGCTTCAAAAAAAACCTTCAGATGGCTTACCAGGTACAAGAAAAGATGTTCATCATCATTTATTATTAGAGATATACAAATAAAAACAACAATGAGATCATCTCACACCTGTCAAAATGACTATCAAAAAACACTGGCTAGGATGTGGAGAAAAAGGAACTCTTGTACACTGTTGGTGGGAATGTAAATGGATGCAGTATGGAGTTTTCTCAAAAAACTATAAACAGAACTACCATATGATACAGTAATTACATTCCTGGGCATATATCTGGAAAAAATAAACACACTAATTCAAAAAGATATATGTACCCTATTATATTCAGAGCAGCGCTATTTACAATAGTCAAGATACTAAAGCAGAGGTATAGAATTAAGAGATATAATCTACTGTAAAATAAGTAAGCAACAAGGATATATTATGAAGCACAGAGAATTATAGTCATTATCTTTTAACTTTTGATAGAATATAATCTATAAAAATACCGAGTCATTATAGTGCATGCAGAGATCATTCTTTCTGAAAGAAAAGCAATACCAAAGAATGCTCAAACTACCGCACAATTGCACTCTTCTCACATGCTAGCAAAGTAATGCTCAAAAACTTCCAAGCCAGGATTCAATAGTACCTTAACCATGAACTTCCAGATGTTCAAGTTGGTTTCAGAAAAGGCAGAGGAACCAGAGATCAAATTGTCAACATCTGTTGGATCATCAAAAAGCAAGAAAGTTCCAGAAAAACATCTACTTCTGCTTTATTGACTACACCAAAGCCTTTGACTGTGTGGATCACCACAAACTGTGGAAAATTCTTAAGAGATGGGAATACCAGACCACCTGACCTACTTCCTGAGAAATCTGTATGCAGGTCAGGAAGCAACAGTTAGCTGGACATGGAACAACAGACTAGTCCCAAATAGGCAAAGGAGTACATCAAAGCTGTATATTGTCACCCTGCTTATTTAACTTATATGCAGAGTACATCATGAGAAATGCTGGGCTAGATGAAACACAAGCTGGAATCAAGATTGCTGGGAGAAATATCAATAACCTCAGATACGCAGATGACACCACCCTTATGGCAGAAAACAAGAAAAACTAAAGAACCTTTTGATGAAAGTGAAAGAGGAGAGTGAAAAAGGTGGCTTAAAACTCAGCATTCAGAAAAGTAAGATCATTACAGCTGGCCCCATCACTTCATGGCAAATAGATGAGGAAACAGGAAAACAGTGAGAGACTTTATTTTTCTAGGCTCCAGAATCACTGCAGATGGTGACTGCAACCATGAAATTAAAAGACACTGCTCCTTGGACACCATATTGAAAAGCAGAGACATTACTTTGCCAACACAAGTCCATCTAGTCAAGGCTATGGTTTTCCCAGTAGTCATGTATGGATGTGAGTGTTGGACTATAAAGAAAACTGAGCATTGAAGAATTGACGCTTTTGAACTGTGGTGTTGGAGAAGACTCTTGAGAGTCTCTTGGACTGCATGGAGATCAAACCAGTCCATCCTAAAGGAAATCAGTCCTGAATATGCATTGGAAGGAGTGATGCTGAAGCAGAAACTCCAGTACTATGGCCACCAAAGATGTGAAGAATTGGCTCATTTGAAAAGACCTTGATGCTGGGAAAGATTGAAGGCAGGAGAAGGGAACGACAGAGGATGAGATGGTTGGATGGCATCACCAACTCAATGGACATGAATTTGAGTAAGCTCCAGGAGATGATGATGGACAGGGAAGCCTGGTGTGCTGCAGTCCATGGAGTCGCAAAGAGTCGGACACAACAAAGTGACTGAACTGAACTGAACTGATGCTATATACACTATTGTAAATAAAGTAAATTAAAATTAAATTTTTTCTCACAGAAGCTATTATAAATAGCGGAAAATGAATATAGCCATATTTTTGTTTGTGATGTCTATGACTGTAAAGATACTTTTTTAAATAAGAAATAATATATATTGTATATCTGCAAAAAAATAGTTACTTGCCTTCTAATGGCATTATATTTATTGGAAGAAATTATTTGGAAACAATATATCTGCTAAAGACCTAATATACAAAATATTCAAAGAATTCATATAACTCAATAGGAAAAAACTAAGCCATTAGTTTGAAAAAGTATGAAGAAGATCTGAATAGACATTTTTCCCAAGAAGACTTACAGATTGTCAACATGTATGAAAGTGAAAAGATACTCTACATCATTAAGAATCAGGGAAACACAAATCAAGCCACAGTGAGTTATCAGGTCACACTTGTTAGAATGCCTATGTGGAAAGACTGCAAATAGCAAGCAATGGTGAGAACACGGAGAAAAGAGGACCCTTGTGTTGTGTTCTGTGTATGTGAGTGACTATGACTGTTTTTCCAAGTAAACTGTAAGAAAGTTGAGAGTATTTTTTTTCCTTCATTTACTCATTTCTATGCAGAACGGAATGGCAACCCTCCTTCAGTATTCTTACCTGTGAAATCCCGTGGACAGAGGAGCCAGGCAGGCTACAGCCCAGGGGATGGCAAAAGAGTCGGACACAACTTAGAGACTAAACAACAATCAATGCATTTCTAATGCCAAACACAAGGTAGAATGCTCAGTAAATTTTTCTTGCCATGAATAAATGAATGTGTCTGGTTCAATGTAGCCAAAACATACTGAGATCAATTCCGCAGGTTTTAAATTGTTAGTGGTCATAAAATCGCGGAAGCCACAACAGCTGAGATTCCCAACTCACTTCTAATGAAACAAGATTTCTGTGAACTTACCTTGAGGCTTGACTTAGTACAATTGCTGGGAGTGAGCTTATATTTTTCTAATGTTCACTCTTCTCTGTGAATGGTTACCCACCCCTCTCTTCCTCGGCATTCCTAACAGGAAATCATGCAAAATAAACCTCAACTACCCATGAAATATCCCTTCTTTTATGCTCTCTCTCTAGTGTATCCCCTCAAAAATATTTTGGCACAGATTTGATCATTTCATCACCGGAAGAAATTCTCTATAATCATCAAGTGTCAGAAACCCCTGGACAATAGAGGAATCTTTGGCAGCAAATGCCTTCCAAAACTGTTCCGTTCTGATTGTGCTCCATTTAGTTTGCCAGTCAACTTAAGTAATCTAACAGAAAACTGTTAGATTATCATCTGTTTAATAACAGATATTAAACAGCCCAAGGGGTCCATGGACTATTATAACAAATATCGACTGTTAGATTATTAACAGTTATCCAATTATCATGTAACATTATTAAGCTACTGCATTCAATGCAGACAATTCATTTTCTCTAAGATAATAAACAAAGTACCGTGTCCAAATGAAGTGAAGTGAAAGTCGCTCAGCTGTGTCCAACTTTTTGCGACCCTTTGGACTATACAGTCCATGGAATTCTCCAGAACAGAATACTGGAGTGGGTAGCCTTTCCCTTCTCCAGGGGATCTTTCCAACCCAGGGATGGAACCCAGGTCTCCTGCATTGCAGGTGGATTCTTTACCAGCTGAGCCACAAGGGAAGCCCAAGAATACTGATGAGAGTAGCCTATCCCTTCTCCAGGGGATCTTCCTGACCCAGGAATCAATCTGGGGTATCCTGCATTGCAAGCAGATTCTTTACCAACTGAGCTATCAGGAAAGCCCTTGTCCAATCCATAGTATAAATGTCTATATATTAACTCTTCTGGGGTTTAGCTTGTTTGTATCAGTGAATGCTAACCAAGTCTCCCAAAAGAAGTTCTAAGAACAGTCTGTGATCTGTCAGATGTTGTTGGAACTGGAGTTCCTGGAAAGAGAGGAGGAGAGACTATACCTTAGACCTGAAGACAAGAGACAACATTGTTTGATCTTAACTGTGATCTCCTTCATTTTATCTGGCTCTGTCTGTACTCCATCCACACACTGTTAATTCAGCATATATTTGGGAAATCCTTGTTTAAGCCCTGGTGGCTCAGACTGTAAAGAATCTGTCTGCAATGCAGGAGACCCATATTTGATACCTGGGTCAAGAAGATCCCCTAGAGAAAGGAATGGCAACCCACTCCAGTATTTTTGCCTGGAGAATTACATGGACAGAGGAGCCTAGCAGGCGATGGTCCATGGTGTCACAGAGAGTCGAATATGACTGAGTGACTAACACTCTACCCTGTTCTATGTATTGGCCTAAACATGGGAATCACACAGTTAAATGAGACATGAACTCTGCCTTCAATGATCTTACAATTAAGGAGGATAAAAGCTATATTTAAATTATTTGAATACAGCATGGGAAATGTTATTTATAGAGGTAAGTGTTGGAATAACTGAAGTGACCTCTATTTGAATTAAATAGAAAATGCTGACATAATAATAAGTTTTGGGATTGTATCTTTCAAAGTTAGTAGAATTTGATTAAGCAAATGAAGCAAAAAGGAAAAATAAAATTTCAAGCAGGAGGGATAATATGTTCAAGGCACAGGGAAGTACAGGGGAATGGCACACTTGGGGACTGCAAGTAGTTTTACATAGACAGAATTAAGGATGCCTTTGTGGCTTCCCCAATGATATCAGCAGGTAAAGAAACTGCCTGCAATGGAGGAGATATGGATTTGATCTCTGAATTGGGAAGATCCTGTGGAGGAGAAAATAGCAACTCACTCCAGTATTCTTGCCTAAAAAGTCCTGTGGACAGAAGAACCTGGTGGACTACAGTCCATAGGGTCGTAGGGTCAAATGCCATTCAGCACACACACAGCACATAGGAAATAATAGGAAAATTCGGCTGAAAAGTTAAAATTCAAATCATTTATTGCCTATATGTCATGTTAACAGTGTCAGACTTTATTTTTGGGGGCTCCAAAATCACTGCAGATGGTGACTGCAGCCATGAAACTAGAAGACGCTTACTCCTTGGAAGAAAAGCTATGACCAACCTAGATAGCATATTAAAAAGCAGAGACATTACTTTGCCGACTAAGGTCCATCTAGTCAAGGCTATGGTTTTTCCTGTGGTCATATATGGATGTGAGAGTTGGACTGTGAAGAAGGCTGAGTGCCGAAGAATTGATGCTTTTGAACTATGGTGTTGGAGAAGACTCTTGAGAGTCCCTTGGACTGCAAGGAGATCCAACCAGTCCATTCTGAAGGAGATCAGCCCTGGGATTTCTTTGGAAGGAATGATGCTAAAGCTGAAACTCCCGTACTTTGGCCACCTGATGCGAAGAGTTGACTCAATGGAAAAGACTCTGATGCTGGGAAGGATTGGGGGCAGGAGGAGAAGGGGACAACAGAGGATGAGATGGCTGGATGGCATCATGGACTCGATGAACGTGAGTCTGAGTGAACTCCAGGAGATGGTGATGGACAGGGAGGCCTGGCATGCGATTCATGGGTCGCGAAGTCGGACACGACTGAGCGACTGAACTGAACTGAACCGAATATGACTCCATATTTCCTTTTCAGTTATCTTCCTTATTTGTAATCCTTTGGAAACAGAATAAATTTGGACAATCTCCCCCAAAAAAACAAACTGTAACTTAGGAAAGAATGTAGATTGAGATGAATAAATAACCTTTCCCAGTTCTACACATTAGCCAAATGTAATCAGTAACTCAGTCCCAACTCTAGCTAGCTGCATTCTGGAAACCTTGGAAGGCAGTTAAAGAGATGGGAATACCGGATCACCTGACCTGCCTCTTGAGAAACCTGTATGCAGGTCAGGAAGCAACAGTTAGAATTGGACATGGAAAAACAGACTGAATCCAAATTGGGAAAGGAGTACATCAAGACCGTATATTGCCACCCTGCTTATTTAATTGTATGCAGAGTACATCATGAGAAATGCTGGGGTGGATGAAGCACAAGCTGGAATCAAGGTTGCTGGGAAAAATATCAATAACCTCAGATATGCAAATGACACCACCTTTATGGCAGAAAGCAAAAAACTAAAGAGCCTTTTGATGAAAGTAATAGAGGTGAGTGAAAAAAGGTGGCTTAAAATTCAACATTCAGAAAACTAAGATCATGGCATCTGGCCCCATCACTTCATGACAAATAGGTGGGGAAACAATGGAAACAGTGAGAGACTTTATTTTGGGGGGCTCCAGAATCACTGCAGATGGTAACTGCAGCCATGAAATTAAAAGTTGCTTGTTTCTTGGAAGAAAAGCTATGACCAACCTAGACAGCATGTTGAAGAATAGATACATTACTTTACCAACAAAGGTCCATCTAGTCAAAGCTATGTTTTTTTCAATAGTCATGTGTGGATGTGACAGTTGGACTATAAAGAAAGCTGAGCACTGAAGAATTGATGCTTTTGAACTGTGGCATTGAAGAAGACCATTGAGAGTCCCGTGGACAGCAAGGAGATCCAACCAGTCAATCTTAAAGGAAATCAGTCCTGAATATTCATTGGAAGGACTGATGCTGAAGCTGAAACTCCAATACTTTGGCCACCTGATGAGAAGAAATGACTCACTGGAAAAGACCTTGATGCTGGGAAAGATTGAAGGTGGGAGGAGAAGGGGATGACAAAGGATGAGACGGGTGGATGCCATCACCGACTCAATGGACATGAGTTTGAGTAAACTCTGGGAGTTAGTGATAGACAGGGAGGCTTGGCCTGTTGCAGTCTATGGGGTCACAAAGAGTCAGACACGACTGAGTGACTGAAGTGAACTGAACTGAACAATCCCATCTCTAGCTAACTGCATTCTGGAAACCTTGGAAAGCAGTAAATGTCTAAGTGAATGAGATAAATTACTCATTAGAAAACCCCACATAAGAGAATCAGAACAAGGAATTAAAAAGCCCAGGGTGGAACTCAGAAAATGGGAATTCTGGACCCAGTTCTGAAGATGTCATCTCAAGTTTTAAAAATGAGTAATTCACTTGAGTTCCAGTGTGAATTGCTCCTCTAAACAATTTTGTCTTCCCTCAATGTTTTGATGAGGGTTGGATGAAAGATGGCAGCAGCTGGTAGGCTCTCAAGGGTCAGGAAGTAATGCCAAATTCCAGAAAACGATGGACTGACTCCTCAAGGCAGTCATGTGGAGGTGCGAATGCAAAATATTGGAGAAAATGTAACCCTTCCCACAATTTATGAAGATTTGCCTTACATTAAAGCTTATCAGTTTAACCACTGAACCAGAGTATTTAACACTTTTTTTTTTTTTAATTAGGGATGTTGGAGCCAGCTTTCAAGATGAAAACATTTCTGCTCCTCAAGTAAGGAGATGAAGTCAGGTAGAAGTTAAATAACTTGCTATACCAGTTTCCTATTGCTGCCATAACAAAATACCACAAACAGGGCGGCTTAAAGCAATGTCTCACAATTCTAGAGGCAAGAACTATGAAATAAAAATGTGCACAGATTGTGCTTTCTATGATGGCTCTAGGTGTAGAGAACTGTTCCTTTCCTCTTTTAGCTTCTGGTGTTTGCTGGCAATTCTTTGCATTCCTTGGCTTGTAGATGCACCACTCCTGTTACATGGCCATCTTCAGTGTGTTTTGCAGTAAATTACGGCCATGACCAATTAGATGTAAGCAAAATGTGGTGCTGAATTTCTGGTAAAGTTGCTTAAAAACAAACAACAACAACAACAAAAACTGATTCTGCACAAAAGTGAGTCCTTATTGTTCTTCTACTGTTTTGATATCCCTGAAATATGGACATGCTAGCCGGAGCTCAAAGAGCAATGAGGAACTGTAAGGTGATTTTGAGGACAGAAGCCATGTGCTCTGGAGAAGCAGATGGCATAAAAGAGCCATAAAGTGAGTTCTGGTTTACCTAAATCCTTTGCCTTTGTGTGAAGTAACAAGCCCTTGTGAATTTAGTCAAGCCCCTGCTACTAATAGCTGAACAGATTCCTCACTAATTAATTCTCCCATTGAAATGTAGGTTTCATGAAAGCCAGCTGCAAATTGTCTTTTCCAACATTGTGGTTTTTAATGTCTGGTATAGTGCTTGGTACATTGTACATGATCAGTAAGCATTTTTAAAATAAATGAACAAAACCTTTCAACTATCCAGCATCTGTCTATTCATTGAAAAATATGAAGGATATAAATGTACAAGGCTTTATATTTGATATAAACGTCTGCCATAATTGAAAAACTGGCAGGTAAATAGGCATGTTTGTTTAGCAACTTTATTAATTTTATTGTATTTATTGATCACAGTTTTGTTCAAAATATATGTTAAGAATTATAGTGAAATAACTTTTGTCTCAGTATCAACATTTTACAACCTTGATTAAATTGATGAGCATTTTTAATGCCACCTATGGAGAATGAAATGGCAACCCACTCCAGTGTTCTTGCCTGGAAAATCCCAGGGATGGGGAGCCTGGTGGGCTGCCATCTCTGGGGTCACACAGAGTTGGACACGACTGAAGCGATGCAGCAGCAGCAGCATGAATCTGACATTGAGCTAAGAGTTTTCAGTATATATTGGTTACCAGTCTCAGTTTATAAGCTTAGCTGAACCAGACATTGTATTTCTTTATCTTATTCAATTTAAATGATTTGAGCCTAGCATAGGTAGTTGACGAAATTCTCAGTAAGAGTTATAACTGGAATTTCTTTCCACCACAAGTTTGACCAAGATGTCAGGTTCTGATGCATATCCAAAGGGTTAGGAAGTCTTTCTGCTAAAGGTTCTTTGATCACCCATTTTTCTATTACATCTCTGTCTCATAGTTCATGATTCCTTAGGTTCAGCAAAGCACAGTTATAAGACTCTATGAAACAGCACAGGTTCTCAGATCAGGGTGATTTAAAGGTATTGCTATGCCTCATTGGGGTCCTTCTTACTAACCTTCTCCTCCCACCCACTGGGAATTTCTTTTCCCACATTTCTCTGGTCTACATAACTGTCTCCTTCCCCAACTTCAACACAGCAGAAATATTTTCTTTTTCTTTCTTTTTTTTTGCAAAAAGTAAGAAGCAACATTACTAACTTTGAACAACTTGTGCTTTCTGCCCTGTAAATAGTACAAAGACCTAAAAGAAAGAGCCTATGTGAAAGCAGAGAGTGGAACAACACAGAGAAGAAAATAGATATAAATCTTTCAAAATAATTTTATACTACATGAAGATCATTTTGAATTCCTCATTGACCTAGCAAAAAGGAATAGTTTTTCCCACTATGCAGATAAAAAAGTAAAAGCTCATAAATCTAAATGAGAATGTGGTTAGATCGTGATTGACCATGGATTTCAACCCAAGCATCTCTATGTTTAGAAATCCTGTCCTCCTTTCCTCTAGTACAGTAGTTTTCAGGCTGTTATTTTATAGAGATTGGGTGTCCCATGAGATTTGCCAGTGGAAACCAAGATTCTCAGGAGAGTTTTAAATGGACATATTCCCTGGTGGATTCCCTCTCTTAGTCAGTGTGGTTCTGCATTTACCCACTGGAAGATTCAATTCCTAGGCAGGTTGATAAGAAATCCGGGGTCCCCCAGGAGGAGAAAGGGGTCTGGAGCTCTCAAGGAGGAGATAGGGGTCTGGAATTCTCATAGAAAAGGAAAGGACAAACACTTTTATTTTTCTACATTCCTTGGTCTTAGTCACATAAAAGGTTTTTTTCTTTAAATCCAGAGCTGATGATTACACAACAAAACAGCTCAGCTTAAACTCTATGCTAAGGATCATATAACAACAAAGTATCCTGCTTGAGGACAATTTTTCCTTCTTGAAAACCTTCTGACTAATCCTGTTATCTTAAAATGTATATTATGGGAGCGGGTCTGGTAAGATCTTTCTATTATTAGTTCTAATCTTGTCATTTTAAAATGTAAATTGTGAGAGTGGGTCTAGTGAGATCTTTACAACCTTGAGACATTCCTTTTATTTATTGTAATAATCAATTTAAAAAGTATATAGCTCCCTTGCTAAAACTAGCGAGGGGGCACTCTCCGTCCCCCTTCCGATGTCTGTATCAGAAGCTTTCTCTGTCCCCTTTTCACTTTAATAAAACTCTGCTACAGGAAAGCTCTTGAGTGATCAAGCCTGGTCCCTAGTCCTGAAGCTAAATCTTCTTCCTCAGAGATCACAAATCTGACATCTTTCACCATAAGATATCACTGCTTAGCAGTTGTCCATAAAATTAAGTAAAACTATAGGTTCCCATTGCTTAAGACGTTTCAACCTTTGTAGCTTTTTTTTTTTTCCCATTTGCCTACACAGCCCTGTCATTTGTGCACAAATGAAATAGATAGCTCAGAACTCTTCAAGAGTTTAGTCTGGCACTGTTTAAGGCATATACAAGTAATTGTTTCTTAATATTAAAATGCCAAAATTCAAAGTTTAATATACTTTAAAACTTTGAGCTGGTTAACAGTCACCCACATATGAAATGTTCTCTCCCTCATGTTTTATGTGTATAGGCTTATTTTAGTGAGAAAGAGATGTATCTATGGTGCCCATCCCTGGGAATTAATTCAGCATTATCAAATAGGAGCAGGCATACTATAAAACTCACACTTGTGTCTTTGAGCATATAAATCACCATTGAAAAGTTGTTGCTACCTGCTACTTGGAATCCAGAATCACAGTAAGAAGAAAGTTCTGTTTCTGTATTTCAGTGTCTGGTGTTTCTCTAGATGTCTACACTTCCAGAAGAGATTGGAACTCTAAATCCATATTCTTCTGTTCCACCCTTGTTATAATATGATAAAATCTGATATTCTTGGAAGATAAAGATGTACTTAAGAATATTTCTATTTATTAGCATTTTAAAATAAATTAAAGTTTTCCCATAGAAAAATAATCTTCCTAATCTTAGAGGAAAGAGAAACGATTGAGTAAGAAAAATCTTAGATGATACCAAAGTTTCAAATCAGAGACTATCAAAGTGGCATTGAGGAAATAGGTATTATATTAATTTCCTTACTTCTCAAACTCACTACTATCCACTGGGCTTAGGAGATGTAAAGGCAGCTTTTTTTTCTACATACGTGTATATATATATATATATATATATATATATATATATATGTTAGAGTTTCACTTGAATAGTCTTTGGCTTTATTTATTTTAAAAATTAAATACAAAGGACATAAAATCCAAACAGACTTCATTTTCTTATATGATCTGGAAATGATAAAGCCCAAAAAGGCTAATAGGTTCACCAATGACCTTATCAACATTAACATCAGAGCCTAAATTCAAACTCAGTCTAGCTCCAAATCAATGTCTTTGACCCCTATGCTATTTTGTCTAAGATTACAACACAGCAATAATTTCCATAGACTGTCAACTGGACTTAGGCAATTTGAATACCCTCTCCCAGTGATACAGCATGTATTCTATATAACAAGAGTATGATCTGAAAATAAATGCTTTTGCCTCCTCTTTCCTGGTGGTTGTCATAAAGTTGTATATAGAAAGCATGCAATACATACTTTATTGATTAATTATTTAAAACAACTATTTACTTTTAAAATATTCATCAAATCTCCAGGCCCTGGGGATACAAAGAGGAATTGTAAGCAGACCATTGTTCTCAATGCACTGTGCAAAGGTAGTTGCTAGGGTGAGGAGAAAGGTAAAATACAGCCTAGACACTTCCACCAACAGTGCATCCAGGAGATTCAAGTCACCAGAGGTGTGTCTTTTCCTAATTTGCCATTTTTCTAATTCTTTCTTATGCAGAGCTTGCTGCAAGTGGGTTTAGACTAGTAGTTTCTCACCAGCCAGCAAGTAAATCTTTACAGGACAAGCAAGTCCTCTCCAGCAACCTCACCTTTACATGAAATCTTATCAGACACCACCCTACCAATACTAATACCTCCCTTCCCACACCAAGATTGGTCACCCCATTTCTAAACCCCCAAATTGACATCATTATTTCTGATTCCTCACCTGCTCATGCCAACTCTCTCACCTGGTATCTTTTGCTTCTAATAAATTCTAATCATTAATTGCTCAAAATCTAGTTCAACCACTATTCATTCTGAGCTCTTTATCCTACTCTATGATTATCCACCATTTCTTCAGTTTCTTTGTTATTATAATTTATTATGGCAATTATTGACCAGAGATTCGTCTCTGTAATCAAGTAGCTTCCTCAAGTATGTGAGGTTTCTCTCTTCAGCTAGATAGGAAGTTTATATCATATATTCAGAAAAATAGATTAACTTCTTTGTACATCCAAAAGGTTTTATTAAACATGTATTCAATTGCATTGTTCCTAGCAATAAAGGTATTATTCCAGGAACTAAGAATGCATGTAAAACTCTAATAGAAATATTGTACATTTAATGAGAATTTCATAAGTATTTTTATATTCATACAAGAATGAATAAATGAATTAATGAACAGTGATTAAACAGTAGGTCATCCTGAAAAATTCTTCTATTGCAATCACATATGGTTATTCTAATCAAAATTCCATAAAAGTGAAATAATGAAAAGAGTTAAATAAAAGGCAAAGTACACCCAAAACTAAAAAATGGAAATAAATTCATTTTTCAATTAGTCACTAGCATATTTCCTTCTTCAATAACAAAGACATATGTTGGAGCTATCTCAAGGGTCCATTGGTTCTCTATTTGCAATGGAGATCACTCATCCTTGAGTGTCACCATATGTAAATTAGGTCTGTTAAGCATTAAAAGGTTTTGTTGTAATTAAAAGTACATTCTTATTTACCAAGTGAAATTGGCCTTTTTAATTTTCAATATCCAGTGTATTCTATCCTGTATCTAATGTGTTAGATCCTGTATCTGTGTTTTCAAATCACCCCCATCCTAGTTATTCTGTTCTCCATATATTTATTCTCCCCTGCAAAGATCAATGTTACAGTCTATAGACAGACCCCACTCCATCTTTAAGAACCCTGCAGCCATAAGGAGTGGAACATTGATAAACTGATATCTTTCTAAGGAAAGTCAAAAAAAAAAACTAAGAAACTTAATTTCTTTATTAATCTTTGCTTTTGATTCAGGAAATAGATTCAGTTTAAAAAGGTGGAAAGTATGAAGTTGTATGGCTATTTTAAGAAAGGGAGTCAGTCTGGGCAATCCAGAAGGGAGAGAGTGGAAAGTATGAAGTCATATGGCCATTTTCACATGTTTCATTCACTTTGTTCATCTGTAGTATTTTCATCCTGAATATACTCTATTCCTTAAAAAAAAATACTATCTTAAAAATCCACAAGTTGCTATCAGATGGGAGAGAAGGCTAATATTGAGTACTCCTTTTGCATCAACAGTATGTGGGAAGTTTAATCTGTTAGAACACCTATGAAAAGATACTCCCACCAAGCTCAGACTGAATTAAATAAAAGAGAAAATTGTTTGGGTCATGAAACTCAATGTCTATGTTCTTGTTTCATCGTGTCACAATATATTTAGGAATCTGTCTTTTTGTATCTCTCACCTTTATCTTTCCCTGTGTTAGATTTCTGTTACAACATGATCTTGGCATGGTAACACCAAGATGTTTAGACTAATATTTTATTATCTGTGGCAGAGGTCAGCAAACTACAGCCCATGGGCCAAATCTCTTCTGACACCTGTTTTTACATAGAGCTTACAGGAATACTGCCAAACTTATTGGTTTATATATTGGTTAAGGCTGCTTTTGCACTACAAAGGCAGAGTGGGTAGTTACAATAAAGACCAAATGACTCACAAACCTAATTTTAAAAAATATGACTCTTTATAGACACAGTGATCTGACCTATGAGCTATAGCAACACAAAATGGATTTTTTATAGTTCAGTTCAGTTCAGTTCAGTCGCTCAGTCATGTCCGACTCTTTGTGACCCCATGAATTGCAGCACACCAGGCCTCCCTGTCCATCACCAACTCCTGGAGTTCACTCACACTCACATCCATCGAGTCCGTGATGCCATCCAGCCATCTCATCCTCTGTCGTCCCCTTCTCTTCCTGCCCTCAATCCCTCCCAGCATCAGAGTCTTTTCCAATGAGTCAACTCTTCGCATAGGTGGCCAGAGTACTGGAGTTTCAGCTTTAGCATCATTCCTTCCAAAGAAATCCCAGGGCTAATCTCCTTCAAAATAGACTGGTTGGATCTCCTTGCAGTCCAAGGGACTCTCAAGAATCTTCTCCAGTACCACAGTTCAAAAGCATCAATTCTTCGGTGCTCAGCCTTCTTCAGTAGTTCCCCACAAACGTCTTGGATTATGTCTCATTTGTGTTATATGTCAATTTCTGCATCACCAGTTCAGTTCAGTTCAGTCACTCAGTCGTGTCCAACTGTTTGCAACCCCATGAACTGCAGCACACCAGGCCTCCCTGTCCATCACCAACTCCCGGAGTCACTCTGACTCATGTCCACTGAGTCGGTGATGCCATCCAGCCATCTCATCCTCTGCCGTCCCCTTCTCCTCCTGCCCCTAATCCCTCCCAGCATCAGAGTCTTTTCAAATGAGTCAACTCTTCACATGAGGTGGCCAAAGTACTGGAGTTTCAGCTTCAGCATTAGTCCTTCCAAAGAACACCCAGGACTGATCTTCGGAATGGACTGGTTGGATCTCCTTGCAGTCCAAGGAACTCTCAAGAGTCTTCTCCAACATCATAGTTCAAAAGCATCAATTCTTCGGCACTCAGCTTTCTTCACAGTCCAACTCTCACATCCATACAGGACCACAGGAAAAACCATAGCTTTGACTAGATGGACCCTTGTTGGCAAAGTAATGTCTCTGTTTTTGAATATGTTGTCTAGGTTGGTCATAACTTTCCTTCCAAGGAGTAAGCGTCTTGACTGCAATCACCATCTGCAGTGATTTTGGAGCCTAGAAAAATGAAGTCTGACACTGTTTCCACTGTTTCTCTGTATCACAAGCACTGACCAAAGGTTTGGGCTTCCATAATAAGCCAATCTAGGTTCACTCACCCATGGATAAGGCTGGGATAGAGCCAGCCTCATCTGAATCACATAAATTGATGGTGAGAAAGAAGTTACTCCCAGAAGACATGCATGAAGAAAGAGTGGATTCTGGGCATATTAGTTTACTAAGGCTGCAGTAACAAAGTCCCACACACTACCTCAGACGACAGAAATTCATTGTAGTTTTGATCCCAAAATCAAGCAGTCAGCAGAGCTGGTCCCTCCTGAGAACTGTTATGTGAAGATCTGTTCCAGATCTCTCTCCTTAGTTTGTGGATGGCCATCTTCTCTCTGTATCTCTTACATGACATTCTCGTGGTCCAAATTTCCCTTTTTAAAGAGAAATTTCCTTTTAAATTTAATTTTTATTTTGCTTTGGAATATAGTTGATGTGCAATATTGAGTTAGTTTCAGATGTACAACAAAATGATTCACTTATACATACACATATATCCACTCTTCTTCAGATTCTTTTCCCATATATTATTACAGAATATTGGGTAGAGTTCTCTGGGCTATACAGTAGGTCCTTGTTGGTTATTTATTTTATATATAGAATTGTATATATGTTCATCTCAAACTCCTAATTTGTCCTTACCCCTACATTTCCCTTCTGATAACCGTAACTTTGTTTTTGAAGTCTATTAGTATGTTTCTGCTTGGTAAATGATTTCATTTGTATCTTTTTATATTCCACATATATTTGATATCATATAATATTTGTTTTTCTCTGACTTACTTCACTTGGTATGATAATCTCTAGGTCCATCTATCCATGTTGCTGCAAAAGGCATTAATTCTTTTTTATGGTGAAAATCACAGAGGAAATCAAAATTACATAGAGACAAATAATGAAAACATGACAAATTTCTCTTTTTTATGAAGACACCAGACATATTATATTAGAGTCTACTCTAATGAACTCATTTAACATAATTGCATCAGCAACCACTCTATTTTCAAATAATTCTAACATAAGGTTAGGATTTCAGCTTAGTAGTAGTGTGTCCATAAACTTTATAGGGACACAAAAATCACCTCATAATACTAGGCCAGCAAAGATTCAATTATCCCTAAAACTCTGTTCTCGCTTTCCAGCTTGCCCAACTTCCCTACATATTTTGGGTACAGTATTATGGCTTCATATTAGAGAATGAAAAAGTCATTAAAATGTACCTGAGTACTCAAATTAAGTGAGGAATCTTTAGAAGGTCTTCCCAAGTGGCTCAGTGGGAAAAGAATCCACCTGCCAATTCAAGAAACACCAGAGACTGGGCCTTATCCCTGGGTCAGGAAGACCCCAGGAGGAGGAAATGGCAACCTACTGCTGTTTCTTGCCTGGGAAATCCCATGGACAGAGGAGGCTGGTAGCTACAGTCCATGCGGTCGCCTAGAGTCAGACACTACTGAGCATGAGCACTACTACTACTCGGAGAAGGCAGTGGCACCCCACTCCAGCACTCTTGCCTGGAAAATCCCATGGACAGAGGAGCCTGGTGGGCTGCAGTCCGTGGGGTCGCTAAGAGTCGGACACGACTGAGTGACTTCCCTTTCACTTTTCTTCATGCATTGGAGAAGGAAATGGCAACCCACTCCCAGGACTCTTGCCTGGAGAATCCCAGGGATGGAGGAGCCTGATGGGCTGCCATCTATGGGGTCACACAGAGTCAGACACGACTGAAGCGACTTAGCAGCAGCAACTACTACTACTAACTCTTTAGAAAATTACAAGGCTTTGGATTAGTATTTGAAACATTATTTCAAATGATAATGACTCTCTTTCAACAATATTTGGGTTCCAGACATTATACTTAGGTCACCATACATTATTTCACTTCATGCTTGCAATAAACACATGATAGACATTACTGTTTTTACTTATGAATGAAGAAAGAAACTCCAGAGAATTTAGGGATATAAGACTTGGGGAATTTGTAATTCTACCAAATGATACAGCAATTAAGAGAGTAGAGTAAGAATTAGAAGTCAAATCTACATGAGACCAGAGCCCAAATTCTTGGCACTCTCCTGCAATACTGCAAACAAATAAGATATGGACACAAAATGCTCCAAACTTAGGGAAAGAAAACAGTATCCTGGAAGCAGAAGGAGTCATAAAAAAGACTAGAGACTTTGTAGTTGGACTTCTTGTTTCTAATGATTGGCTAGTTTAAAGACTTAAGACAGCAAACTTAATTAAACCTCAATTTCATATTCTGTAAAATAGAAGATTATGAAACCTATCTCATGAGAGGGTCATGAAGATTAACTGAGATAACACATAAAGGGTGTTTTGAACAGTTTCTGGCACATTAATGCTAGATATAGTTGTGGTCAATATAATCACAAGGAACTCCTTATTACCAAATTCAGACTAAAATTGAAGAAAGTAGGGAAAACCGCTAGACCATTCAGGTATGACCTAAATCAAATCCCTTATGATTATACAGTGGAAGTGAGAAATAGATTTAAGGGCCTAGATCTGATAGATAGAGTGCCTGATGAACTATGGAATGAGGTTCGTGACATTGTACAGGAGACAGGGATCAAGACCATCCCCATGGAAAAGAAATGCAAAAGCCAAATGGCTGTCTGGGGAGGCCTTACAAACAGCTGTGAAAAGAAGAGAGGTGAAAAGCAAAGGAGAAAAGGGAAGTTATAAGCATCTGAATGCAGAGTTCCAAAGAATAGCAAGAAGAGATAAGAAAGCCTTTTCGGTGATCAATGCAAAGAAATAGAGGAAAACAACAGAATGGGAAAGACTAGAGATCTCTTCAAGAAAATTAGAGACACCAGGGAACATTTCATGCAAAGATGGGCTCGACAAAGGACAGAAATAATCTGTACCTAACAGAAGCAGAAGATATTAAGAAGAGGTGGCAAGAATACACAGAAGAACTGTACAAAAAAGATCTTCATGACTCAGATAATCACTATGGTGTGATCACTCACCTAGAGCCAGACATCCTGGAATGTGAAGTCAAGTGGGCCTTAGGAAGCATCACCATGAACAAAGTTAGTGGAGGTGATGGAATTCCAGTTGAGCTATTTCAAATCCTAAAAGATATTGCAGTGAAAATGTTGCACTCAATATGCCAGCAAATTTGGAAAACTCAGCAGTGGCCACAGGACTGGAAAAAGTCAGTTTTCATTCCAATCCCTAAGAAAGGCAATGCCAAAGAAAGCTTAAACTACCGCACAATTGCACTTGTGTTACACGCTAATAAAGTAATGCTCAAAATTATCCAAGCCAGGCTTCAATAATATGTGAACCATGAACTTCCAGATGTTCAAGCTGGTTTCAGAAAAGGCAGGGGAACCAGAGATCAAATTGCCAACATCTGTTGGATCATGGAAAAAGCAAGGGAGTTCCAGAAAAACATCTACTTCTGCTTTATTGACTATGCCAAAGCCTTTGACTGTGTGGATCACAATAAACTGTGGAAAATTCTGAAAGAGATTGGAATACCAGGCCACCTGACCTGCCTCTTGAGAGAGCTGTATGCAGGTCAGGAAGCAACAGTTAGAACTGGACATGGAACAACAGACTGGTTCCAAATAGGAAAAGGAATACATCAAGGCTGTATATTGTCACCTTGCTTTTTTAACTTATATGCAAAGTACATCATGAGAAACAGTGGGCTGGATGAAGCACAAGCTGGAATCAAGATTGCTGGGAGAAATATCAGTAACCTCAGATATCCAATGGAGAAGGCAATAGCAACCCACTCCAGTACTCTTGCCTGGAAAATCCCATGGACGGAGGAACCTGGTAGGCTGCAGTCCATGGAGTCGCAAAGAGTCAGACAAGACTGACTGACTTCACTTTCACTTTTCACTTTCATGCATTGGAGAAGGAAATGGCAACCCACTCCAGTGTTCTTGCCTGGAGAATCCCAGGGACAGGGGTGCCGGGTGGGCTGCCATCTATTGGGTCGCACACAGTCGGACAAGACTGAAGCAACTTAGAAGCAGCAGCAGCAGACACGTGGATGACACCACCCTTTTAGCAGAAGGTGAAGAAGAACTAAAGAGCTTATTGATGAAAGTGAAAGAGGAGAGTGAAAAAGTTGACTTAAAGCTCAACATCTAGAAAACAAAGATTATGGCATCCAGTTCCATCACTTCATAGCAAATAGATGGGGAAATAGTGAAATAGTGGCAGACTAATTTTGGGGGCTCCAAAATCACTACAGATGGTGATTGAAGCCATGAAATTAAAAGATGCTTGCTCCTTGGAAGAAAAGTTATGACCAACCTAGACAGCATATTGAAAAGCAGAGACATTACTTTGCCAACAAAGGACCATCTAGTCAAGGCTATAGTTTTTCCAGTGGTCATGTATGGATGTGAGAGTTGCACTCTAAAGAAAGCTGAGTACAGAAGAACTGATGATTTTGAACTGTGGTATTGGAGAAGACTCTTGAGAGTTCCTTGGACTGAAAGGAGATCCAACCAGTCCATCCTAAAGGAAATCAGTCCTGAATATTCATTGGAAGGACTGTTGCTGAAGCAGAAACTCCAACACTTTGGCCACCTAATGTGAAGAGCTGACTCATTGGAAAAGTCCCTGATGCTGGGAAAGATTGAAGGCAGGAGGAGAAGCAGATGACAGAGGGTGAGATAGTTGGATGGCATCACTGAGTGGACATGAGTTTGTGTAAACTCCAGGAGTTGGTGATAGACAGGGAGGCCTGGCACGCTGCAGTCCATGAGGTTGCACAGTGTCGGACGTGACTGAGGGACTGAACTGAAACTGCCAAGAGCTAAGGGGTAAATATGCCACTGGGTTATATACTGAGATGCATATAAAAGGTTTCTTAATCTTATTATCTAGTCTTACACTTTCTTATAAGAAAAATACTGTGACTTTCTTCTGTTTAAGGTTCTCAAAGATGACTAGATTGTTTTGTGTATCTTACTCCACTCAACAACTGGGTCCTGATCAGAATTTATTTAAAAGAACAAGAGTTCTGTGAGTAGAACAAAAAATGTCCCATCATTTTAAGTGGAGGAAAAAGGCACAGGAATTTATATGGGCAATTGGGTGCCCTTTTTCTCAAGTGACAACTTGGATTATTAAGAGAAGATCAAGAGAAAGATATACTATTGACCAATTTGTGCCAGTGATAAAATGAAGTTGACATTCCGTTGAATGCATTATTCTATCCAAGGAATTCCAAACCAAACCCAGTGGACTGCTAGCTTTGATTCAGAAGAAACCCTTGCACAAAACAATTTTTAATTTTAGTGTCCCTGTGAGCAGATGGTTTATCCCTATAATCTCTCTTCAACCCTAGAATCTTTTTTCCAATTTGGTTGTATATGCACATGTACCTATTTTTATTATTCAAGACAGTATGTTAATTCTAGATGAAATATTATAATCTACTACATAGAATGCAAAAGATGAAAAAAATGTCTGTAGCTATCACAGCATTTTCTGATATCTACTGGGAATGTAAAACCTGTGAAGACTTTCACATCTACAAGTTATGAACTATATATACTTTTACAGACTTCATTGATGAAAATCCTGATTAATTGGAAACTCGGTTATAACATTTCACTTACAGTAATAGATAGTGCTGATTTTGACAAGCCCCTCGTTCATTCTTCTTAAAATATGATTTTAAGACAACATTTGTGTTTTTGACTCCCTTATGAACTCATTAGGTAAGTTCAGACACAAACCCTCAAATTTACTGCTGTGTAATTCACTCCTTCCCTTCCCCTATCCTTGGCTCCTGCATTATTAATTCTGACTTTGTGAATGTATGGTGGAAAAAAACTCAGAATTGGAAGTCCAGAAGCCTGGTTTCCAGTTCCATTTCCACTGAACCCATTTTCTACTTTGATTTGCTTTTTCTCTGTATTAATACTTTCCAAATTGACTTTTACAAAATGTCATGACCCCACCCAAGTGGACATTCCAGGACCTGGGAATATGGAAGAGTATAAAAGGAGTGAAAGGAAGGGACCAGCAGCTTTGGTTATCAATTGGAATACATAGCAAAGAACCACTTCCCGGTGAAAAAAACATATCCTTAGTCATCCATAGACTTGCGTTGAATGATCCCTCTGCTCACTTCCTAGCCCAAAGTTCTATGAAAATGTCTATATATCAAACCAAAGAAGCTGATAAATTTTTTGAGTTAAGTTTTCTTTTAAATACAAAATGTTAAACAGCTTCAAAATGCAATTTGCATTTTTATTTTTGGAATGGTATCAAAGGAGACTGGAGGAAGAGAATAGTTCCTAGGATCATAGAATGTGTAGACTTAATCAGCACTCAACTGGTGGTTAACTGTCTCCAAGATTAAAGCCCTCTTTAAATTGGGATATTTTTTGCGTTATTTCAGACTTTTGGCACGGTTATATTTGCTTTTATGACATTTATGAGATAAACAGTTTTGTTCATTGCCCCCTAAAATAACTGTACCCCATAGTAAATAAATAACTTTTTCCCTCTAGCCTGTTTTGCACAAGTGTTATAGTTCTACAAGCATTCTTGATCCAAATTATTGCTACATCACTGCTATTCACATTTAGTTCAGTTCAGTTCAGTCGCTCAGTTGTGTCCAACTCTGCGACCCTATGAATCTCAGCATGTCAGGCCTCCCTGTCCATCACCAACTCCCAGAGTTTACCCAAACTCATGTCCATAGAGTCAGTGATGCCATCCAGCCATCTAATCCTCTGTCGTCCCCTTCTCCTCCTGCCCCAAATCCCTCCCAGTGTCAGGGTCAATGCTACTGCTAAGTCACTTCAGTCGTGTCCGACTGTGTGACCCCACAGACGGCAGCCCACCAGGCTCCCTCGTCCCTGGAATTCTCCAGGCAAGAACACTGGAGTGGGACAATAGCCAGTGGTAAAATTCTGGTTTCCATCCAACAGAAACATAGTAGCATGATCATATTTCAAATCTGATCTGTAAGTTTACAGGGTACAAAAGTATACGAGGAGATGTGCTCTCAGAACTCTCTTTAAAAGAAACTGCTTCAAGGAGCACGGGTGAATCACAGCTTTCAGCTACAGCCCATTTGTATTTCCTGGGGATAACATTGGTGAATGATAAAGGGAGAGGAATAAAAGGAGCAGGCAGAGCCTTCAGACTATGATACAGGTATGACACTTAGGAAAGGAGATGAGAAGGAAGGATGATTGAGTAGGAAGCACCTCGGCGAATGTATAGAACTTTATACTTCATTCAGGATGAAGTCACACTTCTCCTGGGCTGCTCTCAGCCAATGAGTGAGCATAACAAGACCACTGGTCCCAGCCCACTTATTCCTGAAGTGAAAACACTGGCAACATTGGCGCAGGAACTCCACAACATTGTACACGAACAACAAAAGTGGACAGTCCATTCCAGTGTCTTTCCTCAGTGAAAACATGGAGAGGAAAGATTAATGTTCATTTATTTGTTCATTACTTCATCCATTCATTTAATCAATAAATATTTACTGGAGCACTTCTATAGGCCAGGCACCAGGACTGAATACTATATTAGAATAACACCACTCCAGTCACTGTCTAAATCTTAAATATGCTAGTTCCTGAGTCTCTTGTGATTTTGTAAATGCCTAGGTACTGTCCCCAGAGAAATGTCACATGCATATGTGCATGTAAGGAAAATCTGCATAATATGAGAGGTTCTGTGAACATAACTGAGTTCCTTTCATGAACAGCTTGAGTTCCTGCTTTTTCCTGAATTCATTAGCTCACATGAGAGTCCTGTTATAGTAACTAGATTTTCACCGCATTCTTCCACACCAAAGTTTCTGCTTTTGATTACTTTTCTACAAGCTAGTTTTTCTCCATTTGTTTTTATTTCTTTTCTTAGGGATTAGAGTCCAGTCTCTGAAATAGAGATTACCTTCTCCTGAATTGCAACATTGTTTTCTGAGATTTCCCTTCATGACTGACAAATATTATTGTTGACCTGCATAATTCCAGTAACTTCCTAACTCATGCCCTTGTCCCCAATACCTCCCCATTCCACTCAGTCACATTCTGATGTCAGATGTACACCTTTGAAGCACAGATTTGGTCATGTCCTTCCTTAACTCCAGCAGGAAAATACACAGTGCTTTACACACAAAAGATTTATTTCAAATTCTATTCCCATACAATTCCTCTACATGAAATCCATGCCCAGAGAGACTCCAATCTTTGCTTGTCATTGGAAACAAGGGTCATTGTCTTAATGCTTTTTCTCACCTAAATGTCCTTCTGTCACATTTCATGCTAATCTCTGCCCATATGTTAAAGCCTAAATCAAATGTCTAGTCCTTTATAACATACATGGAAGAGAAATCATTATTAGGATGAAAATCAAATTGGTTATGTGGGAATGGAAAGCACAGAATTAATGAAAAATTATTTTAAAAGTAGAAGTAACCATAATTAGTTCCTTATTTTGAACATGAAGATTAATTTTAAATACCAGCCTCTTCAGGCTGCTGTGGCCATCTTTAGACAGTGTATTAAAAACCAGAGACATTACTTTGCCAACAAAGGTCTGTGTAGTCAAAGCTGTGGCTTTTCCAGTAGTTGTGTATGGATGTGAGAGAGTTGGACTATAAAGAAGGTTAAGCCCCAAAGAACTAATGTTTTCAAACTGTGGTACTGAAGACTCTTGAGTTCCTTGGATAGCCAAGAAATGAAACCACTCAATCCTGAAGGAAATCAACTCTGTATATTCATGGGAAGGACTGGTGCTGAAGCTCCAATACTTTGGCCACCTGATGTGAAGAGCTGACTCATTAGAAAGGACCATGATGCTGGGAAAGATTGAGGGCAGGAGGAAAAGGGGGTAGCAGAGGATGAGATGGTTGGATGGCATCACTGACTCAATGGACACGAGTTTGAGCAAGCTCCTGGAGCTAGTGAAGTACAGGGAAGCCTGGCATGCTGCAGTCCACAGGGTTACAAAGAGTTGGACACCACTTAGTACCTGAACAACAACAAAAATAAACCATCACTATTTAGGACCTGCACTGAATCCAGTTCAGTGTGCAAATCCCCAAAAAAGATACTTATAAAACTATTCAAGACTTCATAGCTTTGAGTAAAGTTAACATTTGAACGTAGGTTTGTCTAATAGCTTATAACATGGCCTTAACCATGAGTAAATGACTTGGAAGTTTGTAGCTTAAGGGGATTATTTGCTTTTTGAATGAAAGAAAATATAAGAATTTCATCTTTGAAATGTTAATGTTGAACATTTAAATAATGTCTAAAGGAGACATCCACCAATTAATTGCAAATGTGGTGATAGAACTCAGGAAAGAAATCATTAATATGTATATTGATTTAAGAGTCATTTATATGATGGCGAGAGACAAAGTCCTATGAGTAAATGCATCACCAAATGAGAGAACATGTACAGAAAAGAGAAGGAAACCCAAAGCCAATATTGTAGAAACATTCCATGAATGATAATGAGACATAAATCAAAAGAGAGAATCCAGGGGCATTTCAATACATAACACAGCATCCAATAGTATCATAATGGGAAATGGAAAATAAACTGGTGGTGACTTAGGATGCGCACACACACTATTTTTAGGAGATCCCTGAACAAGAAGTCAAAACACAGAAAATGGAAAGTGTTCAAGGAGCAATTCATGTTGATGTTTTTTACTTTATCAAAGAAGAGAACTGGCTCTTGGTCTGGATTGTTTATAGAAAAACTCTTCTAAGTGTTCTTAAACAGTATTCACTCCTCTAAGAAACTATATTCCCCATTCTGAGGGGCTTCCAGGTATTGTGGTCTATCTAAGTCCTTATAACTGCCCTACATGCTCACTGAGTCAAAGGGCACTTTTTTTTTTGGACAATTGTTCTTTTTCAGTTGAATGGTAGAATTCTGAAGACATCACCACTTAGTTTCCAAATGACAGTTATTCAACTGAAAATGTTGACCATCCACTGTAATTTGGTGATTGCAGTGTTCAGAGTCCATTGTGGTTACATATTACACTAGACTGTAAAGTTTCTCAGGATAGAGTCAATGTAATATTATCTCAATACCCATTGACTAGTACACCCCTCACAAATACAAACACATACACACACACTCATTTGCCTCTAGTACCAAACATAACACATATAGTAGGCATTCAAAAGGGATTGTTGAATGAATTAATGAATGAATGAAAGAGAAGATAAATGAACAAATACCTTGGTAGGTGAAAGAAAGCAGATACATGCATTTGTAGAGACAAACAAAAATGAATAGAAATTCTATTCCATGTAGCAAGGTTATATAATTAGTACATAGGCTGTGTGTGTATGCGTGTGTGTGCATGCACACGCTCAGTCACACAGTGCTGTCTGACTCTTGCAACCTCCTGGACTATAGGCTGCCAGGCTCCTCTGTCCATAGAGTTTTCCAGGCAAGAATTTGGAATGGATTGCTATTTCCTTTTCCAGGGAATCTTCCCTATTCAGGAATAGAACCCATGCTTACTGCATTGGCAGGTGGATTCTTTACCACCAAGCCACCTAGGGAGCTTGTACATAGGCTAAAAGGCACAAAAATTATTTTTTAATTTTTTTAAAGATGAGCCCTCTACAATGACACAAGCTACCTTATATGGTATATTAAGTGTTCAAGTAAAATTTTGATAGCTGACAAAGAGTTAGCAAAGTTTAGTTTTTCCATTTATTTAAACTATCTCTGAAGTACAAAATGTAGCATTACATTTTAAAAAGTAGTGTTTCAACAGATACAAAAATGTAAAATAAACAGTTTGGTAAATGTTCTTGTCTGTGTTGTATCTTTTAGATAATGGCTTTTGCACTTTTGCATTTATGAGAATGTCTATTTCATTAAAAAAATTTATTGAATACTATCAGTCAGAAAGGTTAGGCTGTGGTAATCAACCCTAGACCTCAATTGCCTAAAACAAGAATGTTTATCTCTCAGTTAGTTTATAGGTCCACTTTGGCTCCACTATGCTGGCCTCTAACTAGAGATCTGGGCTGATGAAACCTATCATCTGGTACATCACACATTTCCATTACAGGCAAAAGTGCACAGAGCAAGTCATGTAGCAGCTCTCAAAGAACTTCCCAAGAAGTGGCGTATCTTACTTCCCTCAAATGGCACTGGCCAAAACAAGCTACCTCATGAGGTGCAAGTGAACAAATCATTACATAATATAGTCGAACAGTAAGGTTTTTTTGTTTGTTTTAATTCACTTATTCTCCCCGAAACAATCTCACCATATATATGATGTGTGTGTGTGAGAGTGTGTGTGTGTGTTACAGACTTTCAAAGTTAGAATGCAGAACTCACAAATCTAAGACTTCAAATCTCAGGACTGAGTATTTATACCCAGCTTACCATATGCCAGGCTCAGCACGTAAGATGAAATGCTAGGTAACCAAACCACAGCCCTTGCCTTTGAAGAATACTTGTTCTAATGGAGGAGATAAATAAATAAGTATATTCATAATGAAAGAAGTACTTGCTGTTGTGGATTCCACATGGAAGGGTCAAAGAAGACTACATTGATACTTGAGGAATATTTAAATGGGCAAATGGGAATTGGTCAAACGAAAAATGGCAGATGAGATGAAGCGAGGTGGATTGTCATTCCTATCAAAGGGAATGGTATTTGGAAAGATATGGGGATATTCCGATTCACTGTATCCCACTGAGACAAAAAATCTTTAATTGTGATTATGAATGGAGCTCCAAAGAAGGTAGCCCAAGATGAATCCAAAGACAGACCAAGGCAGGATATGAGTGTCTTAAGCATTACATAATCTGTCTTGATGATCTTTTTGACGTGTTCCATGTTGTTCCTTATGAACATCAATGATGTCTACTCCTTAAAGATAAAACTATAAAAGGACTTTATAATGCATTTAAAATGCATCATTATGGCTGACATATAATACTTTTGATATACTGCCAAAATATGTGAAAAATATTAAAATAGGCTATATTTATGCACCATATAAAAAATTTTAAATACAAGCTGTTTTCCTTAAACAAAGAGATCTTATTTTACTTAAACACAAAGACCACAAAAGATTAAGGGAAATATATATATATATATAAACAATGAATTAAACACTTAAATTCCATACCATTAAAGTCCAAAGGGAAAGCCTGCCAGGACAAAACTCAGATGACTCTGAGTTGTATAAGTAAGCCTTTATGTTATTGGGACCCAAAACTCTCCACCAGGATTTTACAAAGTAAAAACTAAATCTGAAACTAAACCCCAAGTCAAAATCATTCTTTTCTGGAGTCACCAAATTCCATGTCCTCTGAACACATTCACCGCTGAGTTAATATTAAGTCCAGCCCTGTTTTGGTTGCTAAGCCTAGTCAGTCTGGTTCCTAAAATATTAACCACAATCTTTAAAATGAAATAGCAATGCTAAAAACAACTGTTGCAACTGCTTCAGTTGCAATTAAACTATACTAATAGTCCATTCTACTAATAAAACCCCAAACAGGTATGATAAACATTAAAATAATAGAGAATTTGAGAGAAATCCAGGATGATATTGGTCAGTAATGTGGACAGTATATAAAGACTTTGTAACAGTGATCTCCAAGTTAAAATAGCTCTTAAATATTTCCCCTGGTACCTGTCCTAGAAATGAATTTTTATTTTACAATTTAATATTAACTAAAAAGAAAAAAAAAAAGAAATTTCATCATAAGCCTAAACTAGAGCCATATTAACTTCCACTAAGAAGCAGAATTATGGAATATTAGACATGTGGTATATAATGTTTGGATATTCAGGTCTTTAGAAATGTATATATTGATAAATTAAGTATTAAAGAACCTTTCAAAGAGTCAAAACAACACCCTATATAAGGGTTTTTGTTGCTCAGTCACTAAAGTTGTATTCCACTCTTTTGTAACCCCACTGACTGTAGCCCGCCAGGTTCCTCTGTCCACTGGATTTCCCAGTGATTCTTAGGTCCAAGAATACTGGAGCAGGTCGCTATGTTCTCCTCCAAGGGAGTTTTCTGAGGGCAATGAACCTGTGTCTCCTGCATTGGCAGGTGAATTCTTTACCACTGAGCCACTAGGGAAGCCCCAGGGCAAGGAAAAATTATTTCATATGTTTTTCTACAAAGACTTAGAATATTTCTTTTATGAGAAATGAATCCTTCAACAATCATATCCTATATAGCAATCAAAATTTCTTCTATTGAAAAAGCTCTAATTTGAGTGACATGGGGAATAAACTGCCAGAATTTAACTTTCTAGACAGAAAGTACTAACTTAGCATAACAGGCACAGTATCAGACAGCTTAGGCTGCCATAACAAAATACCACAGACTAGACAATTTAAACTATGAAACTATTTTCTCCCAGTTATGGAGGCTAGAAACCTCAGCTCAAGGTGTGGTCATGTTTGGCTTCTGGTGAGAGCACTCTTATTTTCTTGCTTTATCTTCTGGCCTTACCCTCACATGGCCTTTCCTCTGTGGTACATGGACAGAGGACAGAGCTCTGGTTCCTCTTCCTCTTCTTACAAGGGCACCATTCCTATCAGATTAAATTCCCACCATTATAACTTCATTCAGTTAAATTTAATTACCTCCTTATGAGTTTTGCTGCTGGCTCAGCTGGTAAAGAATCTGCCTATAATGCAGTAGATGTGGGTTCGCTCCCTGGGTGGGGAAGATCCCCTGGAAAAGGAAATAGCAACTCACTCGAGTATTCCTGTCTGGGAAATCCCATGGACAGAGCAGCCTGGCGGGCTACAGTCCCTGGGGTTGCAAGAGTTGGACATAACTAAGTGACTAAACCACCACCACCCACTACTTGATGGGCCTTTCCTCCAAATGTAGTCACCTTGGTGTTTAGGAATTCAATATATGAGGTGGCACAATTCAGGGCATACAAGTTCTTACTTAGAAATATTTTTAAAACCTTCTATTATATTCATATTCCTTTAGGCAAAAGCTACTCAAATTTTGGCGATGTTAACATCAGTTGGCAGAAATTTCCTGCAAAAGGAAAACCTTGAGACAGGTGAGGAAATAAGAAATATTACCTTTCTACCTCCATGGTGAATCCAACAGTTCCACCCACTATGTCACCATAACACTTTAAATGCAATAATATATACCACCAAGATCTCCATGCCTTCTTAGCCCATTTGGCACTAGTGATAAGGAACCCGCCTGCCAACGCAGAAGACATGAGACACGAGTATGATCCCCAGCTTGGGAAAGCCCCACAGAGAAGGCAATGGTGCCTACTCCAGCATTCTTGACCGCAGAATCCATGGGTAGAGGAGCCTAGCAGGCTACTGTCCATTGGATCACAAAGAGTCAGACACAAATGAAATTACTTAGCATGCATGCACACTATAGTTTGGGTCTTAAATACCCATCTGAGAAGTTTGGCTAATGAGACTGCATGCTAGTTAAACAAAGAGATATTGTTTTAGATAGCAAAGTAAAACCCTATCAGAACTCAATAAATAGGGATGGAAATTTAAACAGATAAAATGCAGAGTCATGTTACAGCAAGGTTAATCAGATAAATCTTTGCAGCTTCCTGACTGGAAGTTTAGGGTGCTAAGAGTCAATACTCAGTCGTTTAATTTCTGAATTTTGAATATTGGTAGGTGCATTATCACCACATTTTACTGTATTTCATTTTAGTTATCAATTAAATGATAAAGGGTTCATAGAGTATGCTTTGAAATTAATCTTTGTTTAGCATGAATTCCACAGAAATATAGAATTCACTTTCCTTTCTGGTGAAACCTTTAAGATCATGCATTTTTCAGACTGTGCCCTGGCCTTGTTCTGAAGCCTAAAGGTAGAATGCAGTGACAAGAGTGGAGATGCCAGTAAAGGAGAGGCAAGAAAGAGTCGGTTTCAGAGTAACATCAGGAGGCATGAGAGGATGTTGGCTAAAAGCTCATCACTCAGGCTACATCTGCTTTCAAATTCCTTTTTCCTGGTTTCTTGTTGAGTCATTATTTTGAACAAGGCATTCATTTTTTTTCTGAAAGCCCAAAGTTCCTTATCTGAAATCAAATAAAAACACCTACCCGCCTCATAGGGTCATCCTCAAGATTAAATGCCATAATATTTGTGAAGTACACAGCATCATGGCTTGTGTATCCCACAGCTCCAAATAGTAGAAATTATTTTTCTATTAATGTCACTAGCCATGATGTGGGCAAAAGGGAGATTTCTCATTATGAAAAGTTTGATGTTATAGAATAGTTGTAAATTAATGTTCAAATTCACGGACAAGCCTATAAAGATCGTTAGACAAGTTTCTGCTTAACCTAAAATGTCACTTGCCATTGGGTCAGATGTACTAATTCTATTAAGCTGTATTATTCAAGGTTATTCATTAGAGGTCTAACTCCACTCAGCCATTAGAACGAGAATGAGATCAGAAGACTACAATTTTCCCAGCATTTTGCTTCCAATAAAGAAGCAAGTTCTCACAACAATTCTCACTTCCCAGATGGCACAGAGGGCACAGAAGCTCAGAGAGGTTAAGTGAAATGTTCAAATTATCCCAGATCCTAAGCATATATGCTAAACTTTAGATGACACATTGACAAAGATCACTAATAAGTATATTCTTGCTTGCATGCATGCTCAGTTGTGTCCAACTTTTTGCAGTCCCATGGACTGTAGCCATACTCCACCCCTCCCACCCCACCCCCACACCCCCACACCCCCGCCCAGGCTCCTCTGTCTGTGGAATTTTCCAGGCAACAATACTGGAGTGGGTTGCCATTTCCTTCCAGAGGATATTCCCGCCCAAGGGATCAAACCCACATCTCCTATGTCTCCTGCTTTGGCAGGCAGATTCTTTACCACTGCACTACCTGGGAAGCCCATATTCTAAGTTAGGTGTTGGCAAACTTTTTAGAAAGAACCAGATATCTTAGGCTTTGCAAGTCAATACGTCTCTGCCTCAAGGATATATCTCTGCCCCATAGAAGCAGCTATTGATGAAAGGTAAAATAGTGAACATTACTGTGTTCCAATAAAACTTTATTTATAAACATGAACAAACAGTAGGCTAGGTTTCATTCACAGGTTGTAGACTGCTGACACCCTTCTGGTTAATAATTATAGTTTAATTTTAACAGGGACATGTAACCATTTAAGAAAATCACATCCTTTTTGTGTCTCCCAAACAGAATGCCTTGAATCCTAATGGCCTAAGTCATAGGAAAAGTTCTGTCCCACTAATCATTAAAAACTGTGCCTCGTTCTACATTATTAAGCTAAGATACATATTTAGTCATTCAAATATATTTTAGATAGATTGTCATAGTAGTAACTTAATATATATTCAATGAACAAATAAATGAATAACCAAATAAAGAGCCTCTTGGTTGATATCAAAGAGGAACATCTTATCATAACCTGCCTCTTATCCAGATAAATTTGTCAGATTTTTATTAGATGCTTCCCATATGCCAAGTGCTCTGCTGTGAATTGAGTTGTACAGAAGAATAAGACATTATTTTTCCTTTTCAAGGATCTGAAGCTTATGAGGCAAATAAAAGTAAATGAGCATATAAGTATTGCATTTGTGAAAATTGTGTTGACTCAGGATACTCAGATGTAGATTATTACAGGGCTAATCCTGAGATTTCTTTGGAAAGAATGATGCTAAAGCTGAAACTCCAGTACTTTGGCCACCTCATGAGAAGAGTTGACTCATTGGAAAAGACTCTGATGCTGGGAGGGATTGGGGGCAGGAGGAGAAGGGGAAGACCAAGGATGAGATGGCTGGATGGCATCACAGACTCGATGGACATGAGTCTGAGTGAACTCCGGGGAGTTGGTGATGGACAGGGAGGCCTGGCATGCTGCAATTCATGGGGTCGCAAAGAGTCGGACATGACTGAGCGACTGAACTGACTGGACTGAATCCTCAAATTCAATTTCTTACAATGCCAATCAATATTGTACTACTGTTCAAGAAGTGCAAGAATTTACCTTTCACACCAAAAAATCAAATTATGTCTATACTTAGCCTGAACTGAACTGATTTGAGGAGGATTGAAAACTAGAAATAGTGTTTCTTATTGGATTTTTTTTCTTGCCATCTCCTTGTTTTATCTTTAAAAGAAACACTCCTCTCAAGCTTCATATTGATTCTTTGACCAAACATTATTTTGGAAATTATATACATTCCTGCCTTTATAGTTTATAGTCTTCATTCCTTATTTGCATGCTTAACTGGTTTTCTCCAAATGCCTTTTCAGAATTTTTCTTTAACGTCAACCATACAACCACAATACAGAGTAGAGCATACGTTTAGGTTTTATCTTTATTGTTACATGCATGAGGCTTCATGAAAACTGCCAGTATTAAGCTGATGACAATTTGAGGAAGATGAATCAAGTGCCAAAATATCTGAGGAGAAATATCAATACATAAAAACAGACAAAGAAATGTCTGAAATTATCATGGCATAGCTTCGAAAGACAAGATATTAAGAAAGGGTTTGGAACATAGTCGTATAATCTGGATGAGATAAGTGGTCTTCATTTGTCACAATCCCGGGATATGAGTCTTTCAGATCATTGTGAATGATGTTTTGTGTGCTATAATAGAACTAAAAATGTGGAAGCATTTGATTTAATGCATAGACATCAGTTTTGTCTGCCAAATCCCAAGGAAGACATCTATAAGCCCATCAATCAACATTAGGATCTCTGTGTTGAGCAAATGACATCCAAATCATAAAGCCATTGTCATTTAAAATGCATTTTAAAATCACTGCTCCACTGCCGTTTATAATGGGTATATTTTTAACTCCAATAATTAATCAGCTCTGACACATTTCCTTTCTTTTTATTCCTGTCCTCTTCTGACTTCCTTCTAAAAGAAGCCATTTTTAATTTCCTGTATGTAGAAAACCAGCCAAGATAGTCAGATTTCTAGGTTTCATCAATGAAGGGGCTTTGGAGGTTTATACATTAAGAAAGTTGAAAAACAGTTTTCAGTTTCGATAGCATCTTGACATACATGTGCCGTGAGCAGAATGACATCTCCATTGGGAATACAAATCCACTGCTCCTGACGACTGCAGAAAGATATTGCTTGGAAATGATGCACCTCAAGCACACAGTCGCATCACATTTCTCCACCTCTTTGAGAACCAGTTCATCAGATAATTTCTCTTAAAGAGATTCCAGTACTGTAATTTGCCTCTGCTTTAATCAACAGTGAGATAATATAGAAGCCGCATTAAATGATTCAGAATGATTTAGTCAGCAGGAAACCCATTAGTCTAACCATATTTTCCCATACTTTTCAGCACCATGTCCTGTCATCTGGAAATAATAGGTACCATAAAAGCAAATTCTGAAGGCTTAAAAAAATTGCTAGGATAGAGCACACAGTGTTTATTTGGAGGTGATATTACCACAAATTAATCAAAATGAGAATTTTTTCCAGTATATTTGAATTCGATTTCCGTATGAAAGAATGTTAAGATGCTACAGTTAAGCATGATATATTTACATATTTATTTTCATCAGATTGGAATATGCCAGATGTGCAAATGTAGAATCATACTAATATAGATGTTTTCATTTCTAGTAAATCACTGTGTAAACTAAAAAAAAAAGGTGGGGAGAGGAAGAATAAGGAAATGGCAGCTTGAAGAGATGACTAGTGCATATTAAAACATTTTGAATCAGTGGTCTATATAGATTTATTTTTATATTTTTCATTTTTTGTTAATTATTTATAAGCTACCAAGTTTTCAAGATGCCTTGAATGTATAAGAAATAGTCATTAAAATCATGATTGCTAAAATTTAATGAATGTACTTGGCGGAGGAGTGGAGAGGGAGAGTAAAGATGGCAAAATTAATATCTGATCATCCTTTAGCTTTGCGTACCTCCTGGAGTTCCTCACAATTTGTGGGTTCTCAATGAATACTCCTAGATAATAATCTTACTTTTAAAAATTCAGATTTCCCTGAACATTCTCCATTCCTTAGAGTGTGTCGTGTAGCAGTTCAAGTTGTAATGAGGCTATATTGTAACCAGCAGAAAGAAGAGTTGGGAGAAATAAGTTTTCAAATGAAAGGGTTATGACAATAGCTGAATTGAACTCAATTCTTTAATTGAATGAAAATTTCTAGTTACCATTCTGCAGAAGAGACTGGTAACATTACAGTGGTGAGTTGAAAATGCTAAACCTTAATGAGACTCCTGAGTTCTTATTCCAGACTTCAAAGTTTGCCAGGTCTTTCAAGGTAAAAGTGAGGAGGATGGTTATTAAGTAATAAAAAATTCCTATAGTGTTTGAATTTAATATTATAAATCAGATAATCCAGAAAGTGAAAGCTGCTCAGTCGTGTTCAACCCTTTGTGACCCATGGACTATATAGTTCATGGAAATCTCCAGGCCAAAATACTGGTATGGGTTGGCATACCCTCCTCCAGGGGATCTTCCCAATCCTGGGATCGAACCCAGGTCTCCCGCATTGCAGGCGGATTCTTTACCAGTTGAACCACAAAATAGTCTTAACCAGTCTATTTGATTGCTACATTTTTATGAAAATACACTCAGTGAAGCTACATGGAATATTCCAGTGGAGTCACCAAACTGCAGCAGCTAAGACCCAGTTTCTGTTTACCATCTGCCTCCTGAATTCACTGTAAGATTAAATGAACTGACGAAAGAAGAGTGGTCCACACAGTGCTTGGTCCTCAGTAAACATAAACTGTGAAAAGTCCTTGTACTCATAGAGGTGACAGTTAAAAGAAAAAGGAAAACGAATAAATCTATAACGGGAAAAGAGAGCCTGTCTTTCTGATCTATTAAAAATAAGAGTCATCATTTTATAACATTTATTACACGTAAGCAGTAAGTATGTGGGAATATTAACTCACATAATAGTCTTCACAGCCTGATGACACAGATACTGTCTTTATTCCTTTATTTTATGGATGAAAGAAACTTAAGCACAGGGAAGTTATGCAGCTTATCCAGAGGTACAGAGCTAGTGAGTGTCGGAATTCAGATTTTTAACCCAAGCAGGTTGACACCATGGCCTAACACTTAGAGAACAGGCTCTCCAGCTTTCCATTTGCATTTGTATTATGGTTATTAGCAGTGAAACTATTGCCATCTAATATTTTATAAATACAAGTGGTTTTCAAAATAGCTTCTTGTGGTGTCCTAGCAATTATGAGGCCAAAAATCACAAGGATCACTTTTCTTTTATATCCAAGCCTAAAGCAGAGCAGTTTAGGCTAAGTTTGTACTAATTTGGCCTCATTATCTCTTCTGAGAATAAGTAAAAGGATTTGGACTATGAACAGGGAAGATATCTGTCTTCATGGGAACAAAGCTTTCATACCAATAAAAATGATAACGAATGAAATGTTTTGTTTCAACATCTTTATTTGATTAAAGTACTTAAGCCCCAAATGTATGATCCCAGGATTATCTGGGACCCTATCATCCTTCATGATGTGAAAGATGACTTCGATTTGGTTTTAAAGTAACCAAGGAGACAAAAGCGGGGGTGGGGGGGATAGGATGAAAGGAAAACATCCCAAAAGCTTTCCAAAAATATTCTACCCACACTACAGTTTTAGACAACAACGTCAGAGGAAAAACATTTAACACCCTCTTTCTTTAAAGTTGGATTTGTTTAACTGGCCACGGCTTAAGAAAATGTTATGTTTACTCTGTGGGAATGTTTGTGAAGAGTGAATTTAACTTGGCTACTATGAAAGTTGTTTTTGTTGTTTGGATTTCTTTAATGTTAGTGTTTGGGATGACTTTGTTTTCTTTGGGGTGGAGGAAGCAACTTTTCATACAATTTAGTGGTTACTTGAAACCACCTCCATTGGACTCTCAAGCATTCCACATCCTATATACAATATATATTTCAGCTAGGTTTGTTTTCTCAAAATCCAACAATGACTACATTAATGTTGCTCCATTTCAGAAAGATTAAAACCACAGGGGGATAATTGGAGATGATGCCAAAGTACAGGGGTTTCTTAAGCAGGCTGCGCATCATTTCACGTCTCCCTTCTGTCTTCCATCCTGTATCCTGGAGCCTCAGTGTAAAAGCCACTGTGTTCTGATTCAGCCTGTGCCTGAGAAAGGAGGCTAGCCAATTTTACCTCTAATGAGTCCAAGCTTTGAAGCTCCTTCCTCCACCTCTCTGTCTCCTCCCATTCTGATCTGTTCTCTCCCAGTGTGGTCTCAGGCTTTTCTTTGTCCCTTTCACTCTCAAGAACGTTCTGCAACTTTGTTGTCGTGTTCAATTGCTAAGTCATGTCCGACTCTTTGTGATGCCATGGACTGCAGCACACCAGGTGTCCCTGTCCCTCACCATCTCCCAGATGTTAGCTCTAATCCAGACTTCTACACAGGTAACACATGAGAGTCTGGTTATACTTTCTTTACTATGTGGCACATGGGAGAGCTATCAGGAGAGGTTTAATGACAGTTTCAGCATTTTTAAGATTTAAGTTATGGGTCATTCTTTTTCTCAGTTTAGTCTATCAAAGGCAGTTTGGAATAAAATATCCTGTAGAAAGAGTATGAACATAGAATTTGTGTCTCAATCCAATTCAAAAACGCAAAACTGGCCTGGAGTGTGGTATACTCAGGACAGTCCCAGACTTCCCTCTCTTCCTGTCTTCTTTTCTGCTCCAGTCTCTCCTATTGGACAGTAACAACTAAAACCCAGAGGTCAAGGGAGTCCTGCCTTGCGGTCTGGCCAGGCCAGGCTCCCAGAGCACAGGTGCACTGGAGGACAGGTCTGCAGGGGCAAACAGGACTGATATTATAAAGTTTAAAAGTCAGATAGTAATGATTGATAGATATTTCGGCAGATAGATAAAAATGGTTTATTTGAATGCTGTTGAATTCAAATATGCTAAAACTCTTGCATATATACACTACTATGTATAATATAGATAACTAATGAGAACCTGTTGAATAGCACCATGGAACTCTATTCAGTCCTCTGTGGTGATCTAAATGAGAATGAAACTTAAAAGGAGGGGATATATGTATACACATAACTGGTTCACTTTGTTGTACAGCAGAAACTAACACAACATTGTAAAGCAACTGTACGCCAATAAAAATTAATAATATAAGAACTCCAAAAACTTTTCCATCAAGTTCACACTAGATTAAAGCCTGAAAGTCTCTCTCACCCATCAAAGTTCAACTGAAAACTGTGTTGAAACTGTATAAGTAACACCTCTATGAATAAAAATATTTATTACCCCAACTATTGCTTTCTTTCAAAATAAATCACTTTATACTTTGAGAGAATAGAGATTGTAATCAGATCTTTCCCATTCTGTCTTTGCCTTGGGATTTTAAAAAGTATCCTGCTACATTTCCAATTCAGGCTTAGAATTCAAGACTATAAGATTCTGAGGATTGCAAAATGATCATTTTAGCAATAAAAATGGTTTTGAGCTAGGCTGATTGTTTTTATAAACTGATCTTAAATCAGAGGATAACCATTCCCATTCAGTATCTATTATTATTCAAAGTATTTCCATCCTAAGAAATCACGGAGAAATCCTAAGAAAAGGAAAAAAAGAAAGGAAACCCAGCTGCACAGATCTACCCTGGAGATAGGCATGAATGGTGTTAAAGACATGAGCTATTTAGCCAAGGAATTGGATGTTTTTCTAGCCTTGATTGACTCACAAGCAGTAAAATGAAATTTGTCAAATATCTCATTACCCCAGGGCTAGAGTTCACTGATAGCTACTACGGGATTCTGCCCTGGCAGTGATGCAACATTTCTTCAGAAAGCCAAGAGAAACCCCGTCCTCAAGATGAGGCAAGGGTTTGAATAGTTTTTCATTGCCAGAGAAGAAATATGAACAGAGAAATAGGAGCAGTAAGAGCTTTGCTTGGATCTCCATGAAAAGAAGAGTAACTTCTCCAGGGTCCACACAAAACTTTTGTTTTTGAGTTGCTGTCATGTCTGACTGTTTTGCAACCCCATGGACTGTAGCCCACCAGGCTTCTCTGTCTATGAGATTTTCCAGGCAAGAATACTACAGAGCGTTACCATTTCCTTCTCCAGGGGATTGTCCCGACCCAGGGATTGAACCTGTGTCTCCTGCACGTGTCTCCGGCATTTTAGGCAGATTCTTTACCACTGAGCCACCAGGGAAGCCCATAACCATTACCATAGCCATAGGTCATGCATAACCTACTCGGCATCAAATAACCAAAAATGGCTCAGCTTCAAAGCTCTCCATCTCAAAGTGTTTCCCTGCAGTTGTCTGGCTGTTGGGGGAGACAGAGAAAGAGGGCTGAAAACACCAATGCTTAAGCAGCTTGTTTGAATCATCCTCTACATCAGGTCCTAAAACTGGTGGATAATTACAGGAAATATCTGGAAAATGATTCTCATTTACAAATGAGAAAGTGCTCCTTCTCCCCATGCAGGCCACATCAGACAGAGAAGCCAATAAGCAGGGTTGCATTGCTATTTGCACACTAGATTTCCGCAATATCCACAATTTTCGATCCTTTTATATTTTTCCCTTTGCAGTCTTTGCCCATTGGCTTCATTCTGTCTGAGCAGACGTCTCCTGGCTTATCTCATGGCTCCTATTCCCACAGCCTCCTTCCCTTCCCTTCACCTCATTTTCTCTCACCTTGCAGGTATGATGATGGCTTCCAGCCCGTCTCTCCCTCTAGATCCTAAATGATGAGAGAATAGGGACCAGGTTTGAGTGTCCTCTTTTTTCAACAGAGGGGTCTGGCATGGAGTAGACACTTAATAAATATTTATTCAATGCATGAATGAAATTCTCATCCGGCTCTAATTACAGAGTAACCCTCCTAAAGGAATTCTCTCATTCCTTTTTTTTTTTTTTTCTAACATGGGAAATTAAACCATAACTTTCCCAGGGCATTTGTACTAACTGTTCTAAGCAGGTTTCAGAAATGTCTGGAAAGTCATCCTTTTCCACATCAGTTTACAAAGAGTGTTGCTGCCAGCAGAGTCATAGCAAGTGTGTTCAGAACTAAGAGACTTTGTTTCAGTGCAGCTGGTGACTGTGCTTTGCTTCTCTACAGGCCTTATCTTCAGCAGAACTCAAGAGTGTTCTGTGGAGATGGCACTATCTTCTGATGAATATTTAATAAAGGGATTAACATAACTTATGAAGAAAACTCCTGCTAGTGTAAAATTTCCATCAAGAAAATCTCCCAGCATAGCAGCTGTGGCCAGAGAACATGAGCATCCTTTTGTCAAAAGTCCTCAAGATTTAGGAAGAAAAGGAACCTGCCCAGACTACATTTTTTCCCATTTTTTTGACTGTCAGAATTTCTTTAACGTCTCTGATATTCATTTTCCTTATATGAAAAATGTGCATAATCCAGAATTTACAGTCATTGTAAAAACAAAAGAAAAAAAAAATAATCCTAGTGTATATATGTACACATACATATATCCTATGTGAAAGTGAAAGTCGCTCAGTCCTGTCTGACTCTTTGTGACCCAGGTCAGAATACTGGAGTGGGTAACCTTTTCCTTCTTCAGGGTATCTTCCCAATCTAGGATCAAGCTGAGATCTCCCACATTGCAAGTAGATTCTTCACAGCTGAGCCACCAAGGAAGCTCTTTATTTATATACTGAACTATGCTTAGCTCAGTAATGTGCATAAGTAGATGTGCATAAGTATTTATTTATATTATAAATTTATTTATATTATACATAATTTGTATTAATTATAAATATTTAATAATTTATTAATATTACTATTGTTACACCAAAATGTTGGAAGGATGGACAAAATATTAAAATACCAGGCTGTCACACTCAAGAACTTTATACATAGAGAATTTCAAGGTAAACAGAGCTATCAAATAATAAGAAATGTTAAGTAAAATAAAGAATATAGCAAAAAAAAGAGAGAGAGATTGCCTATAAAATCACAGAATACGCAAAGTAAAACATTTATTTTAAAAATGAAAGAAAAGAAAAGAAGATCAAAGTAATACAAGTAAAAGAGGAATTCTTCATGGCCATTTATTTCTACGGAAAATAAATAGGGAGGTCAATTGAAAAGTACAGCAAAAGATGTATAGAACAGATGTATAGAACAGTCTTTTGGACTCTGTGGGAGAGGGAGAGGGTGGGATGATTTGGGAGAATGACATTGAAACATGTATCATATCACATAAGAAACGAATCGCTAGTCAAGGTTCAATGCATGATACAGGATGCTTGGGGCTGGTGCACTGGGATGACCCAGAGGGATGCTATGGGAGGGAGGTGGGAGGGGGGTTCAGGATTGAGAACACATGTACACCCGTGGCGGATTCATGTTGATGTATGGCAAAACCAATACAATATTGTAAAGTAATTAGCCATCAATTAAAATAAATAAATTTAAATTTAAAAAATGCAAACACTTTAAATAATTTTCTAAACTCTATGCTTAACATAACTATAGATATGACTTATACTTAGCAAACAGACTCTAGAACACATGATTTGTTCCCAGAAGAGGGCCCCATAGGAGTCCCAGCAGTGTCACTTGACATTCAGACACCCTTATTGTGGTCTGGAGCATCCAAGGGTTTCACCGTCTATGGCCGTATCTAACAGTGCAATGCTCACAGACATCTGCCCACTGAGAAGAGGACAGGCTGAAAATTCACTCAAACTCCCTTCCTTAAATATTATGACCTGGAATGGAGCTGGATACACAAATCTCTGGCCATAAAACAGGAAAACTCAGTCCTGGAAGGAGGGAAAAACCTCAGGTGTGTCCTATTAAATTTTTCCCTTGCTTCCACTCTTTTCTACCAGATATTGTGACCTGAGGAGGAAAAAATGATGACAAGATAGAAAGAAGATAGGTCACCAAACTTTCTGCTGCTGCTAAGTTGCTTCAGTCGTGTCCGACTCTGTGCAACCCCATAGACGGCAGCCCACCAGGCTCCCCCGTCCCTGGGATTCTCCAGGCAAGAACACTGGAGTGGGTTGCCATTTCCTTCTCCAATGCATGAAAGGAAAAGTGAAAGTGAAGTCACTCAGTCGTGTCTGACTCGACAACCCCATGGACTGCAGCCTACCAGGCTCCTCCATCCATGGCATTTTCCAGGCAAGAGTACTAGAGTGGGTTGCCATTGCCTTCTCTCCTTCTCTGCACCAAACTTTCTACACATCATCAAATGCCCACAGGAGTAGTGTAAAGGAATAGGAAAGAGTTAACCTTGAAGAAACTGCTGACTTTCACTGGGACATGATATGAACATACAGGCCTCAGTTATGAGGAACCAACCTAACAATGGACTGAAGAGGGTGGATGAAGGACTTTGGGCATTGGGAGGGCAGAAGTTGCTAGAGCACTTATGAGGGGGCCAAGGAAAGAGAATAAATTGCAGGTATCCTACAGCAACCAGGTTCATGCTCATGGCAAATGGTAAACTTGGGCAGTGAGATATCCAGGGTGACTGTCATTCTAGGGATGAACTGCATCAAACTTTCCTAGGAGCTTTGAAAAGTAAAATTCCTGCTCACAGTCTCAGAGACTTGGTAAATCGACACTGGGATCCTGGAAACCATATCCTTAAGACATCTCCAGGTTTCACCTTAGATCTGAAGACAATTGAGGAAGGAGAATATTAGGCAATTCCTGGGGAATCTGATGTCATTTTGGGAAAATCTAGATAGTGAAGAAGGCTTTCTAAAAGGTGCTACTGCTGCTAAGTCGCTTCAGTCATGTCCGACTCTGTGCGACCCCACAGATGGCAGCCCACCAGGCTCCCCCGTCCCTGGGATTCTCCAGGCAACAACACTGGAGTGGGTTGCCATTTCCTTCTCCAATGCATGAAAGTGAAAAGTGAAAGTGAAGTCTCTTAGTCGTGTCCGACTCTTCACGACCTCATGGACTGTGGCCCACCAGGCTCCTCTGTCCATGGGATTTTCCAGGCAAGAGTACTGGAGTGGCCTGCCATTGTCTTCTCTGTCTAAAAGGTGAGAGAAGACAAAATGGAAAATTTTTATCTTGTTATATTTTGTGTCCATGTCAGAGGACCAGCACATTTTCAGTGTTTATGACAGAATTAAGAAGCAAATTAGAACCGTAAAAATTAAAATTTCCATAAACAATTACTTAGTTGGTAGCATAATCATAAGAAACCTGTGGAGTCAAAATCTGCTGAACTGATGAAATTGCCTAGAGTTTTGTTGTTGTTTTGTTTCAATATTTTTAACAGTTTTAAGTAAACAAGAAATCTTAGAAACCATGAGGGGTTGGATGAAAAACCATAGAAATAAAGATCTCATCATGCAACTTTACTTAAATGTGGGACACTGGTAAATCATCAGTTTGTAATTTTCTAAAATTCCCATATATAGTTTCCAGCAAAATAAATGTGTTCTTAATAACTACTTTCCTTTGTGAGTAACAGATAACTGAAAAAGTGTTGGGAAAGAAATGAGGGAAAACAAAGAAGCTATTGATGAATTCTCTCTGGACTCCAACAGTCAACACAATGGAAAGATCAGAATTACAATAGACCATCATTGCTTCAGTACACAGTCATAACCTGAATAGAGTCTATGCCACACAGCTAGGATTCAACAGAAAGTTAGAATGAATAGACATGTGTATCTAACTGGTATTACAAAGTTAAAAAGTTATAAATAACATCTTTTGGGAAATATAAACATTTTTCTTTATTGTCAACATTTAACATTATAGAATGTAGATAAACTTGAAAAAAAAAAAGTAGCTTTCCACTTAGAAGGAGCCATTTTGTCAGAATTTCTAGTAGCCAATGATGTTTGCACCTGAGACTGAAGATTTTCTCAATCAAAAGGGCTTTCCACTTAAAGGTGTGTGACTGTTGCCATCACAGTTTTATTTAAAAAGTCAATGCTACCCTATATGCTATGTATTCTAAATTGTTCCTAGTGTGCAATAATACTTTTTTAATGAATGAATAAATGAACATGCCAGATTGACATATGGCATAAGTTGTTCTGGTACACTTTTTACACATTATGGAACTAAAAGTTTCTCTGAGCAACAGTAAAGACCTCTTTGCTACCTATTGCACAGATGTTATGAAAATAGGTCCTGACTTGAGTGTATTTCCTATCTTATACCCTCCAGATTATTGAGGATATCTTTTCCTTTTTATTCGTTTGTTTTTCCCTAAAGTAGTGGCATGTGCATGCCTGCACGCTAAGTTGCTTCAGCTGTGTCCAACTCTTTGTGACCCTATGGTCCATCAGGCTCCTCTATCCATGGGCTTCTCCAGGCAAGAATACTACAGTAGGTTGCCATGCCCTCCTCCAGGGGATCTTCCCAGCACAGGGACAGAACCCTAGTCTCTTATGTCTCCTGCATTGGCAAGTGGGTTCTTCACCACTGGTGCCATCTGGGAAGTCCCAAAGCAGTGGTGCTAACTCTGATTAGTGGTCACTTAAAAATGAAATTTTTACTTTTAGTTATAAGGAAACCTGTCCCCATGTTAATGCTTTTATATTAGGTAAAACAGAGTTTTAGCTGAGGTGGGCTTCATACCCATCAGTCTCTGCAGGCACTGCCCAGCTTCTGCTGTGGCTATTGTAGGAAAAGAGTCCAGCTTCTCTAATGCAACCCAGAAAGGGCTCCCCAAGCCTGATGCTTTAAAGTTTAAATGACGATCTCTCCTGTCCCCAACCCCAAAGAATTCCATGGGAGTTTCTGTGGACAAGTTTTATAGTTCCTGCAGAACTGGAAAGTTGTCCCTCAAAATGGTCCCCCTCGGTCTTGGTCAGTCCAAGCCTGTGATCCAACTGCTTCTGCGATTGACCTAAATGACTTGGCTCCTGGACCAGCAGAGGAAGGTTGGCATTTCTGGCTTTTCCTTCACAACCAACTGGTCATATAATGCAGCTTGGCGGGTAGCAAAGCTAAGGTGTCAACATATCCTTCCCTGTTCTTTAACTTTTTCTGAAATACTTACTTTAGAGCTCTTTCAGCTGAGAATCAGAGCCATCCTGCTGGCTTAAAAGGCCACTGCTACTAAGACAAAGGACAAGATAGTTATATCAGTTTTGCTTACTAGCATTTCTTCAAAATGGCTATTGTAGACTAATGATAATAGCACTAGTTCCCTTGTAACATAAATTTATCTGCGGATTTCCTTATCTAATGAGATATTAGATGGTCTGTGTGTGAGCACGTAAGTGCTCAGTCCTATCTGACTCTTTGTGAGTCCATGAACTATAGCCCACCAGACTCCTCTGTCCATGGGATTCTCGCGGCAAAAATATTGGAGAGGGTCGCCAGGCCCTTCTCCAGAGGATCTTCCCAACCCAGGGATAGAATTCACGTCTCTTGCATCTCCTGCAGTGGCAGGTAGATTCTTTACCACTAATGCCACTAGATGGTCTAGTTATCAACTTGAATGGTTCTAAGTCCACACACTGTGTGGCCCAACCGATGTGGATAGTTATCACATACTTTAGATCCTGGTTTTGGTAAGAAAACTCTTATTTTAATCCTATTTCTAAACAAGAACAAACTATGTTTCCAGAAAGCAGTTTAATAAATGTATAGGTATAAAGATAAGCCAAAGACTAAAATTAAAATGAGAGTTGGATTGATTATGCAAGCATACAAACCCAAAGATATGTAAAGTAAATAAAATAATGAGAAAAAGGAAAATGGATTTCATTAGGCTCCAAAACCCATTAATAAATAGTCACATCTGAATATGCAATGTACTTGAAATGCTTGATGAGCCACGCATTGTTTCAGGAAATGCCTAAGACAGATATCCCAGTTAGGAGAGCTTAGAGCCTTATCAGACATATTTTAGTTCAATCCAATTTGGAAAAACATAACAAATATCTACTATGTGACAGCCTCAGAAAAGTTTAAAAAGATGACTCTAAGCGCCATAATGTTATGAATCTGTTTTATTTGCCAGTTCCTAGCACAGAAGCTGGCTCATCCGTCAATAACTATATATGCATTTACGCAAAGGAATGGATTCATTCCCTTTTCTGGGACTACAAAGGTGGTCTTCATGGTTGGACTGCACTTAATAATACAGAAAAAGTTTTCGCATACCTGTTTGTTCCACACACCCCTTGGAGGTAAGCAGGAAAGATATCATTAGCTGTGACTACTTGAGGAAGCAATTAATTGTTGGGTTAAGTGATTTACCCAAAGCCAGGCAGTTAAGTAGGAGCAAATCAGGGACTATTCTTTCCCTCTACCATGATGCTTGCAGCAACACACTGGGTCCAAACTCATCTCCACGTTTCCCAGTTCACCTCAGGCAGTGGGAAATGCAGTCATCAACAATGTCCTGATCTGGATTTATATGGAAATAGTTCTTTCCGAATATAACCTTCACAAACCACCATGCTCTGCAGACAGAAACTGATATTTGTTGGGTTCTGATTCTGTGACAGGCACTGTGCTAGATTTTAAAGATGTGTGCTTATTTAACCTCACCTAATTACTCTCTGACATAGGTATCACTTCCCTTCTGAGGCAGTAGATATAGGAAAATAAAATAACCTACCTAAAGTCAACGAGTTGGTAAGTGGTTAAACTAGGATTTCTGCAATCTCAGTCTTGTTTCAAAGCCCATTGTCTTTATTACACACTGCCTCCAAAAAAAGGAAACTTAGTTCCTCTTCAAAAAGTATCTGGGGACTCCTGTCTAAAGAAATAACTGAGTAAGCTTGCTGTTGATCTCTCTAATAAGAAGTAACCCTGGTTTCCTTTGATCAGAAGGAATGCTTCAGAACTACATGGTGTTTACAATGCCTTGCTCCAGGAATTACTTTCTTTCCACTGAGATGTGAAACCACAAACTAGTTGCTTTGGGTAATTAAAGATCCTTTGCACCAACTGAATGTGTCAACAGCAAATGTCCTGGGTAAATTTCAAGTAAGTAATTAAATTCTGCCCATCTGAAATGCCTTTCTAATTTCATTCCCCTAACATATCCACTTACTGTACCTTTTAGTGTGGCTGTGGACAATTCTAAAATAACTAAGACCACACAGTCTGTTGTCCCAAAAAAGAATGAGAAAATGGACTTTCATTTGAAGAGTGTATCAAGTTCTTCTATATCGTTGAATTGAAGCCAACTTATAAATATAGGGAGTTCATTTTTCCCCTTACATGTCAGATTTCTTATGGCTAATTCAAGCATCCAGAAATAAAAGTTGATTATATCTTCTTTTTCTACTTCACCTGCTACAGTGTGGGTAAATCAATTTATTCCTATTATAAGAACTTCGCACTCCTTAGAGAAAAAGTCTACTGAAATATTACGTTTATAGCTACAGACAACCTAATACTCTAGATGGCTTTTTAAAGCTCCACTCTAGAAAATAAAGTGTCATCTTAAAATCCATCACACATGCTTTATTATAAGAAACCATGTTATACCCCAAGGGGGGTGGATCTCAGCAGCAAATGATCATTTGCAAGATATTTTTTCTCATAGGACTTAGTAGGGAGGATTTCTCCTCAGAAGATCATTTTAAAATTTACTAACAATCCAGTTGGATAAGTAAATATTGTAAGTAGAAAAAAATATTATATCCTATTAATTAATATTTCAAGCAAAAGCCCTCAAAATTTTGCTTTTTTTAACTAATCCTCCTTACTCAGAAATATGGTGTTTAACCAAACAACTTGTATACTAATGTCTAGCTAATAATTCTGTAATTGCTATGAAAGCAACTCAACGAATTGTTAATCCTGTTCAAAAGCATTTAAAATGGTTTCATCAGAGGTCTCTCACACCCATCACACACACACACACACACACACACACACACACGCACACTCACATACTGTTGATCTTAGGATCTCACTTCCAAAAATAAGTTTATAGCTATATCTCAGAATTTTGAGTAATGTGTGTGTGTGTGTGTGTGTGTGTGTATCTCGTGCGTGCGTGCGTGTGTGTGTGTGTGTGTGTCTGTTAGTCACTCAGTCATGTCCAACTGTTTGTGACCCCATGGACTGTAGCCCACCAGGCTTCTCTGCCCATGGAATTCTCCAGGCAAAGATACTGAAACAAATAGCTATTTCCTTCTCCAGAGGATTTTCCCAACCCAGGGATTGAACCCGGGTCTCCTGTATTGCAGGCAGATTATTTACCAACTGGGAAGTAACATAAAAGAAAAATTGGCTTAGGAACATATGTCTGGTTCTATTTTTGTAGAGCTTGAATGCCTCTCATTTCTTTGATATCATGAAAATTATACACCATTTTTCAAACTGTCAGAAAAAACGTCAAGATCCACTAACTACCAAAAATTGGTGCTTTTATTCAAGTCAAGTGTACCAATTCCTTATATTGACTACATAGAACCTCATTATTTTTAAACTTAGCTAAAGGTCCAAAGGCCATAGCCACATTCAAGTTGAAAGAAATGGGAAATTGTTGCATTATAAGCTTGAAGCTATTCCTGAGGAATGGAAGATGGCAAGTGGCTGAAAGGCATCCACAGAGTCAATCATGGAACCATTTACAATGAATCTTAAGTTATTTTTCCTCTTCTGGAAGTCTCTAGACGTGGAACTTGACCAGAATTACACTCATGTTCTAAGACACAATTGCCAGGTAAAGTGTTCAGTTACATGGTGTGTGTGTGTGTGTGTGTGTGTGTGTGTGTGTGTGTGTGTAAATTGGTTAGGAAGGTCCCTTGATTCTGCTCAGTCTACAGTTAATGGAGATAAAATGCAAGATATTAGAGAGACTTGAGTCAGAAGTAAAGCTAGGACCCTAGCCTACAGACTCCCAAATCAGTTCTTTTGTCTACCTACGCTTCTATATATTAAATTGCTTCCTTCTTTTGCTTGCCTACAAATGACAAACTCCTGGGGTATAGAACTAGTCTCTCTAATCATATACCTCTCCTTAAATTTGTCTTGGTTATAATCTTGTATGAAAAATATCCTCAACAGACATTTATTGTATTATACTTGATACTTTGTCCAGTATTACCAAGCCAATCCCAACTTAACATTCTCATATTATCTTTCATTGTTTCTCAACATTAACCTTGTTGACAACATTATCTCTGTCCCCAATGTCATCTTTATAAAAGCAATACAGGGCTTCTGTCTCCTTTACGAAATTAATTTTAGATTTTTTTTCTCCCTGCAAATGAAGTAATGACAAGGTCATGAGGACTTTAAGAAATACTTGCCATGCATTCAGTCATCCTTTTGTTCACTGGTTATTTCTAAGATGAGAGAAGTCAATAATTTTCTGTTTCTGTAAAGATTTTGACAGCTACACAGTCACTGCAAAAATATGCTCCAGGCCCTGAAATAATCCATCTCATTAAAGTCTGACCTTTGACAAAAAAATGGCAAGGAGTTAAATATTTTACATGCTTCTCATGGCAAAACACTACTTCTCCATAAAAGAGCAATTCCGTGAAGACAATGGAAAATACAAGAGGTTTTATACAGAGCCATGGAAATCAGTATTCATTAGATGACCATGATTACCTGAGAAAGTATCTAAAATGTCCAATAAATTGTCTACAAATGCTTTCAGATGACCATATAATAGGGAAAACTGAATTCACATGATATCTTATTTTCCTGTCCATGAAATAGAAGCAGTGATAAAGATAAACATAAACATAATTTTTATTCAGAGGAATGCATCTTTTTTATTGAAATTGGCTATGATCTTAGAAGTAACAGGAGCAGGAGTATTATTGGATTACTGCTTATTTTAGGAGAAGGCAAATAGGAAACACTAGTATCTAGTCATGCCTATTTTGTCCCACATATTGCTCATGTCTTATCTTAGTGAATCCTCATTTTGTAGAGGGTGGTGCTAATAATCCTCTTGCAGAGGATAATGCTCAGAGAGATTAAACATCTTGTCCACTGTTACACAAAGAATAAATGAACAAACTAGAATATGAGCCCAGTTGTACTACTCAAACATCTATACATACGCTTTGTTTTTCAAGCATCAATGGAGCTAGAAACAGAAGAATAAGAAATTTTTAAATGTCTAGAATTTTCAGTGTATCTATCAATCACCTAAAATTCAAGCTTGCAGGTTGTATGTCATGTTCCAGTATTAGCCTGCTGTGGGAAAGTGGCACTCTTCTAAAAAAGATGACCTACTAGAGCATTTTCAGATCCAAGATTTTAAATCCATAATTTTATTGTAAGTTTTTAATGCCCAAATTGACACTATCCCTTCCATCCTTTGAATCTAACACAGAATATCTCAGATGGTATTTCTGCCTATAATTTAGGGGTTTTATTTCTCAAATTCAGATCCAGATGTTAAAATTCAGATATCCAGTATCCAGTGGCTATTCAATATCCAGTGGCTTGGAAACAAAGAAAGGTTGTTAAAACCTATTTCATTTAGATTTGGGTACAAAGAGGGCATGTATTAAATTTATCCCCATGAATTGGGAAAGAGACACTATGAGTCAATTAAGAGAATGGGAAGCGCGGAGGATTTGCATTGTATAACTGACTTCATTGTCTTCCACAAGGGGAAGAACGGCCTAGACTAGCTGAAGTTTCCATCACTCTTCTATCTAATGAATCTAGTTGACAAATTTAATAAATTGATAATGAACCAATGCACTATGCTGAGCTTAGCTGCTCAGTCATGTCCAACTCTTTGCAACCCCATAGACTATAGCCTGCCAGACTCCTCTGCCCACGGGGATTCTTGAGGCAAGAATGCTAGAGTGAGTTTGCCATGCCTTCCTCCAGGGGATCTTCCAGAGATCGAACCCAAGTCTCCCATGTTGCAGGCAGATTCCCTCTAAATTGTTAGAACAGTCAAGCACATATCATCAGTAAATAATTAAAGATGGCATCTGTATCACTTAAATCTTGGTTCTGCATGGAATGAAAACCTCAAAAAGTGATTCTTATGTATGTATTTCTATAGTTATAATTATTTTTGTCATTTCCCTTTCAACTTTTATACTAGAATTAAAATTAATGTTTGTACCACTGCTATATTAATAGTATTACTGCCCTTGATGTTTGTTTATATATTTGTCTTCATTTGTTAGCTTTATAGTTTCGTAAGACTTTGTCTTGCAGTTTATCATCATTTTATTATATCTTGAAGAAATCCCTTTAACATTTCTCATAAGGCAGGTCTTAGTGGTGATGAATTCCCTCAGGTTTTGTTTACCTCTGAAAGTCTTTATTTCATTTTTGAAGGAGAGTTTTATAACATATGGTATTTAGAATGGCAATAGATTTTCAACAATTTGAATATAACACCTCAGTTCTTTTGTCCTTCAAGATTTCTGCTGAGAAATCCACTGATAGTCTCATGGAAGTTTCTTTATATGTGAGGAGTCATTTTCTTTTGCTACTCTTAAAATTATTTGGTTTTGATTTTTTCATATAAATCTTTTTTACTTTTTGTTGGAGGATAATGTTGTGTTAGTGTCTACTGTACAACAATGTGAATCTGCTATATGTGTACACATACTGCCCCCCCCCGCAGGACCCCTCGGCCCATCCCCCATCTCACCCCTCTAGGTCATCACAGAGCACCAGGCTGAGCTCCCTGTACTACACAACAGGTTCCAACTAGCTATCTGCTTTCCACATGGTAGTGTATATATGCCAGTCCTAATCACCAAATTTATCGTAGCCTCCTCTTCCTTCCCCTGCTGTGTGCACATGTCCGTCCTCCAAGTCTGCATGTCTATTCCTACACACTTTTTTAACAGCTCTGAACTACTGCATATATGTGGTCTTTAACCCTGTCTCAGATTTTTGTTTGTTTTAATCTTACCTGAAAATTCATCCTGTTCTTAAATTAGATTATTATAAAAATAGGAACTATGCTTCAGCCCCTGGTGACACTTTTCAATTACAGATAAACTCTAGGCTCCAGATTCCTTGTTAAGAGAGCAATTTTTTCTCATGTTTCCAACTAATGATCATCAGGGATTTTGTTACTTGCAGGGATTTTGTTACTTGCAGCCAATATTTCCCTAACAGATTCAGATATGAGCATAACAAAAACAAAATATCCTCTAACTAATACAACATATAAAGAAAATAAAGAAAAATATTGCCCTGCTTCCATCATATATCCAAACTGATAATGTTTTGGTGTATATCTTATCAGATTTTTCCCCTATACAAATAAATTCCCTTTACAAAAAAAAAAAAAAAAAAAAAGGTCATTCTGTAACCTATATACTATCTTCACATTATGTTATGGACATTCTTCTATCTATTTTATGGGTATGAAAAAATTATGAAATAAATGACTTTAAAGAGTTTTCTCATGCAAGGCTCAGAAAACATTTTTTGAAAAGGATCAATTATTTTTAGCTTTTCAGGTCATATGGTACCCACTGAAACTACTGAAGACTCCACTAAAGTACAAAAACAGCCTTAGATGATGTATTAAAATTTAAAAATGAGAATAAATGTATTCCAATAAACTATATTTACAAAAATAAGTGATGGGTCAGATATGCCAATGAACCATAGTATGTAAACTATTGTTTCAAAGCATCATTTTAATTAGCTGTCTAGAATTCATTTAAGTGTAAGTACCATGATTTATCTAGTTTGGTCATAACTTTCTTTCCAAGGAGTAAGCATCTTCTAATTTCATGGCTGCAGTCACCATCTGCAGTGATTTTGGAGCCCAGAAAAATAAAGTCTGACATTGTTTCCACTGTTTCCCCATCTATTTCCCATGAAGTGATGGGACCAGATGCCATGATCTTCGTTTTCTGAATGTTAAGCTTTAAGCCAACCTTTTCACTCTCTTCTTTCACCTTCATCAAGAGGCTTTTTAGTTCCTCTTCACTTTCTGCCATAAGGGTCTTGTCATCTGCATATCTGAGGTTATTGATATTTCTCCCAGCAATCTTGATTCCAGCTTGTGTTTCTTCCAGTCCAGCGTTTCTCATGATGTACTCTGCATAGAAGTTAAATAAGCAGGGTGACAGTATACAGCCTTGACGTACTCCTATTCCTAGCATATTGAAAAGCAGAGACGTTACTTTGCCAATAAAGGTCCATTTAGTCAAGGCTATGGTTTTTCCAGTGATCATGTATGGATGTGAGAGTTGGACTGTGAAGAAGGCTGAGCGCTGAAGAACTGATGCTTTTGAACTGTGGTACTGGAGAAGACTCTTGAGAGTCCCTTGGACTGCAAGGAGATCTAACCAGTTCATTCTGAAAGAAATCAGCCCTGGGATTTCTATGGAAGGAATGATGCTAAAGCTGAAACTCCAGTACTTTGGCCACCTCATGCGAAGAGTTGACTCATTGGAAAAGACTCTGATGCTGGGGAAGGATTGAGGGCAGGAGGAGAAGGGGACGACAGAGGATGAGATGGCTGGATGGCATCACCGATTCGATGGACATGAGTCTGAGTGAACTCCAGGAGTTGGTGATGGACAGGGAGGCCTGGCGTGCTGCGATTCATAGGGTCACAAAGGGTCGGACATGACTGAGTGACTGACTGACCATGATTTATTAAGCCCTTATTAAAGACAAGAAATATATTTCCCATGTTTGCTATAATCTATGAAAACAGACAAGCAGATATGTTATAAATACCAATTGAATGAATAAATAAACTAAAACTGATAGTTTTTAGGAACAGGATTAAAGTTTTGGTGTGTAAGAAAGACACATGTTCAAGAGAAAGTGGAAATTTATGGTATGAAGTAAAGAAGGGAAATCAGGCAATTTTTTATTGAAAGGAGCAGACTTGAGAAAGCAGATGAAATAGAAAAACCAAAATGAAAATGCTGAAATAGTCAATGGCCAGATGACAGAATCCAAAATGCATTATTCTCAGGAGGGGGATTTATAGTACTGAAGTAGGACAAAATACGGACTAGAATTCAGTGCTCAAGTAAAAAAACTTCAGGTCACATTAATCTGAAGTTTGATCTGAGATAACTCTTTCACTGCAGAGATGATGCCTGGTGCTCTGAAAAATAAGGGTGGTTGATGGATAATATCTAAGCTTCCATTTAAATCTATTTTTAAGCTCTATGTTCATCTTTGTAGTAATCTTTGACTATTAGGTATTCTTTATTCTGAAAACAAAAGTTTGGTCTTTCATAGGATAAGTTAAGCATAGGTATTTCTTCCCATGGGGATTTTAAATTATAGGACAAATAAAAGGGGTCTTGAAACAATAATATTTCATATTAAAAGGCAAAAGCACAAACCATGCAAGCAGGCATATTTGCAAGCATTAATCAGTGTGTATTTGTATATTATTAAATATGTCCCTCAATTCCACAAAATCTATAAAAGAAAACTACAAAGAAACCAAAGTATTCTTTACTACCTGGCAAAACTTAATCAAATACCCCTCTGGAAAAGTGGTTCATCAGTCTCTTAAGAATATTATAGCAGTTGTCTTTGAAGTTGCCTGCTCATCCTCGATAATTGGCAAAAGAGATAAGATAATACTTCATTTAAGCAAAATCTTTATTGTATTATCAACCGCAGGGCCTGGGACCTGTGCACCAGGAAGCAGTTCCCCCTGGCTCACCAAGAAAGGCAAGAGAAAGTGCTTGGAACCATAGTGATAAATGGGAACTATTCAACTTCTCACAAGTTTGAAGCTGCTGTTTAGTGAGATCAACAAAAGAAAGTTGTTACTGCTTAATCGTTAAGTCCTGTCTGACTCTTTGGAACCCCGTGGACTATAGCCTGCCAGGAATTTTTCAGGCAAGAATATTGGAGTGTGTTGCCATTTCCTTTCCCAGGGGATCTTTCTGACCCAGGGGTTGAACCCGTGACTTGTGCAAGTCTCCTGCATTGCAGGCAGGTTCTCTACCACTACGCCACTTGGGAAGCCCAGGAAAGATTGAAGGTAAAAGAAAAGATGGCAACAGAGGATGAGATGTTCAGATGGCATCATCCACTGAACGGACATGAATTTGAGCAAACCCTGGGAGATAGTGGAGGACAGAGGAGCCTGGCGTGCTGCACTCCACAATATCACAGTCAGACAAAACCTAGCAACTGAACAACACAGTAATTTAACACATGCCATGAAGCACTTGGAAATGTAATAAAAACCCTATTTATCACTAGCAAAGTTTATAGTCAAAGCATTCACCTGTGACTCAGCTGTTTCTTGCAGCCTCTGATTTTAAGTGTGTCTTTATCAAGAAGAGCATAGAGATTTATTATTTTAGGGGGCTATTTAAGGCAGAGACCTTGAGCATTTTGCAATGAAAGGTTACTTTTTCATTTTCCTGGAACTTTGGTATCGTGGATAGTTAGGGGCAAATAGGTTTGATTTCTGAGCAGAGTAGAGAAAGAGAAAGCTAATGCTGGCCATTCACATACCAGCAACAGAAGAACACGGCAGGAAGGTGGGAATGGTAACCAGTTCGAGTAACTGAAGTGAAGTGAAGTCGCTCCGTAGTGTCTGACTCTTTGCGACCCCGTGGACTGTAGCCCACCAGGCTCCTCTGTCCATGGTATTCTCCAGGCAAGAATACTGGAGTGGGTTGCCATTTCCTTCTCCAGGGGATCTTCCCAACCCCGGGTTCGAACCCAGGTCTCCCACATTGCAGGCAGATATTTTAACCTCTGAGCCTATATTTTCATTCTAGTATTAGTAGTTTTCTATAATTATACCACTACTGTTACTACTGAAATTACTTCTACTACCACCACTGCTTATCTATCATTGGAAACTCACAATGTGCTAGGCTTTAGGATATTCATTCAAAAAATATGTGTCTAATCCTTGCTATGTACAGAACATTGTGTTAAATCTCAAACACACTTTAACACGGATTTGCTTTTTCAGTGCTGAGCACTTTCCATAATTAAGTTGTTTTATATATCTATGTTTCAGATCTTGAAGATGTAATCATGGGTGGTTATTCAATATTTCCATTTAATAAGTATTTTATTTTCATAGCAAACAGAAGGCAGAATATACAGTGAAAATTTACATGTACATATCTGGGGCAAAGAAGCATCCAGTGATTAGGAGAAACTAGAAAAGGCTTAAAGTTTACATAAGAGGAACATAGTATCTTTTTTCTAATACATCCTGAGCAGAACAAGGACAATCTTCCATAGGACACAACTTTTACTAACTCAATGTGTGTTGAGTACCTACTGTGCTAACAATAGTGTTATGGGCTTTGTAAATTACTTTTTATTATGTGAAAATTATAGAAAATAGGTCACATCCTCTTGTAAGAAATGATACAGAGAGATCCTGGGTATCATTTACCCAGTTTCCTTCAATTATGACTTCTTGCAAAACTCCAGTGCAATGTCTCAATCAAGATCTTGACATTAATATTGTCAAGACACAGAACATTTCTATCACCACAGTGATCACTCATATTGTCATTTTGTAAATACAACTTCTTTTTAATTGTTGTGTAGTCACTAAATCCTCTCTGATTCTTTGTGACCCCATGGACTACAGTCTGCCAGACTCTTCTGTCCATGGGATTTGCCAGGCAAGAATACTGGAGTGGGTTGCCACTTCCTTCTCCAGGGGATCTTCCTGACCTAGGGATTGAACCTGCATCTCTTGCATCTTCTGCATTGGCAGGTGGATTCTTTACCGCTGAGCCACCAGGGAAGCCCATCACCAAATATTCCTTAACCCATGACAACAACTTCTCTATTCTAAAATTTCTACAACTTTGCCATTTCAAGCATGATATGCAAATAGAATTGTATACTATGTAACCATTTTGGTATTGGCTTTTCTGCTGAGCATAATTCTCTAGCGATTCAACCAGGTTATTTTGTATCTCAATGGGCCATTTCTTTTAATTGCTGTTTCATTTCCATGGTATGGATGCACTGCCATTTAACCACTCATCCGTTGAAAAACATCTGGCTGTTTCCAGTTTTGAGCTATTAAAAATATAGCTGCCATCAACATCCACATATAGGTTTTCGTAGAAATGTAAGTTTTCATTTCTCTGGAATCACTGCCTAGGAGGGCAACTGCTGAATAGAGTGGTAGTTGCAGATTTAGATTTTTAAGAAGATGCCCAATTGTTTTTAGAGCACTGCATCATTTTACATTCCTCCCCACGATGAATGAATGCTCCAGTTCTTTTACATACTCTCCAGCATTTGGTACTGTCATTATTTTTAAAATTTTATTCGTACTGATATGTGTGTACTGATAACTCACGGGAACCTTAATTTGCATTTTCCTACTGGTAATTGATGGTTAATATCTTTTCATGGGCTTATTTACCATCTGTATATCCTTTTCAAGTGTAATGTTTCTTCATGCCTGTTCCCCAGTTGCTGATTGCTTTTCTTTTTTTAACAGTTGTGTTTTCAGAGATTTTTTTTTAATATTTTAGATACAGCTTTTCATTCTATATATGATTTCAAATCATTTTCTCCAAGCTTCTATCTTGTCTTATCATCCACTTTATAGGTCCTTTCACAATGCAAAAGGATTTAATCTTGAAGAAATCCAATTTATCAATTCTTTTTGTGTGTTCTTTTGGTATTAAGTCTATGAATTCTTGCCTAGGCATAGATCCTAAAGATTGTCATCTATTTCTTTCCAGAGTTTTATAAATTTACATTTTATATGTAAGATTATGATTCATTTTGAGGTAATTATGTATAAAATGTGAAATTTTGATTGATTCACTTTGGGATTTTGTTAATTTTGCCAAAAATTTTCCAGCACTGTTTTTTGAAAAAGCTATCTTTCTTCTGCAAAATTTATTCTGTACCTTTGGCAAAAGACAGTAGGACATACCTATGCGTATCTGCATGTGGTTCTCTATTCTTTTCCAGTGATTTTTGTGTCTAACCTTTTGCCAATACTGCACACATGGTTACTGCAGCTATATAATGTCTTGAAATAGGGTAAAGCAATTCCTCCCACATTATGCTTTCTTTTTCATAGTTGTTTAGCTATTCCAGTTCTTTGCCCTTCAAGATAAATTATAAAATATTTTTGCCTATATGCACAAAAATCTTGTGGTGATATTGATTGGAATTGTATTAGACCAGTATATCACTTTAGAAAGTATTAATGCTTTTATTATTTGAGTCTCATCATAAAGACTGTACAAATCTCTTCATTTTTCATAGATTTTCTTTGAGCTTTTTATCAGTGTGTTATGGGTTTTATCCTATAAGAGCTGCAAAGGTTTTATCATATTTAAGCCTAAGTATTTAATTTTTTAAATTATTATAAATATATTGCATAATTTTATATTTTGTATGTATAATTTTATTGTTACATAGAGTATTAATATGAAAGTACTAACTGATTTTTGTGTGTTTATCTTGTAGGCTCTTGTTAATCTCACTTGTAAGTGCTATGAGTTTTTGAATAGAATCTGTAAGAATTTTCATGGAGGTGATGTTATCTGCAAATAGAAACAGATATACATCTTTCATTTTGGATCTCTATCCCTATTAATTTCCTTTTCCAGCCTTATTGCATTTCTTAGAGCTTCTAGGACTCTGTTAAATGCGAGGGCTGAGAGTAGACTCCTTGCCTTGTTTCTGATCTTCATGATTAAATATCATGTTAGTCAAAGGGATTTTTACAGATGTTCTTAATTAAACTGAAGAAGTTTCTTTCTAGTCCCATTTTTCTGAGACTCTTAGCATGATAAGCTGTTAAAGTCTGTCAAATGTTTTTTAGCACTAATTGATATGATCATGTTCTTCTTATTCAGCCTGTCCATATTGTGGATCATGTTGAATGGTTTTTCAGTACCGAACAGCCATATGTCTCTGGAATAATCCCACTTAATTATGGGATAAGTATATTTTTGCATATTATTTTCATATGTTAATGTATTCTATTTACAAAAATTTGCTAAAGATTTAGTGTATATGTTCATGAATATATCTGTATATAATCATGCATATATTCATATATATTCATTTTCAAAGAGCTCAGTAGTTCCCTTATAACATTTTTGCTTTGTTGTCTATGTTTGGTATCAGGGTAATACTTGCTTCATAAAAGTACTCTCTCCTCCTCTAATTTCTGAAGGAAATTGTGTCAAACTTATGTAATTCTTCTTTAAACATTTGCTAGAATTCAAACATTAGGGTAACTAGATCTCTTTTGTAAGAGTTTTAAGCTATACATTAAATTTTCATAATAAAAGGATATTCAAATTATTAACTTCATATTGGGCTATTTGTGAAAGTTTGTATTTTTAAGGAATTGGTCCTTTCGTCTGTCAAACTGTGATTTGTAAGGTTGTTGGTAGCACTTCCTTATTAACTTTTCAATATCGGCAGGGTCTGTATTTATATCTTCTGAATTGCTTCTTTTACTGTTTGCTCTTCCCTTTTCTTTCTTTGTATGTCTTGCTAGAGGTTTGTCAATTTTATTAATCTCTTCGAATAATAAGATTTTTGTTTCCTTGATTTTTTTCTATTCTTTCTCTTTTTAGTTTCATTGATTTCTGCTCTTATCTTTACTATTTTCATTGTTCTATATGTTTGAAGTTTATTCTGTTCTTTTTCTCAGCTTTTGAAATATTGATTTGAAACTTTTTCTGTTTTGCTAATATATGCATAACAAAGGTCCATCTAGTCAAGGCTATGGTTTTTCCAGTGGTCAGGTACGGATGTGAGAGTTGGACTGTGAAGAAAGCTGAGCACTGAAGAATTGATGCTTTCGAACTGTGGTGTTGGAGAAGACTCTGGAGAGTCCCTTGGACTGCAAGGAGATCCAACCAGTCCATCCTAAAGGAGATCAGCCCTGGGATTTCTTTGGAAGGAATGATGCTAAAGCTGAAACTCCAGTACTTTGGCCACCTCATGCGAAGAGCTGACTCATTGGAAAAGACTCTGATGCTGGGAGGATTGGGGGCAGGAGGAAAGGGGACAACAGAGAATGAGATGGCTGGATGGCATCACCAACTCAATGGACATGAGTCTGAGTGAACTCTGGGAATTGGTGATGGACAGGGAGGCCTGGCGTGCTGAGATTCACAGGGTCACAAAGAATCAGACAAACTGAGCAACTGAACTGAACTGACATACTTTAAATTTCCCTTTATGTTAACTGTGTCTCACAAGTCTCATACATTTTTTTTCATTTTCATTTAGTTTAATGTGTATTTTTGCTTCCCTTCAGAATTCTTCTTTGATCCATGAATTATTTATAAATGTGCTGTTTAGTTTCTAAGTATTTGGAGACAATCTTGTTATCATTCTCCTTAAATTGTAGTTCCATGATTCTGCAAGTTGTGATGTTTGCCAAATTTGTGATTTTAGGCCATTATTTTTCCAAATACAATTTCAGCTCATCTTTTTCTTCCTTTCTTCTGGGACTTTGATCACACAAACACAAAATCTTTTATATAGTTTCACATGCATCTGAAACTCTGTTCATGTTGCTTTGTTTTGTTTTCAGTCTATTTTTTCTCAGTGGTTCAGACTGAGTATTTTCTCTTATGATGTCATCAGGCTCACTGATTCTCTCCATTTTGCTGTCGAGCCCATTAATGAAATGTTCTAAAATTTTGGCTGCTATATTTTTGAGTTACAAATTATATTTGGTTCCTCTTTCTATCTTCTATTTACATTCTGAGACTTTTTCTGTTTTTCATTTATGTCAAGCATGGTCATAGTCCCTCATTGAAACATTTTTGTGATGGCTGCTTTAAAACTCCTCATCAGATCATTTTAATATCTATATCTTCCCAGTGGTAGCATTTTTTGAGTGCTATTTCTTATTTATTTAGAGATCTTCCTGAGTTTTTCGATAAGCAATTTTTTATTGAAATCTGGTATTATGTATAAGGCCTTGGATCTTATTTATACCTTTTTCTTTAATAAAAGTATAGTTGGTTTACAATATTGTGTCAGTCTCTGCCTATAGCATTGTGACCTAGTTTTAAACATTCTTTTTAAAATAATCTTTTTCATTATGGGTTTTCCCAAGGGATTGACTATTTCCCTGTTCTGTACAGTAGAACCTTGTTATTTATCCACTCCAAATGTAACAGTTTGCGTCTACTAAACCCAAATTCCCAGTCTGTCTCTCTCTCTCTCTCCCTCTTCTCCTTGGCAATCACCAGACTGATCTCTAAGTCTGTGAGTCTATTTCTGTTCAATAGATAGGTTCTTTCCTATCATATTTTAGACTCTACATATAAGTGATACCACATAGCATTTTTCTTTCTCTTTCTGACTTCACTTAATATGATAATTTCTAGTTGCATCTGCGTTGCTGGAAATGGCATTATTTTATTCTTAAACATGGCTGAATAGTATTCTACTGTATATACATACCACATCTTCTTCTGGATATTATTTATACCTTTTGTTTAACATGTCTCATCTGTTATGGATTCTGTGGCAAAGGGAGACACTGTCTCTTTACTGCCACCTGGAGATAGAATTCTAATTTATTATTTCTGTGTCCACTGAAAGCCAATGGGGGAAGGCTACCTGTTATTGCTGACCTCAGGTGGGGGTACAGCTCTCCACTCTGCCTCTGCTGAACTGCCCTGAATAGAAACATGAGGAGAGACTCATGCCTGTTTTAGGTAGGGCACAGCATTTCCTCTGACTGGGAGTTGTAAGTCCAGGCAGGCTTGCCACGTGGTCGCCACAGACATCATGGGGAGCATCATCATTACTGTTCAGAGAGGGTGAATATCCCAACGCCCACTCTCTAACACCACCCCAGCAGGGGCATTGACATACCTCATCACAGCCTGACGGCACTGGAAATCTAGGTTGTCCACTCAGCTTTTGCTCAAAGAGTGGAGTGGACCACAGTGTTTGCGGGCGTGTGTGTGTGTGTGTGCGTGCGTGCATGTGTGTGAGTTTTGGCTGGAGTAGAGCAGTTATTTTCCAAAGTGTTCTACTGTGCTATGCTTCCCCTTTCCTGTTTTTTAATTGAAACAAGCAGTTTTTTTCTTAGTCTCATTTTTTGGTCTGTACTCAGTGTTTCTGGGCTTCTCCCGTCTCCAGCATTCGGTCTGGGTGATATCAGGCACAAAGAAAAGTCAAGGATATACTACTTTATCACTTTTTAGTTCTAACATCCCTAGGTGGTATCTCTTCTCTCCACTTTTCAGAGTCTGTGTGTGTGTGTATGATATATTAATGCAATCATAATATATCATAAATAATGAATATAATACATACAATAAATATATATAATGCAATATATATTATGATTTTCTTTCTTACACTTATTCAATAAATATTTATTGCAAAACCTACTAAGTGCCAGTGATACAAATGACTAAATTTCTACCTTTAAGGTGACTACAGTCTAGTGAGGAAGATGGATGTTAAATGATACTTCACAAAATTGTTAGTTACAATTAAACTAAGCTGTACTGTAAAGCCAGCATAAAGGAAAATATAGGGAATCTAACCTAAATATAGAAAACTTAGTTTTACACAATATTTTAAATATACATGTATTATAAATACTATTATGATACAGAAATAGTCTTTTTTCCATGCAATTATGGGGTACAGTAACAACATTCATCTTTTGAAATAAATAAACATAGGGCAAATAGAATAGTATCATATCCAGTGCCTAATAAACTTATTATGTAATGGCAGTTGAAAAAGGCTCATGAATGTTGAATCACAGATTTGGAATTTAAGGATATTTCTGGGTTGTACATTCCTATGCTTTCAAGGTTGTTATAATAAATAACAACTATTTGCTCTCCCAGAATACTGATGTAAATAAGACAAAATTCTAGGCTGAGTGAAATTTGGTTATATTCTAGTAGCGTGATTCTTAACATATTTGTGTCTATGAAACTCTTCAGTGACACCATTCTACTTCATTATGGAAACTTCAGATACTTTATTTGTCTTTGGACTGGGTTGACTTCATTGTCTACCATCATCCAAAGACCGTGCTGACATTTTTAATTTGATAGACTGCTGAGAAACCACAGCAGGATATAGACAAACCCATCAAAAGTGAATTGAGGATTTCATTGATGTGGAGAACTAATTATATGACTATGAGGAGTGGGGCACTGAAATCCATATGACTCTTTAGAGCTCATTCTGTAGGCTAGCCCTAGAGAGGAATAATAAGTGACAGTGACGTGTTCTCTGCCCTCACCAAGGTGCTGCCTAGTCTTTCTCTGTTAGAAGTCAACTACAGAGATGCTCCCTCCCTCAAAATGAAGGGTTCAGAGAATGGCAGGAATATTGTCTTTCACAGATCATGAAGGAGTCTCCAGTTTGCTTATGCTAAGAACCTGTCTTCAGATCTTTTACTGACTCCTTCTCTATGCTTGTCTTGTGTTCAGCTATTTTAGAAATAACACTGACCACGTGTATGTATGTATGTATGTGTGTATATGTGAATGGCTGTGGATATATAATGTATAAGTACCTACATGTTTATTGATGCATTTTATAGATAATATTTGTTTAAAATTCCCTAAGAACAAATCAATTCTATGAAATTATGGTCAGTTCAGTTCACTTCAGTTCAATCGCTCACTTGTGTCCAACTCTTTGCAACCCCATGAATAGCAGCATGCCAGGCCTCCCTGTCCATCACCATCTCCCAGAATTCACTCAAACTCATGTCCATTGAGTTGATGATGCCATCCAGCCATCTCATCCTCTGCCATCTCCTTTTCCTCCTGCCCCCAATCCCTCCCAGCATCAGAGTCTTTTCCAGTGAGTCACCTCTTCGCATGAGATGGCCAAAGTATTGAAGTTTCAGCTTTAGCATCATTCCTTCCAAAGAACACCCAGGGCTGATCTCTTTTAGAATCAGGTTGGATCTCCTTGCAGTCCAAGGGACTCTCCAGAGTCTTCTCCAGCACCACAGTTCAAAAGCATCAATTTTTCCACGCTCAGCTTTCTTCACAGTCCAAATCTCACATCCATACATGACTACAGGAAAAACCATAGCCTTGACTAGATGGACCTTTGTTGGCAAAGTAAGGTCTCTGCTTTTTAATATGCTATCTAGGTTGGTCATAACTTTTCTTCCAAGGAATAAGTGTCTTTTAATTTCATGGCTGCAGTCACCATCTGCAGTGATTTTGGAGCCCAAAACATAAAGTCTGACACTGTTTCCACTGTTTCTCCATCTATTTCCCATGAAGTGATGGGACCAGATGCCATGATCTTAGTTTTCTGAATGTTCTTTTAAGTTCTTATCCCCTGCCATTTTTCTTTTTAAAATAAATTGATAACTTTGTTGTTGTTTACTCTCCAAGTTGTGTCTGATTCTTTTGCAACCCCATAAACTTTAGCACTCCAGGCTCCTTTGTCAATGTAATTTCCCAGACAAGAATACTGAAAAGTAAAGTGAAAATTGTTCAGTTGTGTCCAACTCTTTTGCCACCCCATGGACTGTAGTCTGCCAGGTTCCTCTGTTCATGGAATTTCCCAGGCCAGAATACTGGAGTGGATAGATGTTCCCTTCTCCAGAGGATCATCCCAAACCAGGGATCCTGCCTTGCAGGCAGATTCTCTACCATCTGAACCACCAGGGAAGCCCAAGAATACTGGAATGAGTTGCCATTTCCTTTTCCAGAGAATCTTCCCCATTCAGGGGATCAAACCCACATCTCCCAAATTGGCAGGTGGATTCTTTACCACTGAACCACCAGTGAAACTAAAATGATGGCTTTGTTCCTTTCAAAGGAGAAAAATTCTGGTAGACACCCATTGGTGATTTAAATTATGATCTTGATAATGTTTCTTGTTTAATACAAAAGGTGTAACTTTTATTTTTATTTATTTATTTAAATTTATTTATTTTAATTGGAGGCTAATTACTTTACAATATTGTATTGGTTTTGCCATACATCAACATGAATCCGCCACAGGTATACACGTGTTCCCAATCCTAAACCCCACTCCCTCCTCCCTCCCCCGTACCATCCCTCTGGGTCTCTTAGTGCACCAGTCACAAGCATCCAGTATCATGCATTGAACCTGGACTGGCGACTTGTTTCTTATATGATATTATACATGTTTCAATGCCATTCTCCCAAATCATCCCACCCTCGCCCTCTCCCACAGAGTCCAAAAGACTGGTCTATACATCTGTGTCTCTTTTGCTATCTCGCATACAGTGTTATCATTACCATTTTTTAAAATTCCATATATATGCTTAGTATACTGTATTAGTGTTTTTCTTTCTGGCTTACTTCACTCTGTATAATAGGCTCCAGTTTCACCCACCTCATTAGAACTGATTCAAATGTATTCTTTTTAATGGCTGAGTAATACTCCATTGTGTATATGTACCACACCTTTCTTATCCATTCATCTGCTGGTGGACATCTAGGTTGTTTCCATGTCCTGGCTATTATAAACAGTGCTGCAATGAACATTGGGGTACATGTGTCTCTTTCAATTCTGGTTTTCTCGGTGTGTATGCCCAGCAGTGGGATTGCTGGGTCATAAGGCATCTCTATTTGCAATTTTTAAGGAATCTCTGCACTGTTTTCCATAATGGCTGTACTAGTTTGCATTCCCACCAACACTGTAAGAGGGTTCCCTTTTCTCCACATCCTCTCGAGCATTTATTGCTTGTAGACTTTTGGATCACAGCCATTCTGACTGGCATGAAATGGTACCTCATTGTGGTTTTGGTTTGCATTTCTCTGATAATGAGTGATGTTGAGCATCTTTTCATGTGTTTGTTAGCCATCTGTATGTCTTCTTTGGAGAAATGTCTATTTAGTTCTTTGGCTCATTTTTTGATTGGGTCATTTATTTTTCTGGAATTGAGCTGCAGGTGTTGCTTGTATATTTTTGAGATTAGTTGTTTGTCAGTTGCTTCATTTGCTGTTATTTTCTCCCATTCAGAAGGCTGTCTTTTCACCTTGCTTATAGTTTCCTTTGTTGTGCAGAAGGTTTTAATTTTAATTAGATCCCATTTGTTTATTTTCACTTTTATTTCCAGTATACTGGGAGGTGGGTCATAGAGTATCCTGCTGTGATTTATGTCGGAGAGTGTTTTGCCTATTTTGCTCTAGGAGTTTTATAGTTTCTGGTCTTACATTTAGATCTTTAATCCATTTTGAGTTTATTTTTGTGCATGGTGTTAGAAAGTGTTCTAGTTTCATTCTTTTACAAATGGTTGACTAGTTTTCCCAGTACCACTTGTTAAAGAGATTGTCTTTAATCCATTGGATAGTCTTGCCTCCTTTGTCAAAGATAAGGTGTCCATAGGTGCGTGGATTTATCTCTGGGCTATTTTGTTCCATTGATCTATATTTCTGTCTTTGTGCCAGTACCATACTGTCTTAATGACTGTGGCTTTGTAGTAGAGCCTGAAGTCAGGCAGGTTGATTCCTCCAGTTCCATTCTTCTTTCTCAAGATTGTTTGGCTATTCGAGGTTTTTTGTTATTTCCATGCAAATTGTGAAATTATTTGTTCTAGCTCTGTGAAAAATACCGCTGGTAGCTTGATAGGGATTGCATTGAATCTATACATTGCTTTGGGTAGTATATTCATTTTCACTTTTATACTTAAAACTTTTGTGTAACACTTAAACCAAAAGATCTGTCCATTGGATGTTGAAGAGTCTTTTTAAACATACCATGTGCAGAAGTGACCTCCTAATATTTCACTCTATTCCCACACCTACTATTTTTAAGGTCTTTCCTATTTTGGTTAATGATAAAACCAACATTCTTCCAGTACTTCAGGTAAAAAATATTGATGTCATCTTTAACTCCTCTTTCTTTTGTTCCCCACATCCAGCACATCAGCATATCCTGCTAGTTTTATTATCATCAAAATACGTTCTTTCAGTAAGCTTTTCTCACAACCCGCTCTGTTCCCATCCTGGTTCAGGTCACTGTTACTTTCTGTCTGAAGTAGCTTCTCTACCCAGCTCTGTGCTTTTGTCCTTGATGCCTTAAAGTTCATTTTCAGCACAGTAGTCCAATACAATAGTCCAAGAAATTCCTCTAAACTAAATTATTTCACAATATTTCTCTGCTACAGTGTGCCCAGTGGTTTCCACTGCACTCTGAATAGTGTGCTTCTGTTTTTACTGCAAAGGTTATTTCATTTTACTTCCCTTATTTACATCTTTCCAGCCACATGGACTCCTGTCAAATACACAGGTATGCTCTTACCTTGAGGCACTGCTATCTTCTATTCCCCTCTGCCAGAAGTGCTCTTCACTGGTTATCTACTATATGGAAATAAATCCCTTAGATCGTCAATAGAATTTCATCCACTCCAAGAGACCCATCTTGACCATATTATTTAAAATTGCAAGTGTTCTCAACTCTCCCTTGTCGCTCACTTGATTTTATTTTTTCCTCCTATCACTAAGCTATCTTACACATTATATATTTTACATGTTTATATTGTGACTGTCTCCTCTTCCATTAGGCTTCCCTTGTAGTTCAGTCGGTAAAGAATCTGCCTGCAGTGCAGGAGACCTGAGTTCGATCCCTGGGTCAGGAAGATCCCCTGGAGAAGGAAATGGTAACTCACTCCAGTATCCTTGCCTGGAAAATCTCATGGACAGAGGAGCCTGGTGAAGAGTCGGGCACCACTGAGCTACTAACACTTACTTAAGTCTCCCATTATTGCAAAAAATTATACATGGACAAGAATTTTAGTTGATTTCCTGATTAGTTGATTTTAGTAACTAGATAATTAATTTGTACAAAGCAAGATGATAAAGAATTGCAGTATTCAAGAAAATATTTAAAATTAATAAACTGAAAAATCAATAAAATTGTTAAATATGATTATTAGTTTAATGTTATAGATTAGTTTTATGATACATGTTAGTTTGTTGAAACTAATTTGATATTACATTTAATAATAGAAACACATTTTCTTCTTTTTGTGTTTCACTTATTTTCAAATGGAGTCCTTTGAATTTGAGTGTAAGAACTGCAATTTCAGACTCCACCAGAATCACTTCTTTTAATTTTCTTATTAACAATAAAATTGTTTTCTTTTTATTTTGATGGGCCACTCAGTATAATAGTAAAACTCAAGCTATAAAATGCAAAAAAAAAGCACATTTTTTGCATGCTTGCTACTCCACTTATTGCCAATGAAGTTTAGATAATTGGTATATAAAAGATGAAAAATATCCCCATGCATCAACTTATTTTATGAATATGGCAGAGAAAGCATGCATTGTTTAATGACCCCATGCTCTAGAAGGTGTAGACTCATTTTCATTCATGATTTTCCTATTTGGACTCTTGTGAAACCTGTCTTACCATGCCAAGAGAAGTCTTCTGTCCTTCACCTCTCTTAAAGTTGACTGTAAATGCAAATGCAAACACAGGCAATTAAAATGTATGTCAGTACTCAATTACAAGGATGTCATGTGGGTCACTTAGAATATGTTTATACTATTTTTAAGATCATTATCCAAATGAAAATACAAAATTCATAATTTCCCCAGAAGAAGAAAATATGTCTGCAGACCCCCAAGATCCACAAATCACAGTTTAAGAAGCTTTCTTTATACCACAAAGATTTTGTGAGACAAAGTATGATAAATGACACTTGGAAATATTACAGTAGATTAAATTGAAAAAGAGAGACATTCAATTTATGAAAAAGGGCAGGATTTTTAAAGAAGTGACATCTGTGCTAAGGCCAGTTTAGCAAGGTGGTAATGGAAGTGAAGAAGAAGTTAATTCAGGTGGAGAAAATTGCAAAGAATTAGAAACAAGGAAGTCCTGGGTTTCTCAAGAAACTTCAAAAACTTTTGCTGGAAAGCAACAAACAGTAATGAGATTAATGTAGATTTGCATATAAAGATAATCAGGATATTTGATATATTGAGAAATACTAATGGCCAGTGGAAATACAGTGACTTCGTCACCTGCCAGGCACTATTCTAAGTCCTTTACACAGAGTAACTTGTCTATGTTCATTTGCTCAGTCGTGTCCGACTCTTTGCGACCCCATGGACTGCAGAACGCAAGGCATCCCTGTCCATCACTACGTCTCAGAGATTGACCAAGTTCATGTCCATTGAGTTGGTGATGCCATCCAACCATCTCATCCCCTGCCACCTATCTAATCTGTACAAAGACCATTTGAAGTATGACTGTTCTCATATTCTCTTCTTTAGTGAGTCTGAGAAAGGTTCAGCAACTTTCTCAAGGCCACACAACTGGACAGTCCACAGTTTGGTTCCTGAGTCCATGTTAACCACTCTATTCCAGTGCCTATCAAGGATTACAATCCCGTAGAACACAATAAATCACTGAGCACTGATGCAGCAGAAAAAGTACAGAAAACTTTCAGGAGTAGGCAGAAATAGTTTGAAATGAAGATCTCTTAAATGTTCATAAAATATCTCCCACCTTCAGTTTTTCATTAGGTCACAGCATGAGAAAAGAGTTACCAAAGATCTTTTACATTTTAACAAACCACATTATAATAAGGTGTGTTTCTCATTTCCCTTTTTCTGTTACCAGCCTTTCCCCTCCCGCTGCTTTCCAACAGTCACCTCATCAGAGCTTTTCCTTTCATTGCAAGCGCTATAACTCATCTGACTGCTCATTTATCTTTTTTTTCAAGAACTAAATATTTTAGTAGTTTGTTGCCCCATGAATCTGGTGTGAGAAATTGTTGGCCTTCAGTCATCTCATGAACGCTAAAACTGATCCACACAAACTGGAAATATCATGCTAAGATTTTCTTTTTAGTGTTCTTTACCCTCAGGAGCATAAGGAACCCTTAGATTAAAATGTTTAAAATTTCCAAAAAAATCAAGCACATAAGAGGCAAAGCTGTTTTAGTTTTCTCCTTAGTAAGTCCTTTACACATCTTTTTGTATTCGCTCATCTGTCAACTGGAATGAAAAATAGTAGAGCCTTGATGCATAAATTAAAATTCATTTTAATTTTAGTAAATATGGCATGGATATTTTTGTTCTCCACACATTCTCCTTACTAAAACATACAGTCTGGTAACTGATCAAAGCACTATTTCTAGGTAACATACCAAATATAAAGACAGTTCATATAACCTTATAATATAATACATAGTTAAAAATACCAAGTCACTTAATATTTAGTTTTAATTCTGCTAAATCAATTTAGGTCGTCATATGAAAATATTTATCCTTCTGATAAAAACATTTTTCTTACTTGAAAAAATAAAGTGGAGTATGTATTATATCTCTTTTTGTGTTTAAGTGAATATAGGGAAAGGATGTGAGAAATAATAACATGTATAATTTATGTTTATAATGATGTCTGTATTATCAAGGAAATTGTAAATTTTGCTAAGTATTCTGTTTTATAAAAACATTTTGAATGATTATAATTGGAATCATTAAATATTTTCAATTATCTAAACAGTAATAAAAGTCATTCACCAATAGCTTCTGCAGTAGAAACAATCCAGCTCAATGTTGTGTAGGTGATCTGTGCAGTAGAATTGAGAAAGGAAATGTTATGGTGCATTTGCAAATGCAAGAAAAACTGTACAATGTAGGCATTCCAAGATGCTGCTGCTAAGTCACTTTAGTCATGTCCAACTCTGTGCGACGCCATAGACGGCAGCCCACCAGGCTCCCTGGTTCCTGGGATTCTCCAGGCAAGAACACTGGAGTGGGTTGCCATTTCCTTCTCTAGTGCATGAAAGTGAAAAGTTAAAGTGAAGTCGCTTAGTCATGTCCTACTCTTAGCAGCCCCATGGACTGCAGGCTACGAGGCTCCTCCATCCATGGGAGTTTCCAGGCAAGAGTACTGGATTGGGCTGCCATTGCCTTCTCCTATTCCAAGCTAAAAAGTGTATATTGATCTGTTCAGTACTTAAGATGGATAGCAGGTGAGAAGTAGCTGTGTAGCACAGGGAACCCAGTCTGACACTCTGGGATGACCTGGCGGAATGGAATGAGGAGAAGGGGAGACAGGCTGCTCTGTCCATGGGATTTCCCAGCCAAGAATACTGAAATGGTTTGCATTTCCTTCTCTAGGGGCTTTTCCTGACCCCAGGATCGAACTCACATCTTCAGCTTGGCAAGCAGATTCTTTATCTCTGAGCCACCTGAAAAGCCTGAAGACAATCCAAACATGATCAAAAAATAAACTTGGAGACTCACAGTCAGGATGACAGATTAAAGTCCTCTCAATTACTCCCCACTTCAGACCCCATGGAAAAGGAACCAAAAAAAAAAAAAAAAACAACACCCCTGTAAATTCAAGATACTAAATGAGCACTTAGGAAAGCTGATACACAGCTGAACTTACTAAAACATACACTAAAGATTCATAAATTGCTGTTACCTAAGACCGTGCAGAGGGGTGATGTTAGGGATGAAAACTGTAATAGGGACAGAAATTCCACTTAAAGACCCTTTTCACACTTCACCTCCACATCCGAGTTCCCACTTTGAGCAGTCAGAAGACAGACTTACCAAATTCTGGCAAAAGATGAGACAGTTATTTAATGTAAAGGATATTTTCTTAAAGACTCTGGAATCGGAACCTAAACATAACTGAGGACAGATGTGTTAAAAAGAAAACAATTAAGTGAGACTATATACCTTCTCTAGGGGCCTTTAAAATTACTTCTTGATCCAACAATCTCATTTTGAGGAAATGGTTCAAAAGATATATTAATTCCATATCCTTATTGTAGAATGCTAGACATCTATTTAAATAATTTATTCAATTTAAAATCAATATAGCAAAACGTAATCCCTTACAAATTCAAAGTGAAAAAAGAGAAATTTTGAGAATAATATCTTTAAAATGTTCACATTGCTTTTAAGAAAAAAGGCAGGGGAGAAAGAAAACGATTTCTCCATGTATAACATATGTATCTATATAGTTACATAAATGTGCAGAATAACATGAAGCAATACCTTGAAAATTGTTGATTTCAGTAATATTATCAGTCAAATGGAGACAAGTGCTTTAATCTGTGTACAATATCCAGCCCAGTGTCAAAATATATGGGATAGATTATTATGTTCTCATCATACATTTTATAGATACTTCCGTTTTAGCACCTATAAACTTTGATTGAACCTACATGTTTACTTATCTTCTACCCACTTGATATTCTGTAAATTAGGTTGAACCATATGAAATTATTTTTTTAACCATTTTGACCTACATATGCTTTAGCCTGTTATTTATCTGTTTATTTCTTTATTGATATTTTACTCTGGAATAAAGGAAATTCTCTGAGGACAGATATTTCGTTACTTTAGTTCTCTTATTCCTTGTGCTGAAATAGTGCATGACTGATAGTGGACACTGGGAAAGAGGATTTTTAAATTTGTGTATGAGCGAATAATGTAGCATGTATCATTTTTCTCTTTTAAACCGGAAATAGGATATGTATTCAAATGCCAATTTTTAAAGATTTCTAATAACATTTTTATTCACTCTTTAAACAAGTAGTTGTTTAGGATGTAAAATTGATGGTTTAACTTCAAAGGATTATTGTTTTGTTCACACATTTGTACCTAATTTTAAGTTTTACTGTGTAATCAAAAATATGGCCTGTAAAACTTTAATCTTTTGCAACTTTTGACCAAATATATAACTGTGTGAGTGCATGCTCATGCATGTCTGATTCTTTGTGACCCCATGGACAGTAGCCTGCCAGGTCCTCTATTCATGGAATTTTCCAGGCAAAAATACTGGAGTGGATTGCCATCTCCTCCAGGGGATCTTCCTGACACAGGGACTGGACCCACATCTCCTGTGTCTCCTGCACTGGCAGGTGGATTCTTTACCACTGTGCCACCTGGAAAGCCCCAAAGAAGTGTTTTTAAATCTGGTGCACTTAAGATAATATGCACTTCTCTTGTAGGGTATTCAATTAATGTATGTCTATTATTTTGTTTATTAACTGAATTATTTGAATGTTTACCAACCATAGAATGATGATGTTACTTCATACTACAATAAAATCTGTTTTCATCTACTTTTATTTTTAAATATTTATATATAACCATTAATTATTTAGCATAAAGTATTTTTATCTATAGTGACCATTTGCACAATTTCATATTTTGAAATTTAAACCTAGCTTCTAATTATAAGCTATCTTCTTATAATTGAAATGTTGAAGATTACACAAACAGTCCTTAACAATTCTTTGTATATATTTTTGTCCAACAACTGTATCTACTTTTTTTCCCAGTGATTTTTAACCACAGTAAAGATTACAATGTATGAAAGTCGAATGAAGTGGCACTGATTTATAAGCAGTCGACAGAGCAACTAAACTGCATAATATTCTTATAAAATTTAAATTTTAGTTTGGATACAAAGCAAAACAAACAGAGAAATCCTTGATCTTTTTTTGGTATTTGTCTGATTTAGTTCCAGATTCTTAAAGTGGAAACTTGCTTTCTTCTGTGTCATTAATCCTTTAGAAAGAAAAAAAAAAAAGAGTAGAAAAGAAAAATAAGATTATTTTTAAGACTATGCCTGTGACTTTCTCTGTATATATATACATATATATACACACACATATAATATATATAAACCCTAGTATGCATGTTTGTGTGTGTGCATATATATATAGAGAGAAAGGTTGAGACTCGTTCTTCATTACCTAGAAAAGAGTGAATGCTTCTTTTCTAGGCAAATGTGGGTCATTTGTTTTTACTTGAATTCAATTTTCATAATCATTGTTGGAGAGATTTGGTGGAGTATACCGTACAGATGACACCATTTAATCTTCCTTACAATGTACTTAAACGCATGTTATCTGATTTTCCTGTCAGCAATTCCATGGACTTGTCTCTAAACTAATCTATCCTAACATATAAATTGAATTATTTGTAGACTTTTCTATTAACAAAAATATTATTCCAACAAAGGCTTATCACACTAAAGCAAAGTCCAAACAAATCAATACATGAATGAATGATTATCTAGAACTCAGAAAAGAGGCCAAAATTAGATACTTTAGTTTTTTTTTTATTTTTGGTTTGTTTTTTGTCACAGCTTCCTTTGTACATTATTTGAATCTCAATCCCTTAATAAGAAAAAAATTATTTATCTTTCTCTTTACTGGTAGTATAAGACTACATAATCTTGCTGAAAAGAAATGGAATCATAGAACAGAAAGTTAATTTCCACAACAAACCTAAAATTTTCAACTCTATGTCATCAGTTATAAATCACATTTGAATTTTACAACAGTTTTTCATTGACTGGACTTCAGATATGCAAATTTACTATTAATGCTAAATAAACCATATTTAACAATTATCCCATGCTTTAGGCTGGAACGTTGATAGCTTCCTCTTAGTTTGAAACACATGAAGTAGGCTTTGTTGCTCTCCATATTAGTAATAGTGAAAGTCGCTCAGTTGTGTCCAGCTCTTTGTGACCCCATAGAATTCTCCAGGCCAGAATACAAGAGTGGGTAGCCCTTTCCCAGGGATTGAACCCAGGTCTCCAGGCAGATTCTTTACCAATTGAGCCACAGGGGAAGTCCAAGAATATTGGAGTGGGTAGCTTATCTTTTCGCCAGGTGATCTTCCCGACGCAGGAATCGAACCCAAGTCTCTTGCATTGCCTGCAGATTCTTTACCAACTGAGCTACCAGGGAAGCCAATTATCCCAAAGAGATACAATTCAGGAAAATTCTACCAAACCATTCTTCATAAGACAGTTTTCTAAATCTAAATGTCACAATAACGTTTTTATTTGGTTTAAGTTATCAAAGCAAAATATAAATAAGGAAAAAATAATTCACATTCTCAATTGGCATTCTTCCAATGAAAATGCTAGAGGATTAAATGAGATCTCACTTTCGTACTTCAATATACACAAATAGAAATTCAAAATTTCCTAGTTCTTCTTTCTAAGAGCATACTGACTGACCTTCCCCATGACAAACCTTATAAATCTCTCTTCATAAAATAAACTAGCATATCTTTTTCATTCCCTTTGTAGTACATAATACATTCATAATAAATTTCTTCAGTTTTTCAATAGAAGTTGACTGAGTCCCTATCATGTGCCAGGTACCACTTTAGCCACTAGACATAAGAGCAATGAACAAAACACATGGAAGTCCAGCCTTCGTAGGGCTGACATTCTAGCATGCCTGCTGCATGTCAAGTGGCTTCAGCTGTGTTTGACTCTTTTCAGTCCTATGGACTGTAGCATGCCAGGCTCCTTTGTCCATGGGATTCTCCAGGAAAGAAAACTGGAGTGGGTTGCCAAGCCCTCCTCCAGGGGATCTTCCTGACCCAGGGGTCCAACCCACATCTTCTGCTGTTCTGGCACGGCAGGCAGATTTGCCAAGCCACCAGGACACTGTAGCTGGGGGCTACAATTTACAGTGTGGAAGTGAATGATCAATGCTATCGACACAAAGGAAGCAGGGAAGGAATGTGCAGCTGGGTGCAATGTGAAGTGGGTTGGTCTGGGAAATGGTCATGGAGAAGGGCTGTATAAACAAAGACCTGAAGGAGGTGAAAAAAATCCATTTGAATATCTGGGAAGAATATGAATGTATATTTGGAGGAGATGACACATTTGTTAACACAACCAGTATCAGTTCTCAAATTCTTTGCATCTAAAAGTTAAATTTAATTTAACAAATATCTTCTATTATCTTCATTGACATCTAAATAAGATCACTTCAATTCAGGAGGGAAAAACAAGCTTTGATGTGCTTTTCTAGACCTACTTCTATCTCACAGAACATTTCCCCCTTCTCCCTATTGACTGTTTTCTACCTTTTCTCTGATTGAAGCCTACTCTCAGGGGAATATACACCATAGGCTTAATCACTCTAGAAGGTATACAAACTGATAAACCTTACACATTTAAATGTCTCCCTCTGGAATGTTTGAATTTTTAAGTAAACCCAAGTTCAAATGAAATAATTCAGTTTATAGCAGTAACCTTTCAGGACCTGGCAAGTGGTAATAATGCTTCTATAACCTGTACAGGGGCTTCCCAGGTGGTGCTAGTGGTAAAAAACCTGTCTGTTAGTGCAGGAGATGTTAGAGATGTCAGTTCGATCCCTGGGTCAGGAAGATCCCCTGGAGGAGAACATAGTATCTCTCTCCAGTAGCCATGGACAGAGGGGCCTGGCGGGATACAGTCCATAGGGTCACAAAGAGTTGGACACGACTGAAGCAACTTAGCATGCATGCACCCAAGGTATATCAGTTCAGTTCAGTTCAGTCGCTCAGTTTTGTCCGACTCCTTGCGACCCCATGAATCACAGCACGCCAGGCCTCCCTGTTCATCACCATCTCCCGGAGTTCACTCAGACTCACGTCCATTGAGTCCGTGATGCCATCCAGCCATCTCATCCTCGGTCATCCCCTTCTCCTCCTGTCCTCAATCCCTCCCAGCAGAGTCTTTTCCAGTGAGTCAACTCTTCGCATGAGGTGGCCAAAGTACTGGAGCTTCAGCTTCAGCATCATTCCTTCCAAAGAAATTCCAGGGTTGATCTCCTTCAGAATGGACTGGTTGGATCTCCTTGCAGTCCAAGGGACTCTCAAGAGTCCTCCAACACCACAGTTCAAACGCATCAATTCTTCAGCGCTCAGCCTTCTTCACAGTCCAAATCTCACATCCATACATGACCACAGGAAAAACCATAGCCTTGACCAGACAGACCTTAGTCGGCAAACTAAAGCCTCTGCTTTTGAATATACTATCTAGGTTGGTCATAACTTTTCTTCCAAGGAGTAAAGCGTCTCTTAATTTCATGGCTGCAGTCACCATCTGCAGTGATTTTGGAGCCCAAAAAAATAAAGTCTGACACTGTTTCCACTGTTTCCCCATCTATTTCCCATGAAGTGATGGGACCAGATGCCATGATCTTCGTTTTCTGAATGTTGAGCTTTAAGCCAACCTTTTCACTCTCTTCTTTCACTTTCATCAAGAGGCTTTTTAGTTCCTCTTCACTTTCTGCCGTAAGGGAGGTGTCATCTGCATATCTGAGGTTACTGATATTTCTCCCGGCAATCTTGATTCCAGTCTGTGTTTCTTCCAGTCCAGCATTTCTCATGATGTACTCTGCATAGAAGTTAAATAAGCAGGGTGACAATATACAGCCTTGACATACTCCTTTTCCTATTTGGAACCAGTCTGTTGTTCCATGTCCAGTTCTAACTGTTGCTTCTTGACCTGCATACAGATTTCTCAAGAGGCAGGTCAGGTGGTCTGGCAGCCGGGAGGAGCTACCATGTGTCTGAGGGGGCAGTGACTGAGAGGAGCTACCCAGCATCCGAGGTCAGGGCAGTGGCCTGGAGGAGACACCTCGAGTCTGAGGACAGGGGCGGCTGGGAGGAGACAGCCTGCGTCTGAAGTCAGGGGCGCCCGAGGTCAGGGGCAGCCAGGAGGAGACACCCTGCATCTGAGGCCAGAGGCAGCAGCTGGGAGGAGCCACCCAAGGAGTGGTGGCTGCGCAGCGCAGGAGGGCCTAGAGGAGCTTTCCCACATTGAAGGTCAGGAACGGCAGTGATAAGGAGATACCCCTCATCCAAGGTAAGGAGCAGCCATGAAGAGATATCCCATGCCCAAAATAAGAGAAACCCAAGTAGGTGTTTCAAGAGGGCATCAGAGGGCAGACACACTGAAACCATACTCACAGAAAACTAGTCAATCTAATCACACTAGGACCACAGCCTTGTCTAAATCAATGAAACCAAGCCATGCCTGCGGGACAACCCAAGATGGGCAGGTCATGGTGGAGAGGGCTGACAGAACATGGTCCACTGGAGAAGGGAATGGCAAGCCACTTCAGTATTCTTGTCTTGAGAACCCCATGAACAGTATAAAAGGCAAAATGATAGGATACCAAAAGAGGAACTCCCCAGACCAATATACTACTGGAGATCAGTGGAGAAATAACTCCAGAAAGAATAAAGGGATGGAGCCAAAGCAAAAACAATACCGAGCTGTGCATGTGACTGGTGATAGAAGCAAGATCCGATGCTGTAAAGAACAATATTGCATAGGAACCTGGAATGTCAGGTCCATGAATCAAGGTAAATTGGAAGTGGTCAAACAAGAGATGGCAAGGGTAAATGTCGACATCCTAGGAATCAGCAAACTAAAATGGACTGGAATGGGTGAATTTAACTCAGATGACCATTATATCTACTACTGCGGGCAAGAATCCCTCAGAAGAAATGGAGTGGCCATCATGGTCAACAAAAAGAGTCTGAAATGCAGTACTTGGATGAAATCTCAAAAACGACAGAATGATCTCTGTTTGTTTCCAAGGCACCTAAGGTATATAGGGAGTAAAACACTGGATTTTCGACTAGAAATCTTAGGTCTCTTTTTACTCTGTTGCTCATCATAGGTCCATCATGCAACCTCATTGAGCCTCAAATTTTCTATTCATAAGTACATTAAAGTAATTAGATGGAATAACTATGACATCTGCAGCTACAAAGTTATTGATCAATTGATTTCAATTTCTTTTCTATGTTATTGTGTAGAAGACATTTTAAAAGGAGGAAAAGCAAAGGAAGAATATTTAATCCTACAATGTCTGAGACTGCATTTCTAATTCAATGCCTTTTGTTTCTTAAGTATCCATTAAATGATAATCCTGATTTCATCAAGGGAATCCTGTAACTATGGTTCAGTACACTAAAATGTCCCATGGCTTTTATGTATTAGAAATAAAATGTATGCTTTGAAATGTTTGCTGGGATCCACATTGTATACAGTATATATTTTCTCAGTCTGCCAATTGCCTCTAAATCTGCTGTTTATAATTTACCCGATCTTAACTAGGAGGCTGCTCCCCAAGTCAATCCTGCTAGAGGCAGAACATGAAGTAGAATATAAGAAAACAGAGTGTTTCTGGTTGCTGAAAGCAAGCCATACATATTCATGGTGAAAACAGAAAATCATTTGCCAAACTGTGGATAGTAAATACAAATTAACCTTGCAATGAAAAGTGTAATATTTGCATTTTCAAGCCTTAGATCTCTCTGGGATTAATTAGGTGATCAGTAGGAATTAGAGTTATCAAGAACAAAACCTGGCCTTAGATTGCGTGTGTCACTGTGTGTGTCTTATTATTCATTATTTTCTCTTTCATTATAATTCTCTGGTCATATTCACAAAGACTATGGTATGAACTGATTGACTAAATCTCTCTGTGAAAATATTTTGCCAACTGTGCAGGGCTACAGAAATAAAATGAAATTTTGTTGTTTTATGTTTGCTCAACTGAATAACAAAGAGATCTATTAATAATCTGGAAGACTCAAATTTTAACTCTCCTGTCCATCCCCTCTGTGATCTCGCTGGTGGAGCTGGTCAACATTTTCCTTCTAGTGGAATACATAGCTCCTAATTGTTCTCTCCAGCTCAAGGTTAGCTCCATTCTGATCCATTCCCACAGTGCTGCCAGAGTGAATTTTCTAAGACCAAATATCATCAAGTCAGATCATTTATAAAGCTCAACCATGCCTTTTGGATAAAATTCAACTTTCCTAGCTTGCCATCAATTATCTTCGTCCTGCCTACCTCTTCAGACTCATCTCTTGGCGCTCAATCTGTCAACAATTCTTGATCAAGAATCAATTTTTTTTGCCAGGCATGGTTCCAGACACTACACATCTCAGTCTTTATAGCCTAGGTTTATTAAATCATGGACAGTCCCTAAGCAGACTAGAGTCTCAAAGGTTTCTGTGCCTTTTCACATTTTTCTTTTCCTGCAGAGAGCATTCCTTTTCTCTTCTGTATCATGACAAATGCTTATGGCTTAGGAGGCAGCTCAGATATCAAATTCTCAGGGAAATTCTTCCTGACTTCATTTTGTCCTGCTTAGTGCCACTCTCAAGGACTTCACACTGGACCAAGGATTGTCAAGTCACTTATGACTCTGCATCATATCTGTCAATTCTCCTCTTGTCTCTCTTCTTGTCAACTTCTTACCCCCGGAAAGCAGAGACTGTGTCTCTTACTTTTGATTTAATAGTGCCTAGTAGAATCTTTGGCGCACTGTAGATGTGAAATAAATATTCATTGAAGGAATTAATGCCAGAGGGGAAAATGCCAGAGGTGTAGGATGACAAAGAGAGGTCATCCATGTCTCTCAAGCTCATAAAACAAGTTTTTACTAATTACTAAGATATTTTAGTGAAGGCAGGTTTGAATTTTATTTTATATTACTTTTACCCTGCTAGTTAGCCTTGAGAATTTATTACAAAATTTAATACATTGTGTCATTAGAGATCTACTGTTTTAGTTTGTTTTACTGAAAAAAAAACTATCTTTGAAGTTATAAGCTTAAAAAAATAATATAGCGTGTCTGAAGATCTGTCACTTTTCAAAGACAGTTGGGGCTTTTCCTAAGTAGTTCCCCCAGCTGCAGGTAAGAGTCTATGGTGGGTCAGCATATGCTTAACAATAAGATATGGACCAAAGTTTGAAGAGAATTTAAGCCAAAGAGCAAGACAGGACACCCAGAACACATGTCAAATTGCAGGCAATATTCTATACCAGAGTCAACCAACTGTGGCCTGCTATCTGAGTGTTTTGGGTGATGATCTAAGAAATTTCATTTTAGTTTTTAAACTGTCACATGCTGGATGGTTATCGGGGCTTCCCTGGTGGCTCAGATGGTAAAAGAATCTGACTGCCATGTGGGATACCTGGGTTCACCCTCTAGGTAGGAAGATCCCCTGGAGAAGGGGAGTGAGAAGCCACTCCAGTATTCTTGCCTGGAGAATTCTATGGACATAAGAGCCAGGGAGGCTGCAGTCCATGGGGTCACCAAGAGTCACAAATGACTGAGTGACTAACACTCAGATAGTTATCTAAGCACTTCTGTAATATCCTTGATTTTGGTTCCTGGTCTCCAGTATTCTTGCCTGGAAAATCCCATGGACAAAGGAGCCTGGTGGGACTGCAGTCCATAGGGTTGCAAAGAGTCAAACACAACTGAATTGACTTAGCAAGCACACAGACACTACAAAGCCTAGAATATTTACTGTGTGACTTTTGAGCTGCAAACTGAGCAGGTTTACAAACTTCTGGTCTACTAACAGGGAAAGAATTTGAACATGGAAAGGAAATGACAGAGATAAGAACACAAGCAGAATTTTAATTTTTATAAATTCATTTTCAATGAATTTAGACATGTAAAGCAGGAATACCTGAAACCACAATCATGTGTGAAAAAGTTTCTTGACTTACGTTCAAGAATATAGAAACAATTCACATTTTATATCCAGCTGGTCCTAGAAGAAAGCCTTATTTTAGAAGTTTATCCATATTTCTGGAAATGCTATAAGGGAATTTGATGGTACAATGATTGTGTGTAACATATTAAAAAGGAAAAACTATTTTTAAGGGGAAAAAAAGAAAGCTAAAGAACCTTCTAGTCATGAATGTCACCTCCTAGACATGAATAAATCTGGAAGATTTATTTTTGGCTGGATTCTAGTGTGGAAAACTGTGATAAGGAATGAATGTTTGATGGCCCATGTGAACTGACTCCAATTCACTCTGGACTTTCAAGCTCACTGTCAAAAGCCCACACTAATCTCATCCATCCTTCTCCTCACTCATAAAGTGTACTCTCTTAAATTAGACCTCAGATTTATCTGCAGTGATAACTACATGCCAAATTGATGAATTTTCCAAAAGACACTAGATAATGAGTCAAAAATTAAGGCACGTCTTGACGAAAGAGATTATAAGAGCTGTAGAGTGAGAAAGTTTCAAGATCTACTGTGCAATCCTCTCCTGTTCTTAAGAAAATGAGAGCATATGTAATGGAGTATATAATTGAAGCAATTGTGATATGTGAAGTTCTGAACTGAATATATGTTTCAAAGAACTCTTAATTTAGGTATCAACACTATAGTCTGCAAGGACCCTTCATCTTGGAAAAAGTCCTTTTTAACCTTGCTTTTTTTATTTTTCATTTATTTAATTGTCTCTCTTCCATATCTTCTTTATGTCTCAGAACAAAGCAGAAGCAGTTGGCTAGGGGCAGTTACAGGGCTGCATCTCATTTGTAATGTGTAATCACTGATGCTGTTACTTGAGGACCTCCTATATGTTAAGCTATATAAGCATTTCTTATTCTTGCAGCAACTTGGAAATTAGGGTCTCTACACTTCTGATAAGGTCTTCCCTGGTGACTCAGCAGTTAAGAATCCACCTGCAATGCAGGAAAGGCAAGAGAAGTGGTTTGATCCCTGGGTGGAGATCCACTGGAGAAGGAAATGGCAACCCATTCCAAAATTTTTTCCTGGTGAATCCCATTAACAGAGGAGCCTGGAAGGCTACAGTCCATGGGGTCACAAAAAAGTTGAATACAACTTAGTGAATATTGGGGAACATGTGTTTTTTTCAATTAGTGTTTTTGTTTTTCTTGGATATATACAGAGCAGTGGAATTGCTGGGTCTTATGGTAGTTCTTGAAGAAGGCGATGACACCCAGCTCCAGTACTCTTGCCTGGAAAATCCCATGGGTGGAGGAGCCTGGTGGGCTGCAGTCCATGGGGTCGTGAAGAGTTGGATACGACTGAGCAACTTCACTTTCACTTTTCACTGTCATGTATTTGAGAAGGAAATGGCAACCCACTCCAGTGTTCTTGCCTGGAGAATCCCAGGGATGGTGGAGCCTAGTGGGCTGCCGTCTACGGGGTCGCACAGAGTCAGACACAACTGAAGCGACTTAGCAGCAGCATGGTAGTTCTTCCCCTAGAGAAGGAATAGGCTACCCACTCCAGTATTCTTGCCTGGAGAATCCCCATGGACAGATGAGCCTGGCTGCCTACAGTCCATGGAGATGCAGAGAGTCAGACACAACTAAGCACAGCACAGCATGGTAGCTCTATTTTTAGTTTTTTGAAGAAACAAAGATAGAGTTTTGATTTGAAAGCAGCATAGATAGAAACATTGTGCACTGCATTAGGCTGCAACACTGTAGAAGAAATTGAAACTAACGAGGCCTGTTTTCAGTGTTTAAAAGATAATGGAAAATATAGAAATTGCAAATCAACACAATACAAGTAAGAGCACCTAAAGGTCATAAGAAAAGAGCGGGCAGAGCATTATCGGCCCTCAAGCATACAAGAGAAGGTGCCACATGGAGTCTTCAGAGGTGGATGCTCCCTCAGAATTCACAGAAAGAATAGTAGAGGTCAGGAGATGCAAACACAGAGAATGAAGCAATTATGTGACAATATGAGACATTACTTTTTTAAAAATCTGAGTCTGAATTTCCACCAGGGAGAAAGCCACATTAGTAATAAAAGCATATCATGTTAGAAAATGAACAAATAAGGTTCTCTCAGCCCCTCAAGGGCTAATGCAACAAGATTTCAAGGAAGGGGGAGCTGTTTTGCATAGCGGAGACAGAGAAATTGGAAACTGGAGTTGAGGATAGATGTAAAGTGCAGAGGAATCAGGGAGAGGGGGACAAAGGAAGACTAAAACAGGAAGCCAAGGAGCAAGGGAGAGGGTGGGGTGAGACAGGAAAGGAGAAGGAGGGAGAGCAACCAGAGCAAAAACAGAACGAGGAAAGAAAGGAGAGGAAGAGGAGTGGACATGAGGACATGACACCCAGTGGCCACAAGTTTCATCAGCAGAACACTCTCATGTTGACTCCAGAAGCTTCTGAAAAATCTGTTACACCGAGTGCATTGTCTGAATAGCCTTGTACGTGAACACCAAGAATTTTGCATTAAAATATTTCTGAGGAAAACAGACATATCCCACTAGAATGCAAGAACGTAAGGGTTCAGGGAAGCCATGGGAAGCAAGATTTTATGGGGCAGAAATTATGGGGGAAGATTTTGGAACATTACAAGGCATAGATTGGAGTTTGAGCCAAATTTAATGAGCTGACTGGAGGGCAGAAGTACCCCAGAAGACATCAAGGTTATAGTGGCTAAAGCCGCCATACACTGGACATTCTAGTGTGTGTTATGCCATTTAACTATCCCCAACAATTTTGTAAGGTGCATATTCTTATTATCCTCATTTTACTAGGGAGAAAACAGACTCTTAGAGCAGCTGAATAGTTTCATAAGATCACACAACTTGGAAGAGTCAAAGATGATGTTCAAATCCAGGTCTTTCTATTTCCTGAACCAGAGTCTTAATCATCACTTCTCAGTGAGTTGGAAACAATTAGTTGTATTCACCACATTTTCTTTTATTCTCTTTGACCCTGCATTATGTCAAAACCAGATTATTTCTGGAACATTGAACAAAATGGGAATCTGCTATCAATTTTTCTGGGGCCACTTCTTATTATTGTTGCCTAAAATGAGACAAAGCTGCAATATCACTGTTTCTTTTCATTAAGCACTTGTTAAAGGACTGTTCAGCTATCACAATAAAGCTAACATGATCTCACCCATTCTTATTAAGACAAGTGTTTCAAATTAAAAATTAACATTTTTGACATGTTAGAATGGTATATATTAACTCAAAGTCAGGTTTCTAAATAGAAAAAGTATGAGATTAGTATGATCTAATGGACAAGGGGAAAGAGCACCTTCTCCCATTCCTACCTTCTACCACAGAAGGAAATATTTCCTGTGCTTTTGTTAAAAATCAAAAAGCAGGGTGAAAAGGCCAAATGAAAATATAACCCAGTTGACAATAAGTTTAGTCATATATTATATGTACAGATTTTTAAGAGGTGACTTAATATGAGATCCTTATAAATCAGAGAAGAAATCCCCAGTTGTGGTTCCTATTACTCTGTCTCTTACTATTGAAGACTCATTGCTATTGAAAGTTTCTTATGTCTTATTTTTATATAATGGCAGCATTTGGCTTAAATAATACAGAATAGCTTTTCATTTTAACAAAATGCACACCCAGTAAGTGCTTCAAAAAGGAAAATTCTAGAATGACTATTGAAGTATGAGACACAGAATTTCCTGGATACTAAACGTACTCATTCACCCTCTATATTAAATCACAAAACTAAGCTGAAATTTGAAAAATATAATCACATAGGTATTTGGCACACATGTCACAAAATAAACAATTGAGTTTATGTTTGTTTGTTTTTGTCAGTGTTAACTACATCCCTTTTCAGGTGGATGTTTTATATATTGAGTCCAGTTGGAAACATTTGACCTAGGTAGTTTTTCTAGACATTTATTTTTCAAATAAAATTCAATGAATTTGTCTAAATTTATAATTATTCATCTTTTTTTTTAACTTGCATATCTAAACTTAAATCTTCTAATTATCAGAGGAAACTTTGCTCCCTTTGATTTTTGGGGGATCTAAGGCAAGGTTTCAGAGAAGGCAATGGCAACCCACTCCAGTACTCTTGCCTGGAAAATCTCATGGAAGGAGGAGCCTGGTAGGCTGCAATCCATGGGACTGTGAAGAGTCAGACACGACTGAGCGACTTCATTTTCACTTTTCGCTTTCATGCATTGGAGAAGGAAATGGCAACCCACTCCAGTGTTCTTGCCTGGAGAATCCCAGGGATGGGGGAGCCTGGTAGGCTGCCATCTATGGGGTCACACAGAATTGGACATGACTGAAGCGACTTAGCAGCAGCAGCAGCAAGGCAACGTTTAGCAAATATTTTCTGTAAGGGACCAGATACAGCAAATATTTAAGGCCAAAATTTCTCAATCTTAGCAGTACTGACACTTTGTACAGGATAATTATTATAGGAGCTGTATTGTTCTTTGCAAGATATTTACTAGCATCCCAATCTCTTCAGATAAGGCTCCAGTACGATCCATCTCATCCACTTGTGACAATCAGAAATATCTCCAGATTTTTTCAAATATCTCCTGTGGCCTCAGAACAAACTGGGCCTGGTTAACAGCCATTGTTTTAGAATTTACAGACCTTATGTTCCCTTTTGGAACTATGAAAGCAATCATAGACAATATGCAAATGATAAGCATGGCTGTATTCCAGGAAAAGTTGATTTATGCACACCAAAATTTGAATGTCATACACTTTTACATGCCATGAATAATTCTTCTTTTTTACAACTATTAAAAAATTTAAAAACCATTCTTAGCTCATGGGGTGGACAAAAACAACATCAGGCCATAGTTTCCAATTCCTTATCTGCAGAATAAAATGATAAGTAAGATTAACCCCCAAAACAAAAATAATTCATCTCTGCCTCAAGGTAAATCTACTTATTAATCCCTTCCCTTAATAAATGCCATCCTGAAGGTTTGGAAAGGAAATGATGGTGGTGGTAACAAGGAATATGGTCTACAGTGAAGCCACATAGACAAGGGATAAAACTATCTTAATAGGTGATCAAAAGTTTGCATGTAATCAAAAAATCAATGTTATATATATACATGCTGCTGCTAAGTCACTTCAGTCGTGTCCAACTCTGTGTGACCCCATAAGATGGCAGCCCACCAGGCTCCCTCGTCCCTGGGATTCTCCAGGCAAGAACACTGGAGTGGGTTGCCATTTCCTTCTCGAATGCATGAAAGTGAAAAGTGAAAGTGAAGCTGCTCAGTCGTGCCAACTCTTAGCGACCCCACAGACTGCAGCCCGCCAGGCTCCTCTGTCCATGGGATTTTCCAGGCAAGAGCACTGGAGTGGGGTGTCAGTGCCTTCTCCCATAGATATACATATGTTTATGTATACATGGGCTTCCCCTGGTGGCTCAGATGGTAAAGCATGCACCTGCGATGCCGGAGACCTGAGTTCAATCCCTGGGTCGGGAAGATCCCCTGGAGAAGGGATAGGCTACCCACTCCAGTATTCTTGCCTGGAAAATCCCATGAACTGAAAAGTCTGGTGGGCTAGAGTCCATGGGGTCACAAAGAGTTGGATACAACTAAGCAACCAACACTTATGTGTATGTGTGTGTGTATATATATATATATATATATGTTTTATATATTTATATATGTTTATACATACACACATTACATAATGTACATTATATATACATATTGATATGTGTAGCTGTTTTGATGTATATGTATATATATGGGATAAATAGATGGATGGCTGTTGTATACAATATATTACATAAAAGCAAAGGATATAAAAATACTTGAGGGAGCCTCAGGCCTTATTTCTCATAGATTGAGAGGTGAGGTAGATGTTGTTATTATATCATAATTACTATAATGTGATTAAATAAGTCAGATGAACATCCAGAACTATTCCTAATGTACAAATAGATTCAATTGGGGCTTTCATTTCCACCTTTGAATCATCTGTAACTGTGCTATATATCTAAAATGTATTTCCCATTTGAAAAAATTTGAGGAACATGGATCCCACACAGTGCATAAAGTGAAACCAGTGAAGTTACCCCTAGGGATATGTACGAGGAAAAGGAGCTTATTAAATTATAATCTTGTGATGTGTATGAGTTGTCACATATTTTAAAGGAGCAATATCCAAGTATAAGGTAGCCTTCTTTTGGCCTCCTTTTCTTCATGATTTTCCTTTACTGATTGATGTTAATAGAAGTTATTTTGTCTTGATTTGGAGGATTGAACATACAGTAATAGATATTTCATATAGTTTTGCAGTAAGTAGCTGTTTCTGTGCTGGGGACATTATAGCAAAGTAGCCATAAATGCAGCAGATTTATAGACCAGCTCATTCATCAGGAAGAATTGAAATTATCAAATACTAGAATAGGTTCATTTGACAAACAATTTTTTGAGCCCCTCCATTCAATTGTATCCTTGAAAAATTTCAAGGAATAGTCTACATCCCTGGTGATGAAGTAGATTTAATACAGTGCATTCAGCTTTGGAAAATGGATATTTTTCCCCTCTACTTCCCCTGCTTATCAAGTTCCTGCCATTTTCAGTGTAGTGGTTTTTGCAACAAGTACTGATACAGAAAACTCAATAACATAACGATATTTTCCATGTAACTTTAATCCTTAACTTGGGCCACAATTATCCACAGTGACTAATGCTAATCAAGCCCTGGTTTTCAGTTGTTTTCATGAAAGATATCAATGTCAGTTGTGGGAATCTGTGGCAACAACCTAAATGGATAAAATTAACAGTTAAAGTAACCTGTGGCTCAACCATTTCCTTGCAAACATCTAGTCTGAGAATTATTCATCTAACCTCTTTACTAAATAGCACCCCTATACTGTTACTGCAGGAGATGAAATGTGTTGCAACAATCCAAGGAATGGCTAATCTTGAAGATGTAGTTTCGTTTCCAAACAACTAAAAAGTACCCTTTTGGAAATAATATATGCGGCTCAGACAGTAAAGAATCTGCCTGCAATTCAAGATACCTGGGTTTGGTCCCTGAGTTGGGAAGATATCGGGAGGGGAGCATGACAACCCAATCCAATATTCTTGCCTGGAGAATCTCCATGGACAGAGGAGCCTGGTGAGCTACAGCCCATGGGGTTGCAAAGAGTAGAACACAACTAAAAGCAGCATATTTTTTCTGTGTGCTACATATGCCTCTATTATAGGTTTTGTTTCTTTCTGTTTTGTATTATAGCCAGTAATCTATACTTATTTCACTATGCTACCTTATAATGTTTTTGATGGACGCAGTTATGCTCATATCTGTACACGCTGTGACACTGCACAGCACTTAAAAATGTAACAACTGTTTCTTTCCTTTCAATTTAACTACTTGATAACTTAGCAGGGCTTCTAAAAACATACCATAATTGGTAAAGTGACATTTTTAGAAACAATTATGCTGTATAAGTGTTGTTTTAGAGGAATTCTCTACCAAATATTGAAGAGAAATTCTATGCTTTACAAAAAATATTTATTTTTATTATCAAGCAGCTAGTGAAAGAGCCAAACCACTGGAAAATAGGTATTAGTCCCAAATATTTTAATTTTCATCACAAGATAACATGTAGAAATTAGCAAATATTGTATACTCTGGCTTTTCAGGTTTCCACTTTGAAGAGGAGATATGCATTTAAAATATTTTAAAAATTATATATATATATATGTATGTTATATTACATGTACAGTGTATTACACAGGCAAGAATACTAGAGTGGATAGCCATTCCCTTCTCCAGAGGATTTTTCTGACCCAGGGACTGAACTCCAGTCTCCTGCATTGCAGGCAGATTCTTTACCATCTGAGCCACCAGGGAAGCCCATGTTACACATATATTATATCATATATAATATATACACATATATATATGTAATATGAGGAGAGGGTTTCCCTGATGGCTCAGCAGGTAAATAATCTGCCTGCAATGCCGAAGACGCAGGAGATACCAGTTCAATCCCCTGGAGGAGTAAGTGGCAACCCATTCCAATATTCTTCCCTAAAAATCCCATGAACAGAGGAGCTTGCCAGACTATAGTCCAAAGGATCACAAAAAGCCAGACATAACTGAGCGACTAAACATAATATGAAGAGAGAAAACAGTTCCTGTCAAGAGGGGCATTCACCGTGAGGATAATGTAACAAAACTGAAAAAGCATTAGTCGCTCAGTCCTATCTGACTCTTCGTGAGCCCATGGACTGTAGCCTGTGTTCACGGAATTCTCCTGGCAAGAATATTGGAGTGGATTGCCATTCCCTTCTCCAGGGGATCTTCCCAACCCAGGGACTGAACCCAGGTCTTCCGCATTGCTAGCAGATTCTTTACCGCTTCAAACATTTTGTACATGAGAATCACGTGGAGATGTTTTTAAAGCTCTGACTTCTGTAATACATTCTCAGAGTTTACACTTCCAGATATCTGTGTGGGAGCCCAAGAATTTGTATATTTAACAAGCTCCAATATGATGTTATTATTGCTGATATGAGAACCCTATTTTGAGAATCACAGATCTAATTTAAAGTCGCGTGTATCTGACCTTATCACTTCTTTCATTCATGTTCAGTAACTTGCCTCCTTTCCTAATACATGAGAAAATTAGTATAGTTCATAGTGAGGGACATTTCTCATTTGGATAATGTTTCCACAGAGGACTTTCTTTCCCATTTTATTGGGAAATGTATATCCTCCAAATTTTGAACCTCATGAAATATCTATCAAGAAGTCTAAAAATGGAAAACAAAATTATAATGCCCTTAAGAGAATTAAAGCTGTACTAGCAACATAGAAATAATACTGGTACAAAAGAAAGCACTGTCTTGAAAACAAAAGCAGAAGATACTGACAAGCTGGGTCAAAAATCGTGATCAATATTTCCAGAAAACAGAACAGAGCAGCAGGAAGTCAGTGTTACTTTCTAGCTGTTGCTTTGTTATAAGTTTCGATGGCTACCCACTCCTGTAATCTTGCCTGGAGAATTCCATGAGTAGAGCCTGGTGGGCTAAAGTCCACGGGGTTGCAAATAGTCAGACATGACTGAGTGACTAACATTTCTTACAAGTTCATGTTCATGGCCTAGTCCATTGCTAATGGTAAGCCATTCTTGAAAACAGAAAAATAATAAGCCTGTATGCATTGTTTATACAAATCTTATGAATGTTGTTCTAAAAAATAACATGCTTAGGAAGCAAATTACATTTTTGATTGGCAGTTTCAACATATGACTCTGTTCAGTTCAGTTGAGTTCAGTCTTTCAGTCATGTCCAACTCTTTGAGACCCCCTGAATTGCAGCATGCCAGGGTACTCTGTCCATCACCAACAACCGGAGCTTTCTCAAACTTATGTCCATCAAGTTGGTGATGCCATCCAACCATTTCATCCTCTGTTGTTCTCTTCTTCTCCTGCCTTCAATCTTTCCCAGCATCAGGGTCTTTCCCAGTGAGTCAGTTCTTCACATCAGGTGGCCAAAGTATTGGAGTTTCAGCTTCAACATCAATCCTTCCAATGAATATTCAGACCTGATCTCTTTTAGGATGGACTGGTTGGATCTCCTTGCTGTCCAAAGGACTCTCAAGAGTCTTCTCCAACATCACAGTTCAAAAGTATAAACTCTTCGGTGCTCAGCTTTATTTATAGTCCAACTGTCACATCTATACATGACTACTGGAAAAACCATAGCTTTGACTAGATAGACCTTTGTTGGCAGAGTAATGTCTCTATTTTTTATATGCTGTCTGGGTTAGTAATAGCTTTTCTTCCAAGGAGCAAGCATCTTTTAATTTCATGGCAGCAGTCACCATCTGCAGTGATTTTGGAACCCCCTAAATAAAGTTTCTTACTGTTTCCAACCCTGATTGGAAATCTGAATATTATGTTGTTCAAATACTGCCTATTAATGTTTGTTACCACCTTCAGTGTTTGAAAATTGGCTATAGGCTACAGTTACTTGTAAACAATTTAGCAGAACTAATGCAAGAGAAGATGGGAATGTTGAGGAATACTTCAACGTGAAATCAGTAACTGCTCCAAAATCAGTTTTAAAATTGCAAAGCTATATTAAGTTCAACAGCAAATAAAAATCAGGGTAAGCATACAAATGCTTTTCACTGTTAAAAACTGAAATGAGCTCTTCAAATCATGCACTGTGTACCAATCTGAAGATGTTTTTGAGTTCACTTTTAGAAATATGACCAAAGTTAATTCAAAATAAAATACATTTTTTGACATTGGGAATATTTGTGATAAAATAAAGATCAGTTCTATTGAATAGGGAAATGAATGCTTTGATGGCACTGAAATTCCATTTTAAGAATGATAATTTTAAAATATTAAATAGTTTATGTTGTTTTCCCCAGGTAAATTGATTATTTGTTAGTTCTTTATTTAGCATTTTTATTATGAACTGTTGGAAAAGGAAATTGTAAACCACTCCAGTATTCTTGGCTGGATAATTCCTTGGACAGAAGAGCTTGACAGGCTGCAGTCCATGGGGTCACTAGGAGTTGGACACAACTGAGCACAGCACATTATAAAGTATGTATTAAGTTGAGACCATTTGTATGTATTGTTGAAATGTAAAATCTTGGCACAATATATGGTTGATGATAATATTAAGCCATGTACTTATTATATCAATTTTACTTTGCAGAAAACTCATGAAAATCCATATGAATGTATTACAGAGGAAAGATTCCTTGTTTATTTTTATGGTTACTCATTATTCCTAAAAACATATAGAATGCTATGAAACATAAATAATGCCATGCAGAGAATTCCTACAAATTTCTAGAAATCCCAATTTCTTGTTCTTAAATTCAAAGACTAATATCTGCCAGGAATTTGGGAATGCTACATTTGGGTCAGTGAGAGTCAGTCATTCACAAATTTCTCAAAATAACAAACCTATGAAATTTATGTTAGCCCCCTCTTTGAGGCCACTGAAATTACCATTTATTCTGCCTGGAACATTTTCCTGGATATCTCCTTGGCTCACTCAGCTTCTTGGTATAAACAAGTCCCTTATGTAGAAAACTGTTTTAAAATATTGGTGGAGCCCAAGGGTGTAAATGAACAGCATATCGTGAATGTCATGCTTTCTTTCCCTTTAATGTTAGTTATTCTAAGTGTCTTTTGGGAATAAACCACAGTCTTCCAGTCATCCTTTTCCCCAGTTAAGGAAAGAGTTGTTCCATTGCCTAAGGCACACCATCTGATTGTTATGGCAGAATTTTCCAAGACTCCTTTGTCATATATCCTGCTGCAAAAGCTGTATCAGACCTCTCTGATTTTCTTAAATCTCTGAATTTATCTCTTTACTTTTTTTTTAGTTTACTTCTATTATACTCTATAATAAGCTAAATTGTTTACCCCCAAAATTCATATTGAAGGAGGGTTTAAAATTCTAAACCTAGTACTTCGGAATATGACTGTAGGTGGATATATGGCCTTTAAAGAGGTAATTAAGTTAAAACCAAGTCATTAGAAGGGTCTTTAATCCAGTATGACTCATGAACATGTAAATGGAGGAGGTCAGGACATCAACATGTACAGAGGGAAGATCACATTAAGACAGGGAGAAGATGGTCATCTACAATCAGGGAGAGAGGACTCTGATGAAACAAATTGCTTTCAGCCTGATTTCTATCCTCTAGAACTGTCAGAAAATCAATTTCCATGGTTTAAGCCGCTCTGTTTGTGGTGCTTTGCTATAGTGGTCCTAGGAAACTAATACATGGTATAAAACATGTCTGCCTTCTAAAGTATTTTCTAGGTATATTCGCTTAGTATTTTCTAAGATACTATGACTTAGGACAGAAGAGGCAATGGCACCCCACTCCAGTACTCTTGCCTGGGAAATCCCATGGAAGGAGGAGCCTGGTAGGCTACAGTCCATGGGGTCGTGAAGAGTCGGACATGACTGAGCGACTTCACTTCACTTTTCACTTTCATGCATTGGAGAAGGAAACGGCAACCCACTCCAGTGTTCTTGCCTGGAGAATCCCAGGGACAGAGGAGCGTGGTGGGCTGCCGTCTATGGGGTCACACAGAGTCGGACACAACTGAAGCGACTTAGCAGCAGCAGCAGAATGACTTAGGAAATCAAGAATGAAAGTGGATACTAGGTACATATGTAAAGATTTCCAATTAGAGCCTAAAAGATCTTTTCCAGATACCAGTGTGTTTCTGTATTTGTAGTAAGTAGCATTTGTTTCACTTAGAAGAAAGGTCAATAGTGTTCCTTTAGTGTCCAGTTCTCCTTATGGAAACTGTGTGTGCTCTCAGTCATTCAGTTGTGTCTAACTCTTTGCAATCCCATGAATTCCTCTGTCCATGGTGTTTCCTAGGAAAGAATACTGGAGTGGTTTGCCATTTCCTTCTCCAGGAGATCTTCTGACCCAGATTTCAAACCTGCAGCTCTTACAGCTCCTGTTTTGGCAAATGGGTTTTATTTTTACCACCATCAGGGAAGCCCATGGAGATATGGGAGGGCTGCATTTGTTTGCCTCCTTGAAAGGCAAAAGCATATGCGTGACTTGTTTTGGTTAACAGAGTATCAGTTCAGTTCAGTAGCTCAGTCGTGTCCACCTATTTGTGATCCCATGGAAGCATGCCAGGCTTCCCTGTCTATCACCAACTCTTGGAGCTTGCTCAAACTTATGTCCATCAAGTCAGTGATGTCATCCAACCATTTCATTCTCTGTCATCTCCTTCTCCCACCTTCAATCTTTCCCAGTATCAAGGTCTTTTCAAATGAGTCAGTTCTTTGGATCAAGTGTATTGGAGTTTCAGCTTCAGCATCAGTCCTTCTAATGAATATTCAGGACTGATTTTTTTTTAGGATGACTGGTTGGATCTACTTGCAGTCCAAGGGACTCTCAAAAGTCTTCTCTAACACCACAGTTCAAAAGCATCAAAACTTTAGTACTCAGCTTTCTTTATAGTCCAACTCTCACATCCATACATGACTACTGGAAAAACCGATTTGACTAAATGGACCTTTGTAAGCAAAGTAATGTCTGCTTTTCAATATGCTGCCAAGGTTGATCATAACATTTCTTCCAAGGAGTAAGCGTCTTTTAATTTCTTGGCTGCAGTCACCATCTGCAGTGATTTTGAGGCCCCCAAAATAAAATCTGCCACTGTTTCCAATGTTTCCCCATCTATTTGCAATGAAGTGATTGGACTGGATGCCATGATCTTAGCTTTTTGTATGTTGAGTTTCAAGTCAACTTTTTTACTCTCCAGTTTCACTTTCATCAAGAGGCTGTTTAGTTCTTCTTCGCTTTCTGCCATAAGAGTGGTGTCATCTGCATATCTGAGGTTATTGATATTTCTCCTAGAAATCTAGATTCCAGCTTGTGCTTCATTCAGCCTGGCATACATGAATATATATCACATGATGTACTCTGCATAGAAGTTAAATAAGCAGGGTGACAATATACAGCTTTGACATACTTCTTTCCTGATTTGGAACCACTCTGTTGTAACATGTCCAGTTCTAACTGTTGCTTCTTGACCTACATACAAATTTCTCAGGAGGCGGGTCAGGTGGTCTGGTATTCCCATCTCTTTCAGAATTTTCCACAGTTTCTTGGGACCCACACAAAGGCTTTGATGTCATTAATAGAGCAGAAGTAGATGTTTTTCTGGAACTCTCCTGCTTTTTCCATGATCCAATGGATGCTGGCAATTTGATCTCTGGTTCCTATGCCTTTTCTAAAACCAGCTTGAACATCTGGAAGTTCATGGTTCACATATTATTGAAGCCTGGCTTGGAGGATTTTGAGCATTATATTGCTAGCATGTGAGATGAGTGAAATTGTGTGGTAGTTTGACCATTCTTTGGCATTTTCCTTCTTTGGAATTGGAATGAAAACTGATCTTTTCCAGTCCTGTGGCCACTGCTGAGTTTTCCAAATTTGCTGGCATATTGAGTGAAGCACTTTCACAGCATCAGCTTTTAGGATTTGAAATACCTCAACTGGAATTTTGACCACCTGCACTAGCTTTGTTCATAATAATGCTTACTAAGGCCCACATTCCAGGATGTCTGGCACTAGGTGTGGATTGAAAATCTTTTTGTACAGTTCTTCTGTGTATTCTTGCCACCTCTTCTTAACATCTGCTTTTGTTAGGTCTATACCATTTCTGTCCTTTATTATGCCCATCTTTGCATGAAATGTTCCCTTAGTATCTCTAATTTTCTTGAAGAGATCTCTAGTCTTTCCCATTCTATTGTTTTCCTCTATTTCTTTGCATTGATCACTGAGGAAGGCTTTCTTAATTCTCCTTGCTATTCTTTGGAACTCTGCATTCAGATGAGTATATCTTTCCCTTTCTCCTTGCCTTTAGTTTCCTTTCTTTTTCAGCTATTTGTAAGGCCTCCTCAGAAAATCATTTTGCCTTTTGCATTTCTTTTTCTTGGGGGATGGTCTTGAACCTTGTCTCCTGTACAATGTCACAAACCTTTGTCCTTAGTTCTTCAGGTACTCTATCAGATCTAATCCCTTAAATCTATTTGTCACTTCCACCGTATGATTGTGAGGGATTTGATTTAGGTCATAACTGAATGGTCTAGTGGTTTCCCTACTTTCTTCAATTTAAGTCTGAATTTGGCAATAAGGAATTCATCATCTGAGCCACAGTCAGCTCCCAGTCTTGTTTTCACTAACTGTATAAAGCTTCTCTATCATTGGCTGCAAAGAATATAATCAATCTGATTTTCGTATTGACCACCTGGTGATGTCCATGTGTGTAAAGTCTTATCTTGTGTTTTTGGAAGAGAGTGTTTGCTATGCCCAATGCGTTCTCTTGGCAAAACTCTGTTAGCCTTTGACTAGCTTCATTTTGTACTCCAAGGCCAAATTTGCCTGTTACTCCAGATATATCTTGACTTCCTACTTTTGCATTCCAGTCCCCTGTAATGAAAAGGACATCTTTTGGAGTGTTAGTTCTATAAGATCTTATAGTTCTTCATAGAACCATTCAACTTCAGCTTCTTCAGCATTACTGATTGGGGCATAGACTTGGATTACTATGATATTGAATGATTTGCCTTGGAAATGGCCAGAGGTCATTCTGTCATTTTTGAGAATGCCTCCAAGTACTGCATTTCAGACTCTTTTGTTGACCATGATGGCTACTCCGTTTCTTCTAAGGGATTCTTGCCCACAGTAGTAGATATAATGGTCATCTGAGTTAAATTCACCCATTCCAGTCCATTTTGGTTCACTGATTCCTAAAATGTTAATGTTCACTCTTGCTATCTCCTGTTTGACCACTTCCAATTTACCTTGATTTATTGACCTAACATTCCAGGTTCCTATGCAATATTGCCCTTTACAATATTGCTCTCCTGAAGGAAGAGACTGACTGAGGGGGTTACTGGGTCTTGTTCTGATGGGCACAGCCATTCTCAGTAAATCTTTAATCCAATTTTCTGTTGACTGGTGGGACTGTGTTCTCACCCTGTTGTTTGATCTGAGGCCAAACTCTAGTGGAGGTAATGAAGATAAATCTCCTTCAAAGGTTTCATGCATTGGTACACTCCATGCCCTTGACCCTGCAGCAGGCCACTACGAACCCATGCCTCTACCAGAGACTCCTGGACACCCATGGGCAAGTCTGGGTCAGTCTCTTGTAGGGTCACTCCTCCTTTTTCCTGGGTCTTGGTGCACACAAGGTTTTGTTTGTGTCCTCCAAGAGTCTATTTCCCCCAGCCCTGTGTAAAATAAAAGTATAAGCAGAAGTAATATCTGTCATTTCTAGGCTGAAGTTCTAGGAGTGAGTGTGCAATTTGCCAGACTTCCCAGGTGGTGCTAGTGGTAAAGAACTCGCTTGCCAACGCAGGAGATGTAAGAGAGGCAGTTTCGATCCCTGGATTGATAAGATTTCCTGGAGAAGAAAATGGCAACCCACTCCAGTATTCTTGCCTGGAAAATCCATAGACAGAGAAGCCTGGTGGACTACAGTCCATTTGGTTGCAAAGAGTCAGACACGACTGAGCAGCTAACCTTCCATTCTTTCCATTGGCAAATGTACACCATAAAAATGGAGGCTCCTGCATCCTGAGTGCTTGAGTCAGGATGGTGGATAGCAGAGCTTCCAAGCAGGCCTGTGATGGTCATAAGGGAGGGGGTGAGAAATAAGCATGTATTACTTTGAGGCACTGCAATTATTTAGCTGTTTGATACTGTTGAACAACTTTATTTATCATGACTCATAACTTGATCTGAGGCATTTTTGCTTGTTTTCCAATTTTTGACTGTGTTCTAAATACATAAGCAATTATTATAGCCAACACTTTTTCTTTCTTTTTGAAAGATTAAAACAGATTTTTGAATAAGAACTCCAAGGGCAATGAGTGGGTTCAAAGCATTCAGAACAAAGCTTTCAGTTCATTGCTTTCAGGCCTTTTGCGGTCATTTTGATGACTCTGAATACCTATTGGACTCCAGGTCTAAAGGGCAACACTTCTGTACAGTGACAAGAATTTCTGTGATGCTGCCAAAATGTTCATGGACAGAGGAGCCTGGCAGGCTACAATCCCTGCAGTTCCAGAGTCAGACACTACTTAGCAACTAACCTTGCATTCTTTCCATTGGCAAATGTACACCATAAAATTGGAGGCTACTGCATTCTGAGTGTCTGATCAGGATAGTGGAGAGCAGAGCTGCCAAGCTGGCCTGTGATAAAACTCACTTGCATTTATCATAACAGAAAATTTGTTGAGATTTCCTTAACCAGCTCTCAACTGTCTGAGTGCTGCTCTTTGATGGATTAGCTTCCCCAAGACAGGGTGCTCCAAAAGACAGAAGAGCTAGAAATATTCTATGGTATAGCCACAACATATTCCATCCCAAGAGTGGTGGCAAAGGGACTTTAGTCCCACCCAATTTCCTAAACCTGTGTGCATTGCAACTTAAAAATCCATACCAATCTGAAAGCATATGGATGCCATTTATTTCATTTCCTTTGCAGAAGAGTACTTTAGAAACACTTCTCACTTTCCCCACCCCTCTGTCTTATCATTTGAAGGCTACAGAGGAATTAAATTCATCTTGAAAGAGTGTTTATGATTTAGATTGTGACCATTACTTAAATGATTAAATACTCAAGAGAGATAATGCAACCCAGAGACCATGTCATAAGAGGGAACTGTGGTTATCGTCAATTACTGTTCATTTTCTATAAACATGGCTATGAGCCAACCTTGAAGGGAAATGTGCAGTTGGTAAATGACGTATCTGGCATCTCCATCTGTTTCTTTCCTTACTCCGTTAGCATTTATTCTGGATTCATTATGCTTCTCTGAGCACCAAACTCCTATCATAAAAGGACCTTACAAACTTCCTCCCAATCTGAAACCATAGTCCTCTGTCTCTCATCATATTAGGGCATCATTGCAGACCTACAGCCAGAATACTAAGGAATCAGATCTTTGAAATGGATTCTAGTCTCCAGAAAAAAGTCCAGGATAGGTTTTGAAGATGTTAAGCACTTTTCTTAAGCTTACTTATTGCTTTCAGATGAATAAAGTATAGCATTGCTCAGTTCAGTTCAGCTCAGCTCAGTCGCTCAGTCGTGTCTGACTCTTTGCGACCCCATGAATCGCAGCACGCCAGGCCTCCTGTTCATCACCATCTCCCAGATTTCACTCAGACTCCCGTCCATGGAGTCCATGATGCCATCCAGCCATCTCATCCTTGGTCGTCCCCTTCTCCTCCTGCCCTCAATCCCTCCCAGCATCAGAGTCTTTTCCAGTGAGTCAACTCTTCACATCAGGTGGCCAAAGTACTGGAGTTTCAGCTTTAGCATCATTCCTTCCAAAGAAATCCCAGGGCTGATCTCCTTCAGAACTGACTGGTTGGATCTCTTTGCAGTCCAAGGGACTCTCAAGAGTCTTGTCCAACACCACAGTTCAAAAGCATCAATTCTTTGGTGCTCAGCCTTCTTCACAGCCCAACTCTCACATCCATACATGATCACTGGAAAAACCATAGCCTTGACCAGACAGACCTTACTCGGCAAACTAATGCCTCTGCTTTTGAATATACTATCTAGGTTGGTCATAACTTTTCTTCCAAGGAGTAAGCGTCTTCTAATTCCATGGCTGCAGTCACCATCTGCAGTGATTCTGGAGCCCAAAAAATAAACTCTGACACTGTTTCCACTGTTTCCCCATCTATTTCCCATGAAGTGATGGGACCGGATGCCATGATCTTCATTTTCTGAATGTTGAGCTTTAAGCCAACTTTTCACCTCTCCTCTTTCACTTTCATCAAGAGGCTTTTTAGCTCCTCTTCACTTTCTGCCATAAGGGTGGTGTCATCTGTATATCTGAGGTGACAGATATTTCTCCTGGCAATCTTGATTCCAACTTATGTTTCTTCCAGTCCAGTGTTTGTCCTGATGTACTCTGCATATAAGTTAAATAAGCAGGGTGACAATATACAGCCTTGACGTATTCATTTTCCTATTTGGAACCAGTCTGTTGTTCCATGTCCAGTTCTAACTGTTGTTTCCTGACCTGCATACAGGTTTCTCAAGAGGCAGGTCAGGTGGTCTGGTATTCCCATCTCTTTCAGAATTTTCCACAGTTTATTGTGATACACACAGTCAAAGGTTTTGGCATAGTCAATAAAGCAGAAGTAGATGTTTTTCTGAACTCTCTTGATTTTTCCATGATCCAGCGGATGTTGGCAATTTGATCTCTGGTTCCTCTGCCTTTTCTAAAACCAGCTTGAACATCAGAGAGCTCACAGTTCACATATTGTTGAAGCCTGGCTTGGAGAATTTTGAGCATTACTTTACTAGCATGTGAGATGAGTGCAATTGTGTGGTAGTTAGAGCATTCTTTTGCATTGCCTTTCTTTGGGATTGGAATGAAAACTGACCTTTTCCAGTCCTGTGGCCACTGCTGAGTTTTCCAAATGTGCTGGCATATTGAGTGCAGCACTTTCACAGCATCATCTTTCAGGATTTGAAATAGCTCAACGGGAATTCCATCACCTCCACTACTTTTGTTCATAGTGATGCTTTCTAAGGCCCATTTGACTTCACATTGCAAGATGTCTGGCTCCAGATTAGTGATCACATCATCATGATTATCTGGGTCGTGAAGATCTTTTTTGTACAGTGTTTCCGTGTATTCTTGCCACCTCTTCTTAATATCTTCTGCTTCTGTTAGGTCCATACCATTTCTGTCCTTCATTGTGCCAATCTTTGCATGAAATCTTTAATTTTCTTGAAGAGATCTCTAGTCTTTCCCATAGCATTGTTATAGGTCACCAATTAATTATATATGGATTTGGGGTATTAGAGGATGGTCAATCATGAAGAACCTTTTGGAGAGCAATAATTAAAGAGCCTATTTCTTAGTTAACACTGTAATTGACTCTGCCACATCTGTTCCACTCTGCCCACCTTGTGTTGACATCATGCTGCTTGAAGAGTTAGCTTCAGCTTCAGGGGTGGGACCTGAATAGTTTAAGTCAATCATAGCAATCCTGTTTCACTTAATATTATTGATAGTGTTGGGTACTTAGTCATGTCTGACTCTGCAACCCACAGACTGTAGCCCACCAGGCTCCTCTGTCCATGGGATTTCCCAGGAAAATATACTGGAGTGTGTTGCCATTTCCTCCTGCAGGGGATCTTCCCAACGCAGAGATTAAACCCCCGTCTCCTGCATCTCTTGCATTGAAAGTGAATCTTTACCTCTGAACCACCATTACTCAACTCTATTCCACTTACCTAGCAAATATCTCAGGAATTAGCCAGTTAGAATAAAGCTTTATTCAGGAACATGCAAATCACCTAACTCAGGGCAATAGATGGAAGAAGTTCTAGCCAATAACCCCTGGTCGATGAGGTATATGAACCAAGTAAGTTGTGTCACTTCCAAGTCAAATATTTAATTGTCAGCATAAGGACTTTGGGTGTTTTGTTCTCTCTGCTGTAGTGCATTGCTGAGTTCCTACATGAAGGACAGTAAACCAAAAAGTCTTTAGAGCTGAAACAGACTTAAGGTGAGTGAGAAACAAAGCTTTTGTCATTAAGTACCGAGACCCAGGATCTCGTTGTTATTGTAGAAATAGGGTGCATCTATGGTAAAAACTTAGCAGTTAGATGGCAGAAGACAAGGAAATTGATATCAGTTTAGCAGGATATTGATCCATTTTATGGCAGTGACAAAATAATTGGTAAAACTATTATAAAGTCAATGTATTTGCAGATCTATAAGAAGAGGTTGGAAAACAGGTCACCAGTAGTTCACAGTGATTGCTGTTGGCTGCTATTGACAAGTCATTATGAGAGAAATAAACTCAGGAAAGAACTGATTTTTAAATTCAATTTTAAAGCAGAATTTAAAGAGAAAAGATGAAATTCAGACATTCAAAACCAGGCTGGGCTGGAAAAGTCACCTGCTTATTATTTCCAAACAGTAAAAATAAAAGCACAAATTATGACAGTCAAAAATGTCCAGTAAAATTTTCATGTGATTAGCTGTCCTCCAGGGCAAACACTAGACTAAAAATGTGATGTCTTTTACTTACATAAATTTTCTCAGTGAAAAGATTACATTCAAGATGAGGCTTTGCCACAGAAGCTCTACAATCTCAAAACAGGTCCATAGTCAATCAAAAGAAACATGTCTATAATTGAGAAAATGAAGAAATATAGTTGATATGAAAACTAAGTCTCAAATGAACTGTGTTCCTGGCTACTGGTCCATAGAGCTAACTTAAATAAAGAAACTTACTAAGACTTTTAGAAAGTTGTACCATAAGCTTCCCTGGTGGCTCAGAGGTTAAAGCGTCTGCCTGCAATGTGGGAGACCTGGGTTCGATCCCTGGGTTGGGGAAGATCACCTGGAGAAGGAAATGGCAATCCACTCCAGTATTCTTGCCTGGAGAATCCCATGGAAAGAGGAGCCTGGTGGGCTACAGTCCACCAGGTCACAAAGAGTTAGACACAACTGAGCGATTTCACTCACTCACCATAAGTGTAGACTGAAGTAATCCATGTTTAGTCAAACTTGACAACCAAACTTTTACCAGCAAGAAGAGAAAGATACAATGCCCGCTTTGAGCCAGAGGGACTGAGGAAGACAAAAGGAAGACTCGCCAGAGAGTGGAGCCAGATAGCACAATGAAAAAGGTTTTGGAAGCTCCCCTTAAATTGCAGAGTTGGGAACTAATTAAAGAACATTCCACACTACAGAAGAATTCTAATCAATATCTTTCAAATGCTTTAAGATTGCTATGGATTAGAGATTTCTGGGTGTCTTCCATTCTTTCTCTTTTTGACTATGAATGTGTATTGCTGCTATCCTATCCTTGTTCCACTAACCAGTAATATATGCTGATTGTGTGATGGTGAGCACTGTGAGTGCAGGGGTGTAATATGTTTTATTAATTTAAAGGTTTGTAGAAAAGACTGGCAGAAACAAAAATGCTAACCAAATATTTTATGAGCTTTTCTACATTTTCCAGGCCTATTGCGGTTAGACAAGGCCGCATGACCTGTTCTGCTTCTATAAGGAACGTATTTATTTCATTTCTAAGATAAAGTAGTTAATTGCTAGAGGAGGAGAATATAGTGTTATCTGCTTAGAGACGAAGAAAGCCTCATTTTGACCTGGGGAGTTATGGCATTAAACAGTCACCATATAGAAGGCATTTGCCATAAAAGTTATCATGAAGTCAGTAAATCTATCATAGTTTTCATATGAGCTTAAAGAAAACTGTCATTGTATTAATCTACTGAAGTTCCGGGTCTTCCATTGTTCTTGTTTCCTTTCTGTTGGTTTAAATGCAGCATCATTGATTAGAGTTTCCTAGGTAACACAGTGGTAAAGGATCCGCCTGCCAATGCAGGAGACACAAGAGACATGGTTTCAATCCCTGGGTCAGGAAGATCCCTGGAGAAGGAAATGGCAACCCACTCCAGTATTCTTGCCTGGAGAATTCCATGGACAGAACCTGGAAGTCCATGGAGTTGCAAAGATTTGGACACAACTTAGTGGCTGAACAAAAATGGAAGAGTTTCTCTGGAGAATCTTTACTAGTACAGAGAATAATTACTTTAAACTTACCCATCCCACCGTCTTCCATGTCCTCCCCCTCTATCATAGAAAATGGTTTTGAAAACTACATTTTCCAGAATGCTTTATAGCTAAAATTTAGTTATGAGTGAGATTCTATTAATATGTTGCACTTGCGGTATTTTTGACAGAGTGAGGAAAAAGCTTCCAGATATGTAATTTTTTTCAGTTGGTTCTTCTACATTCCTGTGTCTAGTAACTGAAACACTAAAATACAGCTGTTTTTCTAGCAGCTGCAAAAGCTATCCTCCTCTCTGTATTGAAATCACAGTGATACAACCCTAAGGTCCAGGTGCTTCTCTAACATTTACTCCTCTAGCCTTCCGACAGTTTCTAAGTACTGATTTTGCTTGACATACCTAGAGAAATTTTTGTTTCCTACATTAAATCTACCTGGTAAAATAATGCCATATTTAATAAGCTACTAAATTCAAAGGAAAATTATAATGTCATGGTAGATGCTAAGCTACTGTAATATAGAGAGACTAAAACATAGTTAAGGAAAAAAGAAAAATTCTTTTCTCTTTTGTGTAACAGTCCAGTGAGTGTGAGTGCTAAATCGCTTCAGTCCGTATCTGACTGTTTGCGATGCTATGGACTGTAGCATGCCAGGTTCCTCTGTCCATGCAAGAATATTGGAGTGGGTTGCCATGCCCTCCTCCAGGGGATCTTCCCAACCCAGTGATCGAATGCGCATGTCTCCTGCATTGGCAGGTGAGTTCTTTACCACTAGCGCCACCTGGGAAGCCCAAATAGTCCAGAGATATGTAAATTATTTTATTATGTAGATAATGTTTGTGCATGCATATTGTTAAAAAGGATGATTTTCCATTAGGAAAAATGTGCTTCTTCTTGTCAAATATTTTGCAAACAAGCTTTGGAGTTGTGCCTACAGAAGCTGTACACTTGAATATTGTAGAGGACAGCTGGTACCTATACATCTGGAAAGGGCTTTCAATGCTGTATTAATATGCTAAATCAAATCAGAGGAATAAAAATAAAATGAAGAGGAGAAATTCTTTTGGAAGAGAAGTTTGGCCAAACATAAAGTGCAACACATACTCTTCTCATGCTATGATTTTTGGAACCCAGCTTAATTAGACTTCAAGGAATTTGTTAGATGACAAAACTAAAAATTCCAGGGATAAATATGGCTTCAAGCAAAGCTCAGTTTAGCATCTCAAATGCTGTCACCAGTACTCAGTTTTGTTCTTTCCATTTCAGTTTTCTTATTCTCTCTTGCTGTTGTTGTCTAGTCACTAAGTTGTGTCCGACCCTTTTGCAACCTCATGAACTATAGCCCACCAGACTCTTCTGTTCATGGAATTTTCCAGGCAAGAACACTGGAGTGGGTTGCCATTTCTCCTCTAGGGGATCTTCCTGACCCAGGGATCAACCTGTGTCTCCTGCATTGCAGGTGGTTTCTTTACCCCTGAGCCACCAGGGAAGCCCATTCTCTCCTGAGTTCATATGAAATCAACATCTCCTATGTTGGCAGCAAAATGATACAGGCAATTCCATTTTCTCAGCTACTCAAGAAGGGGCAAACTCTCCTTTTCTAATAAAAGTCCTAGAACTGAGGCTCACAAAAATTAATTAGAATAAGGTCATGAAATTTTTCCTGAGGCATAGTCTAGAGATGGCTAAAACAATCTGATTTGGTAATATTTCTACTTTGAAAAAGAGGGTAAACTCAGCTCTAACAAAACATTATATTGGATGACGCTGGGCAACTAAGGTCTTTTCCAGTGAAAAACAGGATTTCTTACAAGAAGCAAAAACCCTCATTATTAAGCAGGTAATAAGGTTTTGATGCCCATCTCCAGTTAGACCCTTGTTAACACTTCAAATATATAAATTATGTACTTTAAGTTAGGGCTTCTAATTTTATAAGTTAATCATTAGCATCAACTTTAGTAATCTTATTGAATAAAAAACTTTTCTCCAGCAAACATAGAAAACAGCACATAATGGGTACATGTTAGACATATGTTGTGTAAGTGGGTTTTCATTTATCAGTTAATTTATCAGTTATCTGATGCTGGGAGGGATTGGGGGCAGGAGGAGAAGGGAACAACAGAGGATGAGATGGCTGGATGGCATCATTGACTTGATGGACGTGAATCTGAGTGAACTCCAGGAGTTGGTGATGGACAGGGAGCCCTGGCGTGCTGCGATTCATGGGATCGCAAAGAGTCGGACACGACTGAGCGACTGAACTGAACTAAACTGATTGCCACATAAAAATACCCCAAATATTATGGTTTGAAACAGTAGCTATTTGTTTGCTCAAGATTCTATGGGTCAACTTTCCGGTGGGCCATCTCACCTCTATTGTCAATTGGACTCAGTTATGCATTTGTCTAGTCAAGGCTATGGTTTTTCCAGTGGTCATGTATGGATGTGCAAGTTGGACTGTGAAGAATGCTGAGTGCTGAAGAATTGATGCTTTTGAACTGTGGTGTTGGAGAAGACTCTTGACAGTCCCTTGGACTGCAAGGAGATCCAACCAGTCCATCCTAAAGGAGATCAGCCTTGGGATTTCTTTGGAAGGACTGATGCTGAAGCTGAAACTCCAATACTTTGGCCACTTCATGCAAAGAGTTGACTCATTGGAAAAGACTCTGATGCTGGGAGGGATTGGGGGCAGGAGGAGAAAGGGATGACAGAGGATGAGATGACTGGATGGCATCACTGACTCGATGGACATGAGTTTGGGTAAACTCTGGGAGTTGGTGATGGATAGGGAAGCCTGGCATGCTGCGATTCATGGAGTCACAAAGAGTCGGACATGACTGAGGGACTGAACTGAACTGAACTGATGCATTTGTAATCAATTCTCAAATGGCAGGTATGTTTCAACAGTTGTAACTTTTTTCCTGGCTGGTCTCAGAGGACCTTACTCAAGCCTGGATATTTCTGGAGAGATAAGGGATGACTGAACCACACATCTGTCATCAACATGCAGAGTGTGGCCACACCACAGTCATTCTGCTGGCTTTTACTTCATAGTGACTGTTTAAAAGGTATTGAAGCAAGGAAAGCTCCATTGCACAAATACTTTTAAGGCTCTTGTTAACATAGTGTTTGTCAATATCCCACTGGCTAATGTAAATCATGAGTAACGGAAAGATAGATTCTGCCTCCTGACAAGCGGAGCTGAAAAATCTGATGACCATGTTATCTTTCACTTTATCAAAGTTCAGCTATGTTCACAGCTATTTGCATTTCTCCTATCTACAAATAAGTTGCTGTCTTCAAAAGCTCCAAAAATGTCTCCATAAATTTTGCCATCAGGCTCAAAAACTAGTATTTTGTAATCAGTATCTGGTCTAAGATGGATATGGTTTCTAAGATTCAGTGACATGTAAAATAGAAAGTAAATTACTTGCCCTTATTCTGCACATGGACAAAACAGTCACATTAGATACTCCCATTTCAAAAGGACTTCCCTAGTAGCTCAGCTCGTAAAATACCCACCTGCAATTCAAGAGACTCTGGTTTGATTCCTAGGTAGGAAGATCCACTGGAGAAGGGATAGGCTACTTATTCCAGTATTCTTGGGCTTCCCTGGTGGCTCAGCTGGTAAAGAATCTGCCTGTAATGTGGGAGACTTGGGTTCAGTCCCTGGGTTGGGAAGATCCCCTGGAGAAGGGAAAAGCTACCTACTCCAGTATTCTGGCCTGGAGAATTCCATGGACTGGATAGTCTATGGGGTTGCAAAGAGTCAGACACAACTGAGCAACTTTCACTTTCATTTCAAAAGGAATAAAAATCACTGGTCCATAGCAGTTGTGAAATTCAGCCAGGCATGTAGTATTGGGTGACATTACTCTGGAAACAAAGCATTCCTTTACTAAAACAAACTCCCAAGTCTACTTTTCTCCATACTTTTCATTTCTGTCCTTCCTTTTAAAAAGGAAGGAAAGAAGAGTCATCTTCCCTTTTAAAAAGGAATACCCAGGTAGCTTACTCAACTTGCTTTCTACCTCTGAAAAGTCTGGGACCAAAACATTTTCCAATTTGAATTAACTCTCTTGCTTTTAATACAAGTGGTAGTTCTTTAGTTGTCACTACATTAAAAAAAAAAAATCCATGGTTTTCCTATGAATCCACAAAAAGCATATCCACATTTCTAATGTCATATCAGCTAAAGTAAGTGACATGACCAAACCCAGATTTAAAAGATGGAAGAATAGTTTCTAACTCTTGATAGAAGAAGTTGCATAATTTTATGACTGTCTCATTAAATTTACTACACAGTAGGAGGTTTTAAATATTTGCTAGAAAATGCACATCTTTATTTCCAGAAGTAAAAATGTTAATTTGTAATATTAAGCCCCTGATTCTTTATGTTCATTGACTTTTCCACCAAATAAACTTACTGCCAGTTAGCATCTGGCATTAAGTGAAATCAGGCAAACAAAAGAAAACACACACACACACGTGGGATGTGTAAAATGATTAGACATGAAACTCACAAAGAATAATTTCCCATATCCTTTTCCTTAGATATGGTCTCTAAAAGTCCTCAGAACAACATCATAAATCCCAGAATTCTGAACTTAGCATTAATACTGACTTCAAATTTTGAGTTTAAAATAATTTATATGCTGCTGCAGCTGCTAAGTCACTTCAGTTATATCCAACTCTGTGCAACCCCATAGATGGCAGCCCACCAGGCTCCACCATCCCTGGGATTCTCCAGGCAAGAACACTGGAGTGGGTTGCCACTGCCTTTTCCAATGTATATGCAATTACAAACTAATCCAAAGATAGCCTTGTAGACCTTGTCACTATCATAAGACATAGCAGTTACTGCCTCTTTGAGTAAAAAGGAACATTCCTCTGCCTCTCAGGTGGCTCAGATGGTAAAGAATCCACCTGCAATGTGGGAGACCTGGGTATGATCCTTGGGTGGGAAGATCCTCTGTTGGAGGGCATTATAACCCACTCTTTCCATTGCTTGTGATTTACATTAGCCAGTGGGATATTGACAAACACTATATTAACAAGAGCCTTAAAAGCATTTACACTGGGGCTTTTCCTGCTTCGATGCCTCTTAAACAGTCACCGTAAAGTGAAAGACAGCAGAATGACTGTGGTCAGAGGAGCCTGGTAGGCTACAGTCCATGGGGTCGCAAAGAATCGAACGCCACTGAGTGTCTAAGCACACAGCACAATGTTAATATTATATTGCATTTCATTTAGGATACTGAAATCCACTGCTGTAAAGTTGTTAGAAAGGACAGTGGAAATTTCTGAAAGCCAATACACATTTCCAAGTCTATCAGTAAAGGTCAGCATACTTATACAGTTTCTATAGAAACCATATTTCAATAATTCAGTATCTAAAATAAAATCACCTTGAAGCAAACTAAAAATATTCTATATATTGTATTACAAGATATAAGATTTAAAACAGTGATTCAATGAAATAAAAATGTAAAATGCTTCATTTTTCCTAAGTTGCTTAGTAGATTATATGAACTATAAATGCTTCTTTTTTAATTTGATAAACATTACAATTACTTCTTTCTAGTCACTCAATGCAACGTATTTTCTATTTTCAGACATGGGTAGGAGAGGAGGTATGTAACTATAATAATGAAAGGCACAGTTGTATGGAAAACTCAGTCTTCCTTCTGAAAGTTCATACTCAAGAGAAGAAATCTACATATAGTAATGTAGATATACAAACTATGACAAATATAACAAATTTTATTAAGAACTTTATCAATTCAAAACACTTGAACTTAACACACACTTACTCACTGTTAGACTCTATTGGGTTCTGGGAATGAGGTTGTCATATTAGCATTTTATGGCATTTAATTTAGTTGCCTAATAAAATAAAGGTTACAAACAAAACTCTACACATGAATATTTACCATAGCCTTACTAATAATTTGGAGAAGGCAATGGCACCCCATTCCTGGACTCTGGTCTTGAAAATCCCATGGGCAGAGGAGCCTGGTAGGCTGTCCCAAAACTTGGAAGATGCCAAGATATTATCTAGCAGATGAATGGATAAATGTGGTACATCCAGACAATTGAGTATTATTCAACACTGAAAGTAAATGAGTTATCAAGTTATACTTGAAAAACCATGGGAGAGCCTTAAAGGCATACTTAAGAAGAAGTCAGTCAGAAAAGGCTACATAGTCTATTACTGCAACTATATGGCATTATGAAAAAGACAAAACTGTGAAAACAGTAAAAGGATTAGCCAACAGCTAGAGGAAGGGCTAGAGAGTGATAGGCAGAGCACAGAAGGCTTTTTTAAAGCAGTGAAAATACTCTGATTGATAACCATAGTGATGGGCAACGTGTCATTATATATTTGTTCAGACACATAGAATGTAGAACACCAGGAGTGAGCCATAATTTAAACTGTGGATTTTGAACAATTATGGAGTGTTAGTGTAGATCTTTCAATTTTAACAACTGTGCCACTCTGGCAGGTATGTCGATAATGGGGAGGCTATGGCACGTGTCAGGGCAGGAGGTGTGTGGGGAATCTCTGTGCCTGCCTCTCATGTCTGCTGGAAACTAAAATTGCTCCAATGAAAACAATTTAAAAAAGAGACATGAGGATGAGAAAGAATGAAAAAAAAGAGAGAGAGAGAGAAGGAAAGGAGGAAGGCAGGAAATTATGCTTAGTTTCAAATGTTCACTAAAAATAACCTGATATAAAACTTAATTCTATTTTTTTAATGCTATACACCTGAAACTAATACAACATTGGTAATCAACTATAATATAAAATAAAAAGTTAAAAGAGGAAAAAGGAATAAATGATTTCAGTATTATTGATAACTAAAATTTAGACAGTTTTTGTTTTTCTTAAAAGTTAAAACCCTCTGCTAAAATATATGCCTGCTAGGAACAATTGTTAAGACAATGAAAAACAGAAAATTCTATTTCAATTAAAGAATGGAGCAAGGTGTAGTAGAGGAGAAGACATTTGTGTTGGACCTTGGAATATACATAGAAAAATGTGATATTCCAATAAGTGGATTCAACAGTTTTTCTTTTCTACCTTTAGTATACCTTTCTATTTTAAACCACTTTAAAACTGAGCCCATCTATAGTAGTTTAACTTCACAACCAGGATAGAGAACTGAGATTATCTGGGTCACCATGACTCAATTATTTCTTCTATGAAATTCTTCTCCAGGAAGATAACTTCTCCAAGAAATAACTTTGTTTCCAGAAAATCCATAAACACATTATCTGGATAAAGAGCTTTCCCAGTAGAATACCCATCTGGGTAAAGAGCTTGCTTACCGAACAAGAGTCTCGTCTAATATTTCCTCATCAAACCTATCCCATGATCTCATGGGCTTTGCCCAGTTGCAATCAGTACCTGTGATGGTTAATTCTAAGTGTCAGTTTGACTGGGCTAAGGAATGCCCAGGTGGTAAAGCATTCTTTCTGGGTATGTCTTTGAGAGTGTTTCCAAAAGTTATTAATATTTGAATCTGTAGACTGAGCAAAGATCACCTTCATCAATGTGGGTAGGCATCATCCAATCTATTCAGGGCTCAAATAGAACAAAAAGGGGAGGATAAAAGGATTTTCTCTCTCCTTTTTTAATATGTGTGGGCCCAGTAGCTCAGTGACCCCACAGACTGTAGCCTGCCAGGCTCTTCTGTTCATGGGATTTTCCAGGCTAGAATCCTGGGGTAGGTTGCCATTACCTACTTTAGGGGACCTTCCTAACCCAGGGACTGAACCCACATCTCTTGAGTTTCCTACACTGGAGGGCTGATCACCATTTGCCACACACATACACACACACACACACACACACACACACACACACACACACCCATCCCTCCTGGAAGCCCTTCTTTAGATGTAACATTCACTTAACAATTTATTAATTCTAGCCTTGCTTAGGCAACAGGTCATTCTGGTAGACGTGTGGAAAAGAGAACTTTTGACAGTCTTAGAGTATCTGCTTACATTCAGACCCTGTTGCCATCATGGATCAACATTCTTCACTCAGAGAGTCCATATCTCTGATGGCATGAAGCTTTCCACTGAGGGCTGTCATTACCAAGTGATGCTCTCTTTTCCTGACATAGGTCCACAGACAGAAGAGCCTGAAGGGCTAGAGTCTATGGGGTCACAAAGAGTCAGACACAACTGCATGACTAACGTTTTCACACTTTTGGTTAACTCTAAAGCCATGATACTATTGTTAAATACTTTTGGTTAAAATTCGATTATACAACAGGATTGTGTTCCATCAAGATGAAATAGATTCATTTTCCCCTTATCCTCCTATCAAGTACAGCTAAAGCCCTGAACAAAAGGTGATCTACTGGAGAAAGGAATGGCAAACCACTTCAGTATTCTTCCCTTGAGAGCCCTATGAACAGTATGAAAAGGGAAAAAAAATATGACACTGAAAGATGAACTCCACAAAGTGGTAGGTGTCCAATATGTTACTGAAGAAGAGTAAAGATATAACTCCAGAAATCCCACTGCTGGGTATACACACTGAGGAAACCAGAATTGAAAGAGATACATGTACCCCAATGTTCATTGCAGTGTTGTTTATAATAGCCAGGACATGGAAGCAACCTAGATGTCCATCAGCAGATGAATGGATAAGAAAGCTGTGGTTCATATACACTATGGAATACTACTCAGCCCTTAAAAAGAATAAATTTGACTCAGTTCTAATGAGATGGATGAAATTGGAACCGATTATACAGAGTGAAGTAAGCCAGAAAGAAAAACACCGATACAGTATACTGACACATATATATGGAATTTAGAAGACAGTAATGATGACCCTATATGTGAGACAACAAGAGACACAGAGGTATAGAGTGGACTTTTGGACTCTGAGGGAGAGGGAAAGGGTGGGATGGTTTGGGAGAATGGCAGTGAAGCATGTGTATTTTCCTGTAAGAAACGAAGCGCTAATCTATGTTTGGTGTAGGATGCAGGATGCATGGGGCTGATGCACAGGATGATTCAGGTAGAAGATGTGGGGTGGGAGGTGGGAGGGGGCTTCGGCATTGGGCGATTGTGTTCACCTATGGCTGATTCGTGTCAATGTATGGCAAAACAAATACAGTATTGTAATTAAAAAAATAAATAAATTTAAAATTAAAAAAAAAAAAAAAGATATAACTCCAGAAAGAATGAAGAGATGGAGCCAAGGCAAAAACAATGCCCAGCTGCAGATGTGACTGGTGATGGAAGTCAAGTCTGATGCTGTAAAGGGCATATTGCATCAGTTCAGTCCAGTTCAGTCACTCAGTTGTGTCCGACTCTTTGCTATCCCATGAATCACAGCGTGCCAGGCCTCCCTGTCCATCACCATCTCCCGGATTTCACTCAGACTCATGTCCATCGAGTCCGTGATGCCATCCAGCCATCTCATCCTCTGTTGTTCCCTTCTCCTCCTGCCCCCAAATCCCTCCCAGCATCAGAGTCTTTTCCAATGAGTCAACTCTTTCCATGAGGTGGCCAAAGTACTGGAGTTTCAGCTTTAGCATCATTCCTTCCAAAGAAATCCCAGGGCTGATCTCTTTCAGAATGGACTGGTTGGATCTCCTCGCAGTCCAAGGGACTCTCAAGAGTCTTCTCCAACACTACACTTCAAAAGCATCAATTCTTCAGCGCTCAGCCTTCTTCACAGTCCAGCTCTCACTCACATCCATACATGACCACAGGAAAAACCATAGCCTTGACTAGACGGACCTTAGTCAGCAGTAATGTCTCTCCTTTTGAATATACTATCTAGGTTGGTCATAACTTTTCTTCCAAGAAGAAAGCGTCTTCTAATTTCATGGCTGCAGTCACCATCTGCAGTGATTCTGGAGCCCAAAAAAATAAACTCTGACACTGTTTCCACTGTTTCCCCATCTATTTCCCATGAAGTGATGGGACCGGATGCCATGATCTTCATTTTCTGAATGTTGAGCTTTAAGCCAACTTTTTCACTGTCCTCTTTCACCTTCATCAAGAGGCCCTTTAGCTCCTCTTCACTTTCTGCCATAAGGGTGGTGTCATCTGTATATCTGAGGTGATTGATATTTCTCCTGGCAATCTTGATTCCAACTTGTATTTCTTCCAGTCCAGCATTTCTCATGATGTACTCTGCATAGAAGTTAAATAAGCAGGGTGACAATATACAGCCTTGACGTACTCCTTTTCCTATTTGGAACCAGTCTGTTGTTCCATGTCCACTTCTAACTGTTGCTTCCCGGCCTGCATGCAGATTTCTCAAGAGGCAGGTCAGGTGATCTGATATTCCCATCTCTTTCAGAATTTTCCACAGTTTATTGTGATACACAGAGTCAAAGGCTTTGGCATAGTCAATAAAGCAGAAATAGATCTTTTCTGGAACTCCCTTGCTTTTTCCATGATCCAGCAGATGTTGGCAATTTGATCTCTGGTTCCTCTGCCTTTTCTAAAACCAGCTTGAACATCAGGGATTTCACAGTTCACATACTGCTGAAGCCTGGCTTGGAGAATTTTGAGCATTACTTTACTAGCATGTGAGATGAGTGCAATAGTGTAGTAGTCTGAGCATTCTTTGGCACTACCTTTCCTTGGAATTGGAATGAAAACTGACCTTTTCCAGTCCTGTGGCCACTGCTGAGTTTTCCCAATTTGCTGGCATATTGAGTGCAGCACTTTCACAGCATCATCTTTCAGGATTTGAAATAGCTCAACTGAAATTCCATCACCTCCACTAGCTTTGTTCATAGTGATGCTTTCTAAGGCCCACTTGACTTCACACTCCAAGATGCCTGGCTCTAGATTAGTGATTGCATCATCATGATTATCTGGGTCTTGAAGATTTTTTTTGTACAGTTTTCCATGTATTCTTGCCACCTCTTCTTAATATCTTCTGCTTCTGTTAGGCCCATACCATTTTTGTCCTTTTGAGCCCATCTTTGCATGAAATGTTCCCTTGGTATCTCTAATTTTCTTGAAGAGATCTCTAGTCTTTCCCAGTCTGTTGTTTTCCTCTATTTCTTTGCACTGATCGCTGAAGAAAGCTTTCTTATCTTTTCTTGCTATTCTTTGGAACTCTGCATTCAGATGCTTATATCTTTCCTTTTCTCCTTTGCTTTTTGCCTCTCTTCTTTTCACAGCTATTTGTAAGGCCTCCTCAGACAGCCATTTTGCTTTTTTGCATTTCTTTTCCATGCATAGGAACCTGGAATGTTAGGTTCATGAATCAAGGTAAATTGGAAGTGGTCAAACAAGAGATGGCAAGAGTGAACATCTACATTTTAGGAATCAGTGAACCAAAATGGGCTGGAATGGGTGAATTTAACTCAGATGACCATTATATCTACTACTGTGGGCAATAATCCTTTAGAAGAAATGGAGCAGCCCTCATGTCAACAAAAGAGTCTGAAATGCAGTACTTGGTTACAATGTCAAAAACGACAGAATAATCTCTGGCCATTTCCAAGCCAAACCATTCAATATCACAGTAATCCAAGTCTATGCTCCTACCAGTAATGCCAAAGATGCTGAAGTTGAATGGTTATGTGAAGCCCTACAAGACTTTTTAGAACTGACATACCAAAAAGATGTCCTCTTCATTAAAAGGGGACTGGATGCAAAAGTGGGAAGTCAAGAGACACCTTGAGTAACAGGCAAATTTGGCCTTGGAGTACACAATGAAGCAGGGCAAAGACTAACAGAGTTTTGTCAAGAGAACACAGTGGTCATAGGAAACATCCTCTTCCAACAACACAAGAGAAGACTCTACAAATGGACATCACCAGATGGTCAATACTAAAATAGATCGACTATATTCTTTGCAACCAAACATGGAGAAACTCTATACAGTCAGCAAAAACAAAACTGGGAGCTGACTGTGGCTCAGATGATGAATTCCTTGTTGCCAAATTCAGATGTAAATTGAAGGAAGTAGGGAAAACCACTAGACCATTCAGTATGACCTAAATCAAATCTCTTGCGATTTTATAGTAGAAGTGACAAATAGATTTAAGGGATTAGATCTAATAGACAGAATGCCTGAAGAACTATGGAGAGAGGTTCATGACATTGTACAGGAGGCCGTGATCAAGACCATCCCCAAGAAAAAGAAATGCAAAAAGGCAAAATGGTTATCTGAGGAGGCCTTACAAATAGCTGAGAAAAGAAGAGAAGCTAAAGGCAAAGGAGAAAAAACAAGATATACCCACGTGAATACAGAGTTTGAAAGAATAGCAAGGAGAAATAAGAAAGCCTTACTCAGTGATCAATGCAAAGAAATAGTGGAAACCAATGGAATGGGAAAGACTAGAGGTCTCTTCAAGAAAATTAAGATATCAAGGGAACATTTCATGCAAAGATGGACACAATAAAGGACAGAAATGGTATGGACCTAAACAGAAGCAGAAGATATTAAGAAGAGGTGGCAAAAATACACAGAAGAACTATACAAAAGATCTTCATGACCCAGATAACCATGATGATGTGGTCACTCACCTAGAGCCAGACATCCTGGAATGCAAAGTCAAGAGGGCCTTAGGAAACATCACTATGAATAAAGCTAGTGGAGGTGATAGAATTCCGGTTGAGCTATTTCAAATCCTAAAAGCTGATGCTGTGAAAATGCTGCACTCAATATGCCAGCAAATTGGGAAAACTCAGTAGTGGCCACAGGCCTGGAAAAGGTCAGTTTTTATTCCAACCCCAAAGAAAGGCAATGCCAAAGAATGCTCAAACTACAACCGAATTGCATTCATCTCACACACCAGCAAAGTAATGTTCAAAATTCTCCAAATCAAGCTTCAACAGTACATGAACCATGAATTTCCAGATGTTCAAGCTGGTTTTAGAAGAGGCAGAGGAACTAGAGACCAATTGCCAACATCCATTGGATCAACGAACAAGCAAGTAAGTTCCAGGTAAACATCTACTTCTGCTTTATTGGCTATGCCAAAGTCTTTGACTGTGCAGATCACAAGAAACTGTGGAAATTTTCTTAAAGAGATGGGAATACCAGACCACCTAACCTGCCTCCTGAGAAATCTATATGCAGGTCAAGAAGCAACAATTAGAACTGAACATGGGACAGACTGGTTCCAAATCAGGAAAAGGTGTATATTGTCACCCTGCTTATTTAACTTATATGTAGAGTACATCATGAGAAATGCTGGGCTGAATGAAGCACAAGCTGGAATCAAGACTGCTGGGAGAAATATCAATAACCTCAGATGTTCAGATGACACCACCCTTATGGCAGAAAGCAAAGAAGAACTAAAGAGCCTCTGGATGAAAGTGAAAGAGGAGAATTAAAAAGTCGGCTTAAAACTCATCATTCAGAAAACTAAGATCATGGCATCTGGTCCCATCACTTCATGGAACATAGATGGAGAAACAATGGAAACAGTGAGAGACTTTATTTTGGGGGGCTCCAAAATCACTGAAGATAGTGAGTGCAGCCATGAAATTGAAAGATGCTTGCTCCTTTGAAGAAAAGCTGTGACCAACCTAGACAGCATATTAAAAAGCAGAGACATTACTCTGCCAACAAAGGTCCGTCTAGTCAAAGCTCTGGTTTTCCAGTACTCATTATGAATGTGAAAATAGGACTATAAAGAAAGCTGAGCACTGAAGAGTTGATGCTTTTGAACTGTAATATTGGAGAAGACTCTTGAGAGTTTCTTGGACTGCAAGGAGATCCAACCAGCCATCCTAAAAGAAATCAGTCCTGACTATTCATTGGAAGGACTGATACTGAAGCTGAAACTCCAATACTTCAGCCACTTGATATGAAGAACTAACTCATTTGAAAAAACTCTGATGCTAGGAAAGATTGAAGACAGGAGGAGAAGGGGATAACAGAGGATGAGATAGTTGGATGGCATCACCAATTTGATGGATATGAGTTTGAGCAAGTTGGTGATGGACAGGGAAGCCTGGTGTGCTGCAGTTCATGGGGTCACAAAGAGTCGGACATGACTGTGAGATTGAATTGAACAGAAAACCCTGAACATTACGTATGCTGCAAATGTAGTAACCCTCTGAAAGGGGGAGAAAAGAAATAGAATAGCCAGGGACCTCAGTATTCATAAACAACACAGCAGTGAGTACACGGGGTTTCTTTATATCTCCTACAGCCCAGACTAGGTGCTGGAAAAGCTTGCCATACATATGTAAGATATATATATATATATATATATATACACACACACACACACACACACACACACACACACACACACATATATGCATATATACCTGTGTATATATAATGTTTTCAATTTTATTGTTGTTTAGTCACTAAGTCATGTCTCTGTGACGCCATGGACTATAGCCCACCAGGCTCCTCTGTGCATGGGATTTTTCAGGCAAGAATACTGGAATGGTTGCCATTTCCTCCTCCAGGGGATCTTCCTGACCCAGAGATCAAACCCACATCTCTTTTGTTTTCTTCTGCATTAGCAGGCATGTTAATATTTCAGTATGTCTATAATGAGAAATCATATGTGACAAATAGGAATAGAAGTTTTGCTAAGTGTATATATGCATAGTTATCTGTTCTGCAAATGGATAGCTGTAAAATACACAGTGGACATCAAACACTGGAGCAGATGTGTGAGATTCTAAGATAAATAAGAACATATTCTTCAACATGGGCTCACAATTCTCCAGAGGCTTACAATTTAGGAAGTTAGACAAACAAGTAAGCAAATCACTTCATTTATTGAGACTTTCCTAAGTGTTGGACACTTGGCTAAAGCTAAATCCTATTTAATACTCACAATCTTATGAATTCATTTCCTTATTTTTATTTTATGAAAAGGATAACTAAAGCACTGAAAAGATAAATAATTTTCAAACAATATACAATGAACAAGTAGCAGATCCTGGATTCAAGACTGTTTATATGATTCCAAAAAGTCCAAGCTTTTCACCCCCTTCCATCTAGCTTCCCCTATGGTTAAGAGATAATGGGGAAATGCAGTCAGAATCCTTAATGTTTAAAAGAAGGGTTAGAAATAATCACATTTATTTCCCACAACACCTAGCACAGCACCAGGTGCATGCAGGTGATTGATATGTATTGAACTGTGTGTAATTAAATTTAAAAGGGATGAATAAATTTAAAAGAACAGTGTATTTTCTAAACTTACTTGTTTACTATATGCCATAGAGTCTCCTAATAAAGCATGACACACAGAATATTTTATTTATATTCTTATTCTCACCTGCTACCTCTACTATTTTTTTTTTTTTGGGCTGGTTCTCCCTCAATGGTCCCAATCCTCACCCCCTCAAACTCTCCTAAATAATCTAAGACTTAATAGTCCATATTTCAGTCACTTAAGTATACTATTAATTGCAATTTTGTGAACGAAATATATCCAATTGAACCTATTTATGGAGAAGGAAATGGCAATCCACTCCAGTATTCTTGCCTAGAGAATCCCATGGACAGAGGAGCCTGGTGGGCTGCTGTCTGTAGGGTCACACAGAGTCGGACACGACTGAAGCGACTTAGCATGCATGCATGCATGCATGAACCTATTTAGGTTTTATATTTGTTTTCAGATAGCCCATGTACCACTGTGTCAACACATATTTTTATTTTCCTTTTTCAGCATTTCTGAAATTAATAATAATGTGTTGGCAATTAATTTAAGTTTTAAAACACCTGCTGGGTATTTTAAGCTTTTTATGGTTTCAGAGAGTAGGGGTTAACATGTGTGCAATATGGAAAGACTTTTATTTCTTTGCTCTCGCTCTGTTTTCAAAAAATTTTTACTGCCACATCAAATTTATATTATATATTCCCATGCTATAAAAATGCCTACTTTCCAAACTATTGCATGTGCAGTTTTATAAGGTGTACCAAAGGGTATTTCCTTTCCTGCACCGTTTTGATAATCACTCTGCCTTAATGCATGAAGGGGCTCTTTTGTACAATGGATGTTGGAATGTGTTGATAACTTTAACAGACAGTTGTTAAATTGAGCATACATTGAGACAGCAATTTGTGCCAGCTATGAATACAAAGCCTTGCGTGCTACCAGAAGAAACTGACATATTTCAGGAAGGGTGATCACTCATAATTCATCAGCTATTAAATGACAAGATTGGTTTAACGCATTCTATATTTCTCATCCTGCTTGACATGCAACTATTTTACTTGTCCGAGAGTGCAAATCAAAATGGCATCTACTGCTGTGCTCACATTTCAGATCATCAAGGACTATAATAATGGAACAAATATTGTTAAATGTGCATTATTGAAACATTCACTTGCATCTTCATCACCATAATTAAATTAGTTGAAAGCATGCAATAGGATCATAGCATGATACTAAGTGCTTCATGTCTTTTATGGAACTTTACCAATATCTACAAGTTGAGAAGTTATAACAATTTGAATTAACAAACACCTGCATCAATATTCACCATCCAATCTGACTTGGTAAATACACTATGGAAGTCCTTCCCTGGTGGCTCAGATGGTAAAGAATCTGCCCACCATGTGGGAGGCCCAGGTTCAATCCCTAGGTAGGGAAGTTCCCCTGGAGAAGGGAATGTCTGCCTACTCCAGTATTCTTGCCTGGAGAAGTCCTTGAACACAATTCCATGGTGGGCTATAGTCCATGGGGTCACAAAGAGTTGAACATGACTGAGCAACTAACAATTTCACTTTTCATGGAACTCCTGAAGCACTAGAATGGAGTCTTGCAGTTTATAATTCTGTTCATAAAAGATAGGCACACTCCTCCAAAGATGAAAATAGTGAAAAGACAGTCAAGAGTTCCAAAAGCCATAAGATGATAAATTGTGCACTCTATTGCTCCTAAGATTATGGGCAGCTCAGACTACTAATACCAGCCCCAATAGTATCCTCAGTGTTGGAGGAAATCATCCCTGATAGTCCTCCCTGCCAGAGACTATTTTGTCTTTGCTTATGTGTGTTTCATTGCTTATAATTACCGTCCTTTCTCTACCTAGTAAGATTGTACTCTTTATCTAAGTACCGTCCATGGGAAACAGCAACTGACTTGAGAGCAGAAACATGCTTTACTTATCCTTCCTTATAGGCCTGGTCCTCAGAGAATGACATATATAGCATGCTTGTAACAAATGTTTACTGAATAAATAATTTGAATCAGGCAAACATGGGCTTGAATTCCAGCTGCAGATTTCAGTAACTGAGATTGAGTAAAACAGTTTAAATTTCTGAGCTTCAGTCTAAGTTGTAAAATCATAAAAATCAAATTTATCTCTTCATAATTTGGGGGGATGTCTATATTAGATGCTTCAGTTCAGTTCAGTTCAGTCGCTCAGTCATGTCTGACTCATTGCGACCCCATGAATCGCAGCATGCCAGACCTCCCTGTCCATCACCATCTCCCAGATTTCACTTAAACTCTCATTCATCCAGTCGGTGATAACATCCAGCCATCTCATCCTCTGCCGTCTCCTTCTCCTCCTGCCCCCAATCTCTCCCAGCATCAGAGTCTTTTCCAATCAGTCAACTCTTCTCATGCGGTGCCCAAAGTACAGGAGTTTCAGCTTTACCATCATTCTTTCCAAAGAACACCCAGGGCTGATCTCCTTCAGAATGGACTGGTTGGATCTCCTTGCAGTCCAAGGGGCTCTCAAGAGTCTTCTCCCACACCACAGCTCAAAAGTATCAATTCTTCAGCGCTCAGCTTTCTTCACAGTCCAACTCTCGCATCCATACGTGACCACTGGGAAAACCATAGCCTTGACTAAACGGACCTTTGTATAGCCTAAAAATGGAATTTCCTTTTCCTTTCCAATTGTTCCTCTTTTTGTTCTTCTTTTCTCAGGTTTGTTTCTCTTTCCCCCAATCTTCCTCTTGAGTTTTCTTTCTTTCTTTCTCAAATTCCCAGAGTCAGTCCAAAAATGTGATATGGTGTTCATGGCATCTCGGACTTCTTAACTGATACCTCATTATGAATGGTGGATTTCAGATGATAAAAATCTTGCAAAACACAATTTATTAAAAATTTGGAGCACAGACCTGTAATAGTAATAGTAACACTTTGAAGTTCTGAGTGTGGATTTGCAAATTTTGTGTCTCTTAAAGCAGTCAATGAAAGCATTGTTTTGATAACCACCCTAAAGGAAATCTGAATTATCTGCTAGATTTTTAAAAAGAATTTTCCTAAAATCATTGTCATATAGAAAAGAAACTAGAGAATATAAGATAAGAAATGAAAAATGAGAAGATAGCAATGTGTAGTTAATTAATAAATGTACTACGTTATTTTCTAGATTTTATTATATTTGTAATACTTTTTTAAATTTCCAATCTGATGTGTTTTTTCTTTCAAAATAAGTATTCTTTTTCATACTGAATTTTGTATTCTTTTAAATAAACAATGCAAAACTCTGTTAGCTTTAGAGTACACCAATAAATGGAGGAGGAAATGGCAACCCACTCCAATATTTCTAGCCTGGAAAATTCCATGGACAGAAGAGCCTGCCAGGCTACAGTCCATGAGTTTGCAAAGAGTAGGACATGTCTGAGTGCACACACGTGACCAATAAAACCTGGATTCAATCTTATGCAAACACTCTAAATTATTCATTTATAGTCTGTCTTCTAAATTGGATGGAGAAAGCTCCCTGGTACAGGAAGCCTGGCTTTCATGTTCACCTCTGGATTCACTGTCTACACTTGAGTTCAAATTGTAGGTTTACAGACAGATAACATTTTCCATCTTTTAACATGATTACGAGGCATCTCATTATATCTCAGTACACACTGATTAGCTCCCTCAAGCTTCAGTTCACATGAAATATCAAGACCAGATATATCAATTTATAAAATATAGTTGTTGGGATGGTACCAATGCTTGCTTGCTAGAAATTATGAATTGGGGAGAAGATTGCTGCAGGATATTCAAGCATCTGCCACTTGAGGCTGTGTGGTACATCTGGGTGTGCCCCATACACACTGAGACATAACTTCTCTGGCTTATGCTTCTTTGGCTGTGGATTACTGGGAAACAATAAGAGCAGACCAACACCATCGCACACAGTAATTAGGAACAGAGAGGCTTGTTTTGAGATCTTCTTCTGGAAACTGTTGCAAACTGCAAGGCACACCCAAAAATCTTTCCCTTGAACTTCCCTGTCTAGTGAGACATCAGCTAACAGCATAGCTGGCTGAGCTGCTTCAGTCTGCACTGTCTTCATAGTAAATTATCCATACTCTACTATTAAAAGAAGTTATACAGAATTTATCCATAGAAAGCCACTGTTAACGTTCATAATGATCTTCCAAACAAGGTAGAAAGAACTAACACATTTCATATTTAGGGAAATCTAGATACACAGATTTTGTTCAAGGGCAGAAGTCTGAAAAAAATACAAACATCATTTTCAATAAATTAATGTTTTGCCGTGGCTTCCTCACAATCCTATTCTCTGCTTGCTATAAAGAAAGTGCTTTTTCTGCCAAATGGTATTCCTAGCAGAAATAAATACTTTATAAATCCATTCCCTTTGAAACCTGCATTCAAGTAAAGTCACTCATATTTTTAGAACATTTATGCTTTCTTACTCTAAAAAAATCATTTAAAGTTCTACTTATAGAGATCATATTTCTTCTTTACTGCCAAAGATCACAAATGCCTACAAGGCAGAAAACTTCCTGTTGAACAAGGGAGATTAGATGAAGCTTTCAAGAAAAGATTAATTTGTCTATTGAAATGCAGTTGGTATTGCTTAAGCTGATGATTTTCTTAGCAGCCATTGCAATGAACGCAATATGACAATGTCACCAGCTTTAATAAGTGAACATTTTGGAACTACCAAAACACATTAAGCACAGTTTTTAAATAAACTAACCATTTACAAGCAACAAGAAAGCAAATGGTCATCAGTAAAATAATGTAACAGGAAGGAGAAAATGAAAAATTGAAAGAGAGCTCTTGCATTTTTAAAAGTCGAATTCTCAAATAAAATCATCAGAGGTTCCTCAAATTGCTGATACGGGAATAGTTTACACATCTAATTACAAAGATTCCATTGACCAAACCACATAAACAGAGGAACATTCGTCCTTATTTAAGAAGTTATGCAAACCACAAATTGCTCTGCAGTACTCTGAATATAGATAAGCTTGAAACTACTTTCAGTTCAGCTCAGTTCAGTCGCTCAGTCGTGTCCAACCCTTTGCGACCCCATGAATCGCAGCAAGCCAGGCCTCCCTGTCCATCACCACCTCTCGGAGTTCACTCAGACTCACATCCATCGAGTCCGTGATGCAATCCAGCCATCTCATCCTCTGTCGTCCCCTTCTCCTCCTGCCCTCTATCCCTCCCAGCATCAGAGTCTTTTCCAATGAGTCAACTCTTCGCATGAGGTGGCCAAAGTACTGGACTTTCAGCTTTAGCATCATTCCTTCCAAAGAAATCCCAGGGCTGATCTCCTTCAAAATGGACTGGTTGGATCTCCTTGCAGTCCAAGGGACTCTCAAGAGTCTTCTCCAACACCACGGTTCAAAAGCATCAATACTTCGGCACTCAGCTTTCTTCACAGTCCAACTCTCACATCCATACATGACTTCTGGAACTACTTTAGTTAGTCTTTATATACACAACTAAATAGATGATCTTCACAAGTTTAAACCTGTCAGACCCAATCTTGTTTTAGTGAGTTTTAGCTTACAATGTAATTGCGATCCCACAGACAGAGAAAACCTCAAATATCTCCAGTTAACTCTGGAGATAACTTTTTTTCCCCATGTACTTCACTCAGATAATCATGTATGGTCTAAAATTGCTTTTCTGCTCCTCAGACATTTAACTTTAGAAATCACTCAAGCTCTTTATATTAAAATGTCATCAAACAAAAGTCTCCCACTCTCCCATGACCTTCACCAACAGCGTCTCCAATGAACTGAATTCTCTTGAAAAATGGATTTGAGCTAGTAGCCCTCACTGCAGCATTTCAACCTGCCTCTTAAGAAATCTGTATGCAGGTCAGGAAGCAACAGTTAGAACTGGACATGGAACAACAGACTGGTTCCAAATAAGAAAAGTAGTACGTCAAGGCTGTATATTGTCACCCTGCTTATTTAACTTCTATGCAGAGTACATCATGAGAAATGCTGGGCTGGAAGACACACAAGCTGGAATCAAGATTGCCAGGAGAAATATGAATCACCTCAGATATGCAGATGACACCACCCTTATGGCAGAAAGTGAAGAGGAACTAAAAGCCTCTTGATGAAAGTGAAAGAGGAGAGCAAAAACTTGGCTTAAAGCTCAACATTCAGAAAACGAAGATCATGGCATCCGGTCCCATCACTTCATGGGAAATAGATAGGGAAACAGTGGAAACAGTGTCAGACTTTATTTTGGGGGCTCCAAAATCACTGCAGATGGTGACTGCAGCCATGAAATTAAAAGACTCTTACTCCTTGGAAGAAAAGTTATGATCAACCTAGATAGCATATTCAAAAGCAGAGACATTACTTTGCCGACTGAGGTCCGTCTAGTCAAGGCTATGGTTTTTCCTGTGGTCATGTATGGATGTGAGAGTTGGACTGTGAAGAAGGCTGAGCACCAAAGAAGTGATGCTTTTTAACTGTGGTGTTGGAGAAGACTCTTGAGAGTCCCTTGGACTGCAAGGAGAGCCAACCAGTCCATTCTGAAGGAGATCAACCCTAGGATTTCTTTGGAAGGAATGATGCTAAAGCTGAAACTTCAGTACTTTGACCACCTCATGCGAAGAGTTGACTCATTGGAAAAGACTGTGATGCTGGGAGGATTGGAGGCAGGAGGAGAAGGGGACAACAGAGGATGAGATGGCTGGATGGCATCACGGACTCAATGGACGTGAGTCTGAGTGAAATCCGGGAGATGGTGATAAACAGGGAGGCCTGGCGTGCTGCCATTCATGGTGTCACAAAGAGTCGGACACAATTGAGCGACTGAACTGAATGACTGACTGACTAAAAAATCTACAGAAAGCCTGAACATTTAAATGTACCCAAACAGAAACACTCATAAAAATACTCAAACCTCTTTTTGACTGACAATCCAAGCTCAGAAAATGAGCAGGAGTGTCATGAAACTGCAGGCAGATGACTCCAAGTTAAAAATTCTATAACATATTGGCTTATGATGAACCTTTATAAGCTGGAGTAGCCCTGCCAGCATGGAAGAAAGTAAAGATAAACTTCATTGCTCATTCACTCACTGGTTTTTAACTCACTTGTTCATAAAGAGAGCTGTACTATAAGAAGAATTCAATAGAATTTTGGATGAGGGAGAAAAAGCAGGCCAGCTTAGTGCTTGAACTGCTCATGAGAGGCATCAAATAAAAACCAGAATGCTGTTTCCCCTGTTAGAGATGTTATGCAGGATTATAAATCATCAGGAGCATGGACTTCCAAAAATCCATATAGTATGGAGGGATGCAGCCAGAGAGAAGGCTGAAGATCACAGAGAAAGGAGGCGCAAGCTTAAAGACGAAAGTTTCTATTTGGACCACGTTGATGGAGGGAAAATATGGGGTGTGAGGAACCAGTTCCCAAAGAGTGATTCTGCAGCATTCCCTAAACCAGAGACAGAACTGCATAAAGGCCAAGCAATAAAAACCTATTACAACATCGTTATTGGAAGGCAAGAATCCATGGTCTCCTTGGTGAAAAGAACAGAAAGCATAGGGCTATAGAGGGAAAACAGAATGATATAAAAGGAAGCATGCTAGTATAAAATAATTGAGTGAGATGCAAAGGCAAGAAGCAGATATAATCAAGGGATAAAATAATATTGGTAAAACTTCAAAGAATTAAAATATCTAAATAAAAATCTCAGCCATTTAAAAAAAATGAAATAATGCCATTTGCAGCAACATGGGTGGACCCTAGAGAGTGTCATACTGAGTGAAGGAAGTAAGACAGAGAAGGAGAAATATCCTATGATACCCTTTATATGCAGACCTAAAAAGAAATGATACAAAGGAATTTATTTACAAAACAGAAACAGACTCACAGAGAATGAACTTACGGTAGCCAGGGGGTAATGGTGGGGGGAAGGGATAGTTAGGGAGTTTGGGATTGACTTGTACACAGCAGTATACTTAAAGTGGATAACCAACAAGGACCTACTGTATAGCACAGGGAACCTTGCTCAAAGTTATGTGGCAGCCTGGATGGGAGGGGAGTTTGGAGGAGAATGGATGTTTATATATGTATGCTGAGTTGCCCTGTTGTCCACCTGAAATTATCACAATAATGTCAATCAGCTATACTCCCATATCAAATTAAAATTATGACATATTTTAAAATAAATAAATAAAAATAATAAAAATCTACATAGAGAAGTTTAGTGGTAAACATGGACACCAGAAAATTGAATCCTTGAGGGTGGTTTATGTGTCCGGGGGAAGTGAGTACAGGGGGATTGTGAGGATGAAATCATGGAACAGATGTTGAGAATGTGGAGGGAAAAACAATTCCCACACCTGAGATGCAGCCCCACAGAGGGGACCAGGGCAACTGGGCAGAGGAAGATGCAATTTTATATTTGAAGAGAAAATTTAGCACATATAATATGTCTAAAGATGTTAGATAAAACGGTATCTGAGTATTTGAGGCAGGACATTAAAAAATAAAACTAGACACTTCATGTGGAGAAGTATTAGCTAAAACAATGGAGAAAAATTCTACATTCAAATATATTTTAAAAAAGAAGCAGAAAGATATGTAGTAAGGGACAAAATTAGACTATCATTAGACTTTCCTATCACATCAAATACTAAAATATATTAAGGAAAAAATGAAGAAACTGTGATGAGAGAAAAGCTTGTGATCTATAAATTTTATAACATACAAGTTTTCATTGCTGTATTAAGCCAAAGAAAGGATTTCTAAAGTAAAGTTTCAGAAAAAAACAAACCACCCACATGCTTACACCGGGGAAAAGAGCTGAAGACATTCTCTAGCTAACACTGAAATGAGTCAAGATCAATGACTCAGTAACAGCAAAGTATTTTATAAAACAGATGGCAGTTAGCACAGAAATTGGTAAGGGATAAAACTGAATTACTATCATAAATAATGTTAAGAAAAGGAAAGCAGACATCACAAATTATTATTGAGAGCCTATATAAAAGTCATCACTGATAGCAACAATTGACATCTAAATTCCAATACTAATATAACCTGACGATAAAACAGCAGTGAAGTAGACAAAGTATGCAGAGCTGTTTCTTATAGAAGGCAAATAAAAATCTTTTTCTGTTTAATAATGATAGAAATAAAGTTTTAAAACATATTCTTAATTACTCAAAAATAACCACTTAGTGTAACCAAATCTTTAAAATGGGATATATATTTTCCAAATGTCTACAAAAGTGCAAATAAACATGGTCAGTAGAGCTGAAGAAAGAAAATGAAGAGAAAAAAAGTTATTTTGGGCTTCCCAGGTGGAGCTAGTGGTAAAAAGCCCCTTGCCAAAGCTGGAGACATGAGAGACCCAGTTCGATCCCGTGGGTTGGAATGATCTCCTGGAGAAGGAAATGGCAACCCACTTTAGTATTCTTGCCTGGAGAATCCCATGGACAGAGGAGCCTGGTGGGCTACAGTCCTTGGGGTGGGAAAGAGTTCAGCAAGACTAAAGAGACTTAGCCCGAGACTTATTTTAAAGCATTAAATAAAATTAGTTCAGTTCAGTCATTCAGTCATACCGACTCTTTGCGACCCCATGAATCGCAGCACGCCAGGCCTCCCTGTCCATCACCAACTGCCGGAGTTCACTCAAACTCACGTCCATCCAGTCGGTGATGCCATCCAGCCATTTCATCATCTGTCATCCCCTTCTCCTCCTGCTCTCAATCCCTCCCAGCATCAGAGTCTTTTCCAATGAGTCAACTTTCGCATGAGGTGGCCAATTACTGGAGTTTCAGAAATCATTCCTTCCAAAGAACACACAGGACTGATCTTTGAATGGACTGGTTGGATCTCCCTGCAGTCCAAGGGACTCTCAAGAGTCTTCTCCAACACCACAGTTCAAAAGCATCAGTTCTTCAGTGCTCCACTTTCTTCACAGTCCAACTCTCAAATCCATACATGACTACTAGAGAAACCATAGCCTTGACTAGATGGACCTTTGTTGGCAAAGTAATGTCTCTGCTTTTCAATATGCTATCTAGGTTGGTCATAACTTTCCTTCCAAGGAGTAAGCGTCTTTTAATTTCATGGCTGCAGTCACCATCTGCAGTGATTTTGGAGCCCCAAAATATAAAGTCTGACACTGTTTCCCATCTATTTCCCATGAAGTGATGGGGCCAGATGCCATGATCTTAGTTTCCTGAATGTTGAGCTTTAAGCCAACTTTTTCACTCTCTGCTTTCACTTTCATCAAGAGGCTCTTTAGTTCCTCTTCACTTTCTGCCATAAGGGTGGTGTCATCTGCATATCTGAGGTGATTGATATTTCTCCCAGCACTCTTGATTCCAGCTTGTGCTTTTACCAGCCCAGCGTTTCTCATGATGTACTCTGCATATGTTAAATAAGCAGGGTGACAATATACAGCCTTGATGTACTTGTTTTCCTATTTGGAACCAGTGTGTTGTTCTATGTCCAGTCTAACTGTTGCTCCCTGACCTGCATATAGGTTTCTCAAGAGGCAGGTCAGGTGGTCTGGTATTCCCATCTCTTTCAGAATTTTCTACAGTTTATTGTGATCCACACAGTCAAAGGCTTTGGCATAGTCAATAAAACAGAAATAGATGTTTTTCTGGAACTCTCTTGCTTTTTTGATGATCCAGCAGATGTTGGCAATTTGATTTCTGGTTCCTCTGCCTTTTTTAAAACCAGCTTGAAGATCAGGAAGTTCACGGTTCACGTGTTGTTGAAGCCTGGCTTGGAGAATTTTCAGCATTACTTTACTAGCGTGTGAGATGAGTGCAATTGTGCGGTAGTCTGAGCATTTTTTGGCATTTCCTTTCTTTGGGATTGGAATGAAAACTGACTTTTTCCAGTCCTGTGGCCACTGTTGAAAATTAAAGACATGGAACTAGCCAATTCTAGCCAATTCTAATAATAAAGAAAACTGAAAGTCACTCAGTCATGTCCAGCTCTTTGTGACCCCATGGACTATGCAGTCCATGGAATTCTTCAGGTCAGAATACTGGAGTGTATAGTTTCCCTTCTCCAAGGTATCTTCCCAAGCCAGGGATCGAACCCAGGTCTCCCTGAATTGCAGTCAGATTCTTTACCAGCTGAGCCACCAGGGAAGCAAAAGAATGCTGGAGTAGGTAGTTGTTCCCTTCTCCAGGGGATCTTCCTCACACCTGGGTCTCCAGCATTTCAGATTCTTTACCAGCTGAACTATCAGGGAAGCTCAATAATAAAGGAAAAGGATTCAAATCGCGTATAAAAAGACAAGGGCCCTCAAGGAAACTTATCAAGGTAAAATATTTTTTTAAATGAGCAAAGTCCACATTCAGGGTAATAATGGTAAGCATTAATTGATTGCCAGATCTATATGAATAATTTATATATATATTGGTTTATTTTGTCTTCTCAGAAAACTCAGTATTACTTTTGTTCCCATTTTACAAATGAGGAAACAGCTGTAAACTAAATAATTGCTTGAGATGTATCTAAACTTTACAGAAAAGTTTCAAAATAAATATACACCAAAGTCAAACAGAAATATAATAGGGATGGCAATTCTGATTTCAGTGACAGTTCCAAGCAGTGTCACACAATAAAAAATTAAGGTGAATAACCAGTGATGTTTTTACTATAGATATCAAGAAGTTGTTTAGAAATACTGGAAAATTCTGGAAACCACTATCATTGTAAGAGGCTTCAGTACATCTCTCTTAACATTTGACATATCAAACAGTAAAGAAATGTCAGAGACATTGGATGATCATAAATGAAACAGTTACTCCTAAATAAACTCCCACTTGCCTCTCAAATGTCATATTTTTCTTAGAATATTTTGAAAAAGGAGGACATATTTTTCCTGCAAGTGAAAATGTTAGTCACTCAGTTGTGTCTGACTCTTTGTGACCCCGTGGACTGTAGCTCACCAGGCTCCCTCTGTCCATGGAATTCTCCAGGCAAGAATACTGGAGCGGATTGCCATTTCCTTCTCAAGGGAAATTTTCCCAAGACAGGGATCGAACACAGCTCTCTTGTGCTGCAGGCAGACTGTTTACCCACTGAGCCACCAGGGAAGCACAACTGTTAGTTTTCACTGGGTTTTAGTTGCAGCGTGTCAGATTTAGTTCCCTGACCGGGGATCAAGCCTGGGTCTCTGCACTGGGAGCATGGAGTCTTAACCATTGGACAGCCAGTGAAGTCCCCACTTTTCCTGGGGTACTGTTTATTTGTTTGTTTATGCATATTCATATGTGTAGACAGAAAATATCTAGAATAAGGTAAATTAAATGTCTTAACAAATTTCACTTGGCATATAAGAGTCTGAGTAGATTTTAATGGTCTTCATTGCATTTTTACATTATTTAAACTTTTAATATATGTATAATCTAATACTCATGTATCTGAAAACTGCTTACTGGACATTTAATGAAGTATCTGGATTGGTACTAGTGTGTTGTGGCTGACCCTGATGGAAACTATTAATATGTAAAGGAAAAGAATACAACTTCCTTTATTGTCAGTAAAGGATTGATGAACTTGACTCTAGGAGCACAGCTGTACAAACCAGTGGGCTGAGTGGGATAGAGCTTTCTAAAAAGGGCAAATATCCCTAACCAATTCCCATGAAGATATCCCACTGCATTCTGCACTGACTGAGTGAAGTGAGCATTTCATCAGGTGCTTCAAGGAGCCTCATCTGCCATTCCCATGGGACTGTTCTGTGCCCTCTGGCCTCTTCCAACTGCTCTGTGGACTCTGGCTGTGTGCCTATCTGGTGAGGTAACTGTCAACAGCCCCACAATTCCCCGAGCACTTACTCTGAAAAGTATGTCAAAGGGGATCTTGGGGAAAGCTTTCAAGGTCTGTGTTACCCTGGCTGACCCAGGTGGAAGATCTTTGTGAAATCTGTTCCTAAAACTAGGTGCTGGTAATACAACAGCGAAACATTGCACATACCCTTGCCCTCCTGGAATTCACTTTTTAAAAGAGAAACAGACACTGGATAAGTAATTACCACTGTGATGAATGGAACCAAAAACTCGGGCTGGTTGCCATGAAACTCTATTTTTTTCCTTTCTCTGCTTTCCCCTTTTGCATTGCTTATAAGCCCAGTATGGTGCTTGTTGCCTTCTGTTTTGTTCTGTGCCTCTCTGTGAGCACAACTGTTTTGCCAGGTAGTCAGTTACTTGCAGGCATCTGTATAGCCCCTGCTTCAAATTAAATGTTCAGTAATATCTTCTTTAAATGAATGAAGAGAAAGCCTTAGTTCTCTCCATATGCTTTCTTTTATCAATATTTTCTATTTAGACACAATTCTGAGACACCAGGAGTTATGTTTATTTAATTAGCCTAAATCATGTACAGACAATTCTTTGAAAGGTTTTTCTTTGGTTGGGGAGGTTGTTATTACCTAACCTCGAGAAATCATGAAGTGACAGTGTTTATATATAGAAAAAGTAAAGTTAACTTATACTCACCTATAAAAATATGTACTAGGAGTTAGTGATACATTTCAGTGTACCAAAAGGATTGACATATATATACTGCTTTGGTTATAGCAAGTTTGGAAGAGAAGGGTCCATGACAAGTGGTTTATGACTCTGAAAAAGGAGGATGCCTTTGTAAATGCTATAGAACCTGGCTGTTACTTGAAAAGCTGGTGAATTTTCCATATCCAATAATTAAGTTGGAGTGTCCCCCGTCAGTCATGTCATGAGTAAGAGGAAGTGCGTTCATCCAATCCATACACCAGGATGTGGAAAACATGCTACCTTTGGACCAAGGGTGAGGAATTAGGGTCACTGGGGAGTACTTCTTGTCAAAGATTAAAAGCCTGGGTATTAATTAGCTTAAACCACACTGCAGCCTGTGAATGATTGAATTCATTTGTTCCCATTAAAGAATCAGTTAGGTCCTCTTTTATAACCAGTGTCTTGATTAAAGTCATGTGATGGTGCGATATCCTAGGGAGACAAAGAAACAGTGGCTTGAGCCAGTAGAATCTTGTGCAGCTTTGATTCCAAGACCTGAGCATTTTATCAGGCAATAGGCAGGGATCTCTTCTGGATTCTGTGTGGCACATTGCAGTTTTCCTCAAGAGGTCCTCTTATTGTCTGCTCTGGTTTTGCATCTCCCTATCCTCTGAGTCGGGGACTCCCCTCCAACCTCTCTCTAACTCTTTTTTCTAACTAACTCAGAAGACATATGGTATACTATTGCATCCTGAACAGTGTATCCATAGGAGGGCTTCAAAAGTCATTCTTGACAATGATGATGGGTTAAGGTTGAGTTTCAATTCTGTCAGGGCTAAAATTTTAAAAATCGGGTGAAATTACATCTGAATGTCTTTTTAAGCCCAAAGCACAACATACCATCCTTCTCTCAGCTGGATAAGAGCAACCAAAATCATCAATAACCAGAGCCTAGATTCAGAATATTTTCAAGGCTGAAATGAACTCTCTAGTCCTCATATATGTAAGATATTCCCATACTTCTGGAGGTACTGGAGGCTATACAATCATCAGTGTTAAGAAATATATGTCAAGACCTAGTTCCATGTGTACAGTCAGAAATGCATCCTGTATGACCTCAGCTTTCACTACTGCATAAGAGGAAGGAGGTGGTTGGCCTGTCTCCTTGTCTACACTCATGAAGTCTGGTCTTCAAAAGCCCGTAAATTAGTTGAAAATTTTAGGCAACATTTATGGAAGAATTGCACAGAGCCCAAGTCAAGCACCCTGCCTGGATTATCTCATTTATCTTCATTTATCATACAACATGAGAGAGAGGGTACTATCCACTTTTCAGATGAAGAAACTCAGGATCATTGTTAGTAACAAACCCAAGTCCATACAGCTATAAATCATGTTATAATTAGAGTGGATCAGAGAAGAAAGTTACCATTTCTGGTTGTGATGTTACAGAAGGTTTAGGATGGGGCATTTTTGTGAACTAAAACTTGAAGCAGTGATTTCTGTAATATAAAAAAGTAGGCTATTTACCATCAAGTCAGAAAATGACATTTATCCTGACATTCATTCGAATGTATTCATTTATCATACACACACACACACACACATATATCTGCACATATATTTATCCATATATGTATATATGGGCTTCCCAGGTGGTGCTAGTGGTAAAGAACCTGCCTGCCAATGCAGGAGATGCAAGAGATGCCAGTTCGATCCCTGGGTCAGGAAGATCCCCTGGAGGAGGGCATGGCAACTCAGTCCAATATTCTTGCCTGGAGAAACCTATGGACAGAGGAGCCTGGTGGGCTATAGTCTATTGGGTTGCAAAAAAAAAAAAAAAAAAAAAAAAACTAGAAATGACTCAGCGACTAAGCACAGCTGCACACAAGATGTCTAGGGTTTGTGTGTGTGTGTGTGTGTGTGTGTGTGTGTAAGTATATATGTATGTATTTACTACGTTCCAAGCATTGTTTGCATTGGAAAGCAACTTATGTTAACTGCATTTGCAGCTCAAATCAATATCGTTATAATGCTTATATAATCTTATGGGTAGGGAACAAGGCAATGTGCAAATGAACAAATACACGGGCTGTCAGCCTGTGGTGAGGTGAATAAAACAAGTTCAAGGGAAGAAAGAGTGTGGAAAGTGGTAGGAAAGCCAGATTTGGAATAGTTGTCAGGGTAGAACTCTCTGAGCCTTGATAATTGTCTATAGAAGGGAGGGAGGGGAGTGGCTGGAGGTGAAAGATGGGATCAAACAGGGAGCCAGGATCAGGTAATTCTAAGTCTTGTAGTTAGTAAGAACTTGTTTTATCAGAAAAGCAATGTAAATGGAACACTGGGTGTGTTTGAGCAGGGGAATTACATTTACATTTTAAAGGATTACTGTCTGCCTCTTAAGTGATGGGTCTAACATTACAACTTTGAATCTTAAAATGATAGGAAAACATAACTCCTAAAAGATGCACTCAGGCAGACTCACTGCAACAGATCACTGAATCCTGATCAGTGGTTTATTTATTAGTAAAAAACAAACCTGTGAGTCCAGGGTGGTTGACATAGAAGTCCCTTTAGATTCAGTGCAAAAACTCATGTAGGGCCTACAAATAGTCACATGATTGTGTCAGGAGCTCGAAACCTAGTTTGGAAACAAAGGAGAACAAAATGAAACCCAGTTACTGCAGGAACTGAAGTGATTTGTCTTACGGTGGGAGGGCTCCATGTACAGCCTTGTCTCTAATAACTCCAGCTGCAAAGCAGAGAGCAATAAGCCTAGATATGTGCTGCACCTCCAGAAGATTTCTACTCGACAGTGAACTCGCGCCTCGTGCAGAGACGGTGAGGACCGTGCTGTGAGGGGATAACTGCTCCCACCGATGCACCTTGCGGAGCTCAGTCCCTGTATCTGCAGACCAAACTTCGAGACCTCTGATGTGCACCTCCTACTGTACTTACATTTCAAATACCTCAAGTCAGGTGTACGATTCTTCTCCTGGTTTTAAAGCATCTATTATCTTCTCCTAAGGCATCTCTATTTTTGTTCCAGCTTCTTCTTTCCTGGAAACAACATCGTTATGATCCAAACCTCCAAGACTGTAGACAATTTAAGGTTTTCTTCAACTGCTCACTCTTCTTTAAATTCAATATCTAAGGAAAAAATTCAGTCAAGTCTTCCTTTTAATGCTTTGCTAGTTTCTCTGCTACTTCATTGAAGCTGTCATCTGTTTAGATTTACATACCAAAAAGAGGCTCTCTTCCCCTAGCTCTCTCCAATCTCTATCTCACACACACTGCTGCTGGTCCCAGCTTAGGAGGTGATTTGGGTTCTGGAATTCCCTTAATCAAGACTTTATTACAGCTCACTGTTTCATTTAACAAATTAAGTCAGTTCTATTATCTAGATCTGGAGACCCTCCCAGTCTTGACAATCCCCAAGTATTGTCAAAGAAATCCAGAGCAGGTCATTATTACAGCTCACTGTCTCATTCAACAAATTAAGTCAGTTCTATTATCTAGATCTGGAGACCCTCCCAGTCTTGACAATCCCCAAGTATCGTCAAAGAAATCCAGAGCCAGTCAGAAAAGAAAAATAAAGTTTATTGAGGAACTCTTGGAGTAGGGGAAAAGATACCTCATGATAGAACAGGTTGCAAGGCAAGGACACATTGGGGAGTTTAGAGCCAGGGAGCAAGCTGGATTGTGGGGGGACTGTAGGTGCAGAACTGCTAAATGGAAACAGGAGGGGTGAGGATGGGGGACTCTGATTAAACAGTTCTAATAGAACTCTATCTGGAGGCAGCCTAGGATGATTGGATATTACCTAGGAGATTTGTGGGGCATGAGAAACTTGCTCAGATGTTGAGGATGATCAGATATCAAGGGTTTTGAATCTGGATAAAATGACAAGATTCTTGCCAAAACAGGGAAAAGGAAGACAGACAGAAGGCCCAAATCTGAGGCCTAGTTGAAAAGAAAATCCAAAGGAGCTTGATTAAACTTTGTCTGAGAGTCTTGTCAGTGTCTTATCTCATCCCAAGTAGTTGGCAGAATTTAGTCAGATTTTTGTCTTCACAGAACCCTATACTGCCTCTGTCTTTCCTCTTGGGAAAATCCAGCATGAATCGCCTGTTCTCTGTCTCTGCCCAGTCAAATCTCAGTCTTCAGAACCCAGCAAAAAGATCTACATCAAGAAACCTTTATGAAGTCAACAGTTCCTCAAGATTCCCTTACATCTCAGTTTATTCTTGCAACTGATGAGCTTTTAAAGGGCATAAACTTTGTACTGAGCCCCGTGTCACATCCTGAAAGAGACACAAAAAATTCAGCAAGATCCCTTTGGTTGTAACCATCAGCTGTTCTGCTATATCTTCTTTTATAATAATAACACCCTTGAAGTTTAGCTAAGATGTATTAATACAATTTCTAATTTTACCTTAAATAAAAGATGTGCCTTCTACTTTTCTTATCCCTCTCTGCTGTGAATGCAATGTGAACATGATTTTGAAGCCAGTAAATTCATCTCAGGCCTTGAGGTAGAAGTCTTATGAAAAAGAAGAAATTAGTTTCTGGATTATTGTGGGATTTATCACCCCATGGACATGAAGTATTGCTAGTGAAAGACTTAGTATGAGAGCTGGCAGATGTACATTAAAATAAAAAAGAAAGAAAGAACAAGAATGATGCTGATGACGATGAAAAAGAGGTTGATATTTGTGGTGATGATAACTATTATGATCGTGATGTTTTCATCAAAGATGTACACTTAGGAATCTGACTTTTCATCACTTCTGGCTGTGAAAATAAAGATCAGGCTTAACAGCTGACAGTAACTTAGATTATACTGAATCTTTCTCACTGTTTGGGCTAGAAAAACCAATGTCAAGTAGCCTTCAGCAGCTCTTTGCTAAAGAGCTAATTTTTTTTTAAGGTAGACTACAAAGAAATGGTAGATAGAGAAATGACTGAAAGGCAGAAAAGAGAATAGGACAGTTTCTAAGAAATTAATTTGATCTAAATAAAAAAGAATTTTGTGTTTAGATATAGAATAAGAAAAGCCTCAAAAAGGGATGTAAAGGGACCTTGAGGGATGCCTCCTGATGAACTTTAAAAGTAATCCAGGGCTTAAAACAAACGGCAAAATAGAGGAAAAGGCTTTGGCAAGCTGGCTGCCAAGTAATGAATTGTATGGCCTTCACTATCTTTTGAGAAATTAAATAAATATTAAAATTTATTTAAAATTGCTAATAAATGTTCAGATTGGTATCCTTTGAACTTCATTGCATGCGGAGACCAGGCCATAAAGAGTCAAAGTTTTTATTAATGTTAGTTGTTTAAAAACCTGAATCTTTTTAAAATGACAATGCTTAGATTTTATTTTTTCTGCCACTATATTTATTAAGTATAAAACAGCATGCCTACATTTTTTTCAAAGAAAAGAGTATGTTGTAGAACACTATTCTGAATAAAATGAAGTAACTGAAGGGTTTAAAATATCATAGGATTTCATTTGTGTTTTATCAAGGTATTTTTGCCTCAATATGGAAGAAGATGCTATATGCTAGAATTATACAGAATTGCAAGGATATCCAACCAGTCCATTCTGAAGGATATCAGCCCTGGGATTTCTTTAGAAAGAATGATGCTAAAACTGAAGCTCCTGTACTTTGGCCCTCATGGGAATAGTTGACTCATTGGAAAAGACTTTGATGCTAGGAGAGATTGGGACCAGGAGGAGAAGGGGGACGACCGAGGATGAGATGGCTGGATGGCATCATTGAGTCGATGGACGTGAGTCTTTTTTTTTTTTTTTTTTAAGAATTTGCTTATGAACTTTTTTTTTGCATTTTATTTTTTAATTTTTAAATTTTTTTTTGATACTTTATTCTACGTTACAATACTGTATTGGTTTTGCCATATATTGACATGAATCGGCCACAGGTGTACACGATCTCCCAATGCCAAAGCCCCCTCCCACCTCCCACCCCATAGCATCTCTCTGGATCATCCCGTGCACCAGCCCCAAGCATCCTGTATCCTGTATTGAATATAGACTGGTGTTTCATTTCTTATATGATAGTATACATGTTTCAATGCCATTCTCCCAAATCATCCCACCCTCGCCCTCTCCCTCAGAGGCCAAAAGTCCGTTCCATACCTCTGTGTCTCTTTTGTTGTCTCACATATAGGGTCATCATTACTATCTTTCTAAATTCCATATATATGTATCAGTATACTGTATTGGTGTTTTTCTTTCTGGCTTACTTCACTCTGTATAATCGGCTCCAGTTTCATCCATCTCATTAGAACTGATTCAAATTTATTCTTTTTAAGGGCTGAGTAATACTCCATTGTGTATATGTACCACAGCTTTCTTATCCATTCATCTGCTGGTGGACATCTAGGTTGTTTCCATGTCCTGGCTATTATAAACAATGCTGCAATGAGCATTGGGGTACATGTGTCTCTTTCAATTCTGGTGTCCTCGGTGTGTATGCCCAGCAGTGGGATTGCTAGGTCATAAGGCAGTTCTGTTTGCAATTTTTAAGGAATCTCCACACTGTTTTCCATAGTGGCTGTACTAGTTTGCATTCCCACCAGCAGTGTAAGAGGGTTCCCTTTTCTCCACACCCTCTCCAGCATTTATTGCTTGTAGACTTTTGGATCGCAGCCATTCTGACTGGTGTGAAATGGTACCTCATTGTGGTCTTGATTTGCATTTCTCTGATAATGAGTGATGTTGAGCATCTTTTCATGTGTTTGTTAGCCATCCATATATCGTCTTTGGAGAAATGCCTATTTAGTTCTTTGGCCCATTTTTTGATTGGGTCATGTATTTTTCTGGAATTGAGCTGCATAAGTTGCTTGTATATTTTTGAGATTAGTTGTTTGTCAGTTGCTTCATTTGCTATTGTTTTCTCCCATTCATAAGGCTGTCTTTTCACCTTACTTATAGTTTCCTTTGTTGTGCAGAAGCTTTTAATTTTAATTAGATCCCATTTGTTTATTTTCGCTTTTATTTCCAGTATACTGGGAGGTGGATCATAGAGGATCCTGCTGTGATTTATGTCGGAGGGTGTCTTGTCCATGTTCTCCTCTCTAGGAGTTTTATAGTTTCTGGTCTTACGTTTAGATCTTTAATCCATTTTGAGTTTATTTTTGTGTGTGGTGTTAGAAAGTGATCTAGTTCCATTCTTCTACAAGTTGTTGACCAGTTTTCCCAATACCACTTGTTAAAGAGATTGTCTTTACTCCATTGTATATTCTTGCCTCCTTTGTCAAAGATAAGGTGTCCATAGGTGTGTGGATTTATCTCTGGGCTTTCTATTTTGTTCCATTGATCTATATTTCTGTCTTTGTGCCAGTACCAAACTGTCTTAATGACTGTGGCTTTGTAATTGAGCCTGAAATCAGGCAAGTTGATTCCTCCAATTCCATTCTTCTTTCTCAAGATTGCTTTTGCTATTCGAGGTTTTTTGTATTTCCATACAAATCTTGAGATTATTTGTTCTAGTTCTGTGAAAAATAGTGCTGGTGGCTTGATAGAGATTGCATTGAATCTGTAGATTGCTTTGGGTAGTATACTCATTTTCACTATATTGACTCTTCCGATCCATGAGCATGGTATATTTCTCCATCTATTAGTGTCCTCTTTGATTTCTTTCATCAGTGTTTTATAGTTTTTGATATATAGGTCTTTAGTTTCTTTAGGTAGGTATATTCCTAAGTATTTTATTCTTTTCGTTGCAATGGTGAATGGAATTGTTTCCTTAACTTCTTTTTCTGCTTTCTCATTATTAGTGTATAGGAATGCTAGGGATTTCTGAGTGTTGATTTTATATCCTGCAACTTTACTGTATTCACTGATTAGCTCTAGTAGTTTTCTGGTCGAGTCTTTAGGATTTTCTGTGTAGAGGATCATGTCATCTGCAAACAGTGAGAGTTTTACTTCTTCTTTTCCAATTTGGATTCCTTTTATTTCTTTTTCTGCTCTGATTGTTGTGGCCAAAACTTCCAGAACTATATTGAATAGTAGTGGTGAAAGTGGACACCCTTGTCTTGTTCCTGACTTTAGGGGAAATGCTTTCAATTTTTCACCATTGAGGATAATGTTTGCTGTGGGTTTGTCATATATAGCTTTTATTATGTTGAGGGGGGTCGTTTCCTTCTATTCCTGCTTTCTGGAGAGTTTTTTATCATAAATGGATGCTAAATTTTGTCAAAGGCCTTCTCTGCATCTATTGAGATAATCATATGATTTTTATTTTTCAATTTATTAATGTGGTGAATTACATTGATTGATTTGTGAATATTGAAGAATCCTTGCATCCCTGGGATAAAGCCCACTTGGTCATGGTGTATGATCTTTTTAATGTGTTGCTGGATTCTGATTGCTAGAATTTTGTTAAGGATTTTGCATCTATGTTCATCAGTGATATTGGCCTGTAGTTTTCTTTTTTGTGGTGTCTTTGTCAGGTTTTGGTATTAGGGTGATGGTGGCCTCATAGAATGAGTTTGGAAGTTTACCTTCCTCTGCAATTTTCTGGAATAGTTTCAGTAAGATAGGTGTTAGCTCTTCTCCCGAAATTTTGGTAGAATTCAGCTGTGAAGCCGTCTGGACCTGGGCTTTTGTTTGCTAGAAAATTTCTGATTACAGTTTCAATTTCCATGCTTGTGATGGGTCTGTTACGATTTTTCTATTTCTTCCTGGTTCAGTTTTGGAAAGTTGTACTTTTCTAAGAATTTGTCCATTTTTTCCAAGTTGGATGGACGCGAGTCTGAGTGAACTCCAGGAGTTGGTGATGGACAGGGAGGCCTGGCGTGCTGCAGTTCATGGGGTCGCAGAGAGTCGGACATGACTGAGTGACTGAACTGAACTGAACTATAATTGTAATCAATTGTAAGCTATTACACAGTGAAGAGCATGATCTATACTTCTTAATCTCCCTATCCAGAACCTATCATTGTAAAAGACAGAGTCTCAATGTATATGAGCTGATTGGTCTGACATCTAAAACTGAAATACCCCTGTGCATTTATGTACTCACCTCAAAGTTGAAGAATTCTGTACATATTATCAGATTATGTTTTCACTGCCATAAAATTTCTGCTGATGCCAATACGGTAACAGAGAACCCAAAATGTCAAATCTTTTATTTTCTCATTTTCCTGACTCCTTCTTGAATTGTTTTTCATTAAGACACACTGACTTTCAGGTAATTATTTTTTAAAAATATGCTTGTGTGAGTGTATATCTTATATCCAATGTTGTTGTTGTTCAGTCCCTAAGTCGTGTCCAAATCTTTGGGACTCCATGGACTACAGCAACCAGGATTTTCTGTCCATCACTATCTCCCTGAGTTTGCTCAAACTCATGTCCATTGAGTCAATGATGCCATCCAACCATCTCATCCTCTCTTGCACCCTTCTCCTCTTGCCCTCAATTTTTCCTAGCATCAGGGTCTTTTCCAATGAATTGGCTCTTTGCATCAGGTGGCCAAAGTATTGGAGTTTCAGCTTCAGCATCAGTCTTTCCAATGAATATTCAGGGTTGATTTCTTTTAGGATTAACTAGTTTGATCTCCTTGCAGTCCAAGGGAGTCTCAGGAGTCTTCTCCAGCACCACAGTTGGAAAGCATCAATTCTTCAGTGCTCAGCCTTTTTATGGCCCAGCTCTCACATTTATACATGACTACTGGAAAAATCATAGCTTTGACTATACAGACCTTTGTTGGCAAAGGATATATGTACATATGTATGTATTAGGAGATAGGCACTGTTATTTGGTCTTTGTAAATAATGACTTACTTATCTTCATAATAATATTATGTGATCAGCTCTAATGATATACTCATTTAATAAATGGAGGACTTGAGAAAATAAAAGGATGATTCATTTGCCCAAGGTCATGCAACTAGACCATCACACAACTGAGATTCAAGCCATGATATTCCACTCCAGGCTCTGTTACTCCTTATTCTCTGCTCACAGAAATGGAACTAGAACCCCAGTTTTCCAGAAACTAATGCTAGTCATAAACATTTCAGCAGGGATTGTAAATGCATACAAGAGCAAGTAGACAGCATGAGCTAGTGAAGCAGATATGTGAAGAAAAATGCTGAGAAGCCATGAAAGAAATATAAGGAAGACTGTAAAAATGAAAGCCTGGACCTTTCCACAAGCCAGAGGCCCATATGTCTTGCTGGATGCAGCCATTTGTGCTTGATTTCCCACTTTTTCAATTTTTAAATATCGGCTCCAAAACATCTAAGCGTTCTGGGGACAAATGAAATACTTCCTCTTTGGTTTCAATTCAATGCATGGCCCAGTGGTTTTTAATCTCTGCAGCTCATCATGTACTTGGCAAAACTGAAATAACATGGGCAGAAAAAGAAAATTTGGCCCTAAATCTTGACTTGAGTTTGCTAACTCTGACCTTGACATATTACTTAACCTTTTTGAACCTCATTTTTTTTTCATCTCAAATTAGGAATTATATTTATCTTGCTAGATTACTGTGACAAATGAAATAATGCATGAAACTCAATTAGCACAGTATTCCATGCATAACACATACTTCCATAAATGTTCATATTTACATAATTTGTATTTATACCCCCATGTTCTCTTCTTTTCTATTCATCATTTCATTGATTGGTTGAAGTTTGGATCAAAGATGGACCTATATCTAAGTCAATTGCTTCATAGTTAATGCCATGCTTAGAGTCATGACAAGGTATAATTTAATTTAAACAGCTTTTTCTACCACTGATTGGTGCTAGCAATGTGCTTTATCATTACATTTAAGGTGTTAAACTGGGTTAAATGTAGATTCACTCTAGAGAAAACATTCTAAGGAAAATTCTCAGTCATTTCTGTTAACCTACTGGGCCAAGTTTTAGACCTCTTTTGGGAAGAAAAATCAGATAAGACCAAGAAGGAAAGGCCAGGGAGAGAGAATGGGCAAAGGAGGAGGTGGGCAGTTTTGCCAGCGGTGTTCCATTTCCAGCTGTGGTGGTTGGAGCATAATCAGGACAGAGAAACTACTTGGGCTTGTCAAAATGGTGAGGGACTGATACACCAGGACGACAGAGCTGAGAAGTCAAACGGCGGGGAGGGGGGCAGGGGGCACGGTGTGGCCACTGAGACCTTTGCTAGGTCAGCAGGAAATCCCACTCTCTGGGCCAGAAGACAGAGGAAGGTGGTAGCACTTCTAGAACTGGAGAAAGTGAGACCAGGTGGGCCTGCCTGGGAGTGCACCATAGAGGAAATGTTGCTGGGGCTTCAGGGGACACCTGAGACAAGAGAGAAAGGGAGAAATATCTTGGCTTCCCTCTTCCTGTCTCTCTCAAGGCTGCTCCCAGGCCCTAACAGCCAACCAGAAACCAGCTGACAGGGGAGCCTGGGATATCCAATCTCAGGCATCAGTACTTTTCAGTCTGATTCAATCAAGAGCAAACAAAAAGCAACATATGGGCAACCAATTTTTAATAATTATTTAAATTATTCATGTGTGGCAGTGGTGGTAGGATATCTGTTTAAATGTTCACATTATTTTAATATCATTTTTGGTCAATGAATCACTTTTGGAAAATATTAATATATAATTATAACATCTTATTCCAAGCTTACAAAGTATTTCATGATAAGTTGACATGCTGCCCTTTGTCATTTCTATATTTTGCATTTGTATTCTTTCATTCATTTTAAGCCAATTTATGTAACAAATAAATATTTTGCACTCAAAAAAAAGCATATCAATTCTCTTAGATTCTTTTCTTAAAAAATGTAACTGTCAATTCATTACTGTCAATATTGCTAGTATGAGCTCCCCAGAGTTAGAGCTCCTCTAAAATTACTGTATTCTAGAAAAATGACAACAGCACCTAAGGATGGCCTGGAAATCAGAGCCAAAAATCTAACCTAGAACCTATCATACAGAGTGATGTAAGTCAGAAAGAGAAAAACAAGTATCATATACTGATTCATATATGTGGAAACTAGAAAAATATAGATAAACCGTTTGCAAGGAGGAAACAGAGAGACAGATGTAGAGAACAAATGTATGGATGCCAAGAAAGTGGAGGATGGAGGTGGAATGAATTGGGAATTTGACACATACCCACTAATATGTATAAAATGTATAACTGATGTGAACAAACTATATAGCACAGGGAACTCTACTTAATGCTTTATGGTAACCTAAATGGAAAGAAATTTTAAAAGAGGGGATATATGTGTACATATAGCTGATTCACTTTGCTGTACAGCAGAAACTAACACAACCTTGTAAAGCAACTATACCAAATTTTTTAAAAGACCAAGCATAATAGAAAAAAAAAAATTCTAGCTGTAACCAAAGCTATCAGGAAACTATCAGGGTGGTGTTTGAGTGACTTTCTTATATTCTTTGAGCTCAAATTTCTTCCTTCACTAACATGGAGTAAGGACCCTGTCTTATTGAATTGAGAGAGGAATAAATAATTCCAGAAAAAGACAGTCACAGTGTCTGACCCAGAAGAGGAACCCAAAGATTGTTTTTTTTCCTCCTGCTCTTTCAGAAGTCATTTTATATTCTTTTTTTTATTTGAAAGATTAATTATCAATAATTGTCTTTTCTATTTCCAAGCCTGAGAAGTTCCTGTTCTGATAGACAGAAAAATGCAAAATCACAGCATACTCTGGGTGCCCTTTCCCACGGTCTCCTGGGCTGATGCCTACTTCACATCTTCAAAACCTCACATTTCTGTTCATTCTGTCATTTATACCCTCAGCCATATTAAGTGTCTTTCCTGCTGCCATTTAAATTATCTTATCATTTAGCTGTCTTGCTTCCCTTAGTGAAACAGTTTTCACAGAAAGCACTCAGCTTTTCCCCTGGCATTCCCTAATGACAACATCAGTGAAAAATGTGGAGGTTACTGGGAAAGGAATGAGGGAGCAAGGTGTCAGCACCAGCATTTTTTTTCTTTCTGGAAAAAGAACACATTTATTTAAATTTTTTCAAAAGAGAGACAGATGTGTTTATAAACAAAACAGCAGGGGAAAATGTGCTTCCGTCACTTTCTAGATTCCCTTGGCTAGGAAAATCCTGAGGGAGCTATTTCTTCTACAAAATGATGGACCATAGACTCCCAGCTCCTTCTTATCTGTGTCCGTCCATCATTTCCCAGGAGTGAAGAGCAAAGGACAATTTCTGGGAGAGTCTGCTAAAGACTGATATTCCCTTGTTCTCATCCAGCCTTCATTTTAACATGAGATATCCAGCTGTGTGGAAAACAGTCATTTGCAAAAGGTTTCTTTTCATTAAAACAAATCAGTTGACAGAAATGGACTTTCCTCCATGCTTTCATGTTTTCTTTCCTTTTTTTTCCTGCTTTTTAAACCACAACTTTTGTTTTTTGGGTTTTTTGTTTGTTTGTTCGTTTTGGTGGAGAGTCATTGTCCACTGGTTGGCTGATATTTTTGTTTTGCAAAGGTCTCATGAATTAAGTTTTTCTTCAGCTCACACTAAGTGTAAATTATTAAGCTGGCTTCTTGTAGAACCTGTTCCCAGTGATTTCACTGAGCACAAAATTAACTGTGACAACACTAGATGAGGAGATCTGTAACATATCTGGGCTGTAACTTACAAAGCTTTTGTCTGCTTGTTGGAGCTCACCTTCCACAACTTATCCCAATACCACATCCCCGCACACAGGCCTCATTCTTCCCTCATCCAACCCAAACTTCTTCCAAACATAAGACTCTTATGTGCTCTTCCCCCTACCAGGATTGAATTCCCATTATAGCTTTCTATGCTGCCCCACCATGTCATCACTCCTCAGTTCAAATATAATCTCCGCACTCTGCACTTAAGGCCTTTCCCAAAGTGCAAGACCTGAGGTAACCCTTCATGGCCTTCATTGTCCAATCTACCTTTCTATTATGGCATCTTCAGAGCAATTGTCTGGAGTCATTTTGTTCATTCATTTTTGTGTTCACAGTCTCTGTTCACTAGAATATAAGTCACTGAGAGCAAAGGTAACATACATATTGTCCCTTCCCTTTATTTCTATATGGCACCTGCCATGTAGAAGATACTCATTAATAGTTGTGGAATAGATGACTGATTGAGTAAAGAATCACTCAATGAGTCATCTGTAGGCAGCAAATGTGAGTTCTTAGAGACTGGTCACCAGGTCTTTTCATTATTTTTCCCCAGTTTCCATCACAGCTTGGCATAACAAATAGCAGCTGAGTGTGTACCATGTGTCCAGCAATCTGGTGAATGAAGGTCATTTAAAACTTAACAATTGAAACAGAAACCTTACCCTAGTGGAACTTAGAAGAGGCCAGGCAATTAAATAAGCAGTTACATAACTCTGTGATAAGGCTCCTCTAGAAAGTAAGCATGTTTGGAAGTGTTCCAGCAGGGGAAGCTAAGAGTCTGGGAACATCTGGAACTTGGCAGGGAAAGAATGACTAAAAGGAGACAAAGACAGCAAGTGAACAAAAGGGGGGTGGAAGAAAGAAGACAAGCCCCTACATGCACCTATGATTAAGATATCATTCTACTCTCAAAAATACTCTTGGAAAAGATCACCATTGCTCAGTTCATAGATATAGAACATGAGGCTCTTGCTAGATAAATACCTTACCCTTGTCCTCAACAAGTTTATTCATAGAGCTAAGACCAGCACCAGACACCCCCAGACTGTTGTTCATTTCCTCTATCCAGAGTTATGATGCCTCAATAAATAGCCTATTTTAAAGGCAAAGATTCCCAGAGTTGAGGCATTGCCAGGGACCTCAAAGAACATTCTAGTTATAGAAAGATCTCAAAATAAGTAATTTTGCAAAAATGATATGGCCAGACAGAGGGTTCAATTCTCACTTATATGTGTACCTTTTTATTTTTCCAGTACATAAGAGAGCTCATGACCAGGACAGGCATTGCCTCTAGGCAGGATAAATGTCTGCAAAGAACAATCACAGGGAAAGAAAGGCTTTTCTGTTTCTAATATAACCTAACTCGACTCTGCCACTACCCTTGAATCTGATCGCTTGTGAAGGCCACTGATCCTTCTTAAAAAGGTTGGAAGATATCTTTAGCTGTTATTAATAGTAACCAACATTCCTTGGGAACTTGGGTGAACGAAGCAATGCTCATTGTGCTTCACATGTCCCTGTTGAATTTATTCTCTCAAAGATCATATGTGATCAATCCTAATATTATCCACATTTTTGAAAGAAGGAGATTGATACTTCAGAATACTATTTTTTAAAATTTAACAACTGATAAGCAGCAAAGTTGGGATTCAAACCCATGCCTTTCTGAATGCAAAACCCATACCCTGACTCCCTAGTCTGCTGCCCTCCTTTTGTTGTAAATATATACCAAAGTGGATGTTAGAGTGATCTGGGGGCTAGAAAGACCTGAACATCCATATGAGGGGCAGGAAATGGGTAACACTAAGTGATGGAAAAGGCAAAAGGTCCATATATGTACATTCCACATACTTCACATTTTTTTGCCAGAGGGATTTCCTCAGCATTTTGCAAAGATCTGCTTGAATGCTAGATTTGCTTACAATTTTTAGTTCTGTGTTATTCATGATGACCTTTTATTGGGAAATAATTTCCAAATGATAGTCTCTAAGATAAGATGATCATCACTGTAATCATTAGTCACAATTGACATTTATGTTGGACTCCACCACTGATGCAGTCTTCTAGGTCTTTCTCTCCCTGAGATGGGGCTGTTCACTTTGCAACAGAAAGAGCAGGAGCTCAGGGAAGCTGCATGACCTCCCAGAGCAATACTTTGAGGTCAAGCTGGCAGAGATGGATCCAAAGGACCGCCCAGAGGCTCACTTGAGCAAGCAACTCAATTTCTTTGAATGTCAACTCTGTCAATGAAAAACAAGTGACTTTGCAAGGTATTGTGCTTAGTACTTCAGAAATGATTCATACACTAAAGTGCGAATTTATTTTACTTTAACTCATACATATATGCACACATGCAGACTCACATACTCAGAACAGATCTAGGCTTCAAAACCAGATCTTTAAACTTCAGATCCTATACTTTACCACTTCTACATTCTTTCTTTAAATCAAGAAGCTGCCTGATCTCCATTTTTATACAAAGCAAATGGTTGAGAATAACATGTATATATAATGATGTGTCCTACTTCTTTGGAACTTCTTCTTCCCAAATCTTAAATGGTTTCTTCATGGGGTTCAGTTGGAAAGAACAACCCATCTGTACAAATTCTAGCTTTTGAAAAGCATTTATAGTTTCTTGATCTTACAGCTGAGAGTGATCTCAAAGACAAATTCAAATATTTCATTTTGTAGAAGAAAAACTGAAATCCCTAAAGATGGGGTGACTTGACTAGATCCCAGCTTTATCTTTTGAGATGCACAATTAAATTATTTAAAATTTGTAGGTTATTGTCAAATGTATTAAATTTACTGCTTTTTCTGTTTCTTTCTTCTGGTATTATTTATGAAATTTAACTGTGTAAAAATGCTTTGGCTTCATTATACCTACATATATTAATGCATCTGAAGGAAATTTTATATTCAGGTCTATTAGTGCACAATGTAAATTGAAAACAGACTCTGAATGGCCCACTGCTAAATTTTTTACAAACACGATAGGCCCACTGGAAGCAGGCAGCTGCACTGACATTCTTTCTAGGGCAAAGGAAAAAACAACACTAAGAAAAAATATCCTGGTTTGGTGTTCCTCCATTGCCAGATTTATTGACCTGCAAGAGAAGTCAGTGGCTGTTTTGCCCCAGTCAATATTAATTTCTAGGGTCAATAAATCCTGGTAATGAATGGAGAATGTGAGTCAATAAATGCTCATTAGATGTGCTCACAAAATGTGTCGCATATAAAAGAAAATAATAATCAATCAACCTTATAAATGTTTAAATATTATTTCTGACACCTTTTTAAACCATTTTTTTTGTTTTCCTTTGAAGTGACTTGAGATTTAAAAATCATCTTAGAGAGTTAAAGCTGCTTCCTGTACACATAATGTTTGCCTCTGTCCTCCACTAGCTTCTCCTGTAATCTCCCTTTGCTGTTCTCAAGATGGAGCCAGTGGCCCTATGGAAGGAAGATAATAACCCATTCAGCAAATGGAATTTGCAAGCTAGTGACCTCTAGCTTCTTCAGTCGTGAAGGAGACAGCAAATGGCCGCTGAGAACAGATAACAGGCCTTGTGGCTATGTATCCAAAAGAACTGAAATCCTGATCTGGAAGACATATCTGCACTCCCATGACAGTCAACATTATTCACAATAACAAGGTATGGAAACTGATGTCTGTTAACAGATGAAGGGTAAAGAAAATACTGTATACACAGACAATGGGATATTATTCAGTCATAATAAAGAAGGAAAGACTGACGTTCAGTAACAACATGAATAAATATGGAGGACATCCTGCTAAGTGAAATAATTCAGACACAGAATGACAGATCAGTGTGATCTCACTTATATGAGGAAACCTAAAAATGTTAAACTCAGAGAACAGAGAGTAGAAGAGTGGGTTCCAAGGACAGAGGGATAGGAATTAAGGAAATGATGATCAAAGGGTACCATCTTTTAGTTATGAGATGAATAAGTTCTGGGGATCTAATGTATAACATGATGACAATAGTTAACAATACTGTATCGTATATTTGAAATTTGTTAAGAGGATAGATCTTAAATCTTCTATCTCACTTTCATGCACAAACACACACAATAATTATGTAGTAGTAATGGATAAGTTATTTAACCTGATTGGCGTGATTGTTTCACAAGGTATACATACCTCAAAACGTCAGGTTATTACCTTAGATGTATACAATTTCTATATCAAAGATATATCACTAGAGTTGTCTTTAAAAAACAGATACCTCATGTGAAGCAGTGAACGCAAATTTTCGATGGGTATATGTCTAGAAGATATAAAGAAAACTTGACGTGAAATAATAATTAATGAATACTACCTTTCACTGAGAATCTAGAAGTTCAAAGACTGTGATCCAGGTGCTATATCAGACACTTTACATATATCATTTCTAATCTTTAAAAGCAGTTCAAGGTATCTGTATTTCTCCTAATAAGGAAATTACAGCCAAGTCTGAAAAGAAATGCAAAAAAGCAAAATGGCTGTCTGGGGAGGCCTTACAAATAGCTGTGAAAAGAAGCGAAGGGAAAAGCAAAGGAGAAAAGGAAAGATATAAGCATCTGAATGCAGAGTTCCAAAGAATAGCAAGGAGAGATAAGAAAGCCTTCCTCAGCAATCAATGCAAAGAAATAGAGGAAAACAACAGAATGGAAAAGACTAGAGGTCTCTTCAAGAAGAGTAGAGATACCAAGGGAACATTTCATGCAAAGATGGGCTCGATAAAGGACAGTAATGGTCTGGACCTAACAGAAGCAGAAGATATTAAGAAGAGGTAGCAAGAACACACAGAAGAACTGTACAAAAAGATCTTCACAATCCAGATAATCACAATGGTGGGATCACTCACCTAGAGCCAGACATCCTGTAATGTGAAGTCAAGTGGGCCTTAAAAAACATCACTACGAACAAAGCTAGTGGAGGTGATGGAATTCCAGTTGAGCTATTTCAAATCCTGGAAGATAATGCTGTGAAAGTGCTGCACTCAATATGCCAGCAAATTTAGAAAACTCAGCAGTGGCCACAGGAATGGAAAAGGTCAGTTTTCATTCCAATTCCAAAGAAAGGAAATGCCAAAAATGCTCAGACTACCACACAATTGCACTCATCTCACATGCTAGTAAAGTAATGCTCAAAATTCTCCAAGCCAGGCTTCAGCAGTATGTGAACTGTGAACTCCCTGATGTTCAAGCTGATTTTAGAAAAGGTAGAGGAACCAGAGATCAAATTGCCAACATCCGCTGGATCATGGAAAAAGCTTGAGAGTTCCAGAAAAACATTCATTTCTGTTTTATTGACTATGCCAAAGCCTTTGACTGTGTGGATCACAATAAACTGTAGAAAATTCTGAAAGAGATGGGAATACCAGACCACCTGACCTGACTCTTGAGAAACCTATATGCAGGTCAGGAAGCAACAGTTAGAACTGGACATGGAACAACAGACTGGTTCCAAATAGGAAAAAGAGTACGTTAAGGCTGTATATTGTCACCCTGCTTATTTAACTTCTATGCAGAGTACATCATTAAAAACGCTGGGCTGGAAGAAACACAAGCTGGAATCAAGATTGCCGTGAGAAATATCAATAACCTCAGATGTACATATGACACCATCCTTACGGCAGAAAGTGAAGAAGAACTATAAAGCCTCTTGATGAAAGTAAAACAGGAGAGTGAAAAAGTTGGCTTGAAACTCAACATACAGAAAGCTAAGATCATGGCATCTGGTCCCATCAGTTCATGGGAAATAGATGGGAAACAGTGGAAAGAGTGTCAGCCTTTATTTTGGGGGGCTCCAAAATCACTGCAGATGGTGATTGCAGCCATGAAGTTAAAAGACGCTTACTCCTTGGAAGGAAAGTCATGACTAACCTAGATAGCATATTCAAAAGCAGAGACATTACTTTGCCAGCAAAGGTCCATCTAGTCAAGGCTATGGTTTTTCCAGTGGTCATTTATGGATGTGAGAGCTGGACTGTGAAGAAAGCTGAGCGCCAAAGAATTAATGCTTTTGAACTATGGTGTTGGAGAAGACTCTTGAGAGTCCTTTGGACTGCAAGGAGGTCCAATCAGTTCATCCTAAAGGAGATCAGTCCTGGGTGTTCATTGGAAAGACTGATGCTGAAGCTGAAACTCCAATACTTTCGCCACCTCATGTGAAGAGCTGACTCATTTGAAAAGACTCTGATGCTGGGAGGAATTGGGGACAGGAGGAGAAGGGGACGACAGAGGATGAGATGGCTGAATGGCATCACTGACTTGATGGACATGAGTTTGGGTGAACTCCGGGAGTTGGTGATGGACAGGGAAGCCTGGCGTGATGTGATTTTGGGGGTCGCAAAGAGTCGGAGACGACTGAGCAACTAAAGTGAACTGAAGGCTAATAAATGTTTTTCAGGACTGCTATTCCATAGAGTTTGAAAACCTTGCTTGTTTCCACAATACTCTACTCCCTCTTTTAACAGAAAGAGTTCAAGTTGATTCCTTGAAAAGGTGAAGTTGTGCTATTTGCTAAGTCATATTTATAGAGTAATAGCTACATCACTGAGAAAATTTTATAGCTTTAGCAAGTAAATTGTTTAAGTCACCAAAATATCATGTTACTGATTATGTTAAAAAATGTTTATATAGTTGAATATCTTAAGATCCATTGGTTAAAAATCCATTGGTTCCAAAATAAAACCTTATAGTATAAACTAACAAAGTTTGCATTTCCTCTGAATCATCGAATCAAATCCTGATGATATAAAAAGGATGGGAAGAGGGTAGAAACAGAGATATAGAAACTATTTTGCATTGTCAGTTACATTAAACTATAAGAAAAAATGCACTTATATTTTTAGACCAATCACAATCATGTTAAGTAAATACAGCACACATTTTGTGTTACATTTTCAAAATAGTGTTTTGAATAAGAGTTGCAAAGGACTATTTCCTGAGGCCTCCCCACAATATAAAACAGGTTTTGTGCACATACCTCCAAAGTAACTGACAAAACTAATGAGCTCAACCACATGAAATAAGCCCAGAGAAGCTGCTTTCAAGGTGCAATGATATCGCTAAATCATTCAACCAGTCAGTAAATGAACTCAGCTACTCAAAATCCTCCACATTCTACAGAATGGTCTTCATCTTCTGTGCACAGATGTTATTTCATGTGGTTCTAATGTAGAAATGGTTGCTCAGAAAGATCTCTTTTTGAGAGTGTTCCACGTTATAGTCTCATTTAGGAATTTGATCAGTGCAAAAAATGTATATGAGGGAGAGAGAGGGAGAAACAAAGAAGACAATCTCATTTCTAAAAAGAAAGAAATTTAGACATTAGATCACCAAACTGTATTCTCAAGGAAGGAGGGTATAATACAAGGATTCGTGAATATAAGAATATAAGATACATGAGTTCATTTACTCCATTCTCTTCATATCCCCAGAGATCTATTTCAGCACATTACCCAGCATGGGTTCTCTGGTGCTGGATTCCAAACCTCAAATAGTCCTGAGGAATAAGAAGGAGGGTTCTGGGAGTCACCCTGTCCACAAGAGCCATTTGGGAGTTGTTGGGCTCCTTAGGGGACTGATTCCTACAACAACAAGAGCTTCTGGGTGGCCTTCTGGATGTCTCCAATGAGATCCTGTTGCAGTAATTCAGTCCTTTATTGTTTATGCTTTGGACCAACTCCCAATTTCAATAATATAGTGAGAAAACCCCTACGACTTGTAACCATTGACTGCTTGAGTTCCAAATCTGTGGCAGCCAGTTTTTGATCCATGTTACTTTAACCTAGATTCTCATTCATATTCAATTAGCTTTTCTGTATATATTTATCTATAAATCTAACTAAAGAGGTGCATGAAGCTAAATGCACACACATGGAGGGATTTTCATTGATCTAGTATTTACATATATAGATGTACACCCTGATTAATATCAGAACACTGTAAAACACAAACATGTGCACCTAATTACTATCCTCTCTTTCCCTGATTGCAGCAAGGAATACTGTTCCTCCTGGGCCTCTGCTTCATAACCTGCTACATCCTTTCTGGCGGCCAGCTTGGAAGCTGTAAGATTTATTGTCTAACCTTGCAATCTATTATCTATCCCTTGACCTGCTTCAGACTTTGTGTCTTAATTTCTCATGAACTTCCTGCTTTGTTCTACTATTCTTTGTTTTATTAAAAGCCAGACTTCATCCCAGCTTACAAATGTGCTGTATTTCTAAAAGTTAAAGATGAGTTAAAGAGAAAATATTAGCATTTCCCCCATTTTGGGGATTAGTTTATCCCCTCATAAAACAACAACAAAAAAGGAGTTGTCTGAAAAATTATTTGTCAGATCTGAGTCATCTTTTTTTCATATATGATTAGTCCAAGTGTCCAAAATTTCAGGAATTTTAATATTAAAAACACAGAAGCAGAAAGTTCTTCATAACAGCCCCAGTCTAAGGTGGTTTCTACTTTCTTTCCCATACACACGTGAGTGCATGCTAAATCACTTCAGCTGTGTCTGACTCTTTGCAGCCCTATTGACCATAGCCTGCCAGGCTCCTCTGTCCATGAGATTCTCCAGGCAAGAATACTGGAGTGGGTTGCCATGCCTGCCTCCAGGGGATCTTCCCAACCCAGGGGTCAAACTCATGTATCTTACATCTTCTCCACTGGCAGGCAGTTTTTTTTTTTTTTTTTTTTAACCACCAGCACCACCTGGGAAGCCCTTTTTCCCATACAATATAAAGTAAATTGAATTCCTACTTTTTCAAGATATTGCATTTTTATTTGGCAAGTATACAGATCAGTTCAGTTCAGTTCAGTTCAGTCGCTCAGTCGTGTCCAACTCTTTGCGACCCCATGAATTGCAGCACACCAGGCCTCCCTATCCATCACCATCTCCCAGAGTTCACTCAAATTCAAGTATACAGATTATAACTTATCAATTAAGCAAGGCTCTAAAAATGTGTTATAAATAACATAGCAGCTTATATGTGAACCGTGTGCAGATGGGGACTTCTCTTCTTTCCATATTTATTTTTGTTGTCATTATTGTTAAATGTACTAGACCAAAAGATGGTGCTGATCATAAAGATACAATGAAAGAGTTGTGGTTTGGGATGTGATCAACTTTTAAATTGGGCTTTTTTTTTTTTTTTTTGGCCTGAAAAGTTGGAGTAGGGATGTGATCAACTTTTAAACTGGGCTTTTTTCTGGCCTGAAAAGTTGGAGTAAATGAACCACACTAGGCCTATTGACTAATGAACTAACAGATAGAAGCGTCTACACTCAGTCACGTGAAAAGGCCACTTCTTCCTTTATCAGTACTCTGTTTTCGGGGCCATATCCATATATTTCTGTGCCAATCTTACACAAAATGGCCTTCCATGTGGTAGCATTTATCCTGTCTTACCCAACTCTTTTTCCTTCTTCTTTTTCACTTCAATGTTGTATTATAATTCCTTCAGCTGAAATAAAGAGTTAGAAAGTGTTGTGGTAATGGAATAGAAGGTACAGTTACAGAAAACCTTAAGTTTTAACACAAGTTCAGCTCATTGGCCATCCAGTGACTCAGGATAAGACTTTCAACTTCTAAAGTCTGAGTTTTCTCATCAGTAGAAAGTGGATAATATGAATGATTTGCCAAATAGCATCTCTGAAGCAAGAACAAGTAGCTTTTCCTACAAATCTTCAGAGCTTTGTTCTTTATAAATTAGAAAGCAATAGAGCTGAAAATCCATACATGTATCTCAAAATGTGTCTGTTTGGTGATGGGACCTTGGAACAGGTGATTAAGGTAAAATCCAATATGATCGGTGGCTTTATAAGAAGAGGAGATTAGGACACAACAACAGAGACAATAAGGAATAGCCATATAAGGAAAGCAAGAAGGCAGCAACCTGCCAGCTAAGGAGAGAGACCTCAGAAGAAACCAAACCTGCAACATCTTAATTTTTTAGCTCCAGAACCATGGGGAAAAAAAATTCTCTATTAGCTCAGCCAGTCTTTGGTATTTTGTTATAGAAGCCCTAATAAACAAATACTGAAAGTATAATCAAAGGTTAAATAATATTACTACCTTTTTACCTATCATGGTATTGATTCAGTTTAGTTTAGTTCTGATGCTCAGTTGTGTCCAGCTCTTTGCAACCCCATGGACTGCAGCACGTGAGGCTTCCTTATCCATCAACAACTCCCAGAGCTTGTTCAAACTCATGACCATAGAGTTGGTGATGCCATCCAACCATCTCATCCTCTGTCATCCCCTTCTTCTCCTGCCTTCAATCTTTCCCAGCATCAGGGTCTTTTCCAATGAGTCAGTTCTTCGCATTAGGAGGCCAGAGTATTAGCTGCTTTTTCTGATCCAAGTTCATGCCCAGAATTAAGGAAAAAACACATGCATACATATACTCCCCAGAGCAAAATAAATGTTTACTCCCTCTCCATGCACTTAATTAAGGATGATCCCTCTCATTTGAATGTCACAGTTAGAAGATTAGTTCAAGCAGTAGTCAAGGTTTTAATTACATCACTAGTCCAATTTTTAGAGTGGCTGCTTAAGAACATGCTCCTGATTCTCTGCCTGTAATACAAAATTATGTTCAAGCTCTGATCAAGTCACTAGAGAATAATCATATAATTCATAAAAAGAGATTTTTGCTAGCTAATGAGAAAAACTCATCAATGTCTTTTGAAAGAATTCCAAATGGCCACAACTGTTTCTTGCTCAAACTCCTTCCAGTTTCTTCTTAAGAGCAATTTCCATTATTAATGGGCTCAGTAATGTCACACTTTTACACAAAGTACCATAATCTAGGAAGTCACCTATCTTCTCTCCCATTCTCTTCCTAGATCTGAAGGTCTGAAAAGTTCTGACTTTAATGTAATTATATATATATATATATATATATATATATATATATATACACACACACACCCTGGTGGCTCTGACAGTAAAGCATCTGCCTACAGTGCAGAAGACCTGGGTTCGATCCCTGGGTCAGGAAGATCCCCTAGAGAAGGAAATGGCAACCCACTCCAGTACTCTTGCCTGGAAAAATCCCATGGACAGAGGAGCATAGTAGACTACAGTCCATGGGGTCGCACAGAGTCAGACACAACTGAATGACTTCACTTCACTTCACATTTAACAGAAATGTAACATTAATTGCATGTGAAAAGAATGCAACTAACATGTGCTGAAGAGACTAAGTGAATTAAGAATTTTAGTAGATTTATAAGGCATCTTTGGGAAACTTCTATTGCTTAATCTTACATACTAATAGCTGAAAAGTTTTTGTGATATAAAAATTACAAGCCTGAAGTTCAACATTATAATCCAAACACACTTACTCATCAAAGAGATCTAGGAACAATTTGCTGCAAATAAGGAACGAAGAGGTGCTTATAGATGACTAATTTATCTGTCAAAATTTTATTGAGCAACTACTAAGTACTAACACAGTATAAACTGCAACAACAATGTATATTTTTTGCTTGTCCAGTAACCTTTTGCTTCTTCACTCTCCTTCTGTTAAAAGAATCCCCTGTCTAGTATGGTTTATTTAGAGCTGATCAAATCCTTTCTCCAATTTAGGGGACCCAGGACTGGCCATGGAATACACTGAATTTGTTTAATAATAGTTGGTATAATAATGAACAAGTTGGACCAGTCAAGGACCTCTGAGAATAGTTCTGGAACTAATTCACAAAGATGATTTAAAGCTAAAACTTTTTAACACCTTAACTCAGGTGGGAATAGTATGCCTTAGAATTCCACCATCAAAGGGGAAAAAAAGAACCAAGAGTTGGAAATCACTGATACCACTTTTTTAATCCTCCTCGACCTAGCTAGAACTAATGCTAGCTTTCTATTCAGTGAACCAATACATCTGTACATCTTTTTTCCTTTTCTTAAAAAATGTATATTTGTACAATCAATATGCTGGACAAGATGAACTCATGGAATAAAACTGTAAAGCCCTTTTTACTACACTTTACCTTAAAATTAGTCAAATGGGAAAACTTCTTCCTTTGTTCTTAGACTACAATTCAGGTTGTCTCATGACTTAACTATTCTTAAATGACAAATTTACTTTAAGAGCACAAATGAATTTTCTGTTCAGTGATATAAAATGTAAAGTTGTATATAATAATCAAAATCCATATTTGACTTAAAGTAGCATGTTCTCCCATCCTTCAGTTAGGGCCTTCTGTGGGCTGGAAGAATAAGAATGGAGCTGTGCCATTCTCAAAATAGTGAGATGCATTTGCATGCCCTGAGCGTGGCAGGTATCTAAAGCTCTCGCTCTTGTGGGATTTCCATGAGTCAGAGCCTCCTCCTCCTCTCCATCATTTCTCCTCATACCTACAGTTCTTTAATCTTAGTGATTTACCTTCCTAGAGCTCATTATCAACTTCTGTCATTCCTAGATCCAGCCATTCCTTCTCTTCTTGCCACTGCATTCACCTATTCAAGAAGTTCTTTTGGTCAGGACCTAACGCGACTCCCACTGACTCTCTCACATGTGCTCATATTTTGTCCACAAGAAAAGCTTCTGCATACTTAATCATAACTCTAGAATACAAGCTGATCCCAAGTCTGTCAGCTGCCCCTTGGCTTATCCATTGGCTTATCTATCAGTCTGGAGGCTTACTCAAGACATCTGTGGTCTCACCTACAGATATGTCTTTATCCCTGCAAGTGCTTTTGGTAGGATTGACAAGAGGGCACAGAAGGAGGGTGTCCAACCATTCTAGTTTCTTAGGACTGTCCATGGTCTTAGCACTAAAACTCTCTTGTCCTGGGAAACTCTTCAGTCTGGAGAAAACCAGGAAATATGTTCCCAGTAGAACAGTCACCACTAACTCTCTCCTTGAAGGTGGGGATTAAGTCTTATAGTATGGCTCTCTCCAAAGAAATATTTTAAAATCTTCTCTCACTCAGCCTTTTTACTCTCGGTGCAGGGAAGGATTTAAGAGTTGTGTGATTACTTCATAATTGTCTTCTTCAAGTTCAAGTCTCTTTGACCACTGTCATTTTTGAGATTTCAGCAGAAGCTTTCTTTTCAACATTTTGTTACATCTGGGAGCAGGGAATTTGGGTTCTTTTTCCCAATCAACCAAAATATATGTGATTACTATGTATTAGGTATTGAAGTGAAGTGAAGTGAAGTCGCTCAGTCGTGTCCAACCCTCAGCGACCCCATGGATTGCAGCCTTCCAGGCTCCTCCATCCATGGGATTTTCCAGGCAAGAGTGCTGGAGTGGATTGCCATTTCCTTCTCCAGGGGATCTTCCTGACCCAGGAATCGAACCCGGCTCTCCCGCACCGCACTGCAGGCAGACGCTTTACCATCAGAGCCACCAGGGTATGTGGTATTATTATTATTAGGTATTATGTATCTAGGTATTACGTGATTTTTCAGTCAGTTGATACTGACTGACTTATGTCAGTCAAAATTATGTACAACAGTGGTTCTCAAAGTGTGGTATACCTGGAACAACAGTATTAGCATCATTTAACATGACCTGGGAACCTATTAAAATTGTAGACTCTTGAATCCGATCAGAGACTTACTGAATCAAAAACTCTAGAGTTGAGGCCCAGCAGTTTATGTTAACAAGGCTTCCACGTAACATAAAATAATGTATGAGAACCATTGATCTAAAATTTTGATTCTCAATTCAAACATTAGAATCACCTAACCCTCTCTTATTAATAAAAACAAATTATAGGGCCCAGATGTTTCATGTGTATCTGATGGGACTCAAGCATCAGTAGACTTTCAAAAGTTGCCCCAGTAAATCTCACGAGTAGCCAAGATTTTGAATCACTTGTCTATAATTTTACTTACTGAATCTCTGCACTGAGGGCAGAAGTCTTAGCTATTTCAGAGGAGTAGGACCCAAGTACTACATAATTACTGAATTCTTCACTTTAAGTCTGAGCAACTTCATTTCACTTCACTTCAAGTCATCAGTTATGTATGTTTGAAAATAAAAGTGTTAGTGGCTTAGTTGTGTCCGACTCTCCCACTGACTGTAGCCCCCTGGGCTCCTCTGTCCATGGAATTCTCCAGACAAGAATACTGGAGTGAGTAGCCATTTCCTTCTCCAGGGGATCTTTGCTGGGCTCTTGCATTATAGGCAGATTCTTTACTGTCTGAGCCACCAGGAAGCCCTCTGAAACACCAGGATAGTTTAACTGTATGTAAACAAAATGTTCCAGTTCATTCAATGTTTCCTCAGCACTGTATTTTCCACTTCTTTATATTCATTTGATTAAACTTTTTGTGAAATTTCAAATTGAACTGAGTGTCATCAAATTAAGGAATTGTGGTTCTTTTTAATTTGTGTGTAGTTTTCACCTGCACTGCCCATGGGTACGCAGAGATATCTGTCACTGAGAGCAAAACTTGAAAAGGCATTCACATATGTTTGCTTGATGCTATGACAATAGGCTCTGAGGATTTTAAAGTGGATGGTATTTATTTCACTAGACTGCAAATCTTGTAACAACCTACAGTGTATATGTTACAAATGATTTGTGGAAATATGATCATTTGCAAATAGGCACATTAATCTGCAAATGGCCACATCAACCAGAACCAGTTAAGGCTCTTGAAAACCATTAAGACTATTAGTTTTGTCCAGAGATAAGCAAAATAAACAAATTCTTGCTGAACTGGAATCAGTCTTGCTGCCTTTCAAAATCCTCTAAAGGATGATGAAGCCCAAAGCTTTCACTGATATTTTCTTTTATTGTTTTGCTTACTCTGCTCTTTCCAAATCAGAGGACTTAACATTCAAATCACTAAGTGAGCTTTTGCAGAGATCTTCCTTCCTCTGGATGACTTAGAAAAACAATAATAACAATAATAAAAGCATAAGAGATTCTTGAGATTTGGGCTGTGATCATTTGGCTTTGTGCAAAAAGATAAGATGACTTTTAGCTGGAGGCAATTTAGATTAAAACAAATTCATAATAAAAGTAACTACATTATTTACCTTTCGATAAGCTTTATTTTACAGATTTGAGCACATCTGAGAGGCTAGATCTGCTTGCAGTAAAATAAAAGTCAAAATATATCTAACAAGAACCTTTGACTTTGCTTTGAATTGAAAGACTCAGTTGAAGAAGAGAATTCCACTAGGGAGGACTGGTGTCTGTATTTCCCTTTATATACAGCTTGCTAAATTTTAGTCTTTTTGACCTGCTTGTTTTAAAAAAACAAACATGTGATAGGAGTATGTTGCAAATTAAAAACTGATTTGAAAGAAGTTTACAAGCCAAAAGGAGAACTTGTATTTGATAGGTTTAAAGAATTTAATCTGATGTAACATATAAGTCCCCCTCTTTAATTATTCATGACATTCTCCTGCTTGATTCTACAGATCTACCCTACAGCTTTTCAAATAATTCACTGAAGTGCTCAGGGTCATGTATTAGACTGATCATTTTTAAGGAACCAAGTCAATTCTCCTCTACCATCACTACCCTGTCACTACACTTGTGCATGCTTGCTATGTCACTCCAGTTGTGTCTGACTCTTCACAACACTATTGACCATCGCCTACCAGGCTCCTCTGTCCATGAGACTCTCCAGGCAAGAATACTGGAGTAGGTTGCCATGCCCCCTCCTCCAGGGCTCTTCTTGACCCAGGAATAGAACTTGTATCTCTTGCTCCTGCATTGGCAGGCAGATTCTTTACCACCAGCACCACCTGGGATGCAACACCCGCCCCACACATACACTTAGTAAAAGGGAAAAAGCAATTGAGTAGAAACTTTGCAAACTTAATGTATTCATTACATCTAAATCAAAATAATTACTTTGTACCAGTGCAGAAAGTATTTTATCCACACAGCTAAGTAAAATTCTAAATGGGTAACTCACTGAAATGACACCGTAAAATGACCTGAAAAGTAAAGCCATTTCCAAATGTTAATATAGAGCTATGTGACTCCACCTATGGCATCTTGAAGGGCAAGGCAGTTTGAATAGAGAATGTGTAATAATTGTCAAGACTAAATGAAAGCATGTAGCCTGATCTTCTACCCTATGGGCTGGAAGTGAAGGCCATAAATCTCACATAGGATAAAAGAAAAAGAAGTAGCCTTTCTATTAAGAGGCAAAGGAAAGAGTGATCTCTCCTCAGAATCCAGAAGCTCTGTGAAGGTGACCTTTAGAGCTGGAGTGGGGGCTAATTAGCCTATTTACATGAAACCCATGATGGAGCATGATATTTAATCACATCGTTTCGGCAAATAATTAGAAGATAAATCACTCAAACAATGGTGCTACTGTATCTGAAAAACACAGCACAAATACTGTTGACAGCATTTACAACTGCACCCATTCATTTAATTTTTCATTTCACAGAAAAGAAAGCAGAAGGCAGATTTGTGCACCAGCCAATCAAGTCTTCAAATTCTGGCAAAGGTTGGGCTTGGGCACACACCAATCTAGCATGAAACAGGACTCTGCTTCTCATTTATAGTGAACATTGAAAAGTTATAAAATAGAATATGTGGTTTGGGGTCTTTTCTTGTTAACTGATGGTAAATACTAGCCTTTGGGTTATATGGGAAATACCAATACATGTTTACGGTCTGCAAAGGGTTGCCCAGAAATTGCTGTGGAGGCAGTCTCTTCAGATTTTGCAACCCTTTCTGAGTTGTTTAAATGTTAAGAACAAGCCTCTTTATGAATGCTTTTATTCTGAAACATTTATCTGTGAAGGAAAGCAAAATAAAATGCTAGGGAAATGGTTTTAAGTACATGTATGCTGTTCTTGTGGAGAAGGAAATGGCAACCCACTCCAGTGTTCTTGCCTGGAGAATCCCAGGAACGGGGGAGCCTGGTGGGCTGCCATCTATGGGGTCGCACAGAGTTGGACACGACTGATGCGACTTAGCAGCAGCAGCATGCTGTTCTTGAATGTCCTGTCCATCCATATTCACAAAGATTAGAAGAATCAGAAATTTAATTTTTAATTAAAAGTTAATGAGTTTAAAAGCTAAGGAGTTTAAATTTACGGTATATGACACATATACTTTCATAGTGGCAAGATCATTTCACAGTTTATTTCAAGCCAAAATTAGGCTACATCTAGTCTTTATTTTTGGCTTTCAAGTCAAATCATATAAATGTACGTGTATACACATACACACACATATATGAATTTGTGTGTGCCTGTCAATGAGCTATTTTCTTAAAACTGGTTTTGTAAGGAGTCAAGTGATAGGATAGGTGTGTGAAAAGGCATGTGATTTGATCTGGCTGCTGAGTGAAGCCTTGAAGGATTGCTCTATGTTATTAAATAAGCAAGAAATTTATCATCAGCAATTTGCATGGTTATATTGGTTCTAACTTAAAATGGTTCTAGGGAAGGATAAAATTATACTTTTTCTTACTGATTATAATTTATATTGTGGAGATCTGGAATACCTGGCTCATTTCTTTAATATGTATCCCTTGGGATACTGCTTTCCTAAAGAGCAATTTTCTTCCCATGATTTTTACAAGTTAACTATGAACCATGTTACATCATGTTTGCCCAAGGAATTTTATGATTTCTTCGCATAGCCTTACACCTCAAAGGATTATAAATACTTAAATGATTAAATCTAAAACTTATTTTTCCTGGTATGATTAAACTAGCATAATTTCTTTAGGATTCTAAATATAGGTGATAAAGCTGAAACTGGAAATGGAAACTGAGTCTCAGAAAGATTGGGCAACTTGCCCAGGGGACATAGTATGTAGCAAAATAATTTTCTGAACATGGATTTGAATTCTTTTCTTCCGTGTACTGTGTAGGTTCTAGGTTTGGAAAAGTTCAGAGACTTACTTCATGGTCCTTATGTAATCACTAGAACATTCTGGAGGTCCAGTTCTCTCTCCCTAAATATCTCTCCAAACTTAGAGACATATTCACACACAAAATATCACCCCAGTTCCACCCTTACCCTTGGAAGATTGAAATGCATGTCTAGTACATAGAAGGACAAGAGCGGACACAGTATTGTGAGAGCAGAATTAGATCTAAGAATTCAACATGTAATCAGTTCATAAATGCAGACAAGTGGAATAACCAATGAGTGGAACAGAAAAAGAAGGGTAAGAGTCCTAGCACTCAAAATGACTACAAAAGTGTGTGTGTGTGTGTGTGTGTGTGTGTGTGTGTGTGTGTTTAAGTCAAGGATATTTCAGCTTTTAAAAAAATCTGGATTCTAGTGTCTGAGAAGGGATTGTTAAAAAGGAAGCAGACAGGTTATAGTTGACAGTAAGCTATGAAATGTGCAGTTTTGTTTCTTGAGCACATACTGATGTCATGGTGTCACGGCTACTTTCTTAGAACATTTTTATCAATTTTAAATTGACTGCTATGTTTGGATCAGGAAAAATAATAGTAACGTCAGCAAGTTACCAAACTTTTTAATCCAGTTTTGGTATGTCTGCCCTCCTGTGTCCAGATGAAATCATATTATGGAAGTGCCTCTCGGTGTCCACACAACAGGGTAAGGAATGAAGATCTGATAATTTTTACTCCACTTTTAATAATTTCTAAGCCTGTTTTCAATTACACTTTTTTTTTTTTTACAATAATGGTGAACTAGTTAGAAGGAAGACTGGTTGGTTAAGGAACTTTCAGTTAAAACCACTAGGTAAAACCATCTCACACATACTTGCCAGACTGCTTCAGGTATTTCCAATAAAATGCAAAATTTTGTATTAAGAATGTCTCCTTGTTGAAGAGTCACTGCCAAATGACATTATCAGGGTGGGATGAAGTAAGGCATCATGTTCCACCATTATATCAACTGTCAGTCCCTAGAGATGGCTGTCAGTGGTAGAAGACTGGATAAGCGAAGCCTGAGCCAATGAGAAGCAAGGAGGCTGGGGAGCTGGACAAGGAGGAAGGCAAAAGTGAGAAAGATGGAATATTACTAAAGGGGGAAAAGGCTTTATTTTAGAGAAGGGGTTTCAAAGGTAAATGTTAGTGTGCTTTACTTTCTTGCTTAGTGCTAAAAGAAACAGAGAATCTGAATTTAGAAGTGACATAATGGCGTTGAGTACATCACCCAACTAAAAGCAAGAATTCCTTCTTCAACATTTGAAACAGAGGTTCAGCCTCCTCCTGATATCTCTTGTGATAAGGCAACTTGAAACCATGTTAGGCAATTGTCTCTCTCCCTCTTTTTCTCTCTATTCTCTCACTTTTACCTTTCACCAGCTCTAATTCTACTGAAATCCATTTTACTCTAGTCTGCTGTGGCCAGTCCATCAAGTTCAGCTCAAGTGCCACCTCATTAGTGAAGTCTCACCTGTCAGTTTCATCTGACAGAAAACTCTCTCCCCAGTTTTCCCATCACAACTTGGATAAATATTAATTTCTCATTCACAAAATACAGAGAGCTCCATAAGGGCAGAACCATACATTTTAATTTTTTTCTAGAACTTAATGGGGAAACTTGTACAGATGCTTCCCAGTTGGTGCTAGAGGAAAAGAATCTGCCTGCAATGTAGGAGACACAGGAGAAGCAGGGTTCAATCCCTGGGTCAGGAAGATTCTCTGGAGAAGGAAATGGCAAGCCACTCCAGTATTCTTGCCTGGAAAATCCCATGGTCAGAGGAGCCTGGCATGCTATAGCCCATGGGGTCCCACAGAGTGGGACATGACTGAGCATCTGAGCACACACTTGTACAAATGGGAGTCAATAAATACTTTCCAAATTACGAGTCAAAATCTGCCATGCTGAGAGTTACTTCCAGTCACTGTGACTTATGATTCTCTCAGGAATTATTCAGAATTTGTCTAGTTCCTCCAGTAGAATTGTTTCTCAGTTGTACCTCCTCTTGCCTCAATTTTATTTCCTTGGCATCACCATTTCAATTCCTTAAGCCAGTGTTCTTCAAAATCACCTGGAAGATTTGTTACATGCATTGCAGGGACCTATCTCCAGAGCTGCATGCAGTTTTGTAGGTCTGGGGAGGGGCCCACTAATTTTTATCTTCAAGTTATCTGGTGCTCTTGATACAGCTGGTCAAGGGTAACACTTTGAGTGTCTATACTTTCTACCATTCCTCAGCTGGCTGGATGCATGGCCCCTTTGCTTGCCTGCCTACTCTCTTTCTTGACTACATTCTCATAATTAACCAGAATTGAAGATAAAACTGCAAATAGAAACAGTCTAAAACTGTACTTGAAGAAACTGTGCTCTAGACTTTGGTTTATTTTTTGAATTATGTTTTTTCCATGACTTTCCAATTATCTAAATAATTTTAAGAATATTTAAAAACCTGAGTCAGTAAACTATTCCCAAGTTTTGCTGATGACAGTGTTGATATTCCTCAGAGTTCTAACACCTATTTCCACTTTATAGTAATCACTATATAGTGACTTACAAAAGCATTCAAAGATACTTGTATTCAATAGTCATTCCATTAATGCTTATTGAGTGTTGTTGTTGTTCAGTTGCTAAGTCATGTCCAGCTCTGTAACTGTATAACCTGCAGCAGGCCAGGCTTCCCTGTCCTTCACTATCTCCCAGAGTGTGCTCAAACTCATGTCTATTGAGTCAGTGATGCCATCCAACCATCCCATCTTCTCTCACCCTCTTCTTTCTTACCCTTAGTCTTTCCCAGCGTCAGGGTTTTTCCCAATGAGTCGCCTCTTTGCATCAGGTGGCCAAAGTATTGGAGCTTCAGTTTCAGCACCAGTCCTTCCAGTGAATATTCAGCATTGATTTCCTTTCGGATAGACTAGTTTGATCTCCTGGCAGTCCAAGGGACTCTCAAGAGTCTTCTCCAGCACCACAGTTTGAAACCATCACTTCTTTGTTTGGAATACACAGACCTTTCTCAGCAAAGTGACAGCTCTGCTTCTTAATACCTTTTCTGTATTGTATCAATCTCTGGAGATTCAAATGAATGAGCATACCCTAAAGAAGTGAAAATTTTTCTTATTTTTCATTTTGAACTATAAAAGAATTAGAAAAAACTATATTACTTGAATTTAGTGCTTGCCATAGTTTTAGATTTTTATTTTTAGAACAGGACAGCTTTGATTTCTGACTTTTCATGTTACAGTCCTTGATTTATAGATAAACAGTGAGATTATAAACTGCTCATAACAAACCCCATCACCTGAATTATCTTCTTTGGAACTCTACTTAATGATAGAAAGAGACAGAATAATAAATCAAATATTAAATCCACATAGAAAATGCTTAAAATAAATTCCACTCCCCTCTCAATAATCTATTTGGAGAAAGCATTTGGGAGTAGGGGAGAATAAAAATTTCCTCAGATGCTTTGAAAATTACTGAAAAGTATTAATCAAAAGTTAAGAGAATAAAATCGCAATGTGTATTATTCATTTGCTACATTGCTTTGTTCAAACAGCCATGTTATATTATATATGAAGTACATTGACCATAATGATGAATTTCACAAACATCTTTGCACATGTAACAGCAATATTACATTATTTTGTCCAATATATAATTTGGATATGCATATTCCAGAAAAACATCTATTTCTGCTTTATTGACTATGCCAAAGCCTTTGACTGTGTGGATCACAATAAACTGTGGAAAATTCTGAAAGAGATGGGAATACCAGACCACCTGACCTGCCTCTTGAGAAACCTATATGCAGGTCAGGAAGCAACAGTTAGAACTGAACATGGAACAACAGACTGGTTGCAAATAGGAAAACAAGTACATCAAGGCTGTATATTGTCACTCTGCTTTTTTAACTTATATGCAGAGTACATCATGAGAAACACTGGGCTGGAGGAAGCATAAGCTGGAATCAAGATTGCCAGGAGAAATATCAATAACCTCAGATATGCAGATGACACCACTCTTATGGCAGAAAGTGAGGAGGAACTAAAAAGCCTCTTGATGAAAGTGAAAGAGGAGAGTGAAAAAGTTGGCTTAAAGCTCAACATTCAGAAAACTAAGATCATGGCATCTGGTCCCATCACTTCATAGGAATAGATGGGAAATAGTGGAAAGAGTGTCAGACTTTATTTGGGGGCTCCCAAATCACTGCAGATGGTGACTGCAGCCACAAAATTAAAAGATGCTTACTCCTTGGAAGAAAAGTTATGACCAACCTAGATAGCATATTCAAAAGCAGAGACATCACTTTACCAACAAAGGTCCATCTAGTCAAGGCTGTGGTTTTCCAGTGGTCGTGTATGGATGTGAGAGTTGGACTGTGAAGAAAGCTGAGAAAGCTGAATGCTGAAGAATTGATGCTGTTGAACTGTGGTGTTGGAGAAGACTCTTGAGAGTCCCTTGGACTGCAAGGAGATTCAACCAGTCGATTTTGAAGGAGATCAGTCCTGGGTGTTCATTGGAAGGACCCAATGCTAAAGCTGAAACTCCAGTAGTTTGGCCACCTCATGCGAAGAGTTGACTCATTGGAAAAGACTCTGATGCTGGGAGGGATTGGGGGCAGGAGGAGAAAGGGACGACAGAGGATGAGATAGCTGGATGGCATCACTGACTCGATGGGTGAGAATCTGAGTGAACTCTGGAAGCTGGTGATGGACAGGGAGGCCTGGCGTGCTGCAGCTCATGGGGTTGCAAAGAGTCAGACATGACTGAGTGGCTGAACTGAACTGATTGTCTTGAATTGCTTTTATCAAGTTATGTTATCCAAGTTATATTTCCAGTGTAAATAGGATGCAATACCTTCTAAATAATTAATTTTAGAGGACTATAAAAGTAGTAGTAGAAAGTATATAATGCTTGAATAAGCAGAAGACTATATGGATTAAATCATAATCTCAAACACATGAACATTACTGTTAAAATGTCAGGAGCTTTCTAATTGTGTTTACTTTACCATAAATTAGTAAAAGCTAAAATGCAAGCAAAGTTTTATGTTTTATGTACTTTGAAATCTGTGTGCTGGAAAATACCTAATAGCCAACAGGTCCGCAAAAGGGCAGACTCTTTTAAAAATATTTTTGAAAGGAAACAGTTATTCCCTTTGATCATGTGTTAAATCAGCTCTGTAGGATGCTAACTTTATGTTTGTTAAATCGTCAAGTGTTCATGTGTTATAAGGTGCTGTTTCTTCAGTCATGTCTGACTCTTTTGTGACCCTATGGACTATAGTCTGCCAGGCTCTTCTGTCCATGAAATTCTCCAGGTAAGAATCCTGGAGTGGGTTGTCATTTCCTTCTCCAGGTGATCTTCCTGACTCAGGGATTGAACCCACGTCTCTTAAGTCTCCTACATTGGCAGGAGGGTTCTTTGCCACTAGCACCACCCGGGAAGCCCAGTTCCTGACCCTCATGAGTGCTAATTCTCTCTGAGATCATAGACTGAAAAATGGAAGACTGAGAGGACACCACTCTTTGTTTTTGTTTGAATTGATTTGGGGGAAAGGATCTGTTCTGGTCTGGGGCAGGAGACAACAGGCTAGATGTGGAAGGATGAAAAAGGGAAGCATGTTTTGGAATTTTGCTCATGCTCTTGCTCTCCATTGTCTAAATATGAGTAGCCCACACCTGGCCCAATGGTGAGGGCATTCCTAATGAAAAATTACATATTATGTATGCTGTCCACCTGAGGACTGAAGGAAAATGAAGTACTATAAATAAGTGGGAGAGGATATTTGCTCAAGGTCAAGAAAAAAAATTGAAAGTCAAATTGTAATGGTATGGTTCAGGCAGCTAGTATTAGTGAAATAAAATAGGTTTGTTGGGGATAAAGTGAGAGGTGAGTGGGTATGGCAAACTGCCTTTTCAAGAGAGGCAGTGACCACTTAGCATCAGATCACGATGTTGTGAGCCCAGGAACTCTAGATACCCAGATAATCCAATGGAGGCCAGAAATTGATGTTTATTAGAAATTTACCAATGTCTGAGAGTTGCTTCATTTTTTATCTCAAGACAAGCCAAATTAAACATGTCTGTGAGCATTTATGAGCTGTCTTGTTCGTCTGCAGTCCATTCTCCACACAGCAGACAGAATGACTTTCTCAATACACAAATCAGATTGCTTAAAATTCTCCAGTGTTTTCCCATTTCACCTGGAATAGTTAAACCTAATTTCATGGTCCATGCAATCTGTCTCATGTCTACATTTCCAGCCATCTTCTCCGTGACAAAATACCTCTGACTTACAGTCTTATTTGCTATTTCTTTTGCTGGAAACGTGATCCCATTAGCTCTTTGTAGAGCTTCTCATCTTTGTGAACTCCATTCAATCCTTCTATCCTCAGGCCCCCTTTCTAATATAGCCTTCACCCATTACCCCACCAGCCACTCTCTAGCTCCATCTTGCTTGTATCTTCTTCCAGAATGTATAGTTATCTGGAATACTATTATTTATTATTTTACTTTATTATTGTTTCTAGAATATACACTCTATGAAAGTGGAGACTTTGCTGTGCTCACAGCTATGGCTTCAGCTTGATTTGTGGCACATAGTAGGTCTGCTGGATTTTTAGCTTTCTCCCCCTCAACTCCAAATCTACCCTAATTCTGCTTCATGAGATCTTGGCACACTGTATTGTCAGCAGGATTCCTGTGAGGTGTTGCTAATCAGGAGCCCTTGAGAGATACTGGAAGGCCAAAAGATAGAGGGGACCAAATTCCTTTCTTTGTTTTTCCGTTGGTTGCACTTCATTCTGGTTTCCAGTTTTTTCCCACAGTCCCACAACCAGCTTCATAAAGCTTCATCAGAGACACTGAATCCTGTGAGGCAGCAGCCTTCCATAAAAGAATGCCTACTCACTCTTAGATTAACTCCTCTGTAATTTCCACTCCGGTAAGTGTGGTCCTTGCTCCGAGGGCTGCATCTCCACTGAGCAGCACCTTCTCCTCAGAAGTCATGGTCTCTATCCATTTTCATGGGCAGCCCATTGAACTTCTAGTTTTGAACCACCCAAACCTCTTTCCTTTGATCTCTCAGCGCAAATCTCTCTATAAAATCTTCTCTTAGCTGGTATGTTTTCCCCTTTCCTTTCTGGGCCCTGATTGAAACATTAGGTATTTAATAAATATTTAACATTTATGAATGAGTGAATGTGGTCAGCTGTCATCTTATTTATAGAATGTGCCCTGAAGATACTACTCACAAATTTCTATGATAATGAATCATCCTTACACAAACACAACCACGGTTTATGCTCCTTTTGAGTCACTTGAGGTAGGTCAGATGCTGTGTGACCCATCTGTTTGCACTGTAGGCTTCCCTGTCGACACAGACAGTAAAGAATCTGCCTGCAGTGGAGGAGACTCAAGTTCAGTTCCTGGGTCAGGAAGATCCCCTGAAGAAGGGAATGGCAACCCACTCCAGGATTCTTGCCTGGAAAATTCTATGGATAGAGCAGTCTGACAGATTATAGTCCATGGTATTGCAACAAGACTGAGCAACAAACACTTTAACTTTCCAGGGTCAGATTACAATCTTTAGAGACCCTTAGACATTGAGAAAATAATGGCGCTTTGAATAGGAAATTCATAACAAAATACACAGAGGGAGACAGGGACAGACATATTATTTGCAAAATAAATGTAAATCTAAAAATTACCTTATTTTTGCATACTAATTATTTCATCATAGTTCTTTAAATAATTAATTCCTTCCAGAAAAATATCTTTTCTCTTTATATATTGATGTTCTTGCTTTCCTGATGGCTTAACCTTGTACCCTGTCTTTTACATAACCCAAATGTCTTCTTATTAACATTCTTAAGATAACTTTATGAAGAAAATGTTTACAGACGTAAACTTCTGGCATGATTCAAGTACACACTGGATTCTTCCTTCCTTTCTTGACCCTCTGGAGAAACCCCACTCATCCTTAGATTAGCTCCTCTGTAGTTTCCTGAAGCTCTCACATTTATTGAGTGTTCATTATGAGCTAATGCTCATGCCAGACATTTTATATATATTGTTTCATTTTAGCCTCACCAAACTACTATAAATTAGAAATCACCCTTATTTATGCTCCTACAGACCTAATAGAGTGCTGAGTACTCCCCAGTTGCTCCATAAAAGATGATTGTATCTCTCTTAACATTTTTAAGAGCATAAAATGGGCCAGGAATTTGTCAAATTGCTTGGAATATATTAAGCTTATTTAATTATTAAAGCAATGTTTTTCACCTAATTTTACAGATGAGAACACTGGTCAACAAAAATCCCTCACCTAAGTTCACCCAAAGAATAGATGGCAGAAATGGGATTTGAAAACCAGCAGCCCGGGTCCTCTTTCAACCATTTACATGTGTTGACCTAGACAGTAATGTAGACAATAACCTAGACAATTATTATATTTGCTAGACACCAGACAGGCCACTACTTGGTGAATAACTGTGTTCCAATAAAACCTGTATTATTATATTTAGCTCTTCACAGATTATCTACAATAATGGTTCACAAAATGTTTAAATATGAGCATCTCTTTCAGGATCAGTGATAGTAGGACTAGTTTTAAATTCTCTTTATTGCCCACATGAATGACAAAGTGCTGTGATTATTAAGCCAGTACTTTTCAGGTCTTATTGGAAATTCTTTAACATCTTCTTATTGTCCTGAAGACAAAACATAAAATTATTAACTTGAGCTTGTCAGGAACAGCCCCCAGCATTCCTCTCCAGTCGGTTTTCGCTGCTTTCCCCCAGTGACTGGTGTCTAACCATATGCGCCTTCTTCTGGTTTCTCGTGCAACCTCAGTATCCTCACATGCAAGCACTCTGCCTCCGCCCTGGAATGCTGCTTCTCTCCCCACTCAAAAGTAAGTACTCAATTCCCACTCATGCTTTAGATCTCAAGTGTCTCTTTATCCAAGAAGTCTTCCTTAATCCTCCAGTCTTGGCCAGGTTCCCTCTGATATGTCTTAGTAGTTCTCTAAACTTATCCTTCACAGCACTTGTAATTGCATTACACAATTCCATGGGTGCTAGGCACCTTGCCCCACAGAGACAGAGACATCTTCTGGGAGCAGAGGCCATGTCTGTTTCATTAAGTCTTGTATCCTTAGCACTGTGAAGCAGAAAGAAGGTTTTAGATTCTCAAGGTAGAGATGGCTCTTTCCATCTTTACCTGGTAAAATGGACAAAAATTCTGTCTCTTGAGTTTTTGAAGCAGTGATTAATACTAATAACAATGATAATAGTTAACTTAACGAGTAATTTCTATTTTCCAGAAACTATTTTAAGAGCTTTGAAGTCTGGAGCTCAATTCACAACACTGTGAGATTAGTACTGATATTTATAGAATGTTCAATACATACGTGCTTTACTCCAGCCAGGAGTTCAAATTTGATGAAGGATTAGTTCTGCTCTCTTTGACCCAGGCTAAAACCTGAGGGCATCACTTACTTCAAAGAGATCTTAAAAATATTTTGCTTGCAGAAAATCTGACCTGCTAGTTAAATTTCTCCAAGATTTCAAACCAAATGAGAGTGGTCCTCAGGGTCTGAACAGTGATCATTGGAGTAAAAGGTTCTGGTACTAATTCCCAAATCAAACATATAAAAACCCTAACAGGAGTCTCAATAAATAGCACAAGACATAGAGAACTGTCACAGCTTTTTTCACATAAGAGTGCATATTGTCAAAATTAGTAACCTGAAATTCATTTGAAGTTGTTCCTTTCTTTGTTAATCATGACTGTTGCTGTCTTCTCCACACTAAATGCAGAATGACTGTCATGGCCATTGAAAGAAGTTCTGATGGTCAAGTAGCACTTGACCTAGGTGACTTCCCACCTAGGACTTCCCAGGTGGCTCAGTGATAAAGAGTCCACCTGCCAATGCAGGAAATGCAAGTTCGATCCCTGGGTTGGGAAAATCCCCTGGAGTAAGAAATAGTAATCCACTCCATTGTTCTTGCCTGGAAAATTCCATGGACAGAGGGGTCTGATGGGCTATACAGTCCATGGGTTCACAAACATTCATACACGACTGAGCACACAAGCAGGCATGCCACAGATCATCTATGAAGGATTGTAGAAGATCACATCAGTTTCACTTGAAAACCTACAGATGCAAAACATTCACAAAGCTTCAGTTCAGTTCAGTCGCTCAGTCGTGTCCACTTTTTTTTGACCCCATGGACTGCAGCACGCCAGGCTTCCTGTCCATCACCAACTCTGGGAGCTTGCTCAGACTCAAATCCATTGAGTCAGTGATGCCATCCAGCCATCTCATTCTCTGTCATCCCCTTCTCCACGTGCCTTCAGTCTTTCCCAACATCAGGGTTTTTCCAATGAGTCAGTTCTTCACATCAGGTGGCCAAAGTATTGGAACTTCAGCTTCAGCATCAGTCCATCCAATGAATATTCAGGACAGATTTCTTTTCAGATGGACTGATTTGATCTCCTTGCAGTCACAAAGCTTAGATATGACAATATAAATCCACTTACATAACATAATTGGTCTATAGAAATTACATGAAGCACATAGCAATCTTCCAATATCCTTCTGTAGGGTAGTTATCCTTCTGGGACCCTTTCACCCAGAAAAAGACATCTGGTTTCCTTAGATTAACAAACCATAAGTGAATTCTTATGGAATCCTCAAAATAACAATCACTTTCCCATGTCTCTCTGGCTCAGGATAGTGTCATTGCCATTCCTATATGCTTAAGAATTAAAATTAGATGAATTGCTACAGAATGAGTTTCTTTTAAATTAAGAAAAGATGGGAGACAAATTCTAAATAATATTGTCATCTAAAAATCTTTTTGATAAGAATGTGAGCATCACAACTTGAAGACAAATGCATGTTCCTCCAATGAGAACATGTGACAGAATGCACTGCAATCCACTTGCTATTTCAGGCATATACAAATCGCTGTATGTTTTAACAAATCATGATTTATTTCCAGTAACAAATAATAGTTCCTTTGGGTTATACATAAAGAAATAACTATGGTCTTCCAGCTTTGGCTATGAAAAATTTATAGAAAAGAGATTACAGGAAGGAAGAGGAGAACGATTCTAAATAATAGGAAGATAAATATACTGAAGAAGAAAGAATTTTCATTTCCAAAATAAAGAAGAAATTTTCAAAGTTTATCTGACTTAAATGATAAGAAACTTCTGGAATGTAAGTTCCTAATGTAAAGTTCCTAATTGATATCCAAACCAATGAATGATTACACTAATTATAGTTAACAGGGAGAGATAATAATAAACTAGTAAATTAGAAAATAAACAACATAGATAGTGGAGAAAAGTAATGGAGAAAAGAAAAAGAAAGAAACATTGGCAATCATGCCATGGGGTGCTGTGGGTATAGTTTTATTTTATTTTACTTTTTTTTGTATACAAGGCCCATGGGGTAATATGTTTTCTTTTTATTTATTTATTATTTTATTTATTAATTTTTGTTTTTTTACTTTACAATACTGTATTGGTTTTGCCATAGCAGGATCCAGGAAGGTCTCATGAATGTGGCATTTGAGCAAAGATCCGAAAGTGATAAAATGAAGTTAAGAGAATCTGACTTTTTCCAAAAAGAACAAGTCTGCAAATGTATGAAATATAAGACAATTTGGAAAAATCTTGAATACCCATTTTTGTTCTCACTCCCATTAATGATCTCAGTACGTATGGGCTTTCTCTTTTGTACTAAGTCTGATATAATACTGAAAATTGAGAATAGGAATATGGCGGGGAAAATTACACCTGTTTTCAACTAATTTGTTTTTCATGTTGTATTGCATATTTCATGTATTTAAATATTGGTTTTTCAGCTGTAGCCCAAAAGAGCCCCTCTGGAAATGACATAGTACCTCTCTGTGGGATATATTTCCTGCATTTAAAAATACACATTAACAAAGTAACTCCATAGTGTCTGTGTTCCATCAACCATAGCCTATTTTCTAATTACACCATATGCATGCTTTTATAAAGCTGATTTTCTCTATATATAAGCATCTTAACATACTTATTTTTAGATATTTGTTTAGTTTGATTTTATTCCATTTAGAAGATGAGCATTTCAACTTTTCAGACAAGTTTGAATGCTTAAGGTTAACTATCAAATATGGGACTCTATTTAAAATAAAATGATTTTAATGGCAAAAAAATCCTGTTTCCACAAACTCAGTTTGAAGAAGATAAACTTTTAATTCTCAGTTTGCGAGCATCTTCAATGTGCTTGGTATTTTACACAGAAAGAAACAAAACTCAAGACATTACATTGGTAATAATAAGTTAACTAAGCAAGCATGTTAAATTATTAAATTTGGAGAATACACTGTGCTTATTATGTTACTTACCCTTGCAGTGAACTAGAAAATGAATGTGGTCATTCCAGACTGGTTAAATTGGAAATATATTTTATACAGATGTGTCTAATGTAGTTTCCTGGCAGAGGAATAATGTGCACAACTTATATTTATAAGTATACAAATCTGGTTTTATATTACTATGCAGTTCTGTAAAATCAGATTTTCCCCTCTGCATTTTAGTTTTCACTTTCAAGATATATTTACATCCTTTTATCATTTAAACTATCTTTATTAAAACACTATTTTTTCCATATCCTTTGGAGTTGGTTTCATTTATGGTTAGGCTGGGGGTTGGGGTTTGGAATAGGAGAGAATTTAAGAATAAACAGTGAGCAACCTATTTAAAACCAAGAGATTCACCCACTTACTTAGTGTTAAATTGATTTTTATAAAATCCTATTTCTGCTATCAGCTTACTTGAGATCATATTCCTTTTTATTTTGATTTGGAACTTTTATTAATGCTAACTAATTACACTTCTCTTTGTTTGGATGGCTAGACTATTTACAGCATCCATTTCAGTTCTTTTGACAATTTTCATTAGATCAGCTCAACCCCGAAGAGCTGACTAACTATCTTATCTAGACTAACTATCCATTAGCATATCTGATATCTACGATTTTATGAGTACGTGTATGTGTGTGCATGCATATGCATGTGTGTGTGTGTATGTGTCAGTTCAGTTCAGTTCAGTCACTCAGTCGTGTCCAACTCTGCGACACCATGAATCGCAGCACGCCAGGCCTCCCTGTCCATCACCATCTCCCAGAGTTCACTCAGACTCACGTCCATCCAGTCGGTGTTGCCATCCAGCCATCTCATCCTTGGTCGTCCCCTTCTCCTCCTGCTCCCAATTTCTCCCAGCATCAGAGTCTTTTCCAATGAGTCAACTCTTTGCATGAGGTGGACAAAGTACTGGAGTTTCAGCTTTAGCATCATTCTTTCCAAAGAAATCCCAGGGCTGATCTCCTTCAAAATGGACTGGTTGGCTCTCCTTGCAGTCCAAGGGACTCTCAAGAGTCTTCTCCAACACCACAGTTCAAAAGCATCAATTCTTCAGCGCTCAGCCTTCTTCACAGTCCAACTCTCACATCCATACATGACCACTGGAAAAACCATAGCCTTGACTAGACGGACCTTAGTCGGCAAAGTAATGTCTCTGCTTTGAATATACTATCTAGGTTGGTCATAACTTTTCTTCCAAGGAGCAAGCGTCTTTTAATTTCATGGCTACAGTCACCATCCGCAGTGATTTTGGAACCCAAAAAAATAAAGTCTGACACTGTTTCCACTGTTTCCCCATCTATTTCCCATGAAGTGATGGGACCGAATGCCATGATCTTCGTTTTCTGAATGTTGAGCTTTAAGCCAACTTTTTGTGAACTGGATTTATTACATTACAGAAATAAAATATATTTTGTTATACTTAGTTTTCAATTAGTGAATAATACTTATTACACACTGCTTCAGAGCCTCTAATAGAGCGGTTCCAAAATTATCCCATTCAAAAATTGGTGTTTTCATGGAATGGCAAAACAAAGACATCACGGAAAGGCATAACAAGTTAGAATGAAATTGTTGTGTGCCATTATAAAAAAATGTGATTGGACCGCTATTCTAGTTCAAAAGGAAACTGACATTTATGTTCCTCCTCTGGGTATTCTGTAAAAGAAAAGTTTATTAATTAGTCATTTTCTCCAATCAGGACTCGTAACATCTGGGTGCCAGATCACTCCTAGAGTATATTTTTACCAGTGGATTATTACACCATGGATAAGAGAGCATACATTCCAAATGGGTCCTTTCATTTGTGCTCAATTGGTCCAACAAGTACATGCTGAGAGGGCTGAAAAAGCACAGTGTGATTCCTTGGGATTCACCAATGGCCATAACCAATGGAGCTCAAGATTGGTCCTTAGTAAAATTATGAATTAGCCAATGTTTGCTGTCAATATCATTGGACCATTTTCTTTCCTGCCTGAAAAAACTGCTTCAGAACTAACTTGAATAAGAAATCATTCCCATGTGATCACTTATTTTGGACCTTTTCCATAAGAAAGTTGCATAAAAGCAATATAGGGAAATTTATGCTAGATGATATAGCAGAAGTTCTACAAATGTGCAGAGGAGGAATACACATGGTATCTTGGTTAGGGAAAACTCTCCAGAAACAGTACAAATTGAGCTATTTATTGAGCGTTTATTCTAAGTGAAGCACTAGGGTAAGCAGTTTGTGCTTGTAATCGGAGAAGGCAATGGCAACCCATTCCAGTACTATTGCCTGGAAAATCCCATGGACAGAGGAGCCTGGTAGGTTGTGGTCCATGTGGTCACGAAGAGTTGGACATGACTGAGCAACTTCACTTTCACTTTTCACTTTCATGCATTGGAGAAGGAAATGATAATCCACTCCAGTGTTCTTGTCTGGAGAATCCCAGGGACGGCAGAGCCTGGTGGGCTGCTGTCTATGGGGTCACACAGAGTAGGACACAACTGAAGCAACTTAGCAGCAGCAGCAGCAATGCTACTCATGATTATTAAGGAGGGTGCATTTTAAAACAGGGTAATCAGGAAAGTATTTCAAGTGGGATTCTATTTGAGCAAAGAACTGAAAGATCTGAGAGAGAATACAGCCATGGAGAAAAGAGGGTACAAATAAATGTTCTGTATGTTTGGTATTTTCATGAATTGACTGATGAATAAGGTCAGAGCAGTGTGAGCACAGGAGTAGGGAACAGAAATGAGGTTAGTCAAGTGAGTGTCCAGTTAGTGGTCAGTCATACACAGCTCTGTGGCCCCTGGTTCTTTTCAGTTCAGTCGCTCAGACATGTCTCTTTGTGACACCAAGTCCTGTAGCATGGTAGCCCTCCCTGTCCATTGTGAACTCCCAGAGTTTACTCAAATTCATGTCCATTGAGTCAGTGATGCCATTAAACCTTCTCATCCTCTGTCGTCCCATTCTCCTCCTGCCTTCAATCCTTCCCAGCATCTGGGTTTATTCAAATGAGTCAGCTCTTCACATCAGGTGGCCAAAATATTGGAATTTTGGCTTCCACATCAGTTCGTCCAATGAATATTCAGGGTTAATTTCCTTTAGAATGGACTGGTTGGATCTCCTCGCTGTCCAAGGGACTCGCAAGAGTCTTCTCCAAAACCACAGCTCAAAAGCATCAATTCTTCTGCACTCAGCTTTATTTATAGTCCAACTCTCATATCCATACATGACTACTGGAAAAACTATAGCTTCGACTAGATGGACCTTTGTTGGCAAAACACTGTCTAGATTCGTCAAGACTTTTATTCCAAGGAGCAAGCATCTTTTAGTTTCATGGCTGCAGTCACCATCTGCAGTGATTTTGAAGCCCCCAAAATAAAGTCTGTCACTGTTTCCACTGTTTCTCCATTTATTTGCCTTGAAGTGATGGGACCAGATGCCATGATCTTAGTTTTCTGAATGTTGAGTTTCAAACCAACTTTTTCACTCTCCCTTTCACTTTCATCAAGAGGCTCTTTAGTTTGCTTTCTGCTGCAAGGGTGATGTTTTCTGCATATATGAGGTTATTGATATTTCTCCCAGCAATCTTGATTCCAACTTGTGCTTCATCCAGCCCAGTGTTTCTCATGATGTACACTGCATATAAGTTAAATAAGCAGGGTAACAATATGCATCCTTGTCATACTCCTTTCCCTATTTGAAACCAATTTTTTGTTCCATGTCCAGTTCTAACTGTTGCTTTCTGACCTGCATACAGATTTCTCAGGAGGAAGTTAAGGTGGTCTGGTATGCCCATCTTTTTTCAGAATTTTCCACAGTTTATTGTGGTCCACACAGTCAAAGGCGTTGGCATAGTCAATAAAGCAGAAATAGTGTTTTTCTGGAACTCTCTTGCTTTTTCAATCATCCAGTGGATGTTGGCAACTTGATCTCTGGTTCCTCCGCCTTTTCTAAATCCAGCTTGAACATCTGGAAGTTCATGGTTCATGTACTGTTGAAGCCTGACTTGGAGAATTTTGAGCATTACTTTACTAGCGTGTGAGATGAGTACAATTGTGTGGTAGTTTGAACATTCTTTGGCATTGCCTTTCTTTGGGATTGGAATGAAAACTGACCTTTTCCAGTCCGGTGGCCACTGCTGAGTTTTCCAAATTTGCTGAGTTATTGAGTGCAGCACTTTCACAGCATCATCCTTTAGGATCTGAAAGAGCTCAACTGGAATTCCATCACCTCCACTAGCTTTGTTTGTAGTGATGCTTCCTAAGTCCCACTTGACTTCGCATTCCAGAATGTCTGGCTCTAGGTTGCTGATCACACCATCATGATTATCTGGGTCATGGGCACTGAAATTTAATCTGAGTGATATGGAGAATACACGAGCAATTTGAACAAAGTGATGATCTAATCTTTTTATTTCTTCCAGTTTTGTAAGAAATAACTGACATACATCACTTTTGCTTATTTCCTTGTTAAATATTTCTTCTCCATCAGCTCAATTGAGAGTAAGTATTTTGATAAGAAAAAGACCTTTGTCATCTTTGTCACCATTATGCCTCCAGGGTTTATGGTAGGTGGTCAATGAATATTCGATTTGTCCAGTATGCATGGGTGTGTGCTAAGTCACTTCAGTCATGTCTGACTCTTGGCAGCCCCATGGACTATAACCTGCCAAGCTTCTCTGTCAGTTGGATTCTCCAGGCAAGAATCCTGAAGAAGGTTGTCATTTCTTTCTCTGAGAATCTTCCTGCTCCAAGATTCAAACTTGGGTCTCCTGCATTTCAGGCAGATTCTTTATCATCTGAGCCACCGGAGAAGCCCTTAAGATAGACAGAATAATGATTTGACTAACATTATCATGAAATTATTATCACAGTAAGTTTAGTGAACAAACATCATCTCATCTAGATAAAAAAGTTGTTTCGCCTTGTGATGAGAACTCTTAGTATTTACTCTAACAACATTCATATATAGCATACAGTAATGCTCATTACCCAGAGAAGGTGATGGCACTCCACTCCAGTACTCTTGCCTGGAAAATTCCATGGACAGAGGAGCCTGGTAGGCTGTGGTCCATGGGGTTGCGAAGAGTCAGATACAACTGAGCAACTTCTCTTTCACTTTTCACTTTCATGCATTGGAGAAGGAAATGGCAACCCACTCCAGTGTTCTTGCCTGGAGAATCCCAGGGACAGGGAGCCTGGTAGGCTGCCATCTATGGGGTCACACAGAGTCGGACACAACTGAAGTGACTTAGCAGCAGCAGCAACAGCAATGCTCATTACCAGACCACCCGACCTGCCTCTTGAGAAACCTATATGCAAGTCAGGAAGCAACAGTTAGAACTGGACATGGAACAACACACTGGTTCCAAATAGGAAAAGGAGAATGACAATGCTATATTTGTCACCCTGCCTATTTAACTTATATGCAAAGTACATCATGAGAGACACTGGGCTGGAAGAAGCACAAGCTGGAATCAAGATTGCCAGAAGAAATATCAGTAACTTCAGATATGCAGATGACACCACCCTTATGGCAGAAAGTGAAGAGGAACTAAAGAGCCTCTTGATGAAAGTGAAAGAGGAGAGTGAAAAAGTTAGCTTAAAGCTCAACTTTCAGAAAACTAAGATTTGGCATCTGGTCCCATCATTTCATGGGAAATAGGTGGGAAAACAGTGGAAAAAGTGTCAGACTTTATTTTGGGGGCTCCAAAATCACTGCAGATGATGATTGCAGCCATGAAATTAGAAGACGCTTTCTCCTTGGAAGGAAGTTATGACCAACTTAGATTAGCTTATTAAAAAGCAGAGACAGTACTTTTCCAACAAAGGTCCATCTAGTCAAGGCTATGGTTTTTCCAGTAGTCAGGTATGGATGTGAGAGTTGGACTGTGAAGTAAGCTGAGTGCCGAAGAATTGATGCTTTTGAACTGTGGTGTTGGAGAAGACTCTTGAGAGTCCCTTGGACTGCAAGGAGATCCAACCAGTCCATTCGAAAAGAGATCAGCCCTGGGTGTTCTTTGGAGGAAATGATGCTAAAGCTGAAACTCCAGTACTTTGTCCACCTCATGCAAAGAGTTGACTCATTGGAAAAGACTCTGATGCTGGGAGGGATTGGGGGCAGGAGGAGAAGGGGACGACAGAGGATGAGATGGCTGGATGGTATCACCGACTCGATGGACGTGAGTTTGAGCGAACTCTGGGAGTTGGTGATGGACAGGGAGGCCTGGCGTGCTGCGATTCATGGGGTCGCAAAGAGTTGGACACGACTGAGTGACTGAGTGACTGAACTGAATTGAATGCTCATTATATTTATCATATTGTATGTTATATCCCTTGTACTTGTTTATCTTATAACTGGAAGTTGTTTTAACTGGATCCCTCTGGAGAACAAAGGAAAAAGCTGGAATACCAGTGAGGAGGCAATTACAACGGTCCAGACAAAAGACTGAAAGAGAGTAAGTGTTTCTACCTCCCGTCTTATTAACACGCCTCCCACTCAACCCATCTGCCACTCCAGTACCAAATTGATCCTTTTCATATGTAAATAAAACTGTTCATTCACTGCTCAAAATTCTTCAAATCTTTCTCATTTGTCTAAATAATAAATTTGAATCTCTTGTGATATGTAAAGCAACTCTTTATCTACCAAGAGTATCTATTTATTTTCTTTGTGTTTCCTTTCTGCTTCTATTTCACTGCTCAGTCCCCATACATGATATGTATACTCCAGTATATAAAATTATTTTCAGCCCTCCAACCTATCACTAATTCCAGGGCCTCTGCTCTTTTATATATACTTAGAGATTTTTAAAAGCTTCAAATGCTAGTGCTGTTTCTTGCATTTATGCATGCATGTGTGAATGGTCGTGTCTGACATTTTGTGACCCCTTGGTCTGTAGCCTGCCAAGAGTTTTCCAGGTAAGAATATTGAAGTAGATTGCCACTTCCTTCTTCAGGTGATCTTCCCTACTCAGGATTCAAACCCACATCTCCTGCATTGGCAAGAGGCTTCTTTATCACTGAGCCTTCTGAAGGATGGGTATTTTGAGGACATTATAGAGTTTTGAGAAATATTCTGGATGGCAAAGTCAACAGGTTATGCTTATGAGTTTAATACGTAATCACAAAAAGGGATATAAATTCAGTTGTGGTCAGATCACAGAAACTTGAATACTAGCAAAAGAGTTTTCAACATTTACAGTTTAGGAGAGAAGTTTAGAGAAAGATTTTTGAGGGACTTCAGTTAAAAAAAAATCCTTCAAGTTTACAAAAGCTCTATGCAGCAGTTTTGGAATTTTGTGGTTGCCTCTACAAACTTAAAAGAGCTAAAAGGGACCCTATGGTAAGAAAGTCTCCCTGAGTTTTTAAAAACCCTGAATAAGGCAATGTGGCATAGTTGTAAAATACTGAGAATGTGGCTGCAGGCCAAGATAGTGTATAGTAATCAGAGATGCAGTGACTCATTTTGAGCAAAGGTGTCATACAGACTGCGATATACCAAGACATAAGTTACAGATGGCAGATGACACTTCAAAGAACATACAAACATTAATATACTCACAGCTCTGGAAGAAAACATCATAGCAGGAGAAGCTCTGGGTGAAGGACAGAAAGTTTCATTGTAGTCCTAATTCGCTATGACCCACTGTAATGTTTCGATAAAGCATATGGTCTTTCAAAGATGTAAATATTTTATCAGTAGAATGGAGAAAATGTCTTCTTACCAAGTCCAAGCTCATACTGCTTGCTACAAGGCAGGCCAATAAATAAACTTGAGAAACAAGTTGTGGAGGCAAGGAATAGCACCTTTATTTGGAATGTCAGCAGTTGGAAAAGATGGAAGACTAGTGTCCCAAAGAACCAACTTTCTCAGTGAGAGTTCAGATTTCTTTTATATCAAAAGGTGTGAAAGGGGAGGGGAGTAAAGTTAAACATTTTCTGATTCAGGTCACCCTCCAGAGGGGATGTATTAATTTCTTCCTTCCCGCAGTCATTCACAGGTGAGCCTGGTCAGGATGTTTCCCTAAGAGCTAAACAAAGGTATTTCAGCTTAACACTCATTCCTGAGAGGTATAATTTAAACTTTTAGGCAACATCCCTTTAGTAATGAACTTGTAGTAGAATACAAAGTTTGTTTCTTATTACAAATCTCTTCTACCACTTAGAATCATATGGATTTGATGAAATGGTAAACAAGTCTTCCTTCCTCTTTCCTCATGTGATGGTTAATTTCCTGTGCTAATTTGACTGAGTCAGGGGTGCCCAGATTAACCACTGTTGCTGGCTGTGTCTATGAGGGTATTTCTAGATGAGATTAGCATCTGAATTAGTAGACTCATTAAAGAAGACTGTCCTGTCCAATGTGGGCGGGCATCATCCAATCCATTGATTGAATAGAACAGAAGAAGGAAGAAATAGGAACTCGTCCTTTTCTTTTTTTTTCTTTCTTTCTTTTTTTTTTTTTTTTTGTTACTGCCTCACTGACACAAACTGGGGCATCTCATCTTTCTTGCCAATGAAAAGTGATAAATCATTGGTTTGCCTGGTTCTCAGGCCTTTGAACATGGACCAAATCATACCATCAATTTTTCAAGAGCAGATCATGGGAGACAGAGATAGATATAGGTATAGATATAGATAACTACACTATCCAGTTACTTAGGACTTAGGCATACTAGCAGTACTGACTACTTGTATTCAGAAGAACATAAACACTTGAGCCTTAATTTAATTTATATTCTTGGGTCAAGAAATTAACTGCACAATGCCCCTCTATAGCCTTCATGACTGTTCCTGGAGCATGGACTATATGGAGACAAATAGGATACATTCTTAAAACAATTGTCTCAGAGGATGGAGATAATATTAGCACTATTGGCTGGAAGAATATGATGGTCAGTGGAAACAAGATGTAAGTATTTAAATTGTTTTTATAAGCTATTTAAATAAAAAACGGGAATGAATTTTATTCATTAATTTACTCAATTATTCTAAACGTTCCATGCCCTTCATTATTTCTGTACCTATTTTTACTATTCCCCATGCTCTATTCTCTGCACAGAAAACTCCCCATGTCTACCCACACTCTTATAAAAAGCCATTTGCCAGGAAAATGTACCCTTATTTTTCTTTGTTGTGCCTCATCACCAATAGATACATTTTGCTCAAGCCCTCTTTAGTAATGGTGGCTCTGTAGCAGTAGAAGGAACTAAGTCTCAGCTCTGGCACCAAATTGTAATTCTTACCTTAGACATCTCTTTCTCCACAAGTGCTCAGTCATGTCCAACTCTTTGCAACCCTGTGGACTGTGTGTAGCCCGCCAGGCTCCTCTGTCCATGGAATTCTCCATGCAGGAATACTGGAGTGGGTTGCCATTTCCTATTCCAGGGGATCTTTCCAATTCAGGGATCGAACCCACATCTCTTGTGTCTCCTGCATTAGCAGGCAGATTCTCTACCACTGTGCCACCTAGGAAGCCCCGTCTCTTTCCTACTTGCTGATGATCCTTCCTGTTCCTGTACTGCAGATATCTCATCAGTGTTTTTATCTTCCTGGATTCTCAAGAAGAACAAAGTGTTAACCAAGCGTATTCAGTGTACATATCCTGATGGAAATCACCTGAATATTCTTGCATATTTCATTTGTTTTCTTCTAAAGCAAGGTTTCAGAGAGCCTAGGTACTATGGAAACAGGTTTATATAAATCCTTCTATACAAAATGTGCTCTGTCAAAGCTCTCAATAGTTACAGAGTGAACTTCTTTAAACTGAAATCTCTTCAAATAATTGCACTGGAAACCTGTGAAGTCAAGCCATACTTTTTAAAAGTGCCTTTTCTGTATCACTCTAACCACCTACATACTATGAGAAATGTTGCTTAAGAAGAGCTAGATTGGCACAATTTTCCTTGCTATATCACACTTTATCTTAAATTATTAGGTTCACCACTGTTTGGCATACGTGAGTCCAGGTAAGAATTTATACTTTTTAAATGTTATGTTTTTATTCTGGTACAATCTAAAACATTAGGAAGCATTTTTATCACCAGCACGAAACAGGAGAAAACATTAGTGGTAGAGATGCAGGGGACTTAAATTCGATCCCTGGGTCAGGAAGATCCCCTGAAGGAGGAAATGGCAAACCAATCCAGTATTCTTGCCTAGAAAATCCCATGGATAGAGGGAGCCTGGTGGGCTACAGCCCATGGGGTCACAGTCAGATGTGACTGAGCACACACCCACCATATCTGGAACGAAGCATATCCATTTTTTCATTCAATAACAATTTTTACAAATATTTGATAGGCATCTTACCATACACCAGGCAAATTGTTAAGGATTACACTGGTGAACAAAAACTGTATGGCAACAACATATGTAATATATGTTAAAATAAGAATGCAATGAAATGGAAAAATCAGTATATTCTTTTAAGAATTTAGTCATTTGATTTCAATGCATATTCTGTAAGTTTCTGCTCTAAGTAACATTCCTTGGTCTTAACAGCCTCCTAAAGAGTGACAATTAAAATGAAATTAGCACATAGCTTTCACTGATGGCAAAATATAACATGCTGAAATTTATTCCAGAATGAATCAAAATTATTAAATAATTAGAAAGATTTTCCTTTGCCAGGAGATTTAAAAAAAAAATGGAGATAATTAAAGCTACCACCTGGGCTAGAATCCTGAGACAGTTGACACAGTAGGCAAAATGCCCAAGAGTTATATATGATGACAATCTGATTGATTGTTCTCAGTGGGAGAAGTTATTTGATATTGCTGTATTTTCATCATTTCCCAAGCCCATAGAATATCTTTACAAACTTCAAATTTCCAAATCTTAAAAGAAAGTTTTTGATTAAAAAAGAAGTAAGTGTGTAGAGCAAGAGAAAAAGAAGTTGTTCCTAAACCACTGTTCTGTTTCTGAGACATGTTTCAAAGAATTCCCGCTATCTGAGACGGCCATTAGCCAAGACATGTCTGTCTTGGCATGTCTCGGCATTTGTCTGTCTTGGCAAATGTCTGTCAACGGAAGAATGGATAAAGTTTTATATGTGTGTGTGTATATATATATATATATATACACACATACACAATAGAATACTGCTGCTGCCGCTGCTAAGTCACTTCAGTCTTGTCTGACTCTGTGCAACCCCATAGATGGCAGCCCGCCAGGCTCCCCCGTCCCTGGGATTCTCCAGGCAAGATCACTGGAGTGGGGTGCCGTTTCCTTCTCCAATGCATGAAAGTGAAAAGCGAAAGTGAGCCACTCAGTTGTGTCTGACTCTTTGTGATCCCATGGACTGCAGCCTACTGGGCTCCTCTGTCCATGGAATTTTCCAGGCAAGAGTACTACTCAGTCATAAATAATAACAAAATAACACCATTTGAAGCAATATGGATTCAACTAGAGATTATCATATTAAGTAAAATAAGTCAGAAAGGGAAGGACAAATATTGTATAATATCACTTATATGTGGAACCTAAAATATGGCACAAATAAACCTATCTGTGAAATAGAGTGTGTGTGTGTGCTAAGTCATCTGAATCATGTCTGACTCTGTGCAACCCTATGGACTGCAGCCTGCCAGGCTCCTCTGTCCGTGGGATTCTCCAGCAAAAATACTGGAGTGGGTTGCCATGCCCTCCTCCAGGGGATCTTCCTGACCCAGGGATTGAACCCACATCTCTTACATCTACCTGCATTGGCAAATGGGTTCTTTACCATTAATGGCACCTAGGAAGCCCAGACCCACAAAAATAGATAATAGACATGTGGTTACCAAGGAGGGTGCTGCAGGTAGGAGTTTGGGGTTAGTAGACACAAATTATTACCAATAGAATGGATAAACAATAAGGTCCTACTGTATAGCTCCAACAACTACATCTGATATCTGGGAGAAAGCATAATGGAAAAGAATACAAGAAAGAAAATCTATGTGTAAAACTGAGTCACTTTGCTGTACAGCAGAAATTAATACTTGTAAATCAACTATACTTCAATTTTAAAATAAATTTAAAAAAAAAAACAGAATAGGAAATATGTAAGCAGGAGAGGGGGAAAAAAAGAAATATTTCCTAAACCATAGTTCTGTTTCCAGGAGATAGCTTCCAGCGAATTCTCATGATCTCAGATGTAACTAATGATGAAATACAAATAAAACAAAATAATTAGAAAATAAAAAGTAGGAAATAGAACAACCTTCAGCCACCAGATTCTAGCTATGCTCTCTGTTCATAGAGCAAAATCTCTCACCTGTAGAAGGACCATAGATTCTGCACAGAGAGCTGCCTGATGGCGGAGGATCTGCTTGGATAATAGAGTTTTGTCAAAACAATCAAACCTCAAATTCTTACACCAAAGCTTTCATGAGGATAGCAAATAGAAGCTGAACTTCAATTTCTGGGCGAGAAGAAAAGCAAGCATCTAATGAAGCCATGAAAATAATCCACATGTAATCACATTAGGAGCAGTTGTCAAAAAAGTTATAAATTGGTTAGCAAACATTCAAATATTTTGAGACTGAAAAGGTCAGCCAGTACTCTCTTTAATTTCTATGCAAGCATATTCAATAGAGTAACTGCTTGAGCTTTTTCTAGGATTCAAAACCACTCTTCAGTGACCAGTTCACATCTAGTTTTTCCTATTTCTATCCTACTAGTCTATCCTACTAGTCTTTCAGGAGGAAAGTAACATTTTCTGAAATGACAATATCAGCACTTACTTCTGTCAAGGTTTGTTCCTAGTCCACAGGAAATTAAACTTCCCTTAAACTTTGGTTGTGTTTACTTTCCACTATTGACATAACTTCTTACTGAAGGCCTACAATTGTTTTTCTCCATTACAAAATTAAGTTTTAGGATGTTTGGATCTCTTTGCAAAGTAAAAAGAATGATTTGTAAACTTTTTGATGATGGCCATTCCGACCAGTCTGAGGCAATACCTCATTGTAATCTTTTTCTTCCTCATTGTAATTTTGATTTGAATTTCTCTAATAATTAGAAGGTTGAGCATTTTTTCATGTGTCTGTTGGCCCTCTGTATGTCTTCTTTGGAGAAATATCTATGAAGTAGGTCTTTTACCCATTTTTTAAATTAGGGTTGTGTTTTTGTTTTTGATATTGAGCTGTACAAGTTGTATATTTTGGAAATTAATCCCTCGTTGGTCACATCATTTGCAAATGTTTTTATCCTATTCTGTAGATTGTCTTTTCATTTTGTTTATGGTTTTCTTTGTTGTGCAAAAGCTTTAAAGTTTAATTAGGTCCTATTTGTTTAAATTCTGGAGAGTGTATGGAGAAAAGGGAACTCTTTTACAGTGTTGGTGGGAATATACATTGGTGCAGCCACTATGGAAAACTACGGAAGTTCCTTGATAAATTAAAAATAGAGCTACCATATGATCAAACAATCCCACTTCTAGGCATATATCTGGAAAAGACAAAAACTATGACTCAAAAAAATATATGTACCCTGGTGTTCATAGCAGCACCATTTACAATAGACAAGACTTGAAAGCAACCTAAATGTTCAACAACAGTTGAATGAACAGATTCATCTAATATATATCATATCAAAGAAGATATATTTACTGATATGTGTGTGTATATGTGTATGTGTGTGTGTACGTACACAATGGAATACTACTCAGTCATAAAAAGATGAAATAGTGCCATTTCCAACTACATGAATGGATCTAGAAATTTTCATACTAAGTGAAGTGAGACAGAGAAAGACACATATCATATGATATCACTGACATGTGGAGTCTAGAAAAATTATACAAATGGAACTATTTACACAGCAGACTCACAGACAAAACACAAACTTATGGTTACCAAAAGAGAAAGGAGGGGGAGAGTATAAATTAGGAATTTAGGATTAACAGATACTGACTACTCTTTGTAAAATAAACTATACAGCGCATGGAACTATATTCAATATCTTATAATAAGCTATAACAGAAAAGAATCTGAAAATAATATACATATGCATATGTATTCATATATACACACAAGAATGGGCTTCCCAGGTGACACTAGTGGTGAAAAAAAAAAAAAAAAAGCTTGCTAATACAGGAGACATAACATATGCTTGTTTGATCCCTGGGTCAGGAAGATCTGGAGAAGGGCATGGCAACTCACTCCAGTATCGTTTTCTGGAGAATTTCACAGACAGAGGCGCCTGGCGGGCTACAGTCTTTGGGGTCACGAAGAGTCAGACACGGTTGAGCAACTTTTACTCACTCACTAACACTTCTGGTTGAATCAATATTCATATCAACATTATTGATTAAATAAGAATTGTTTATACTTGAGCCTAGTAATATACTGGAATTCCATTGCCTTTGTTTTTCGTTCCTTTTTATTTTGATTAGAGATAATGGCTTTCTTTTTATTTCATTTAACATGTTTAATTATTTCTAACACAGGAGTAAAATCCCTCTGAATACTATTCTTCACATCGGATGACCTAGCATTTTCATCACTTGTCTATGTATCTGTTTATTGTTTGCTTATTTCTGCACCATACCTCCTGGAACCCCAATCTGACTGCTCCTGTTTAGTCTGATTATTCTACAATTGCCGCATACTTATCATCCTAGAATTTCCCCCTTTGCCTCTTTTCTGTGTTTGTGTTTGTTGTGGTACATGTGTGTATGTCTTTGTTTTAAAGATCCAATGACTTCCTTTGGTTTAATCCTTCATTTTGGTAATACATATACCAAAAATAAAAAATAAAAATTATTTTGTCCAAAAATAAAATTGTCCTTAGAAATGAGTATCTGGGACATTCATTTCTGGAAATATTATGCATGGTATATCCTAAAAATCTATCTAAAGACCTAGAAATATTGGACATATATCAAATAAACTTCATTTTAAATCCATAGCTGAGCTCACAATAAAATAAATTGAAATCAATCTCTAGAATCATTTTATTGAAACTGTAGAACAACAAAGAGAATGAGACCTTTAAAGCTGCCAAAAAGGCAGACGACAAATTACTGCAAAATAATACTGAACATAGAACCAGAAGATCAGCAAAAAGCAATATTCATGTACCTAATATTCTCAATATATAGAAAGACAAAATTGACTAGATTAATGTCCTAGTAGGAAATGAGAACATTACAATCTCAATACTTAATAGATAAATCAATCAATTAATAATTGTTCATTTGCATTACTATTTCTTGTTAGAACAGAACACATAATTAGGAATGTAAAATAAAGCATTTTTATAAGGAAAAGCTATTATCAACAAGTTTTACATGTAGAACCATTGTCTTCTATAGGTGTTTATGCCTATATTTCACATGAGTGTTTCAGAGTGTTTCACTGAGAGATCATACTGTGTTTTGCTTTGCAGTTGTGGAATAATTAGGAATAATAAGAGTTACTCTTCCTTTCTTCCACTTCAGATACACTCAAGGACTAATAAGGTGCATAAACCTTCCTCTTTCGGCCAAACTTAGGTTTAATTTTACAAATGGAACTAAAGTGTATTAAGCTCTGAGATGGTACAGTGAGGGCCTGGGGTTTGGACAGTAAGAAGTCTAGATTGTCAGGAGTTGGTAGCCAGCTCCCAAGGCTGACAGAGGTGAGGAAGAGATGGGACATGTTTGTTTGTGTCTTTATGGAGTTGCTGTTACATGGTGGAGATCCATACCACAATAAGCCTCTGATAGGTTGGCGTATTGATTAGATTCATGGTGCCCAAGGACCACAGCCCAGAAACTACAAGAATGAGTCTCCTTGCCCCATTTGGCAAAGGGGAGGATGGACCATGGAAATCCCAGTAGCAAGCACAATAAACTGAAGACTTCAGTTCCCTCTCATTTTCTAAACACCACAGCATCTCACTCCCAATGTGACTTAAGGGAGGTGAAAAGAAGGTGAGAGGTCCACCGAAGCACAAATTAGTAAGAATTCAGAGTAAGATTAATTTGATTTTTGAAAGTGTTACCACATTGTTGTTCACCAGAGAACTGAAGGGTACAGATTTAATACATACCATGAAAAGTTTTCCTGTAAAACATTTTATTTTCAGTGTTCGTATGTTTGACATTCTCCAGAGGACAACATTTGAGATCCTCTAGGTCTTATAAAAAGCCTTTGGAGTAATTGGGACTGATGCTATATTTTGCTGTCTACATTTTGCTGAATCTCTACTTTGTTATTTTGTAAAATGACGGCAACAGTGTAGTATTTTCATTAACTGAACATCAATAAACAACAACTATCACGATCCCCTCGGTATATGAGAAGGATTCTGAATTGGTGGATGCTCAATAAATAATTAATGAGTGAGTGAGTCCTCTGCCCCTGTCATTCCTATTCCTCCTGTGATGAAACCGGGCCAACACAGATTTTACAGACAATGTTAAAGTCAGAATTAAATTCCGGATCTAACTCAAATGTCTTTTTCTTGGCACTGCACCACCATGCTTCAAACTTTGGGCCATGACCCACTCATGGTTCTCAAAGTCAATAAAACCTGTCAGAATTGGCATTCCTAGAAGGAAAGAAAAGAGAGAAAAGTGACAGAATAGCAGGGATAACACTGCCAGGACAGCATAGAGTAACACAGACTGGGAAACAAAACGAAGCAAGATAAAACAAATGAAAGAAAATCTAGTGTGTCTAACATATACGGGGCTAAGCAGTGATTTGTAAAAATTTTGCGTATATTGGGTCAATAGGTAAAATGGCTTTTTCTTTTTTTGCTATGGGTCATTTTAGGCCATGGCTCACAGCAAAAATAATTTTTAAATGGTTAGAAAGTTAATAAATTAGATTATTTGTCTTCTTTGATTACTCTTTTACATTTGCTAGAAGGAAAAATATATGCTCAGACAGTAAAGCATCTGCCTACAATGTTGGAGATCCAGATTCAGTCCCTGGGTCAGGAAGATCCCCTGGAGAAGGAAATGGCAACCCACTCCAGTGCTCTTGCCTGGAAAATCCCATGGACTGAGGAGCCTGGTGGGCTACAGTCCATGGGGTCGCAAAGAGTCAGACACAACTGAGCAACTTCACTTCAGAAGGAAAAAAAAAAAAAAACACTTTTAACCAGGCTTTACTAATTCTGTTCACTTTAATTTATCAAAAAAATTTTAACCATGCAATTTTCTACATTTACAAAAAGTTAAGAACCTAATAGCAGAGATGCCTATACACTGTGTGCAAGCTAGCTAAGTCACTTCAGTCCTGCCTAACTCTTTGCCACCCCATGGACTGCAGCTCACCAGGCTCCCTTGTCCATGGGCTATCTTAGGCAAGAATACTGGAATGGGTTGCCATTTTCTTCTCCAAGGGATCTTCTTAACTCAAAGATCGAACCCATGTCTCCTACAGCTCCTGCACTGCAGGCGGACTCTTTACCTGCTAAGCCATCAAGGAAGTCCATTACCACATATTTATTCACACATACTTCATGTATGTACCATTTTATATATAGGAATCATGTGGTTATTTCTTTCCCAGACTAAGTTTTTGAGAGGAATCCATTTACTCTATGAAAGACTGTTATGTTATTTTTACAAGGAGTACTGAAATGAATATCTTTATATATACCCTATGTGCACACGTGCTGTGAGGATTCTTTACCTTAGATAAACAGAAACAAAATTGGCCTGCTTTATGTAGATTATGGGAATCTTCAGCTGATTTGAAAAACTGATTACTCATTTACCATCTCATAAGATATAATAGATTTTGTGTGTGTGCACATCTTTGACAGCTTTGAAGTTATCAGACTTACAAATTTTTTACCATATACTGGATAGTAAATCTTTTAATTTGAAGTTTTCTCATTGTCAGCAATGTTGAGCATCTTTCTATGCTCAAAAATGGTTTATTGACTGTTTGTATTTCGTTCTTTGTGTATTACTTGCTGCCCTTGAGTTTTGGTAAGGGAGGATTTTTTTTTTGCTATTGATTGGTAGAAATTTTTTTATATTGGATTACTAATTTTACCTATGGGGCTTTCTTGGTGGCTGAGTGGTAAAAGAATCTGCCTGCAATGCGGGAGACCTGGGTTCGATTCCTGGGTTGGGAAGATCCCCCGGAGAAGGAAATGGCAACCCACTCCAGTATTCCTGCCTGGAGAATTCCGTGGACGAGGAGCTTGGCAGGCTACAGTCCATTGGGTCGCAAAGAATTGGACATGACTAAGCGGGGTAACACACAATTTTACCTTTGCACATTACATGACTTTTCTCCACTCTGTGGCATTTCTTTAAACTACATGATATGTTTCATTTATCTAGCAGTTTATTATTGTTATTATTTATTATTAGTTTAATATAATCAAAATTATAAATATATCACTTTATAGATTATAAATTATCCTTTCTTGGAAGTCATTTCTCATTCTAATAAAATATATTGTATTCCAAAGTTGTATTATTTTGATTTCCCACCTCATTTTTACTGTATTTGAAATATATTTGGGTGTCTGGTATAACGTGAAATTTTGGTTTAATTGTCTATTTGGATGGTCAATTGTCTCAGCATCATTTATGAACTGTCAATCTCTTCTGATATGATTTATAACAGTATTTTTAATTCAGGTACCAAATACTTATATAAACTTGGGGTCCTCAGAACTCTTCATTTCCTCTGTTTTTCTATGCTTGTGTTAATAACAACTTGCTTTAATTATTTAGTTTTAACAGTTTAAAACCTGATGAGCCATATTCTCCTTCCTCTCACTTAAAGATTTCTTATCTATTTTAAGGCCCTTACTCTGATATTTGAATGTTATAATCAGATTTTCAGGTTTCATGAGAAACTTTTGTGAAATTTTAATTGAAACTGAAATGGATGTATAGATTAATTAGTGGATAATTGCCATGTTTACAATATTGAGAGCATCTTTCCAAGAAAAAGGCCTAACTCTTCACTTATTTAGATCTTTGTCTTCCAGTTTTCATAGTTTATTAGTTTTATTTCCCATAGCTTTGCAGTTTAGCTGCTAATATAAATGTGTATGTAGTTTATTATATACTTTGTAATTGCAATTGCTTGTACATAGAATTACAGGAGATTTTGTATATTGTTCTTACATTCTCTAAACTTGCTGAATTATTTTATTAATTTGTCTACAAAATCTCATGAACCTCTGATATTTATGATTATATTGTTTGCAAATAATAATTTTTTTCTTATTTTAAATTTTACAACTCTGGTTTTTATATATTTTCCTAATATATTACCTAATTTGTTTACTACAGTTTGAATAGAGGCAATGATAGGGGCATCTTCTCAATGATAGGGGCATCTTCTCTTCTATTCCTGGTATTAATAGTTTTTATCATGAATAAACACAACATTTTAGTTTTTCCACACTTACAGAGATGATTCTGTGATTTTTCTATTTTATTTAATGTGGTTAATTATATCAATATATCCTCTAATATTACTTATTATCCTTATAACTAAAATATTCTAGATCCTTTTAGATTTGGCTTATTTGATTTCTCTTAGTGCATAACAAATTATCACAAACATAGTGGCTTAAAACAATGCACATTTATTATCTCCCAGTTTCCATTTTCCAGAAACAGCTCAGATAAGGCTAACTGTACCCTCTTCTCAAGGTCTTCCCAGGTGGCTCAGTGGTAAAGAATCCACCTGCCAATGCAGTAGACACAGGAGATGTGGGTTGGATCCCTGGGTTGGGAAGATTCCCCTTGAGAAGAGAATGGCAACCCACTCCAGTATTCCTGCCTGGAAAATCCCATGGACAGAGAAGCCTGGCAGGCTGCTGTGCACAGGGTTACAAAGAGCAGTCATGAATGAGCACCTTGAACTCACACACATACCTCTCAAGTTCTTACCAGGCAGAAATCAACATGTTATTTAGCATTACGATCTCAGCTGAGGCTTGAGGTCCTCTGTCAAACTCACTGGTTGTTGGTTGAATTTATTTTCAGATGGTTATAGATCAATGTCCCTTTTTTTCTCTCTCTCTCTTAGCTGGGACCACTTTTAGCTCTTTGAGACTTACCCCAAGATAGCCGGAGACTCTCTCAGTATAAGGGCTCACCTGATTATATTAGCCCCACCTAGAATGATTTGCCTTCCAATTAACTAAAATAAATTGATTAGGGCTGTAGAATGGCATGGCAACCCACTCCAGTTTCTTGCCTGGAGAGTCCCATGAACAGAAGAGCCTGGCAGGCTGCAGTCCATAGGGTCACACAGAGTCTGACACAACTGAAGTGTCTTATCACACACGCAAATTAATTTGGGACTTCAGTTACATCTGCAAAGTTCTGTTATCACAGCCATATGTTGTTCCATAAGCATGACAGTGATATTCCATCATATACACAGAATCTATTCACATTCAAGGGAAGAAGTTAAAACAAGGTGAGAATCACAGGCACCATTTTGAAATTTTGCTTACCAGTTTCTTAATCTAATTTAGGAATTTTCTTACTACGGTTGTAAGATTGTATATCATTTTTTATATTATACTAACTTTATTTTTTGGAGTATAAACTTAATTTTAATCACAATGTTGGAGAGTATTGACTCGATTTTGTCTCTGGATATACAGTTTAATGTATGCATTAATGTTTAACATTTTCAAAGTACTATTTGAGCTGCAATTAACCATTCTCTGTTCTTCCCTTCATTGTTTCATCTTCTAGCTCTCTGTTTACCAGCTCCAAACTGATAGAAGTTATAGATACATTATTACAAATCTCTCCACTTTGTCAGCCACTGGTTCTCTCTGTCTCCAATAAGAGCACACAATACATGTGTAATGTAGTGTCAAGATCATGGGATCAGAACTTGGGAGACCAGATTTTAGTTTCAAACCATTGGCCACCATGACGTTGGTGTATTAAGTCACTGTCTAATTCTAGTTGGAACACAACGGCTAATGAACATTTTCATGTTTCTACCTGTTGCAGGCTTCCTGAGAAAAGCAGATTAGCAAACTTTGTTAAACAGTGATGGAATGACAAATATGCTTTAGAAGTTAGAAGGAGCATATTGCTCCAGAGAAAACTGGAGACTTACCATGCCCAGAGCCATTTGTTTACATGCCAAGATAGATGCCTTTCCCTTCCCCTCCTCAGAAATGATTTGTTTATATTCTCCAGTAAAGCCCTGTGTTTGCAGGGAAGGATTTACCAAAATGCCAGCCTTTGTGCATAAGTCCTGAGTCTCATAATTTTCAGGGTTCTTCTCACATGACGTAATCCCAACATATGTAGAGATGAAAGTTCAGTCCTTTCCCTATGGAATATAGAAATGAAGAACAGGAGTTGAGATATTCTGAGTACTAAATGGATAAATGGTCTATTTTTTTATTCAGATACTGTGTCTGCTGTCAGGATATGAATAAATAGATAAAATTCAGAATTCTTAAACTCTTCTGAGACTCATAGAGCAGTTACAGTCCAGCTCTGCCCACAGGGTTCTCCTGATGAAACAAATGAGATTATTGTTGGCAATATAAAAGGAGTTTCACAAAGCAAGACAAGATATATAACCCAAGGTGGAGAGGTACTGAATGTTTTTATGTGCCAAGAGGTTAGACAGTATTCAAGATGGTCAATGTCAATTGCCTAAATATGTTTATTTCTGATCTTTATTTGCTTCCAGAATAATGCTTATCCATTTAAATCCTTGTATACCTGAAAGCGTTATTTTTGTAACAGAGATAGAAAGGAGTTTCTTCTACTTAATGTGTATTCCTGTCATAAAGGATAAACCTAGACAGTAGGAGGGGAGAAGGGTGAGCCCCTGCAAACCTCAACCAAAAATACAAAACTAAACAAAGCTAAACTAAATGAAATTAAGATCAAATTTGCCATTTACCCCAGAAGCCAAAGAAAGTGCTAGAAGGGAAGAGAGTGGGTAGAGAATAACTCATAGTTTGGATATTTCTTTCCAGGAACACTTCTCTCCTTTCACCCCTTTATTCCCCCAAGTACCCCTACAATTGAAGAATTTTTGTGCTATTTTATATATTTCTTTAATTTCTTATGTTTACCAATAGATTATTAAATTCATGAGAGTAGGATCCGTCCCTCCTAATCATTCAATACCTAGCCTCTTGACTGGCCCTTTATCACTCTCTGTCCAGAAGTAAGATAGTGAAGCTCTGTTCACAACACACAAGATATGGAAACAAAATATGAAACAAAATATTATTTAGTCATGGAAACAGAAGAAAATCTTACCATTTGTGCCAGCATAGATGAAATCAGAGAGCATTATGCTAAGTGAGAAGTCAGACAAATATTGTATGATATCACTTATATGTGGAACCTAAAACACTGAAGTCATAAAAATAGAGTGAAATGGTGGTTACCAGGGACTGAGAGGTGTGGGGAACTGGGGTAATACTGCGTGAGAATGCAAACTTGCAACTAGTAGATAAATGAATTCTGAAGATTTAATGCACAACACAGTGATCAGAGTCAACAATACTGTAGTATAGATTTCAAAGTTGCTAAGAAAACAGATCTTAGTTGTTCTTACACCAAAGATAAATGATAATCATGTGACCTAATATCAGAGTGGCTTCCTAGGTGGCACTAGAGGTAAAGATCCTGCCTGCCAATGCAGGAGACACGAGACTGACCCCAGGTTCAACCCCTGGGTGAGGAAGATCCCCAGGAGAAGGGAAGGCTACCCACTCCAGAATTCCCGCCTAGAGAATCCCATGGACAGAAGAGCTTGGCAGACTGCAGTCCACAGGACCACAAAGAGTTGGGCACGACTGAAGTGACTTAGCATGCATGCACACAAGGTGGCAATATCACAGTATATAAATGTGTCAGATCAATATTTTGTAAACCTTAAGCTTACACAATGGTCATATCAATTATAGATCAACGAAAATTAATTCATTCAATTTCTTTAAAAAGAAGGAAGATGATACAGAAGGAAAAGAGGTGAGGTGTGGAGAGAGAAAAAGTAGGACAAAAGCATGTCCACTTTTACTCAGCAGGACCAAGATGCTAGGGGAAAGACAACCTTAGATATGGATATCGAAATCTCTCACACATAAGGTTTCTTGGTTCTTTGAAAGAGAGCCTTCAAACATGTTGCTCCCCCTTTTTCCCACCACTTGTTTTGCCCATGCATCTCCCTCTCCTGAGATCACCTATTATCAAAGTTCTGCCTATGTAACCCACTTATTAAACTCTGTCAGGGATACATGATACTTTTCTTCTTTTTCTATCCTTCCAACCAAACTGTGTCATCAAAATTTATCACTATTTCCCATGTTATTTTCAAAATCTTATTTAACAATGAAAATGTGAAAAAAAAAAAAAGAGATGACTCATTTGAAGGTTTGAAGACACAGAAGGAAAAGAACTGATGATAAGTGTTCTGAAGTTTGAGCAATGTGTGAAACATTTTGAGTATTTTGGATTTCATTCTCCCAATCCACCACTGCTTAACTCCTAGAACTAAGGCCACGTTTTTTCTAATATCCTCTCTAATAGTTTTAGCTGAGCCAAGTTAAAAGTATAATATTTAGAGAAATTAGTTTACATTTATCTTTCTCTGTTTTTTCTTCTCTTCTGAGCATCTTAGCCTAAAAATATAGGTTTAGTCTGACATAAAGCTTATTCTGTTACTCAAGTTATTGCACGGGATTGAGTTTTGTGGTTTGGTTTGCTAAACCTATGGTTGAAAGCTAAACATTTCTGGAAGAATGGATAAGAATATCTTATATTTATTGAACATAGCCAAGAAATTTATTTTTAATAACTGAACCACAGATTGGGTGCCATCTGTCAGCATATGGCATTGGCTTTTAAAGCAATGTTTACATCTGGGGGATATGATGCTTTCTTTGAGAGAACAAGAGGTATTATAGGACTAAACATGAAGAGAAGTGGTTTTAGATTCATGAATATTGTAAGTTTGCTAAGGATAGAATCAGCATGTTTATGTGCATACAGTTTTCATACATTTGGGTAGATAAAAAGAAAGAAAATCTGTCCATTGAAATTCTGTTATGGTAATAGAAAATAATTGTAATTTTAAAACTATAGGGACTTTTTTCTCTCACAACAGGCAAAACTATTAGTATGAAGCTATCAGATCACCAAGTTTGAATTTTTCGATGTATTCAATTTGATTGATAAACTTTCAAATAATAATACTAATATAGTGTTTTAATTTATTGAAATTCCAACTTTCAGTTTTATTTTGCTCAAAGTATCTACAAAAATATAATGATTTCTCCTTAAGTTTCATGAACTTCAAAAATTTACTGATATAGTTTTTGTCTGTTTTGCTATGCATTTGTTGTTGTTCATTGTTCTTTAATCACTCAGTCGTGTCCAGCTCTTTTGCAATCCCATGGACGATAGCTCACCGGATTCCTCATCCATGGGATTTTCCAGGTAAGAATACTGGAGTGGGCTGCCATTTCTTTCTCCAAGGAAACTTCTCTACGTAGGTATCAAACCATTTCTCTTGAATTGGCAGACAGATTCTTTACCACTGAGACACCAGGGAAGTCTTTTACTAAGCATAAATATTCTTATTTTTTTAATCAACTGCATTTTGAAACATAACTGGACAATTATTATAAAAGCACAATTTGTAAAGAAATTGTATTTTGTTTTTTTATATTTAACTCTCTGTTCATAAAAAATGTTAATAAATTCTGATTAATATTAACCTTTTTCTGTTGTTAGTTCAAAACTAGTTAAAAACAGACTTTACTTTTCTTCCACCTAATATAACAAAGACTTTATGTCTGTAATACATATAAAATTATATAAATTGAAAATTCCAGTGAATAGAGTCTCAACAAATATTCAACAGTAAAGATAACGATAATAATAACAATGACAGCTACTATCTTGGGATATTCTTTTTGTAACAGATTAGAAGATTTGCAATCATTCTTTTGAATCTTGGTAATAACTCTTCCAAATTGTGATTTTCCTTTAGTTACAATTGACAGAATAAGTTTAATGACATTAAAAAATAGATCTGAAATCATAGAAGCTATAATCAGCAATATCTTCTTAAAGACCTATATTCTTTCTACTAAACAATCCTACTTCCCTGACTGAGAAAATACAACTGGTAAGCAAACATAAGATATTTATTGATTGAAAAGGGTAAAAAACCAACTGCACTAGTAATTATAATGCAAATTGAAATTATAATGAAGTACTAATTTCTGCTGGTCTAACTGATATTTTTAAAGTTTAATTATTAGTCTTGTCAAAAATTAGAGAAACAGTAACAACTACTTCAGGTCTGTTTATGCATGTATAATACATTTGGAAATACCAATCAAGATCTCCAATATATTCATAATTTTTGATCCTATTCCATCTACTGAAGTTTTTATTTTAATAAGGTAATTTAAAATATCAAGAAGTTAAATTGACAGAAGCTCTCTAGGAAGACAGAGATGATAAGATACATCATCTTCAGTATGAAGATGCCTGGATCTTATTATATAATGCATGCTTAACCACTTCCTTGATATAAGACATATTAAAAGATGATTGTATAAATATTGCAACAGGCATGAGACATATTAAAGGCTTTTGAGTCTGCCTGTGTTCTTTCTGAGAAACCTTGCTTAACTTCTGAAATTCAGTTTCACCACTTCTAATATGGAGACAGTGAAAGAAGCATTCTCATAGTGTTGATATGCATAAAACTTATTCAATATATTTAAGATATTTAGATAATAAATGATCAGTAAATGAAAACTGTTTATGTAGAATTGATTATAGAAAAGAATAGAAAATGTAATTTTGCTATGATAAAAGACATTATAAGAATATGTCACGAGCAAGGAGGCAAAAAGAAAAATTTTGATTTGTTCAGTAATGATTTTGTGATGAATGTCTACATCTTTTCCTTAAATTTCAAGCAACATCTATAATTGTGATTAGTTAGATTTGTTTTAATTTTAAAAGTTCAATTCCTAAATGACCACTCTGAAAAAAAATCATTTGGGAAGAGGATTGTGGTGGTCCAAAGAGAAAAATTGAAAAATTATTAATTTTTTCAATACCTCGCTTTTATAGGACAAAATTTTCTTAGTAGAAAAACAAAATGAAACAAAAATAATCCTTTTCATTAATTCAGCATAGAACACTAGGTACCATACACTCAATTGTTTCTTCAAAACAGAAGCCAAATATAAATACTGATTATATTATACCATGATTTTTAAATCAAGAAAACTAACATTATCTCAGAAAATATATATTAAAAGTTATGTGTGGTATGGATGTAGGTGTGTGAGGGCACAAGCACTTATATTATCAATATTTTGAGAATTCACTACAAGGATATTGCCAGAGATTTGCAAAAGAGCAATTAATGATTTTTCTTTACCAACAAATTCACTTACCCCACACCACAGAAAAATGGCAGGCACTTTTTAAATATCAAATTTCATTAAAACTTCGCAATAGTCTATAAATTCAGGGACACTAAATGCTCACTGTTCTGGAAATTGGCTTCATCAGAGTCATGTAAGGGCATTAGATAAAAATAGAGACCCTCGGTTCCTTTTGCCTTAGTCAGAGAATGTATCCCAGGAATGTTTATTTCCGGCATAGATTCAAGGTGATTGTGATGTGTGGGGCACTCTTTGGCTGGATCAATTGTCTGACTTTATAAGGTTATTTCTCTATTTCCATTGGGGTTCTGATGAAAAAAAAAAAAACACACACACACACCAGAATCTATACTAACTAGTTTGAACAGAGACTAATCACTAAGTGTGGAATGACTTTCTCAGTTCTTGGGAAACAGAATCAAAAGATAGGAAGAATAAGTTTCAAAGTGACAACAAAACTAGAATAACATATAAAGGCATTTTTCTTCTCTTAACATCATGAAAGGAAAGACTAAATCAGGATAGTCGTGTGATGGCTTCCAGCTCCAGAATCAAACCACCTCCACACTAAACCCACAAGCAAGATGGATGCCCGGTGGCCACTTCTCTCTCCGTTTCTCCTCAGTTCTGTATTTAAAACTTATGCCATTGCATTGGATCAGTGGATACAGAAAACTTGATGAAAGTGAATCTGAAGAAATTTTAGTTTCCTAGTCTCCTCAGTCCAAGAAACACTAGCAGGAAGTTGAAAAAAAATAATGAGTGGCCAAATTAATATAAAATCCCTAGATTCTCTGGTCAAATCCAAACTTAATTGGCTTTAAAAATATTCAAAAGATGATTAAATTTCATACCAGGAAGCTGTATCATTTTATCTCACCCCTACTTACCGATATCACTTTTCCCTTGAGAACTAATTTCTCTTCCCTCTAAGTCAGCTCATTTAATCTGAATCTTCCTATCAATATGTGTCACCTCCTACCGTGTTCCATGGATGTCAATTATTTTCCTTTCTCTTGCAGGAAAAAAAAAAAATCAGTACAGATTTTCTGTATATGCCCTCAAATTTAGTGTAGTTCTTCACAAGAGAAGGTGCTTGTTGTTAAGAATTTCTTCAAAAATTCATGTAATTTTAGCATTCTTGCATTTATGGGGCTATGATTTTGAATAAATAAATGAACAAATTTAAGTTTCATCCCTATTTTCAATTGTTGTAAGGTATTATTTTAATATATTTTTTGTTACACAGAATTATATTTTAATATAATTTAGAAGTATTCAGATTTGATACGACATTTGTGTGTGTGTCAGTCCATGGTCAAACTTTCATAACATTGGATGCAAAGCCCAGTAAGTCACTGTGTTGCTACTCTTCCCAAAATATGTGTTTCTTTATTACAAACCTAGCCGGTCTTCACTTTCTTCACTTTCCCTTTGACTTATTCTGTGGACCACTATTATAACTATTGATTTGCAACCACCTACATTTCTCCACTAATATCTACATTGTTAGTACTTAAAAACGCCTTCTGGATAAATCCAACTTTGTACTCATCCTGTGCCTGCATTTTCTTAGCTGAAAGTGCCTGGAATAAAATACACAATTATGTTATTGGATTTATGTATGAACCAACAGGACTCTGACAGACACCTAACAATACTGCTATTAATTTCTGGGGCAAATTACTCCCCCATTGTCTCAGCTACCAATTCCATACCTTTTTCTCTTTCCTACAACCTCTAGCCTGTATTGCCCCATCCTCATTATCACTTAAAGTTTATGTTTCCTACATCAGTACAAATAATAAAGCTTCCAGGCTCCCAAGTACACATCCACCCACTCCCATACATCTGTGCCCATATTCCTGCCTTGTCTTTTTTTCATGTTATCACAAAGAAACTATCCATATTATTATCTAGTGCCAACTGCTTGGATCTATCCCATTGCCTGATTTCTTTTCAAGAGCAACATTCTATCAGTTAGTCCCCTCTCTGTAATCATGAAACATTCTTTTTTACTGGATCACATCTATAAGCAAAAAGCACACTATTTTGACATCTAATAAAAAGATTCTTATCATGACACTTCTTTCTTCTCTAACTACCAAAAACGTCTGCTCCTCTTTCAAAAAAAAAAAAAAAAAAAGCCAAAATACTTGAAAATGTAGTCTATATACATTATCTGAATCCTTCCCACCCATTCCTTCCTTGTATGCATGTGTTCTCAGTCATGTCCAACTCTTTGCAACCTAATGGACTAGAGCCTGCCAAGCTCCTCTGTACATGGGATTCGCCAGGCAAGAATATTGTACTGTTAGAGTTGGCATTTCCTTCTCCAGGCCACTGGCTTCCTTAAATCCCTGCAAATGAGATTTTATTTCCACAATTCTATTGAATCATTCATTTATTCATTGAATATACTGATCTGTTGTTTCTTCTTCATTACCATCCAGTCCCATCACTTCATGGCAAATAGATGGAGGAAAAGTGGAAGCAATAACAGATTTTCTTTTCTTGGGCTCCAAAGTCACCACAGACAGTGACTGCAGCCACTAAATTAAAAGACACTTGCTCCTTGGAAGAAAAGCTATGACAAAACTAGACAGCATATTAAAAAGCAGAGACATCACTTTGCTGATAAAAGTCTGTATAGTCAAAGTTATGATTTTTCCAATAGTCATGTATGAATGTGAGAGTTAGACCATAAAGAAGACTGCACACTAAAGAATTAATGTTTTCAAACTGTGGTTCTGGAGAAGACTCTTGAGATACCATTGAACAGCAAGAAGATTAAACCAGTCAATCCTAAATAAAATTAATCCTGAATATTCATTGGAAGAACTGAAGCTGAAGCTACAATATTTTGGCCTCCTGATGCAAAGGCTGACTCACTGGAAAAGACCCTGATGCTGGGATAGATTGAGGGCAGGAGAAAGGAGTGACAGAAGAATGAGATAGCTGGATGGCATCACCAACTCAATGGACGTGAGTCTGAGCAAACTCCAGGAGATGGTGAAGAACTAGGAAGCCTGGAATGCTACAGTGCATGGGATTGCAAAGAGTCAGACAAAACTTAGCAACTGAATAACCATAAACATCACTCAATCCAGTGGTCAGTTCTCCATCCTTATATTACTGGATATATCAGAAATATCTGGCCCATCGAAATAACTCTCATCCTCTGAATGATTTCTCATTATTTAGAATTTTGGACACCATATTTTCTTGTTTCTCCTCTTACCATGTAAGCGAATCCTTTGTCATATCCCCTGTCAATTCATCTTCCATCAATTTGCCATCTGACAGAGTTTCCGGGTCTCAGTTCTCAATCCTCTTCTCTTTTCCATCTATATTCAGCCACTAAGGGGCCTTATCCAGTTCCCTGGTTTAACTAACATCTATATGCAGATGACACCACCCTTATGGCAGAGAGTAAAGAGGAACTAAAAAGCCTCTTGATGAAAGTGAAAGAGGAGAGTGAAAAAGTTGGCTTAAAGCTCAATATTCAGAAAACAAAGATCATGGCATCTTGTCCCATCACTTCATGGGAAATAGATGGAGAAACAGTGGAAACAGTGTCAGACTTTTATTTTGGGGGGCTCCAAAATCACTTCAGATGGTGACTGCAGCCATGAAATTAAAAGACATTTACTCCTTGGAAGAAAAGTTATGACCAATATAGATAGCATATTGAAAAGAAAAGACATTGCTTTGCCAACAAAGGTCCATCTAGTCAAGGCTATGGTTTTTCCAGTGGTCATGTATGGATGTGAGAGTTGGACTGTGAAGAAAGCTGAGCGCCAAAGAATTGATGCTTTTGGACTGTGGTGTTGGAGAAGACTCTTGAGAGTCCCTTGGACTGCAAGGAGATCCAACCAGTCCATTCTGAAGGAGATCAACCCTGGGATTTCTTTGGAAGGAATGATGCTGAAGTTGAAACTCCAGTACTTTGGCCACCTCATGCGAAGAGTTGACTCATTGGAAAAGACTCGGATGCTGGGAGGGATTGGGGGCAGGAGGAGAAGGGGACAACCGAGGATGAGATGGCTGGATGATATCACTGACTCAACAGATGTGAGTCTGAGTGAACTCCAGGAGTTGGTGATGGACAGGGAGGCCTGGCGCACAGCAACTCATGGGGTTACAAAGAGTCGGACATGATTGAGCAACTGAACTGAACTGAACTGAACTGATATGCAGATGACACATTTGCTTTTCAGCTTTTAACTCTACCCAGTACTCTGGCTTGGAGTCTGGACTAATATATCCAACAACTCACTTTAAACCTCCAGTCGAATTGCTGGTTTTGTTTTTCATTTATTGTTTAGTTGCTAAGTCATGTCCAACTCTTTGCAACCCTATGGACTGTAGACCACCAGGCTTCTCTGTTGGATGGATTTTACAGGAAAGAATCCTGGAGTGGATTGCCATTTCCTTCTCTAGGGGATCTTTCCAACCCAACAATCCAACCTACTTGTCTTGCCTCTCCTTTATTGCAGGGGGATTCTTTACCATTGAGCCACCAGGGAAGCTTGTCAAAAATCATCATTTCTAAAATGGGGTCCCTAATTTCCTCCCAAAAGACTTCATTTCCTACATTATTTATTGCTGATCTCAGTAAAAGCAATGTCATTTTTTTCCCAATTGGTCAGGGAAAGAACCTCGGAGTCATCCATAACTCCTCTTTTTACTCACACAGCTCATATCTGTCAGCAAGTCCTTTTGAGCTCAGCTTTCAAAATATATCCCATATCAGGCCACTTCTCCACACCTCTACAGATAACACTCTAGACAAAGGTGTCATTTGTCAGGATGAGCTCTTGCCTGGATTTTGTTAGCAGTCTCTAAATTGATCTATCTACTCCTTTTTCTATCCATAGTCTATGATTTACAGAACTGCAAGAATTACTCTTTTTAATACCCAAAACAAAGCATGTCATTCCTTTCCCCAAAATCCTCCATTGGCTCCTGTCTGACCAGGAGAAAAACCAACACCTTTGTTTCAGTTTGTAAGACCCTACTTGTCTTTTTTCCATCAAATCTATATCACCTCTTAGCTCCTTTATTATTCTCTCTGCTGTAGGCTCAGAGGATTTGATTCTTTCTTCAAATCCAGCAAACATACTTCTAGGTCATGATCTTGATCTTTTATTCGTGTCTGGACTGTTCCTCTTCACTCAAACAGCTAATAAATGGATCCTCACTTCAGGTCTCTTAATGAGAGTATCTATTCCTGGCTACTCTAGTAAACAGTAAATCCTCTGCCCAAGAGCCTGTTCTCTGCCTCTCATTCAGCTGTATTTTTCTCTATAATGGTTATATCTATCTGGTATACTATACATCTACTTGTTCACTTATCACTGTCTTCTCCCACTCAAATATAAGATTCAAAAGACCAGAAATTCTGTTTGGTCTCTTCTATCTCCCTAGTACCTACAATGTTATTGTTTAGTTACTTAGTCATGTCTGACTCTTTATGACCCCATGAAGCCCACCAGGCTTCTCTGTCCATGGGATTTCCCAGGCAAGAGTATTGGAGTGGGTTGTCATTTCCTTTTCCAGGGATCTTCCTGACACAGAGATTGAACTCAAGCATCTTCTGCACTGGCGGGCCGATTCTTTACCACTGAGTTACAGTTTTCATTTGGAATCAACACTTCATTTTTAGTCCTTGCAGGTTGAGTAAGTACCTGGGAAGTAAGTGGGTTAGTTTATGACACTGACCATAGTGGTTCTGGAGAAGGAAATAGCAATCCCCTCCAGTATTCTTGCCTGGAGAATCCCATGGACAGAAGAGCCTGGTGGGCTTCAGACTATGAGATCTTAAGAGTCGGACAAGACTTAGCAACTAAACCACCAATCACAGTGGTTAGCATAGCTGCAGACATGTGACTGGAGATAATTCAATATGAAAAGCAGGTTTGTGGTGGCTACTACAGAAGAGGGCCTTTCTCTTCCCCTGGACTTGGGAATGAGAGCAGAAAGACTTCAACTTCTAATGTTAGAGTCCACCTCCAGAAGCCTGCAAAAGGAGTTAGCATATGAATAAGAATGGGATAAAACCAAGGAATGGATATAAATGGATAGTGTAAGGACCTAATTAAAATTTTTTTCATATGTACATCTAGGAGCAGCTAGATAGCTTTGACATTTATTATCAAGGTTTTATTGACAATCTACTGTGAACCAGATATTTGTTTAGGCACTGGAAATACTAATGAATAATGTATAATGCTTTAAGATTTATATATCCTACATGAAAAAAAAGACTTACAAGTAAAGAGAAAACTACAGCTAAGTGTTTAAATGCTGTGAAAACAGAAATTTCATGTTATCAGAGAAGTACATTTAAAGACTACCTAATTTAATTTAGGGTATATCTGCTGCAATGTTGATTATTGAAAGTGATTTTTAAAAAACCATTTGTGATTTTAAAAAACACAATGAATGTGTTTTTACAATAAATATTATGAGAAGTAGAAATGAATGTATTTGTGTTCCTTTTCCCCTAGCCATACACATACCTTATTTCAGTTTCTTCCATGTACAGGTTGTATACTAGACAAAGTAAGCTCCGAAGTCACATGTGAAAATTCTGAACACCACTCTACCAGAAGACAACTATCAAGTGGACTATTTTCCTTGTTTCTGAGTTATTCACCATAAGAGGGATGTACACACACCAGACTGTGTTTAGAGGCAAGTAATGAATCTGGTACTCACTTAACTTATGTTATATCAGGTAATATGCATTCATGTGTTCATTAATTCAATAAATAGTTATTTAATTAGCTTTTTTATGGAAAAAAGTTATAGGCTGAATTGTATCCTCCCAAATTTTACATGTAATAAGCAAATGTATATTTAAAAACTGTACATAAAGAATATATTATTAACCTGAAAAAGCATGGACTTCACCTTTTGAAGCTTATCATCTAAGTATCAAGAAATATAAATACACAAGTAATCATACAATTACATAGTTAAAAACTCAGAAAGTGCTAAGAGGGAAAAATCCAGGAAGCTATGAGGATCCATAGTAAGGGAACCTGACCTGACCTGGGAAATTAACACTGAGAAAGCTATATTGTCACTGAGAATTTTAAAATGACTAGGAGCTAACTAGATGAATTAGGTGCCAGGGGCCTTGAAAGATGAAGGAACATCTTATGGAAAGACATTACTCTAGGATGCAGCCAGATTCACTGGAAAAATTAAATAAAGGCACATGTGGCTTTTGAATTCTTCCCAGGTGGTGTTAGTGGTAAAGAACCCACCTGCCAATACAGGAGATGTAACAGTCACTACTTTATAAGAGACTTTCTTTAGTTTTCAGTTTATCTGCTAAAGTAACTGACATCTGTAGGATAAGGAAGATCATAGCATCTGTGTTAACAAGAAAAAAACTAATAAAATATAAAACACACTTTTCTACAATGCTATTAAAGAGTAGTTGATTCAAAGTCCATAAATAATATCAAAGAAAGATGAAATATTCATAGGTGGGCCTTTGCAGATGCTTCAGTGCCTAGAGATAAGTGTCTGATATGAGTGCAGATGTGCAGAGGAGAGGCATACCTTAGATGGAAAGATTTTACAAGGAAAAATTAGATGAATTTTAAATAACAGTATGGGTAGCAATATACAATGTTATCTGGAAAAGACCCAAATGCAAGAATAAATATTTTATCTTAACAATCCTCTTCTCTAGAAATGTTGATAAGGGAAGGGCATAAAAAGTGTCAACACTAGCAATGGGTTGAAAATAGTGTTTGTAAAATACCACCACATGCAGATTCTAGGACTTGCTGAAGCATAACACAAAAATCAAACCAAATTCAACTAAGGCTGGAACCCAAATCAATCCCAGCCCAAATCCTGGAAAGACGAAAGGATAGCCTTCTGTGGCTACTGCTATAAAATTTGGGAGTTAGGCTAAAGGGCAAATTACAGTCTCCACAATCCCATCTGAAACCAGTGGTGAACACAATCTAATGAAAATGTTTTGAGTGGTGAGAGATTTTTAGGTCAGTGAAAATATTCTGTATGATGCTATAATGATAGATTCAAGTCATTATGGTGCTTTATCCAGCACCATAGACTGTACAACACCAAGAACCCTAAGGTAAACTATGCATGTTAGATATGTGAAGTATGGACTTTGGGTGGCTTTGATATGTCAATGTCATTTTATCAGTTGTAACAAATATACCACTCTGCTGGGAGCTATTAATTATAAAGGAGTTTATGCATTGTGTGGAGGTAAGGGATATATGGAAAAATCTCTGTACCTTCCTCTAAACTTTGCTGTGAATCTAAAAGTGCTGTTAGAAATTTCTTTTTTAAAAGTTCAGTTCAGGTCATGTTGGAACCAGAGAGCAGCCCCTCAACTTAGGTGTGCAGTGAAAGAAAGGAATTGTGCACTTTGAAAGTTTGAGATAAAGATATAAAAATTTTAAGTCCATTTTTCTTTTAGACATTCCACATGTCATATTGTCATGTGAAGAGATATGAAGAAGTAAGAAAATGTGACTCATTATCAAGAAGAAAATTAATCAACAGAAACAAAATCACAAATAGTTCAAATGACATAGTTAATCATCAGGAACTTTAAGATAAATATTATAAAACTGTTAAAACGTGCATAGTATAAGATGGAAAGAATGGCTGAAGATATGAGTGCTTCTAGAAGAACAGCGGATAATAGAGAATCAAACTGATATTTTTGTACTGAAAATATAGTATAAGAAGGCTTCCCTGGTAGTTTAGCAGTAAAGGTTCCGCCTGCAATGCAGGAGACCCAGGTTTGATCCCTAGATCTGGAAAATCTCCTGGAGAAGAAAATGGCAACCCACTCCAGAATTATTGCCTAGAGAACCCCATGGACAGAAGAACGTGGAGGGCTACAGTCCATGAGATCACAAAAAGTCAGAAGTGACCCAGTGACTAAACAACAACAAAACAGAGTAAGAAATGAAAATTTATTAGAGTATTTTAACATCAGATAGAAGAAAAGCAGAAGAAACCATTGGTGAACGTAAAGATATGTCAATAGTAATTATCCAAACAAAAGTACACAAGGAATATAAGATTGGGAAAAAGATGATCAATGGATCAGCATCCTATAGGAAAATATTAAATTAGTAAACATATATGTTATTTGAATCCTATATGAGAAGATATAAAGAATTAGGCAGAAAAAATATTTAAAGAAACAATAGCAAAACACTTTTAAAGTTTAATTACAAATCTCATCTTCAAGCCTAAGAACTAAAGACATTAAGACATAATTCACAGATGACATGAGAGGGTATATAGAAAATGCAAAGAATTTTTAAAAAAATATTAGAAGTTACAAATGCATTTATCAAGTTTGCAGTATATGATATAAAAATCAGTTGTTTTATACACTATCAACAGAAAAATGAAAACTGAAATATAAAATACCATTTAGAATAGCATCAAAAGTATAATATGCTTTGCCAAAAATTTAAAGAAACAAAACTAAAATCTCTACAATGGGAACTACAAAACAGTGCTGATATAAGCTTAAAGACATATAACTAAGTGAACAGATACACTGACTTCATAGTTTGGAAAACTTAATGTTGTTAACATGGAAATTTCCTGCAAATTGATCTATACATTTATGCATTTTCTGTCAAGGCTTTTATAGTAGAACTTGATCAGACAATTTTAACAATTGCATGGATGTGCAAAGAATTCAAAATAGCCAAAAACAATATGGAAAACAAAGAATATGGTTGAGAGACTTGTACTGCTAGATTTCATGACTTAAAGTTGTATGAAATTTAGAAATGGTGACATTGATGTAAAACTTAAAACTCATTCAAACAATATGGTATTGGACTTTCACATTCTGTAAAGATGGAGTAACAGATACCAGATTTACTACTCTACTAAAAACTAATTTAAAACTAGGGGCAAATTATATGTAACATAACTTTGGTTTTATTCTTATCTGGCTGTGCCACCAGGGAACGCCTTACAATATCAGTGTTAAATGCATGGGACATTGCTTATTGCCCATTGAGAGACAGTAAAAACTGAATTAAGCTTTACTATTGTCCCAGCTTAGTACTCATCCAGGCTACAGTACAGTGAGGAGGAACCCAATGGAAACTGATAGTCTCCCTGAGTTGAAGAAACAACTGGGAGACCAGGAAAGCCAACATAGCTAGTTTTCAGAACATTGTAAGGAGGAGAAAAATACTCGCATATGTGGAGGGATCCATAAGTCTACAGCAAGTCATCCTTCAGTCTTTGGCTAATGATTACCAAATGCATATGAGGCCAGGAAAAGGAAAGCCCTAAGAATCAAAGGGAGTGATACCTGAAGCTCACACAAAGCAGAGACTAGTCCCTTTCCCGCCAGCCATACTGGAAAACCTTATAATTCACGGCATGAAGCACAGAACACACAGAATAGTAGTGTGACCTCAATAATGGACAAAATTAAACCTAGAATAAATGTTGCTCTGGTCCTACAGAACAAAGCTTGAAAGCAAGACCTGACAGGATCAAATGACTTCCATGCAATTTAAATGCACCCCAGAAAAAACACATCCCAAGACTATTAAAGCAATGTAAAATATCCAGCACCCAAAAATGTAAACATCAAAATATCTACCATGTAATAAGATATTAAGTAGACAAACAAAAGAGGACGAAAATACAACCCATGCCAAAGAGAAAAATGAGTCACTCCAAACTGACCACAAGATGATATAAATGCTTGAATTGATAAACAAGGACATTAAAGTTGTTACTTTAACTGTATTCTATATATTCAGGAAACCAGAAGAAAATTGAGAATGTTAAGTGGAAAACTGAATGATCTAGAAATTTAAAACTATGATGTTTAAGATTTTTAAGAAATCCACTGGATAGGATTAATAGCAGATCAGATATTGTACAAGAAATGATGAGTGAATTTAAGGCCAAAGTCACAGAAACTGTCCAAAATAAATTACAGAAAAAAAAATAATATTTAAAAAAAGGAATAGAGTGTCAGTAATCTGTAGGACAATTTTAAGCAGCCTAGTATATGTATAATTAAAGTCTCTGAAGTGGAATAAAGAAGCAAGGGGCAAAAAGAAGTTCAAATTTTCTAAATTTAATGAAAAATGTAACCTTTTAGATCTATGAAGCCCAATGGAATCTGTGCATAATAAACATAAATTAAACTTCATCAAGTTATATCATAATTAAGTAATTAAGAAGATTAACAGTAGTGATTAAAAAAAAAAGAGCTTTAAACTCAGCATGTGAAAAATGACACATTATTTAGGGAAGAACAACAAGACTTCTCACTAGGAAAAAAAAAAAAAACAGTGCAAGCTGGATAATGGAGAAAAACTTTTAAAATACTGGGAAAAAAATTTTTAGCTTAACTATGCCTAGCAAAAATATCTCTCAGCAACAAAATAAACAAACATTTTCTCAGGCATGCAAAAGTAGAAATAATTCATAACCAGACTTGCATGATATGAAATGTGAAAGAAAGTTCTTCAGGCAGAAACAATGTATCAGATTGATTTATCCAAGGGAACAGAGAGGCTGAGAAATGAGTATCCATGTGGTGCTATGTAAAAGAGGTATTTTTAAATATAATTTAAAGAAAGATTAAAGATGTTGAGCTGTTTACAGCAAAATGAATATCAGTGCATTGTAGGGTTTATACCACTTGCAGAAGTAAAAATGATAATAACACAAAAGCCAGGAGAAGACAAGTGAAAGACACTGGTAAAATATTCTTTTGCTTTCTGTGCAATAATAAAATATCAATTGGAGGCAGCTATAAATTACAATGAACTTTATAAGCTAAAAATGCATATCAAAAACCCTAGTACAAACACTGACACAAAAGTGTACATGTAATAAAGCTAAAAATAAGATAAAATTGAATCATGCAAAACTTGTTATGAATTCAAAAGAAAGAAAAAAAAGTAGCAGAAAAATCAACTACAACAAAAAGGGAAACAAATGGAAAAATGATGAATTCATACCCCAAAATACATTTAAATGTAAATGGTTTGAACATTCAAATTGAAAGGCAAAATATTTCAGAACAGATATAAGAACAAGATCCAATTATATGCTATATATTATCTACAAAAAACCTACATTGAATATAGATGCTGATAAGTTAAGAGTAAAAGGATAGGACACCAAATTAGATAACTTATACAAAATATAAAATCCCTAGAAAGGACACCAATAAAACTAACTCAAAAAGAAATCATCCTGGATAGGCCTTAGAGCTAGCATACAATTAGTAATTTTAAAGCTTTTAACAGAGTAAATCCCCGACTCAGATAGCTTCACTGATGAATTCTACAAAATATGTAAAGAGTAACACTTATCCACCACAAATTCATATCAAGAAATAAAAGAAAAGGGGATACTTTCCACTTTATTATATGCTGGCAGTATACTCTGATATCAAGACAATGACATCCTAAGAAAACTAGAAACTAATTCCCTTATGAACACAAACATAAAATTCTCAAAAAGTAGCAAATCAAATCTGCTGCTGCTGCTGCTGCTAAGTAGCATCTGGCAATATATAAAAAAGTATTATAAAAGAGCAACCAGAATGTATCCCAGGAATGCAAAGTTGCAAAAAAAAAAAAAAATCAAATTAATACACCTCATTCATGAAATAAGGAATAAAACCCATATAATCATCTCAATTAATGCAGAAAAAAAGCTACTTGATAAGACTTCCTATGATAAAAATAATCAACAAACCAGTAATAAAAGGAAACTCTCTGACCTAAGGAAAATATGAGGTACAAAATCCTACAGCTAACAGCATAATTAATGTGAAAAAACTGAGTGCATTTTCCTTAAGATTAGAAGGAAGGTAAAAAGACAATTATTGCCACTTCCATTCAACACTATACTGAAGAGTCTAACCAAGGCAATTAAGCAAAATAAATATTAAAGGCATCCATATTGGAAACAAAGAGGTATAACTATCTCTGCTTGCAGATGACAAGTACTTGTATATAAAAAACCGTAAGGACTCCACATGAAAGCTCCTTGAACTTATATATGAATGCAGTCAGATTGCCTGGGCTTCCTTGGTGGCTCAGTGGTAAAGAATCCACCTGCCAATGCAGGAGATTCAAGTTCAATTCCTGGGGCATGAAGATCCCCTAGAAAAGGAAATGGCAACCCACCCAGCATTCTTGCCTGGGAAATCCCATGAACAGAGGAGCCTGGCAGGCTATAGTCCGTGGGGTAGCCAAAGAATCAGACACGACTTAGCAATTAAAACAACAACAAGCAGTCAGATTACAGAAAACAAGATCAATTTAAAGATTGTTTCTATTCATTAGCAATGAACAATGCAAAAATGAAATTAGGAAAACAATTTCATTTGCCGTAGAATCAATAACAAAATAATAGATTGAACAAAAATGAATTTATCCCTCGAGAACTAGAAAACAGTTATTGAAAGACATTAAAGAAGAACCAAATAAATGAAGACAGCACATAGTCAGAGATCAAAAGACTTAATACTGTTAAGATAGCAATACTGCCAAAATTGATCTACATATTCAAAGCAATTCTTGTCACAGTTCCATCCAGCTATTTTGCAGAAAATGACAAGCTAATCCTGAAATGTATATGGAAATTCTAGGGGCCCAGAATAGCCAAAACAATCTTTGAACAAAGTTGGAGGACTTATACTTTCAGATTTCAAATATTACTACAAAGCTACAGTAATCAACATATTATAGTACTAGAATAAAGGTAAATGCGTGCATGCCAAGTCCCTTCAGTTGTGTCCATCTCTTTGTGACCCTATGGACTGTAGCCCATCAGGCTTCTCAGTTCATGGGATTCTCCAGGCAAGAATATTGGAGTGGGTTGTCATGCCCTCCTCTAGGGGATCTTCCCAATTCAGGGATCAAACCTACATCTGTTAGAGTTGGGAAGCAATAAGGAGCGAAGTAGTGATACATGCTAGGATGAATGCCAAAAACATTATGCTATGTGAAAGAAGCTGCTGCTGCTGCTGCTAAGTCGCTTCAGTCGTGTCCGACTCTGTGCGACCCCATAGGTGGCAGCCCATCAGGCTCCCCCATCCCTGGGATTCTCCAGGCAAGAACACTGAAGTGGGTTGCCATTTCCTTCTCCAGTGAGAGAAGCTAGTCAGTCACAAAAGACCACATGCAATATGATTCTATGCTATAAAATATTTGGCATAAGTATATCTATAGAAAAAGAAAGCAAGATGACCTGCCTAGTACTCTGAGATGGAGAACTGGGAAAAACCTGAGAGTGCCTGTGGCTGGCTTTAGTTTCTTTCCAGGATAATGGAAATGTTCTAAATTAAGTGAACTTCTATCTCAACAAAGCTGTTTGTCTCCATGACGATACTAAGTTATTACATAGTGTTCATGGTCAAGATAACAAGTCTCCCATAGGAGGAAACAAGGGAGTGGCTAGAAGGGACACAGGAGAGTTGGTGTATTAAAAATGCCCTAATTCTTGGCCAAGTGATGTTTACATGAGTGTTCACTTTGTTATCATTTACCGAGCCTCACATTTAGGATTTATACATTTCCTAGGTCTATGTTACACCTCAAAATAAAAAGTCTAAATTTTTAATAGTGATAAATGTGTTTCTACCCATGACATGAAGTAATGATAGCTTGGAAGCATTTACACTGTAAAACTCTTCTAATAATGATAAAAAGAAGTAAAAAGATAACATGAAATATTTGAAAAGTTAAAAATCCAACAAGAATTGGACATGTATTGAAAAGGAAAAGAAAGTGTGGTATTAAGAATTACATTTCCCTTTCTTGCTGTTAGACAGCTTGTCTTTTTGACAGCAAGCAGACTGGAGTTAAGTGGGTGACAATGCATATGTGTTTCAATAGACTAGATCCGAGATGCTTTACCACCCAATTGAAATGTCAAATAAAATCTTTACATATATGTTGGAGCTAGAGGAGATATTCAATTTGAACATTCTGCTGGATTTTCCCAGTTATGTTTCTAGACCTACCTTACATTTTCCAGTCTTTCCATACGTTTTCTTTTTTGCTGTTTTTGTTTGTTTGTTTGTTTCATGCGATGCATCATCCCTCACCAGCTGGGCAGCAAGTTGCCTTGGCTGAGTTTGTCCAGTGGAAGATAACAACAGAAGATGGAAGGAAAGTACAATTCACACCTAGAGACAGTAAAGCTCCCACCCTCCGCCAGCTCTGGGGTGCTTTACCAGCTCTTTCTGATTTTGGTTCCTCTTATTCCTTGCACTTCTATAAATAGCTTTTTATTAAATTCTACTTAATCAGACCATTTGAATGTACCATCTGTTTCCTGTCAGGATCTTCAGTAATTCAGTAATTGGCACAAGAAGTGGCCCCAGGAAACACCCTTAAAATAGGTTCCTGGAATGGGTAGGTAGAGGATTTGAGAATCTCACAGATAACTTCTTCGCTGCAGGAAATGGGACACTGATAATCTCTGGCGTGCTGTGACATTGTGATTAGCCGAATAATCACTGGTGGTGGCATAAGATGAAGTACAGATGCAATGAAGGCGTTGGGAGATCAAGTGTCTGTGGCACTTAGTCACTATGGCAACAGTGGTTATTACAAAGATTGTAGCAAGAGAAAGGGACCAAAAATAATGAAGGTCTGCTTCAGAACATGAATGAAAAATCAGAAAGCTTCTATGGAAACCTAAAAGAATCTCTTGTGTGTCCAGTAGCCAAAGGGAAGGTATGAATGAGAACCAAGCCCAAGGACTGGATGTAATTGTCCAGTGGTTAAAGCCCACTAAATGAAAAACCCAGCCGTATGTTATGCTAAGATAAGAGTACTCATGGAAAAGAGTAAGACCCAAGGACCTTTGGGCAAATATAGGCAAAAGACAAGAATTTTGAATCTGCAAATTCTAGGTGTACTCAGCTGAGATTTTAAAGGTGATGACTTGGGGTTTAAGTACCCAAAGAAGGATGTTCACATCCAAAAGTCTTGCTAATTGAAGTTTGGGTTCAACATTGGCTTACAGTTAATGAGGAGGCAATGCTAGAAATTCTCTGACATAGGGCAGTGGCTCTCAACCTTTGATGTACATTAGAATCACCAAAGAAGCATTAAAAGAATTAATCTCTTGGTCCCACCCAGATGGAGCCTGATTTTAACATTCTGGGATATATCCTGGACATTAGGTTTTCTGAAACTCTCCAGGTAATTTTAATGTGCAACCTGAGTGGAAAATCACTGATGATGAAGAAAGAATCTGAGGTTAAGGGTTATGGGACTATTAGAGCAGATTTATTATGTGTAACCACCTCAATTCCCCTCTGCCAAATACCCTGAAAGAGCCTAGAGGACACTCTGCTTACCAAAGCAATTTTGAAACTCTCTGTGTGTTTGAGTGTGTACTATGGGCCAAAGATGACTGATGGTGGAAGATGCTGCAATACAACCTGTTCAATATTACAGTAGAAAAAATGACCTGCCAGTGTAGTAGAGATCAGATAAAAGAGATTAACCATCAGAAACAAGGTTTTTAAAATCACATTAATAGGGCAAGTGTTGAATTGATCATAGTGTTCTGACCTGCATTAATCAGTGTCCGTGGCTTTTTAACCACTGGGTCCCTCAGAATGAAATAAATGAACAGACTAGTGAGGTATGGCTTAATATATAAAAACAGAAAATTTCTGGGTCTTGAAAATCTAATTTTCAAATCTTTTAGGTGTTGGAAATCAAATTCATGTCATCATAATGGGAATCCATAGCTTCTTATCCAGTTCCAAGGTCTAAGTCAATACACATGATGCCTAAAGCACCTTTGCTGATGTGAAAGTTGGTTCCCTTTGAGAAAGGATTAGCAATGTAGCCATTGAGGAATATCAGGTATTCCCCAAACCTTCTCTTCATGACTTCTAGCTGTTAAGCAGGTTATGCAATGGTGAAAGGGAAACACTCAGAACTTCTAGGGGTAGGTATTATTAAGTAAAGGCTCAGAATTGCTATTAATCCCTAGAAACTCTAAATGTATCCTGGTACCCTGAAAGTGAAAGTGAAGTTGCTCAGTCGTGTTTGACTCTTTGCGACCCCATGGACTGTAGCCTACCATGTTCCTCCTTCCATGGGGTTTTCCAGGCAAGAGTACTGGATTGGGTTGCCATTTCCTGGTACCTTACTGGCAGGCATTTATTGAGGTGAGATTACAGATGTAATCCTGACTTGACTCATCTCAGAGTGAGCCTAAGGGGACCACTGACCTATCCTAAGGGTTATTTGTGAGTTATTTACATTAGGATGAAGCAAGTGAAAGCTTCTAGTTATTCATCTATTGCCAAGACAGCAAATCAAAAACAATGCTCCATCACTAGGGGTAATGCAGAACAGTATCACCATTATGTTTTAGAAGGATTTGTGTAGTAAGGGTGCAGGAATTCTTAATACATGCCCAGTTATATCACATTTTTTGCTGATGGAAACCCAGCCTAGAAGATTGACTGTGGATCATTACAAAGAAAATCAGGCGTTAATTCCTATAGCAACTCTGTTTTCAGATATAACATCTTTACTGGAGAAAATCAATGTGACCCCTGTCACTTGGATGGTTTAAAGTGTAGTTCTTAGATCAGCAGCATCAGTATCACCTACAAACTCATTAAATATGCACATTCTTGAATCCCATTCCCCATAGACTAAGTCAGAAACTCTAGAAGTGGGGCCCCCAAATCTGTTTTTTCAAGTCTTTAAGATGATTCTTTTGCATTTTCCTGTTAGAGAAACACTGACTTAGATAATTTTCCCCCAATTCTTATCATGAAAAACACTCATAAGCAATTTGCCTTCATAAAGCAAGGATAGAAGCTCATATACACTGTCTAGTCAAGTTTCATACTGCCTTTCATAATATAAACTTAGAAGAACTTAATCATTTTCTGTCCCCTAAAACTGATGGCCTTATGTTAATTGGGTCTATAAGTAGAAAGTGGCATATACTAGATGCCTTATTCAGACATATGTGTACCAAAGGTTGAAAGATAAACCTTGTAAAATCTCAAGAGCCTATGTCTATCATACTGATAGATCTATAAAGTTTTAATGGTCTGAGAGAGCACAGGATATTTCATCTAAAGTGAAATATAAATTACTGAAACATGTACCACCTACTTTTAATAGGCACAAAACTGGTTGAGCCTTTTAAATTATGAAAGTAAAATATACTGCATTTAGGTATGATGTGACTAATTCACTGGCTAATTCATGATATGTCCAAGACATCAGACTGGAGCCTGAATAAAATCAGTAGGTCTACGCTGCAGTGCATACTGCCACAATTTGGGGTCCTATGCCAGCAAAGGACTGATGCTGAAGCTGAAACTCCAATACTTTGGCCACCTGCTGCGAAGAGCTGACTCATTGGAAAAGACCCTGATGCTGAGAAAGATTGAGGGCAGGAAGAGAAGGGGACGGCAGAGGATGACATGGTTGGATGGCATCACCGACTCAATGGACGTGAGTCTGGGTAAACTCTGGGAGTTTGTGATGGGCAGGGAGGCCTGGTGTGCTGCAGTTCATGGGGTCACAAAGAGTCATACACAACTGAGTGACAACTGAATTGAACTGATGCCAGCACAAGAAGTTGTTTGATACAAAGAAGTTTCACGGAACTTCTGGAAAAATCTCAAAAAAGAACATGATTGTGCCCAATTCTGTAGTTTTGTTATACAACCATTTATACTTTTCTGCCAAATATTCACATGCATTTGAATATCAATTTCACACTGGCAGTTGGGCTGTTTTTAATATTGAATATCTGATCACAGGTCTATGAGAACTAAACTTCTCATTGTTAATTGATTGTTATCTCATTCAATTGAAATTAGATGTTAAAGATTAACAGAGACTAGATTTACCTTCACATCTAAAATCAGTGAAAAGCTGACTGAAAACATACCCAGCAACAGTTTTCAAAATATTGCCCATCAGCAATGAAAGATGGTCATCCTTAAAAGAGGAGGAACAAATGGCAGTAGAATTTCTGCACTGCCCAGAGATCCCCTTGACTTGAACAAGACAGTAAATTTAAAGCCAGCCATACAAGTAATCAAATCAAATGTAAATGGTCTAAACACTCCAAATAAAACAGAGATTGTCAGATTGTTTTTAAAAAATTTAAACCATATGTTGCCTTCAAGAAACATATTTTAAATATAAAGCAACAATGAGAATCAAGAAAAAATACATTAATAGATATGCTACATTAACAACTTTTTAAAGGTGGTTTGGATACATTTATATTAGATATAGTAAATTATAATAGTAAAAATAGTAAAGAATATAGCCAAGGATAAAGGGAGTTCATCTAACAAAGAAGTTAATTCATCCATAGGACATGTAACAGCTCCACTAATTATAACAGCTTTTAGTACAACTTCCAGGAGAAATAGATAAATCCACACTCAGAGTTGGATTTTAGCTCTTATTAAAAGGAATACTTCTCCAATAACAAATAGAATGGACAGAAAAACAGTAAAGATATAGAATAACCAATTTTATTTAAATGACATTGATAGCTCTTTCAATCTAAAGAGAGTAGAATAAACATTGTATTAAAATACACAGAAAACAGGAGAGAAGGAAAAAAGATGGCGGAGGAATAGGAGGGGAGAACACTTTCTCCCTCACTACTTCATCAAAAGAACATTTCAACGCTGAGTAAATTCCACAAAACAACTTCTGACTACTGGCAGAGGACATCAGGCATCCAGCAAAGCAGATCATTGGCTTCAAAACCAGTAACTCAGCGATCCTCTAGGGACGACCCTCAAAGTGGAGAAACCTATCATCATTAACCTAGATGTTTTAACATTAGTGCTGAATAGATGGAGAAACCATGAGGCTATTGTAAAAATAAATCTGAAAACCAGAATCAGGAGGCGAAAGTCCAAATCCTGAGATCATCAAAGAATTCCTAAATACAGGGAACATTATCCAATAAGAGCTCGTCAAACGCCTTCATGCCTATACTGAAACTGAGCACCTCCCAAGGGCCAACAAGTTCCAGAGCAAGACATACCACGTAAATTCTCCAGCAACACAAGAACAAGCCCCTGAGCTTCAATACACAGGCAGCTCAAAATACTCCAAAACCATTGATGTCTCATAACCCATTACTTCACACTTCACCGCACTCCAGAGAGAGGAAATCCAGCTCCACCCACCAGAACTTCAACACAAGCCTCCCTAATCAAGAAAGTTTCACAAGCCACTGATATAACCCCAAACACAGAAAGGAAGCTCTATAATAAAGAGAATTCCACAAATTCCCAGAATATAGAAAAGCCACCCCAAACACAGCAATATAACCAAAATGAAGAGACAGAGGAATACCCAGCAGGTAAAGGAACAGGAGACATGCCCACCAAACCAAACAAAAGAGGAAGAGATAGGAAATCTACCTGAGAAAGAATTCCGATTACTGATAGTGAAAATGATCCAAAATCTTGAAATCAAAATGGAATCACAGATAAATAGCCTGGGGTCAAAGTTTGAGACGATGCAAGAAAGGTTTAACAAGGACCTAGAAGAAATAAAAAGAGTCAACATATAATGAATAATGCAATAAATGAGATCAGAAACACTCTGGAGGCAACAAATAGTAGAATATCAGAGGCAGAAGATAGGATTAGTGAAATAGAAGATAGAATGGTAGAAATAAATGAATCAGAGAGGGAAAAAGAAAGACGAATTAAAAGAAATGAGGACAACCTCAGAGACCTCTAAGACAATGTGAAAGGCTCCAACATTCGAATTATAGGAGTCCCAGAAGAAGAAGACAAACAGAAAGACCATGAGAAAATACTTGAGGAGATAATAGTTGAAAACTTCCCTAAAATGGACAAGGAAATAACCACCCAAGTCCAAGAAACCCAGAGAGTGCCAAACAGGATAAATCCAAGGTGGAACACCCCAAGACATATACTAATCAAACTAACAAAGACCAGACACAAAGAACAAATATTAAAAGCAGCAAGGGAAAAACAACAAATAACACACAAGGGGATCCCCATAAGAATAACTGCAGATCTTTCAATAGAAACTCTTCAGGCCAGGAGGGAATGGCAAGACATACTTAAAGTGATGAAAGATAATAACCTTCAGCCAAGACTACTGTACCCAGCAAGGATCTCATTAAAATATGAAGGAGAAATCAAAAGCTTTCCAGACAAGCAAAAGCTGAGAGAATTCAGCACCACCAAACCAGCTCTCCAACAAATACTAAAGGATAGACTTTAGACAGGAAATACAAAAAGGACGTATAAACCCGAACCCAAAACAATAAAGTAAATGGCAACAGGAGCATACTTATCAATAATTACCTTAAATGTAAATGGGTTGAATGCCCCAACCGAAAGGCAAAGACTGGCTGAATGGATACAAAAACAAGATCCCTATATATGCTGCTTACAAGAGACCCACCTCAAAACAACGGACACATACAGACTGAAAGTGAAGGGCTGGAAAAAGATATTCCATGCAAATAAAGACCAAAAGAAAGCAGGAGTAGCAATACTCATATCCGATAAAATAGACTTTAAAACAAAGGCTGTGAAAAGGGACAAAGAAGGCCACTACATAATGATTAAAGGATCAACCCAAGAAGAAGATATAACAATTATAAATATATATGCACCCAACATGGGAGCACCACAATCTATAAGATAAATGCTAACAAGCATGAAAGGGGAAATTAACAATAACACAATAATAGTGGGAGACTTTAATATCCCACTCACACCTATGGACAGATCAACTAAACAGAAAATTAACAAAGAAACGCAAACTTTAAACGATACAATAGACCAGTTAGACCTAATTGATATCCATAGGACATTTCACCCCAAAACAATGAATTTCACCTTTTACTCAAGTGCACACGGAACCTTTTCCAGGATAGATCACATCCTGGGTCATAAATCTAACCACGATAAATTCAAAAAAATCAAAATTATTCCAAGCATCTTCTCTGACCATAATGCACTAAGGTTAGATCTCAATTATAGGAGAAAAACTATTAAAAATGCCAACATTTGGAGGCTGAACAACACCCTTCTGAATAATCAACAAATCACAGAAGAAATCAAAATATGCATCGAAACGAATGAAAATGAAAACACAACTACACAGAACCTGTGGGACACTATAAAAGCAGTCCTAAGAGGAAAGTTCATAGCAATACAGGCATACCACAAGAAACAAGAAAAAGTCAAATAAATAACCTAACTCTACACCGAAAGCAACTAGAAAAGGAAGAAATAGAGAACCCCAGAGTTAGTAGAAGGAAAGAAATCCTAAAAATTAGGGCAGAAATAAATGCAAAAGAAACAAAAGAGACCATAGCAAAAATCAACAAAGCAAAAAGCTGGTTCTTTGAAAGGATAAATAAAATTGACAAACCATTAGCCAGACTCATCAAGAAACAAAGAGAAAAAAATCAAATCAACAAAATTAGAAATGAAAATGGAGAAATCACGACAGACAACTCAGAAATACAAAGAATCATAAGAGACTACTATCAGCAATTATATGCCAATAAAATGGACAACTTGGAAGAAATGGACAAATTCTTAGAAAAGTACAACTTTCCAAAACTGAACCAGGAAGAAATAGAAAATCTTAACAGACCCATCACAAACATGGAAATTGAAACTGTAATCAGAAATCTTCCAGCAAACAAAAGCCCAGGTCCAGACGGCTTCACAGCTGAATTCTACCAAAAATTTCGAGAAGAGCTAACACCTATCTTACTGAAACTATTCCAGAAAATTGGAGAGGAAGGTAAACTTCCAAACTCATTCTATGAGGCCACCATCACCCTAATACCAAAACCTGACAAAGACACCACAAAAAAGAAAACTACAGGCCAATATCACTGATGAACATAGATGCAAAAATCCTCAACAAAATCCTGGCAATCAGAATCCAGCAACACATTAAAAAGATCATACACCATGACCAAGTGGGCTTTATCCCAGGGATGCAAGGATTCTTCACTATCCACAAGTCAATCAATGTAATTCATCACATTAACAAACTGAGAAATAAAAATCATATGACTATCTCAATAGATGCAGAAAAAGCCTTTGACAAAATTCAACATCCATTTAAGATAAAAACTCTCCAGAGAGCAGGAATAGAAGGAACGTACCTCAACATAATAAAAGCTATATATGACAAACCCACAGCTAACATTATCCTCAATGGTGAAAAATTGAAAGCATTCCTCCTAAAGTCAGGAACAAGACAAGGGTGTCCACTTTCACCACTACTCTTCAACATCGTACTGGAAGTTTTGGCCACAGCAATCAGAGCAGAAAAAGAAATACAAGGAATCCGAATTGGAAAAGAAAAAGTACAACTCTCACTGTTTGCAGATGACATGATCCTCTACATAGAAAATCCTAAAGACTCGACCAGAAAACTACTAGAGCTAATCAATGAATATAGTAAAGTTGCAGGATATAAAATCAACACTCAGAAATCCCTTGCATTCCTATACACTAATAATGAGAAAGTAGAAAAAGAAGTTAAGGAAACAATTCCATTCACCATTGCAACGAAAAGAATAAAATACTTAGGAATATTCCTACCTAAAGAAACTAAAGACCTATAGATCGAAAACTATAAAACACTGATGAAAGAAATCAAAGAGGACACTAATAGATGGAGAAATATACCATGCTCATGGGTCGGAAGAGTCAATATGGTGAAAATGAGTATACTACCCAAAGCAATCTACAGATTCAATGCAATTCCCATCAAGCTACCAGCAGTATTTTTCACAGAACTAGATCAAATAATCTCAAGATTTGTATGGAAATACAAAAAACCTCGAATAGCCAAAGCAATCTTGAGAAAGAAGAATGGAACTGGAGGAATCAACTTGCCTGACTTCAGGCTCTACTACAAAGCCACAGTCATTAAGACAGTATGGTACTGGCACAAAGACAGAAATATAGATCAGTGGAACAAAATAGAAAGCCCTGAGATAAACCCACACACATATGGACACCTTATCTTCGACAAAGGAGGCAAGAATATACAATGGAGTAAAGACAGTCTCTTTAACAGGTGGTGCTGGGAAAACTGGTCAACCACTTGTAAAAGCGTGAAACTAGACCTCTTTCTAACACCATACACAAAAATAAACTCAAAATGGATTAAAGATCTAAATGTAAGACCAGAAACTATAAAACTCCTAGAGGAGAACATAGGCAAAACACTCTCTGACATAAATCACAGCAGGATCCTCTATGATCCACCTTCCAGTGTACTGGAAATAAAAGCAAAAATAAACAAATGGGATCTAATTAAAATTAAAAGCTTCTGCACAACAAAGGAAACTATAAGTAAGGTGAAAAGACAGCCTTCTGAATGGGAGAAAACAATAGCAAATGAAACAACTGACAAACAACTAATCTCAAAGATATATAAGCAATTTATGCAGTTCAACTCCAGAAAAATAAACGAACCAATAAAAAAATGGGCCAAAGAACTAAATAGGCATTTCTCCAAAGAAGACATACAGATGGCTAACAAACACATGAAAAGATGCTCAACATCACTCATTATCAGAGAAATGCAAATCAAGACCACAATGAGGTACCATTTCACACCAGTCAGAATGGCTGCAATCCAAAAGTCTACAAGCAATAAATGCTGGAGAGGATGTGGAGAAAAGGGAACCCTCTTACACTGCTGGTGGGAATGCAAACTAGTACAGCCACTATGGAAAACAGTGTGGAGATTCCTTAAAAAATTGCAAATAGAACTGCCTTATGATCCAGCAATCCCACTGCTGGGCATACACATCGAGGAAACCAGAACTGAAAGAGACACATGTGCCCCAATGTTCATTGCAGTGCTGTTTATAATAGCCAGGACATGGAAGCAACCTAGATGTCCATCAGCAGATGAATGGATAAGAAAGCTGTGGTACATATACACAATGGAGTACTACTCAGCCCTTAAAAAGAATACATTTGATTCAGTTCTAATGAGATGGATGAAACTGGAGCCTATTATACAGAGTGATGTAAGCCAGAAAGAAAAACACCAATACAGTATACTGACACATATATATGTAATTTAGAAAGATAGTAATGATGACCCTCTATGTGAGACAACAAGAGACACAGAGGTATAGAACGGACTTTTGGACTCTGAGGGAGAAGGAGAGGGTGGGACGATTTGGGAGAATGGCATTGAAACATGTATATGATCTTGTAAGAAATGAAGCGCCAGTCTATGTTCAATACAGGATACAGGATGCATGGGGCTGGTGCACAGGATGATTCAGGGAGATGATATGGGGTGGGAGGTGGGAGGGGGCTTCAGCATTGGGAGATCATGGACACCTGTGGCTGATTCATGTCAATGTTTGGCAAAACAAATACAGTATTGTAATGTAGAATAAAGTATTAAAAATAAATAAATAAAATTTTTTTAAAAAATAAAATAAAATACACAGAAAACAGTTAGCAAGAAAGCCCATAATATAGGCCACAAAATAAAAAGATTTGAAATTAATAAAATTAAAAAGTTTCTAAACAAACAAACTATGGTTTCTGTCCACAGTGGAAATAGGTTTGTAATAAAAACACAAAGGTATCTGGAAGCTAAATTTTGAAGTCAAAATATGCATTCCTAAATAACTCTGGGATCAAGGACATATCGAAAGGAAACACTGGAAGCTCAGCTCGGCACTCTGTCACAGCTTAGAGTGGGATGGCGATGGGGTGGGAGGGACACTCGAGAGGGAGAGGATACACATATGGTGGCTCAGCTGGTAAAGAATCCACCTGCAATGCAGCAGACCTCGGTTCAATTCCTGGGCTGGGAAGTTCCCCTGGAGAAGGAATAGGTTACCCACTCCAGTCTTCTTGAGCTTTCCTGCTGGCTCAGATGGTAAAGAACTCATCTGCAATGAGGGAGACACGGGGTTCGATCCCTGGCTTGGAAAGATCTCCTGGAGAAGGGCATGGCAACCGACTCCAGTATTCTTGCCTGAAGAAAACCCACAGACAGAGCAGCCTGGCGGACTACAGTCCGTGGGGCCGCAGTGAATCAGACATGACTGAGCGACTGAGCGCAGCACAGCACAGCATGGCTGATTTGTGTTGTTGTGTGGCAGAAACCCACAGAACATTGTAAAACAATTATTTTCCAATTTAAAATTTAAGTATATATATTTATGAAATAAGTAAAAATAAAAATCCAACATATAAAAATTTGTGGGACATAACTAAAGTTGTGCTGATAAATTTATAGCACTGAAGTCTTATATTCAAAAAGCAAAAATATATAATCAATGAATCCATATTTTACTTGAATAAAAAAGGAAGAGCAAATTAAATCCAAAGTAAATATAAATAAATCATTGCTATCATAGTGAAAATCAATAAAAGAGAAATTAATACAGAAAATCTGTAAAGCTATCCAAAGATACATCTTTGAAAAATTCAATAAAATTGGTAAATCTCTAGCCAGACTGATCTGAAGCAAAAGGAAGTATTCATTGTGAAGTCAGGAATTAGATGTGAAGTCACATATTCATTGTGAAGATGTTCTGTCCCATAGATATTTTGATTCACACTTCAGTTATTACCACATTTTCCAAAGGCCAAGTACACAGGCTATGAGAACAATACAATATTGGAGCATGTGTACACGTCTATTTGCTCATCCAAAAGATGAATCCAGTTCTGAATCCTTATATGACACCATCCTCAGGGGACCAGATAGCCATCTGCTAGGTAAAGCAGGGACTTTTCCCAATAGGACTTAATACATTCTCCAGACATGTGTTTACCATCCATATACACTTCTGCCAGCACCAGAACTGTGGACTTAAATAATGCTGCATCAATTGTCAGGCATTTCACACATTTCCCCAACCAAGTAAGATGTTTAACAACAAAACTCACAGAATGCATTGATTTTGCAAAATCACCCACCTTTCAAAAGTAGTTGGCTTGAAAGAGGTACAAAAGTCTTGATCATGGGGAATGTCTAGAGGACAGAGGTCAAATTCATGGTCCAAAAGGGCTACAAAGTCAAGTTAGGCAGTCTATAGAAGTTATAATTCCAGGTCAAAGAGGAATGCAGAGACTAACAGAGAAGGGAGATCTGATGAGTGCATGGTTGGAATTGGAGAATGGGGGTGGCGGGGAGAGTAAGAACAAACATAAAAATCAGGAGATGGGAGGTGGGTTCAGGATTGGGAACTCATGTACACCCGTGGCGGATTCATGTCAATGTATGGCAAAACCAATACAGTATTGTAAAGTAAAATTAAAAAAAAAAAAAAAAAAAAAGTCAGACTTAACTGAGCTACTAAGCACACAGGCTTTCCTACTTTTATTTCTATTAGAATTTTACTCTACTTGTTAATTTGTTAAAGCTCTTCATATATTTAGGATATCCATCCTTTTTCATCCTGTGTATTATTAACTATTCTTTTATTTGTGAGTACTCTTTTTAGACTACAAAGGCTTTTTTCATGCAGCCACATCTGTGTCTTTTCCTCTGTTGATTTTCTTTTAAACATGTAATGGAAGACACTGTGTCAGACATTGTGGTATGAACTTTACAGTCATTATCATATTAATTCTACCTTGTGAACTGTATGAGACTGGTATTATTATCATCCTATCTTACAGTGAAAAAAATGACTCTACAAATGGCATCTTGGGAACTGAGTCTGCAGCCTGACACAGAGGGGAAAAAAAAATTACAATTTACAGTCCAGTTTACAATTATTTTGAATGCTTAAACTTATCCAATCGATTTAGTAACACTAGATGCATTTAGTGTCTAATTTCTGCTTTGAGTTATAGGTTATCTATACTTAATGATTAAAGAGGAAAAATAATGGGAAAATCATATTAATCTGTGTTTGGAATGGCAATCTGTCCTACTAAGATGCTTTCAAAGAGGGAAAATAAATGTTGAAAGATTGTCTCTAAAAAAAAAAAAAAAGTCAGCATACTGAGAAAGTATTTTCCAGTGAGTTTGTTAATGGGAAAAATTGAAAACAAAAGACTAATTGGAAGGACATTAAGAAAACATTTTCCAAAAAGAGCTTCTAGTCAAAAATCATAGTAAAAACAAGAACATAAAAAGTGTTCTTGGATTCAACACATTTCTAACAGTTCCAAGAAGCTGGCTTGAATAGTATAGCTTTGATTCTTACTTCCTTTTGATCCTGTAGGACATGTTCTCTTCTAAGGTTCAGAATAACCAATACTACTATGGATTCCCTCGCATCTCTGCAATGATGTCTTTGAAAAAGGTAATTGCTATAAATAGTCTTATTTCTGCTAAAAATTATAATATGAATTTTTTATGTAAGAGCAATAAATCAACCCAAACAGCTGCCTCACTATTATTCATCATAACAAACTTACGATGTAGCCAGCTGGAAAAAAATGCAATTTTCCTAAAGTGCTTCTTTGAATTATTCAAAGTTTCTGTTGCAGCTAATTAATTTAATGCACATTACTATAATGAATCAATGAAAATAAACAAAACTGTGAGCAAAAATAGAAATGCAGATTCTAGTAGTGTTCTGTCTTCTTTGATATTATGCTTTATATATCTGCCCCCAAAAACTAGGAATTAATATAGTAAAGTGATAGTCTTTTAAGGAGTTCTACATGTGCAGTCATATATATAATGATCTGATATGTACTCCATTTAACACTCTAGTTGAATATATTTGTAGATTGTTTGAGAACTGAGAGATTGTCACTAACAAACCTTGAAATAAGAAGTGGGTCTGCATTTAACACACCATCATTGCAAATGCTTCTTTATTTCACTCAGTTTTTGCTTGCAAGAGGGAGCTTACTTACTCTATTAAGCTATTTACATCTCCTCCATCTTACATAAGATCTCTTCCTGGTAAAACTGTTAACAATAGAAATTATGTAGCATGATAAAGAAAAACCATGTCAGAATAAAAGACAAATGTATTCCTAAAGTCACATCCACTAGATTGCTAAAGTGCTATTCCTCAGGCTAGATCCACATGCCCCTTCCTTGAAACTTCTTTCTTCATTTAAGGCAACATTCAACTCAAATCCATCTGATTTTGTGAAAGCAGAGACACCGAAGACAGAATTCTAATTCCATATCTGCCATTAATATATTAAATGACCTTGGGCAATCTCCCCATAAACTTCATCTCCTTCATCTAAAATATGATGCTCTCAGCTCAGTGGTAACTTACTTCACAGACTTGTTCAAAGGAATAACTAGCAATATCTGTCAGGTATACTGAAAACATTAACTGCTGGATATATATTTAATTATGAGATGGAACCTTTATGGCATTAAAGGATCTGACGCAAAAAAAAAGGAAAGAAAGAAAAGAAAGATAAAGAAATCATGTACTAGGAAACAGAATCAAAAATATAAAATTTTTTTCCTTAAGCCAATTAGAAATACTGCAGTAGGATTAAAAACAATTTTTCTGGTACTGTCTTTAGTCCATTCAGGCTATTATATCAACAACAAACAAACAAACCCACCAAAAATGTAGACCGGGTTTTTTAAATAACAAATATTTATTTCTCATAGTTCTGGAGGCTGTAAGTCCAAAGACAGGACACCAGCAGATTTGATGTCTAGTGAGAGCCTACTTCCTAATTCATAGAAAACCATCTTCTCACTGTGTCCTCATATGCTCTAAGGGGAACAAGAGAACAGAGTCTCTCCTAGAAGGGCAGTAATCTTATTCATCTGATCTCCACCTGCATGACCTAATCACCTTCCAGAGCCCCACATCAAATATTACCAAATAAGGGATTAGACTCTAACCTTGGAATTTAGGGGAGAAATAAGCATTCTGTCCATAGCAAATATTTTGTATCTGTTGCAAAAAAATCAACTAAGCCAGATTTACACTAGTATTTGTTGGGATGATGAACTCTATGCTCCAGAAAGATTTATACTGAGCAGAAATTTTACTAGTATTGTGAAAAATAGAATATTTGCTTGTTCTACTTCAAGTAAACATGTTGTAGACCAACAAAACATTCTTTGTTGACCCAAGATAAAATCACATGGGATGTGCAAGACTATTTTACAGACTCTCTTATTACCTCTTCTACATGGGGACAGGAGAAGAGAAAATAAACTACAAATGAATTCTACTGTATTAAGGGATGACAGTAACAGTATCCTAAATTAAACAGTATTCCAAATTAAAAATATCCTGGAAAATCAATAATAAAAAAAATAAGTCTATGTAAAGATCAATAAAATTGATAATACTCCAGGCAAATTAAATAAGAAAAAAAAAAAGGCTATCAATTTTTAATACCAGAAATGAAAATGAGGGCATCATTACATATCCTATGGACATTACAGGGCTTCCCCAGTGGCTCAGCAGTAAAATCCACCGGCAGTGCAAAGATGCGGGAGCCGTGTGCTCCAATCCCTGTGTTGAAAAGATCCCCAGGAGGAGAACATGGCAGGACATTTACACTCCAGTATTCTGGCCTGGAAAATCCCATGGAGAGAGGAGCTTGGTAAACTACAGTTCACATGATGACAAAGAGTTGGACTGAAGCGACTGAGCACAGCACAGCAGACAACATGCGAGTCTAATTAAGCACTTGAAAACAAGTTAACAGGTAAACCATCACGTCCAGGTGAAAAAACAAAAATCACATGGAAACAACTAATAGATTAATAAAAAAAACATGTTTGACACAATCCAACACTGATTTATGATAAAAGTCTCTTCAGTTCAGATCAGTTTATTCGCTCAGTCATTCCACTCTTTGCGACCCCATGAACTGCAGCACACCAGGCCTCCCTATCCATCACAAACTCCCAGAGTTTACTCAAACTCATATCCAGTGAGTTGGTGATGCCATCCAGCCATCTCATCCTCTGTCATCCCCTTCTCCAGCCTTCAGTCTTTCCCAGCATCAGGGTCTTTTCAAATGAGTCAGCTCTTCGCATCGGTGGCCAAAATAGAGGAGTCAACATCAGTCCTTTCAGTGAACACCCAGGACTGATCTCTTTTAGAATGGACTGGTTGGTTGGATCTCCTTGCAGTCCAAGCTACTCACAAGAGTCTTCTCCAACACCACAGTTCAAAAGCATCAATTCTTCAGCACTCAGCTTTCTTTATGGTCCAATTCTCACATCTATACATGGCTATTGGAAAAACCATAGCCTTGACTAGATGGACCTTTGTTGGCAAAGTAATGTCTCTGCTTTCTAACATGCTGTCTAGGTTGGTCATAACTTTCCTTCCAAGGAGTAAGCATCTTTTAATTTCATCGCTGCAATCACCATCTGTAGTGATTTTGCACCCCCAAAAATAAAATCAGCCACTGTTTCCCCATCTATTTGTCATGAAGAGATGGGACCGGATGCCATGATCTTCGTTTTCTGAATGTTGAGCTTTAAGCTAACTTTTTCACTCTCCTCTTTCACTTTCATCAAGAGGCTTTTAGTTATTCTTCACTTTCTGCCATAAGGGTGGTGTCATCTGCATATCTGAGGTTATTGATATTTCTCCCAGCAATCTTGATTCCAGCTTGTGCTTCTTCCAGCCCAGTGTTTCTCATGAGGTACTCTGCATATAAGTTAAATAAGCAGGGTGACAATATACAGCCTTGACGTACTCCTTTTCCTATTTGGAACCAGTCTGTTGTTCCATGTCTAGTTCTATCTGTTGCTTCCTGACCTGCATACAGATTTCTCCGGAGGCAAGTCAGGTAGTCTGGTATTCCCAACTCTTTCAGAATTTTCCACAGTTTATTGTGATCCACACAGTCAAAGGCATTTGCATAGTCAATAAAGCAGAAATAGATGTTTTTCTGGAACTCTCTTGCTTTTTTGATGATCCAGTGTATGTTGGCAATTTGATCTCTGGTTCCTCTACCTTTTCTAAAACCAGCTTGAAGTTCACAGTTCATGTACTTCTGAAACCTGGTTTGGAGAATTTTGAGCTTTATGTTGCTAGTGTGTGAGACGAGTGCAGTTGTGTGGCAGTTTGAACATTCTTTAGCATTGCCTTTCTTTGGGATCAGAATGAAAACTGACCTTTTCCAGTCCTGTGGCCACTCCTGAGTTTTCCAAATTTTCTGGCATATTGAGTGCAGCACTTTCACAGCATCATCCTTTAGGACTTGAAATAACTCAACTATTCCGTCGCCTGCACTCAGTCCTGGGTGTTCACTGAAAGGATTGATGTTGACTCCTGTACTTTGGCCACCGATGTGAAGAGCTGACTCATTTGAAAAGACCCTGATGCTGGGAAAGACTGAAGGCTGGAGAAGGGGATGACAGAGGATGAGATGGCTGGATGGCATCACCAACTCAGTGGATATGAGTTTGAGTAAACTCTGGGAGTTTGTGATGGACAGGGAGGCCTGGTGTGCTGCAGTTCATGGGATCGCAAAGAGTGGAATGACTGAGAATTCCATCGCCTGCACTAGCTTTGTTCATAGTGATGCTTCCTAAGGCCCTCTTGACTTCACATTCCAGGATGTCTGGCTCTAGGTGAGTGACCACACCATCATGATTATCTGGGTCGTGAAGAACTTTTTGTACAGTTCTGTCTATTTCTTGTCACCTCTTCTTAATATCTTCTGCTTCTGTTAGGTCCAGACCATTTCTGTCCTTTATCGAGCCCATCTTTGCATGAAATGTTCCCTTGGTATCTCTAATTTTCTTGAAGAGATCTCTAATCTTTCCCATTGTATTATTTTCCTCTATTTCTTTGCACTGATCACTGAGGAAATCTTTCTTATCTCTCCTTGCTATTCTTTTGAACTCTGCATTCAAATGGGTATATCTTTCCTTTTCTCCTTTGCTTTTGGCTTCTCCTCTTTTCACAGCTATTTGTAGGGTCTCCTTAGACAGCCATTTTGCTCTTTTGCATTTCTTTTTTCTTGGGGATGGTCTTGCTCCCTGTCTCCTGTAAAATGTTGCAAACCTCCATCCATAGTTCTTCAGGAATTCTGTTTATCAGATCTAGTCCCTTAAATCTATTTCTCATTTCCACTGTATAATCATGAGGGATTTGATTTAGGTCATATCTGAATGGTCTAGTGGTTTTCCTACTTTCTTCAATTTAAGTCTGAATTTGGCAATAAGGAGTTCATGATCTGAGCCACAGTCAGCTCCCGCTTTCATTTTTGCTGACTGTATAGAGCTTCTCCATCTTTGGCTGCAAAGAATATAATCAATATGATTTCAGTGTTGACTATCTGGTGATGTCCATGTGTAGAGTCTTCTCTTGTGTTGTTGGAAGAGGGTGTTTGCTATGACCAGTGTGTTCTCTTGGCAGAACTTTATTAGCCTTTTCCCTGCTTCATTCTGTACTCCAAGGCCAAATTGCCTGTTACTCCAAGTGTTTCTTGACTTCCTGCTTTTGCATTCCAGTCCCCTATAATGAAAAGGACATCTTTTTTGATTTTTATTTCTAGAAGGTCTTATAGGTCTTCATAGAACTATTCAACTTCAGCTTCTTCAGCATTACTGGTTGGGGCATAGACTTGGATTACTGTGATATTGAATGATTTGCCTTGGAAATGAACAGAGATCATTCTATCATTTTTGAGATTGCATCCAAGCACTGCATTTCAGACTCTTTTTTGACTATGATGGCTACTCCATTTCTTCTAAGGAATTCTTGCCCACAGTAGTAGATACAATGTTCACTGAGTTAAATTCACCCATTCCAATCCATTTCGGTTCGCTGATTCCTAAAATGTCAACATTCACTCTTGCCATCTCCTGTTCACTTCCAATTTGGCTTGATTCATGGACCTAACATTCCAGGTTCCTATGCAATATTGCTCTTTACAGCATCGGACCTTGCTTCCATCACCAGTCACATCCACAGCTGGGTATTGTTTTTGCTTTGGCTCCATCTCTTCATTCTTTCTGGAGTTACTTCTCCACTGATCTCCAGCAGCGTATTGGTCACCTACCAAGCTGGGGAGTTCATCTTTCAGTTTCCTATCTTTTGCCTTTTCATACTGTTCATGGGGTACTGAAGGTAGGAATACTGAAGTGGTTTGCCATTCCCTTCTCCAGTGAGCCACATTTTGTCAGAATTCTCCACCATGACCCGTCCATCTTGGGTGGCCCTACATGGCATGGCTCATAGTTTCACTGAGTTAGATAAAGCTGTGGTCCATGTGATTAGATTGGTTAGTTTTCTGTGATTGTGGTTTTCAGTCTGTCTGCCCTCTGATGGAGAAAGATAAGAAAGCTTCCTGATGGGAGAGACTGGCTGAGGGTTTACTGGGTCTTGTTCTGATGGGCGGGGCTATGCTCAGTAAATCTTTAATCCAGTTTTCTGTTGATGGGTGGAGTGTGTCCCTTCCCTGCTATTTGAAGTGAAGTGAAGTTTCTCAGTCATGTCAGATTCTTTGCAACCCCATGAGCAGTAGCCTACACCAGGCTCCTCCGTCCATGGGATTTTCTAGGTAACTGGAGTGGGTTTCCATTTCATTCTCCAGGGAATCTTCCTGACTCAGGGATCGAGCCCAGGTCTCCCACATTGTAGACAGACGCTTTTCTATCTGAGCCACCAGGCCAAACTCTGGTGGAGGTAATGAAGATAATAGTGACCTCCCTTAAAAGATCCCAGGCATGTACTGCTATAGTCAATGTCCCCAACCCTGCAAGGGCCACCACTGACCCACACCTTCACGGGAGACTCCCAACACCCACAGGCAAGTCTCCTGTGGGTTAACTGTTCCTTTCTCCTGGATCCTGGTGCACTCCAAGAGTCTATTTCCCAGTACTATGTAAGTTCTGGCAGCTCTATACCAGGGTTGATGGCAACCTCCTCCAACAGGATTTATGCCATACCCACACCCAGAGCCCCTCTCCCTGTGGCAGACCACTGCCTACCTGTACCTCCACAGGAGATGCTCAAACACAGTTCCGTCTCAGTCTCTGTGGGGTCCTTGGGTGCTGGTGCACACAAGGTTTGTTTGATCCTTTGAATGTCTCTGGTAGGAATGGTGTTTGAGTCTAAACACTAATTCACCCCACCTGCCATATTGCTTGGATAACTGTGATATTGAATGGTTTGCCTTGGAGACGAACAGAGATAATTCTGTTGTTTTTGAGATTGCATCCAAGTACCGCATTTCAGACTCTTGTTGACCATGATGGCTACTCCATTTCTTCTGAGGGATTCCTGCCCGCAGTAGTAGATATAATGGTCCAGTCCATTTTAGTTTGCTGATTCCTAGAATGTCGACGTTCACCCTTGCCATCTGTTGTTTGACCACTTCCAATTTGCCTTTCCTGTGATCATGTATGGATGTAAGAGTTGGACTGTGAAGAAGGCTGAGCGCTGAAGAATTGATGCTTTTGAACTGTGATGTTGGAGAAGACTCTTGAGAGTCCCTTGGACTCCAAGGAGAGCCAACCAGTCCATTCTGAAGATCAGTCCTGGGATTTCTTTGGAAGGAATGATGCTAAAGCTGAAACTCCTGTAGTTTGGCCACCTCATGCAAAGAGTTGACTCATTGGAAGACTCTGATGCTGGGAGGGATTGGGGGCAGGAGAAGAAGGGGATGACAGAGGATGAGATGGTTGGATGGCATCACAGACTCGATGAACATGAGTCTGAGTGAACTCCAGGAGATGGTGATGAACAGGGAGGCCTGGCATGCTGCGATTCATGGGGTCGCAAAGAGTCGGACATGACTGAGTGACTTGAACTGAACTGAACCATCTTACTAGGGCTTCTCCTTCGCCCTTGGATGTGGAGTATATTCTCATAGCCGTTCCAGTGCCTACCATCTTACTGGAGTTTTTCTGACCTTGGACATGGGGTATCTCCACATGGCCGGTCCAGTGAAGCACAGCTGCTGCTCCTGACCTTGGACGTGGGGTTCAGGAAAATGCAAATTAGAAGTGCAACGGCATGTCACTACACATCTATTGTAGCAGCCATAATCCATAACACTGGAAGCATCAAGTGCTGACAAGACTGTGGAGCAACAGGAATTCTCATACATTCCTAATGGCAATGCAAAATGGTTCAGCTCCTTTGGAAGACAATTCGGCAATTTCTTAGAAAACTAAGCATCAGTTCAGTTCAGTTCAGTTCAGTCGCTCAGTCGTGTCCAACTCTCTGCGACCCCATGAATCGCAGCATGCCAGGCCTCCCTGTCCATCACCAACTCCCGGAGTTCACTCAGACTCACGTCCATCGAGTCGGTGATGCCATTCAGCCATCTCATCCTCTTATGCTATTGTTATCATTATCATACTACAGCAAGGATTCTTAAATGTTATTATTTATTCATCTTTAAAGCTATATTTTAGGGAAGTTTAAGATTAGTACAGCCTCCCCTGTTATCAACATTCCCTACCAGAGTGCTACATTTGTTACAATTTGTGAACCTACATAAATACATCATAATTACCTAAAGTCCATACTTTCCATTATGGTGTATTCTCATCGACATATAGGTTATGGATTTGGACAACTTAATTTTAACATACATCCATCACTATAGTTGCATACAGAGCATTTTGGTTATCTTAAAAATTCTTTGTGAATTATGTCCCTTTAAATATATTGTAACAAATAAAAACTTAAAACAATGCTTCTGTCTCTTTTGACTGAATATTTTCCTGGCTTTTCATCTTTCTCTTTTACAGGCCATTGCCTACTAAATCTGCCCACCTAGTTATTATATCAGGATTAGAGCCATAATCTGCTTCCTCCAGCCTCAGCCAGCAAATATCTATGGGGATTAAGTAATATAAACAAAATGTAAGCAAAAATAAGCTACTAATTGATTATTTCAAAATCTGAATATTCCTTTATTGAAATCTTTGCTCAAAAACATTTTTCTCTCTGGACCATAATGAAACAAGGCTAGCTGTTACTATCACTTCTGTGTGATCCAGAGTTATATAATATAAATGAGAAAAAGGGATTTCCAACGTAAAGGCAATGAAATGGGGCAGAAATTTTCTAGTTTGGATAGCTCAACTTGATTTAAGATTTTAGTGATAAATATAAAGTTGGGCATTTGGCAAGCAAGCAAAGGAGCACATAGTAACACAATGCTTTTAATAAGCAGATGTACAATGTTAAAGTAGAGATTAGGTCACCATATCAGATTCCATTGTTGCAATAGTCATATGTTTATTGTAACAAACTATCATCAAAGTTTTCACCAGAACGAACTGATTTTCTTTTTTTTGGCAGCTTCTTCCAAGTTGTCAACTATTAAATGTGACTGTTAATTTATTTGGCCAGAAAAATAAAAAGATTCAGAAGGCAAACTGGAAGTTAAAAGTGATTTAAGAATAACTCATACTTATTCTATAAATAATCCATCAATTAACCACATCAACACACTTAATATAATCTGTTTACTTAGTTAAAATATATATTATGTTTTTACTCACAGGAACAGATAAATCCAAATTCAAAAAAACTTCAGGTTATACTGATTTTTAAAGTAAATTCAGAAATATCTAAAAGACTTTAGAAATTACATAAAGGCCAGTGTAACTTACTAAAGAACACTTCTGTCTGACTAATAATTTCATCTAATTATGGTGAAGATTACTAAGCATGGAAGATTTAGAAAAAGAAAAAAATTGTTACTTATACTTTAATAAGATTTTGTCATGCAACACTGCATATTATAAAATTCAAACTAATAAAGAGAAATATTTTATTTAGGTATTACTTACTCATTAGGCTGATACATAATTAATTGGTTCATGAGTGATGTTAACAAAACTTTCCTCACCAGCTCAGAGATAAGAAATATAACTAAGTTTTCCAGAGGCTAATGTTGAAATCTCGATTACATTTATGTATTTTATCCATAACCTAAGGCATATCTTCAAACAATTTTAGAATATTCTATAACTGAATAAAGATGAAAATAATAAGATTTAATAGAAAAAATTCAGAAAAAAAGAAAGTTACATAAAATGAGAAAACTGCAGCGACAAGATATAGAGAGTAAATGGTAATACATCTAAATGAATTCAAAGGTTATCTTTTCTTTGAATTTTTATTATACTTATTGTATGAAAGACATATTCCATTTCTTTACTATAGGTTGTGTTGTATTAATAAAAAAAAATTTCCCATACTTACAGTTGAAGTCTTCCAGAATATTTCAACTCTAGAAATTATGTGTTAGAAATTATGTTTTATTATAACTTATATTTGATTTGTTATTAATTTCATGGAAACCATACAATGTTCTGATGATTATGCTCAATAGGCGATTGTTAGAAAAAGATGGACTTAGGTGCTGATAAGAAAATGTAAAGTAAATAGCTGACATTATAGAAATAAAAGAGCTTGGCCAACACAATATGATTTGCAAAAAAAGAGAGAGAAGGTCAGAGACACAATCAAAGATAAAAGTTCCAGTGAAAATTACAGTAAGGGGATACACAGAGAAACTGTAGCTAATGAAATGTCTGAAAACTATCAGTGAAGGAGGTAAAAAGAGAATAAAAGTCAAGTGTTTTGTGAGTAAAATGTAAAGAAAGTTTCATGAAATGAGGAATCAACATTCCACCAGAGCATAAGTGAAAAATGGATAATCACTTACGAAGGTCCTGAAGAAAGACTGGACCATGTATAGACCAAATTCAGGGCAAATTGCAGAAAAGTATCTGGAACTGGTTTTGAACTCAACCTCACTGTTGAATATTCTTTAGGAAGGAGAAAGTAGGGATTAATTAAATGTCTTTAATATTTAAAATATAAGACACTTAATATAAACTCTAAAACTAAAATTTCAAAGAATCTCTTTGCAGACCACAACCCAGTTAAACTAAGTGAAGGTGTGCTTGTACATGTATGTATAAAACAAAAACAGGAAATAATGGTGAGTTTTAAATATTCTGTTTTTAAAAATACCAAAAATAAACCTTTCAGTCAATGAGAATGAAACAACTATTATAAGATTATAAGACAATTAGAGTGATAACAAGCCACATTTCATCTAGGATATGACCATTCTTACTATCTGAGGCCTATGTACAACACTGGGTACATTTCTTATTGAACAAGGTTGCTGGATATAAATAAACTAAGCCTTCAATCCACGAAGTTAGAAAAGGAAAAACCTAGGGAAAGAGGATGAAAGAAGCAGAAATTAATACATTTGAAATTAGAAAAATTAAATTGGAATGAATAAAAAACCCAAGAGTTGAATCTTTGAAAAACAATAGTAAAATACACAATCCTGAGTAGTCTGATCAAGTAAATAGTCAAAGAACATTATGCAGAAATAAGACAAAACTATGATCCCAGAAACAAGTAAGATTTTTTTAAATTACAATACTATGCATAATTCTTTGATATATATGATAATCCTAATGAAATAAATAATTCTAGAAAAACTGTGGTTACCAAAGTTATTTAAGAAAATCTGAATACACCAATAACTGTATAATAAACTGAAACACTTTAAAAGAAATTTTCTCTGAAAAGGCATGAAGCTCAGGTGGTTTTAGTAAGAAGTTCTTCCAAATTCTGAGAAGAAATGATATTTTTATCCTATTTAAACTGTTACAAAGCATGGAAGAAACGCAGAATGTCATTATTCATGTTATCAAATTATGTTGCTCTTCTCTGTAACCGGTCTTCCCCTCACTCAGCCCCATGCTGTTATGATCTGTAATTTGCTGCCTCAAGGATTTTTAAACAATTCTCTCTCCTCTTTTGCAAAACCTCCACTGAAGAGATCAGTTTAAGTATTTTCATGGTGAAGATCAGTTTTTCTTTACAGGAAAGCAAAAAGAAATTCCCTCAAACTGCTGAGAAAGAAAGATTTATAATTCCCTAAAAACATGAGGGACCTGAACTCTGTGCTCTGGCATCTTCTAGAAGGCAGTAAAACCTCTGAGGAAAACGGCAGCATGGGGATCAAGGACTGAATAATAGGTAGCTTGGGAGTAACTGAGCAACAGAGATGACTGATTACAAAGGGTTACCTCCAATGCCTAATACTTTGTAAGAGCCCAGAAACTTTATACTACCTTAGTAATAAGACAGAGACTCAAGAATAACTGAAACTGAATTTCCTGCCAACGTTAAGGCATATGCAATTGTAGTTGGAATTAAACTAATTTAAAAGTAACAAAAACTATGATATTTCTTTCACAATAGAGTTTATGCATTAAGATCATACCCACTACATACAGATAAAAATTTTTATTTAATATATTGTTGGTTAATTAAATCTGGAAGAATAATGTTTTAAAAAGTCAAATTGGATTAATTCTGTAAATATGTTTGGTTAATATTGAACAATCCATTTGTAAAACTGACTGAATTAATGACCAAACTTTAAAATTATGATTATACATCTAGTTGCTGAAAAGGAATTTGAAAACATTCAACATTCTTGATTTTTAAAAGTTCAATTAAATTAAAAATGAAAGGTCATTTGCTGCTGTCTTGCTATGCTCTTTCATATTTTTTCTTTTTTTAATTCTTAACAATCCTATCTTTCTTTTTTAGACATAAATTTTTACCCTGAGAGGATTAAATAACTGGCCCAAGATCATTCAGATTATTAAGTGAGCAACTTAGAAAGCAGATGCCTATTTCTGTACAAACTTACTGTGCCATAAAGTTACCTAGTCTAAAACATAGCAAATTATTGAGTAAAGAATAAATAGAATATATCTGACTCTAAATCCAGTGTTTGCTATACTCAAACTTGGAAGTGTTTGTCTCTCCTGACACTTCTTAGACCACAATCTTGACTCATTCATCTTTGTTTCCCCTCATATCAGTATTGTGCTAACAACCTATTATGAACTCTACCAATGTTTAACAAGAATGAATATTTTGAGTTAAATCTGTGGGCAGGGGTGATATTGAAAATGTTTGACAACCTACATAGTAGAAACACCAGCTAATCAGAATTGGCACCAGCCAGAAACAATCGTCACAGTGATAATGAAATCAGTATGTCCTGATAGCCGTCAGGCCTATCCAAGAGTGCCCAACTCAATCCCTAATTTTTCCTGTCCACAAGAAAGTACCATTGAAATCCCAGCAGTCATTCTGTTTAACCCTGCCCCTGTTGCATTTGACAAAGTTGTTTGAACGATGGAACGATGGTTAACATCAGAAATACCCCATTTCCTTCCTTTTCAGCCTGACTCTCTAGATACTACAGATCATTCCAAGCCAAACTATGTGGTTCAAATGGGTTCAACAGAGTCTGTTTCCTGAGGTCTTAGAATCTGTCACATCGTAAGGCAGATGCTCAATGGCAACCCACTCCATTACTCTTGCCTGGAGAATCCCATGGACAGGAGCCTAGTGGGCTGCAGTCCATGGGGTCGCTAGGAGTCGGACACGACGGAGCGACTTCACTTTCTTGCACTGGAGAAGGAAATGGTAACCTACTCCAGTGTTCTTGTCTGGAGAATCCCAGGGACAGGGGAGCCTGGTGGGCTGCCGTCTATGGGATCACACAGAGTCAGACACAACTGAAGCGACTTAGCAGCAAGGCAGTCACTCAATAAAAGAATTAGTATCTCATCAGGTGGCTGGACATTTGAAAGAGTTTGCCTACTCTCAGAGAGATATTTTCCACCATAGTTTCTGGAGATGCACAAGGATGCTATACAAAGGGAAAGAAATGCTTGAAGTGAGGCTGAGGAAAGGGAGAAATGAGGCACCTTCTTGATTTTTAACCTCAATTCTTGATCCTTAGTTTTTTTTTTCCCCTAGCATGTAACAGACAAGTTTCAACCAAAGAAGCAGAACAATTCAGATATAGAGATACATACTAAGAAATGTATTACAGGGAATTTGCTTGCCCAACTGTGGGTGTGGGCTACAAGGCTGACTTCACATCTAATGTCAGAGTGCAAAGTTACTAAGGCAAGCCATCTGGAAAAGAAGATCATCAACTGCCACTCCATGAGAACCATCTGGAACTCCACAACAGTGGATTGAAGCTTGCGTGCATTTTTATTGCCACTGACCTTCAAATAGGTATCTTGCAGAAGACATGGTCCTTGCCCAAGTTGCTGAACACACACACACACACACACACAGACATCCACCTGGCCAAGAACTAAGACAACTGGAAGAAGATCAAGGAGGAAGTAGAGCAGCTGTAGGTCAATTTGCCGCTTCACACCAAGGAGGGGAGTCAGCTGATCAGCAACAATATATGTATCCCACAAACTGGCTGCTGCCCGCCTTCCTCTCTCCTGCTCTGGATAGAATCTTCTCTGTATCGCCTGCTTCCAATGAAATATACCTAAAAAGGGCATTCTGGGAAAGGCAGTTCAGCTTAGACATATTGACGTTATAGAGCCATTGAATTGCAGTGCTAACTCAGGTATGTCTTTGTTGCTCTTAACAGCAGCAATAAATAACTATTCCTCACTTACGCAAAAGAAGATGGAAACTGTGGGACATGATCGATAAAAAGTAGAAGATATATGGAGGTGCCAGAATCAGATCCAAATGATAATACAAAATAATAATAATGACATTCTCATGGTGTTTTATAATTGGCAACAAAAGATATTCAAATAACTTCACAATCATAAGAACTACTAGAAGGTAGAATTTCCTATATGGGCTTATATTGCATTTCCTAAATTGCTCTGAATCTAGGACAGATATCCGTGTGTGTGTGTGTGTGTGTGTGTGTGTGTGTGTGTGTGTGTGTGTTGGAGGTGGGGGAGACTTGGTAGTATCCTTTAGCTTAAATAGAAGAGCTGAAGTAGACTTCTCAAAATTCTTTCCAACTACATGATTATATTATAAACCAAAATTTCTTTAATTGCCCTTATTCTCATGATTCAATTAGCTTACTCGTATTAAGAATCTTTTCAGTCTTAAAAAACATATCCATAACTTGTTGGCGGGAACAAGTGTTTTCCATGAAATGCCACAGGAATAAAAGTAACTTTCAGAAAGAATAAGTGCTTCCAAAATTTGACTTGGAACAGATATGCAGTACCTATGCTGCTTATGAAAAGCAGGCATGATCAGATCATAAAAATAGCTTCTTGATTTAGGTAAAATGAATCAGGGTTAAACTCTGAAAATGAATAAAAGCTGAGACTATCAAACTTCTCCCACTTGCCCTAGACAGTTCCTCTGCTGGGCCAGATTTGAATGAGGAAGGATGTCTTTATTTGATACATTGAAATACCTTTATTTTCTGAGACATTTTGCCACCAGCTCTAAGCTCATAATCAATATCAGATCACATTAAGGGCCACTGATTATATTAAAAGAGATGCCATCTTGATAAACGCATTCATACAACCTTGCTCTGGCCTTAATTTGGTCTTCTCAGGAGAATGAGCATTTTTAAAAAAAAGGCAAGAAAGCAAAAATAATACAAAGAAACTAATTTTATTTGTGGACTTATTGTCATCATTTCAATTATATACATCCATTGGAAAAATATAGACGTTTGCACAAGGAAATGAAATAATTAAAAGCACCAAAAATTGAACAGTCACGTTTCTATATTTATCCATATATTTTCAATGTATAGATAGATAGATAGATACACAAGATATATATGTATATACTTATATATGCATATATATGTATATTGGAGAAGGCAATGGCAACCTACTCCAGTACTCTTGCCTGGAAAATCCCATGGGCAGAGGAGCCTGATAGGCTGCAGTCCATGGGGTTGCGAGGAGTTGGACACGACTGAGCAACTTCACTTTCACTTTTACTTTCATGCATTGGAGAAGGAAATAGCAACCCACTCCAGTGTTCTTGCCTAGAGAATCCCAGGGACGAGGGAACCTGGTGGGCTGCCGTCTATGGGGTCGCACAGAGTCAGACACAACTCAAGTGACTTAGCAGCAGCAGCAGCATATATGTATATATATGTTTTATGTTTAAAGCATATACATTTATGTGTATATACGTACACACACACATATATAATTTAATGAATCATATCAGTCAAGCCACTATTTGAAGTACTGAGTATATATGTTAAACTTTTTAGTGCCATTTTTTGCTTTCGGAAAAGGAAGTCAAAGACTTCCTCCTTTCTGCCAACCCAGATTCAAGAAGACAGCATAGATTGGTCAAATTTCATAATCTCTCATGAGGCCTAGGTTCCAGAGGTTCAGGAATTTATTAGGCATATTGTGAGGATCTGTAGGACTGACTAGTTTCATAGAGCTAAAGAAATAAAATCCCTGGCTTCCACTTTTCTATTCTGAGAATTCTCTGCTTTCCAAATATATTACACGGACAAGCATATGAGGTACACTTGAGCCTGGTTGAAGACGACCTGAGATGGGTGGCTGGGACCATCTTTGCCTGTGCATTGGCACAAACTTTGTGTTCTTTCTGCAAAAGAAGAGATTATATGTGTAGTTGGTGGTAAAACCTGGCACTCAGGCATGTATCAGAGTAAATAGAAGGCAAATGGTGTATTTTGGTTCCAGACGATTTGAGCCTGATAGTAGCAACTCAATTCAGTGCTCTTATTCCATGCCAGTAATTGTCCTGAGTGCTCACATGGATCACTTCATTATCTGTCATATCAACCAGACAAGGTTGCATCATAACTTGAATAAGACAATTTGGTGATTTAGAGTTTGGTTATTTAGACAATTTGGTTATTAGAGTTTGCAAAGCTAACTCTCTTATTCTTGGTGGTAGACATTCTCCAGAGTAGCAATGTGAGATGTATAAGTTTGCAACTTGGTCAAAACCTCTCTACAAGGAGGTTATAAAGAAAGCAAACCACAAATCAAAATCTGCCACATATTAAAATCATTAATTAAAGAATTATTTATTATTGAGCTGGAACAGAACAGTTTATTCAACCTGTTCTACAGGTTTAATCAATCTTGTTTGTCCTTTTATGTGCTCCAAACTCCAACATGAAGGAATAGATTATTTAAGACAGATGACCACATATTTAAAAGGCAGAGGTCCATTAACAACAGTCAGCATCAGTTAAAAAAAATCCCCAAACCAATGGACGATATGGACACTAGCCCCAAAGGGTAAAAGCTACTGGTCTCCCTAGATGCTTCTGCCTTGTTCTGAAAAGACAGCATGACTGGTAATATTTTTAAAATATTTAAGTCAATCCACGAATCTTTAAAAACTTCAGTTTACAGGGACATATGTCTACCTATGTCTGAGTCATGTTGATGTATGGCAGAAACCAGCACAATATTGTAAAGCAATTATCCTTCAAGCTAAAATAAATAAAATTTAAAAAGCACTTCAATTAACTAAAGTCTATTTCTAACATTCATTATTCTAATTTTCAGATAATTTATTTCTGATATTCACCATTAACAAACTAAAATTACAAAGTATATTATGTTGATTATGCTATCAACAACAGAAGAATTTGCATACATTTCAACACGTTTTTCAAGTGTTCATCTTTTTTTAATATACTGCACCTATATTAGAATACTTGAAGATAGGGAATTCCCTAGTGGTCCAATGGCTGTGCTGTGATTGCTCTTTCAGTAATGTCTAACTCTTTGCAACCCCATGGACTGCAGCCCATCAGGCTCCCCTGTCCATGTGGATTCTCTAGGCAAGAATACTGGAGTCGGGTGCCATGCCCTCCTCCAGGGGTCCAGTGGCTAGGACTATGCCTTCCCAAGGCAGGTTGCCCAGAGTTCAATCCTGGTCACCACTATTAAAACCCAGTGCATGCAAATAAATAAATAAATAACATTTGAAGAGAAATTGTTATTGTTGTTCAGTCACTAAATATGTCACATCACTCTTTGTGACCCCATAAACTGAAGCATACCAGGCTTTCCTGAACTTTGTTATCTCCAAGAGTTTGCTCAAACTCATGTCCAATGATTCAGTGGTGCCATCCAACCATCTCATCCTCTGTTGCCCCCTTCTCCTCTTGTCCTCAATCTTTCCTAGCATTAGGTCTTTTCCAATAAGTCAAATCTTTGTATTAAGTGGCCAAAGTATTGGAACTTTACCTTCAGCATCAGTCCTTCCAATGAATATACAGTGTTGATTTCTTGTAGGATTAACTGGTTTGATCTCCTTATTGTCCAAAGTACTCTGAGTCTTCCCCATCACCCCAGTTCAAAAGCAACACTTCTTTGCTGCTCAGCCTTCTTTATGGTCCAACTCTCACATCCTTATATGACTACTGGAAGAACCATAGCTTTGACTATATGGACATTTGTCAGCAAAGGGATGTCTCTGCTTTTTAATATGCTGTCTACATTTGTCACAGTTTTTCTTTCAAGGAGCAAGAGTCTTTTAATTTCATGGCCGTAGATATCATAATAAGCAAGAACTATGATCACCTCTATGTTACAGCTTAAGAATTTGAGGTCATCAAGAGATTACATAAGTCTAAGATTACATTTAGTCAAACTTCAAACCTAACAAGCTTGTCCCAGGACCCATGCATTATTTACAAGTCTCAGCTTAGATCATAGGGTTTTATGTTAGATTTGGGAACCAAAGTATAACACTCAAGCAGACTGCTGCTTTGCTAACTACAGTTCTCCTACATATGTTTTCCCTAGCCACCCTTTAGGAAGTAGTTACTGATTAAAGAAAAGATCAGATGATCTTGGATGCTGGAATAAATATATTTGTTTACCATATTTGGTTCATACCATATAAGTTTCAATTTGGTGTTTGTTCAAATGGTTAATAATCCTAGTTTCTTTTGCTTTCTCAAAAAGAAAAAATACATTAAAAAAAAAAAGTAAAGTGATCTAAGATCGCTTTGGTATATTCACATTTGACCATAATAAAACTTCAAGTGCTAAATATACATTGATGATGTTTATCAGTCTTTATATTTTCAAAATAATTAAGGCTTCTGAATTTTATTTCTGTATGATCCTGATAAAATACTGCTTGTCTCTGAATAAATAATCTTAAACATGCTTGAAACAAAGAGTCTCTAAGACCCTTTAGACATCAAATGGTTCTTATGAAACCCTTGGATGGGCCAAATATAAAAGATTCAGAAACACAAGGATTAAATTTCCCTCTACATCCACTCAAGTTATGAAATTAAGAAACTGATTGGCAAAACAGTTTTGGAAATTTTGTAACATTTGTAAAGGCATTCAAGATGTTTTTCAGAACTTAAAACAGGCTTGTTCTTTTATTCCCAATAAAAAAAAATATAATAAATTTACACACATAGGGAATGAAAATGTATATGTACACACACACACACACACATATATAAAATGGGCATGTGTACTGTTTGTGCTTAGTCACTCAGTCTTATGTGACTCTTTGATACCACATGGACTGTGCAGCGTTGCCAACTGCTCTGTCTTTGGGATTCTCCAGGCAACAATACTGGAGTGGGTAGCAGTTCCCTTCTCTGGATATCTTCCTGACCCAGAGATCGAACGCATATCTCTTATATCTCCTGCATTGTCAGGCAAATTCTTTAACCTTCTGAGACATCAGGGAAGCCCTGTTCATGTGCATAAATATATAGAAAATCATTAATGTTTTTAATTGTACAATTTCAAGTGGAAAGTTTGCACCTCAATTTTGTAATCTGTGGTGAGACCTCATTATACATTACTGAATCCCATTACTTTAAACCCAGAGATCAATTTTCTGCTAGAATTTTTTAAATATGGAAAAATTTTAATTACTCACCCAACTTCTGCTCTATTTTAGCAGCTGGAGGCTCATCTTCAACTACTTGCTACTTTAGGAAGTGAAGGTTTTGTGTCATAAATATTATCTACATAGTGGAATTCCTCCAGATTACATTCCATGACCTAGGATACAGATTGTGACCATGGCTCTTTAGATTCCCCTAATTTTATGGATAGTACTAATCTATTATTTTTTTTTATTTTACAGCTTTATTGAAATGTAATTGACATATAACATTGTGTAAGTTTAAGGTGTACAACGTGATGATTTGAAATATACATGCATATATATATACACATAGTGAAAAGTGAAAGTGAAGTCGCTCAGTCATGTCCTACGCTTTGCAACCCTATGCACAGTAGCCTACCAGGCTTCTCTTTCCATGGGGTTTTCCAGGCAAGAGTATCAGAGCGGGTTGACATTTCCTTCCCCAGGGAATCTTCCTGACCCAGGGACGAACCCTGGTCTCCCGCATTGCAGGCAGATGCTTTACTCTGAGCCACAAGGGAAGCCCTAAATGAAAGTCGCTCAGTCGTGTCCAAATTCTCTAGGCCAGAATACTGGAGTGGGCAGCCTTTCCCTTCTCTGGGTATATAGTTAAAAGTTCATCTCAAAAAGATTAATATGCAACTTGTTATTACTGATGATGAAAATGCTGAAACTCTATTCTCATAGCAACTTTCACATGATATACTATAATCACCATACTGTACATTAGATTCCCAGGACATATTCATCTTGTAACTGGAAGTTTGTATCCTTTAACCAATATGTCCCCCTACAGCCCACCCTTAAACCCTGGCAGTTATCATTCTATTCTCTGTTTCCATGAATTTGGTGTTTTTGTTGTTGTTCATTTGCTCAGGCATGTCTGTCTCTTTGCGACCCCATGGACTGTGGCATGCCAGGCTTTCCTGTCCTTCACCAACTCCTGAAGCTTGCTTATACTCGTGTCCATTGAGTCAGTAATGCTATCCAATCATCTCATCCTCTGTTGTCCCCTTCTCCTCCCACCCTCAATCTTTGCCAGCATCAGGATCTTTTCTAATGAGTTAGTTCCTTGCATCAGGTGGCCAAAATACTGGAGCTACAGCTTCAGCATCAGTCTTTCAATGAATATTCAGGATTAATTTCCTTTAGGATTAACTGGTTTGATCTCCTTGTAGTCCAAGGGACTCTCAAGAGTCTTCTCAAGCACTACAGTTCAAAAGCATCAATTCTTTAGAGTTCAGACTTCTTTATGGTCCAACTCTCACCTCCATGCATGACTACTAGAAAAACCATAGCTTTGGCTGTACAGATGTTTTTGTTTTTAAGCTCTACAGATAAGTGAGTTCACACTGTCTCTCTGTGTCTGACTTTTCCACTTATCATAATGCCCTCAAGTTTTATCCTCATTGCGGCAAATGGTAAGACTTCCTTCTTTTCTATAACTAAATGATATTCTCACTTTAAACATATATTCATATATATATTTTTCTTAATAAGGAAAAATATTTCTTTGTGTCTTGCACACTCTCAAAAGCAATTATTACTATTCATTATTCCATTTCCCTGGTAGCTCAGTTGGTAAAGAATCCACTTGCAATGCCAGAGATCTGGGTTTGATCCTTGGGTTGGGAAGATACCTGGAGAAAAAAAGGCTACCCACTCCAGTATTCTGGCCTGGAGAATTTCATGGACTGTATACTCCATGGGGTCACAGAGTCAGACACGACTGAGTGACTTTCATATTGCTATTCAATTTTGTATTTACTACAGTGTTGGACTCAAAGTCAACAAAAGAAAAGCTTGTTGAATAAATGAATTACAGGATGAATGAAATGATATATACAGTAATTTCCTGAGAACTCAAATTTTATTCTAGTGACCCTTCAAATAGCCCCCATATGGACTCAGGCTATAAAAGAGTTCAGCACATGCTAAAAGGGTGCTTGATCTGCATAGAAAAATGTACCACACTCTAGTAATGTTCAAATTGAATGTGGAGGCATATTTTTTTTTCCAGAAATTAAACCTGTATAATTGAACATTTGCTGAGTTACCCTCACTTCCTATCTCCAGTTAAACATGTCGTCCCGAAATGAACACATCATTTTCTTCTCTTGCTTTGTCTTAAATCTGTTAAAATCACTTCAGCATTGTCAGTATGATGTGTGTATATTAGTTTCCAGTCACATCTAGGGACAGTCAATTGTCCTAATATAGAAAACAGTTCGAGAGTGGGTCTTGGCATTTAATTTAAAGACAGAGTTACTTGAAGTAATTAAGCTATCTTTTTTTTTTTAAACAAGATCACGGGTTTTGCTAATTAGCATAATGGACATTAAGGAGGAGGTTTTATTTACGAAATCAGTGGTATTCACGACCAGCAACTAGAAGGCTAGCTAAATCCTGCCACTAAAATACTAACACATTTGCCTCCAGGGAATATTTGCCTCTAGACACATCTGCCTGCAGCTGCTATCTTTTAGGAATCCCTAAGCTAAAAAGACAAAGATCCTTTCCTTTTCATGTCTCCTATTTCTTGTTTGTACACAATAGGCTTCCTTCCTTCAGCCTCCGTGAACTTCCCGGAGTTCCAAACAGCAGACTCAAAATTTAGGGAAGTGAGAAAATACAGAAACAAAGGGAAAGCAGTCAAGAAACTATAGTACAGTAATGGAGCAATGTCCTGGCTCCTCCTGAAGGAAATACATTACCATATCTTCGAGGTCTTCAGGGGGACTAAGGCCGCCATCCAGAGGAGGATGGTAACCTCAGACTGAACACAAGATTCGGGGAGCACCTCCCCGTCACCTCACCAGCAGCCAATCGGAAGACAGTCACTCACCATAAGCTTGTCTATAAACACTTATCCCCAGTAACCACCTAGGAGTTCAGGGGTTTTGACCATGAGTCACCTGTTCTCCTTGCTTGGTCCTTCAGTAAACCTTTCTCTCCTCCAAACTGATGTTGCAGTTTGTTTGGCCTCTCTGGGGACACAGACTTCAGTTTGGTTACATTAATACCCTGATGGACTAATGAAGTTCTCAAAACAGAAACTTATGACATGCCATTGTGTTGCCTTGAGAAAAGGCACAGAAGTCCCGAAGAGAAAAGCATTTCTGCAGAACTTTCAGCTCTTCTGTAGTGACTGAGGGTGAAGTGAAGATGGTAGGGTGATGCAAGATTAGGGGAGGCTGGCGGTGGCCACATGACAAGCCTTGGTTCATCAGCGGATGCTTGGACTGTATTGCATTTAGGTTTTCTTTTTCAATTGATTTAATTAAGAGTTTTCAACATCTACCCCACAAAGACAGGCAGTTATAAAATTAAGCAAAAATGTTATAGGTTTCCAAAAAGTATTGCAATTTTCATTAATTTAATTATTGCAGTCCTTAATGTGAAGACAAACTGTTAACAATTAATTGGTAGGTAGTGTCAAACCAATGATTTCCACTTATTAAATGATTTGCTTTTTACTATGAATTCTTTTGTTGCATTCAAAACAATGGTCCAAGTTAAAGAATGATTTTAAAACTTTTCTTAGGACCATAAATGAGAAGTTGTTGTTTCTCATTTTTCTCTGCTTGCTGTTGATAGTAAGTTTAGCTATCAGAAACCTGAGAGAAATTCCTGTGATTTTTTTTTACCATGTGATTTTCTCTGACATACCAAATCCAAGAGAACCAAACTTTGAGAATTTTCCCTGGTTCATCATAAGAAAGGAAGAAGGAGGAAGAGCAGGTAGAAGAGGAGGAAGGGGAGTAAGAGAAGAGGAAGCTGAGGAGGAAAATAGGTCCATTTAGTATTTAAAATTGCTCCACTTACTTGTTTTTAGGCTAATTTGTGATTTCCCTGTGAAATCATTTAGCAGTCCCAAGGCCTACCCAGCATGGTCAGTGCACTCAAAGAGAGAAATGCTAGGCAGTGTCAATTCTAATCCCCTGTGGGTGATGACATCCTTGGGTGCTGTTGAACTATACTTGCAAGTGGAAGTCTGTAGTTTGGGTCATGTGGAAGCAAATAAACATACAGAACCAGGATGAACAATGCAGAATCATGGTGATGTCTCTTTATAAAACATATGTTACACGTCCATAACGGAGAAGGCAATGGCAACCCACTCCAGTACTCTTGCCTGGAAAGTCCCATGGATGGAACAGCCTGGTGGGCTGCAGTCCATGAGGTCACAAAGAGTCAGACATGACTGAGAGACTTCACTCACTTATTATAAATAATAATATTCATTGTTTCCTTTATTATTATTATCCAAAAATTATTCAGTATTGACTGATTGGATCTTACTCAAATTAATATATAAAATTAGCCATCACACTACATCCAGTGTATTATTATAGTAACATAGTTCTAGCATTTTATCATTACTTATTTTTTACATATTATCTCTTTTTCTTTTTATCTTAATTTACCCAACATAGACTTACCGAATCCTTTTAAAATACTGAGTTTTGTTGTATTAGTGCATTTGTTATATAGATAATAAAGATTTGAATGTTAGTTATTTTTTGACATAGTCCTTTGTCTTTAGGTTTTCTTAGGGAAGTTTATAAATCCCAGAGTGGACAGAAAGAATGAAGGACCAGTGATTCCTCATTTGAGAATGAGCACCAGGGATTTTCTGACTCTTAGGCCTTTCAGAAGAATGAAACAACAGATTCTATACTTTTGCTCAAATAACTCATAATGTGTTTCTGAGCTTGAAGTCAAATTAGTCTCATTTGCATTTCAGATAATTCTAATTAATAAACTCTATCACTTTATACTTCTGTTTATACTGCTTGAATGTTTTCTTTTCTTATCCGATCCTTTACTATACCTCCCCTGTTACTATTGCTTTATCTTGTCTCCAAAGATAAAACTGCTGCTGCTGCTAAATCGCTTCAGTCGTGTCCGGCTCTGTACGACCCCATAGACAGCAGCCCACCAGGCTCCCCCGTCCCTGGGATTCTCCAGGCAAGAACACTGGAGTGGGTTGCCATTTCCTTCTCCAATGCATGAAAGTGAAAAGTCAAAGTGAAGTCATTCAGTTGCATCTGACTCTTCACGACCCCATGGACTGCAGCCTACCAGCCTCCTCGGTCCATGGGATTTTCCAGGCAAGAGTTCTGGAGTGGGGGTGCCATTGCCTTCTCCAAGACATAAAACTGAGAGAGTCAATTCCTAGGCAGGTTGATAGGAAGTCCAGAGTCCCTGAAGAGGAGAGGGGAGTCTGGGGCTCTCAAAGAAGAGAGTCTGAAATTCCCAAGGAGGAGGGAAGGAACAAAAGCCTTTTGTTATCTCTGTTTTCCTTAGTCACCTGAAACTTTTTTTTTCTTTAAACCTGGAACTGATGATTATACAACAAACAACTCATTTTAAACTCTGTACTAAGGATTACATAACAATAATAGTGTATCCTGCTTGAAGACAGTTTCTCCTTCCTGAAAACCTTCTGGCTAATCCTGTTAAAATGTACATTATGGAAGTGGGTCTAGTAAGATATTTTAAACCTTGAGGCTTTCTTTTGATTTATTGTAATAACTGATTAGAAAAGTATATAGCTCCCTTGCTTAGACTAGCAAGTGAGGCACTCCCCATCCCCCTTCTGGTGTCTGTGTCAGAAGCTTTCTCTGTCCTTTTTTCACTTTAATAAAACTCTGCTTCACAAAAGCTCTTGAGTGACCAAGGCTGGTCCCTGGTTCTGAAGCTAAATCTTCTGCTTTGGAGATCATGAATCCGACATCATTCACTGTAAGCTATCAAAACTTTGCTTATTTTCTTTCTAGTAGTGGATGCCTCTAGAATCACATTTTTAAATGTGAGCCTCTACTTTTCTTCCAAAGCAATGATTCACTTTAGAATGAATCATTTATCCTTTTTTGGATGAGGGTCTTGTGTTCTGTATTTCCTCTCCTCCCACACTGACACTTTATGGAGAATAATCTAGAGTGTTACAACCCGATTATTAGTATTAACTTAATATGTTAATGCATTTTAAATAGCTATTATATCCATTTTAACAACGTTTAACAACATTTATCAGATAAGCAGGGTAATTTTCTAAATACACTTTTTTAGGAAAGATATTCAGATTTTTTCTTTTATGAATATTTATAAGTGTGTGTGTGTGTGTGTGTGTGTGTGTGTTGTATGCCATATTGTTTTGGATCAAGTTTAGCTACATCTAACAGAAATATCTGGAGAAGGCAATGGCACCCCACTCCAGTACTCTTGCCTGGAAAATCTCATGGACCAAGGAGCCTGGTGGGCTGCAGTCCATGGGGTCGTGAAGAGTGGGACACAACTGAGCAGCTTCACTTTCCCTTTTCACTTTCATGCATTGGAGAAGGAAATGGCAACCCATTCCAGTGTTCTTGTCTGGAGAATCCCAGGGACGAGGGAACCTGGTGGGCTGCCGTCTATGGGGTCGCACAGAGTCAGACACGACTGAAGCGACTTAGCAGCAAGAGAAATATCTAAATGAAAAATTGCTTAAAATACATTAACATTTATTTCTCTCTCACTTAAAAAGAAGCCTGGGCATAAGAAGTCCAGACCTGATCTGGTAACTCCATGAATTTTGTTGGTTATGCAGGCTATATACTTTGCCATCCATGGAGTGCACAGCATTTTCATGATCCAAGATGGTTGCTCAAATGCCAGTTATCACATGTGCTTTCCAAACAGAAGAATGTAGGTGGAAAGAGTAGTGAAAATAAAGTTACTACTTTCTTTTAAGGAGACTTCTTGGAAGTTTAAACACTTCCAGTTATTTGAACTAATGTCACATCAACACACATAACTGCAAGGAAAATTAAGAAATGTGTCTGACAAAAACTGAACAACTGAATGGAAGTTTGAAAATATGTATGACTACAGAACCCAGCATTGCTATTTATGAATAGTAAAATTTGGGGGTCACTGTCTTTCTTTTTAAAATCTCTATCAATACTGCTTAATTATAACTGTCTTAAACAAAAGCAGTTATCCAGATTGTTCTCTTTTGTAGGCAATATTGTTCTCATCTCAACATGCATACTTTTTAAATTTGATATGCATCTCTGAAATTATGAAGAAAAACTCAAACATATGTGTACCTATATACTTTTTCATTATTTTATTTTAAATTCAATAATCTCTTTTAATCCTAAAATTATAGTCTATCCTCTACTCAGAAAGTTTCTTTTTCTTACTTTGATTTTTGTTTCTCTTCCATTTATTTTACTTTTACTCCCTGGCATTTGTATTATAAATATATTGGTTTCTTAGAGCTCTATCCTCAGTAACTTATCTTTCCTACTTTATATTTTTATTTACTTCTAGAGAATTTCTTTACCTTATTTTCTAAGCCACTAATTGATTCATTAATCACATTATATTTCCTCATTTGAATGAGGCTTGCTTTAAAATTTTGGTAGTAATATTTTTCCTTAGGAACAGTTCCTAACCTTGTTCCCTAACTTTGTTGTGAATGAAAGATGGAAAAACTTTGAATTTCTCTTCCTTGTTTCATGAAGTAATTTCATTTCACAGGAGCACATCTGTACTGATTGTTCAGCACTATTTTCTTTTGGACTACTGAGTCTTTTCACATACCTGGTAATTTTTCTCTGTCTGCATATTCTTAAACAAGAGGTCTGTGTTGGCCTAGTACTGTGATTTGTGGTTTATTTTTCAGAGACTGTGTTTAAGTTTTCATCACTATGAAAGAGGAAGAGAATGTTTATGTTTTCTGTGGTTTGATTCTGCTGGCCTGTGTATCCAGATGGCCACAAGGCACAGGGATGGATATGTTTCATCTTTTCTAGCAGGTCCTCTAAAGCAGGTGACTGATTTCTGACCCATTCTAGGCTGTAAGATGGCCAATAATTAATTCTGAATTACATCTTCAAATGGAAAAGTAAAAATTATTATAAGCCTTAAGCAAAATCCCTTACTATTCCAACTGTCGTGTGTTGTTTCTCCATGTTTGTTGTGTATCAAGAAAGGTTTGAGGAAATCTGCTGTAGCTGGTCACGAGTACAAAGAACTTTAATAAATAGAACTCACTCCAGATTATCTAGCTAGCTAACTCCCACCTCTAGTTCTTATTATTCATTTTCCCAGTGTTTATTTTCCCAGTCTTCAGGGAGAGAAGCTACCCACCTACCTAACAGGAAAGACAGCTAGCTCCTTTGCCAAACTGCTTGACATTGTCCAAAAATTTATCAAAGATTCCTGGTCTTTGATGGAAATTCTGTTCCCAATGCCACATAGACATATTTTTGTCTTTATACTTCTTGTTCAATTTCAATAATATTGGGGGAAGTAGAAGTTGAATTCATGAGCACAGATATCTATTTTGAAGCTGAAATCTGCAAATCTGTGTTTTGAGCCAAACCACTGTATAAAGGCCAATTTTCCAAACTATAAATATGGTTTAAAATGTTTCCACTGCTTATAGTGTGTGATGTGTGGTATAAAATATTTTAATTATTTTGAGAGCAATTGTTTCATTTTTAATGTTGGTAAACCTATACATACAGGAATGTTATAAAGCCGAAAATATGCTAACTTTATCTAGAAACCAGGCCTAGCATAACTCAAAAAAAATTTAAATTGATAAACAGGGTACATGTATAATATGTCAGATTTTACATAACAGAATTATGTGGTTGATATTTTTCCCATGTGTATGTGAACTAAATTGAGCACTAAAAATATCAATGGTCTGCCAAATTTAAGGCCTATAAGGCAAATTTTTACCTTTAATTGAATGTTGGTGACACATGTACACTTATGGCAGATTCAGGTCAATGTATGGAAAATTCTTTTCAATTAGAAATGAAAAAAAAAATGCTGCTAATACCTACTTAACAGATTGAAACTAATTTTTATTCAAAAGATGAGTGCCGAAGAATTGATGCTTTTGAACTGTGGTGTTGGAGAAGACTCTTGAGAGTCCCTTAGACTGCAAGGAGATCCAACCAGTCCATCCTAAAGGAGATCAGCTCTGGGTGTTCATTGGAAGGACCAATGCTGAAGCTGAAACTCCAGCACTTTGGCCACTTGATGTGAAAAGCTGACTCACTGGAAAAGACCCTGATGCTGGGAAAGATTGAGGGCAGGAGGAGAAGGGGACAACAGAGGATGAGATGGTTGGATGGCATCATCAACTCGATGAACATGGGTTTGGGTGGACTCCAGGAGTTAGTGATGGACAGGGGGGCCTGGCGTGCTGTGGTTCATGGGGCCACAAAGAGTCGGACATGACTGAGTGACTGAACTGAACTGAACTTTATTAACTATATTATAATATGCCTTTTCGCTTTTTCAAGAAAAGAATGTATTAACCCCATGCTCATATCTTCTATCAGCACTCAGTCACTCAGTCATGTCTGACTCTTTACAGCCCCATGAAAGGTAGTGCACCAGACTCCTTTGGTCATGGACTTTTCCAAACAAGAATACTGGAGCAGGTTGCCATTTCCTCCTCCAGGGGACCTTCAAAACCCAAGAATCAACCTGCATCTCTTGCAGCTCCTGCATTGTCAGATGGACTCTTTACCACCACGCCACCTGGGAGTCACAGTCCACTTTATGAATTGCCCGCACTTACAGAGGTAAGATCAAGCTAGCTGTCCCTTCTGTAGTCAGTAAGAGCTGCTGAAATCTGCTAAATTTGCCCACCAGAATCCTATCTGTACCCATTGGGTGGATCCGTCTGGTTCTAGTTAGCAATAAAGGACAAGATTCTTGAATCAGGAACTTTAAAAGATTAAAAATTATTTTTCTAAAAGAAGTTTGTCAGTGATAAACATAAGCTCATATTTTTAAAAGAACTACATAAAGTACTAAATTGTTAAGCTGAAGTAAAAATAAACACAAAAGGATGTGCTATACGATCTAAATTGCAATGCCTTTCTCCCATTATTGATAATATTAATGAGGATGGTGGTGATGATAGAAGTTATTATGGTTCCTCCTGTGTAGTAGATTTTTTTTTTTGCTCAGCCAATATTTGTTCACTTTATTTCATTAACAGCTCTATATTTCTTTTTTCTTTCTCTTTCTCTTTATTTTTTTCTTTTCTTTCTTTTTTTTTTTCTTTTGCGCATCATTGCCTTAATCTTGAGCACTCCCGCCTTTTACTTAGTTCACCCTTTAGTCCCTGATGGAACAAGTTGCATGGCCAAAGTCCAGGTCCCAGAGACAACTGCTGGTCCTGTGGCTTCTGTAGGGATGACGGTAGCTGTGTGATTACAGAAAACCTAAGGGTTTTTCAGGAACTACCAGGAAGAGGGTGACGCTCCTTCTAGTGAATCCAGGATGCTTGGAGCTGTGGAAGTACCAGGACACCACGAAGAGGAAGCTTGTATGAGACCTGAACCAGAAAAGAGGAAATAGAGCCAAAAGATAGAGGAAGAGAAATCAAATTCGAACAACACCAAATTAAACTTAAACCCTGAACCAAGCCCTTCCTGAAGCCATCCCTATTCTCGGGCCTCTCAGTTCTTTATCCCTTACTAATACCTTTGCATCTCCTGATTTTCTTTAAAGAAGCCAAAAGAACTCTCATTCAACCCATTGCATTTGCTTTTACTTTTACCTAGAGGGACGGGGGAGCCTGGTGGACTGTTGTCTATGGGATCGCACAGAGTCAAGCACGACTGAAGCGACTTAGCAGCAGCAGCAGCAGAATGACTCCCACCCTCACATCCCAGCTATTCTCATTACTCCTTCCTTCCCTTTTGTCAGATCTCTTCTCAAATATCTCCTTAGGGAAGCTCCATCTGACACTCTTCCAAAGAAGTGCTTTCTGCCATCTCCGTACCCTCATCCCACTTTCATCTTCCTAACTTTTCTCACATCTACTATTACCTTCTGCCTCTTCCATGGTGTTATGAATTGCTATGGGCAGCAGCTGTGTCTGCTTTCTCCCTGCCACATCCAACACCAAGAACCATGCCTATCACCTAGCCAACTCAGCAGCTATTTTCTGAATAAAGGAAATTAATCAATGAGTCAAACAAATGAATCTCTAAACCCCTCTGCTCCTGGCTTAATCCAGGAATAGTTTGTCACAACCCAAAGTTTGCAAATGTTAGAGTATCGTTGTGCTAGTTTTCATGAGACAAATTAAGGCTTAGATGATTAAGGAAAAAGCTAGTCAGAATGGCCATCATCAAAAAATCTACAAACAATAAATGCTGGAGTGGGTGTGGAAAAAGGAGCCCTCCTACACTGTTGGGGGAATGTAAACTGGTGCAGCCACTATGGAGATGTAGTTTCCTTACAAAAAAAAAAAGAAAGAAAGAAACTAAAAGTAAAAATACCATATGAGCCAGCAATCACACTACTGGTTGTATATTCTGAGAAAACCATGGTTCAAAAGGACACATGTACCCCAATGTTCATTGTAGCACTATTTACAACAGCCAAGACATGGAAACAGCCCAAATGTCCATCAGCAGCTGAACAGATAAAGAAGTGATGCATATACATGTACAAGGTAACGCTACTCAGCCATAAAAAGAAATGAAATTAGGTCATTTGTGTATATATACACACTTATTTGTATGGTTTTCTAAGTTTCTGGATTTGTCATTCTGCCAAATTCATACAGCAGAAAGATACTACATTTTTGAAACAAGCTAGCAAGTCCTATAGACAGACCACTCACAGTTGAATAGGCAATTGTATAAAGAAACAAAGAAACAATAACAGTGCACATGAAAAGGACTAGGAAGGAAGAGTAAGCTAGATTTCAAACTTTTCCACCTGTTTTCAGTTCTACAGCTGTCATTCTTTCCCAAGTCATGGTCATCTTTCATTAAGACCATTGCCATAAATTCCTAACTACGTCCTCCTTCTTTTCTCCCTCTTCTATCTGTTAACACCCTGCAGCCAAGATGAACATTTAAGACACAAACTGGTTCTTATCCTCCTACTGTGAGTACTAAACGACTATTTAAGCCCAGGTGTTTCAGAAAGCAGAACCTAAGGCAAAAGCTTATGTGTCAAGACTACATGCACACCCTGTTAGATGTAAAATGGATAACCAACAGGGACCTACTATAGAGTGTGTGAACTCTGCCCAGTGTTATGCGACAGCCAGGAGGGGAGGGGAGCTAGAGGGAGAATGGATAGCTGCATATGTATGGCTGCGTGCCTTCACTGTTCACCTGAAACTATCACAGTATCACTTGTTAATCAGCTATACCCCAATACAAAATTTAAAGTTTTTAAGAAAAAGACAGTGTTGCGGAGTTCAATGCCACAAAAGCCAGAAGGAGGGGAAAAGGAAGGGGGGAAGCAGGAAAGGAGAGAGGGAAAGTGGGATGGTATGCAACTGACCCTTACCCAGTGCCAAGTAACATGTCAACTCAATGCCACATGACCATCCGCCAGTGGGCCTTGTGAACTGTGATGTCTCAGGACAGTCTGTGAAAGGCAGGGTTGATTGGAAAAGTGAAGAGACTTTTTCTTCTGTCTCCCCTACCAGTTAAAGATTTTTTTCCTCATTGCTTTATCTCCCCCATATTTCCAGTTTGGGCAAGTATGGAATCCTGAAAGGATTATATCTCAGCAGCCATAGAAAGGAAAACCCTGGTGCTGGAAAGGGAGATGTAACAGGGGTGCCTAAGATGCAGTGAACTCGGGGTGTTCCAGAAAAATTGATTTTGCAGTTACCAGGAATGCAGCAGAAATTGTGGCCAACAACCTTGGACACAGTGAGGCTGACAGGATCTGAGATGGTGCTGAAGAGCTGCCTGATAGAATGAGTTAATACAGAGTGCCTTCTGGTCTCATTGGAAGCATCCAGCAAATGTTATTGTTCTATTACTTATAATTAGTACAGATGAAACATTTGAAACAGGGGCATGATAGTTATAAATGTTATAAACAGCACTCAGTAGACACATGGAAACTTCATACATTCATTAATTATGCTTCCTTTAATTCCAATTAAGAATGTTCATTGATTTACTGGTTTTGATTGACCATTCGCCTTGTATAAGACAGTGCCTGGGACCAGTGATCACAGTAGTGAACAATTAGATATGTCTTCTGTCCTCATGAGAAGAAAGAGCCAAACACATGATTCTGAGTTAAATCACAACTTTGATGGATAAATACAGGGCTCTCTGGGACCATATAAAGGGGGGATATAACCTAGTCTTAGGAGATTACCCAAAAGAACCCACTCGCCAATGCAGGTGACACAAGAGATGCAGAGTCAACCCTGAGTCAGAAAGATCAACTAAAGGAGAAAATGGCAACAAAGAATCAGCCATGACTGGGCAAATGAGCACACACAGAGAAGTGACGCTTTAGTTGAGAAGAAGAGAGAGAAAGAGCTTGGTGGGCGGCAGTGGCAGCATAGGTATGGTGGTTAACTGAGTGTGTTAACTTGACTAGGTCATGATATCTGATTTGGGGGTCAAATACCAGCCTAGATGTTGCTGTAAATGTATTTGTTAGAAGACACTAACATTTCAGCCAATGCCAGTTCAGTTCATTCTCTCAGTCATGTCTGACTCTTTGCGACCCCATGAATCGCAGCATGCCAGGCCCCCTGTCCATCACCAACTCCCAAAGTTCACCCAAACCTATGTTCATCAAGTCGGTGATGCCATCCAACCATCTCATCCTCTGTCGTCCCCTTCTCCTCCTGCCCTCAATCTTTCCCAGCATCAGGGTCTTTTCAAATGAGTCAGCTCTTCTCATCAGGTGGCCAAAGTATTGAAGTTTCAGCTTCAAAATCAGTCCTACCAATGGACACCCAGGACTGATCTCCTTTAGGATGGACTGGTTGGATCTCCTTGCAGTCCAAGGGACTCTCAAGAGTCTTCTTCAACACTACAGTTCAAAAGCATCAATTCTTTGGCGCTCAGCTTTCTTTATAGTTGAACTTTATAGTTCAACCAGTATACTCTGAGTAAAATGAATTATCTTTCAAAATGTGAATAGACCTCATTTAATAATTTGAAGGCTTGAAAGAAATTGTTGTTATTTGCTGAGTTGTGACTGACTCTTGCCACCCCATGGACTGTAGCCCACCAGGCTCCTCTGTCCATGGGATTTCCCAGGCAAGAACACTGGAGTGGGTTGCCTCTTCTTTCTCCAGAGGATCTTCCCAACCCAGGGACTGAACCCATATCTCTTACATTGGCAGGCATAATCTTTAGTACTGAGCCACCTGGGAAGCCCCTTGAGAAAAAATGTTATGCTCCTAATTTATCCACCCCCTTTTCTCTTTGGGAAAAGAGATGGGAATACCAGACCACCTTACCTGTCTCCTGAGAAACCTGTATGCACGTCAAGAAGCAACAGTTAGAACTAGACATGGAAGTCCATCAAGGCTTGTGACCCTGCTTACTTAACTTCTATGCAGAGTACATCATGAAAAATGCTCATGCTGGATGAAGCACAAACTGGAATCAATACTGCCAGGAGAAATATCAATAACTTCAGATATGCAAATGACACCACTCTTATGGCAGAAAGTGAAGAAGAACTAAAGAGGCTCTTGATGAAAGTGAAAGAAGAAAGTGAAAAAAACTGGCTTAAAACTCAACATTCAAAAACTAAGGGTCATGGAATCTGTTCCCATCACTTCGTGGTAAGTAGATGGGGAAAAAAGGAGGAAACAGTGACAGACTTTATTTTCTTGGGCTCCGAAATCACTGCAGATGATGACTAAAGCCATGAAATTAAAAGTTGCTTGCTCTTTGGAAGAAAAGCTATGACAAATCTAGACAGCATACTAAAAGCAGATATATTACTTTGTAGACAAAGTTCTGTATAGTCAAAGTTAATGATTTTTCCAGTAGTCATGTATGGATGTGAGTGTTGAACCATAAAGAAAGCTAAGTGCCAAAAAAATTGATGCTTTTCATCTGTGATGTTGGAGAAGACTCTCAAGAGTCCCTTGGATTGCAAGGAGATCAAACCAATCAGTCATAACAGGAATCAAACCTGAATATTCATTGGAAGGACTGATACAGAAGCTCCAATACTTTGGCCACCTGATGTGAAGAGCTGACTCATTGGAAAGGACCCTGATGCTGGGAAAAATTGAAGGCACTAGGAGAAGGGGACAACACAGGATGAGATGGTTGGATGGCGTCACCGACTTGATGGACATGAGTTTGAGCAATCTCTGGGAGGTTGGTGATGGACAGGGAAGTCTGGCGTGCTGCAGTCCATGGGGATACAAAGAGATGGACACAACTGAATATCCCCTTTGATAACCATAAATTTGTTTCTATGTCAGTCTGTTTCTGCTTTGTATATAGACTCATTTGTATTCTTTTTTAAATTCCACATACAGTAACTAACACAGTATTGCAATATTGTAAGCCATTATACTTCAATATTTTTAAGTAATTATAATTTTTAAAAGAGAGAGAAAGAGAGAACAGGCTAAATCTGACAGTCAAATCCTTGAGCTAGTAGTGCCTTGAGGGGCTGGGGAAATGCTACAAACACAAGGGTTTACCTTCCCAGAACACACCCTGAGTTGATGTGGCTTTGGAGGAGTCTGGCAGCCAAGAAGGCTTAGCCAGCATTCCTGATAACTATGGGATTAGGGTGCCTGCCAACTTTCCACCAGCTCTTCTGTCTCCAGATAAAGACCAAAACTGTTTCACCATATATAAGAAAAAAGTCCACAAGAGGAACTCTTTCATAATTTTTTGGATTTCAACAAAATTTGCCCGTGATGTTTCTGCTGTTTTTCAAGTTAAAATCCAATTTTCACACTTGAAACTTTTGCTTAGAGCTATAAAATACATTTGGAAAACAATGTTAATATAATATTAATATGGAGGAAAATTGCTATTTACAGGGTTAAAGAAACTGTGTGTGGATCATCTTATTGCCTTGTTAGGAAAAACCTTTAAACTTTGACAATATATTTACTTTAACACATATATTTTCAATGTTGATGATTCTATAAACTCAATATGGAAGTTTCTGATTTATAGATTGATTAATTTGGTATAGATTGAAGAAACAGATTTTAAAAGTGAACATCACCCTGCATATTCACTGAATTCTTAAGTTCTTACTTAAAATGACTTAAGCTTTTTTTTTTTTTTTTTTTTTTTTGCTTTTCAATGACAGTTTAATGCTAATTTTTGTGATCTTCTCAAATGCAGTTTGGAAATCCCCTTGATCATAGCTATGACTAATTTATTTTTAATTGCATGCTGACATTGCTTAACTTCCTCTACATTTTGGCAGTTTTCTCCATTCAATACAGCAATCTTTTCATGAGAAAAAAATATTTACTCCAAAGTGAAAACAGGTTTCTTTGTGGGTGTCCTAATATATTTGTCACTTTTCAGTTCTAGAATATTTTGGCACTGAAAGTGTCTGTTTGACCTTTAAAGAAGTTTCTGAGAGTTATTATGTTTTAATATTATTTCTAAGATCAAGTTAAATTTATTTAAAATGCTGATTTCTGCAAATACTAACATAAGGAGACAGCATCAAGTTTAACTGAAAATACATATTTAGATTGTGAATGTATTTATGCAGGTTGATGAAGCTAGGATGCAAAGGGACAAATGAGACTGTGAATGAATATGTAGGTTAGATATTAAGAATTCCATTTTGAAAATGAGATTCAGACTCAGAGATGTTAAGTGATATGTCCAAGGTGAGAGATCAATAAAACCTCATGTTTGCATCCAACACTCTGCTTGTTCCACTATTCCATGTTGACTTGTTACTTTTTGGCATTTCTGAATGAATTCCATTCACTGAGATGGGTACAAGGGGAAAAAAATTTGAAATGGAATAGTGATGAAAGATTTGTTTGGCTTTGAGACAATGAACAAACCAGGCATTAGTCAGTCATTTTCCTACCTCCTCCCACCCATCTTTTAAGATTTGGTTAGAGACCAAATTTATTTTTTGTTTGTTCCAGTAATCTTGCAGATTGTTCTAGGGGAAAAAAGACAAGTGGAATATAAGTTGAACATTGATTCTTGATCTGAGGCAATATACAGTATAGAGAAAGAGGAAAACTACACACGCAAAATAAGGAAAATGATTTTGTAAAGCCATGTATCAGTTCAAACTGCATACAAAGAAGCACTAAAATGCTGGGCACACAGATGCAACTGGAAGCAGATTTTTCTCATCGTTAGATGGACTGCTTATGAAAGGCTACTTGAAGGAGGTTTTAAAAAACTTCAAAAAGAAAGAAAATAAGAATATGTGGGGAGAAACAGAGAGGGAGGAGGTTAAATGCCCAAAGACAGTGAGGCGCTTAGCTTGAACGGGCACCTTAGAGAGGGGAAGAGTAAAAGCACTTGGAACTGGTAAAAATCATTGAATGCTAGACTTCAAAGACTAAATTTGACTGTAAAGTTGTCAAAAATAGTTAATGACGAATGAAAAGAGTCCTTCAGATTTTGTCCTTTCAGGTGCCTGAAACGCAAAATGTCCCAAATCAAACACGTGACCTTCTGTCTGTTGAGTCACAGCTTTCACAAGCCTGGGACCTGAATCATCCATAACACCTCCTCTTTCTCATCCTCCATCTCCCAATACAGTTCATTCCACATTCTGGCAATTTTACTTCCTAGACATCTCTTAAATCCATCCGCTTCTCTCCATCTCTTTTACCACCGTCCTAATGCACTCTCCCATTGTCTTCCTCTTGAATTCTTTTCTGAAAATAGCCTAATGTGTCTATGGGCTTCCCTGGTGGCAGTCAAGTAAATAATCCACCTGCAGTGCAGGAGACACAGGTTCAATCCTGGGTCAGGAAGATCCCCTGAAGAAGAAAACGGAAACCCAACCCAGTATTTTTGCCTGGGAAATCCCATGGACAGAGGAGCCTGGTGGGCTACAAACCATGGGGTCTCAAGAGTTGGACACAACTTAGTGACTAACCTTCCCTCTCTATTTGTACTCATCCTGATTCCTCTCAAACACATTACCTATGTGTGCTTTTCACATTCTCGCCTTTTTGACCAAGTTCATGTGAACTCACTCTTTGGCTTTGTTCTTAAACAGAACATCCCATGGTTTCTGCCTCTGACTTACCTGACTAGGTCAAATTCCTGTTTTAAGCTCTCGTGGCACCATTTACCTCTACTTTGAAGCACTTAACAACATTGTTATCAATCAGCCCCTTTAATTATTGAAACAACTCAGCAAAGATGGTTTATTTATTTTTATGTTCTATTGATAAGAACAGTGAAGAAAGAGGTTAAATAAATTCTTCAAGTTTATATGAATAAAAGGACTTTCCAAGTGGTGCTAATGGTAAAGAATCCATCTGCCAATGCAGGAGACATAAGAGATGCAGGTTCAATTCTTGGATTGGAAAGATCCCCTGGAGAGGTCATGGCAACCCATTCCAATATTTTTGCCTAGAGAATCCCATGTACAGAGGAGCCTGGCAGGCTACAGCCCATAGGGTAGCAAAGAGTTGGATACAACTGAAGCAATTTAGCATGCCTCGGAATAAAAACTGATAAAACTAGGAGACAGACTTAAGCAATCTGACTTCCAATTCTGTATTTTGAGTACTATAGCTGCTTTCATATGCTTGTCAACTGGGCGGATGGAGAGATACCTGAATTAAGCAAATGAGTTAATGTCAGAAGTTATTTTGGGGGTACTCAAAAGAAGAAAGAGGAGGAAAAATGGCTATCCATAGACTCACAATGGCAATCATGTGTTTTGCTCATGGTGAGTTTGCTAATGAAAAAAGATCTATAGAGTACACGTTCAAAGAAGTGAGAAAGCGAGACAGGTAATGACTGATGTGTCAGGGTCAAAACTGAAAGAGAAGCTGACAGCAGTTCTAAGAGCATCACCTATGGAACTGGGAGACTAATGCTGAAAGTGTTTTATAAATGCTGTGGGACCCCTCAATATAAAAGATTTTGTCCATTATATAGTCCTGATGAGTTTCACAAAGTTTTCTCACATCATCCTCTTCCCTGAGTAGAAATATCTCTTCAAATTTGATAAATCCCTCTGAAACATACCAGTTTTATACCTGATCATTGGGCAATGCATAGTACAGTATGACTCTGGAGCAGACCTCATTTGTGATATTATATGACAGCTAGCTTTTTACTGATCATTGAAATTTCAGCAATTTAATTTTATTACTAATTTCTATTTGAAACAAAACTTGGGACACCAATTATGCAGAATATGGGTGTAGAAGTCAATTGCTGTAAGATTAAACTTGCCCCTCCACCACCATTAGTAGCAATTTTATGATGCTTTTGACGGTAACATTTTTTTTTCCTGGAAATTTCTTTTAGTCAACACATTTTCAAAGCATTATTTGTCTTTTGAGAGATTTCACTAAGACAAACTGTCAGCATGGTGAGGAAATAATAATAATATAAATTATACAGAATATTAAAAATAGAGCCTTTCTAAGAAACAGTCTTACCAAAGCTAAGCTTTTCAGCACCACTTTAAAAGATTCTATGAAGTATGTTCTTAGATTTTTATTTATAAGTACACACTAATTTTCTAAGAAACAATAACCACTTGGAGACACATGAAGTGATTTTACTTGAGCACTGGGTACAGTTTCAGAAATCTCTATCTTTGCATCATGCATAATCAGACAATAAAGGTTGGTTTCCTTTTTTTTTTTTGTTGGTTTTCCTTTAAGCATAGCTATGACGTGGATGATTTTTCAAATGAACTTGGGCTCTAATCTATGGAAATTCTTAGAGGGGAAAATGACCTTGAAAGAAAAATCTTGGAAAAAATCTTCTTGTAGCAGATTTGTCTGTTTGATTTTTGTTGTTCTTGTTTGGTGTTGCTGGGGAGTGGTGGAAAAGAAGAGGCAAAGTCTGTGCTGCTGCAGGTATAAACGAATGTGACCTCTGAAGCCATATTGCCACGTTTCAGATGTGCAGCCTTGAAAAAGGTACTTGAACCCACTGTGTCACCATTTTGCTGGAGGCAGAATGGGGTGAGAGTAATACCAAGTGCATGGAGTTTCTCATGAATTATAAAGTAGTTGGAAGAATTCCTAGCATATAACAATGACATAATCAGTGTTAATTCTTCTTGCTATTAAACGTTAATTTCAACAAATCAGTCACTTGTTCAAAGTCTTTCACAATTTCCCATAATCTTCAAATCACACTAAACTTCCTTTCTTTCTGTCTTTCAAAGAAATCCATAATCAGTTCTTAGCCTCCCCCCACCCCAGTTTAATCCCTTATCCTTTAGGAACATAAGTCACCCACCTTAATAACATTGTCTTTTTGCTGAGTTATAAATACCTTATACTCATTACTTGTACTGAGACTCCTTTAAAAATTCCTTTATGAATTAACTGATATCACCCTTTCAATCAATTAATTACAGTTTCCTTATTAATGGACACAAGCATTGTGCCCATTCCTTTGTTATTTTATAAATAATATGGTGCACGTTCTTATAGATATATTAATATTTAAATCCTAACTTAGTTGTTTCATAATTTGAAAAATAATAATAATAGTTTGAAGCTTATCTCAAAGTTTAAACTGTGAAGAATTATTGTGAATAATTTGATGATGAAGATGAGTAGCAATTTATAGCCTACATATTAAAATGCCTTCTAAAGTTAAAATGATCCAAAAAGTATAGTTGTTCACAAGAACTGAATCTGGATCAATGAAACAAAACAGATATAGAGATTCTAATCAGAATGCACAACAAAGGCAAATTGCAGAACAGGAAAGACATTGGATACAAGAATGGTATATAAAAGGTAAACATTCTCAATGTACAAAAAGCCCTAAAATGACAATAAGAAAAACCAACCACTGAATAGAAATTCTAAAACATAACACTTGAATATATCAATTTGACATATTTTTCCTAGCAAAGCTGTTTGTATGTATTGATAGTAGAAATAAATTTAAATTGACAAAAAGTACAAACTATGAAAAGAAATTTAGCACTATCAAGGAGGTCAAAGGATTTGTAACTTTTGATACAGTATCCCATTTCTAGGATCCTAACCTAACTAAAAATTAAGAAAAAGCCAATTAAATATATCTAAGTATCTATGCAATGGCACCCCACTCCAGAACTCTTGCCTAGAAAATCCCATGGACAGAGGAGCCTGGTAGGCTGTAGGCCATGGGGTCGCTGAGCGTCGGACACGACTGAGCGACTTCCCTTTCACTTTTCACTTTCATGCATTGGAGAAGGAAATGGCAACCCACTCCAGTGTTTTTGCCTGGAGAATCTCAGGGACAGGGGAGCCTGGTAGGCTGCTGTCTATGGGGTCCCACAGATTTGGACACGACTGAAGCAACTTAGCAGCATCAGCATGCAGTATCATTAGTAAAGCAGTACAAAAAAAAAAAAAAAGTCACAGCCTTTGGTCCATCAATGTTGTTGTTTAGTCACTAAGTGATATCTGACCTTCTGAGACCTCATGGACTGTAGCATGCCAGGTTCCTCTGTCAATGAGATTTTCCAGGTAAGAATACTGGAGTGGGTTGCCATTTCCTTCTCTAAGGGATCATCCTGACCCAGGGATTGAACTCCCGTCTCCTGCACTGGCAGGCGGATTCTTTACAACTGAGCCACCAGGGAAGTCCCTGGTCCATCAATAGAGGGAGATTAATTAGTTAGTTCAGTGATTTGATTTTTAAATAGTAGCTATTAACAGGAAAATAATGAAAGCTCAAAAACCAGCTTCAAACCCTATGTTGGTCTCTCAAGAAACCGAACAAAAGGACCAAAGATTGTAAAGGTGGAGGACATTTTAATCAGCAGTGAAATGAAGGCACAGCGTCAGATACAAATGTCAAGGAATTTTGACTGGTATATTACAGATAGAGACATTGAAAGACAGACTCATTCTATTCTGTCCAAGAAAATGATGCAGAATGGCAGGAAGAGTTTTACAAATCTGGCATAACATCATAGCCATCCTTATTTCAGAGACAAGGTTACAGTCAAGAGTTTCCTGCGTGAATAATAAGGATCTCTATTTGGGGTTCTTCTATTTGAATGAAATTGGGAGATTGTGTTCACCTATGGCTGATTCATGTCAATATATGGCAAAACAAATACAGTATTGTAATTAAAAAAATAAATAAATTAAAAAAAAAAAAGAAACATAATCAGATGAGATGCAGCATCTTATGGCCCTTTTGAAATATTTGAGGAAAATGCCTGGGGGCTGTGCTTCCTGTCTCTTAACTCATCTCTCAATAGAAGACTAGCCTGGATGTGTAGTGTGTGAAAATAGACAAGCCATTCTATAAATTTCCCATTTACTCAGCTGCAAAATGGAAAGAATAATAGTGCCTACCTCCAAACACATGGAATTGTGAAAAAAATTAGGTAATGTAAAGTAAACTCAAATATAGGAATATCTTACTAGGTCTTTAAGATTATTATTATTATACAGTGTATACAATTGCACAATATATTATAATACAACCATAAGTAAAAACCTGAAAGGGCAAATTTTGAAGGTTGGTGGTCCATTAGCGAGATGATGGGTACTCCAGGAAATAGATAGGGTACTCCAGGAAATAGATTCTGATATAGAAATTTTGCCTGTATTACGGAGTATCTTTCATAGAAATGAGACCAGTAGGACTGGGTAGAAGCAGAAGCACTTGGAACTCAACACATCTGCAACAAAGATTTCAGTCTATACCATGAGAAGCTTTTATACCAGGATGAACCTTCAGAAATCACAGGTAAGACATTGGTTTGTGGCTGTCACTGGAGAGGAGCCTACCTATGGGGGAAATAGCTAGTTTGGGGCAGGGCAATTCCCAGGGGAGGCCTCTATAGTGAGCCAGAAACACACAACACATTCACCAGCTGCGGCCCAAGTAATTTCAGTCCTAATAGGATTCTGGGCTGGGCCCCAAAGCACCATTATAGAAGAAGATTGCAGTCTTTAGCCACGACAGACCAAGAGTCCTAGGAGAATCCTCATGACCATACCAAAAAGGAGACGTACAGACTGGAAAGATTCTTTTTTTAGCCTGATTTTTCATTCCCAACACAAGATAGTCTTTTTTTTTTGCCACATGTGAGGCATGGAGATCTTAGTTCCCAGACCAGGGGTTGTGCCCATGCTCCCTGCAGTGGAAGCATGGAGGTTTAATCACTGGACCACCAGGGAATTTCCCACAAGATAGTTTTTCTTTTTTGGTTGCACCCCATAGTATGTGAGACCTTAGTTCCCCAACCAGGGAGTGAACCCCTGCATTGAAAGATGGAATCTTAAATATATTGTAGACTGTTTCAAAGAGACTTATTCAGACTTCAAAGGCAAAAACTACAGACGAGAGTACAGACTTAATCGCATACTTTCCTCTAACAGAAACAGAAAACTCAAAATCAGAAGCCCAGAGTTAAATCCCAGTGCAAAAATGATAACAACTTTATAGAAAGAACAGGAACATATCTACATGACCCACACACATACAAACACACCAGAGGCAAGTCCCCATTTGAAACTGGTTTCTGGCCTCTGGACTTTGTACAAATGCATCTTAACAACAGCTGGGTAAAAAGAACATGGCATATAACAGGTTAAGATACAGAGAGAAGAGGGCTTTCTCTTGTCCAAAACCTGACATCTTTAGAAAACCAGAGAGGTCCCTCAGAAGAGAGATGTATCCCTTCTCTTTAAAATAGGGAAGATTCCCTTGGGCTGGGCAAGGATGAGATGATGTAATGTCCACAGTGTGATGAGAATTCTGCCACTGGTGAGTTCTGAGAGGAGAAGGTCCCCCACCCTGCAGTCAGAGAATAGCTACACATAAGGCTGTGAATTCAAAGAAAGGGAGACCTTGCTGGTCTCACTGGCAAGAGCCTAGAGAGGCTGAAGTCCTCCAGAGCTGGGTAGATGGCCACACAGCTAGGCTTTAAATCCTCTTATTAATGAGTCCCCTGGTGCAAAGCAGTGAGAAAAAAACAAATGAATGAGTGAATGAGTGATAGCTGCTCAGTCATGTCCACTTCTTTGCAACCCCATGGACTGTAGCCTGGCAAGCTTCTCTGTCCACAGGATTCTCCAGGCAAGAATACTGGAGTGGGTTGCCATTTCTTTCTCCAACAATCCTACTTCCAAATATGACTTAAAGGAAACTTGTAAATCATAAAAAGTTGACCACTCCAATAGGAAAACAAAGGCAAAACTATTTTTATTACTGCTTTATTTGCTCAAAATAATGTGAGTCATTCATATTGATGCTATAATTTATCCATTTTTTGCTGATGGACACTTGGGTTATATCCAGTGTTTTTGGTATTACAAACATGATTGAGGATCTTCTTATGTGTGCCCTTGGGGAATATGTGCAAGAAATTCTGAAGGGTTTATATTCAGTTCAGTCACAGGGTTAGAAATTTTGCACATCCTCAACTTTATAATGCCAGTTTCTTTTCAAAGTGCTTATTGTTATTGTTTAGTCACCAAGTCACGTTCAACTTTTTGTGACCCCATGGACTGTAGCCCACCAAGCTCTTCTATCCATGGTATTTCCCAGGCAAGATTACTGGAGTGGGTTCCCATTTCCTTCTCCAGGATATCTTCCTGACCCACATCTTCTACATTGGCACGAGGATTTTTTTTTACCACTGAGCCACCAGAGAAGCTTGTACCAAAGTATATTCCCGCCTATACGATGTGTGGAAAGGTTTACTTTCCCCTGAACACTCAAGATTGTCAGGCTTTTTAAAATATGCCAATCTGTTGGGACTAAAAAGGCATCTCATTGGAGATTTCATTTGCATTTCATAATTTTAACGATGCTGAGTCTTTGTTATTGCTAGGCTGTGCTCAGTCATGTCCAACTCTTTGCTACCCCATGAACTGTAGCCTGCCAGGCTCCATTGTCCATGGGATTTTTCAGTTAAGAATACTGGAGTGAGTCGCTGTTTCCTCCTCCAGGGGATCTTCCCAACTCAGGGATCAAAACTCCATCTCCTGCATTGCACTGCATATCACTGAGTCATGAGTCTTTTTTATGTTTATTGACAATTCTTCTCTTGAAGAGTCTGTTTCCTTTGTTTCAGGAGTGAGTTTTATCTTCCAAATGTATGGGGAAATTTATGCTTCTTTTAGTTTGTATATATCATTTATATCTATGAAGTTTATATATATGTAAACTAAATATACAAATTAAAACAAATATATATATATATATATATATATATATATATATATAAACAGAGAATGTGATCTAAATGAAACCAGTTCCCTGAAATTTGTTAAGACTTTTTGGGGGCTTCAAAATCACTGCAGATGGTGACTGCAGCCATGAAATTAAAAGACACTTACTCCTTGGAAGAAAAGTTATGACCAACCTAGATAGTATATTCAAAAGCAGAGACATTACTTTGCCGACTAAGGTCCGTCTAGTCAAGGCTATGGTTTTTCCTGTGGTCATGTATGGATGCGAGAGTTGGACTGTGGAGAAGGCTGAGCACCAAAGAATTGATGCTTTTGAACTGTGGTGTTGGAGAAGACTCTTGAGAGTCCCTTGGACTGCAAGGAGATCCAACCATTCCATTCTGAAGGAGATCAACCCTGGGATTTCTTTGGAAGGAATAATGCCAAAGCTGAAACTCCAGTACTTTGGCCACCTCATGAGAAGAGTTGACTCATTGGAAGACTCTGATGCTGGGAGGGATTGGGGGGCAGGAGAAGAAGGGGACGACCGAGGATGAGATGGCTGGATGGCATCATGGACTCAATGGACATGAGTCTGAGTGAACTCCGACATGAGTCTGAGTGAACTCCGAGAGACGGTGATGAACAGGGAGGCCTTGCATGCTGCGATTCATGGGGTCGCAGAGTCGGACATGACTGAGCAACTGAACTGAACTGAACTGAAATTTATAAATGTTTGTGTGTTGAAAAGAATAAATATTTTCCAGTTCTGTATTGGATCAAACTTATTTATGTATTCTCTCTACATCTATTAGATCAAGCTTATCTATTGCTTCTTTTATCTACTTGATCTATCCAATGCTAACAACAGTATATTAAGATAGCCAATTTTGTTGATATGTCATGTTTCTTCTTGCAGTTGTGGAAACTTGCTTTAATAAATTTTGAACTTATGATATTCAATGTATGTAAGTTTAGAATTGTATTTTTCTGTTGATTTGATCCTTTAATCCTTACTTAGTCACACAAGCTTTATCTGATTATTATTTGTCTACTATATTATTTTGTATTCTTTCTCTTACAGCTATTCTTATGGTTAAAGATCCACACATTGTAAACAACATTTTGCTGCATGAGAAATGTTGAAAAAGGTCAATAAAGCTAAATGGTAGTCTGTTGAACATCGGAAAAAAAAATTTCCACTTTTGGCAAGAGTGGTAACTGTCTGTTACATTTTTTGTTATTCCTGATAAAAATGGATTTAGTTTTATCACATTAGTTTCTGTTTTGTTTCTTCTTTGTTGTGCTTCCTTTTTTCCTTCTCCTTTCTTTACTTCTCTTGCATTTATTAATTTTTTTCTTTCTCTGTCTTTTCTCCCTTATTATTGGAAAGTATGTGCTCCTAACTCTTCTTTAAATGGTTACTTATTTCTTAACTTTCATATTTTACTTAACAAGACTAAATACATCAGTGTATTTACTCTTTTTTAGACAATTCAAAGACCTTAGTGTTCAAACTGTAATCAGTCTCATACACTCACACACATACGCATGCACACAAGCTCCTCATCTTGTTTTTCCTAATACCCTTAATGTAGAGGTTATTATAACATGCTTACAATTTTTTTGCTCACCAACTTTTTAAGAAAATAATGTCTTTCTTCTGGAATCACTTTTCTATTCTTTTTTTTTTAACAGTAATTCAGTTTTATTTGCCTGAAAATGTCTTCTTACAATGTTTTGTAGGCTATATAGTTCTAGGTAAATGATTATTATTAGTCAATATTTTAAATATACCACTTCTTCACATTCTTCTGTCAAATTCCTGTATTTCTGTCTTTGATGTTTAGTAGTTTCACTGTCAGAGAAGGCAATGGCAACCCACTCCAGTGTTCTTGCCTGGAGAATCCCAGGGACTGGGGATCCTGGTGGGCTGCCGTCTGTGGAGTCATACAGAGTTGAACACAACTGAAGCGACTAGCAGCAACAGCAGTAGTGTATGTAAACGGCTGGTAATGCATTCCCCCATGGATTAAACTCAAAGTTCTTTATACTCAGTTCTCATCTTTGGTAGTGAAGATATATGAACTTTAACTTAACTAGTAGCTCGGTTGGTAAAGAATCTGCCTGCAATGCAGGAGATTCTGGTTGAATTCCTGGTTTGGGAATATCCCCTGAAAAAGGGAAAGACTACCCACTCCAGTATTCTGGAGAATTCCATGGACAACTGTATAGTCCATAGGGTAGCGAAGGGCCAGATACAACTGACCAACTTTCACTTCGCTTTCAACTTAACCAGAGGGCTGTCTTGAGGGAGAGTCTCAAAGGAAACTCTTACCACCTGTGAAATCATAGACACTTCAGCTGTCAGTTTTTCATCTTGAAGAATGCCTTCCCACCAAATCTAGCCAAATAGCTCTTTTACTGTGGTTTTAGGATACCTGCCTGTTTGAGCACTCAAATACTCATTGATTTGGAATAATGGACCAATCCTGGGGTTAATTTTGTTTCTTATGTTATATTCTTCACTCCTTATCAGATTTTCCATTACTTTCTTAACAGATTATCCTTGCATCTTTAACTGTTTTTTCTTTGAATATCGTATTGCTAAGTGTTTTGTATTTTAAGGACATTTTAAATATTTCATTTTTGAAAATGAGCATCAAATGAGAATTTGATGCTTAATCTAAGAAATTAATTTAAATTCTAGGTGAATTTAACTCAATGAATACGTATGATAGTGTGACAGTAGATTTTTAACTAACTAGTTAATAAATAAAAATATTTAAAGTAGATTGTCTCATTCTCTATTTGATACTACTACTGCATACATCTACAAAAGGCTAGTTGAATTTTCATCAAATTTGTTGAAATAGGTTGTGCGGATTAAAAGTAGGACCATGTAGAAACAAAAAGCAGTGATTTCCAGGGAACTTTAAAAAGTAACAAGACCCCAGTTGAAAAGGTGATAGCAAATGAACTATGTCTCCTAACTGAATGGTCAGCAGTGACAGAGATTTATTTGTTTAGTGACAGGTGGAATAGTTATTTGTTCATTTTTTTCATAATCAAAATACGGAAATCTTAACAAAAAGCTAAATCTATTTCATGGATGTTATATAAGTTTTCCCTAAGCTAAAATTAAGTATAATTTACCTAAGCCATTTTGGCTTAGTAAACATAATTTTAAGCAAGCATTATTTATATCTCTCTTTATTTTGTAATGTTATTTGCATAAAGAATCTGTATGTGAAGAATAAAAGTGTATATTTTCTAAGATAGATCCTCAGACTACCTACCTTTAAATAGAGATGAGAACATATTTTGCAAGAGTAAATTTTCAGCAAGAAAACTTTTAGACATTACACAACAATGTTTTCAATGACTTCTTAGTGCTGCAAAAAAAACATTCCTCCTAATTTGTAAGGGTGACTTGGTCCATAAATGGATGACTCCATCTGTCTGTACAGAATCTGAAATTCTGACCTTACACAAAAATTAGGAAATTCTGTTTTCTTTCATATTGATATAAAGTGAGCAAATGTGTTTGGAGGACCACTGCATGCCTTGTGATAATCAGTTTTAAGGAAGTGAATCTACTTATTCACCTTTGAGACAGGTAGGAGCCTGAAAAATATGCTACAGATTACCTGCATGGTTAACAGCATGGAGCACTTCCAGAATTCAGATAGACAGTACCAGACGGCCTGGGGAAGGGATGCCAATTTTACAGCAACTGGATATATACACAATAAAGCATGAGTGATTTTCTAGGAAAATCTTTGTTAAAATTATGAAATCTTGCCCCACTAATGAGAGTGAGTCACTATTTACACATTGATTTTATGACTACATCCTGATGGGAGGAAAGCCCTGTAATGCACCACTGAAACTAGAAAAAGAAGGTTGTCACAATGATCTAAACACACACAAAGAAAAATTCCAGTGCTTCAGATTCTGCACCAAGAAACTACACAAGGAGGAAAAAAAAATGCTTGATTCCAAAATATACTAAGTTCTCTTACTGATCAAATATTCAAATGCCAACTTAGTTGACATGAGGAATGAAACAAAAGTTTGCAATGCAATAAGGTAATTTCCCTGAAAGTTCTCGTACTCTAGTTTCCACATTCAGAATAAATTTAGGATGCCAGTTCTATTTCAAATGGAAGGAAGGATTGATACTTCATCCCTGGTACTCTGTTCTTTCCTAAAATGCTTTGCATTGTTAGTCATATTCAGTAAACCAGAACTGATCATGAATCTGAAAAATAAAATGTAGAAAGTGACATTTATTTTTTTAACTTTGATACTAGTGAATGTTTTTATAATTTGATTGTTCAAATACAAGATGTTATTAAGAATAAAGAGAGTTTTAAAAATCATTGTGTAAGAATTAACACCTTCAGTATGCTTACACCATCACTGTGGTTCCCTTGGAAGTAGTCAGCTGTTCAAATCCTGCTGCCACTGTTCCATGAATATTTATATTTTCTCAGTCAGTAGTGACTCAAATGGATTTAATGTCCATTTCTTTCTATGTCGCTATAAATCAGTCTTTTTAAAACAGGTATTCTTGTAATATAAGTTCCCCTTCTGTTTCACACTACTTATATTCTTTTCATCAGCATTGTGCTTGACTTTGCCTTCAAGTCATCCCATAAGCTTGTTTTAGAGAGTTTAAGTAATTTTGTTGACTTCTACCCCATGATTGGGCTTCCCTGATAGCTCAGCAGGTAAAGAATCCACCTGCAATGCAGGAGACACAGGAGATGCAGGTTCGATCCCTGGGTAAGGAAGATCCCCTGGAGAAGGGCATGACAACCCACTCCTGCATCTTGCCTGGCGAATCCCATGAACTGAGGACCTTGATGGGCTACAGTCCAAAGGGCTGTAAAGCATTGGACATGACGGAGCAATTATGCATGCACTCACCCCATGATTAATGTATTCACTCTTCAATTCATAAATACTTATTGAGTGGCTACCATATCCAAGGCACTTCTACATGCTAGGAATGTGGAATAATATTAAAGAAAAAAACAGAAGTTCAGCATTCATGAAGCTTACAGTCTAGTGGGAAGAGATATACAACAAACAAGTAAACTTTATGGGATGTCAGATAACAAGCACTCTAAAGAAAAGAGAAGCCCAGAAAATAGAACCTTTTCAAGAGGTAGTGAGAGGATACTTGCAGTATTTTAAATGATTAGAGAAAGCATCAGATATATTTGAGCAAATGTTGGAAAGAAGTGAAGAAACAGGGCACAAAGTTCTCTAGGGGAAGAAGGTTTTATACACATGAAACAAATACAAAGAATCAGAATCAGGAATATGCACGGTGTATTCAAGGAGGAGCAAGAAATATTTAGCCTCAGTCACTTGAATGATCAAGATTCCCAGGAGAAATATCAATAACCTCAGATATGCAGATGACACACCCTTATGGCAGAAAGTGAAGAAGAACTAAAGATTGTCTTGATGAAAGTGAAAGAGGAGAGTGAAAAAATTGGCTTAAACTCAACATTCAGAAAACTAAGATCCTGGCATCCAGTCTCATCACTTCATGGCAGATAGACGGGGAAACAGTGGCTGAGTTTATTATTCTGGGCTCCAAAATCACTGCAGATGGCGACTGCAGCCACAAAATTAAAAGAGACTTGCTCCTTGGAAGGAAAGTTATGACCAACATAGACATCATATTAAAAAGCAGAGACATTATTTTGCCAACAAAGGTCAGTCTAGTCAAGGCTATGATTTTTCCAGTGGTCATGTATGGATATGAGAGTTGGACTGTGAAGAAAGCTGAGCGCTGAAGAATTGATGCTTTTGAACTGTGGTGTTGGAGAAGACTCTTGAGGATCCCTTGGACTGCAAGGAAATCCAGCCAATCCATCCCAAAGGAGAACAGCCCTGGGTGTTCATTGGAAGGACTGATGCTGAAGCTGAAACTCCAATACTTTGGCCACTTGATGAGAAAAGCTGACTCATTGGAAAAGACCCTGATGCTGGGAAAGATTGAGGGCAGGAGGAGAAGGGGACAACAAAGGATGAGATGGTTGGATGGCATCACTGACTCAATGGACATGGGTTTGGGTGGACTCCAGGAGTTGGTGACTGACAGGGAGGCCTGGCGTGCTGCAATTCATGGGGTTGCAACGAGTTGGACATGACTGAGTGACTGAACTGAACTGAACTGAACTGAACTTGAATGACGAATTTTGAACATACTAAAATCCCATGGACGGAGGAGCCTGGTAGGCTCCAGTCCATGGGGTCGCAAAGAGTCGGACACGACTGAGCGACTTCACTTTTACGCACTGGAGAAGGAAATGGCAACCCACTCCAGTGTTCTTGCCTGGAGAATCCCAGGGACGGGCGGAGCCTGGTGGGCTGCCGTCTATGGGGTCGCACAGAGTCGGACACTACTGAAATGACTTAGCAGCAGCAGCAGCAGCAAGAAAGGCAGGACTAAAGAAGGATAAGGTCTCAAGTAGGGAAGAGCATCAGAATTTCATGTTTGAAAGTACTCTTTTGAGATGTGTACTAGATATCCAAATGGGGATATCAAATATCAAGTTGTTTATATCCTTGTGGAATTATGGGAGATATCCTGGCTCTAGATATAGGTTTGGGAGATGGTGTGTGTGTGTGTGTGTGTGTGTGTGTGTGTGTGCATGTGTGTAACATTTAAAGTCATGCCATGAGATTGGATAAATGAATATATAAGGATAAATGGTCCAAGGAAAAATCCTGAAAATTCTAATGTATAACCTGAGGATATCTAACTGGATTATGCGTATCCTAGGAATACACATAAGATTTTCAAAGGAATATTCAGGCTGGGATACTTTTGAGGAAGGCACTTCCCTTGTCCTCAGCATTGATATAAATAATCATGACTAGAATTGACTGACCTGATATTCTTCAGTTGAGCAACCTGGGTGTTTTTATTTCCAACCTCTCCTTTCAAAATATTTCACCTTAGGAGTTCCTTGGCGATCCAGTGGTAAGGACTCTTGGACTCGGCGCTTTCACTGCTTTGGCCCAGGTTCAATACCTGGTTGGGGGACTAAGATCCCACAAGCCAGGCAACATGGCCAAAAAAAATATGTATTTTACCTTTATGCACTTTACATATGATATACTTTTCACACATTTTGAATCTTCCTATGCTGCATTGCTCAGGTGTTAACACCTTGGGATTCAAAACAAGGGGGAATTTGAAAGTATTAGTGTCTAATTGGACTTTAATGGCTGACAACAAATTTTTATACATGTCAGGTGGTTTCCAGTTTTTTTTCCCCCACAAAATTAGATGGGCTCAATACAGTTATTACCTCAAATATTAAAAGTAATTTGTGATGATGGATCATTTAATTAGGGAGTGCAGAGTCTTGAAATGTAGTTGAAGAACTAAGTGACATTTTTATAAGGAAACTGCTCCTATCACCATTGCAGTGAATAGTGTTCCTCAGAGAGCACACACAGAAGCAATGAAAAGGAGGAAGAGATGTGGAGCATAGTAATAATACATAATAGTCACTGACAGAAGTGTGAACTAATGAAAAAGAAAGATCCACACAAATCATTAAGAAACGTGCATAATTATGTAGGAAAGGGAAGAAAAGATCTTGATTGGGAGGGGTGGGGGAGCTTCCAGGATGTGTAAATGCTCTACTTTGTCTCTGGAATGTTGGTTACATGAGTCTGCATTGTGACAAATTCTTGAGCTGTACATCTTTGTCGTGAATTTTTCTAAAGGTATAATTCACAATAAATGGCTTAAAATTACACCAGGGCAAAATTCTGTGTTGGGACTGCAATGGAAATAATAGTCTGAGGAGAAAAGAGAAGGGTTTATCATTTCCTACTGCAAAGAAAGCCATGTTCATGTACTTTAAAATAGATAAGGTGTGTATAAAATTGCTATAATATGTTTCCGTGGATATATTTGTCAATGGGATGTCATGGTTCTATGCAAAATGGCCCTATTTAAAATGTGTTACCACATAACTTTTGCAACTACGTAAACTTAAGATGAAAATCTTTAGCTATCAACTACAATTAGGAATGGGCAAGGAGAGGCACCAATGAAAGGCTTGAAGACCTCTGGTTTAGAGGTCATCAGTATGAGGAGTTATAGTAAAGCATTCTGAGGTTGAGCTGCCAAGAGAACAGAAGGAAAATTAGGAGAGCACTGTTCTCTGGGAGCAATGTTTCTCCCAGGAAAGGTTGATCAGCTCCAACCAACACAGCACTGTTGAAAGTTTGACTAAAATGAAGACTGAGAATTCACCACTGGATTTGGTAATGAGTGGTCATAGGTGACCTTGATTGAGCTTTTTGGGAGAGATGTGGGCAAAAAGCTTAACTGAAGTGTGTTCAAGAGAAAATAGGATGAGAAGCATTTAGGACAGAAAGCATGGACTAACCTTTCAAGGATTTTTGGTTTAAAGGGGCATAGTTGGAAGGCAGTGTAAAGTCAAAAGGGTTTTTAAGTTGTTTGTTTAGTTGTTTGTTTGTTTAAGTTGAGCTCACATGTTTGTAAGCTAGTGGCAAAAATCCAGGTAAAAAATTGACAATGCTAGGCCAAAAGAGGGGTTGGCGGAGCTTTATTGTTGAGCAGGTGAGAAGCGATAGTATCTGGAGTATAAGTGGAGGGCTTAGCCTTAGCTGCAAGTAGTTCTTTTGTAGTAAAAACAAGGAAGACATATATGGATAGAGTTGGAAGTTGGATGGATGTGTTTTAAGGGTTGTGTGGCATTTCTCTCTGAGTGTTATCGTTTCAGTGTGATTGGAACAAGATCATCATCTTAGAGTGAGAAACTGGACGAACTTTGAGGGGCTGAAGAAAGAACAGAAACTATGAAAGAGTCATTAGGAAGGTGAGAGACTAAACATAGTATGGGCATGGTCACTTGAGGTTAGTGATCGTGAATCCAGAAGTGATGCCCAAGTAAGCATAGTTTTTGTTTGTTTGTTTTTTTAGCCCTCTTTAGCCATGTTCACTTTTTCCCTCCAGCTACAGATACAGATGTGGAATAAGCAAACTGCTGGATTTGATCAGTGTTGGACCTTGCTCAATATTTAGTTCACTCTCCTCCTTCACCCTCGTCAAGAGGCTCCTTAGTTCCTCTTAGTTTTCTGCCATAAGGGTGATATTATCTGCATATCTGAGGTTGTTGATGTTTCTCCCATCTGTCTTGATTCCAGCTTGTAATTCATCCAGCCCTGCATTTCTCATGATGTGCTCAGTGTATAGATGAAACAAACAGGTGACAGCAGACAACCCAGTCGTACTCTTCTTTTGAACTTGCTTAGCAAGTAGGATGCAATCAGAAAATTGCGAGTGATGAAAATGATGGTCTTGAACTTAGTGTAGGTAATGAGGAAGATGGTGGCATGAGGAAAGTGAGAAACAGTGACCAGCTCATCGAACCAATGGATAATGCATTGTAGGTTCCAGTTTCATCAACACTTTGCTGAAGTTCCCTTTCCCTTCCTTTTTCCTTGCCTCCTATTTACTGATTTTCTTATATATATTTTTGCCTGCTTTCTAACTTCAATTCTAAATGGCCTTAAACAAATTACTTAATTTCTCTATGCCTCAGTTTTCTCATCTTTTAAATAGAACCCACATCATTATACTGTAAAGATAAACTTTTAATTTTTGATTTGTAAGATACATGTAAAATACACCAGAAAGAGTGCTTGGCATCCAGTATTAATACAAATTCTACAAATGTTGGCTATTTATGCTATTAGAATCATTTCTAAATATTATTTTCTTTAAATGTTAATACACTTTGACAATGTTCCAGTGTATTACGAGAGATGCTGGGTTACAAAGATGGATAGCACAGGTTCCACACTTACAATGAACTCCCAATGTTACCAATAATAAGAGAATAACTGAATAGGGTGCTCTGAGACCATATGGAAATACACATCTAGGAACCTAATAATGGCCGAGGCTGATTTCTTATGGATGAAAAGGAATTAGCCAAAAGGGAAATGTTTGATGGGAATAAGAAGGCAATTCCAGAAAGGAGAGGGATATCTAAAGAAAGTATTTTAAAAACAAACAATGAGAGGAGCAGAAAAGATGGCGGAGGAATAGGATGGGGAGAACACTTTCTCCTCTCTACCTCATCAAAAGAACATTTCAACGCTGAGCAAATTCCACAAAATAACTTCTGACTGCTGGCAGAGGACATCAGGCATCCAGCAAAGCAGATCATTGGCTTCAAAACCAGTTAGGAATTATTTTAAAGGATGAAGATAGAAACAAAGGAGGTAGGGAGGGAACCCCGGCATGGGAAGGGAATCCCGTCCCAGGAAGAGACTCTTAAAAGAGAGTCTTTTTTTAAGTTCCCCTAAAATTGGGGAACTTTCTCACAGCTGTGTATGGGGCAAGCCCTGGAAGCACAGAGGGCAACATAACAGGAAGGAAGAATAAATAAATAATTAAAACCAACAGATTACGAATTCAACAGTATAACCCCCAGCGGATAAGCAGTGCAAACGCCTGCGTCCGACAGCAGTGGGGGTTGGGCAGGGAGGAGCGCGCCGCGACAGTGCTTTCTAAGAAATGGGCCGTGGGAGACGTAGGCTGCAGGGCTTTTCTCAAGAATCGGGGCATAACGGAGCCAGAATCAGGTCTGCGCGTGGCTAGAACGATTTATCTCGGACTAGCAAACCAGACTGGGGGATAACTAACATGCAAAACGCTTGAACATAAGACACCGACAGGCCAGCGCACAGAACAAAGGACAGATCGGAAACAGCCGGCTGCAGACCATTCCCCACCAGCGACAGGCAGCCAGAGCCTTAAGCGCTGGAAGAGGGCAGTCGCAGCTCAAGAGAGACATTACCTACCAAATTGCAAGCAGGTTTCTTTACTGAGACTTCTGGGGGTCTCTGAACAGTCATTATCTGCCTGAGAAAGAGCCCCGGCGGAGCTCCCAGAAAATTGAGCGGTCCGGAAAGCCCAGAAGACCCAACAATAGTGCACGCCAAACTCCCTAGCCACTCGGACTTGGGAAGGGAACATAGCCCAGGATCAACCAAACCCGACACCTGGAGGGGGGCTTCCTGAGCACCAAACCTGAGCGGCTTAGACCGGGGAAGTGCATGAAGCATAGGGCAGGCCCCACATGGTTATCTCGCGGAGCAATAAGGGGCAAGCCCAGTGCAGAGCTCACCACCACCCTCCCTGTGGCAAGACAGAAATCAGACACGGAAGAGACCAGCAAACAGAGGAAGTCAAACAGAGGGAACTGCCTTTGTAGTGACCCCACACAGTCCACAATGACAGAGAAAGCGCCAGATATACCGTTACTACTTTTATGATCAAAATTTTTTTGGGGGGGATGATGAGGAAGCGTGATTTTTTTTTTTAATAATTTTTTTCTTTCTTTAAAAATTTTTTCTTTTTTAAATTTGTTTTTTCTTCTTTTCTTTTTGTCTTTTTCCCTAAACTTGCTTAAATTTTTAAGTCTTCTATATTTCTATTTATTATTTTTATAACCTAATATTACTTTTCAAAAAAAAAAACCCCTATCATTAAAGCAAACGCCGTATATAGTCCTATTGGTGGAGGAAGTTGTCTTTTAATAATTCTGGAGTCTTTTATTATATTTTACATTTTCTCTCTCTCTATTTTTTTTAATTTCTCTCTCCTTCTTCTTCTTCTCTTCAATATTCTATCTTTGAAAATCCAATCTTTACTCCAGATTTTTAATCTTGGCATTTTGGTATTTGTTGCCAATTTTGTACTTTTAAAAACCTAATCTTCAGTACCCAGTTTTACATGAGTGCAAGACTACTGGCTTGACCACTCTCTCCATCTTTGGAATCTCTTTTTTCTCCACATGGTGGCTTTTGTCTCCTCCCTCCCCCTCCTCTTCTCTACCCAACTCTATGAATCTCTGTGTGTTCCAGAAGGTGGAGAATTCTCAGGGAACTGGTCACTGACTGGATCTTTATCCCTCCTTTCCATCTCCCTCTTTTATCCTCCTGTACACCTCTATCTACTTCCTCTCTCTCCTCTTCCACGTATAACTCTGTGACCACCTCTGAGCGGTCCAGACTTCGGAGTGCACACAAAAAAGTGGTTACAGGCTAGCTTGCTTTTTCCTCTTTTGATTCCACTTCATCCCATTCAACTCACCTCTAACTACTCCCTCCCTCTTCTCTCCTCCAAGTAACTTAGCGATCCTCTAGGGACAACCCTCAAGGTGGAGAAACCTATCATCATTAACCTAGATGTTTTAACATTAGTGCTGAATAGATGGAGAAATCATGAGGCTATTGTAAAAATAAATCTGAAAACCAGAATCAGGAGGCATAAGTCCAAATCCTGAGATCATCAAAGAATTCCTGAATACAGGGAACATTATCCAATGAGAGCCCATCAAACGCCTTCATATCTATATTGAAACTGAGCACCACCCAAGGGCCAACAAGCTCCAGACCAAGACATACCATGCAAATTCTTCAGCAACACAAGAACAAGCCCCTGAGCTTCAATACACAGGCAGCTCAAAATACTCCAAAACCATTGATGTCTCATAACCCATTACTTCACACTTCACAGCACTCCAGAGAGAGGAAATCCAGCTCCACCCACCAGAACTCCAACACAAGCCTCCCTAATCAAGAAACTTTGACAAGCCACTGATATAACCCCAAACGCAGACAGGAAGCTCTATAAGAAAGAGAATTCCACAAATTCCCAGAATATAGCAAAGCCACCCCAAACGCAGCAATATAACCAAGATGAAGAGACAGAGGAATATCCAGCAGGTAAAGGAACAGGAGACATGCCCACCAAACCAAACAAAAGAGGGAGAGATACGGAATCTACCTGAGAAAGAATTCCGAATACTGATAGTGAAAATGATCCAAAATCTTGAAATCAAAATGGAATCACAGATAAATAGCCTGGGGTCAAGGATTGAGAAGATGCAAGAAAGGTTTAACAAGGACCTAGAAGAAATAAAAAGAGTCAACATATAATGAACAATGCAATAAATGAGATCAGAAACACTCTGGAGGCTACAAATAGTAGAATATCGGAGGCAAAAGATAAGATTAGTGAAATAGAAGATAGAATGGTAGAAATAAATGAATCAGCGAGGAAAAAGAAAGACGAATTAAAAGAAATGAAGACAACCTCAGAGACCTCCAAGACAATATGAAACGATCCAACATTCGAATTATAGGAGTCCCAGAAGAAGAAGACAAAAAGAAAGACCATGAGAAAATACTTGAGGAGATAATAGTTGAAAACTTCCCTAAATTGGGCAAGGAAATAATCACCCAAGTCCAAGAAACCCAGAGAGTGCCAAACAGGGTAAACCCAAGGTGGAACACCCCCAAGACATATACTAATCAAACTAACAAAGACCAAACAAGAAGAACAATTATTAAAAGCAGCAAGGGAAAAACAACAAATAACATACAAGGGGATCCCCATAAGAATAACTGCGGATCTTTCAATAGAAACTCTTCAGGCCAGAAGGGAATGGCAAGACATACTTAAAGTGATGAAGGATAATAACCTTCAGCCAAGACTACTGTACCCAGCAAGGATCTCATTCAAATACGAAGGAGAAATCAAAAGCTTTACAGACAAGCAAAAGCTGAGAGAATTCAGCACCACCAAACCAGCTCTCCAACAAATACTAAAGGATAGACTTTAGACAGGAAACACAAAAGGATGTATAAACTCAAACCCAAAACAATAAAGTAAATGGCAACAGGAGCATACTTATCAATAATTACCTTAAATGTAAATGGGTTGAATGCCCCAACCGAAAGGCAAAGACTGGCTGAATGGATGCAAAAACAAGATCCCTCTATATGCTGCTTACAAGAGACCCACCTCAAAACAACGGACACATACAGACTGAAAGTGAAGGGCTGGAAAAAGATATTCCATGCAAATAAAGACCAAAAGAAAGCAGGAGTAGCAATACTCATATCCGATAAAATAGACTTTAAAACAAAGGCTGTGAAAAGGGACAAAGAAGGCCACTACATAATGATTTAAGGATCAACCCAAGAAGAAGATATAACAATTATAAATATATATGCACCCAACATAGGAGCACCGCAATATATAAGACAAATGCTAACAAGCATGAAAGGGGAAATTAACAATAACACAATGATAGTGGGAGACTTTAATACCCAACTCACACCTATGGACAGATCAACTAAACAGAAAATTAACAAAGAAACGCAAATGTTAAATGATACAATAGACCAGTTAGACCTAATTGATATCTATAGGACATTTCACCCCCAAACAATGAATTTCACCTTTTACTCAAGTGCACACGGAACCTTTTCCAGGAGAGATCACATTCTGGGCCATAAATCTAACCTTGACAAATTCAAAAAAATCGAAATTATTCCAAGCATCTTCTCTGACCATAATGCACTAAGGTTAGATCTCAATTATAGGAGAAAAACTATTAAAAATGCCAACATTTGGAGGCTGAACAACACTCTTCTGAATAATCAACAAATCACAGAAGAAATCAAAAAAGAAATCAAAATATGCATGGAAACGAATGAAAATGAAAACACAACTACACAGAACCTGTGGGACACTATAAAAGCAGTCCTAAGAGGAAAGTTCATAGCAATACAGGCATACCTCAAGAAACAAGAAAAAGTCAAATAAATAACCTAACTCTACACCGAAAGCAACTAGAAAAGGAAGAAATAGAGAACCCCAGAGTTAGTAGAAGGAAAGAAATCCTAAAAATTAGGGCAGAAATAAATGCAAAAGAAACAAAAGAGACCATAGCAAAAATCAACAAAGCAAAAGCTGGTTCTTTGAAAGGATAAATAAAATTGACAAACCATTAGCCAGACTCATCAAGAAACAAAGAGAAAAAAATCAAATCAACAAAATTAGAAATGAAAATGGAGAAATCACGACAGACAACTCAGAAATACAAAGAATCATAAGAGACTACTATCAGCAATTATATGCCAATAAAATGGACAACTTGGAAGAAATGGACAAATTCTTAGAAAAGTACAACTTTCCAAAACTGAACCAGGAAGAAATAGAAAATCTTAACAGACCCATCACAAGCACGGAAATTGAAACTGTAATCAGAAATCTTCCAGCAAACAAAAGCCCAGGTCCAGACGGCTTCACAGCTGAATTCTACCAAAAATTTCGAGAAGAGCTAACACCTATCTTACTGAAACTATTCCAGAAAATTGGAGAGGAAGGTAAACTTCCAAACTCATTCTATGAGGCCACCATCACCCTAATACCAAAACCTGACAAAGACACCACAAAAAAAGAAAACTACAGGCCAATATCACTGATGAACATAGATGCAAAAATCCTCAACAAAATCCTAGCAATCAGAATCCAGCAACACATTAAAAAGATCATACACCATGACCAAGTGGGCTTTATCCCAGGGATGCAAGGATTCTTCAGTATCCACAAGTCAATCAATGTAATCCATCACATTAACAAGCTGAAAAATAAAAATCATATGATTATCTCAAACGATGCAAAAAAAGCCTTTGACAAAATTCAACATCCATTTAAGATAAAAACTCTCCAGAAAGCAGGAATAGAAGGAACGTACCTCAACATAATAAAAGCTATATATGACAAACACACAGCTAACATTATCCTCAATGGTGAAAAATTGAAACCATTTCCCCTAAAGTCAGGAACAAGACAAGGGTGTCCACTTTCACCACTACTCTTCAACATCGTACTGGAAGTTTTGGCCACAGCAATCAGAGCAGAAAAAGAAATACAAGGAATCCAAATTGGAAAAGAAGAAGTAAAACTCTCACTGTTCGCAGATGACATGATCCTCTACATAGAAAATCCTAAAGACTCGACCAGAAAACTACTAGAGCTAATCAATGAATATAGTACAGTTGCAGGATATAAAATCAACACTCAGAAATCCCTTGCATTCCTATACACTAATAATGAGAAAGTAGAAAAAGAAGTTAAGGAAACAATTCCATTCACCATTGCAACGAAAAGAATAAAACACTTAGGAATATTCCTACCTAAAGAAACTAAAGACCTATATACCGAAAACTATAAAACACTGATGAAAGAAATCAAAGAGGACACTAATAGATGGAGAAATATACCATGCTCATGGGTCGGAAGAGTCAATATGGTGAAAATGAGTATACTACCCAAAGCAATCTACAGATTCAATGCAATTCCCATCAAGCTACCAGCAGTATTTTTCACAGAACTAGATCAAATAATCTCAAGATTTGTATGGAAATACAAAAAACCTCGAATAGCCAAAGCAATCTTGAGAAAGAAGAATGGAACTGGAGGAATCAACTTGCCTGACTTCAGGCTCTACTACAAAGTCACAGTCATTAAGACAATATGGTACTGGCACAAAGACAGAAATATAGATCAATGGAACAAAATAGAAAGCCCTGAGATAAACCCACACACCTATGGACACCTTATCTTCGACAAAGGAGGCAAGAATATACAATGGAGTAAAGACAGTCTCTTTAACAGGTGGTGCTGGGAAAACTGGTCAATCACTTGTAAAAGAATGAAACTAGACCTCTTTCTAACACCATAAACAAAAATAAACTCAAAATGGATTAAAGATCTAAATGTAAGACCAGAAACTATAAAACTCTTAGAGGAGAACATAGGCAAAACACTCTCCGACATAAATCACAGCAGGATCCTCTATGATCCACCTTCCAGTGTACTGGAAATAAAAGCAAAAATAAACAAATGGGATCTAATTAAAATTAAAAGCTTCTGCACAACAAGGTGAAAAGACAGCCTTCTGAATGGGAGAAAACAATAGCAAATGAAACAACTGACAAACAACTAATCTCAAAGATATATAAGCAACTTATGCAGTTCAACTCCAGAAAAATAAACGATCCAATAAAAAAATGGGAAAAAAGAACTAAATAGGCGTTTCTCCAAGGAAGACATATGGATGGCTAACAAACACATGAAAAGATGTTCAACATCACTCATTATCAGAGAAATGCAAATCAAGACCACAATGAGGTATCATTTCACACCAGTCAGAATGGCTGCGATCCAAAAGTCTACAAGCAATAAATGCTGGAGAGGATGTGGAGAAAAGGGAACCCTCTTACACTGCTGGTGGGAATGCAAACTAGTACAGCCATTATGGAAAACAGTGTGGAGATTCCTTAAAAATTGCAAATAGAACTGCCTTATGACCCAGCAATCCCACTGCTGGGCATACACACTGAGGAAACCATAATTGAAAGAGACACATGTACCCCAATGTTCATTGCAGCACTGTTTATAATAGCCAGGACATGGAAGCAACCTAGATGTCCATCAGCTGATAAATGGATATGAAAGCTGTGGTACATAGACACAATGGAGTACTACTCAGCCCTTAAAACGAATACATTTGATTCAGTTCTAATGAGATGGATGAAATTGCAACCGATTATACAGAGTGAAGTAAGCCAGAAAGAAAAACACCAATACAGTATACTGACACATATATATGGAATTTAGAAGACAGTAATGATGACCCTCTATGTGAGACAACAAAAGAGACACAGAGGTATAGAGTGGACTTTTGAACTCTGAGGGAGAGGGAAAGGGTGGGATGGTTTGGGAGAATGGCTTTGAAACATGTATACTATCTTGTAAGAAACGAAGCGCCAGTCTATGTTCAATGCAGGATGCAGGATGCATGGGGCTGGTGCACATGATGATTCAGGTAGATGGTGTGGGGTGGGAGGTGGGAGGGGGCTTTGGCATTGGGAGATTGTGTTCACCTGTGGCTGATTCATGTCAATGTATGGCAAAACAAATACAGTATTGTAATTAAAAATAAATAAATAAATAAAAATTTAAAAAAAAAAAACAAGCAATGATATTGGAAGGCACAAGAATCCTCACAATGGACTGAGCCTTATTCAAAAAAGTTTAAAAAAATCTGGAATTTCAGTGTGTGAATGAAATATATTTCAGAACTGTCTTGATTTACATACAGCTAAGTTCATGGGAAATAGATGGGGAAACAGTGGAAACAGTGTCAGACTTTATTTTTCAGGGCTCCAAAATCACTGCAGATGGTAATTGCAGCCATGAAACTAAAAGACACTTAGTCCTTGGAAGAAAAGTTATGACCAACCTAGATAGCTTATTCAAAAGCAGAGACATTACTTTGCCGACTAAGGTCTGTCTAGTCAAGGCTATGGTTTTTCCAGTGGTCATGTATGGATGTGAGAGTTGGACTGTGAAGAAGGCTGAGTGCCGAAGAATTGATGTTTTTGAACTGTGGTGTTGGAGAAGACTCTTGAGAGTCCCTTGGACTGCAAGGAGATCCAACCAGTCCATTCTAAAGGAGATCAGTCCTGGGATTTCTTTGGAAGGAGTGATGCTAAAGCTGAAATTCCAATACTTTGGCCACCTCATGCGAAGAGTTGACTCATTGGAAAAGACTCTGATGCTGGGAGGGATTGGGGGCAGGAGGAGAAGGGGACGACAGAGGATGAGATGGCTGGATGGCATCACTGACTCAATGGATGTGAGTTTGAGTGAACTCTGGGAGTTGGTGATGGACAGGGAGACCTGGTGTGCTGTGATTCATGGAGTCGCAAAGAGTCAGACACAACTGAGCGACTCAACTGAACTGAACTGAACTGAACTGAAGGGCTACTTACTAGTAACCTGCTGAGTGAGTTATTAAATATCAATGTATTTTTGAATTTTATATTAGAATTAGCTCATTTCAAAGAGTTTTCTGAAATGCTCTATTTTAGTATTTTACTAAGAAATCTGAATTTCAGGAAATGCTTAGCAAAGTACCCAAACTGCTATTGCATGTTCACAGAAATAGAATATTTTGAAAAATTCAAAAACGTGCTTTGCTATCAGTGCATCACAGTGTTTTGGGATTTGGTGGTGGTTTTCCTCTGCTGTTCTCGCAAAAATATATGTTGATTTGTCTTTATCAGTATTTGTTGCAAGTGTTCAACCAATTTGATAATATATTGCCACCCATATTTATGTTTGGGGATTATATTTTTCCAATAACTAAACCTTCAGAATTGTACGCACTGAAATTTAAATATAAATCATTTATTTTTTTTTACTAATATAGGTATACAATTAACTTCCCACAGATTTCTTTAACTGGCTTTTTCTCAGTGACATGCTACCTCACACAATACTACTCAAAAAATCTTGCAACATATTATCAAGATAAGTTGTAATTAAATCAGTGGGTAATTTTTAAATTTAGAGCATATTTTTAATAATGTAAGAATGATGTATACAATCTCAATTATTTTTATAAAGTAAATAGCAAGCTGGTTATATGTTTTGCTAGCAGCAAGGTTTCTGCTAAGAATTATTTCCTCTCCAATTTTTTTTTTCTCAGCAGTTGGAATAAAGTGGGGTTTTATGATCCTCAGAGTTTCTGTCATTATGGTAGAGAGAATAATGTTCTGCCAGAGGCTTCCTGGTGGCTCAAACGGTAAAGAATCTGCTTGCAATGTAGGAGGCTGGGGTTTGATCCCTGGGTTTGGGAAGATTGCCTGGAGAAGGAAATGGCAACTCACTCCAATATTCTTGTCTGGAAAATTCTATGGACAGAGGAACCTGGTAGGCTACAGTCCTCAGGGTCACAAACTGTTGAACACGACTGAGCAAGTAACATTTTACCTTTTTCAAAGATGTCCACTTCCTAACTGGGTCCATTCTTAAGTGTGACTGTGTTATCTCACACATTAAAGAGAACTTTGCAATGAAATTAAGGGTCTTGCTATGGACCTATTATCTTGGGTTATCTGGATGTTCCCAGTGTAGCCACAAAAGCCTTGTAAGTGGAGAGATGAAGGAGAATTAAAGTTACAGAAGGAGATGTGACAGTGGGAAAGAAAATCAGAGAGAAGGATTTGAAGTTGCTACACCCCTTGCTTGGAAGACAGGAGAAGAAATCACAAGCCAAGGAATGCAAGTGGCCTTAAGAAACCAGAAAAGTCAAGGAAATATTATCCTAGAGCCTCCAGAAAGGATGCAGCCCTAGGTACAATTTGATTTTAGGGTTTCTGAACTCAAGAACTATAAGATAATAAATTGTTGTTTTGGTGATTTATTCCAGCAGCAACAGAAAAGTAATACAGTCCAACTGGAAGGTACTGCAACCATTTAAAAATTGAGGACAGTCATGACCAGTATATCTGAATATAGCCTAGACTTGAGCTTCCCAGGTGGCGATAGTGGTAAAGAACCCATCTATCAAAGCAGGAGACATAAGAGACACGGGTTCGATCCCTGGGTGGGGAAGATCCCCTGATAGAGGAAATGACAGTCCACTCCAGTATTCCTGCCTGGAGAATCCCATGGACAAAGAAGCCTGGTGGGCTACAGTCCATAGAGTTACAAAGAGTCAAACACAACTGAAGTGACTTACCACTGAGAATCTCTTTGGACCTACTAGACACAAAAAACCACTTGAAGGCTACCCTGAATCCACCTCTGAGTTCAGAAATGATCTGCTTTGCTTGGGAAGCTCTGGGAGAGAATATCAGATTTAATTTCATGCTTTGACTCTTCAAATCTTATAAACACATAAGTAGGGAAATATGGCACTGTGTGTTAATCAACATTTATTGAATCATCCCTGGTTACTCAGAACCATGTCAGCCGTCACTGTGCTGCCTTCGATCTACATGAACTGAAACAGCAGAGTTAGAGAGCCCATGTTCAAATCCATTCCCAAACATGTTTGTCTAACCACTGTAGAGTCAAACACAAAAAATTATTAATTGTATTATTCATCCATTTTAGTCGCTCCTTAAATGGAATAATAGAGAGTTTTTACATTTCCCATATAGTTAAAAAGCAAGAAGTGCAAGTGGAATATTATTAAGTAAAATATTCCAGTAGAAGTTCATAAAATGCTATACTCTGTCTAAAGATATATGACATACCCTTGGTAACAGTGATGGAGTAAATATCAGGTGTAGGAATGAATTTCCTGTAGAGCAGCCCTAGAAATGTGCTAATCTATGGAAATCTATAGATTAACAAATTGCCAAACTTCATTCCTTAAATAAGGACTACTGCTTTGGTTTGGAATTTTAATAGTTTAGAGTTTGAGAAATATCTAAACATTTCAAATCCTTAACTATCAGTCCACTAAGCATGTAGTAATAGAAGAAAAGTTATGACCAACCTTGATAGCATATTGAAAAGCAGAGACATTATTTTGCCAACAAAGGTCTGTCTAGTCAAGGCTATGGTTTTTCCAGTGGTCATGTATGGATGTGAAAGTTGGACTGTGAGGTAAGCTGAGTGCTGAAGAATTGATGCTTTTGAACTGTGGTGTTGGAGAAGACTCTTGAGAGTCCCTTGGACTGCAAGGAAATCCAACCAGTCCATTCTGAAGATCAGCCCTGGGATTTCTTTGGAAGGAATGATGTTGAAGCTGAAGCTCCAGTACTTGGCCACCTCATGTGAAGAGTTGACTCATTGGAAAAGACTCTGATGCTGGGAGGGATTGGGGGCAGGAGGAGAAGGGGACGACAGAGGATAAGAATGCTGGATGGCAGAACTGACTCGATGGACATGAGTCTGAGTGAACTCAGAGATGGTGATGAGCAGGGAGGCCTGGCGTGCTGCGATTCATGGGGTTGCAGAGAGTCTGACAAGACTGAGAGACTGAACTGAACTGAACTGAACTGAATAAACACAATGTCTGATTACCTGTTTCAAATGCTTCCATAAACAAGCTTTTAAAACATTTAAAAAGTTTTTTCTAGTTGCTTTTCCTAAGTTGAATATTTTAAAGATAGACTAGACTAACATGTTATCCTTAAAGAGAAGGGTCTAAATGTGCTTTTAGTGAAGAACTAAGAGTGGCATCACTCTTACATGCTTGTTACTTTTTTCATTTTATAGTAACAACACTTCTTGAGAGATGTGCTATTGAATGAAACTATTGAATGATGTGCTATTGATGAAGCTATTGCTAAAAAAAAAAAGTACTGGATAACTGATTCACCGACTTCACTCAGAAAGTATGATTTGGACATAGGCCCGTCTCACAGCAGAGCTGGAGCTGAATCTGCCAGTGAGACTTCTAGCTTTATTCTTTCGTTCATCCGTCTGCAATGTTGGTTTTGCAGAGAAAGTGATATCAGATATTTGCAAGTAATAACAGTCATATATTACTGCAGTAATAAATTTTATCAAATCATCCTGACACTGATGGATCAGAACACCAATTATTCATCCATGCTCACACATCTATAGATCAACTGAGGATTGACTGACCTATACTGGCCTTGACTGGACTTATTTTCATTGGCCAAAGCAAACCACACAACAAAGTTCAATATCAATAAAATGAGGAAACGGCTAAGTGGGAGGAAAAAGAGAGAATATTTACTAAATAATAATCTAAATTGTTAAAGACTGTAAAGCCAAAAATCAATTTATTGCAAAGATAGAGCATAGCTCAAAGGAGCAAAGGAAGAGCAGAAGAATCAGGTTAAGCTTATACAGGAAAGAGAATGGATCCAGTTGTCTATGTAGCAGGAACCAAAAGATATTCTCTGTAGCCACTGTTCCCTGGTGAATGAGTACCACAATTTTTATCTCGTTGTGTTATTCCAATCAAGTTTGAAATTCCAAGGAGAGCACATCTGTTGGCCCTTGATTGGTTCATGTATCTGTTCCTTGGGTTGGCTATCAGGTAGTGGTGATACAAAAACCAACTCATTTTTATTTTCTTTCCTATCTGCCATCCAAGATGAAGTGTCAGCTTCATTTTAAGGAGGGTGCCCCTGGAGTTGGTAGGACTGACAGCCAACTTTGTTAGGAGTTACATAGATAATTAGATCTTGGCCGTTTATAGCTAGTAGGAGAGAGGAAACTTCTGGTCCTACTGTCCTAAGCATGAGACTGAAATTAACTGTGAATGGTTGTGAGACCACGGAATTAGAAAATGATGATTTATATGACTGTACTTATTGCTGGAGATAATGGCCATCTTTTCTCTACTCCTGTAAATGCACAGGGAAAGAAAATACCCAAATGATTATCTGAGTACCTTTAACAAGGGTGCAAGGACAAATAAATGCAAAGAAGCAATAAACTAACATCACTATACATAGCAAACACCACAAGTTTGGAATTTACTGAAATCTTCCCTGTCATTCAGAGACTTATGTAACACATACTATGAAAAATACTACAAAAATGCAAGAACATATAATTCTAGATATCTACAGAGGGGATAAAGGGTAACACCAAATAAACCATGACTAAGTATATAGGGATGCTGAGTTCCTCGTAGTGTAACAACATTTTCTGATATTTTTAAAAAACTGTTATTAATTTTAAAATACAGATTGCATATATATAGACAGAGATGTATTATGTATATAGATTTGGGTACCATATACACAAGCATACATACCTAATATGTCAAACATGATGTGGATATTTTCATTCTGGTCACTAGATGAGGACTGATACTAGAATTACATATAATTTTGTTCTAAATTTTTATTTTAAAGTATATCATATTTGTAGCAAAATATCACATCTTTCTTCTTAATTTAATATATAATTTTGAATGTTTTAGAAAAATAACTTCCTAAAAATATAATAGGAATTATCAATGTTTTTCATTTTCTTTTAGTTATACTTCTGGATGAACTGTAACATTTTGTGCATTTTGAATAATAAACAATCTTTTTATTTGTTCTTTCAAATGCACAAATTGAGATTGTAATAGGAATAGATAACATAAAAGTGCAGATCAGGGAATAAAATAAATAGAAAATCTTCAAAGGAACTATCTGCTTAAAGTTTTAAAAATCTAGACACAAAGGAAGTGAGCAAAAGTGCATAAAATTTACAAATAAGGCCTTATATTTTCTTTCTTTAATGATGATTTACCAACTGTAATAATCAAAATGGACAAGAGGTCAGATGAAATCCCAACAACCTTATTTTCTTAATAACTGAAAATGTAAATATCAACTCAAAACAATGAGAATGAAAAGAGAATTATCCACAATAAATTCACAACTCAGAAAAAACAAATATACCCTTTAATGATCTCCTGATTAAAGAATGATGAAAAGCACATTTATAAAATAGACAAGTTGAAAGAAAACTTCAAAAATCTCTGTGTGGTCCAGATTATGATCTTGGAAAATGGCTGTCACTTTCTTCTGACAGTATGAGACTGTTTCCGTGAAACACAATCTGACTCAAGTTAACGATTATACAGTTTTATTGGATATACATGGCAGAAAATTTAGTATTAAATTTTACATTGAAATTATTTAAAAGGAAGAAAAATTGTGCACATTTGGTATTTTTATTCTAAATTGATGGCAAAGAATTGCTACCACATCTATTTATATGTTTCCCAATTAATCTTGACTTGACTAATGAAGGTATCTATAGCTGGATACACAAGATTGTGATGGAAGAAACACTTTGCAATAGAAAAAAATTAAAATAAGTAAAAATGCAGTCACTAGTACTCGAAAGTCTGAATAAATATCAATAAATAACATTAAACAAAGAAAAGTAAACGCCAACATATCACTGCCAAAATAGAAAATAATATCACACACTTAATACTAACTGTGCTTAACAATGCTTTTATGACACAACAAGATCAATATTTATAGAAAGGAAAGTAAAAGCTCAGTTTATTAGACTTCATTTCCAAATTTGTTGTAAATATAACTGATCATGTAAAATAGAGTTAAAATAAAAAATAATGAGTTTTACTATCTGGGATGGAAAAATAATATTAGATTACTAGTTTAATGAGTAGAGAAAGGCAGTGGCACCCCACCTCAGTACTCTTGCCTGGAAAATCCAATGGATGGAGGAGCCTGGTGGGCTGCAGTCCATGGGGTCGCTAAGAGTTGGACACGACTAAGCGAAGCGACTTCACTTTCACTTTTCACTTTCATGCATTGGAGAAGGAAATGGCAACCCACTCCAGTATTCTTGCCTGGAGAATCCCAGGGATGGGGGGAGCCCGGTGGCCTACCGTCTATGGGGTCGCACAGAGTTGGACACGACTGAAGTGACTTAGCAGCAGCAGCAGCAGTTTAATGAGTAATAAAATAAAAAATTATAAATAAATAAAAGGTAAGTACTATTTAATATGATTATGGCAAGGATAGAACCTATGTTGAACAACAAGTATTCACTATAATTGTTGAATTCCCAAAGGCAAATAATAGAATTGAATTCATTAGTTTTACACCTAATTAATCAAGTATGCATTTTGACTTAAGTAGTAAGAAACAGTTTTCAATCTTTAACAATGATTTAAAAGATTTTCTATTGCTGTGATAATGATGTTAACATAACTGATCATTTTAAATGTATACAAAGTAGAATCTAGGCCTAAAACCTAGGAACATGTACAGTATATAGCTAGATTTTGTTGCTATGAGACATGACCATGACTTACAAACAGCAGTGACATTCCTTAGAAAAATTTAGAGATTACCATACAGTTCTTTTTCTTTATCTGCCCAAACATGGAACAAATAACTTGATAAAATAAATTTAATATATTGACCTTATAAACATACTTGGACTCATGATAATGCCAACTAAATAATATTAAAGCAATCGGATTTAATTAGGTAAGATATGAGATATTTTAGAAGAATAAAGAGAAATTAACAGAAGACTCACAAAAAGTGAAACGATCTTGGGTGAAGATTTAAATTAATAGTGAATCTGAGCTATTAAGTTATTTATCATGAATTATTGCTTGTTAGTAAAAAGGTTAACAGAAACTTACCAAAAATCTATATTTAGCTGTCATACTTTTTAAAATTAAAAAATACAGATTAAAAGAAGTCTATAATGAAGAAACAAAACTATATGTGTTCTTAAATCAATAGCAACGATACATGAAATATGTAGCAAAAATTACATGCAAAACAATACAGAACTTCAGAATAAAGAAAACAATGTTTTCAGGCCTATAAAGTAGAAAGAATAACACAAATAACCACCACTTTCTAAAGAAAGTGTTTCTTGTTTTTTTTTTTTTTCCCATAGAGTTATTGAGATAATTTCACATGCCATAAAATCCGCCCATTTAAAGTGGTCAGTTCAATGATTTTTAGTATATTCACAGAGTTGTGCAACCATCACCATAATCTAATTTTGTCATATTTTTAAATAACAGCTTTATTAAGATATAATTCACATGTCATAAAATTCACCTTTTAAAAGCAGTTCAGTGCCTTTTTGTATATTCAGTGTTGTGTAGCCATGACCACTATCTGAATCCAGAACATTTCCTCATTCTGAACAGTAACCCCTACCAATCCAATCACTAGTCTCCAGTCACTAATCATGCCCTTCTCCCCTGTCCAACAACAACCTTTCTCCATACCTGAAAAGCAGCAATCTACTTTCTGCCTCTGTGTATTTATCTTTTCTGGACATCCATATACCTTTATGGGCTTCCCAGGTGGCACTAATGGTAAGAATCCGCCTGCCAAAGCAGGGGATGTAAGAGAAATGGATTTGATCCCTGGGTCAGGAAAATCCCCTGGAAGAGGAAATGGCACCATCTTGCAGTATTCTTGTCTGGAAAATTCCACAGTCAGAGGAGCCTGTCAGGCTGTAGTCCATGGGGGGTCACAAAGAGCTGGACATTGCTGAAAACACATACATGGCCTTTCATGTCTGTCTTCTTTCACTAAACAGAATGCTTTCAAGTTACATCCACACTGTAGCATATATCAGAACCTCACTCTTCTTCCAATCCAATAATATTCACTGGTATGGATGCGCCACGTTGTATTTATCCATTCATCAGTTGATTGACATTTGGATTGTTTCCACTTTAAGTATTATAAATAATGCTATCATGAACATGTGTGTACATGTTTTTGTGTGGATATTTGTTTTCAGTTGTCTTGTATATATACCTAGGAGTGAATCATTGGATCACTGATCCATATGATAACTCCATTTTAACCTTCTGGGGAACTCCAAACTAGTTTTTAAACCAGTGGCACCATTTTACACTCCCACAAGCAATGTATGAGGATTCTAATTTCTCCATATCCTTGCTAATACTTGCTATTATCTGCCTCTTTTATTATAGTTGCCTCCATGTGGGTCGGGTGGTATGGCATTGTGGTTTGGATTTGCATTTCTCTAGTGACTAGTGATGTTGAGCATCTTTTCATGTGCTTATTGGCAGTGAGTAGAGCTTCTTAGCTTATTTATTCAAATCCCATGTCCCTTCATAATTAGACTTTTAAAAATCTTTTTATTGTTAACTTGTATTTCTTGTCATTTTAAGATTAAAATATAGTCATATTTTTATTAAATAAATTTGACATATAAGCTATGTTAATTTAAGGTGTATAATGTGTTACTTTGAAATGTTTACATACTGTAATATGATTGCAGTTGTAGCCATACCTATCTCACTATATAATTACAGTATTATTATCTATATGCATTATACTGTGCATCAGATCTTTATGATGTATTTATTACTCACTGAAAGTTTGTATCCTTAAATAACATCAATTAAATTATACTCCTGCTGCTGCTGCGGCTGCTGCTAAGTCGCTTCAGTCGTGTCCAACTCTGTGCAACCCCACAGACGGCAGCCCATTGGGCTCCCTGTCCCTGGGATTCTCCAGGCAAGAACACTGGAGTGGGTTGCCATTTCCTTCTCCAATGCATGAAAGTGAAAAGTGAAAGTGAAGTCGCTCAGTCGTGTCTGACTCAGCGACCCCATGGACTACAGCCTACCAGGCTCCTCCGTCCATGGGAGTTTCCAGGCAAGAGTAGTGGAGTGGAAATAGAATTTGACAAAATTGAAAAATTATTGCTCTTTTTGGTTTGCCTTATAACATGGAACTTTAAAAATTTGATTTTATGTATTGAACTGTTAAAAGAAATATTTTTTCTATGATTTGATACTTATGGACCTCTGAATATTATTTGAACCTAATATGCTTAAAATTAATAGCTTGTTTCTGAATTTAAATATTTGTTGACAAAATTTGTTGGCAATTTCAGTTACTACTGCCTCAGCAGAGCAATATTTTTTCAAAAAATTACCTCCAATCTAAAAAGTCTACTTGGAAAAGAAATGTGGGCGCCTATCACCATATATTGCCGACTAAGACGGTAAAGCATCTGCCTACAATGCGGGAGACCTGGGTTCGATCCCTGGGTTGGGAAGATCCTCTGGAGAAGGCAATGGCACCCCCCCCCCAGTACTCTTGCCTGGAAAATTCCATGGATGGAGGAGCCTGGTGGGTTACAGTCCATGGGGTCTCAAAGAGTCGGACATGACTGAGCGACTTCACTTCGCTTCAAACCAAATAGCTTAAAAATATAAACCCAAATAAATGTCTGAGACTGTAAGAGACTTAAAATAATCCTTGATTCCATTCTTTGGTAGCTATGAGGGAGAAGAAGAAAGCCACTCAGCATATAAGGAAAACATACTCCTAACTAATACCCACTGCAAATGGGCCAAATGGGATAGAGTCAAAGATCAGGGAGAAAAGCAGTGAACTTGAGTCTTCTCTGGCAGGAAGCAAAACCAGAGTGTAATCTGGGAACATTTCTATCCCATTCTTACTTTCTAAAGCAGAAAATCCTTACCACTTCTGCCTGGTAGGATTTCAGAATTGTCGTGGACCGGACTACTCCCTGCCATGTATCTTCTGTTCTTCCTCTTTCTAAATGGAAGTGTTTAATAGTTACTCCATCCATGTTCTACTATTGTATATTTGGAGAGCATGGAAAATAAATTATCTTTTGATTCAAGAGCATTCTGAGCAAGAGAAATCATACTCAGATTGGATGTGGAGTCTACTCCATCATTCCTAAACAGCCTAGGCTTTGAACTGGTATCATGGCAAAATGGAACTTTTGGGTTGAGTTTTTGGGGAATGTTCTAGTATATTTTGCATGTGAGAAGTTGACTGAGTTGAATACCTGGTGATCTGAAGGGCAGAAAGTGATAGTCCTTAATGCTCTTCACCAGATGTGTCTAGCTTTCAGTCTCCTGGGCATGCAGAAGATTACACATCCTGTTCCATTTGTTGTTGAGTGGATCATGTCCCCAGATCAGGCCAGTGGGTTACCCTGTGAGAAGCAGAGTGAGTTGAATACCATACAGAGATGGGAAGTGTTTATTACATTATAATGTAGATTTCTCAATGACTATAGTGACACTAACCACATGGGCTTCTAAATAAAAATAAGCATTCTCCAAATTAAACAAACATTTAATGGTAAACTGATGGAAAAACATGATGAATCGTGAATACTATCTCAGACCCAGAAAGGTATGCTACTTTTCCCTGTGAAAAGCAGGCAAAGTTCTCAACCTGTGGTCTTTCTTTACACTTACAGGATTTATAGTTACTGCTGGTAATGCAATGACTTTAGAATAACAGAAGCTAATGCGGCTCTTCATTCCCAGTTTCTCTCCAGGATACTTGGCAGTTTCTCTCAATCTTCTGGTTGCTTTTTCAAAACAGCTGGAACTTAATTCTGCAAATACAGAGAGACAACATTGTCTTACAGCTTTTAATTGCCAATTAAGCAGGTTTCAATTTATGAATCCATCTCGTATGTGATTAAAGTAGAGGGTTCTTTTTAAGGTTTTTAAATGCTGTGGGTATTTTTTCACATTCCTTACCTGAGTAGAAAGGGTTAAGAAGTTTTAGCCAATAACCATAAATAAAAATATATGTCCTTATATAAAAATTGAAGAAAAATAAAATATCTATACTGGCATGTTATGTATCTGTGTAAAATTTAATATTAGATATGAGAAATTATCATTATAAATTAAAAAAGATATGAGGTAAAATGCACAAATACATGCATATGTCTATGTAAGAAATATATATATGTTTATGTATCAGACAGACCTATCAAGTAGATCTCTGAAATCCTCAAGTGGAAATTTTCTTAAAGTAAAGGACACCATACCATATTTGTTGGAAAACAAAATAATGTTATAAGAATTTGTCTAAATAATCCTAGACTCCTATTATGATTTCACTGCCAATCTTAAGTAAATTAAATTATTTCACTGTCTATTTTTCTATGATGTTTTCAACTGTAGTGCTGGAAAAGTCTCTTGAGAGTTCCTTGGCCTGCAAGGAGACCCAACCACTCAGTCCTAAAGGAAATCAACTCTGAATATTCATTAGAAAGACTGATGCTAAAGTTGAAGCCCCAATACTTTGGCCACCTGATGCAAAGAGCTGACTCTTTGGAAAAGACCCTGATGCTGGGAAAGACTGAAGGCAAAAGGAAAAGAGAGTGGCAGAGGATGAGATGGTTGGATAGCATTCCTCGTCAATGGACATGAACTTCAGTGAACTCCAGGAGATAGTGAAGGACTGGGAAGCCTCGTGTGCTGCAGTCCTTGGTGTCACAGAGCTGGACGTAACTTAGCAAATGAGCAACAACAAATTTTTCTGTGAGGGGTGGGGTCGGTAGTAGTGTTTACTCATTTAATTGGCTCTGGAATAAATATTTCTCACTTGGTTCTTGCTGCACTTACAAAATTGAATCATGTAGTATAATAAAAGAAAACAATATCTGAGTACAGTACTAGTTAAGATGGCTCTTTTTGTTACTAATGGCCTGTCAGTTTGTAGGTTTCCCTCACCCCCACGACCACTTTCTTTATTTCTCCATGAACTCAAAATTGTAGAAAGAAATATAATTTTTCTCCCTACGTTTAATATTAAAACTAGCAAATACTGATACTAAAATGGTCAGGAATTTGGGCATTGAAAGTGACAGTTTACTTAAAGCAGAAAATCCTAGTATCACTCCCGCCCTGCCCGTCTCAGATAAGGGACATCACCCTCTTGTGTAGTGGTTCTTAATTCTGGCTGGCTGCACATTAGACCATGTGGGAGCTTTAAAGAATTCTGATGCCCAAGACCAACCTGAATTCATCAAGTGCAAGCGCTTTGGAAACTGTGATAATTAATGGTATGTGTCAGCTTAACTGGGACAGGAGGTGCCCAGGTATCTGATCAAATATTATTCTGGACATTTCTGTGAGGGTGTTTTTGAGTGAGTTTAGCATTTAAATTGATCCACTGAGTAAAACAGGCTGTCCTCCAGGTGTGAACAGGCTTCATCCAATCAGCGGAAGGCCTGAATAGAATAAAAAGGACTTACCCTCCCCTGAGCAAGTGGAATTCCTCCTGCCTAACTGCTTTGAGCTGGAACATTGTTTGTTTGTTTTTTCCTGCCTTCAGACTTGAACTGAAACATTTGCTCATCCTGGATTTTGAATCTTCTAGCCTTCAGATTGGAATTTATACCATCAGCTCTCCTGTGTATTCAGCTTGCTGACTGCAGATCTTGGAATGTGCCAGCTTCCATAACTACATAAGCCAAGTAAATTTTTAAAAGCCAATTTTACTTGTATATATAAAAAGATTCTTCAAAACATCTATATTTTGGGTCGGCCAAAAGTTCATTCAGATCTTTTTCATAAGCTGTTTTGAACAAACTTTTTGGACAGCCTAATATATACATATGTGCATTTATTATGTGAGTATTAAGTACATATACATATATAAAGATAGTTAAATGACTTTACATGGCTAACAAAATGTGAGAAGTCTTGAGTATAACATGTAAGACATGTACAAGAGTCAAAAGATGAGTCTTCTCTTTCTCTTTCCTCCTTGACTGTTTTAGGAATAGTATTCTCAGTGAGTCTGGTTCTCGAAATGGAGATGATGTGGAAAAACAGTGGAGATGACATGAAGCACAACAGACCCATGTATGGACATGAAGCATGAGTGAGGAATAAACATTATTATTATGGGTTTTCTATGAGTTTTTCAGACTTGTGTTAACAAACATACACTGCTCAATCTACCAACTCTGGGGCAATTCTGACTGTGAGTTTATTGTAATGTGAGATAGTATATTTCCTTATGGACTAAAGCATTGGATCATGGCTTTATACTGTTCACATCTCTAATTATTCAAATAGTGCACCAAGAAAACGTCTTTCAGTCTTTCAAACCCTAGATATTGTTTTGTCTTCCTTGGGTCTTTCCTGGTATCACAGAACAGCATCAACCTTCTAGTTTTTGTCACACTACTATATATATATATATATATATATATATATATATATATATATTTCTCATCATATGCATCAGAGCAGTTGCTAAGCCTATTTTTACATTGTCTACCCAGTAACCAACAAGTTCCCCAATAGAAAGATTTATGTCTTTTCTATCTCTATTTCTCTGGCATCTAGAACAGTATCAAGCAGTTAATAGGGCCCAATATACATTTTTTTCTAAGCTAAATCAAATAATTCTTCGATGTGAAAATGATAATCAACTCATTTATTGATATAATTATCTTCAATGTTTACATGCCTTGAGAATCACATAACAGTGTGGTGATTTTGGTTCTACTATTAAACAGGATTTAGAAAGCCCAAGAGAAGGAAATTATATTGTCTTTACTCATATTTTTACTTCCTTTCTTTTTTTTTTCCTTTCTGATGTTTCTAGTTCCCTTCCTCCGTCATTTCCTTTTGTCTTAGAGAACTTCCTATAGCTATTCTGTTAGGGTAGATTGGCTGTCAAGACAAATTCTCTTAGTATTGTTTCATCTGAACTGTCTTGATGTTCCCCCCTCCCCCACCATCTAATTGGTGTCAGTTGATTGCCTTTTCTCCTTCAAAGTGTGATTTTCTTGGGTTTGAGTGTGATGGGTGATTTTCTTCTTGTATTCTGGACATTGTGTATGTTGTGTTAGGAAACTCAAGATGCTATTTAAATCTCTTTAGCTTGTAGTCAGCCTGTTTAGAGTTAGCCTATACTTTCTGGCCTACTTCTATGAGCTTTAGTTCTAATGACACTTTACTTTTCATAGGCTTTGCAATGTGGTCCTGGCCTGTTTTGCTATCCTGATGCTGCTGGGTCTCTGTTAGATTCCTACTACTGAAGTAATATCTTGGATCATCTTCTGCCATGGTGTGGCGGAGAGGCAGAAAATGCCGGGAATAGGAGACAGGAATAGCTGGGCTCCAAGGATGCTGCCCAGATGCTGGGTCAGCTTACCTGCTAGTGTGCCTTCCATAGTACAGCAGGGGTGGGTTGGCCTTTGGGGTCTCTGAAGCTGCTGCTTCAGGTAGATTTCAGCCAGCTGGTGCCCTAAATATGGAGCAGGGCTTCCCGTTAAGTCTTTCTTGGATTTGTCCTTTCTCGGCACTAGGTGAGACAAAAGGAAACAGGAAACTCACAGCGTTGTCATTCCTCAGGTCCTGACCTCCCTTGTTAGTCCACAATTTTTTTTCCCTAGTTCTCTAATCCTTTTATCATTGTCTCTTGAATCCTTTCCAAGGCATTAGTTGTACTCAGAGGAAAGATGGGGGATGCGTGAGCCTGTAGCACCTTCTTCCAGAACAGGAAGTCTCCAAGTGCTTTTATGGATTAATTTATTTAATTCTCATAACTTCTTTGAAATAAGGTAATATATAATCTCTGATTTTCCACATATGATAGGTTAAGGAAGAAAAATGAAATTGAATAAGATCCTGGCAAAGACACCAAAGAAGAATATATAAGTGGAACACATACACACAGAGTGTTGACTCAGATCTCAAATAGATCTACAGCTATACTACCTACTTTAATCAAAAAATAAAGCAATTTAGAATGCATGAACAAGCTTTTAGGAGTTACTTGATTTTTATATACTTTTCAAAACAGTGTTATAATAATTAATATTTTATTTTTCATAAGTTTTCATTACACTTCTTGGGAAACCGTATATGGTTATATTTTTCTGTTGTGTTATCTCATAATCACAATGAGCAGTACACAATTTTATGAATTGATACTTCTTACACAACAAGGAAAGACTAGTAAGAAAGATCTAAAGTAACATTTCTGGATTTTCAGATGTAACATTTTATTTATTGAACAGCTGAACTTCTTTGTTTATACTTAGAGATTCTTCTGTATATAATGGTTTTTCCTAAGTTTACAGACTTGTCTATCATCCATGTCTCATCTGTTGTAGAATTTCCATGTTGCTTCAGTGGGGAAAATGTTCCTTTTGTCTTGTAATTAAGGGAGTGTATCCCAAGGAAAGAAAGAGAATCGAAATAATTCTGTTAATACAAAAGGAGATAAAAAGAGAATTGGTTCATCAAATTATATTCACTCCACTGATTCTCTGCTAAATATTTGTATGTTGTTTTGCATTCACCATCTTCAATTAAAAGTAATAATCATAATGCAAATAATAATGATAATAATACATTATTTTATAATGTATATAGTTCTTTAAGATACATAGTTTGCATTTAATTATCATGAATTTGCTGTGATTCATAAATTAGTGAGATGCCTAATGCTTTGGACCCTGGCTGCTGAGGTTAAAATTCTAGCTCCACCCTTTTCTGGCTGAGTGACCTTGGGCAGGTTATTTAACCTTTCTTGGCTTCATTTTCCTTATCCCTAAAGTAATATGAGCAAGTTACTCAACCTTCTTTTCCCTTAACTATGTCTCTATAAGATTAAATATAGTTTTCCAGGAGGAGTAAATGAGGAAATAAAGTAAAACACTTGGAATAATGCCTACACATTGTCAATACTTAATAAATGTTACTTATTGTTATCTCCATTTTCTACATGAAGACCATCTGGTTCAACAGATAAGCACATGCAAGAAATGGATATGCAGCATATCTTGTACTAATTTATTTTATATTAAAATGAAATGAATTTAAATTTTCTTTAAATGCTTTTGCAGAATTGCATTTCAGAGTTCAAGAAATAGAGCAGTAGATAATACTGAAAAAGACATTTATTGCTTGTCAAAACATAGTCACTTTGGAGCTCAGAGCTCTTACTTTACCACATCCCTTCAAATTTTAACATAACCTTTTAGGAATCTATGACCTCGACCATTGAACAACCACCTCTTTTGGACTAAGGTCAAAGTGTATTTGCCACACCTTTTGATATCTGTGTATGCTCAGTCACTCAGACATGTCCAACTCTCTGCGACTCTGTGGACTGTAGCCTGCCAGACTCCTCTGTCCATGGAATTTTCCAAGCAAGAATTCTGGAATGGGGTGCCATTTCCTACTCCAGGGGATCTTTCTGACCCAGGGATTGAATCTGTATCTCTTGTGTCTCCTGCATTGGCAGGTGGATTCTTTATCACTAGCACCACTCTCTTGATATCACCGGTGAGCTAGAAATGATTTTTATCTGTTAAGAAAACACCTACTTTGGACCCCAATTAAAAGAATATTATCCCCTAGCAAAGAATTCTATAATTCTTATGAGTAGATCTATATTACAAAAAATTAGAATCAATAGCTATATTTTTAATTACATCAGCAAAATAGCTGTATAAATTTGTTTTCTTTATTACATTGTGTCTTCAAAACATCCCTCATTTTGCCTTTTGGTCTACAAAGCCTAAAATACTATCGGATACCTAACAGAAAAACTTTGCTAACTCTTGGTCTAAGACATTATTGTTACTATTTTGTGTGAGAAAATGGCTTTTGACCATTAAGAAGGTATACATTTTGAACTATATTTTTCTAATAGTGGTTATGAATTGCCTCTGTTAATCAGATTTGATTTTTATCTAAAATATATACTAGTTAGCCTTGGGATTTGAAAATATTTATTTGGAGTTTATGTTAAGCTAGCCACCCTGGTGGCCCAAATGGTAAAGAATCTGCCTGTAATGCAGAAGAACTGAGTTCGATCCCTGGGTCGGCAAGATCCCCTGGAGAAGGGTATGGCAACCCTTTCTAGTATCCTTGCCTGGAGAATTCCATGGACAGTGGAACCTGGCAGGCTGCAGTGCAAGGATCACAAAGAGTCAGGCACAGCTGAGCAACTATCACCACCACAGTAAATATCTTTGTAATATTAGCCTGATACTGTGACCTTGTCAACCTTTCGGAATTAGCAGAAGGAGCCTGAAGAAGTTATAAGGGGTTCCTGCTCCCTCTTTCCCAAATAACACAGAAATATGTTTTTCTTCTGTAAAAATCCAGGAGGCATTTTTAGATTTAGTAAGTCAAAAGATTAGGCAATTTAAAACTGTTTTTGCAACCGAATTTCCTTTTTCTCAATGGTTAATTTCCTATAAATTTATTTTAACCCTGTAAAACTATTAAAATTTTTGTTATTTTCCCTCCGGCTTTTAAATGTTACTGTGTTTTTTTAACCTGCCTCATTGAGTATTAACTGTTTCTTCAGCCTTGTATTTTGTGGTTGTTCTTGCCCGAATATCTTACACATTAAATGTTCAAATGTTTCTTTACTCCATCTTCGCCTTCCTAAATACACTTTTGTCTTAATTGTATACAGAAAGAATCTTTGCACAAAGCATTCAAATCACAGAATTTGAGAAACAGTTTATTTGATGTTTATAAAATGGAATTTGGTGTCAGACTGGAATACTGATTGCTACTTTGCCAGTTACTAGAAACTGAACGAATATCTGTGAGTCCCAGTTTTGTAATTATCTATGAGAGAGAAAAATAGCTTCTAACCCAGAAGACTGTCCTGAGAAGTAAAGGAACTGAGATATAACAAGATGATAAGCCTAGTGTTTAGAACCAGATACTAGTTAATAATACTTTCCCTTATAGCTCAGTCGGTAAAGAATCTGCCTGCAATGCAAGAGAACCCAGGTACGATTCCTGGATCATGAAGATCCCCTGGAGAAGGAAATGGCAACCCACCCCAGTATTCTTGCCTGCCGCATTTCATGGACAGAGGAGCCTGGCAGGCTACAGTCCATGGGGTCACAAGAGTCGGACATGGCCTAGTGACTAAACCAGCATTACTTAATGAATATAGCTACATTACTACTGAGAACCAGGAAGGATTTGTTTTTCAACTTGTCTAATCTCAACCTTTATAATTGAGAGAAACTAAGGCCAGAAAATCTCAGTGACATATCCAAATTACAACATAATTTGTAACAAATTATTACAGTGGAAAACCAGCTTCACCTCTTCAAAAGAAGTATTATGGGGCATAATTATCATGAAACTAACGGTACCATCTTCTCTCTTTTGTCCTCGATCTTTTCTCTACTTTTAAAATACACCTTTCCCAGAGTTTCCCAGGGCTCAGCACTAGGAGTTATTTGATCATTATAACAGTTAATAGAAATATCAAAGCTATTCTAACAATACAAAATATTTTAGAAACGTTCACTGCTGAGTAGTGGTAGTAATGATGAAAATCATTATACTGCCCTTTATTTAATAAGCACCTAGCTCAGTGCTGGGTATTATGCTGTTAGTTTGACTGAAACCATCTTATCTTCATGATAATCATGAAAAGTAGGCATTCTTATTCCCATAAATATATGCAATATTAAACTGAAAAAAAAAACCCTTATGTAATGAATTTTGTACCTGGCTGAGACATAACAATTAGAGCAGCCTGCTGAGATGCAAGCTCTTTCAATTTCTCAAGGCCACTTCTTTGGAAAATGAGCCTAAATTCTTGTTACCTTTGTGGGGCTGTCCAAGAAAACATTTTGGTGCCCCCTAGAGGTGATCAGGAATGTACACTTGTCAAATGCCAGGGAATGAGACACTGAAGCCAATTCAGCAGGTGCTACCTATCATTCATTGCTGCCTGCTTTTCCAAACTTAGGTGGCTCAGATGCAGTCATGGAGAAGCTCTAGAGACTGGTGATTCTCCAGCTTCAGTGAGTATCAAAATCACTTGAAGGCTTGTTAGAACTCAGGTTTATGGTATCTACCCCCCAGAATTTCTGACTCTACCCTGAGGTGGGGCCTAAAACTGTGTATTTCTATTAATATAATCCTTGGTGTTTCTGATGCTGTTGGTCCAGAGGCCACACTCTGAAAACCACTGCCCTAGATAATCATCTCAGAGTTTAAACTAGCTCCCAAACTAGCTAGAGTTTAAACTAGCTCCAAAAGCTGGTCCAGTTTTAGTAACTGGGCACTGGCAACTATGGATCCTAGTTCTCCCCTGCTCTGAACAGATGATGTGAATATGTGAATATTCACAGAATATGTGACTATCTCCTGGATGAGGGTGACAGCTTCTGATGAACTATAGATTCCTTGATCCCTGGAAATTCTAGAACCCTTTAGGTTGGGTATAGGAGAACCTGTTGAGGTATGAGTTCAGGGAACTCACTTCTTGTTTCATCTGCACCAGGTAATCAGACCTGGCTGAAGACCAACGTTCTGAACAAAAATAAAATAGCAACCATTTAGAATTATACTGTGGTTTTAAACTCTATCAAATAGCTTGGAACATAGAAGGCATGAAACAAATTTTAATTCTTGATTTCCATGCTGTTAACTTTCGATATTTACATTTCTAATACAAAAATATTATGAGAAAAATATATAATTTACCTGAACACAATATGCAAAAATGGAAAATAGTACCATTAAAGTGTTAAATCCACAGAATTGTGTCATGAATTCAATCAATGCTATTGCTGTTATCTAACTCTGTTTTTACTCATATTTACTTATTTTGCATCAGTTCTGCTTTGTTATTCCTTTTCCTCATATATCCCAATTTCACAAAATTTTTCTCCATAGAACATGTAAATTGAGAGAATATTTCTTTCTTTTTGTTTTTCTTTTTTTTTTTTTTTACTGTATGAGTGTTTAAGTGTTTAAACTGTTTTCTAAATCATGCTAGCAACTGGGTTTTGTTTTTTTTCCCAAGGTTATGGGGGACTTGAAGGTTGACTTTAGTGGATTGCTGTTGTTGTTCAGTCATTAAGCCAAGTCTGACTCTTTGCAACCTCATTGACTGAAGCACGCCAGGCTTCTCTGTTCTTCACTGTCTCCTGAAATTTGCTTAAACTCATATCCACTGAGTCGGTAATGCTATCTAACCATCTCATCCTCTGCCACTCTGTCTCCTTTTGCCTTCAATCTTTCCAATGAGTTGTCTTGTTGTGTCGGGTGGCCAAAGTATTGGAACTTCCGCTTCAGCATTAGTCCTTCCAATGAATGTTCACCGTTAATTTCCTTTATGATTGACTGATCTGATCTCCTTGCAGTCCAAGGGACTTTCAAGAGTCTTCTCCAGCACCACAATTTGAAAGCATCAGTTCTTCAGCACTCAGCCTTCTTTATGTTCCAACTTTCATATCTGTACATGACTACTGGAAAAACCACAGCTTTGACTGTATGCATTTTTGTTGACAAAATTTTTGTTGTCTTTGCTTTTTAATATGCTGCCTAGGTTTGTCATAACTTTCCTTCCAAGGAGCCAGTGTCTTTTAATTTCATGGCTGCAGTCACTAACCGCAGTGATTTTGGAGCCCAAGAAAAGAAAATCTGTCACTGCTTCTGTTTAAACAAGGTCAGGCCTTATGGCGATCTCATATGATAACAAGAGGCACCACAGAAGGCTTTCTTCAGGACAAGTGTAACAGAGTCAAAAAGAAGTTCAGAATTCAGTTGGGAACAATGTAGTCTAGAAAGAATGAAGACCTAGACTTAATGATACTAAAGCAAGTGAGGCCTCCAAAAATATCCTGCAATAGTACTAATATATTTTTGAATGATCAATCTGGTTACTCATGTATTAATTGCCCTTTTCTCTGAAAAAGTTGATGACACAAAGAAATTAATGTGCCGTATCTCTCAAGAATTCCTTGTAGTCTTCCTTTTTTTCCTTGATGAAATCCACAGGATGTATCTTTTAATTCAAATTTGCATCAAATTAAAAAATATATTTCTGGAGGCATGTTGCTGTGAGTGGTATTTTTGGCTCTTTTTTGGTTTTACACAGAATGGAAAGTGACCCAGGGAAAGAATCAAACTTGAACTCATACCTATGACTTGCATTGTGCAATGATATAAATAACATTACTTGTGTATATTTGGAATGCAAGATACATTTTTGCAATTAAAATACAGAGCCATGATTCTGTGTGGTGGATGAAAATGAACGTAAATACTCATATCTTGTTGCTGACAGGGCATCAAAGTTGTGGAATTAAGTTAACTAGTGTGGGAGTAAACATATTTCAACCATATAATTTACTAGCACAGACTAAAGAAAATTCCCTGGGGGTCATGTGCAGGGAGGCACAGAAGAGTCCTTCATCGATACATACTTATTCTTTATCTCATTTTCCTTGCAGAAAAAAATTTGACTATGGTGTCTACTTTTTCCTTTTAAGAAAGTTACATAACAGACCTTTATGCTAAAATCTAGAAGGACAAATGAGTTAATGAATGTTAAATGCTTTTGAAATATTTAAATGAACAGATGAATATGAATTTGTGGCATTAAAATGAGCAATCTAGGGTTCCAATTCAGTTATCTAATGGGTACCCTGTCTTTGGCCATGCCCTCAAAATGGCTTTAAGTTTTTCAGGGCAAGCAAAATCACATAGGTAGAGGCAGCTATTTTGCAAAGGTACTTTGGAAAACCTAAGTAGGAGAAAAGCTACTGAGTACACTGGAGAAATTTCAAGTTAAGGATACTCTTGTGTTAAAGAAATTGATGAATTTTCAGAGGACCTCCTGTGTGTCGGGTATACTGTTAGACGAAGGAAATAGAACACTGAATTGAATGGGTCCTCACGCATTCAAGGGTGTGAGATAGGCATTAGGCTGGGGGGCTTGCACAGATTCCTGTGTAAAGCGGTCTAAGGTGGACTGGGACCAAGAAGAAGGTGAGTTGTTTTAAATTCAAGCGAAATTGTCGACTCATTCAGATGTCATTTCAAACCAATGGTGACAGTTTTTGCTTAGGGCGGCGGAGGGGCGGAGTGGGAAGCAGGAGAGTGGTAGCAGTTGCCAGACACACATCACACTAAAAAGACAAGACGAAACAAGGAAATTCTCTTCCAAAACAGTGGGGAAAAAATATCCAGAACTCCCTGAAATAAAGGAAACCTTCTGGTTACAACGTGCGTTGCTAGGGATTTATTTTTTCCCCTCCTTTCCTAAGAGAGTAAAATCTCAACAGATATATTGAAGCCCTTGGAGTTTTGTGAGCGAAGTGTGTACTCAAGACGTCAACTGAGCACGATGTTAAGTGCGTGACTACGAAGAAAGGGTTAAACGGAAGGGGGTGGCTCGGAGATGGGGAAGGCTGGTGAAAAGGTTCACAAGCACCATTTTCCAACTTACAAAAACTCTGAACTTTTAAGCACCCAAAAATAAACATGTGTGTGTCTGTGAGCTCAGGCAGATTTATTTCGGTATATATATATTTTAATCATAATGTCTCTGTTTCTCTCTCAGTGCTTTAAACACTGAGCAGTCCCCTTAGGATCGCGTGGCAAAAGCTGCAGCAAGGCATCGGCTGCGCTATTTACGAGCAGCGTTCAAAGCAGTCCTCTTGTCCTCCACGCACTGCAAAAGACTGTCTTCCAGCATGGGTTACCTCTGGGGCCCTAGAACTCGGAGCGGGGGAAACCTCCTTCCGCCGCCAAACTTTGCTGGGCCGTGAGAGCCAGGGCGCGAGCCGGAGAGCGCGGGAACGCGCCGCCCGCCGCCGCCTCCGCCCGGCGCTGGCAACCCTGGCCTCACCTCTGCCGGGCGAGGTGCAGGATCCCCGCGCTCAGCCAGTGGGCGGCGCCGGACCGCGCGGGGCGGGGCCGAGGGGGTGGGGCTCCTCCGAGTATATAAAGCCGGCCCCGGCTTAACTTCTGACTTGGGGTTATTTATTTGGGGAGTACGCGGACGGCGGAGGCTGGTGGCGGTGGCGGCGGCTGCTGCTGCCGCAGACGGTGGTTAAAAAAGGCGGCAGGGAGCGGCGGAGAGTGATGGGAGCGCCGTGGCTCCCGGGCGCAGGCGGGATCTGCCGAGCTTTCCGGGCAAGGCGGGAGCGCTGAGGAGAAAGGGGAGCGTCCGGGGGCCCGCGGCCAGCTCCAGAAGCGCGGGCCGGGTTTTTGTTCGGCTGCGCTGAGCGCCAGGCAGCCCGAGCCAACAACTCGAGTTACAACAACAACCCACCTTCCCGCAGCCGAGCTAGACAAGGGGTGCTGCGTCCGTCCTATTGTTTAGACACTTGCCAGGAGCTCGGGAGTCAACAGAGCCACCGAGTCCCCGCTCCCTACCGCCGCCTTCCCTCTTCCCCACTTCCCTCCCCCAGAAAGGGGCGCGGAAGCCACCTGGAGAAGGGAAGGTGCTAGAAGGAGACGGGCTGCTCCGGACTGCGGCCGCCAAGTCAGGTGCAGCGCCCGGATTCGGGCGGCGTCGCGACGTCGGCGGGAGGACTCCCACCGTAGCTGTGGGGACTGGATTCAAAACCTGGGAAAAGTTCCTGCACTTTGAGAAGGGCCCACTTGTGGGCGGCTGTCGGGGAGACCGAGGGGCTGCGCCCCGCCCCTGCTCCAGGAGGCTGCTCTTGTTTCTTCCACCTTTGCCATCAGGTGTCTGCTGCGGAGCCGCTGCGTTTCCGGGAGACGCGAGGGCTGGCACACGCACGCACACAGGACTGCAGTTCAGCTGCCTCCAGGGGTCTCCTCGGATTAGCAGATCCCACCGACCCAACTGCCATCTCTCTGCCCTCCGGAACACCCCGGGAGGACCTGGGAGGCGGACACCTCCAGCTTGGCCTTTCAACACTCTTTCTGGCCGGCCAGCCAGCCATTCCCTACTCAGTCTTAGCAGGAGCTCTCATCCTCAACTTGGCCTCTTGATTTCCTCTTCCGTGGTCGTGACTAGTGGATGTTCCTGCCTGCTGTGGCGGTTCGATTGCCCTTTTGTGTTTTCTGCTTGACCTCGGGGAAGGCCCTCGTGTGGAGCGTCTCCAAGGACGCCGGGCGGGAGGCGGAATTGCCCATACATCCTTTAGCGAAGCGCATGTGACGGGGACTGGCTGGGGCTGCGGAGGAGCTGCAGGCCGGGGGGAGGCTGCGTGAGTGAGTCACGCTAGGAGCCCCGCAGCGCGGTTCCGCGCCCCCTCCAGGCTGCGCGCCAGCCCTGTGCGCCCCCGCGCGCCATGTCCAGTCGTCCAGTGTGCTTCGCTCCAGGCCCGCGGGGCTCCTGCGCCTTTTAGTTTCGGCGAGCCCACTTTGATCGAGGCCACCATTCCTACTGAGCCTCCTCCTTCTGTCTTCTACAGTCCCCACTGGAATTGGATTTGCAGAGGGTGTCGGTAGAATCGGATCACCTCAGTTCCACGCACAACTGGCCCCTGCATCTTCACGATCTTCATCAGCCATTGCAAGCTTCAGGTTTCTTACAGCCAAGTTGATATTTGCCAGACAGACGACGCGCGATCAGCTCCTCGCTGCTCTGGGGTCTCCCTGTAGCCTTGGCCAGGCCAATTGATCTGTACCTAAAGTTGCCCAAGGAGCGCCTGCCCTGCAGGAGAAGGGCGAGGGGAGCTGAGAGGCGTGTACCTGTGTCAGCTCTACTGCCTTGAATATTACTTCTGTATTATTTTGTACACGTTATCTGGACACTCTGAGTAGCTAGCCTCGAGCCAGGCACTGGGCCTCAGGCACCGAGCGGTTGGAGCAGAGGAACGAGCTAAAGAGAAACCCCTGGGGCCGGCGAGCTAGGAGGCGGCGGGGGAAGATGCACGGCGTCGGCTGGCAGACGCTCTCCCTGTCTCTGGGGTTAGTGCTGGCGATCTTGAACGAGGTGGCGCCGCAAGCGTGTCCGGCGCAGTGCTCCTGCTCCGGCAGCACAGTGGACTGTCACGGGCTGGCGTTGCGCAGTGTGCCCAGGAATATACCCCGCAACACCGAGAGATTGTGAGTATGGGCTCATTCTCCCCCTTGGCCCTCCCTCCTATCGGGATCGCGCAGCCCCTGTATCTAGACTGGAGGGACCCCGAGGCACAGGGACTTGTGCCTGGGGCAGCCCCCCACTAGCTTTTCTCAACGCGCATCCTAGGCTTGAACTCTCTGGAAGGGCGCTGCCCAAGGAGGGGCGGGCCCGCTGACTACTGCGCTTGGTCTCTTTCTCCCGCTCTCGTCCCGCCACTCGCAGCCCTTTGCGGGCTGGTTCTCTGAGGCTGGGGAGGCGGGGAGATGAGGGAAGAGGAGTTGAGTATGCCCTGGGCAAGGGAGACGCGACTTTGTTCCTTGGACTCCGTAAACTGAGTCACCTTGCGGTTGGAAACTCTCGCGGGTCGGTTCAGGGCTCAGTTCCGGCTCTTGTCACCGCGGGGTGGCGCGATGAGGGGGTTAAGGGGAAGGGGGTACTCAAATGAGAGAAACCTCTGCTCCCGGGCTTTGTGTCGCCCTCCTGGGGACGGAGGGAGAGGAGATGGGGTGTGGGGAGGCTGATCCCGCCCGGGGGCGCTTCCACAGGCCACGGAAGGAAGGATGCCCCCAGGACAGCGGCCGCGTGCAGCCCCCAGCTACTCTTCCCCCGCCTGCCACTTTCCGGGGAGGAGGCGGCGGCGGAGAGCCCCAAGGGACGTGTCGGAGGCAGGGAGACTCCAGAGGCCGACCGCGCGTCCCATCGACTAAGCGAACTTGGGGCTGGCTGTCCAAACCAGGAGCGGTCAAGGCGGGTCTGTCCGCTTTGGTAACCCCGCGGCCCTCGGCTGCCCCCTCCGGCCCTTCCTGCTGAGCCCCAGTGCCCCCTTTCCACCTTTCTGGCAGTTTCTGCGTCTCTGCGCGTGTCAGCAGCTCCCTTTCCTTCCTCTCCTTTCTTCGCGCTCTGCTGCCCGCAGACATCCCCGCCTCCCTGTCTCTGCGAGTCCCTAATGAAGAAGTAATAGCAGAACGGGTGATGACGGCCCACGCGCTGCTTGTGGGGCGCTTTCCGAGTTCAGGGAAGTGGAGCGTGGAGGCCGTTTTCTTTGTGAACGTCGAGGCTGCTGCCCCGGCGTCCGGGGCGCGCTTCCCTCGCTGTTGCGCGTGGGCCGGGCGGGGCGAGGAGGACCTGGGCGACGCTCCCAGGCTGCGCTCCCCGGGCCTCTGCGCCCGAGGCTGTGAGGGTGGAGGGCCGCGGAGGGGACCCGCTTGGACTCGCGCGGGTCTCCCAGCGCTTCGAGTCGATCTCATCCAACCCATTTCCCTCTCTCTCAGTTTAAAGTCGAGCCACTTCTTTCCCATGCAAATGGCTCCCCCATCCCGAGCCTCACTGAGTCGACCCCTACTCGGTCTCTTCCCTCCTTCCCAGGCCCGCAGCGCTGGGCACGTTGCGGCCCTAGCGAAGGTGTCTTGTCAAAAATGTGATCTGCCAAGTTTCTGTGGGATGGGGGCTTTAGGACTCAGATTATGCCAGGTAGTTCGAAAAGGAACAAACAATTCGATGGTGCATTGCTCAGCACGGAAAATGGTCTGGGGAGAAGGCAATGCAAAACTCTGTCTTAGCGCTTGTCATTTCATGCTATTTGGAATAGTTTAAAGTTTAAGCACTAACACGTCTTATTCAACAAAAGGGAAATGCATTTGGGGAAAAAATAAATATAGCAACTGAGTTTTAGGTACTTGAAAAGAATTTACCCCATGAGGGATTTATAAAGAATTTTCGAAAATAGTTTACTCAGTGGAGGCTTATAAAATTATATTATTGACAACATAAGCACATTAAATGTAGACCCCAAACATGCTGTTTTAAAGTCAAGGTAAGGTTTACTTCCCTGAAGGGGAGAACATTCAAACCGCAGCAAAGCCTGGTTTTACTTGAAATGATTGAAACCAGGGCAAGTTTAGATCTTGACCTAAGATGCCAGAAAAGGGGGTTGTGACTCTCAAGGAAACTGTGGTGCTGAAATCTGGACCAAAATGTCAGGGTCTGAATACTATTTCCATTATTGCCCTTGCTAGTAGTTTTCACTTTACAGTTCGCAGCGGGGTTTTCTGAGCTGCAAATGAAGAGTTTAGTTTTCATACAAACAGAATTGTTGGAAGGTAAATGCCTATAAATGCCAGTCTTCGAAGTGCAGTTCTTTTGATGACATTTTAACTTTATTCTTTGCCTTAGGAAGGTTAGCCACGGTGCCACCTAAGGATAGGGGTCTGAATTTTTTAAATTTCTCCCTGAATAGTATTAGAAAATTGTTCGTTTAACTTCCTGAAGGAAACTTTTGGGGAGTGTTCATAGCAATTAGAGTAAATAGCAGAGTATCTGTGAAATTAATATACACCTCCTTATAAAAACAAAAATGAAAAGCACTCCCATACACACACAAGAGAACTCTTGATAACAGAATCACTTCATTTTCTTGTCATATGTGGGTAAGCATAGACTCTGTAAACTTGTTAAAAATCATTTAAAAATTTTTCTTTCACAGATGACTTCCTTCTCCTTTCCTCTCTTTTACTTTGCAAACTAATAATTGGAACTGATCTTTTATCTCTCAGTTCTTATTTAGTGGTATATTTTTCTTTAACTAGATAGTGATAGAAATTAAGTGGAACTTTCATTTTCTTACTTGTTGTCTTTTAGGGATTTGAATGGAAATAACATCACAAGGATTACCAAGACAGATTTTGCTGGTCTTCGACACCTAAGAGTTCTGTAAGTATGTTCTTCTGTGTTTTGGAGAATTATCATGTTTTTTAAGGTTGTGGATTTTGAATCATTACTGATCTCAGGTTTAAAAACTGTCTCAATGACAGAAACATAAAATTTTACCAGGCCTTGGTTTCCTTTCTGTTTATCAGTGTACTACAATTTTTAATAAAAAATGTAGACTTTTAAGTTTAGGTGCAGGCCATAAAATAGTATTATGGAAATGACCTCAAATATTTGCTGTAACAACCCTAAGTGCTTATGCATATAAAAATGTAGCATAATTGCTTTCACAATATGAGTAATGTGAGACATTTGATATACTTTTTAGGATTTGAGATTAACTAGAAAGAATTTAAGTGGGTCTGCATTTTATTATTGCTAATATAAAAATGTTCAGACTTTTCTGCAATCAACACATATAAATATTTTCTAACATTAAAATAAAACAATCCAGGTTTTGCAGAGTTTTTAGTGGGAAATGCTTCACACTAAAATATTTTGAATTGGTAATATTTTTAATTGTCTCTTGTATCTATTAACTTAGCAGCTTTTATAAAATTGTGATTACTTCTTTGGGTGTTGTGAGAGAACCTTCATTTGAGATTCAGTGTAATGTAAAACTTTTTTTCTTACAAATTTTTAATTAAATTTAATATTTATATTGCAGTGAACATATTCGTTTAATGATTGTGTGTTCACTGTTTGCTTTAGAAAAACATTTTGCCCTTGATGAATTCTTCCCATTTCTGACATATATCCATCAGTGAACTGAAGTCTATATATGATGAATTGTTGTATGTTGATTCTTTCAGTAAAAGAACTCACTTGAAAACCAGTCATGAAAACTGTAGTATCATGGGTTACTCCTAAAGATATACTATAGTTTAACGTTCAGGATTCTGACTAAATTTTGTGAGAAACTGAATTAGTATTTTTGATGAAAGTTTTGTGATGAGGATACTATTTTCCCTCCCTCACTCTTTTCATATATATCATTGTTAGATTTTGTATTGAATCTCAAACCAGAGCAGTATTTAACTTGTAAATGGACAAGTTTTCAGTTGCTGAATTGAAACTTTTTCAGATAATGAGTGCTAACATTAAGGCACTGTTATACTTTGCATTTCAGTCAGCTTATGGAGAATAAGATTACCACCATTGAAAGAGGAGCATTCCAGGATCTTAAAGAACTGGAGAGACTGTGAGTATTTTCAATTCCAAATTTATGACGACGTAACTGTATTTTTAATAATACTTGCATTTCAAGGACTATGTCTTAAATTTCATGTCTTAGTCTGTAAATTTACAAAACAAGAGGTTGAATTAGTGATTTTTAAACTAATTTAAAATTAGAAACTATAGAATTTTTGCATAATTAGTACTAATTTGTGATAAAGTTCAAAAATAGACTTACTTCCTGACACATTTACTTCCTTGATAACCATTGCTTTGGTACTTAGAGATGTATGTTTTTTTTCTTATTGTTCATCTAGTTTGTTTTATTTGCTTATGGGAGGAAAGGTGGTGGTTTTATTTGCATTAATGGGGCACTATAAAACAAAGTTTTGCTGATAATTATTTTAGTTCTCATGATGTTGCTATGTGTGTCGTTAATGGCATTGGAAGAAATATTTAAAGTTCTTAATTTTATAAAGATTTGCTTTCTGATATTTAACACTTGTGGTAAATATTTATTTCATTATTTTATAGTAGCTTTCTAAATATTCTTTTTGCTGTAAAAAGCATTTAAGGATAAATGGAAGTAAGAATTACTTTATCACAGCATGTCATTTAACATCAATTGTTGTTTTTCCAAGATCAAATGTGGACTTCAGAATTTAAAATGTACTTTTTCAATTTCAGACAAAAATCTTATGGATTGATATATATTACTTGAGAACCATTATTATTTTAGGCCTATGTATATATGTACAAAAGACAGAAGCCTCTGTCTGAAATAATTAAGATAAAATACACAATTTGTAACTTGAAATATGAATTATATATCTCCATATGTCTTGATAATACAAGTTTAGTAGCTTTGCATTTCTAAGGCCAAATAATGGCTCTATTAAAAGTAGCAACAATTATTTTAAAAGTTTCCTTGTCTGTTTTAAGAGGCACTTTAGGTAAAAATAAAAATTTTATTTAAAATAGTGAGATATGAAGTTCGTTTTGGGTATAGCACATACTCAGATCCACTGAGCCCTAGTATAAAAATTCAGTATAATTGTACATAAAAAAATGACTTGTCAACTTCTAAGTTATTTGTAAATAGAAGCTACACTTATAACTTAAAGTTAAATACAGATATATCTAATTTACTTATAAAAAAATGTTTCCATGAACAATATTACAATAAAGGGATATTTTTGTGAGATTCAAAATAAATGTAAAGTCACTACTTAAAGCTAGTTTTGGGAAAGAAATAAAGATAAGGTAAACATTTGGTTACATTTATAACAAAGTTCGTAAGTTCATAATCTATCTCAGTATATAAAAATACTCTGAAAATATTTATTCTTTGATCTCTTTTGTGACTACCTAACTACTAGTGAGTACTTGACAAATTTATTTTTAATTCATCCATTGAAACTAAGCATTAATTTAATTTAAATGTTTGTTAAGATGAAGAGATAATTTAAAATTATCATTTAAACATTAATAGTTTTTGTCATCAATAACATATTTATCCGTGTATATGTGTGTGTGTTTAGGATTTATATATACATGTGAGATATATATGTATGTATATTTATGTTTTTTTCCTTGAACATCTTTGACCTTGAAGGATTCTCAGTGGCTTTTCATGAAGTCTCTATTTGGTTTATTTTGTAGTTTTAAGTATTTTCAGAAACACTGAAACAAAACAAACTTTTTCATTATTTTTCAAGCCACTTTGGAGTATCATTTGAACTTTTATTTTGAAAAAATTAACTTTTCCTAAAATTAACCAGATACCTTATGATCTGAAACTCGATTAAAGTTGTAAGTAGGTGCTATTTTTTGACTTTGACTTCCCCTGGGAGTATCACTTCATCTCAGAACAATGTTCTGTTCTGTGAAGATGCAGTAAGATATTTCAGAGTGGGAGGAAGGTTTGTAATTTTGAATGAAAACTAATATATATGCAGGACTTCTTTAAATCACCCCAGCTGTTGGCTGAGAGCAAATATTTCATATTTGTGAGGAAAAGCTGAGAAAATTCCTTTTGTTTACAACTGCCAAGTCCATCTGATGGAAACACATTGTTATCTGACAGCCAATTCATCTCCTTGGGACTCTGGAATTTAAAACCATTTCTTAGGAACACTTTTCAAATATTTATTTTTTTTTAAATACATTAAATGGCAAACAGTTTTGTTAAAGAATGCATTCAGGTTATTGTGAAGTAAACTTTTATATTTTGTTCAGTATATTAATTAAAAAATAAAAATTTAAAAAGCTACCCAGAGAGTTCTATAATCAAATTACTATGGCATTATAATGATATAATTATTGCATACATTTTTATTGTAGTAGGTGATGTCATTAACATCACACAGATTGCTTCCCCTCCCAATAGTTGCAAGAGACAATGTAATAAATGGGAAGTAACCAATGAATTAACTTTTAAATAATTATATCTTATGTTAACTTATATGTTTTTGGCACCTTGAATCTGAAGTTTAAATTCAAACTCCAAATTATGAAAAGGTCTATAAATGCAGGTTTATATTGTAAATAACATTTACACTACATATATATATAGCAACTTAACTTTCATTCTTTGTGTAAAGAACAAAAATAAGAACATTAACTTTATTTGTGTGCAATTTATGGTTTTAAGTTTGTTTTTCCATTTTAAAATGATAAAATAAAAACAATTCCAAATGATATTTTGTGACTATTTCAATAAGTTTTTTCTTTTTATTTTTTGTTGATAGAGTTTTAACTTGATCTAGAGAAAGAAGACATCTGAGAACAGAAGATAAGAGCTGTTCCTTTTAGGAATCCGACTTTTAATCTCTAAGAAACAGGGTCATTTTATCAAATTGAGTTTAATTTTAGTATAGGATAAAAAAAATCATTATTGTTAAAATGTTACAGGTACAAAAGAAACACATTTTTTTTTCCATTTCAAAGAATTGATGGAACTCAAGGTTTTATCAGTCAAAATACCAAGAACTAGATGGGAATTAAAATCATCTGTCTCTCCCTCTTTCCTTTCCTTTTTCCTTTCCTCTCTCACTGCCTCACTGCCTCTCACTCACTTCTTTGTATTGTATAGAAAACAACATCAGATGATATGATGATCAGACTGTGGTTATGAATCATCATAAAAGGAATGTTTTAATCACACCTACACACTGTGAGCACACAGTACATCCACTTTTGACAGCTTCCTACTATGCACTTTGACCTAACATGTGCCCTGGCAGATTCCCATGGGTGCTCTGTGTTGCTAGTAGTACTTGCTTATCTGGGATGAGAATGAAGCCGTGAGAATGTGACTGATGTAGATTGCTTACAGGTCTCATATTGTTTAATTAAATGTTCAAATGAAAGCTGATATAGTTAAGTGACTAGATATTCAGTGGAAGTTAATTAAGGGAAAACAAATAAGCTATAGTGAAGAATTGCAGCATTTAAGAATTATACTTCATAGAAGATACCTGTGTATATCTGCAATAAAGTCTCCATACTAAATTATTAATTCAAAGTATTTCTTGGCTAGTGGGTAATGTGTTAGAAGGCTGAAAAAAATCACACTGGGACCCATGACTTTTCTCTGCAGGTGTAGAGTTCCATTATTCACTTAGGTCTTACGGGATTATGCTGAAGTAATTAAAGTTCTCTTTTATGGCATTTTAGAGAGACCTAGGCCACTTTTGGGCTTCCCAAGTGGCACTAGTGGTAAAGAACCCATCTGTCAGTGCAGGAGACATGAGAGATTCAGATTTGATCCCTGAGTCGGAAAGATACCTGGAGGAGGGCATGGCAGACCATTCCAGTATTCTTGCCTGGAGAAGCCCATGGACAGAGGAGCTTGGCAGACTACAGTCCATAGTGTTGCAAAGAGTCGGACATGACTGAATCGACTTAGCAGGCGTACATGCAGGCCACTTCAGTATTTCACTGCTGTAAAACAGCTGCTTTTATACGTTCCTTGACAACACAAGTGCAAGAGTATGAGAAAGGTTTTGAAATTTTTTAAGTTTGTCCAAAAAAATGGTAGGGCATTTTGCCCTAAATGCAATGAAACACTCATAATGCAAGATAAAATTCATATATGCCTACATTACATTAATGCGAACCAATAGCATACCATTGAAAACTTTGGGTATTAGGTATTTCATTAATTTCATAATATCGTACATGCTTACAATGACGAAACTGCACAAGTGATAAAGCCACAGGCTTGGATTGTACTTTTGTTTCTATTAGTAAAATGTAATGGTGCTCTTAAGACAATATTTCTTTAAACATTCCAAGTTTTTGTATCTTTGGATTTCAGATTACCTTTCTTTTTTTTAACTAGCTATGTCATTTGATACTCATTTTTGCTTGAATTAAAGAGTCCTAAAAATATCATAATGAAGCCATTGCAAAACCTGTTCACTTGTCTATTTTAGTTTTTACCATGTAGATACAAAGAAAATAACTCAGCTTAGAAATGTCTTTACAATAGAGCCTAGGTTTGACTATACACTTCACTCTCCCTAAAGGATACCTCAAAGGCACATGTATATTTTGAAGGTGGCACTGAGTTATTTCTCCCTGGGTGTGCACACCATTTATAGGCATGTGAAAGCTAGTGTGAAACTAAGGAACTCCAACACTCTAGAATTTTGGTTGTAGGTCGCTATACATTAGTTCAAGCAGAGAATGTGTCGTGGAACAGATCTGAGGGAAGTCTACCCTGAAGGGATGTGGAGAATCCCTCTTCTAACTCATCTAACTCTTCCAGCTCTTCTAACTCATCCTACAAGTTTGTAGGCAATACAGAACACATTCTTTTCTTGAAGTAACGGTACACAAACAGTGCTAATCTACTTGGGAAAGAATGCAAGCTCATCATAGTTTCTGGCACCTTTACACCTAAGTTTAAAGTCGCTGCAGTTATTTTCTTGGGAAAGTTTCTGTAAAGAACATCTCAAACTCTGTAAAGAAGCTCGGTATGTACATTGTAGGAGATAAATCATGCACCTCGATGCTTAAGTGTGAATCGCTTTATCTGTGATAGCCATTAAATGTCCAATTATTCTTGCCTGTTTATAAGTGATAAAACTATTTTAAATTGCATTTACTGACTATGGTCTTGGAAAGCTTTAATGCAAGTGCACTGTTGAAATTTAGCAGAATATTGAATCTGTCTGAGAGGGTTTCTCATACAGCATTTTTTAATGGGCGTTGAAGTTGAATGGTGGTGAGAAGTTCTGTTTGCTCTTTGTGGAGCGTTTTATAAATTCTGCAGCAGCAATGCTGTTTATTTTTCCCACATCTGTTTTGGGCTCATCCTTTGTAACAGTGTTTGCTGGATGCTGTGGCCTTTATATCTCCCCTGAAATGAGTAGTTTAGTTTGCACTGTTACAATGTTATTTGTGGAAGCAACCAATGTCAAATATTTTACATTGAACTCCTGTCTTTCATTCCTGTTGGATACCCTTCTGCTTGAATTATGCCTTCTAAACTGAATTTTACAACTTAACATGGGATGAGAGACTTTTCTGCATGAACTTTACATATACTGCTCTTACCTGTTTCAGAGCAATTTATATCTGCTGGACTGGAAGGAATGTTGGTGAAAACATTTTCAGAGTGAGAGTTTGGTAACAGTTTGAATTTGGTTTTAATGCAGTTGGAATTTTTGCTTTAAGATAACATCAGCAGAAAATGACTTGTTCTCTTGGCAGTGTCCATCTCCGCTGAATGCAGGTGGGACTCCCTCTCTCAGTTGCTGTTCTCCTCATTATAGATAACCTAGCCTCCCCTTAGTGAAAACACCTTGTAATTTTAAATGCTATTGCCTGGTGTCCTATGGAACGTTGGCAAATACTCACCAGTTTTACTGTTGATTGTGCTTTTAAACAGATACAATCTCTTCTCCTTACCTTTAAAACATTACATGAGAGTAAATACTTGATTTCCATTCCATTGTGAGATCTTGATCAAATTGTCTTATCTTTGAAAACTGCATTTTTGGTTATCATTAAAGGAAACAGTTATTATATCTCATAGTACTGGTATGTGGTTTCAGTAAGATAATGCACGTATTTTCACAAAATGCTTGATGCAGAGCTGGAACTTTTATTATTACAAATTCCAACATCTCCTTTCCTGTTTTTCAGAAGCTGAGTTTTGGAAATACTTTATCTTTTGAGCTAATAAAATGTGTCTATAATAAGTCTGACTTTTAAATATCCATATTTACTATCATTTTCCTTCTGATTTTCTTCTTATAGCATATAGTCAATAGAAGAGATGTGAAGAAAGTGCAAAGCCTTCTCCAAAATGTTTTTCAGAGTATTTATCATAATCGCTCTGAACATATAGAGACTATCAAGAAGTAAGAGGAGTGAAGAGGAAGCAACTTTTTATTAATAAATTTTTATCTCTTACCATGGAGCATAAAGGGTGAAAATATTGATACTGCAGAAAATATAAAAGTTTATCTAATACTAGCTAAATGTTAAAAATATTTGCTTTAAAAATGTTAGCATAAAAGACAAATGGAAATTTACCCAAGAAGAAGACATTTATGTATGAGAAACAGGAGACTGTAAATGATAGACTTTTAAAGGCAGTGTTCATCAAATACTTCTTTCAAATCAGGTGTATTGTAAATATATTACATTTACAGTGATAGGTAAATATGAGACTTTCTTACTATCTTCAGTAAAATTGTTTTCATTTTACAGTTTGGATTGGGATGAAGGTTGCAAATGTTAATTGGATTGAGGAGGAAGTTGAAAGGAGACCTCCAGCCTTTAGCAATGGATAAGTAACAGAAGTGGGTGGCAGATAATAATTTGAAACAAAGCTTGTCAATAATGCCCTTCAAGCTGAGCTGTTAAGAATCTGCATTTCAGAGGCCTGTGGTTTTTAGTATGGTACAGAAAGATCATTTATCTCACTGAAGGCCACCCAGAGGAAATGGTTACTGGGATCTCTCTCATCTTTTCCCTAAAGGAATGTGTCTCAGAGACTCATTACACACCTTTCTGAAACCATGAATTTCCATCCAGAGAATTTTTAGTCCTGAGATCCTGTGGACAGATTCCATCTAGTTAGTGATGACATAGGAGCTGAATATCACTGAATCTCTGTTAAGTGTCCTTGGACACAATTGAGTATCCTTGCTGAAACAGTTAGTAATTGACCCACCTGATCTGCTTAATGCTGCTAATTTTTGTTGGCTCCATAAATCCTCCTCTGAGATGCCCTTAATTCACTACATGCTGTTTATCTGTTCTTGGACTATCAGATTTTAACTTCTCTAACACATTTGCATTACAGTTATTCTTATGATGCTCTTCAAGCTACTAAGAAGTATTTTGTAGTATTGGAAGTATTGTAGTATTCTTCCAATAAGCCAGGCCACTTTTTCTCCAGCTCTGTTTAGAAATTATTATGCACCTTGATAGTCTTTAACGTAATTTTGTATTTTTAAAAATACTCTTTAGTTTAAAGATTTAATTCCTGGTCATTGTACAAAGGAACTCTGCTTTAATTTTATTTTTCCTTTATTGGATATTTTAGAACAGTTTCACTTTGTATTGTAATGTTAGCGTTTCCATTTATTCTTGATACTGATGGAAGAGGGAATAGAAGGCTAGGAACCAAAAATGTATTGGTATTGTTTTTAAAAAGTGTAGTCATACTGTTTTTCTACACATGTTATCACTTCACCTCTTATCTACCTTTTTTATATGACATTACCTTGCTTGATACACATGGTTGGTTTAGACACGTTAAAATCATTTATAATAATTTTCATGATACAGTGATAAATTACTTGAATTTTAAGAAAAATATGTTATACATATTTTCATTTTTATTTCAACGTTAGGTATTTTAAATAGATCTTTAAAATAGTGCACTGACTAGAAAGCTAGTTTCTTTTAAAATAAAGCTTGATGTTTTACTTCCAGGTGATTCATTCATAGATATTTAAGAAGTGGGCTATGTAAAACTATATTTTGCCCCAACGCCCCCAAAAAAAAAAAAAAGAAAGATTGCTGAAAGGGAAAGTTGAGGATTACATTATTTTGGATTATTGTTTAGGAATGTTTAGATTGTGTCTCTTTGAAAGGAGTGATTCAGTGTGTACGTTCTGGAGTCAGCCCACCTGAATTTATATTCTAGCTCTACTTTCTATGACCTCTGTGCCTCCCTCCAAAATAGCAGTGACAGTGGCACCCACCTACTTATGGGGTAGAATGAATGTGACCTTCTCAGAACAGTGACTGTTACCTAGTAAGTTTAGTATGTATTAGCTGTCATTTGGAGAATGAATTAAGAATCTCTTGAGAATATGAAAAAAAATGAGAAAAGACACTGTTTGCACTCTATTTGAATTGCCTTCTTTCTTACAATATCTGAAATTGTGTGGACCCGTTAACACGTAATCTAGTGGCAGCTCTCAGTCACTTGGATATCTGAATTTGTTTCAACATATTGAATTCCTTCCAGTTTCTAGATTATGTAAGAGAAAGGCATGACAGGGGGAAGTTAAAGGAAAGGAGGCAGTTGCTCTGTGGGGCTCATGAAAGCAAGTTGGTGGTGGGACTTTGATTATCTGGAGAGGGGCATAAAACCTAAGGCAAGTACCTTAGAAAACATGTCTGGAGAAAGCTGGCTGAACATAAAATGCCCAAACTATATCAAAGGGTTTTGCCAAACTATATCAGAATGCAAAGAGCAGTTTGTTTTTATTCAGCATTTCCTAAGAACCTAGTAAGTGCCAAGGAAGAGGGAAGGAAATATGAATACATGATATAGTCTTTACAGGGTTTCCCCATTAGGTGGCTCAGCAGTAAAGAACCATTGCAATTCAGGAGCTGCGGGTTTGATCCCTAGGTCCAGTATTCTTTCCTGGAGAATCCCATGGACAGGGAAGCCTGGCAGGCTACAATCCATGGGGTCGCAAAGAGATGGACATGACAGAAACGACTTAGCACGTAGCACATAGTCTTTATGCTTGAAGAGCTTACAGTGTAGTGGGACACAGACATTTATGTGAATAAATGTTTTGAGTAATATAGTGTGAGGGACTCTTGGGTATCAAATACTAGAGGCAAATACAGACACAGACAAGGGAGGAACCAACTTTATCTAGGAAAATCAGGGGAATTACACAGAGGATATTAGAAAGGACCCTTTGGAGAAAAGGGAAAACTCCATACAGAGAGTTGCCTCTGTGAGGGCTGGGGACCTGAACAAATGTCGTCTTTTTGGTTGGAGAATCATGGACGATGTTTGTTCTCCAGTGGTTTGGATCAGATTATGAAAGCACAGCTCGTTTTAAAAATTGGAATTGCCTCTCTGGAAAATGAGGAGTCTTTCCTAGAAAAATTCTCATTACCACTGTTGTGAATATTTGTAATTATTTTTTCAGACATAAATATAACAAGATTATAATTAAATTATAGTTTATTGAAAGTGTATAATAGTAGACTCTGAGAGTACGTGTACCTTAGAATTATGCCTGGCAAAGAAAAAAATAAAAGCTTTGATTTCACTTTACATTAATCTTGTGTGCTTTATTCATCAAAAAAAAAAAAATTAGTGTAAGTGAAAAGTCTACTTTTCACTACTGATTTTATGATTTTACCTCTGATTGTCTCAACATACATTTTTGTGAGCTATATACATTTTATTAAGTTCTGAGCATTTATCTATAGATGACTAACCTCTTAATAGTATGAGTTATATAACAAACGATGGTAAGGCAAGGTGAAGTCACTCAGTCGTGTCCAACTCTTTGCAACCCCATGGACTGTAGCCTATCAGGCTCTTCCATCCATGGGATTTTCTAGGCAAGAGTACTGGAGTAGATTGGCATTTCCTTCTCCAAAAGATGGTAAGCATAATGATCATTGCCTCATGGCATTTTAGACTTGGAAGAAATTCTGAGGTTCACTTGGTCCAACTTTTAACCTGATGCAGAATTTTTATTACTTTGTTGCAGGGAAAAAAATTGCATAGTCTCTGCTTGAATAATGTGGATAATAATAATAATAAAATAAGAGTTGAAAGCTTCCTAAGGCTGTTCATTTCTTAACATCTTTTATACTTAAAAAGATCTTCCTTATAATCATCTATCAATGCTTTGTTAAAAGTTAAAATTACTAGCACCATTTCTACCCTCTAGAGACTAAATGAGTGTAATTCCACTCCCATCTGATGACCGTTTGAATACATTATCGTTTAAAAGAGGGTAAGATTGATATACCCTCTTTTCCTGTCCCCTTAACATTTATCTTTAAGACAAGAAACACCTCAAGTATGTTCAGTGTGACATTACTTTCTGGATATCTTTACTCTCCTCTAGAACTATTGTGTTAGTCACTCAGTTATGTCCAACTCTTTGAGACTCTGTTGACTGTAGCCTGTTAGGCTTCTCTGTCCAAGGGATTCTCTAGGCGAGATACGGAATGGGTGGCCATTCCCTTCTCCAGGGAATCTTCCAGACCCAGGGGTCAAACCTGGGTCGTCTTCATTGCAGGCAGATTTTTACTGGCTGAACCACCAGGGAAGTCCAGCAACTTATAAATCATTTAAGTGTGCATTTTACATCATCTTGTCATCATTTTATTTAAATTTGGAAAAAGAGAGGATATACATTTATTTTGACTGAAATGTTAAGTTGTACACTTAAAATGAATGGGATTGGGAAATTCGTACGCTGGGGCTAGAATTTGCCACTCTTCTGTAAGTGTTCACAGTCCGAAAGAACTTAGTTATATACTACTGAGTTGCTTCAGTCATGGCTGACTCTGTGCAACCCCATGGACAATAGCTCGTCAGGCTCCTGGGCTTAAATTGAGTTAGGGTTGCAATCAAATTTTTTTCTAAAATATTTAAAACATTCCAATGTCAGGTAAATAGTTTTAGGAAAAACATTACTTAAACATTTTTGCCCTCACTGTTAATTATAACTCAGCCTTATTCAGTTGAGAGTAAAGAACTATGGATTGCAGTTTTCTTCTGATTTTGCCTAGAGGGACAAAGCATGCTGACACTTTCTCATACATTTTTGTGAAACTCAATGGAAAGGTTAAAAAACCCTGAAATTTCTGTCTCCCTTCAGTGACTTGGCTGAAGATTTAGGTCATTTGGGACAGAATATGAATTATGTTAGGGCACCATTTAATACGGGATTTCTGCTGTATGTTGAACACGCTAAACATACATACTCGCTAAACGAGTCCAGAAAGCCTTTTTCACTGTGTCTGTGCTGGTTGACTGATGCTGCAAGGGCTGTGGTTATAGAGTTTAGGCCCCAGTAACCATCATCTGAGTAAGCACAATGGAAAATTGCTTTACAGAATCTTGTAACAAAAGGTGTAACCAACTTTTGATTTGTAATGCTTGAATTCTCTTGAATGTTGTTTCATTCTTTCTGAAATACAGGATGAGGCATGACACTACCCAATCACAGTCTCATTGTTGGGTACTTACTATGTAACATATGCTTTGTTTTTGTTTTTCTCAAAAGGCGTTTAAACAGAAATCACCTTCAGCTGTTTCCTGAGTTGCTGTTTCTTGGGACTTCGAAGCTATACAGGCTGTAAGTAGACAGAAATAGTTATTGTTGCTCTGTGTAGTACCTTGCGTTTTATTAAATGTATTTTGGATCTGTTTCCTTGTGCTTTCCTGGAATCTATTCACCAGTAGATTAATGGATTAGAAGTTTGTCTTTCTTTTTTTCAAACTTATGATTGATTTTCCAGTGGTTCCAGTTCTTGTATTTGGTTAGCATTTACTGTTTCATGTATGTGTTATTGCAGTTGTATTATTCTTTTTGGTCTTGATGGGGAGATTTACCTAACTTTTTCATGGAAATTTTTGATTAAGTTCTGAAGGGAAAGATCGCCACTGTGCTTCCTTTTCAGAGGAAGTTGGAAGTGTATTGTAAAGCTGGGATTCTTAATGTCTGCATTTTTGATATTGTTTCTATACTCGAGTAGTCTTTATTAGTCTGGAAATAATATTATAAAGTATTTATAGAGGACTGTAAATTTCCTCTTAAATTTTCCTTTTAAAGCCAGAATTCCAAACTCCTCAATATGAATGACTGTAGAGGGTTTCATATCAACTACGTCATCGACTGTTAATGGTAGTATTTCTTTGGAAGGAGTGTAATGTGGCTTTTAGGCAGAATCAGTTTTTTCCTCCCTGGAATGCTTGTTCAGTGACCGAATGTGCAGTGGTGAAAACACACTTTTGACAGCTCTTACAAGTAGGTTTTTAGCCATATGAATGATTTTGTGCAGATAAGCTGCAAAGTGTTGGGGAAATTAATAGCAATGGTTATCAATATTCGTGGATGTTGTGAAAAATCACTGGGATATGCAGAGTAAATTGCTCAGCTTGGCTTCCACCTGGATGGTTGCAAAGTGCCACATGTGGAGCCTGTGGGGAAAGTGAGGAGACTGCTTTTCCGACCTTGACTTTGTAGCCAAAGCTTTGTAACCTACTAGTTCAGTATTGTTGTTATCAGTTCCAGAAGTAGGAAGGATCTTTTCCCACAGCCCTCCCCTACATTGTATCTCTGTTAGGATCTCTGTTAGGGCCTCCTGACACCTTGGCTCACTGTGGAGAGAATTTTCCTAGCAGGCAAAGGTAGAGCCAGTTACACACCAGGTCTTGTCTCTAGAGTCTGACTTTCCTGATTCTATTCCTGTAAGGATAGCCAAAGTCGCCTAGCAGTATTTCTCTTCTGCTTTGTGTTCCCTGCTGATTAATTGGCTCAATTTAGGTAAATTTAAAAGAATCAAATAAAGAAACCTGGAGACTGCCTTTTAACAAGAATTCTCCAAAGACTATTTTTACAAAAGACACTGGATGTAGGCTGTTATGAAGATTATGTGTATGAATATAAATGAATATTTATATTTAATTATTTATACTTACTTTCCAAGAATGGCTACAGAAGTTGTTTTAATAGTATTCTACTTTCCTTCTTAACTTTTTTTTGATTGTAGGGATGTTGAAGAATTGATTTCAAAGCTAGTATACAATGAGTGCTATTAAATTAATTTACTACTATGCTAACAATGTGCATATAAAACAATCCACATTGTCTAGAAAATTGTCTGTTTTCTATGTGGTTGTGAAAATACAATTTAAATGGAATGATTGTTACAGTTAGAATTAAAATTATTAAGCTGAAGAGGGGGAATGTAGGAAATCACTTTAACACTGTCCCTGAGAAACTAGAATGTTTGATTTTTAGTTGGAAAGTATTTGGATTAATTTTCTTTGGGTGGTATAATCTAGTGCAGAATCCCCTATCAACAGATCACGTTCTATTTAGCATTTGCCTCCTTTTACAATACCATGTAGTGGGCCAAGGGATTTTCACTTACATTACATTATGATTTTATAACCTTATGAAGTTACTTATTGGAAGAAGACAACTTGATATCCTCAAGTGAATGAAAGCAACAGAACCCATGAAACTCTAAGGCAACATCTTCTAGTGAGTTAAATGCATGTTAAAAAATGGGGAAAATGGGCAGCTAGAAAATGAGTTATAATGTGCCTGTTTGGCTCAAAGGGTTTCCCCTGGAAAGTAATGGAAGATAAAATCTTGTTTCTGATGTGGGTCTGTAAGGACTCTGATGCTTTGATTTTCCTGAAGTTAGAGCTTGATGGCTTTATGTTCAGTATTGCCTGGGATTTGACACCAGACAGAGGCACTGGATACCCATGAAAACTTAGAGGTGTACATTTTTTCTGCCTCAGAAAACAGGAATCTATCTTCTTCTGAGTTGAGACACTGTTGTCTCACCCAAATTAGATGTAGTGGTTGGTTAACCCTGATCTTTGAGAGGAAAAGCATCAGCTACCTGTGACCAATTTTTATGATGATGATCACTAATTGAATTAAACAACCACCAGTAAGAGTATGTAATAAATAAAGGAACAAAAGCTTGTGAAGTTAACAGCCTGGCTAGTTTAATTTCTAAGAAGATGTGTTCAAGTTCAAGTATTCTTCATATGATACAGGTGCCTAGTAGCTAACCCGAAACAAATGTTCTAACAGATGGAAAAATATGCACAAATCTACATGCAAAAATTGTCCTTTAAAATCTTCATTTAAAAATGAACTTTTATTTCACAAGAAGGATAAGTGACAGGACAAAGGATATAGGATTTTGGACAAGCAGTATGTTCGGAGAGGGAAAATTTGACTGGTGGCTAATTTGCATATTAAGTGATCTACTGTTGCCCACCATATAATGGCAACCCACTCCAGTATTCTTGCCTGGAAAATTCTGTGAACAGAGGAGCCTGGTGGGTTACAGTCTATGGCATCACAAAGAGGCAAACACAACTGAGTGACTGAGTACACACACACACACAATTGCCCTACCATATAATTTAGTGGAGCCATACTCATCTAGAATTCATGAAAGAAACAAATTTAGAATTTATTATCTCTAGTTCTTTTCCTAACTTATTTTATATTTTACCGTTACTTAATACTGTTGTTTCTGGATGAGTAATCGATGAAAAACTTTCTTATTTTTATAGTTCACACACTGATGTTTGATTTTTATCATTGTTTGCTTAGATTAAATCTAGTCTGTTCCACTGCACATTATACAGATTTTCTTTGTGCTTCTGTAAGGAATAATCACCATTTGACTCTTGGCTGGAAATGAGATGCCAGGTGAAGAAGCACACATGCTTTTTTAAAAATTCTAAATGCAGTATAAAAGAAAAGGAGGGTACACTGTATATGAATTATGATTCGACACGGTTAGTTGCTGCTAGCGGCCAAATATGCTTTTCCTTTGCTGTCTGCTCCAATTTCTCTTTGGACGGGTTGAGAGAGCACTCCGTGTTCAGGTCAAGATGTTTGCTCAGAAATAGTAGTACAGTTGCAGCTGTGTTTGCTGGAGCAGGAGACTAGTTTAAATAGCATTACCATTTATCCAGCCCATTAGCAGAACTCTGTAAAATAATACCAACTCTGCATAAACTACAGGACAGTGTAATAAAATTACAAGCACTTGTTGACAGATGGAAAGTGTAAGTAAAGAAGAAAGAAAAGTGAAGGGCCATAGGTTGTAGGTTAAAAGAGACAGTACATAGTTTTCTTACTTATGGAGATTCTCCATCCTCTCACTTGGCTCCTCCTCCAAAACCAGGATTGCATTTTTGTTATTAGTTTATTAAGAGTGGAGAACATGATTTTCTGAGCAATTCATAGTGGGTTAACTGACAGAAGTGCAGTGACTTTTGAAATGGTTGATTATGATGGAAATTTATGAGTAAGCGTATACAAATCTTCCTGAAAAGTATTACCTTAAAGGTGACTTGCCAGTGAGTGATTCACACTTTTCAGCCTGAGTTTGCAGCTACTCATGTAGGCTCATTAGAGAGGCATTTCATTGGTAGTTCTGTGGTTAAGCATTTGGTTATAAATATTTGTTTTGTGGTTTTCAGTTTATTTCCTTGAGTATTATTATATTTACCCAGACTTCTAACATAAGCTTAAGTAGCCAAACCACGTTGCAGAAACTCATTTTTCACTTGTATCTCTTGAGACAAAACAAAGCTAACAAATGAAAATAAATACATAGGTTCCAGTGATTCATTTTCTTTGCTTCTTTAAATGAAAACTCTTTATTTCTGGTTAACAAGTGGTATTTCCCTAGTGAGTTTAGGAGCCACTAAATTATCTAACATTATAAGTAGTATTTTTAAAGCCAAGAACTCTTTTTATGGCCTAGTGACTCCTTACCTGAGACAAACAGATTTTGAGCAATAAATTTAATTGGTCAGGTCACAATTCATTTGCTGTCAGATAGGATCTCAGATTCTCCAGATTGTTTTTTTGATAATATTATAATTCTTTAAGAGGAAAACTTAATTTCTATTAAAATAAAAATTAGCTTGGGAAATATAACAAATATATGATGAAGCTGCCCTTATTTTCCTTTCATTTCTTATAAAAGGAGCCTTGACTTTTGATTTTGGTTTTGAGGAGTTACAAGAGTAAGTATGCTTAATGTTATAAAGGTCTAGATAATTCAGAAAAATAGAAGAGTGGGAGTATAAATTATTCATGATCTCCCCACTCCAGATATAACCACTAGTATACTTGTCAATTGTTAGATTAGTTTTCTTTTTCTATAATTATGCATATAAATACTGCTGTACATGCATTACAAATACATTTTTTAAATATCCCCAGGGTTTAGTATAAAGCTTGACCTTTAGAAAGCTCTCAGTAAGTGTTTGATGTATTGAATTAAATCTCCGTTGGGTTCAGGGTTTGTAACTTGAATGAGCAAACAGTAACACTGGGAAGACATTATGAATAATGGGGAACCAAATTAAATTTAAAGGATACCTTGGTTCATTAATGTTTATCCCCTTAGTTTTTCTAAACATTGAAGTGTCTATTGATATGCACTCAAATATCAAAATGTTTTCCACCTAAGCAAAAATATCTTAATTTTCTATAATACTATACTTCTATAAAGCTACCACCACCCCCCCACCCCCTCACCCCCTCCCGTCCCATTCTCTGATGCCAATTAAGTCTCAGGATTCTTGGATTCAAGGATAAAAGCAGAAGACAACCATGGTGCCTATGTCAGAATTCCTCCTGAGTTAATTTCTGCCAGCTCTGATGAAAGTGTGGACTCCTAGAGTGTCAGGTGTGTAGTCTCCTGCTTCCTTTTACTCTTGGCCTGTTTGGCGCCTGCCACAGTAAATCCAACAATGGTAATGCAGAAATTGCAGGTTACAGTTGCCACGGTTACCGTTGTCCCGCCAGATCGACATCGTTACTCATCTAGGGAGCTGTCATCATAGCTGCCTCCCGTCTCTGGTGCCGAGACTGCCAGAACGCTTCAGATGCAGAGAATAAAAGTTCTTCAAGATGCTGTGTCTGTGTCATCATCTGATGCAAGGATACACTGTTTGTATTGTTAATACTGATACCTATGTAAGGGGAACAGATTGATTCTTTATCTTTGAAAACAAAGAATTTGTATGAGAGATAACATTTAAGGAAGTGTTAACTGTCAGTGATTAAAAACCCCAAGTCCCTTATTATTTATTAAGTAACTTATTAATTATTATTGGGTCCAAGGGACTCTCTTCTTGCTACTTAAAAAACAGAGATATATGAATAGTATTTAAAAATATTACTGTTACATAACAAAAGGTTCGTTTTTAAGAGATAGACCAAACTCTTCATAGACTGTGACCTGGACACACTTCAGAGTAGCCCCTATCTCTTGCCATGAAAAAGACAAGCCATTGAATAAGGCTTACTTGTGTTTTTGTTTTTAAATCAACGTGCAATAGTATGATATAGAAGTTATAAAAACAATGAAGATTAATATTGTTTTTGATATTTTTGCCAGGCCTTCCATGGTAAGTTTTTAATTTAAAGGGATCTAATAGAAGACTTGCTGGAGAGCGTCAGAAATTGGCAGGCTTCTGGTGTTGCCAGAGTAGATTTTTTGGTATGAAATCCACAGCATAGTTCCTGGCATAGGAAAGTCAATTGCAGGAAGATCTTTCCCATTCAAGTGCACTTGTTTAAATAGTTGCTTCCCCAAATGTAAATGTTTCTGTTTCCACCAGCAAATACTCATGGTTTGCCAGTGAGTGTAAATAGTGCGAATACTGTGATCCATGCTGAGGAGAAAACCGCCATGGTGTGTGGCCCACATAATATGTGGCATTTGTGGGCCTCAGTCATTGCTAACGTCTGACCTGTAATATGTAGATTGAAGCCTTCAGAGTTCATGGAGACTGAGTGTGTTTTTTGAAAGATGAATTTAAGTGTATGGTTTTCATGTCAAAAAGATTTTGAACACATATCAGGAGGGAATATTTTAAAATTTGATTGTAAATCGTAAAATTGCTGCTGCAATCTCAAGATTATAATTTAGTGATTGAAGTTTATGTAAATATTATTGCTAGGAATAAGTGACCATGAGGTGTTAGTTCTATTGAGCTAATTTTAATGTATGTACATTACATTTTAAGAAATCTATTTTGTGAGAAATATATTTTACTAATATTGTAAAATATTAGTGTTTAAATGCCTACTCAGATGTTAGTGGTTCGCTATCTTTGTAAATCAATGGACACTTCTGGAGCAAAGGTTCCTTTTCTATAAAATAGGAATGACATTTATCTCCTGGGAATATATCAAGTCACAGTATAGATTCTGTATTCAAAAGAACACTGTCAACTTTCTGGTATGATAGAAATGATGCTTGTGGAGTTCTCCTCTCAGAGTAAAATAGGATGAAGTAATAGTCACACAGATGTCCTAGCAAGTTGCCCATAGTCAGAAAATCTGTTTCTCTCATGTCTCTTCTTGCATTTATTATCAGTGTAATAACATATACATAAGTGTAACCACATTAACTTTTTAACACTGCAGATTAGCATAAAATGTGCATTTGCACCATTCCATTTCTCCCTACTTGGCAACACAAGGTATATTAAAGCCAGAATGTTCTTAATGAGATCTCTTACCTGCTTCCAGTTGATGATTCATATAATTTTAAAATTCTTATATAAAATGAATCAAGGATAGAAAAAGAGGCTGTGACTCAGGAACTGTTTATGTTAGTTCACTTATTAAATTGTTATTTTAATGGTGTATTGTCCTGAATAACAAAATGAAGGAAAAATACAAACCAGTTAGAAAACGCTGAGTAAACTCCTTAAGGTATAGATAAACTGTTTTGGAAGTTATTCAGAAGATTTATTGCATTGCTAAAGTACATTTTTATCACTAACTAAAATTTCAATTTAAAAACAATGTAAGAGAACCGTTCCATTGAGCTTATTCAAAGTATGATTTGACCTGTGAAATATTTTGCCGCATTGTGATATTCAGTGGATTTTTAGACTAAGCATTTTGTCAAAATGCAGTTCAAATTGCAAGCTGTTTAGCATTTTGGATTTAAAAGATGACTGACGGTGAAATAGGTTTGAGTCAGAAGTTATTATTTTTTTTGTATTGTAACTCCAATTCTTTTACTATGTACATAAGCTTTGCCCTCAGATGAGAGTGTTGTATGTCCTCTTCATTACCCACAATCAGGTTAATTGCTATCAAGAAATTATTTAAAGAGAATTATCCTTAAAACACTTGATAAATTGTGATATGAGAAACTTGGGGCAAAAGTTTAAACTTAAACTCTAGAGAAGGAAGAAATGAAGAGTGAAAAGGCCAGTCTTTGGTGGGATCTGTGGTCTAGGGAATAGCATAGTGGAGTAAAGTGCTATTAAGAGAACATCTGTGCCTCTTGAAATGTCCCCAAATGAATGTGAGCAGCTAAGTATGGCAACTTGATTTAAGTGTTTAAAAAAAAAAAAAAAAAACTTTAAAGAAAAGAGAAATAAATAAGTCTGGAAACAGAATGGGAAGATAGCTTTGCCCCGTCATGATAGGTTTCTTCTACTAGTGAAAGATTAAAGCTTGAAGTATGTGAATAGCTGAGAATAGCACAGAGAAAGGTTGATTGCTTCCCCTCCAACAGTTCCAATTGATTGAAAAAAGCCTAATTTAAAGTTCTGTTTGTTCTATGTCTTAAACCATCAGAATTCTCTTTTAGGACCAGAGGAATGCTCTGGAGGAAAAGAATTCAAGGATAAAAAGTCATTGCAAGCCAACAATTGTTCCTAATCCTCACAAAATGCTGGAGAAATTAAATTTATTCTTTATTGCTCAAAGTGTTACCTAGGTCACTGGGCGATGGGAAAATTGCACTGGAAGTAGAGTAGGAGCAAGCTTTGTTTTGTGTCTAGATGCTTAACCTTAGACACGACAAGGCATCTTAGAATGTGGTGGGAACTTGGTTCAGAGCATTAACACCAAGACTTTTATTACCCTGGATTTATAATAGGCTGTGCTGTCAGGAGATGAAAATGTTGTGTTTACATTGCAGTGTTAAATGATCATTTAATTAACACCTAAGGAAAAAAAGTTGTGAAATTCTTAGCAGCTTTTATTGTTGGTTTCCTGGGAGGTTTTAATATCCGAGTTTCATTGAGATTTCTTTTTTGTTAGTAGAGACACAAAAGACATTATACACTTTTAAGGAAGACAAACAGTTTAACCTTGACCCTTTCTCTCCTAAAATATTAATTTAAATTACATTTTAAATCTGGTGTGCTTATTTAAAAAGTTTCTAGATTCAGATCTTAAAAATATGTCTTACACACTTTATTTCTATGTAAACATCTGTCATTTAGATATTAGTTAATTTACATACTAAACTTTCTGCTGTAGAACATTTGAAACTGCCAATTAGTTTATATGAAGTGTAATATATTTATAATACTAACTATGCATTATACATCTTTCAAGCTACACTGTAGTTACATTGTCTTAAGAATCAGTGTCAAAATAGGTAATTATTTTCAAGCAAATTTTATGACAAAAAGGTACACTGTTATTATATTAACATCATTATTTAGTTAGAGATCATATGATGCAAGAGGTTTATATAGAGACAGTAGAAAGAGTGAGAGCACTAGTATGAAAATTCAAATTAACTTCATTAATTGCTAAAAGATTGATATTATCAAATGCCTTCATTTATTCTTGATCTTTTATAAATACAGTTACCTAAAAAAGAGTGGTCTTGAGACAAATTGATAACACTTGGAAAATATAGGGCAGTTGTCAAGGGCAGCTGAATACTCAGTACACTCTTTTTCTAAAACTATTGTTAAAATTTATATCTGTTACTCCTATCATTTTATCTAGATATGCAACTTCATATTCGAATATGTGAAGTACTTTAAAATATTTACTAAATTACTTGCTATTAAAGTGAAATCTTTTCCAGAAATGATTATACCATTATAGTGTAGTTTTTTTAAGTACACTGCTTTTATTCATACTGAAACTAAAAATGTTTATTCCCATTTTTTAAAGTTTAAATTCAAGTGCCTCAGGATAAAACCTGCTTTCTATATTATTCATGGTAAGAGTGCAAGGAGTATTGAATGTTATTAAAATCTCTTAATAGAAAGCCCTGCTTTGAACTGAGAATTATATTCTCATTCACAAAATACTACCGAGCATTATGTAGGCACTTTGTACAATGTTATATGCTTTCCCTACTTCTATCAAGTTTCAGCATTTCTCTAAAACTCTTCTTTTTTTTTTTTTTTTAACTCACACTGAGTTTTTTTTTCCTCCCTTCTCAAAGCTGTTTCTCCATCCAGAGCCTAGTAACAAAACCCCTTAAGTAGGAATATTACTTTAAATGTTATCTCCTTTATATATACCCACCTTTTGACTTGAGGTAGTTACAAAACACAAAGTGTTCAGAAGTTAAAAAGTATGAAAAAGAAAGAGAAGAGTAACAGTATCTGGTTCCTTAACATACTACATGATTGGTATATTCTATATGATATAGTTCCTTATACCAGTTGAAATTCCAAGCCAAAGAGATACTGTATGCAGATGTGTGTCTATGTGTGTGTGTGTACATGTGGTTGGAAATGGGGATACTGAGAGCTAGGGAAACAGCTCTTTTGTGAATGCTCAGAAATGTTTGAAGAGTAAATACGTAGAGAAATCACAGATTTCATTTAACAGATAAATATATTGTTTTTACATTAATAAAGCAATGATATGCTTATATTGAAAAAAAGTCAGTGTTAAAATTTTATGCATTAGTTATTTAGAATCTCTAACTTGAAACCAATGAAAAATATTTCAGGATTTATTTTAGATAAAGTTTCCAAGTTTGCTTCTTAAAAAATAGGAGCTGCTGCTGCTAAGTCGCTTTAGTCGTGTCCGACTCTGTGCAACCCCATAGATGGTAGCCCACCAGGCTCCCCCGTCCCTGGGATTCTCCAGGCAAGAACACTGGAGTGGGTTGCCATTTCCTTCTCCATAAAAAAATAGGAGTAACTTATCTAAATGCAAACAATCTACTGTATGTAACAAATATGTTTGGTAGTTATTCCATTGAAACCATTGCATGCAAGAGATTGGAAAATATAATATCTAGAAATACTCTAGTCCACTCTGTGGGGATTAGATAATTAAATTTTTAACTTCCCTTTTGTATAAAAACTCTTTTGCCTGACTCAATACCCAGGACAATCCAGTTCACTTTAGCTTTCTCATGGCTGTCACAACATACATGTTATGTCCCAGGCAAGCAGATTTTCCTGCCCATTTTTGGACTCCTTCCTTGCTTCCAGTGTAGAGTAGCATAGATTACCATCCTCATGTAAGCCTCATCCCCTCTTGTCAAACCTTTCTCAACTGCTTTAGTTACCTCTATGATCATTAATTATATTGTAGTGGCTCTGAGTACAGACTGTTGACTCAGACTTCCAGAGTTTGAATCACTTAATGGGTAAACTTGGGAATGTCACTCAATTTCCTGCCCTATGCCCTGGTTCTCCTTGTAAAATGAGGATGATGGTTAGAATTTACCTCGTGGGAATGTTGTATAGAATAAATTATTCACTAAATGAACAAAGTTTAATATGACGTGTGATAATAGCGCTCAGTATTGTTTTTATTTTTTGATTTTTATTATTTAAGCTACTGTGCTTATTACCTGCCTCATATAATGTGCTCTTGGGTATTATATTCTATTAATAATGTGTGTTAACTTTGCCAAGACTCCTGTCTTATATTTGTCTTTGTTTTATATATAGCATTTAGCCTAGTGCAGTTTAATTAAGAAACCCTTTCCAAGTGAATCCTTGATGGAACTTAGGCTGAAAAAGACACTAACAATAGTTTGAATTTGGAATGAAATATAAACGATGTGAATCATAAGTCCAAAAATGTACTGGTTATATTCCTGAATCTGCTATTCACTAGCTGCAGGTGCTAAGCAAAGGTACTTGATTTGCTGCTGCTGTTGCTAAGTCGCTTCAGTCGTGTCCGACTCTGTGCGACCCCATAGACGGGAGCCCACTAGGCTCTGCTGCCCCTGGGATTCTCCAGGCAAGAATACTGGAGTGGGTTGCCATTTCCTTCTCCAGTGCATGAAAGTGAAAAGTGAAAGTGAAGTCATTCAGTCATGTCCGACTGTTCGTGACCCCGTGGACTGCAGCCTACCAGGCTCCTCCGACCGTGGGATTTTCCCGGTAAGAGTACTGGAGTGAGTTGCCATTGCCTTCTCCGATTTGATCTGAGGACCAGTTTTTTGGGATTCCCTGGTGGCCTAGATGGTAAAGAATCCTCCTGAAGTCCAGGACACCCAGACTCGATCTGTGGATGGGCAGATCCCCTGGAAAGGGGAATAGCTATCCACTCCATTATTCGTGCCTGGAAAATTCCATGGACAGAGGAGCCTGGTGGGCTACAAATCCATGGGCACTCAAAAATTTGGATACGACTCAGTGACTAACACTTTTTTTTTCTTGGCTTGTAAAAGTATTTGGTAGTTCAGATAAAAGAGGGACAAGAATTTAGCATAAGGCCTCTTGGTGGCCTCCTGGTAAGGAATCCAACTACAATGCTGGAGACCTGGGTTCTATCCTTGGGTTGAAAAGATCACCTGGAGAAGGAAACAGCTACCCACTCCACTATTCTGGCCTGGAGAAATCTATGGACTATGTAGCCCATGGGATTGCAAAGAGTTGGACATGACTGGGCGAGTTTCACACTCACATTCTCCTGGTGTCTAGAAAATGCTCAGACATAACTGAAGGAAGAAGAGGAAATAAAAATATATAAAAAGTTTGCTCTAGCTCTTTTTCAAAAATGTGTGGAGAACTCTTCAGACTACTTGTAAGAATTGTAATGGTAGAGTTATTCATGTAATAAGCCAGGAATTAGATGAAGAAATTGTGGATGAATGATTTTGAGATTGTTCTCTTTCCTATTAGCAATTAAAAAACCATAGAAACAGTTTCTGTGTTAAACGAATATAACCTCCTTACATTTTGCATGACTTTGCTATTACATGTAAATTGTTTGAAGACTTAGGTTTAAAAAATTTTTGAAGGAGCTTTGATGGTTATGCAGTATTAAGTGACCTTCCTGATACATGATAATCCCTCAATAGGAGATAAATGGTATATAACTGAAATAATTTCAATATTCACCTGTTCCTCAAACATCACAACTGATAGCATGAGGAAATGAATTAAAAATAAGGCAAATCAAGGAAAAATAATGATGGACATAGGTTTTTATGTTCGTATTTGTGTTATAATCTTTTGATTTTAACAGGTTTGTGAGCCGGTACCTTCCTTTTCTGTTATTCACCCTACTAAATGCATTGTGCACCCTGGACAATTAATTTTCCTTATATTTTGAGAAGACTAGAATGTATAGAGCCTGAATATCCTAAAGGCGACTGAAAGCTGTAGTCTGTTTCTGAAAGACAGACTCCCTCTCAGGGTTGATGTGGTTTTTCTTTCCTTCTCTTTGAGAATGAATTCCACACCTAATGAATAGTTTCAAGAAAAGTTGTTAGTCAGGTACTCCAAGTGACCACCCTGGATTCTTCTTTTATTACAGAGAGGAACATGATGGAATGAGAAAGCAACATAGTTATACTTGATAAAAGGAAATACCTTTTTTCCTTTCCCCACCCACCATGTAATCCTCTGGAATTCAGTTGACACTGGGAAGTTACTGCAGCAAAGAGTGTGTTTGAAAAAAAGCAAATTGGAGGAATAAGACTAATACCTGTAGCTACAATACTTACATTAAAAATCACCAAGTGTATCACTCAGCTTATTTCAGGGCAAGGTTTTCACATGAAAGTGACTTGGAAGCATTTCTTTTATTCTGGTCAATTTTACAGTGAAGTATTAGACAATGGGCAGTGCCATTGGTATCAACATTACTTTTGTTCTGTTCTGGGTTGTTGGATATCACTCTGTTGCCTGAGATGGGATACTAGATCAAAATCAGAGGAAGGACTTAAGTTAAACATGACAGAGGGGCAAAAGAGGAGCCATACGTATAATGGAATGTTATTAAAATGGACAGATATTATTCTTCAGCTCTTTCCTGTTCAAAAACCATACATTAAAGAGAGAATAATGATATAAATCAGTAATAATACAGTCAAGATATTACTTTATTTTCTAAATTGAATGATCAAGTTGAATAACTCTATTAAACTATAAATAAACATGTTTTGCTAGAGGTTTAGTTATTTCTAAATACATGTTATTTCCATATCATCAGTGTGATATCTGTTGCAAGGTACTTGCTGTCATTGTATTTTTATAAGATAATTCAGCTTTAGATCTTTTCTAACTAGAGCTCTTCTCTCCAGTTCTCAAGCATATATTATTTTAGTGCCTTGTATTTATGGCTCTGCTAATTATTTTGTATGTATTGTATTTCAAAGCGGTGATTCATAAAGTGTACTCTGCAGTGATACAAGAGCAAAGTTTTGTAATCAAATGTGTCAGGAAATAATGAAAAACATCCCCTGCAGTGACTGCAGTGGACATTTGTGTGTTAATCTCCAAGGCATCTTGTGATGAAGAAATTCACTTAACTTAAAAAATTTGTTTCTCAGTGTTATGTGGTTATATGGTCCTCCTTTTTCTTGGCTTCCCCCACTAATACCAATTAATCCAAGTAGCAAGAGCAGCTTCCAAAAGATAACTACATTTTGTTAATTCTGTTTGAGATTTCTTTAAAAAAAAAACCTAAAACTATTTTACTTATGGGTGGCTGAAATTTAACATTATTTTTCTGGTGCCAACATAGTGATCTAAACAACTTTTTCTTTTACTGCATTGGCCTGACAAATCTGTTCTTTTCAGTTTACCTTTGAAAGTAAACTTGACATTCTTTGTTAACTCTAGAGATATAGAAACTTAGATCTTTGCGTAACAATTTTGATATCTTAATGCTGATATTTGCTTACATGTATGTGTGTTGTATATAAAACCATTTGCTTTATGTGCACATATGTACACACACAGACAGACACACAAGCAGATATCAGTGCTAAGGTATCAAAATTCCTACAAAGGATCTCAATTTCTCTATCACACACATGCTGTGCTGTGCTGAGTCTCTGAGTCGTGTCCGACTCTTTGTGACCGCATGGACTGTAGACCTCCAGGCTCCTCTGTCTGTGGGATTTCCCAGGTAAGAATACTGGAGTTGTCTGCCATTTCCTTCTCCAAGGGAATCTTCATGACCCAGGAATCAAACCTGGGTCTCCTGAATTGCAGGCAGATTCTTTACCCACTGAGCTACAAGGGAATCCCATCACACACATAGTGCCACTCAGCTCTGTTTCAATGACTGAAAACATTTTCATCACCTTTTTCTCCCTTCCCTGATTGTGTCATTGTAACACCTGAAGCCTGCTGTGCACAGCATTCTTCAGCAACACAGGGAAGTTTGCATCCTCTCAGCTGGGCGTGAACTTGCAGGAGTCTTTCTCATTCCACAGAGATTGTTGAAGCTGACAGTATTTTATATACAGTTTGTATTTGGTTAGCGGACTTTGACGTAAAGGCAATGGCACCCCACTCCAGTACTCTTGCTGGGAAAATCCCATGGATGGAGGAGGCTGGTGGGCTGCAGTCCACGGGGTCACAAAGAGTCGCGACTGAACGACTTCACTTTGACTTTTCACTTTCATGCATTGGAGAAGGAAATGGCAACCCACTCCCAGGGATGACGGAGCCTGGTGGGCTGCCGTCTGTGGGGTCGCACAGAGTCGGACACGACTGAAGCGACTTAGCAGCAGCATCAGCGGACTTTGAAATCAACATAGAGTTTCGTATGTTCAGTATTTTTGACTGAAACCCATGTCTCTAAGGACTAAAGGATAAAACAGATTAGGTTTGAAAAAAATTTAATAGTATTGGAAGCTTCTAAGACAGTTTTTACATATACCACATTGGTGCTTCTCAACAGGATACTTACATTGATCATTACTGAAACTGTGGTGCTTCCCCTTTCTGTTAGTTCCCCTGGCATGTTGCTTTGACTGCCAATTCTTGTTTATATTAAATATCAAGGGGAAAGATATCAAAGAAAACACCACGTTATAGCTAAAACAAATCTACTTCAAAGCTTGATGAAATGGGCTTAATAGAAATAATCACGGCAAATTATCCAATATTTACAAACACATTCTCAATGTTATGTGGCTTTAGATTTAATAAAAGTGTGAAAAGAATCCATTGTGTTGTAGTTGGGTTTCCCTTTGTGTAAAGAAACTGAGTATCCCAAGCCTCTCTTCCCTTGTCCCTGTTTTTCTCCATCACCATCTATCATACTGTGCATTTTAATTATTTGGTTGTTTTTCCCTGTCAGTTAACATGCAAGCTTCATGAAGGCAGAGCATAGTGATAGGTATGCAAGAAATATTGGTAGAATGAATGAATATAGGTTTTGCAACAAACAGACTATCAGGATTTGAAACTGTGTGACTTGGAGCACATTACTTCACCTCTCCACCTCAATATCTTTTTCCTTAAGGTGGAGGTAATTAGAGCATCAGTGTCACTGAGAGGATTAAATGAGGATGTAATGCATCTGCCACAGAGTTCAATTGATGGTAATTATTTTTCATAAAAACAACTCCTAAATAGGTTGAGGAAAAATAAACAAACATTAACCATCATCTATTAAAATGATTTGTTGCTGCTTTTTGGCCGAGTCTGTGTTGCTGCGCCCCCTACTCCCAGCTGTACTGTAATAGTACGGGAAACCTAACTGTTCAGTGCTGCATGTACTGCTTGTTCTTTCCTTCTTTTTTCCTACTTATTTCATGAGGTCTCCATTTTCTTGGCATTCTCGGTCTTCACATTCCTGCTTCTAGGATGTTGAAATCCCACCAGGCTTTGCTACTAACCAGGCACTGCTTTACTTCCTGGCTATGGAGATTGCTGCCTTTCAGAGGATGCCACCACCCACTTGGGTAGAGGGGTCCTTCCTCGTGTGGCTGTGCAATACCAGACTGTAGATACCTGCCAACACTCAGGTGTTTTCACTTAACTTTTTAACATGATTAACCCCTATGCCTGTAGCCAAGAGAGTTCAAGAAATTTGACTGTCTAGTATATTGTAGAAATATCAATAGTTTAGTTTATATATTATGTTTATTAGTTTGTTTTTTTTTTTTAACAAAATCCACTCCCTGGGTTGTGTACCCCTCTAGAGCTTGGGCACTTTCATCTCTGTTCAGACATAGAGCAGTTTTCACATATAGCGAGCATGCAAATATTTGTAAGCTGAAATAAAAGTGCAGACAGTACAAAGGATCCACAGTCATCTTTCATACCACATGAGCTACAAAAAGCATTTGAAGCTTTAACTTTTTAATATTTTTGCATTTGTTCTCCCTTGACAGTGTGTAAGTTTAAAGAGAAGAGCAATTAGTAAACTTGTTCAACCAGCATGTCATATGTCAATGTAAGATACACACTTATACGTAGTTGGCTTTTTGTACCAGTTTCCTCACTGTGAATATTGAGTCTAGAAAAGTCTATTCTACAATATCTTTGATAGTATTTATAGATTCTTTATGAATATTTTACACATTTGTGTATGTGATTTTATTTAATTTGCAAATAAGGCAATAGTGCTACAGAATTATTACAAAATTGAAATTGCTAAAATAATAGGAAGCAATTGAGGCAGCTAATTTCATCTCATCATTTTGTATCCTTATTTGTGTTGCCAAGGCACAGCTTACATAGTGTGCTTCCACAATTCTTTGCCATTCTAGAGCATGTACTTCTGACATTTTTATTAGGCTTTTGTGTTTGGTCACTGTATTAAATTCAGCAATTTATTCCTTTCCACTTAAATTGTCTTCCCTGTACAAGGGGTGGAGAGGAATTCACAGCGCTTGCACATAAAAGGCCATTATCTCATCTTAGCAAATCTGGCTCTACAGAGACAGTGAATCATGACAGCTCAGCTGGGAAGCTGGGAAGGGAAGTGTATCAAGGAGGGAGAGATAGTGAGTTGAGTCAGTGATGTAGCCTGTGCCTGGGGTGGTAGTGAGTCCATCAGCAGCAGCAAAGGTTAGTATTCCTCTGCAGATCCTGGCCTGATAGACCATTTAGCAGACAGACTGATGTTTGCACCCAGGAGTATCTTCTGCCTCTAAACTTGATTTAGTTGTAGTTTGTACAGACAACTCAGGAGACCCTATTACCCTGCTATTTTCTTGGCCCAAATTAAAGCACCTCTTTTTCTTTTTTTTTCATAGGATAAACATGCTGACATTTTGTGTGTATAGGTTGAACAACTCTGTAGAAACTTTGGAGCTTTATTTTAACATAGCCTTCGTTCTGCGAAGAGAAATATTTCCTGATTGGAGGAAGTGGTGGTGATGAGGGTGGAAAGGTTGAGGTCAGCCGTATCGCACTCATGAATTCAGTGCATGATCCAGGAGCTCTTCTAAGCAGTTCATTTCTATCAATATTTATTAGATCTTCAACAATATGTTGTTGTTGTTCAATTACGCACTTGTGTCTGACTCCTTGCGACCGCATGGACTGCAGCACGCCAGAGTGTCCTTCACCATCTCCTGGAGTTTGCTCAAACTCATGTCCATTGAGTCGATGATGCCGTCCAACCATCTCATCCTCTGTTGCCCACTTCTCCTCTTATCCTCAATCTTTCCCAGCATCAGGGCCTTTTCCAATGAGTCAGCTCTTCGCATCAGGTGGGAGCTTCAGCTTCACCATTAGTCCTTCCAGTGAATATTCAGGGTTGATTTTCATTAATATGAAAGGGAACCAGATCAGATGGGAAAACTGAGACCCAAAGAGATGAAGTAATTTGCCCCAGTGGCAGGCTGGCATTTGACTACAGTGTAATGCTCATTACCATGTGTTTTAAGTGGACTAAAGTTAAGAGTCTCTTTTAACTAGGTAAAAATGTCACAGAAGGCATGATCCATACAGTCTGACCATGTCTGATGCATTAGCAGCACACAGGTGCTTAGAGAGACCTTGCCCCCCTCTGTCTTCCGTTTGCCTATCACTTGCTAAGACCTGGAGCTTAGTGTCACCTTGACTCATTTCCTCTTCCTTTACCCCCCACCCTCAAGTTCTGTTGATTCTGCCTTCTAATAGCGGCACCCATCAATTCTCTCCTTTTCCCTGTCTTTAGTTTAATTCCCAACTAGGGTCCTCTGCTCCAAAATGTCTTCATCCAGAGGTGTCTTCTTAAAGAACAGCTTGGATTAGGTTCTTCCTCCAGTCAAAACTGATTTGGTCTATGAGCATGGCAGTTTAGATTTAGCAAAACATTTTCCCATTACTTTCAAAGGAACTCTTATAAATACATATCACTGCCTCAGTTGTATAAATGAAATAACTAGCTTACAGTGGTTAGCTGAATTACTAGCCCGCTGTAGTAAGACTGAAAAATAGTAGAACTATTACTTTTCTCTAAACTTTTATAATCACCAGGGTCTGTAGTCTAAACTGTAACTTGGCCTTTAAGTTTCCTCAGTGGTTTCCATTTATCGTTCTTATTCCTTATACTTGAAGAGTTACACACCTGAAATCAGCTACTCTTGAACCTGTGGAGTTCTGCTTCTGCTAGTTCCTCTGTCCTTTTCATCAGGCAAGCTTTTCTTCACAAGCCAGATCATGCCTCCTCCACCTTGAAGGCCTCCTTGATTTCACCTAGGAAACCGTAACCTTATTAATTCAGTGCCTCAGGCAAACAGTGCTCTCCATTTATAGGTCACAGCAGCCTCACACAGATTATCCCTCTTCCTTCTCCTTTACTGCCTGACAGAATACTTCTCATCCCCCCTTTTGGTGATAGTATGTCTCAAGAGGCTGTCATAGCAGAGGTCATCTTTTGTTTATCTCACTATCACCTTAGGACCTGGCCCAAAGTTGGGACTGCTTTGTTGACTAAATGAGCTTACATGAAGACTTTCATAATGAATTCAAATGAATTCTTCTCTGAGCTTTTTGGGAGAGTTTAATCTGAGCCCGCTCCCTTTTTGCAGCCCTACCACATAGTTTTTCTTAGGCCTCTGTTAGATTTATGTAACAGTTGTCTTTTAGCAGAGTGATTATTTTTTTCTCTCTATCCTAAAAATCCAAGCTTCTGGTGGCAGGTTCTAGGTCTTTTTCACTTATATGCCTCCCAAGATACATGCTGTTTTACTGAGCATGTAATAGGAGCTTGATAGATATTTATTAGATACATTTAATAAGGATTTTACATTCTTTTCCTCCAAGTCATATTTCTATCATCACAACAGAAAACTTCTGTCTTAAAAAATATTTTAAAAAAATCAGTGTCTCTGATTTTTAAACAGTTAATATTTGACAGAACTAGAGCATACAGACTGGTAAATCAGTGTCCAGACAAACAGCCTCACAGTTGTTTTCTATCGTATTTATTATGGGACTGTTATTATGTTAATTTATTTTAGAATTTAAATAAATGGCACAGGAATCAGCATGCTGTGGTGGAGAGAGCCAGGATTTTGTGGGATAGGATTCAAACTCTAGTTTCCGCAATGTGCTGGGTGGGAAACACTTTCCTCTGACCTGGTTTCCTTGCCTGTTAGGGGAAGGTAATACACTACGTATGTTACTGGGTTGCTGTGAAGATCCAGTTTGTGGTGTCAGCTGAGTCCTTAACACTTAGTAAACTCTGAATAAGTATCACTAGTTATTAGAAACACTGACACTTCCCTGAATTCATGTGCTCTACACATGTGCTTGAGAATTAGAATATTTCACTTTATTTCTGAAATGCTCTCTATCCAGGATAACATTTCATGTCAACCAGCTTATTGTGGATGCTTTTGCAAGAGCTCTTCAATGTTAAATGCATTCAGTGTTGAATGTCTCAAGATGAAGTAAACTGTTTAAATACAGAAAATAAGTGCTTGTGGTTTGTGGATTAGTTATATGGTTTTGGTTGTGAGTAACTGACACCTTTCTGAATCTGGTTTTAATAACAAGCAAAATTATGAACTTGCAGAGCAAGTTCAGAGATAGCTTTCATTTCTCTCTCTCCCCTTTTCCATCCTCAAGGGGCAGTTTATATTAAGGCTTTGCTCCTATTCTCAAAATGGCCGTCGTTTAGGGTTTCATGTTGAAATTCTTCTTGGAGAAGGCGATGGCACCTGACTCCAATACTCTCGCCTGGAAAATCCCATGGATGGAGGAGCCTTGTAGGCTGCAGTCCATGGGGTCGCGAAGAGTCAGACACGACTGAGCAACTTCACTTTTACTTCTCACTTTCATGCATTGGAGAAGGAAATGGCAACCCACTCCAGTGTTCTTGCCTGGAGAATCCCAGGGACAGGGGAGCCTGGTGGGCTGCCATCTATGGGGTTGCACAGAGTCGGACATGACTGAAATGACTTAGCAGCAGCAGCAGTTGAAATTCTTCTGGTTCATATGCAGTAGAAAAAGAAGGGAGAGAGAAAAGAAGAAAATAAAGAACAAAAAGAAGGAAGGCAATATTTCCCCCTGCCCAGTAGATTCTGTATCCCTTATTTCAATCCATTGAAGCAACTTAGGTAAAGTTAGGTCTAAAGTCTATAACTATAGACCAAGAGTTGCTAAAGAAATGGCATATGGTGGTGGATTTAAAGTACTTAAAATACTGCTCTGGTCTTTCAGATGGATAGGTAAGTGAATCAGATTAGGATTCTGTCAGGATTGAGGAAGGGGCACCGATTGATGTGAGGAAATAACCAACAGTGTCCGCTACAGTTAGGAACTTAAATTTTAATTGTTTATTTGATTTTCCTATAGAAATTTAGAAAAGTTGCTGATATAGTAACTTTTAGTTTAGGTCCATAAAACTGGAACATCTTAGATTTGCTGATTGCTTTGTGCTCCATTTTCACATGTAGGGATGATAAAACCTACCTTTCAGGGTTTTGAGATAATTTAAAATGAAATCTATGTAAACTCTGGGAGTTAGTGATGGATAGGGAAGCCTGGCATGCTGCGACTGAGCGACTGAACTGAACTGAAGGCTTGCTTTGACTAGTTGTATTTTCTTGGTCAGAATTTTTGCAGTCATCTTTGACTCTTTTATATTACTGTTTTCCACTTCCAAATACTTACATTATGAATCTACATAGGTGCCTGATTTTCCCATATAAGTTCGTACACCCAAGAAAAGATTCAAAATCTTTTTATAAACAAAAGTCTACATTTTATAAAAATATATTCATGCAGCTTTCTATGTTCCTCAAGGAGCACTGTGAGGTAGATATCATTTATGACATTTTACAGATCTCATTACCTGCCTCCTCCTCGAAAATGTGACTTTCACGAGGTCAGAGAGTCAGTTTTCTTCACTGTTGTAACTTCAGCATCCAAGATAGTACATCATGGGGGCAGACTGATAAATGCTTAGTCAGTGTTTGTTGAAGGAAAAGAGAAAGGGAGGAAGGAGTTTGCCTACAGAGGGTAAAGGACTCTCTTAGTTCATGACTTAACAGTGAAGATATGAACCCCCTTTTTTTGTGGGCCTGACACCTGTATACCCACATCAAACTCTTTAGCCATGTTAGGTCAGTTTTCTCTCCCTTGGTTCAGAGTTTGCTGCAGCAGAGAATTGAAGCAGTAGACCAAGATAGCTCAAGCAGGCAAGGTTTATTGAGCAAGTGGTAAGTAGTACAGTCTTGAGACATTAGAGTGGACCAGCCTCTGCAGGAGCGTTCCTAGCCAGTTTTGATTTCCCTTTGTGTATCCCTTGTTTCCTCCCTGGGCAGCCCCTGAGGCCTGATTGGTTATACCCTATGCAAATGAGGCATAAACTGGAAACCAATCAGGAAATGGGGTGTGTTGGGCACGTTTTTCCCTCCAGAAGTCTTCAGTCATCTCTGTTGCTCTCCTTTTCTGCCATCCTGTGGCCTCCTAACTGCCACTTCCGCCTGACTACTATTTTGGACCCTATTCTCCTGACTCTAACAGCCTAATAGCTTCATTCTACTTTCTTCACCCCCTTTTCTCTCTCTTTGCTCAGCTGAATGAGCACATGCAGTTCCCAAGATAATCCTTGCTTTTCACTTTCACAGGGCCTTTATATATACAGATTTCCAAGCCTATGGTTCTACTTGCTCAGCTGTCTGCTGCCTTCCTACACCCTATCATTGTCTTGTAGTATCCCTGGTTTACTCTGTTGTTCAATCGCTAAGTCATGTCCGACTCTGTGACCCCATGGACTGCAGCACATGTTCTCTTTCCTCCACTATCTCCCCAGATTTGCTCAGATTCATGTCTTTTGAATTGATAACGCTATCTAACCATCTCTGTATATAGAGCCTTTGTATTCCAGTTTAAACATGATAAGCCTGGTAAGCCTTTCATGATCCTCCAGATTAAATCACCTTCTCTTTACAGATCCATCTACTACAGGATATAGTTTTTAAAGGCATGTGTGTTTGTATGATTATTTTATGGTTTCTCTTTCTTCACAATAGATCTTAAAAACAGGATACGGGTCTTGACTTAAAAGCAGAGACATTACTTTGCCGACCAAGGTCCGTCTAGTCAAGGCTATGGTTTTTCCAGTAGTCATGTATGGATGTGACAGTTGAACTGTGAAGAAGGCTGAGCGCCGAAGAATTGATGCTTTTGAACTGTGGTGTTGGAGAAGACTCTTGAGAGTCCCTTGGACTGCAAGGAGACCCAACCAGTCCATTCTGAAGGAGATCAACCCTGGGATTTCTTTGGAAGGAATGATGCTAAAGCTGAAACTCCAGTACTTTGGCCACCTCATGCGAAGAGTTGACTCATTGGAAAAGACTCTGATGCTGGGAGGGATTGGGGGCAGGACAGAGAAGGGGACGACCGAGGATGAGATGGCTGGATGGCATCACGGACTCGATGGACGTGAGTCTGAGTGAACTCTGGGAGTTGGTGATGGACAGGGAGGCCTGGCGTGCTGCGATTCATGGGGTTGCAAAGAGTCGGACATGACTCAGTGACTGAACTGAACTGAACTGGAAGCCTGAGCAGTTTCTGGCTTATTCTAGGTGCTCAATGAATATAACATGTCGACTGAATGTCACCATTGTCTTGTCAGTCTATTTTCATTGTGTTTCTCATCAGTTATACTTACAGTTTGCAGAAGAAAGGTTAGTGTTTTGTATAAGTCTCTCATTTCCCCCACATATCTTTTTTCACAATAACCTATATACTGGAAAATTGTAAAGTCTTCAGGACCAGCCACTGCTTACCTGCCTGCTTCAAGTCTGTATCCTCATTTCCTTCTCTTATTTTAGGTCTCAGCTTTAAACTTACCTTCACTGCACTTCACTTCATTCAAGGGTAGGTGATGGTTCCTTTATCTGAGAGACCTCAGCACTGCTCCTCCACCATTAATGTAGTTAGCATATCTGTTCTTCTCATTTGTCTGTCTGTTGACCTGAAAAGTAGACTGAATCTAGTCTAAGATATTTTCCCCGAGCTTAGCATGGTACCTGAGATGGTACACACCAGAGATACTTTTCCCAGTGACTGAATGCATGTCTTGTATGATGTTCCCCAGATACTGAAATCATTCTTGGAAAATGGAAAATGCATTCAGTAAACAGCTGAAATGTAATTCAGTGTCTTCAGTGCAGCATATGCATCCTTTAAGGATTGCCTAACACAATCTAGTTTTTGGTGATCTTAAAAACTGAAGAGCATATTGGATGCTGCAGATAAGTACCCAGCTGGGGAGGAGAATGGGAGATGAAATCCAGCATGCTTTGTTCATTAGGCCATTTCTACCTCTGAGAGGCTATCTTTAAAAATTTTTCACAGAGATACTGTCTGTGATAATATGACCCTAGGTAGAAGAAGAAAATGTTAGAAATTTCTATTTAACTTTTTCTCTCAACTTTGAGAACTCTCTCTGTTTCTCTGAATTTTAAAATACTTATAGTCTAGTGGTACTGTAATACTAAATTTATATAAATACATGAATAAATTATAAATGGTGGGGATGCTTGCTAACTGTACTGATAATGATACATGATGAAAGCAGTTATGGAGAACTGTGATTGAACTTAACGAGTCCAATGTCAGTGTAGTTTCCAAGTTGACTTATGGCTTCTTCTTGACGTAATTTTCAGCTGCCTTAGGAAAGGCACGCTCAAGGTAATGACATCTTGAACATCCTGTGTACCATGGCACCTGTGCATGTGTAAATTGTGTGTCTGTCCCTTGTTCCTGGGCGTGTGATGAAGAAGAGAATGGTTGGACTGTGCCTTTTGTCTGCAGACTTTGTCCAGATTCATCCAAATGTCTCCCTTTTGGCAAAGCGTCTACCTTAATTTCCAAATTCTCAAGTCAGCTCTCCTTGCGTGTGAGTTTATGATGAATCTTCTTTTCCCCATTATTGGCATACTCTTTAGATAAAAAGAGTAAGTGTTTCATTTCTCCTCTGCCTTTGGGATATGATACTAATGAATCGTCGGTTTCTAATCACAAAATAGACAAACATGCTTGGATTCAGAATATCTGAACTGGAATCATGGCCCAGCCACTTTCCACATGTGTGATCTGAACAAAATAATTAACCACTCTGAGCTTGTTTCTTTTTCTATGAGATGAAAATAATCATTAATTCACAGATTTGTTAAAAGAAATAAGCATATGTGAAGTGGTTGGCATAGTATGAAACAGACATTTTATAGAATTTTGACTTTTGAGCATGCTAACTGCAGAATACTTTTTCATATTTATTAGCAATACTAAAATCACAGCTCCTTGTTTGTGAGGTCTGATGTGATGGTTGCTTTAATGTAAAAGCTTGTTCCTTCACTGTATTAAACTAATTAAAATGTAGCTGCATGCGTGCTAAGTCCCTTGAGGTGTGTCCAGCGCTGAGTGACTCTATGGATTGTAGCCTGCCAGGCTCTTCCATCCATAGGATTCTCCAGGCAAGAATACTGGAACGGTTGCCAGGCCCTCTTTCAGGGGATCTTCTGGACCCAGGGGTTGAACCTGTGTTTCTTACGTCTGCCTGCATTGGCAGGCGAGTTCTTTACCACTAACGCCACCTGGGAAGCTCACATTTATTTGGTTAGATGATTGGTTAATGGATTAATCATTTTCTGAGGAAATGACAACTTCCAGACCTCTTTTTATTTTTCATCTTAAGCTGTCATACGAGAGTTGAGTAATGATACAGTGATGGAGTGTCCATCAGTGTCCTGAATATTGTTGAGTCATGTGGGTGCTACAGGGCTTTGGAGGAGTAAAACCACTTCTGACTGCAGGATATAGGAGGGCAACACAGAGATTCTATTTTAAGTGTATTTCTGTAGTTTCCAAAAGCATAAGATGAAAAAAAAATCCATATAGAGAGAATAATATTATTTGAAATGGTTAAAAGGTATGTTTTTTGACTAAGAAAAGTTTCATATGCTTGTGGTATTAAGGAGAAAAATAGTCAAGAAATGTAAATTGAGACCATTTTTAAAGGCTCTGAAATGCTTGGCTAAGGACTTCAAATTTTATTTGGAAGGCAGGGGTCACCTGATCAAGATAATTCTCTGGGAAGATTTTGACTGTACATTGAAGTACAGAAAGACTTAAAGCCTAGAGATAGTCACAGAAATAATACCACAGTCCAGAGTTCTAAATTCAGGGTGATATTACTAGAGGAGTAGGACGTATAAAGAGATATTTGCAGTTAAATTGCAATGAGTATTGTGTAGCATGATGGTTTTATGTAGAGAATAGGATTTTAAAATTTTAAGCAAAGCCTATGTAAACAACAAAGAAAGCTGATTTCCAGGGCACTTTGATTAATTATGGTACTGCTGATAACAAATGAAGTTCTAAAAGTATAATAGTGTGAAATAGAGTCTTTCATGGAAGAACACTACTTTTGTTTCAGGGTTGGAGTCACTTCTTACCTTTTTTCCTGACAATTATGCCCTGGTTCTGTTATTCTGTTGCTTGAGGTAGTACGTCCCATCACTTCATGGGAAATAGATGGGGAAACAGTGGAAACAGTGTCAGACTTTATTTTTGGGGCTCCAAAATCACTGCAGATGGTGATTGCAGCCATGAAATTAAAAGATGCTTACTCTTTGGAAGAAAAGTTATGACCAACCTAGATAGCATATTCAAAAGCAGAGACATTACTTTGCCAACAAAGGTCCATCTAGTCAAGGCTATGGTTTTTCCAGTGGTCATGTATGGATGTGACAGTTGGACTGTGAAGAAGGCTGAGCGCCGAAGAATTGATGCTTTTGAACTGTGGTGTTGGAGAAGACTCTTGAGAGTCCCTTGGACTGCAAGGAGATCCAACTAGTCCATTCTGAAGGAGATCAACCCTGGGATTTCTTTGGAAGGAATGATGCTAAAGCTGAAATTCCAGTACTTTGGCCACCTCATGTGAAGAGTTGACTCATTGGAAAAGACTCTGATGCTGGGAGGGATTGGGGGCAGGACGGAGAAGGGGATAACCGAGGATGAGATGGCTGGATGGCATCACTGACTCGATGGACGTGAGTCTGAGTGAACTCTGGGAGTTGGTGATGGACAGGGAAGCCTGGCGTGCTGCGATTCATGGGGTCGCAAAGCGTCGGACACGACTGAGCGACTGAATTGAACTGAACTGAGGTAGTAGAGGCATAGATCTATTAATGTAACCTTTAGTTTTTGTATTAGAATAAAAGATGTAAAGTCTCATGCTAGAAAGGACCCTAGAAACGTAGGTGAAGAAACAAGTGCCAGAGCTGTTATGTAATCTGCCCAAGGTTGCCCAGCCTGTGGAAGAGCCTTCACTATGGCTCATAGGCCCAGGCTCCCATGTACAGGTCCTCCTAAGACTCTTTGCTGCCTGGTCTACACCTGCGCCAGGAACCCAGATCCTTTTTCCTTCCTTTTCTTACCATTTCACATTTGTTGTTATTTAAAAGCACCACCCTTAAATTCACAGACTGTGCATGATGCTCATTATTATTATCATTACTGTCTACAGAAAGTAAACATGTATTAAGGGTGCTGTGCCAGCCTCTGTATAAAGCCAGATAAATCTACAAAGGCCTTAGCCCACACTGTGTCTCATATTTCGTAAACTGGGGTTTCTATCCTCAGGCTACTGGATTAAACATTTATATATTAGTTTTCTCCCTCATTCTACATTCTTGCTTAGATTTTTTTTTTTGCTTTATTTATTTTGTCTCTAATTCTGGCTAATACTTTTGGTTCTAAGGAAGAGGAAAAGGAAATTCACATGTCGTTTTTCTTTTCCAAGAAGCTACAGGTATTTTTAATATATTCTTTCTAGAAGGGCTATTAGTTTATATACCTTACCTTAGTTTACAGATGAAAAAGCTGAAAATTAACTAGCCTCGCTGATGAAAGGTAAAGTCATGAATGAAATTCAGATTTCTTGGATCTATAAAATAGAACATGTATTGAGAAGTGACATCCTAATATTGACACTGACAAACTGAGAAATACTCAGAGAAAAACACTGAGGAAGTAAAAAGTCCTGAATGGACTATCGTATGAGAATGAGTTGAAAAAACTTGAAAGGTCTAGAAGAGTTAATCTAGGTGCTACTTAATCAGACTTTCTAAAACATCTGAGGTATTATCCTCTCAGTGAAGTTTGTAAATGCTAGCTAACTCAGAGGAGGTCCAGAGTAATTTGGTAATGGAACTGTTTACCTCAGAGTCTTTGCAGAGTGCTTGGTGCCAGGTATCCAATACTAGGCCACTGTTGACAGATTGCACAAGACTGTCTTAAGTGTTTCTAATTTTTATGTCATTGAATTGCGTTTAAAAGTGAATCTGATACTAAATGACATTATGTAACAGAGATTAACCATAATTTCTCTAAATCAAGGATGATAACACGTTCCCTACTCTGGTAGACTCCTGAGGGTACTCTCTGAAACACTTTGTATGCAAAAATCTTAATTTGAAAATCCCTGGGGTAAATAATTTCCAATTTTCATTTCAATAGAAAGATATTAATTTAACTCCGTTTAGAGCGAGATCAATTTGTGTGCCTGGCTCCTGATGTGTTCAGGAGTTTTGAGGGAAATTCTCACACTGATTTGTAGTGAAGCAGAAGACATACCAGTATCTTAAAAGCCAGTTAATGCAACTCTTTATTTATTTTCAATTAAATCCAGTCCTCACCGCACCCCTCTTGAAAGGTATTTGAGCTGCCTGAGAAACTATTTAACCCAATATAGTGAAATTGAACAAAACAAAATCTTATATTATTTTCAGGATTCTAAGGAGTTACCTTCAAACTTTTTTTTTCTGCACAGTGATCTTTTTTCTTCTAAAAGTCTTAGATCTATGCTCAGTTGAGAAAGCATAATTGTAAGTAAATCTACTTGAATTTATAGGCTTGATTTTCTTAACAGACCACTTTTGAAAAGAAAGGATAGAGAATAAAGGACAGATATTATTTATTAAACTGTTGGTAGAGTTACATACTCAGACTATCAGGTTCTTTGATACAGAATGCTGTAGCATAAACTACATTTTCACTTTACTTATATGAGGGTCTGTGTCGTACGTACTTGGAAGTCTCTTCCACCCAAGAAAATGTCTAGGAAATAGTAGCATGTTCCAACAAGTTTTCTACTGATTGTTGTCCACTGACTTTTAACGTATTGTAGACATTCTAGAGATACTAGCAAACCAAACAACTGTCCATAATTACCTCTTGTTATGCTTATGAGAGCAGGGTGGTAAAACAGTTTATATTCTCTCACTTTGAACACAGAAATATTAGTTAACTTATTGTTTATTTTATTTCTCCCCCGTACTCATAATAATGTCAAATGTTAAAAAAAAGATATGGAGAATGGAATTTTGCATTAAACCAAGAGAATAAAACCAAAAATGAAAAAGCGACCCGAGCTAGAAACAAGTTAAAAATGCAATTTTTCAGCTCCACAAAAGTTACCATGGCATTACCTTTCCTTTTGTGCTGGTGATTTAATTTAGTAGTTTAAGAAAAAAAGTGTCTATTGCTGTGTTTAAAAATTCTAATTACAGGGATTGATAAAGAAATTTCCAAGTACAAGGGCTATTTGTAGAGAACTGTTGAAACTGACAAGTGATTGACATGTAAACAACCTCACTGTGCCCTTATATTCCATTCTCTGATGCTGGACCACAGATGCTAAGTCTCAGGAAGTTACCCCCATCTAGTTTTTATTAAATGTTGGCTTCATTGATGTAAACAATATTGTGTATTAGCTGCCTAAATAAACTGCTTTCTTTGGTGCTACTGTGCCATCCTTCCTGGGTGTGGTGGGATAGCTGTGAAATGAATGAATGGGAACTTTCCTTTAGAATGTTTAACTGAATTTAAACTCTGAAAAGGAAAGCAAAGTACAGATTTCATCAAATAGATGAAACCATCTAAACGTGAATGAAAGGGATAGCATTTCCAACTTGCAATTTTCTGTTTATGACTTACCAGAGTCTGAGTGAAATTGCCCTTTCTTCTCTGCTAATGTAAAGGTGACACCTCAGCATGTACACACAGTATTATGTGCAGCCAGAAGCTCTTGTAATTGTCCTTGAAAGCAGTTTACTGCTTGATTTTCAGAGTGTCTTTGTTTTTCTCTCCTGGCTCAAATTTTGGTTTTCCTGCTTCTTTACAAGTAGCTTTCTAAATTCATATGCATTTTTTACTGTACTTTTTAGTTGTCATTTCATTCTAAAAAATCTTCACTACAGCATGCTTTGATAAACTATTTTGAAAAAGGAGAAATAGATGCATGCTATTGTAAGTTATGATTCTTTTAAGATGGTTTACATTTTTGGTAATACATTCAAAAGCAGAGAATTGATCTGAAGTAAGACTTTATGTTTTCCTGATTTTTAAAGTTTGAAAGACATTCTTCTGTTTCTTACCAGTTTATATTTCTAAAATATTCAAAAGATTGCCTCAGAGTTTGGAGACAAAATATTCTTAATTTTTTTCCTCTGAAACTTGAATGCTAAGAACTTGGATGCTTTAAATGAGCTATTTGCCAGCAGATGACAATTCATTTCAGATTAAAGAGTAACCAAGTACAGTAAGATCTGTGTTTGCTAACCAGCAAAATCTGGAAAATTGCATTTTGACATTCCCCAGGCAAAATTGTCAGTCTAATAACTGTCAGTAAGACTAACTGAAATAGGGTAGGGTGAAATCTGTTGGAATTAGATTAAGGTTGCTAGAGATTTAATGTGTATTCTTGTTAATTTAAAAAATCTCATAGGGTTTTCACAAACAAAAATTATATACTTGTGTAAATCATGACAGTTCCTTCCTTTGCCAGCCTATGAAGGAAAAGTGAGAGGTTAAAAAAAAAAAAAAAAGGGAGATCAATATGAATTGACTCCAAGTCAACTGTAATCTATATCTTGTCTTCCTAATATATCTCATAACAAAAAACTTGTTGTATCAGTATATTCCAAACGTTTGTAAGTTATTTAGAACTTGGAACATGTTTTCCCATAGAAACAATGTTGTAAATATTGGTTCAGTTCCCAGGCCAGTGCATACAGCCTATTTAATCCATATGTATCTAAGATACAGTACCAATGTTTGCTTGAGTCCTGATCCTGAAGGCATATGTGCAGCAAAGTATGCAGTGATGGGTATTTTCTCTCAATTTTCTGAAAAGACAATAGTCCCATAGGAATTTTCCAAAGAAACTATTTTTGATATTTGTCCCTTTCTTTCTGCATTTTCAGTGTCCCAGAGCCCTCCTGTGAACTTACAGTCAAGGCAGGGACAACAAGTTATCTCATCTGACCTTGGAAAGGAAAGCAGTGCACTTTATTTACAGATTCACTGTGGGAAATGGCATTTAGACTCTTTTATTATTATCTACTTTTTGATAAGGTTCATTAACCTCAACTTTCTAAATGACCAAGTTTTAAGAAAGATAAGACGGAAACTATGAATATAATAAAAGACAATTAGTGTTTGCCAGAAGCACCTTGATATGTTGCTGGATATGTAAGGTCTTAGAGCTTAGAGGTGATTTTTAATAGATTTCCATTTTGTCACCCTTCAAATGCTTCATTTCTATTAAAATGCATTTTTTTTTTTACAGTAACTCTCAGAGCCTTTGTTGAGGCAGTGTCATGGGGAGGTTGATAATAAATTCTTAGTGTTCAAATAGGGGACTATAATTTATTGCATTGTTTATCAATTATGTAAAATTGCTCTTATTCATAATTGTAATTTTACATTTATTTTAGTGGCTGTGTAGACTGTATTTTCCCCTACTATCCTAATTTTGTAAGTGAGTAGGAATTTTATTATTTTTTTGTTTTCTTTGCTTTGTACTAATTCCCACTCTTGTCACTCCCTTTGTTCTCAGACCTGCTGGGAAGCAGGTTAAAGACAACCCACCCAACAGCTGAATCATAACAGCCATTTTCAAAAGATATAGGTGTTTCTTAACACATGTAAAACCTCTGTTTTGCCCTGAGAAATAGGAACATGCACACTTTTACAAAATGTCCTTACTAATGTATATATATCAACAAGGGTAAAAACAAATTTTATTACCAGAACGTTATTTCAAGTAATATTTTTAGTGAGAAGTAACTTTTATTTTCTCGAGTTTATTTCAAAGGGTGACATGTTTTTAGTTGACAAAAGAAGACAATAGCATTTATGAGATTATATACTTCATTTGAACATGTTATGTATTTCACTAAATTGAGAAGTAATTCCAATTTTCCTCAGTAACTATATGCTGATTTTCAGGATTTTTTTAATCCATAAAAAATTAAAATGTGAAAGTAAAATAGTATGTATAAAAAATCAGATTTCCAGTGTCATTTTGTAGGTCTTATTTTGTTTATGTTGTTTATTTTTTTAAGATCTATTACATGATTCTTAAAAATGTGAACTTTCCAGGTCCAACAGGGGGAGCCAATTCCATATTCTGCTCAGGTTGCTTGGCATTTTGCTGTTACCCATTTATCAAACCGCAAAAATACTTTCTTTGCCTCTCTTGGCCATTTACAGGGTCCTATAACAGATAATGATTAAAATGATGCAGTGTTTTATACTAATTATCTCTTAGCCTGTAATACTAAATGTATTAAGCTGTTATGGTTACGCCTAGAAAAGTCTGAAATAAAGGTCATTATTTTTGAGTGTATGATATTTTTATTCAAGGTAATGTTAATTGCATAATCTTTTCACAATAAAAATCAATACGGAAAATAGACCATTTTAGTGCTCACAAAAATCATTTAGATATAGAAAGTTCTGAGAAGATTAATAAAAATGGGAAATATATTTTCTGCTTTTTAAATGCATCAAGTATATAAAATATTAATAATTGAAATCATATGACTGTTATATGAATGTTTTAAAAACCACGTACCTTGCTTTCTTTAAAATAAAGGTTTTTGACTAAGTTCAAGGTCTACCACAATGAATCATTTAGGGTGGTATTGAATTTCCATAATTGGTTCTGTACTCTGTTCTCAAGGAAGAAAGTGGAATGGTTTTACTTATTTATATTGCTATAGGCTATATTTTGATTTTGTCGTAAGACATTCTCAGAGGTTAGGAAACTTTTCTATCTGATATTTACATTTACTTGGACAAAAGACAGAATTATTTTGTGCAAGGACATTGTTTTCAGAGTTTAGAATACATATTATTTCATAATTTTGGGTGCAATAAGTTTATTTTGAAATCTTTTATTAGCTAGATACAAGTATATATATATATGTGTATATATATATATCCTCGGTTATAATAATTGATAAATTTATTTGGGTTGTCTCACATTTAGGCACCTGCAGCATACACACACACAAATACACATCCTTTGTGTTCTCAATTATAACAGAACTTTGGTCTTTATTTTTCTGTGTATTCAGACTAACAGTGATGGATGTACTAAATACCTATTTAAGGATTAATTGCTTATTTTAAATTTCAAGACAGATAATTCTACAACTTATTGATTGATTTTAGCAAAAGAGAAAGTTTGCATGCATTTTTTTCTCTCTGAAACTCTTTTTATTTTTTCTTTGAACTTAGTTTCTGTGATGCCTAGGGCTGTATTGGAATATCAGTATGCTCTTAGGAGCCTAAATACAATAACACTTAGTGAATTTTCAGTTTAACAAAAATTTGATCTGCTATATGATTTTCTGATTAAAAGATTAATCTCATTAATCTTTGTATTCCCTCAACATATAGTAGTACAGTGTTTGCCACATAGTAGATACTTTGTAAAAGTGTGGAAGTGAATGAATGAATGAAGGGTGAATTCTTACTGGCTGTATGACCTTGAAGAGTGTATATATCTGCTTATCTCGTAAATAAAACTACATGCTCACTGCCCAGTTTGTTCACAAGGTTGTTGAGAGAGTCAGCTGAGATATAGAAGAACTTCAAAAATTATAAATATTTTATGAAGAACTTATGAATAATGATTAACAGTACAGTTTTGTAATTTAGAATACTGACTGTTTTGGATATATCTTTGTTATAATCTTAAGAAAGTTTCAATATTAGGATGTCTCTTATTTTGCAGTGTTGCAGTGAATCATGCTCATAGGAATGGCCATGTAGATTCATGTTTGTTAAAATGAGATCCCTTTTATATCCAATTACCCTTTTGTTCTTCATGCCTCAGAATGTCATTTTGCCCCAATAGCTAGACATTAATTGGACATGCTAACTCTAGTGTTCCTGCTACTTATGTAACATTAGTTCCAGACTCCCTGCTTTTAATTGAAGTGCTACATTGTTAAATTCTCATGTCATGAATTGTAATTCCCTGGCCCAGCTAAGGAAAAGGACTCTATTGAAATATTTCCCAAATAACACTTCTTTTAAATTGATGAGTGTAGTTTGATTAATGAGATATTAGTAGGCGTGATGTATTTTCAATTGTAAATAAGTGCTGAGATTTAAAAAATTGTTAAAGAAGGCTATTTTAGAATAATCCTATCCCTCATGAGAAAAGTTGTCTTGACAACAGCACCATTTATAATTAGAAGCGATGAATATTTTATTTCTCAAAGGAAAATTCTCCCTCAGTATGTATGACAGTGATTGGGCTAAAATGTTCATCAGTCTCAGTGATTTCTAATGCAAAAAATACACTGGATATCAACTTTTGGGCTCGATAATACTAAGGCTTTACAGTTTAGCTTTAGGAGAGATTTTTCATATGGATATTTATATTAGTGAGGTAAGAAAAGGAGATATTACTGACCTTTATTTACAGAAAGATTTCATATCTAATAAGTGGCATATTTGAATTAGAGAAACGTGGAATAGATTTTTTTGTCCCTATCGTTTTGCCAAAGGGTGCAGAAGCATATGATACATTTCAGAATTATGCTTTTACTCATGTTATAATCTATTTTTATATCTTAGAATGCATATATTTTCAATTTGTAATATTTTTATCCTGAAGTAAATGAATAGAGACTTAGCTCAGATTAAAATATTCAATATAAATGTCAATCCTTTTTTGAGTGTTCACTATTTAAATAAATGATTATTTGCATTAAAGGACACAATTCAGGTTTCCTTTGTGCAGTCATTTTTTGTTTCAGTCATTTAACATTTATCCAGTGCCTATTACATGCCAGACAATTTAGAATGTTCAAGTTAAATAGAACACTGTTCCTCTTGGAGGGATGAAACGACACACCGATACAGTTGTTGCTGTCGTTCAGTTGTCATGTCGCGTCCAACTCTTTGCTACCCCATAAACTGCAGCACCCCCAGGCTTCCCCGTCCTTCCCTATCTCCTGGAGTTTGTTCAAACTCATTTCCATTGAGTTGGTGATGCCATCCAACCATCTCATCCTCTGTCTCCCCCTTTCCTCCTGCCCTCAATCTTTCCCAGCATCAGGGTCTTTTCCAATGAGGTGGCTCTTCTCATTAGGTGGCCAAAATATTGGAGCTTTAGCTTCAGCATCAGTCCTTCCAGTGAATATTCAGGGTTGATTTCCTTTAAGAATCCCTGGTTTGATCTTCTCACTGTTTAAGGAACTCTTGAGAGTCTTTCTAATACCACTGTTTGAAAGCACCAAATCAGTTCTTTGGTACTCAGCCTTTTTATGGTCCAACTCTCACATCTGTAGCCCAAACTTCAGATTATTGAAATTGCTGCAAGGTGTCAAGAATATTCTGTTTATTTCCAGAAGGGTCCCATTTTAAGTTGGGGAGTGTAACAACCACTAGAGAAAATATCATATATAATCCAGTGGAGTGAGAGAGCAAGGGAGAAGAGTAAGTGATGGAGGTATAGGGTAGAATGTTAAATGGGGCCTTAATCCAGAAGGCCTTGTGATTTAAAGCAAACATTTAAGTCCTTTACTGTGAATTCAGTGGCTGATTGTAAACACTGTTGTTTGTATTTGATTACATATGATTTGGATTTTCTATGATATAAATTTATGTTCTGTCATCATCTATGGTGCATGCTGAGTTGCTTCAGTTGTGTCCAACTTTTGTGATCCAGTGAACTGTAGTCCACCAGACTCCTCTGTCCGTGGGATTCTCCAGGCAAGAGTACTGGAGTGGGTTGCCATATGCTCCTCCAGGGATCTTCCTGACCCAGGGATCAAACCTGGATCTCTCATTTCTCCTGCATTGGCAGGCAAGGCTTTTACCATTAGTGCCACCTGGGAAGCCATTTTCATTTATATGACCATGTTAAAAATTCATATACTTTTTGAAGTCCTATAACTATATTACAATTAAAGTTTAACATGAGGCTTTTTATCATTAATTCAAATATTGTACTTTCAAAAAATTCAAATGGTATATCCTCATGATGAATTTTAATTGGAAGTAGTGTTATATGAAATACTTTAATTTTATGTTTTGTGAGCTTTAGCTTTACTTTTACTAGAGTTTCACTCTATTTATCCAGACACATTCAATGCCTTGATTTAGAGGATATAACGTTATGTTATCAGCAGCTTTGGAAGGTAGACATTTTGCTTATTCCAAGGCACTGAAAAAAGGATTGAACCAAAGTGTCCTGGCTCTTTAGATTTACATTTCATTCATGTATTTCTTTTTTTTTATGAAGGAGAAATTCCTTTATTAACCCTAATTTCTCATTAGAGCAGTTGCTGCTACTGCTAAGTCACTTCAGTCATGTCCGAGTCTGTGCGACCCCATAAACGGCAGCCCACCAGGCTCCCTGTCCATGGGATTCTCCAGGCAAGAACACTGGAGTGGGTTGCCATTTTCTGACATTTTAAATTCAATATGTAATTACAACTGTGATGATATTTTTATTTCAAAGATAGTGCACATTTCATAGAAAGGAAACAACTTATGTGAGATGCCTTCTTCTCTGTTTCCTCCTATGTACCAAGCTGTATTTAATGCAGAAAATGCCAAGTTGCATGACCATGAACATGGTGCCCAAAGGGACCCTTCCATCCATTGAAAGGACAAACAGGCGAACAGCAGTGGGACATCAATACTGAGTTAGAAGGATGATTGCCAGCTCTTGTGGGGCATATGTGTATTATTTGTTCTTTCTGGGTTTGTGGAGGTCTTGTAGAAGAGTAGTTGAGTGTGGCTTTCAAAAGAAAATTGCATGTTCCTAGAGCTGAGGACTGGGAAAGAGCATTCCAGCTGGATGGAGTGACAGGAATAAAGACATAGATCTGTAAAAGAGAATAAGAGGTAAGCTGAAGGGAAGCAGTAGGAGATGAATCTGGAAAGGCTAGTTTGAGTTATCTTAAATAAGGTGCTACAGAGTTTGGATCTCATGTAGTTATTGAGGACAAACACTGGAAATGTCTAAGTAGAGTTGTGATATATTGAAATCTGTGCATTAGAATAACAGTTGCAGTTAAGAGGGTGGACTGGAAGCACAGTTTTGTTTAGTTTCTCATGAAGAGTTTTATCTCTGAGGGAGGGGGAGTTTCTTGTTCAGTCATGTGTCACACACAGTTCTAACTACAGTGTGTTCCTGAGAACTACTTAGTACATGTTTATTCAATGAATGAATGTTACTGTTCTTCCCCCTAACCTTAGTTAAAAAGCCCAGCTAGATACTTATCCCCAGAAAAGAAAGTGAAAGAGAACTAAAGATTGAACTAAGGCAGTGACAATGGATAATAGAAATATATTTGGGAAACATTTCAAAGGAGGATGCAAAGGTGTTTGTGAAGGAAGGAGAGGAATGGTGGTAGACTACTACACTGGCCCCTCTGAAGCTCACCTCCTAGTACTCACGGCCTTCTGTAGTTCTTTGGTTGAGCCTGGGTTTGGCCCTGTGACTGATATTGATTAATGAGAAATTAGTGAGATGTAGGCAGAAGTTTCATAAATGTCGGCGTATTGGGGATTGTCCTCTTGGCATGCTTGCAGTTAGAATGAACCTTCTTGGAACAGCTACCATGGAGAACTCCAAAAGTGACATAGAGGAGGCCACGTGGAGTTAAATGGAAACACCAGCCAACAGTCCCATCTTGCTCCCAGCCAATCCCAACTGTGCGGCCGTTTGCAACTTCTAGCCCTCTGAGCCCCCCAGCTTTTATTTACCATATAAGGGAAAATTTGCCTGCTCAAACAACAGAATTTTGAGATAATGATTGCCATCTTAAGTCACTGAGTTTGAGGATGCTTTGTTACATAGCAGTGTATAATCTTTGTAAGAATCAAAAATAGCTTTCATGTATCTAGGTTGAATTAATTGGTGGACTGTGGTACTTTCATTTAGCAAAGATTAGAAATGCAACAGGAATAGCCCTTTGTTAGCACACTAGACTGAACTTCTGAAAAGAGGAATAAATATTCTTTATTGCATTTTAGCTTATGAAAGGTACTCAAAACTGTTTCTGAATGCAGTATTGAGAGAAAACCATATTTATGATAATGATGTGACATTTAATTACTGTTAGATGGAGAACTTTCCAAACAGCTTTCTTTTTATTTTAGTCTTTGGTTATCATGGAACTCTGTGACCTAACATGCTGAATAGTAATTTGGAGGTGTAAACACAAGTGCACACATATAAGCTCACACACATATATATCAAAAAAAAAAAGGAGGTAATATTTGTTCAACTGGAACTGCTTGGGTTAAAACACAGAAAAAAATTAGTCTACACCATATGCTGCTGCTGCTAAGTCGCTTCAGTTGTGTCCGACTCTGTGTAACCCCGTAGACGGCAGCCCACTAGGCTCCTCTGTCCCTGGGATTCTCCAGGCAAGAATGCCATATGTTAAACAAACTCAAGTTAATGAACAAATTTCAGTAACACAGGCTAAGCCAAGCTTATCCATTGTATTACATTTAATCTAACAAATACAGAATACCATGCATGGGAAACCTCTAATTATACACACAGCTTGCATACTTGAGTTAGAAAGTTTGAGGTTCCATCTGAATAAGAGGCAAATGATGTCTTTAGGGAGTAATTACTACTTTTTGATTAAAATGTACAGTTTAGGAGTCCTAAATAAGCTATAATGTCCAGTGAGATTGCTCGAGTATATAGATTTTCAAAGCTGTGACTTCCTACTACAGAATTTTGCATAATTATTATACCTTCATTGCTATCAAAATTTCACTTGGCCAAGAAATAAGCCCTCAAACCTTGGAAACTTGATTATCCAGGAAGAAAAGAAAAATAGAATCAATGAAATTAGTAAAAGACTGTGACAGGACATTTTATTTTTAACTTATTATTATTATTTTTTCCACTTCTGAAACTTAAAGCAGCAGGGGGCAGTAGAACATTTGAATATGGAACAGAGAAAGGACTGGTCAGTGGAGAGGAACATTGGCCTCTCTCAGGAAGTGTTGCTTTCTAGTTTTTTTGAATTTTATGCTCAAGACTTTTTTTTTTAAATCATTACTCATATTTCCTATTCTCACCATCCTGCAAGCTGGGGATAAATAGTCAGACATAGTCCAACATTAATTGTAAATGAAATCACTCCTTTAAAAAAAAATAACTTTTGCTATTTCTCAACTAAATCAGTCAATATAATTTGCTTCTATGCACAATATGTTACCATGTTGTGGTAAAACAAATGCCAACATATGTTTTAAGTCCTTTTTCCTCTTGTATGTAACTTTGAAAGTCTTAATAAATAGAGTACTAGGGCTTAAATTAGGATGCAGGAGAATTATAAACTAGACGATAATTTGTGCTTTTCAATAGATATGTGGTCTTTTCCCTGGAGTTTATGGTCTTTATCCCACTATACTTTCTTGTGCTTCTTGTACTCTAGCAAGTCAAATCATACTACCATTATTCCTAGAGAAATTCTTGGCTCTGCCTATGTCTCTTTGCTCATTCTGAAGTTTTAACCTAGGTTTCTTGTATATTCATGACTCCACCTTATATTCAATCTTCAAAACTTAATTTAAATTCCAGATTATTGGTGACCACTTCTGATATTTCTCCAACCAAAACAGCTGTACTCTCCATTGCATTCTCCCTAGTGGTATCCATGCACTTAGTTGAGAGTATGCAGTTTCTATATTGATTTAAAAATAATTATTTGCATACAATTTGTACTTTTCTCATGAGAATCTCAACTGTTTGAGTGCAGAAATTCATTACTTTTTCCATGGGATTTCCCAGGCAAGAATACTCGAGTGGGTTGCCATTTCCTTGTGGTCTTTCCCAGGGATCAAACCTGTGTCTCCTGCATTGGCAGGTGGATTCTTTACCATGGAGCCATCAAGGACGTCCAGCAAATACAGAGAACCTGCAGTAGTTTCTTATTCTTGTTACACATTTGAGAAATATTTGTTCAATCAAAATATGAACTTATACTTCTTCATCTTACCTCTACTGCATCCAGGCATTCAAAAAGGCGGGGTGAAAAGACAAGAGACTAACATTTACCACATATTTAAATGTGTGCCGGGCTTCCCTGGTGGCTCAGACGGTTAAGGATCTGCCTGCAATGCAGAGAGATGTGAGTTCAATCACTGGGTTGGGAAGATCCCCTGGAGAACGAAATGGCTACCCACTCCAGTGTTCTTGCCTGGGAAATACCATGGACAGAGGAGCCTGGCGGGCTACAGTGCCTGGGGTCTTGAAGAGCTGGACGTGACTGAGGGACTAACATACTCAATGTGTGCCAGGTACTCACAAAAAATTATTGTGTCTGTTTTCTTGAAATCTTTATAGCAACTCTTTAAGATGGGAAGTAGGTCCATGCAAGCTCACACAGATGGTGTGAGACAGAACTGGGATTTGAGAGCTCCCCCTACAACCTCCAAAGTCCAATATGTTTTTACTACACAACAAATAGTTATTTGTTATCTACTATCTGCCACATACTGCTTTATGCACTATTGATTCTACATTGAATAAAATAGTATCCTTGCCTTTGAAAAGCTCACATTCCAGCAGGAGAGAGATTAAAGTAATTAATGTTATTCTGAGTGATAAGTGCTTGAAATGTGCCCTATGGGCTATGAGGAGAGGACTGTTGGCTGCATGGAGAGACATGCACCTCGTGGGAAAGCTATAGAGGTGATGGATCCTTGGGGGATTAGTGGAGAAGGTAGGCTCCTTGGGCAGAGAGTGTGAGGTCAACAAACAGAAAGGCAGAGTCCAGAAAGGCAGACTGTATTTATAGGGCGGGAGTGGAATTGGGAGTTTGCATAAATGGCCGGGAGAGAGTGGAGGATGCTGTTGTCACATTGTAGGGTCTCTGGAGTTCTTCGTGGTCTCAGTAGGTAACCTGATGCATTAAATCACAGGAATGCAGAGGTCTGCAGACGAGCTATGAGTGGATAGAAGTTTATGGATTAGATATGAAAGCAGCACTTCATACTGAATCTCTGAGGTTAGAAGGAGATGTATGAGAAGCAGCAGCATGGTGCAGGAAGCTTGGAATACCAGTTCTGACAGTTTTTAGCTATGTGTTACTGACCTGACTTTTTTGAGCTGTAGTAATTGCCTCTGTAAACTGTGGATATTAACTTCTTCAAAGACTAGAGGTGGGGATTTGAGAACGGATACAGCGCCTAATAGATGGTGGTATTATTTAGTAAACACAGGTTTGTCAATAGGCTTCACTTCTCTGCATGTGAATATACTTATAAAAATGTTGGGAAGGCACTGTTTCTAAGACTGTATATTTTTATATATTATAATGAAGTAGGTTTAAGGTTCTAATTATATGCATAAAGTTGTACATTTATAAGTATGTAAATACAAACATGTATATTTATCTTTATGAAATCTTGATGCTGTGAGTGCATGTTTTCCATTTTTTGCATTTACTAACATTGAAGTAAAAATGATTTTGTCATTCCTCATTGAGCCCTATTATGGGAACTTTTGAGTGAAAAGTGAAAGTGAAAGTCTCTCAGTTGTGTCCAACTCTTTGTGACCCCATAGACTATACAGTCCATGGAATTCTCCACGCCAGAATACTGAAGTGAATAGCATTTCCCTTCTCCAGGGGATCTTCCCAACCCACGGATCGACCCCAGGTCTCCCACATTGCAGGCCAATTCTTTACCAGCTGAGCCACAAGGGAAGCCCAAGAATACTGGAGTGGGTAGCCTATCCCTTCCCCAGTGGATCTTCCCGACCCAGGAATCGAACTGGGGTTTCCTGCATTGCAGGTGGATTCTTTACTAATTGAGCTATGAGGGAAACCCAAAAGTCTAATTTTGTGCCATTCCTATGATATTTTAGGCCCTAACATCATTATTAATTCAGAATTATAAATGATATGTTTTTTCTGGTTTATGCCAGTTCCCTTGGTTTTCAGGTGTGGATAATTAACAATAGTGCGATACCTGTAACTAAAATAATATTTGCCAGAAGTCCTATTCAAGGTATTTTTTAGTTAAAACAGTAAGTATTCTGTTTGTAATAGTTACTCTCAAGTATTTCAGAAACAATAATGAAAAAAGTTTTTAGTAAGAACACGAATGTATGAAGGATCTCAAATTAGAATTCCCTGAGTTAGAAACTTCCTGGTACGCTCACATCCTTACTTTCAACCTTTAAATAAGGCAGTAAGCCCTATTCTAGTTTGTAACTAATGTTTTAATTTTTTCTTGATTCCCTCTGGTTTACTTTTCACCAATTATTTCCATTTCTCCTATATTTTTAGCTTGTTGCTTTTTTGTTATCTCTTTGCCTTTAAAGTATGGTTAAAATTCCACTGTCAAAAAAAAGAAAAAGAAGAAGGAACAAATGAATTCTCCTCTTGGTCTGTTTATTAAAATCCTATAAGCATCTTGGTATAATTGTCTATTTGCTACCAAATCTGTTATTAATTTCTCAATTCACTGTGATAACCTCTAGCCTCTGCCACCCCTAAGTAGCTGATTTTAACTAAAATTATTGGTAATCCTCTGACTCTCCTCTTACCAAATCCAGTTGTCGGGTCTTAGTCTTTACTACTACATTAGACAGAAGAATTTAGCACCATCACACAAATCTCTCTTCAGATTTCTTTCTCATTCTTTTTGGTTTTTATTCTACACATGGCTTCTGGGCAAGCTCACCAATTTCCAGTTTTAAACTGCACCACCAACTTACACCTCTAAAATCTAGATCTTCATCCCAGAAATTCAGATTCATACAGGCAAATATTTGCTGTCCGTATAAACTTGGATGAAAAGCTAGCAATTCAAACTTGAACTGAGCACAAGAATGTGTCTCTCTCACTCTATGCTGATCTCCTCCTCCTTCACCCTGGACAAGAAGGTGTTCCATCCCCTCTGTTTTCTTTTATAGCCCCCAGTACCATCATACCCTGAGTCACCTAGATCACAAACCTTGTGTCAGACTCAGACGTTCCTCTCATTCTCACATACAGGAAACCTCAGTCATTGACAGTTTTGACTCCTAAGCATTTCTTGACTCTTTCCCTTTCTTTCCTATCCTGTTTACCATTGCCCTAGATTATTACATTAGTCTAAAATGTCTTGCTGGCTAGAGAACTGCTTCCTTCCCATCAATGAATTTGCCCCAATTACTGCAGAGTACTCTGTCCCAAACCTAAGTCTCCCCAAGTAATTATACTGAAAGCTCTTTAATGTTACTTGGACCCATTCTCTAACTTAATTTCATGTTAGCATTCATTTATAAGTCTTCAAAAAAAAGGGAATGTGTTTATTATTATCTGTATTCTCAAGAACCTATCACAAGACAGGTAGTCCATAAATGCTTGTGCACTGAACTCAATATTTTATGCTAAAATAATTTTAATTAAAAATAAACATATCGGAAATTTGGGAGATTAGAAAATGGTTTTGAAGTTTAAAATCTACATCCTGATTTAACACCATGTTGTTAGGACAAGATTATCCCTCAGATATTTATTTTCAGGTAAATATAACATTAACTTTTTAAAAAATGTGATGAAATGTGAGTATCTTTATATTATGATGGCAGAGTTATAAAATAAAAATGAAATAGGACTTGGTGCATTGTAGATGGTTATTCTGATTGTATTTTAAGTACAAGTTAGTACGAATGCCAATTGGTAAAATTAAAGCATTTTTACTAAATTTTTTTCAAACATATTACACACTGCTACTGGCAGTAAATAGTACTAGTTTAATTGGAAGGTTTTCTTTGTTGTGTTTTACCACTATAATTGAAATGGACTATTCTTTGTGGAATGTTTAGTAAATTACACAGAATATTGAGGCTTGATTGCTTCCAAAATTAATGTAATTTTGTTTGAAATATATTTTATTAAGCCACTATAAATGTGTATCCAATAAGTTATTTGATGAATTAGTATTCAGATGAAAACATATTGAGTTTCTCAAGGCTTTTAATATCAGTTCTATTTCTGTAAGCATTTTAGCTTTCCAATACAAGGAATATAATTTGAATTGTTTACTGCTGTAAGCCACTGGTTATTTTCAGGCATAATGGAATAATGGTGTTTAGCTGCAATGTGGTATTTTCTAAAAGCACATGAAATATTTCACGAATAAGATTAGCTAAAGAATTTTAGTCTCATTTTATGACCATGACAGTTTAGGTGTGCAACATGAGAAGTTTGTATTTTCAGAACAGTTTCTCAGAGTGTTATTTTTAAGAAAATGAAACTCTTTCTTATAGGATCAGATATTGGGTTTCCACTAACTGTGTTAAATAACTGGTTTTAAGTTACGGTATGGAAAATTTAGGTTATTCACTTATTGCGGTATTTTAATGTAAACCAAGAAGAAGACTTTAATAATTATAATTGAAAACTGTCACACATATAGGATGGTGTGAGGGTAAATTTATTCTTTAGCAAAATACTATGAACTTTATTATTTCATCTTCATTGGAATGTCCTGGAGGCTTTTGTTTCTTGCCATCCTCATCCTTGTCCTGTCTGGCCCCACCACACACAGTCTGCAGTGTCGGCAGAGGTGTCAGGAGTTTGGGAGAGGGAGAGCAGAGGAGCGGGGCTGCTCTAGGGTGGCTGGACCGGGAGGCCAGCCTGGAACATTCTCTTCTCCTCTGAAGCAACAGGGTTTCAGCAGCAAAAAGAAAACTAAGGTCCAGAGGAGCCAAGTTTGATGTTTCCTATCATGACTGGATTTTAGAAATGGCATCTTAGGCTCCATTTAAATTCTTGAGGTCTGTAAAATAAATGTCGTTGTTGTTGTGAAGATCTTTTAAGAATACAAAGAAAGAAACAAAAAACCTGTATACAAAAATAAAAATAAAAATATTCTTAAACTCTTGGAAACATCTCTTGGGAAAGAATGTTTAAGTTCTAAGTCATTTCAGTGGTTTATTGAATTGATACTATTTCATGAAAATTAAATGAATGTCATTGTGGTAAAAGATTAGAATGAATTTATAAGGGTCTCTTTATTTTATAATACCAGCTAAGCATTTCTTTTCATGACTAAATCATATTATGAGTTCCTCATCCTACAAAAGGGCAATTGCCTTTTCCTTGTCTCATATAGACTTTATAACTTTACATTGAAAAGTTATAAAAATTTTGAGGCTATGTGTTATATCTTCTGAAAATAGAAATGTGTCTATCTCAGAGAAGTACACATTGTTTTATATAATCAGTTTAAATTGATATTCTCCCAACATTTTTATGAGTGATTAGTATTTATGGAAAGTTAAAGAAAGTATGTGCTATAGTTTTAGATAAAATTAAAATATTTAGAGTAGAAATTATAATAATTAATATTTTATCACTCTTTAATGACAAATTTACCACAGATTTTCTTTAAAAAATCTTTATTAGAGTATAATTGATTTGCAAGATTTTCTTGTTTTAATAATTATTATTTTGATAATTTTCATGGGGCTCTGTAAGAAACTGATTATAATTTTTTTTAGGATAATGCTGTTTATTAAAAATATATTCAGGGAGAAGGAAGTCAGTGCATTTATGCAATTTTACATACACATCTGTATTTTGAGGTTCCATTATTCCAACAGTTCATATAAATCACTGTTTCAGATAAGAGAAAAAAAAATGCTTTACACAGGAGATCAGCAATTGGTTATAGGTTTGGTAGTATGAGTAGGCTTGTTGTAAAAATAAAACCACCTCTTCCAATATTAAAGGGTGTCTCCTTGATGCAGAACAAGTCTTTAGAGTTAAGAACTTTTTCTTGCATAAGAATTAACTTGAAGTTCTTAAAAACAGCCAATTCTCCATTTTGTATAAATATAAATGCTGTATTTTGTCCAGATTCTTTTTGCTTTTGAGGTAACAAAGGAAGCATTTTCAGGGATTTGTCACTAGGTTATCCCTTACCAGGTATGTCAACTACTGCAACGTCAAACCTACGACCCATACAAAAGCATTTCTCAGAGTTAGAAATACAGAGTACGACATTTTCAAACAATGTTCTCATTACAGTAGGGAAAATAAAGTGGGTCAAAACAACCAAAGCCCAAGATAACTCAATTAAAGGCTTGATCATCTTGCTGATGAAGAATGAACCTCAGCATCCAGAACCTCTCCCAGAAGGATTTGGTTTCTGAATGCAGTTAGGTCTTTCCCCAGCAAGTCTTCTTTTTCATCACATTTTTCCCCCCGTGGAATATCAGCAACATTCCCATTTCCTCAGTCTACTCACTGACAGGAATCGAGAGCAGTCTCAACACCTGTTGGACTAACAGGAAGACATGCTCCGTTTGCTGGCAATAATCTTTACTGTGGAAAAAGCAAGAGCTGAATCTCATGTCTTAGTTGGGGCTGTTGCTCAGCCTTAATGGCCTTTATGCACAGGATGCCGCAGAGGAGGACAGGAAGTGACGTCAGCCAGCCAGCTGCACCTCTCCTTTCCACGTTTATGTGCCAGACTCATAAGAAGAGCCAAACGTGGGACACAAAGGCTTTTAGGACACCACCTTCTTCAGAGAATGCTAAGTTGAAGGGCAGTTCCCCATCACCGCCAACACAGGGAAACATAGCTGAAGTACGGAAAGAGCAGAAAGTGTCCCATGGACTGTGTAGAAGGGTTTGGCTAAAGCCATCTAGAATTCTCTCGTCTATTCCTAATGAGACTACCGGACACTCACAATCCACTTTGGGGGTGGAAGGGAGAGGCTGGTGGGAGGGGAATACATGCCACTAACTCTTTCTTCTTAAACAGTCAAAAATGTTTTCATCTACAAAACAGAGCAACTCGGTCACTATCTGAACGTGATATTTAATTTTCAATAGAAAATTATTATTATTTAGCTATTTAAAATATATTGGGTCAACATTAATCTTTAAGCTTTCTTGTCATCTAAGAATGTTCTCTCACATAAAAGACTGGCAGAAAACAAGAGAACTCTAACCCTAAACAAAGAATAATAACAAAAGTTTTGGACTGCCATAACAAACTATGTGGCTTTTGGGTAGAAGGGTTTTCATTCAGTACTCTTAGCCATGTTATTCTACAGCAGTATTGCCTTGTAGCACTAATTATGTACCTATCAGCCCCTAGACTGATAGTCATTGGTATTTTAGCTAATAGTTCACTATTTGTTTGCTTGTGCTGTGCTGTGCTTCGTCACTCAGTCGTGTCCACCTCTTTGCAACTCTGTGGACTATAGCCCGCCAGGCTCCTCTGTCCATGGGAATTCTCCAGACAAGAATACTGGAGTGGATTGTCGTGCCCTTCTCCAGGGGATCTTCCCAACTCAGGAATCGAACCCAGGTCTTCCACATTGCAGGCTGATTCTTTACTATCTGAGCCGACAGGGAAGCCCATTTGTGTCTTTACTCACCTTTATCAAATTCTTAGCTAAGAGATTTCTGTTTTGATCTAATTTAATAGTGAAAACAGACTGTGCTGTGTCTGAATGTAAAATAATAAAATCCAGCATTTTTGACTGAGGGAATCTTTTTATCGTATCTACTAACTAGAAATACTTAGGTGAAGTTTTGATGACCAATCACAAGTAATCCCTAGCAGTTGTTGCAAGAAATAGCATTTAAAAAATGAAAGAAGAAAAAAGTGTAATAATTCCACTACATTTCTAAGAACATTCTGGAGTTACAGAAAATTGTTCAATCAGTGATAATTATATATTATTCAGTAGAAGTTACTAAATTAATTATGTTGTTTAGTAGTATGTACACACATACATTGTTGGAGAAGACTCTTGAGAGTCCCTTGGACTGCAAGGAGATTCAACCAGTCCATTCTAAAGGAGATTAACCCTGGTTGTTCTTTGGAAGGAATGATGCTAAAGCTGAAACTCCAGTACTTTGGCCACCTCATGCGAAGAGTTGACTCATTGGAAAAGACTCTGATGCTGGGAGGGATTGGGGACAGGAGGAGAAGGGGACGACTGAGGATGAGATGGCTGGATGGCATCACCGACTTGATGGATGTGAGTTTGAGTGAACTTCAGGAGTTGGTGATGGACAGGGAGGCCTGGTGTGCTGTGATTCACAGGGTCGCAAAGAGTCAGACATGACTGAGTGACTGAACTGAACTGAACACACATACATCTTCATATTTATTTTTTACAATTGTTTCTTGAAAGAGCTGCTGCTGCTGCTGCTAAGTCACTTCAGTCGTGTCTGACTCTGTGCAACCCCATAGATGGCAGCCCACCAGGCTCCCCCGTCCCTGGGATTCTCCAGCAAGAACACTGGAGTGGGTTGCCATTTCCTTCTTCAATGAAAGAGCTGAGATTTAACTTACATACTCATGCTGTGTGTGAGCACAGGCACACAAATTTGGTTAATAAAGTTCACATCTTTCTTACTTCAGATTACTATTAAATTTATTTTGTAGCGTGAAATGCTTTTATGATTTTATTGGTAAACATATGTTTTTGACAATCTCTTTGTTATTGTGTTAGAATTTGATGTGATTAAGAGTCTCCAATTTTGTGATCAGACCCTGATGCTGAGAGGCAAAGGGGATGACAGAAGATGAGATGGTTGGATGGCATCACCTACTTAGTGGACATGAGTTTGATCAAATCCCAGGAGATAGTGATGGACAGGGAAGCCTGGTGTGCTGCCATTCATGGGGTTGCAACATTAGACATGACTTTTCGGGTGAACAGCATTAGGTACTTCTAGACCTAGTTGTAAGATATTAATTGTAGACTGCTTGTTTCAGTTAATCACATTCTCTTGTAGCTTCTTGGCACAGTGTTTGGCTTTCTGCAGGAAGTAGCCTTCTTGTTGCTTTCTGTTTCCTAGTGTTTTTTTTTTTTTTTTCCTTTTAAAATTTATCCACATTACTGATTAAGAGTCTTAGAGCCCCTGTTTTTACAGCTAAGTTTGGGGTCACAAAAATTAAATGTTTTATGTATTATGACTGCAGGTAGAATGTTGTTGTTGGTTTGTAGATCTTAATTAGATTGTTTCTCAATCCTGGGGCAGTTAAAGTTGAAAATTAGATGAAAAGCTTATTTCTGCCAACAGCAAGTTATGTATACATTTTGATGGGTAGGATGACATAGTTGAGAGTATCCACGTCTGGTGTCAGAAAAACATGGATTTATATTCCAGCTCTCTATTTATTGACCTGGTTATCTTGGACAGCTTTCTTAATATTTCATCATTAATGGAGAAATAACACTAACTGCTTCTGAGGATTAAATTCCCTGGTGGCTCAGAAGTTAAAGCGTCTGCCTCCAATGCAGGAGACCTGGGTTCGATCCCTGGGTCGGGAAGATCCCCTGGAGAAGGAAATGGCAATCCACTCCAGTATTCTTGCCTGGAGAATCCCATGGACAGAGGTCTAGTAGGTTACAGTCCACAGGGTCGCAAAGAGTTGGACACGACTGAGCGACTTCACCTCACCTCAAGATATGCTAAGGATTAGAAAATCACATAATGACAACATGCAAACAGTCTTGGGGCTTCCCAGGTGACTCAGTGCTAAAGAATACCCCTGCCAGTACAGGAGCCACAGATTTGATCCCTGGGTTGGGGAGATCCCTTGGAGAAGGAAATGGCAACCTACTCCATTGCCTGGGAAATCCCATGACAGAGGAGCCTGGTGAGCTACAGTCCATGGGGTTGCAAAGAGTTGGACATGACTGAGGGACTGATCATGCAGGCACAAGCAACCTTTCCCACTTGGAAGACAAGTATTTTGCAATTTGAGAGGTTAATATATATCCACGCACATTGATTTTAAAATACATGTACACGTAGATATTTACTTAGTTTATACTTTTTGCCAGGCTCTGTTCTAGATTCTTAAGATACATGATTTAACAAAGACACCAATCCTTCCTTGTGCTGCTTAATAATTTAGAAAATGACTATTGCAGACTTTTTGTCAGTGTCACGAATGTTCATTTTAAACCAATCCAGCAATCTGGGCTGTTTTCTTGGTTCACATTATATTCATATTCCCATGAAATAATGGAAAGAGAAAAAATGTAGAACAGGTTAAGGGTTATTTATTTGTCATGTAAAAAGAGGTCTTTTGAATTGATTCAAAAAGACAAAGGATATAAAGGAAAGTGAGTAAATGATATTAACAAGTAATTTGCAAAAGAACTGCAGATGGCTAATAAATTCATGGAAAGCTACTAAAACTCCCCTCCCTGTAGCACAGGAAATGCAAAAGAGAAGGGTATCTGGTATCCTGTTCATAAGATTGGCAAAATGGAGAAGTATTGATATTATCCAGTGTTGGTAAAGATATGGGGAAAACAGGCAAATTTCTATATGGGGATATGAATTGTAATTTTTTAGAAAGTGGTCTGTATTACCTAATAATATAAATGTGGACATACCCTTGATTCAGCTGAACTTTTGTAATCTGTCTTAGAGAAGCAATGTACAAATATGTAAAACTATGTTTTCCACACTCTATTACATTATGATATGTAATAACAAAAGCTAAGATAAAAATCAAGTCTTCTTATTAAAGGCACATTTCAACACAAATGCACTAATTTTGGAAATGTGTTTTCAAAGCTATTCTTCAGCAGTGTTTGTGAAAACAAAAGCTCGGAAAATCATATTTTCATTACTAATGGAGTAGCTCAGTGAAGTATGGTGAATCCAAAATATGTAGCATTATGTAGGTAATTCATCATGATGAATTAGATCTATGCCCATTGACCTCGGTGCATGTCTGTGATGTGATATTAAATGAGAAAAGCAACAAGCTTGTGATAAACTTATGCTCATATCTTTGTCTTAATGCTTTTCTATACATGGTTATTTCAAATTTAAAGAGTTTTTAACAGATACATATAGAGAAAGGGAAGAATATGTATGAAATTGTTTCCTCAGTGTGGGGGTCATTCCTATGAGATGGGAACTCACAGAACTTGACTTCTCTGATGTTTGAGTTGTCACAATGATCATGTATAATGCTGTGATGAAAAAACACAAAATAGAAACAAAAGAAAATTTCAAGCTATTAAAAATGGTTTATTTCGGTTTTAATTAATCCTTCATCAGTGGAGTCAGTCTACTGTAATGATTGCACTTAGTGTTTAGTAGATATTTCAATCATTAATTAATTGAAATGTACTGAGGACTCTATATTGAAGAGCTTTAAACTTCAGTTCAGTTCAGTCGCTCAGTCATGTCCGACTCTTTCCAACCCCAGGAACTGCAGCACACCAGGTCTTTCTGTCCATCACCAACTCCCGGAGTTTATTCAAATTCATATCCATTGAGTCAGTGATGCCATCAAACCATCTCATCCTCTGTCATCCCCTTCTCCTCCTGCCCTCAATCTTTCCCAGCATCAGGGTCTTTTCCAGTGAGTCAGCTCTTCCTATCAAGCGGCCAAAGTAGTGAAGTTTCAGCTTCAACATCAGTCCTTCCAGTGAACACCCAGGACTGATCTCCTTTAGGATGGACTGGATGGATCTCCTTTCAGTCAAAGGGACTCTTAAGATTCTTCTCCAACACCACGGTTCAAAAGCATCAATTCTTTGGTGCTCAGCTTTCTTTATAGTCCAACTCTCACATCCATACATGACTGCTGGAAAAATCATAGCCTTGACTAGATGGAACTTTGCTGACAAAGTCATGTCTCTGTTTTTTAATATGCTGCCTAGGTTGGTCAATGGCACCCCACTCCAGTACTCTTGCCTGGAAAATCCCATGGATGGAGGAACCTGGTAGGCTGCAGTCCATGGGGTCCCTAAGAGTCGGACACGACTGAGTGACTTCTCTTTCACTTTTCACTTTCATGCACTGGAGAAGGAAATGGCAACCTACTCCAGTGTTCTTGCCTGGAGAATCCCAGAGATGGGGGAGCTTGGTGGGCTTCCGTCTATGGGGTCGCACAGAGTTGGACATGACTGAAGCAACTAAGCAGAAGCAGCAGCAGGTTGGTCATCCAAGGAGTAAATGTCTTTTAATTTCATGGCTGCAGTCACCATCTGCAGTGATTTTGGAGCCCCCAAAATAAAGTCAACCACTGTTTCCATTATTTCCCCATCTATTTGCCGTAAAGTGATGGGACTGGATGCCATGATCATAGTTTTCTGCATGTTGAGTTTTAAACCATCCTTTTCACTCTCTTTCACTTTCATCAGGAGGATTTTTAGTTCTTCACTTTCTGCCATAAGGATGGTGTCATCTGCATATCTGAGGTTATATTTCTCCTGTCAACCTTGGTTCCACCTTGTGCTTCATCCAGTCTGGCATTTCGCATGATGTATTCTGCATATAAGTTAAATAAGCAGGGTTACAATATACAACCTTGATGTACTCCTTTCTTGTTTGGAACCAGTCTGTTGTTCCACATCCAGTTCTAACTCTTGCTTCTTGACCTGCATACAGATTTCTGAGGAAGCAGGTCAGGTGGTCTATATTCCCATCTCTTGAAGAATTTTCCAGTTTGTTGTGATCCACACAGTCAAAGGCTTTGGCATTGTCATAAAGCGGAAGTAGATGTTTTTCTGGAACTCTCTTGCTTTTTCAGTGATCCAACAGATGTTGGCAATTTGATCTCTGGTTCCTCTGCCTTTTCTAAATCCAGTTTGAACATCTGGGAGTTCACGATTCACATGGTGTTGAAGCCTGACTTGGAGAATCCTAAGCATTACCTTGCTAGCGTGTGAGATGAGTGCAGTTGTGTGGTAGTCTGAGCATTCTTTGGCATTGCCTTTCTTTGGGATTGGAATGAAAACTGGCTTTTTCCAGTCCTGTGGCCACTGCTGAGTTTTCCAAATTTCTGAATTTGCTTTCTCTACATATATGTGTGTATATATATATATATATATATAAAATTATTTATGATATATTTATATATATGAATATTTGAGAACTATTGCATGCATGATACTTTTGTCTAGAAATAGCTTTCCTGCTTAGCATGAACTTCTGTTTTTTTTTCCCTTTGGAGTTGTAGTGAGCCAAGCTTGGATAGTAACAGAGCCCAAAATAAAATCATCTTCCTCCAGCTTCCGCCCAGTCTCTGAAAATGTGATCTGGAAAAGGCATAATGATTTTATGCCTTCTTTCACTCAGTTATTCCAAGGTTTATTGCTTGCTAAGCCTTATGAGGAAACAAAGATATATTCATGGGTCTTTTGCCTGCAAGGAGTTTACAGTTCTGCAGGTTATAAACATGTCATCAATTCCATGTCACTTTACTCTTTTTTTTCCTCTGCGTAGCTTATGGTTTTATTACATACCTTATTATCACCTTTACCCCCAAATAAAAACCCCTCCATTCCTAACACTTAAATATATACTTAGTATAAGGAGCTGAAGCAAGGGTGTGATTTTACTGAGGGACCATTGAAGCTGTTTTTTTACATATTTATTTATGATGTTTCTTATACATAAAAAATAGTAAGATGGAGAGGACAGTTTCCTGCTTGGTTGCTTATTTGTGTCCGACTCTTTATGATCCCATGGACTGTAGCCAGCCAGGCTCTTCTGTTCCTGGCATTCTCCAGGCACAAATACTGGAGCAAGTTGCTATTCCCTTCTCCAAGAGGATAGTTTAGACATATTCAAGAAAAATGAATACCACAGGCATTATACTTGTTGGCCTAAAGATTTTAGTTTATCAGGCATCAGTTATACTTATCCACTTAAAAAAAAAACTTTCATTTAATAAAACTTCAATCTTTAAGCCCAGAATTCTAAGCAGAAGAAAGTACTCTAGCAGGTATTTGTTCTTGGTATTCTAGTTGTGAAATTGTTGATTTTTATTCTACTCATGTTTTTATATAGTTATCTTTAGTATAGAGTCATGCTGCTGCTGCTGTTGCTAAGTCGCTTCAGTCATGTCCAACTCTGTGCGACCCTTTAGACGGCAGCCCACCAGGCTCCGCCGTCCCTGGGATTCTCCAGGCAAGAACACTGGAGTGGGTTGCCGTTTCCTTCTCTAATGCATGAAAGTGAAAAGTGAAAGTCGAGTCGCTTAGTCATTTCCGATTGTTAGTGACCCCATGGTCTGCAGCCTACCAGGCTCCTCAGCCCATGGGATTTTCCAGGCAAGAGTACTGGAGTGGGGTGCCATTGCCTTCTCTGGTATAGAGTCATAGTATTATTTAATATATAATATATGTTTAATAACCAAAAAAATAATAGTATGTTTTATGTAACATATTTATTTAATATAACAATAAATATATTATTTTTATATGTTTGTATGTGTATCTTATTATATATTCTGTTGTAAATCTGCTAGAACTACTGTTATGCATATATTTTACCTACTGGTAATCCATTAGTATATGCATTAAATGCATTAGTATGCAATTTTGATTCTTGTGACTATTTTGGGTAGCATTATTTCACTTGGAGCCTCAGTTTCTACATCTGCAAGCTGAGATTTCAGTAATGTACTTTCAAATTTGTTGTGCAAAATAATAATTACCAAGTGCATGTAGCCTTTGGCCAGGCCCTGTTCCTATTAATAACTGGTGTTTTAGCATTCACTTATCACATTCCAATATTGTTTGTAATGAATTACTTCTGCAAAGAGTAAACTATGACACTGGCAATGGGAATGTATTTTTCAGAATCATTCTTTTTTTCTCATTAGAAGATAAAAGAACAAATGGTGAAACAGTCCTAAAAATGTACTTCGCCATGTTGTAACTGATCCTCAACAAAAAGAAAAGACATTTACATAAAGGATTTCTGTTGGATTTCTAACTATAGAGAAGAAGCATTTTCTAAACTGCTGATATGTTATATTTAATGATTCGTTCTTTGGGGAGATGGTCCATTTTTTTGCACATTCATCATGACTCTAAAACTGAGTAAGGATGAAAAGCATGTAGTTCCTGCCTTGTTCTTACATCAGAAGAATTTTTTCTTTTGTCCATTTTATGCTTGTTTCCAAAGGCTTAAAATGAAAGCTTTGTTTCTGCAATAATGGCTTAGTGTAGGCTTACATTGTTGATCCCCTCAGTAGATGCAATGTAATCCACTTTGGTAATGTGAATTTTTAAACAATCATCGGCCTTTGCCATTAACCCTTCTCTACTAATGATAATACTCTACAAAAACTACAAAGGAACCGGGGCCCAGCTTAACATTAGACTTGGAGCGCACTTAGCTGAATTTGCATTTCTTATTTTAGTAGCAGTGAATTGCTGAGCATATGTTGAACTTCATCAATACCAAATGTAGAATAGGTGATTGTGAAACTAATGTTCAAGTGCAAGCATTCAAATACAAACACGGGAACCTAGAAGAAAATAATGATGAAATGAAGCAAAAGGGCTTTCCAGTCCAAAATTCTCCTTGAAGGGGCTTCGGCTGCAGTTGCTTTTTGCAATATTTTTTAACTTGACCTGTTGCTTTGCTTAGTTCATTGTAGTGCAAATGTCTCAAATAAAGCTGTACATGAGTCATTTTTTTTTCCTCCTCGGTTCAGACCACTTGGATAATAGCGCATTTTGAACACAAGCATGGGAACCTATTGAATGTTTCCTGCATAAAGCCTTAGAGCTTGGCTCAGCAGCTTGACATGTTTCTTTAGGAGAGAGAAATGGTAAATTAGCTAAGAGTAATTTTATTCCATGACATATTTCCAAACTAACTTTGAGAAAACATTTCCACTTAGTGTTTGGATTCCACTTTGGGGACTTTGAAAAGGTTTCCTGCATTTGGTTAAGTAATATAGTTGGTAGACGGCTAAATTAAGATATTCTTCAGGGATTTATTTATTTAGTTTTACCTAAAGGAGAGAGGACTTTACTGCAGTTCGTATTGAAGCTGCAGTACTGTATGCCTTCAGGGCCATAGATTTAATAAACAAAAGATCTGTCACTGAGCTTGGTGCACGGTAGGGGGTAGATGTAATTATATACTCTAAAGGGAAAAAGACTGTTGTTATTATTTTACGTTTATTGAGTGCCAACATTTTGCAATGTGCTGTACCTAATATAGAATTAGACACAGTCCTTGCCCAGTGGACTATCTATTTAAATTAGACACAATCTAAATATTTCTCTTAAGTAGTTCCTGTGTTTTCAAATTTGTTACACAGTCCATTGTACCGGTACAGAGATATTATTGTACTTGCAAAGACAGGTGGTAGAATAAGATGTGATTCTTAGACTATAAAATTGCTCACGTTTTTCAGATTTAGGGAAAGCAGGAGAGGTATTACACTTAGAAAAGGATGGGTGTATCTTTTTGATTTTTACTTTGGAAAAACAAGTTGCTCTTTAACAGTAATAATGCCACCAATTTACTTAAGTAGATTTGGAGTTGCATTTTTTGTGTGTGTTCTTAAATTCTATTTATTTTTGCATGTGATTTTTAGCTAATGGCAGTCAGAAATTCCATGAGGGCCAGCATCACATTGTCTAGCCCAGGGCTTTGTAAGTATTAGTCACTCACTAAAAGTTGTTGAACAGATAAATAAAATGGGCTTGCAAATGGATTTGCACGTAAGCCATAATTTTCTCATAGCTCTCTTTTCTGATTTTAGAGATGGAGGAATCCGTGCTGTCCTGGCCTTGGGCCAGACAATAAAAACAAACAAATAGCAGCAACAGCAAAAATCTGAAAAATCTTCCTGAGACTACCTTCCTGGTTTGGAATGTTCTCCTCTGATAAAGATGTTCCTTGTCTCTCAGCAGGGCTCAGGCATGACGGTCCAGCAGATAGTCTAGAGCTCTGAGAGTCCCCATGGCAATTGTGATCCCCACCAGTGATCAAAGGGCCTTTTCACATCAAATGTCTGGTTTCTAGGGAGGTAGTCACCATATACAGCAGTCAGCTTATTGATCTGGTGTGTGGACACACACTGTTCCTCTTAACTATGTTATTAGTCAGGCTGGTATTAGGGAAAATGTGCAGATAAACATAGAGAAGAATATATAAGTTGACCTGTTTATGTATTTGTTCCATATACTGTGACAGTTTCACACCAGCTGCTGCATCCTCAGCTCAGTACCTTCATTCACCTCCCTCCTGAGTTTGCATGGTGCACATCAATTCTCAGTTGAGAGATGTAGCTATTCTCTCTGTGAGCAGAAATGAGAGTCCTTGATATCACAGCAGGATCATCCAGCCCTGAGTTTGCATCTCTGGCCTGCCATTTATTATCTGTATAAGCTAAATCAAGTTAACTTTTCTAAACTGTGGGCTCTTTTAGATGTAAAACAAGGATACTGATGGTACTTAGCTCTTAGAATTTGTGTGAAAATTAATCTACGTACTCTGAGCATACTACTCTGTCTTATTATTACTACCATTACCATTATTACAGATAATAATATATTTACCATATAGTGTCTTTGTCAAGTATACATATCAAAAAGTCAGTTGCATGTATACTCATTATTTTAATTTAAAATATTGATACTGCAAAGCAGTTTTATAAGCAGTTACATTCTGATCTACTAGTAGTGCAAATGTAAAGCTTAAGAAATAGGAAATGGGCCAGTTTTGATCACCACATCCACCCTGTCTGCTTCTTTATGCCTACTCACCTGTCTCTTTACCTGTTCTTCCTGTTCCAGTTCCTTCCTGCCTTAAGTTGCCTTCTGACTCAGCTGAACTCTAATTCTTTTCCACATAGGCCTCTACTTCTTATTCTCAGCACTGGTCTCACTTTCTACTGTGATAAGCATGTGACCAGGGACGTCCCCAGTGGCTCAGCGGTAAAGAATTCGCCTGCAGTGCAAGAGCTTCAGGAGATGCGGGTTTTGATCCCTGGGTCGGGAGGACCCTCCTGGAGATGGGAATGGCAACCCACTCCAGTATTCTTGCCCACAGAATCCCATGGACAAGAGGAGTCTGGCAGGCTACAGTCCATGGAGTCACAAAGAGTTGGACACGACTGCCGTGACTTACTACAAGCATCTGAGCTAACTTCCTGAAATGTTTTTTTATTTTCCTCAAAGTTTCTTCTGTTTTCCTCTCCACCTGTCTCTCCTCCTTCTGTTTCAGGACACAAAAGGTTTCTATAGCATTTCAGATCAGTGACTGCACCATATTCTCCATATTCTGTCAGTTGGTCCTCCAGTCTTTGCAGAATCTCCATCATTTCCCTCCTTTTCACTTGTTTTCTCCTTTTTGCCCTCTAGATTTCCTTGATCTACTTCCATCCACTCCACACATACTCACTCTTCTTCCTACCTCCTGGCTAAAACTGTGTTCTGAAAATTCATGTCATGTGTTCTTATCACCAACTCTGCTGGTCTCTGTAGTCACTTACTTTTCTTCGCCTACCCTGCAGCCTTTTCCTCATCCCTGTTTTTGAAAGCTAATGAAAGCATCTTCACTTTCTGTTGGAGCTTACTATCAGCTCCCCACTCTCCTTCACTAACATGTAAGCCTTAGGTCAGGTGCTACCTTCTGTATATGATATATAGATCTGTATATCCCACTTCAACCTGAATCTCCCTCTCCAGGCTTTTTATCTCTAATCCCTTCCTAGACATGTCCATCTGTCTGTTTTCAAGGCAACTATGGTCAACCAGCTAAAAGCCCAACTTATTACCTTTCTTCTAAACTAGCTTTTCCTCATGTTTTTCCTCATTCTATTAATGATCTACCAATTCTCCTTAGTTACTCAAGCTACAAATCATTGAGACATTTGATAACCGATCAATTGCCAAAATTCTACTGATTTTCCTCCATTTCAGTCCTTTGTGTCTGCCACTTTCCTTGCTTTCTCTGTTCCTGAGGCTTTCACTACCTCTTGCCTCTTTCAGTAGGGGAAATTCCTCTCTGGCCACACCATTTTTAGTCTTTGCAGAAAATGAGAAGTCACAAATGCCTTCCCCAGCCATTCAAGCTGTTGGCTCGCAATGACTAGCCTTTGACCCAGTGACCAAGACGTTGCAACTTGTGGAGATTTCCGCCTGACTCTAGCCCACTGAGGCTGCAGAGATGGTATACTTTGCTGAGAGAATCCATGGGAAATACTTTGTAATACTTGTTGTCGATTGGCTGGGTTGTAATCATGAGGGAAGAATCACAAAACATGTACCAGGAGAATCCTCCTCTGTACAGGCCAATCAGATTCCAGTTGTACATTCTCTGCTTTCCTCTGTCCCCAGACCTCTCCTTCACAGCTTAGCCCTTTAGGATTGCAGGATCCTCTGTGCCTCTCATATTCATCATTTTTTTTTTTTTCTGTTTGTTTAATCCAACCATTTCCTCCCAGTCTATGTTTATATTTCACTTCTATGAAACTCCTCTGAAATGAAATCTTCAAGTGTTTATTTCAGTAGCAGTGTTTTTTTTTTTCTTTAGTGATCATGCATTATTCTCTTTAATCATTATATTCCATGCCTTATGCCCCAAAATAAGCACTAGGAAAAGAAAGTCAATGTCCAAGACCCATTTTAATTCCCCGTAGTGTCTGGCACAGGGCTTTTTGTAGTCTTTGATGATGAATTTTCAGGACTACACACACTAATGGTATTGAACACTCTGAGCCCTTTATTACCCCTTGTCAATATGACATCACCTTCTAACCCCTGCTCTTAGGGATACTATGCTTATTAGAGGCATCTTCTGTATGCCTTAGGTAAAGAAGTACCATTTTAAAGATGTTTCAGAGTTTGCAGAGTACTTTCATAGAAACATGTCATTATGTCCTCATAAAAATTCTGTGATATAAGTACTTTTTTATCTCCATTTTGCAGATAAAAGGACTAAATATTATCATGTTTGAGAGTAATACTCTCCATGTGAAAGACTATGGAGATTAGAGCAGGAATCACCTACATACACAGTGATACTAATAATTTTTCTCTGTAGAAGATTTCAGCTGAAAATACATCATGACCTTGGATTTTCCAGAGCATTTACCCATGTCAAGATTCTGATATCTTGCTTTCCAGGAAGGAGTAACCTCACCTTTTCAGTCATATGTATTTAAAGAGGGTAACATAGATCGGGAAAATAATGGATTCTGTTTTTGAATGAAGACACTAACATTTAAAGGACTGGAACATATAAGCAAAATAACTGCTTATATGTACTCTCATTTATATTTGATATGAAAAGCTCTAGCTGTATAAATTGAATAAATGAGATTAAAAATTTTGTATAGATTATGGCAAATTCACATAGATGTAAATCTAAATCTTAGTTTTTATTCTGAGTTTTTCTGCAGCATAAGCAAAAGAGGGAAATAGTCCAGTGTATGTAGATACCAGAGTTCAGCTAAAATGGAACTTGCCCTTAATATTCTATGGAAAAGGAATACTCCATATATGGAAAAGAAATATTACAATTTAGTTAGCCGTAGAACCCTACTGGTTATAGAAAAATTGTCTCTGGGCAGAGAGAAGATTATCATGGGAAAAGTAGGTAGACATAAACTGTTATAAGTTAAATTCAGTTACTGTGTCACTTCAAGATTTGCCACAATATAGTGTGTTCATGTTTCCTCTTGAATTCTTCCCACGTGTCTTGCACAGTGTATATGTGTGTTCAGTTTGTATTTACTGAATCATTTACTTTAAACCTAAAACACTTCATAGAACGTTTGGTTAATGATAATTACATTTTTTAAGAGTGGGAAGAAATAATAAGATGTGAGCAGTCATGAGAAAAAAAAATGTGAAGCAAGTCAGAAGCACAAGGGTAGTGAAATAGTGCTTGCTCAAAATACATAAGGCTGGCCAGTCATCACGGCACAAGCAAACCAGTCTGAGGCCTAATCATGTGGCATCTGAGGCCCCTGGAGTAGAAGCCTGGGTCATTATCTAGGCATAACAGCACTGCTTTCGCAATTTCCATGTTCCCAGTACATTACAGCAGTTTGGATGAACTAAAATGTTGTATCGGTGAAACGCTGCTCACGCGGACCACACATTCCTTGCTCTTCTTACAGTGGTGTTAAAGCAGAAGTAGTGATTTTAGGGGTATTTGTTATTGTTGTTGGGGTTTTCTTTTTTTTTTTTTTGTCTAGTAAGAACTTTTATATTTAGAACTGGCCAGGTGAACTCGGTTGCCAATTTTGTGGGCAACATTCCAAAGCATCGTAGTCACACATATGCCTTCTCTCCATTAGGCCTGACCAGGGAGATGACCTTAGCTATGTTGGTGTCCCAGAGCTTCTTCAGAGCATGTTTAATTTGGTGCTTGTTGGCCTTGACATCCACAGTGAACAGCAGTGTGGTGGTGTCTTCTGTTTTCGTCATGGTGGACTCAGTGATGAGGGGGACCTTGATGATGGCAGAGTGGTCAAGCTTGTTTCTCCTAGGGGTGCTCTTCCGAGGATATTTGGGCTGCTTCCTAGCCACAGTGTTTGGGCTGTCTGAAAGTGCGTGAGGTCCAAATCTTTGTTTGTGTCCATGAGTGCTTTTCAAAACTGCCTCCTTGGCCTTCAAAGGCATTGCTTTGGTCTTGGCTTTAAAAGGGACAGGGGCTTCCTTCTGTTTTTTTTTTTACTTTTATTGGAGTATAGTTGATTTACTGTGTTGTGTTACTTTCTACTGTACAGCAGAGTGACTCAATTATACATATACATATATCTACTCTTTTTTAGATTCTTTTCCCATTTGATCATTACAGAGTATTGAGAACAGTTCACTGTGCTGTACAGCAGGTCCTTATTAGTTTTCGGTGTTATCTTCATGAAAAGCTGGGGATATTCCTTTAAGAAAGAGAGAAATGAACAAAGAATAGAAAACACCCCTGCAAGTCCTCAGTAAACCCTGAAGATAGAATCAAGAATTGAAAACTCATTGAAAGAAAACCGAAGGAATTGACAGCCCATCTCTCTCTTTCTCTAGTTCCTCTTCCTTCTCTCTCTGCTCTTTTTCTTCTCTTCTCTCTCTCCTCTCCTCTTCCTAACTTACTTTCCCCTCTTACTTCCCTCACTTCTGTGCCCCTTTCCTTCCTTTCTTCCCTTCTTCCTCTAATCTTTCACTAAATACAAAGAGAAGCAGTGGTAGAAGATGGCTTTTAAGTGGTTTCTGGTTTATCTCCCATCCAATAGAGGAATCGAGGTGAAGTCGCTCAGACTCTTTGTGACCCCATGGACTGTAACCTACTAGGCTTCTCCGTCCATGGGATTCTCCAGGCAGGAATACTGGAGTGGATTGCCATTTCCTTCTCCAGGGGATCTTCCCAACCCAGGGATCAAACCCGGGTCTCCCGCATTGGAGGCAGACGCTTTAACCTCTGAGCCACCATGATCTAGCAATAGAGGAATAGCCTAAACTCAGGGAGAGTACCTCCGAACAATGTTGTGGTAAAAGGCATCTTACAGGACCTCTTTAGTCTGCTGTCCAACTCTGATCCAGTTAACTGTGGTCAATGACCCAGGGTCATAAAATACCCACTCCTATGTATTGGAGAAGGAGGTAGGGTAAAGTGAGAGAGTTTTTTTTTTTTTTTAAAGAAGGTGAATGAGAAGATGGAAAAAGAAGAAGAGAAAAAGAAAATGTCAATTTTGACTCAGCAAATATCCTGAAAATATTTGCTACACCAGTCATTCTTCCAAATTAGTAAGTACATCAGATTGCTATAATGGGCTTCCCTGGTGGCTCAGAAAGTAAAGAATCCACCTGTAATGCAGGAGACCTGAGTTTGATCCCTGGGTTTGGAAGATCCCCTGGAGGAGGTCATGGCAACCCACTCTAGTATTCTTGCCTGGAGAATCTCCTTGGTCAGAGGAGCCCGGCAGGCTACAGTCCATGGGGTCACAAAGAGTCGGACATGACTAAGTGACTAAACATAGCACTGCATTGCCAAAATGGAGCTTACTAAATTATTTGCCTTTATATGTGTATAAATAAATATTTTGTCCTCAGTTTGACTGGGGTTGTTATTACTCTTAAATAGAACATTTATCTTTGTAATTTTGCTGGAAAGGATAGAAATGACTCTCCTAATTCCTGTATCAGACTATTAAATAATGCAGATATAGCCCATTTTACAAGCATTGCCTTTGCATAATATTTACAGCTATTTTGCCCTAAGTTTCATCAGCTTTTGTTTTAAGAATAACCCTACCTAGAACATTTGCAGTTTCTGTAATTTTGACAAAAGGGACACATTCCTTCCTCATGCTAATTGGTATCTCTCATTTAAATAGAAAAAGAAAAAAATTCCTTTCTGAATTCAAAACTAGGAAAAAATTAACTCCTAGTTGAATGAACTAGTATTTTTTTATATTTGACAACAATTTTATACATGTTGTATTATCGTATTTGCTTCACGATTAAATAAAGGAATGAGAGAATTCATCTTACTTAACACGTGCTTTGGCTACCAGAAATTCAGGGCTCAGTTTTCTTAGTTAAATGTTCCTGCTATACGCTTGCTCACCCTCATTTACTATTTTAATGTTCTTTTATGATTTTACTCTATCTGTGCCCTTCAGAAATCTGTTTTGGAAGTAGCTGGCGTATAAATAACATAAAAAATAAACTAGCATAAAAAAAGCATATCCTGACATTTACAGTTGTGGGATAATTCCATGTTAAGGATGATTCAGTCTGTAAGTAAAGTCATTGGATGTATGTCTAAATCTATTTTAGAATCATTTTGATCATCACATAGCTTTTCTAAGATGCTAGTGTTTCTGGTTTTGTTGCTTTCGTCCCATCAAAACATTCCTCTCTACCCAAAATGCGTAATGACTCAGTTTGGCTAATTTTATGGAACTGATGTTTTTGAAGGGCATTTGACTCTCTTGAATCCTCTCACAGGCTCTACATTTTCTTAAATGTACTAATCCCACTGTGGATTTCTCTATCCCCAGAAAGCATAAGTACCCATCTTGCTCATTTACATTTGTAAGGTTTTATTCTTTCTGGATATCTTTGCATTTGCATGCTTTTTTTTCTCTTCTCTCTTTTCAACCATTGCACTTGTCTTTAAAAACTAGTTTAGGTATAACCTCTTCCTGGTATGACTTAGTGAACTGCAGGTGACCCTTATCCATGTCTTTTTGGAGTTACTTACTCAGTTTGTATTTTATCTATTTGCCCTTACATGTATGACATTTTGAAAGCATTCTGAAGCCTTTTTTAAAGTACAAGAAGTTCTGGCTCTCCACTTAGAAAATTTGCTAATTGTTTCTCAGACTGTGTCTTCTTTCCCTTTTTACATTATCCCTGAAGCACATAATTCAATGTTCCATGAATGAGAAAATGTTTGTTAAATGATGTTTGTTCTTAGCTGCTTAGGTTAAAAGATAGAATATTGATGATGTTTTTCTTGGCAAACATTTTATCAAGAGTTAAGATGAAAATTTTTTTCCAGGAAATCTAAAATTAAACTTAGAGAAATGCACTACAGTTTTTGCCATAGTTATATATTCAGCCATTTCAAACAGGTTTCTAAGCGAGTTTCTTTGTTTCTCCTCCTATTATTCATATTCTTTCCAGATTGATGAAGGCATATGGCTTTAATTATCAAGTATATGCTGAGGACATGCAGAGCTACAGCTTTTTCCTGACTTTTCTGATGAAGCTAGTTCCTAACAGCAACATTTGCCAGATTATTTTATTGTATTATGACATTAAACATGGACCAGCAGAAATCTAGCTAATTGGGAATGATACCTTTTCCCCTAATTGCTTATTTATTTTCCAGGAAACTAATTTAGTTTGGTTATAGAATGAAACCTCAGAACTCAGTATAATTAAGTATGGTCATATAATATCAATAGTTAGACTGAGAAAAATCCTGTAAATAAATAAACAAAACAACTGACAAAATTTATTTAAAAATGAATAAATGCAGTTTTATTGCTATTATTTACAACCTTTAAGATTGGAAGGAACATTGAACACTTGTTTTCTTCTGTCTTTTAGTAAATTAGCCAGCATTATTTGTAATTAGTGAGTTAATTGTTTATAGTCAAAGACTTGTGAAAGTGCTTTAAAATTAAAATCAGTTTATTTCATTTCACTGGAAAATAGGCAAAACTCACTCCTTATTCTTAAGTGATATAATTTTAAAAATACTTTGTAACTCAAATTTAAATAATACATATTCTAAATATAATTTAGTTATTATATATATATCAAAACTTTAAAATTATATGAAATAGTACAGCATTTGTCATCAACAGCTAAACCCCTAAATACACATCATTTATCTTATTTGAATTGTGGCAGTCTTATTTCTGTCAAAGAAGAATCTATATCGTTTGTTTCACATATGTTGAAATTTGTAAATGAGTAATACTAGCCTGAGAGACATTTACAAATTTGGAACTTCAGTTTTGATCTTGTTCTTGTTTAGTCTCTAAGTCATGTCCAGCTTTTGTGACCCCTTGTACTACATACAGCACACCAGGCTTCACTATCCTTCACTGTCTCCCTGAGTTTGCTCAAATCCATGTCCATTGAGTCAATAACGTCATGCAACCATCTCATCCTCTGTTGCTCCTTTCTCCTTCTGCCCTCAGTCTTTTCCATCACCATGGTCTTTTCCAATGAGTTGGCTCTTCACATCAGGTGGCCAAAGTGGTGGAGCTTCAGCTTCAGCATCAGTCCTTCCAATTATTATTCAGGTTTGATTTACTTTAGAATTGACTGGTTTCATCTCCTTGCAGTCCAAGGACTTTCAAAAGTCTTCTCCATCATCACAGTTTAAAAATATCAGTTCTTTGGTGCTCAGCCTTCTTTGTGGTTATATGTTAATTTTAAAAACAGTCTTGACGATGGTATGGAATACGATGCATTTGGATTTTAGAGCATATTCTACACCTGAGTTGTAGAATGGGAGTCACTAAGATTCTAATGAGTGCAGTAGTTATCAAGGTGTGTTTCAGGGATCTTAAAAGGTGGTTTTTCCTGTGGTCATGTATGGATGTGAGAGTTGGACAGTGAAGAAGGCTGAGCGCCGAAGAATTGATGCTTTTGAACTGTGGTGTTGGAGAAGACTCTTGAGAGTCCCTTGGACTGCAAGGGGATCCAACCAGTCCATTCTGAAGGAGATCAACCTTGGGATTTCTTTGGAAGGAATGATGCTAAAGCTGAAACTCCAGTACTTTGGCCACCTCATGTGAAGAGTTGACTCATTGGAAAAGACTCTGATGCTGGGAGGGATTGGGGGCAGGAGGAGAAGGGGACGACAGAGAATGAGATGGCTGGATGGCATCACGGACTCAATGAACGTGAGTCTGAGTGAACTCCGGGAGATGGTGATGGACAGGGAGGCCTGGCGTGCTGCGATTGTCATGGGGTCACAAAGAGTTGGACATGACTGAGCGAGTGAACTGAACTGAACTGAAAAGTTTCCTTGAAAGTACCTAAGGAATTTCCAGGAAGAGAAGAAAAGGCTTGTGGCCAAGTGGAATGTATACATCAGTTCTTTGAATATATAGAATTCAACCTGTAAATTTTGAAAAACTGTGAGACCAGTAACACCTTTTATAGCTCAGAAACTATCCAGACAAATGAAGTAATTTGATAAATGGCAAATAAAATATATTTGCTAATGCTTGAATTTGAACTCAGTACTATGAACCCTTAGGGCTTCCCTGGTGGATCAACTGGCAACCCACTCCAGGATTCTTGCCTGGAGAATCCCCATGGACAAAGGATCCTGGTGGGCTACAGTCCATGGCGTCACAAAGAGTTGGACACCACTGAGTGACTAAGCACATGAACTCTTAATGGTTTTTCTTTCACTGCAAGTTGGATTGTTGCTGTTCAGTCACTCAGTTGTGTCTGACACTTTGAGACCTTATGGACTACAGCACTCCAGGCTTCCCTGTCCTTCATTATCTCCTGGAGTTTGCTCAAAGTCATGTCCATTGAGTTGATGATGACATCCAGCCATCTCAAACTGTCACCCACTTCTCCTGCCTTCAGTCTTTCTCAGCATCATGGTCTTTTCCAATGAGTCGGCTCTTCACATCAGGTGACCAAAATATTGGAGCTTCAGCTTTAGCATCAGCCCTTGCAGTGAATGTTCAGGGTTGATTTTTTGGACTGACTAGTTTGATCTCCTCTCTGTCCAGGGGACTTTCAAGAGTCTTCTCCAGCACCACAGTTAGAAAGTATCAATTCTTTAGTGCTCAGCCTTCTTTATAGTCCAATCTCACATCTGTACATGACTATTAGAAAAACCATGGCTTTGACTATATGGACCTTTGTCAGCAAAGTGATGTCTCTGCTTTTTAACCCTCTGTCTAGGTTTGTCATAGCGTTCCTTCCAAGAAACAAGTGTCTTTTAATTTCATAGCTGTAGTTGCAGTCCACAGTGATTTTGGAGCTCAAGAAAATAAAATATGTTGGTCTTCCCATTGTTTCCCCATCAATTTGCCATGAAATGATGTAACCAGATGCCATGATCTTAGTTTTTAATGTTGAGTTTTAAGTGAGGTTTTTCACTCTCTCTTTTTTTACTTTCTTTAAGACGCTCTTTAGCTCCTCTCTGCTTTTTGCCATTAGGCTAGTGTCATCTGCATATATGAGGTTGTTGTTTCTCCCAGCACTCTTGAATCCAGTCTGAGCTTTATCCATCCCTGCATGTCACATGATGTACTCTGCATATAAGTTAAATAAGCAAGGTGACAGTATGCTTCCTTGATGCACTCCTTTCCCAATTTTAAGTCAGGCCATTGTTCCACGTCCTGTTCTAACTAACTATTGCTTCTTAACCTGCATAGAAGTTTATCAGGAAGCAGGTCAGGTAGTCTGGTATTCCTACCTCTTTAAGAATTTTCCTTCTTTGTCCCTTTTCACATCCTTTGTTTTAAAGTCTATTTTATCGGATATGAGTATTGCTACTCCTGCTTTCTTTTGGTCTTTATTTGCATGGAATATCTTTTTCCAGCCCTTCACTTTTAGTCTGTATGTGTCCGTTGTTTTGAGGTGGGTCTCTTGTAAGCAGCATATAGAGGGATCTTGTTTTTGTATCCATTCAGCCAGTCTTTGCCTTTTGGTTGGGGCATTCAACCCATTTACATTTAAGGTAATTATTGATAAGTATGCTCCTGTTGCCATTTACTTTATTGTTTTGGGTTCGGGTTTATACGTCCTTTTTGTGTTTCCTGTCTAAAGTCTATCCTTTAGTATTTGTTGGAGAGCTGGTTTGGTGGTGCTGAATTCTCTCAGCTTTTGCTTGTCTGGAAAGCTTTTGATTTCTCCTTCATATTTGAATGAGATCCTTGCTGGGTACAGTAGTCTTGGCTGAAGGTTATTATCCTTCATCACTTTAAGTATGTCTTGCCATTCCCTCCTGGCCTAAAGAGTTTCTATTGAAAGCTCTGCAGTTATTCATATGGAGATCCCCTTGTGTGTTATTTGTTGTTTTCCCCTTGCTGCTTTTAATATTTGTTCTTTGTGTTTGGTCTTTGTTAGTTTGATTAAGATATGTCTTGGGATGTTTCGCCTTGGGTTTATCCTGTTTGGCACTCTCTGGGTTTCTTGGACTTGGGTGATTATTTCCTTCCCCATTTTAGGGAAGTTTTCAACTATTATCTCCTCAAGTATTTTCTCATGGTCTTTCTTTTTGTCTTCTTCTTCTGGGACTCCTATAATTCGAATGTTGGAGCGTTTCATATTGTCTTGGAGGTCTCTGAGGTTGTCCTCATTTCTTTTAATTCGTCTTTCTTTTTCCCTCGCTGATTCATTTATTTCTACCATTCTATCTTCTATTTCACTAATCCTATCTTCTGCCTCCGATATTCTACTATTTGTAGCCTCCAGAGTGTTTCTGATCTCATTTATTGCATTATTCATTATATGTTGACTCTTTTTTATTTCTTCTAAAGGATCAATACAAGAAGAAGATATAACAATTATAAATATATATGCACCCAACACAGGAGCACCGCAATATGTAAGACAATTGCTAACAAGCATGAAAGGGGAAATGAATAATAACACAATAATAGTGGGAGACTTTAATACCCCACTCACACCTATGGACAGATCAACTAAGCAGAAAATTAACAAAGAAACGCAAACGTTAAATGATACAATTGACCAGTTAGACCTAATTGATATCTATAGGACATTTCACCCCAAAACAATGAATTTCACCTTTTACTTAAGTGCACACGGAACCTTTTCCAGGATAGATCACATTCTGGGTCATAAATCTAACCTTGATAAATTCAAAAAAATCGAAATTATTCCAAGCATCTTCTCTGACCATAATGCACTAAGGTTAGATCTCAATTATAGGAGAAAAACTATTAAAAATGCCAACATTAGGAGGCTGAACAACACCCTACTGAATAATCAACAAATCACAGAAGAAATCAAAAAGAAATCAAAATATGCATCAAAACGAATGAAAATGAAAACACAACTACACAGAACCTTTGGGACACTATAAAAGCAGTCCTAAGAGGAAAGTTCATAGCAATACAGGCATACCTCAAGAAACAAGAAAAAGTCAAATAAATAACCTAACTCTACACCTAAAGCAACTAGCAGAGGAAGAAATAGAGAACCCCAGAGTTAGTAGAAGGAAAGAAATCCTAAAAATTAGGACAGAAATAAATGCAAAAGAAACAAAAGAGACCATAGCAAAAATCAACAAAGCAAAAAGCTGGTTCTTTGAAAGGATAAATAAAATTGACAAACCATTAGCCAGACTCATCAAGAAACAAAGAGAAAAAAATCAAATCAACAAAATTAGAAATGAAAATGGAGAGATCACGACAGACAACTCAGAAATACAAAGAATCATAAGAGACTACTGTCAGCAATTATATGCCAATAAAATGGACAACTTGGAAGAAATGGACAAATTCTTAGAAAAGTACAGTTTTCCAAAACTGAACCAGGAAGAAATAGAAAATCTTAACAGACCCATCACAAGCACGGAAATTGAAACTGTAATCAGAAATCTTCCAGCAAACAAAAGCCCAGGTCCAGACGGCTTCACAGCTGAATTCTACCAAAAATTCCGAGAAGAGCTAACACCTATCTTACTGAAGCTATTCCAGATAATTGCAGAGGAAGGTAAACTTCCAAACTCATTCTATGAGGCCACCATCACCCTAATACCAAAACCTGACAAAGACACCACAAAAAAGAAAACTACAGGCCAATATCACTGATGAACATAGATGCAAAATCCTCAACAAAATCCTAGCAATCAAAATCCAGCAACACATTAAAAAGATCATACACCATGACCAAGTGGGCTTTATCCCAGGGATGCAAGGATTCTTCAGTATCCGTAAGTCAATCAATGTAATTCATCACATTAACAAACTGAGAAATAAAAATCATATGATTATCTCAATAGATGCAGAAAAAGCCTTTGACAAAATTCAACATCCATTTAAGATAAAAACTCTCCAGAAAGCAGGAATAGAAGGAACGTACCTCAACATAATAAAAGCTGTATATGACAAACCCACAGCTAACATTATCCTCAATGGCGAAAAATTGAAACCATTTCCCCTAAAGTCAGGAACAAGACAAGGGTGTCCACTTTCACCACTACTCTTCAACATCGTACTGGAAGTTTTGGCCACAGCAATAAGAGCAGAAAAAGAAATACAAGGGATCCAAACTGGAAAAGAAGAAGTAAAACTCTCACTGTTTGCAGATGACATGATCCTCTACATAGAAAATCCTAAAGACTCGACCAGAAAACTACTAGAGCTAATCAATGAATACAGTAAAGTTGCAGGATATAAAATCAACACTCAGAAATCCCTTGCATTCCTATACACTAATAATGAGAAAGTAGAAAAAGAAGTTAAGGAAACAATTCCATTCACCATTGCAACGAAAAGAATAAAATACTTAGGAATATTCCTACCTAAAGAAACTAAAGACCTATATATCAAAAACTATAAAACACTGATGAAAGAAATCAAAGAGGACACTAATAGATGGAGAAATATACCATGTTCATGGGTTGGAAGAGTCAATATAGTGAAAATGAGTATACTACCCAAAGCAATCTACAGATTCAATGCAATTCCCATCAAGCTACCAGCAGTATTTTTCACAGAACTAGATCAAATAATCTCAAGATTTGTATGGAAATACAAAAACCTCGAATAGCCAAAGCAATCTTGAGAAAGAAGAATGGAACTGGAGGAATCAACTTGCCTGACTTCAGGCTCTACTACAAAGCCACAGTCATTAAGACAGTATGGTACTGGCACAAAGACAGAAATATAGATCAATGGAACAAAATAGAAAGCCCTGAGATTAACCCACACACCTATGGACACCTTATCTTCGACAAAGGAGGCAAGAATATACAATGGAGTAAAGACAGTCTCTTTCACAGGTGGTGCTGGGAAAACTGGTCAACCACTTGTAAAAGAATGAAATTAGACCCCTCTCTAACACCATACACAAAAATAAACTCAAAATGGATTAAAGATCTAAATGTAAGACCAGAAACTATAAAACTCCTAGAGGAGAACATAGGCAAAACACTCTCTGACATAAATCACAGCAGGATCCTCTATGATCCAACTCCCAGTATACTGGAAATAAAAGCAAAGATAAACAAATGGGATCTAATTAAAATTAAAAGCTTCTGCACAACAAAGGAAAGTATAAGCAAGGTGAAAAGACAGCCTTCTGAATGGGAGAAAACAACAGCAAATGAAACAACTGACAAACAACTCATCTCAAATATATACAAGCAACTTATGCAGCTCAACTCCAGAAAAATAAACGACCCAATAAAAAAATGGGCCAAAGAACTAAATAGGCATTTCTCCAAAGAAGACATACAGATGGCTAACAAACACATTAAAAGATGTTCAACATCACTCATTATCAGAGAAATGCAAATCAAGACCACAGTGAGGTACCATTTCACACCAGTCAGAATGGCTGCGATCCAAAAGTCTACAAGCAATAAATGCTGAAGAGGATGTGGAGAAAAGGGAACCCTCTTACACTGCTGGTGGGAATGCAAACTAGTACAGCCATTATGGAAAACAGTGTGGAGATTCCTTAAAAAATTGCAAATAGAACTGCCTTATGACCCAGCAATCCCACTGCTGGGCATACACACTGAGGAAACCAGAATTGAAAGAGACACATGTACTCCAATGTTCATTGCAGCGCTGTTTATAATAGCCAGGACATGGAAGCAACCTAGATGTCCATCAGCAGATGATTGGATAAGAAAGCTGTGGTACATATACACTATGGAATACTACTCAGCCCTTAAAAAGAATAAATTCGACTCAGTTCTAATGAGATGGATGAAATTGGAACCGATTATACAGAGTGAAGTAAGCCAGAAAGAAAAACACCAATACAGTATACTGACACATATATATGGAATTTAGAAGACAGTGGTGATGACCCTATATGTGAGACAACAAAGAGACACAGAGGTATAGAGTGGACTTTTGTACTCTGAGGGAGAGGGAAAGGGTGGGATGGTTTGGGAGAATGGCAATGAAACATGTATATTTTCTTGTAAGAAACGAAGCGCCAATCTATGTTCAATGTAGGATGCAGGATGCATGGGGCTGATGCACAGGATGATTCAAGTAGAGGATGTGGGGTGGGAGGTGGGAGGGAGTTTCGACATTGGGAGATTGTGTTCACCTATGGCTGATTCGTGTCAATGTATGGCAAAACAAATACAGTATTGTAATTAAAAAAATAAATAAATTTAATAATTAAAAAAAAAGAATTTTCCACAGTTTGTTTTGGTTCACACAGTCAAAGGCTCTGTCATGGTGAATGAATCACAAGTATATGTTTTTCTGGAATGTCCTTGCTCTTTCTGTGATCCAAGGGATGTTGTCAATTTGATATCTGGTTCTTCTGCCTTTTCTAAATCTATCTTGAACATCTGGAATTCCTCAGTTCAAATACTGTTGAAGCCTAGCTCGAAGAATTTTGAGCTTTACCTTGCTAACAGGTGAAAGGAGTGCAATTGTACAGTAGTTTGAACAGTCTTTGGAATGGTCCTTCTTTGAGATTAGAATGAAAACTGACCTTTTCCAGTCCTGTGGCCACTACTGAATTTTCCAAATTTGCTGGCATATCGAGGGCAGCACTTTCACAGCATCATCTTCTAGGATTTGAAATAGCTCAGCTGGAATTCTATCACCTCCACAAGCTTTGCTCATACTAATGCTTCATAAGGCCGACTTAACTTGACACTCCAGGATGTCTGGCTGTAGGTGAGTGATCACACCACCATGGTTATCTGGGTCATTAAGACCTGTTTTGTACAGTTCTTTGGTGTATTCTTGCCACCTCTTTTTAATATCTTTCTTCTTCTCCTATCAGTGCCATACTGTTTCTGTTCTTTATTGTGCCTATTTTTACATGAAATGTTCCCTTGGCATCTTTAATTTTCTTTTAAAGATCTCTAGTCTTTCCCATTAAACTCTGTAAGTAAAAGAGGAAGAATCTATTTTTAATGTTAAACAAATAATATTTGAAATTAAAACATGGAAAAATATCAAACTTCTAAAATCTGCCGTAAGATTCAAAAACATTAATTATAAAATTGCATTTTATATTTGCAGCTTTATCTACTTTTTATCTTCATCTAGTTCTAGGCAGTTTTGCGATAATATAAATAGGATGGACTGAAAGGTTTACAAGTGACATTTGAAAAGTTGAGTTTGGATATGTAGAATTTTAAGGAAAAGAATGCTGAAAAGTGGTTATTAGGTTTCAGCCATCTTCTCAGCACTGCGCTAGAAAGTATGAATTCAAAGACAAAAGGCAAAAAATGCAGTCTAGAATGAAGAGATTCACAACAGAAAAGATAAACTAAAAATGGACTGTGTTAGGCTGATGGTGGTATTTTAGTAAATAAATGACTTTGAGCTAGGCCTTGAACTGCAAATGAGAATGTTCCTGGGAGAAGAGTGTACATGGGCAGGGAGGAGGGGAGAGGAGAAAGACAGACAGAAGGTAGAGAGCCAGAGACACAGAGAGATACCTGCTGGTTGATTCATGATGGTATTGCTAAACCAAGTTATGGAAGTTGGAGAACAGGGCAGAGTATGCAGAAGAGATACACCCAGTCCCAGATATTTCATATACCTGGACATCTCCAGTAGAGAGATGATAGCTCAACATTCAGACAAGAGTTTAAGGCTGGAGACTTCACTCACTCACTCAGTCATTCAGCAAATATTATTGGCTGTTTACTGTACCTCAGGCATCATATTGATAATAAGCAGTGTGTTAGAGAAGGAGATGTAAAAATGAGAAGACATGGACTATTTTATTCAAAATATCCAGTCTGTCAAGGGACTGACATGAAATAAGCATTATAATGTAATTATTAAGAGAACTTTAATAAACTATTTTATGAAGTTGATATAATTAAAATCTATAATGTCAAATCATAAAATAATTTTTATGCATAATGACATCAATTGCATGTAACAAACTTATATTGCATTATAATTTAAGAAGTATGTCTATTGCATAGGAGAATGAGCTGCTTATACTGTTTGTAAGCTTTACAGTAAAGGTAGCATTTGTTAAAAGGATTGATGGATGATATCAGAAGTCACTTCTAGCATAAAAGTAAAATAGTAAGAGAAGGTTCAATCTAAATATACCAAGTAAGCTTATATTAGGACTGAAAAATTGATTTTGCTTATACCTTTCAAAGTTGGATTTTGAATACTTCAGAGCAAATGTCTCTATGATTCCAGTAATATTCTGAGCTGACTTAGTAGTATGTGGACAGAACAATGCTTCTTGTTTTCATTTGCGAAGAAAATAATCAGACAGACACTAATTATTTGCCTGTGAATAATGTGCTTTAGGTCACAACTAATTCCACTAGTTGACATTTTTCATTGCTTCCCATCCGTCCTGAGAAATGACATGGGCTGCCTTTCAGATGAACAGACTTTTCTTGGCTTATCCAACCTTTAAAGTTCTATTCAAGTTCTGTGGCTACTCTAATTTTGTCACTTTTAATTTTCTCGTTTGCATCTTTCTTTTCCTTTTTCCCCACTTAAGGTTTTTTTTTTTTTCCCCATTTAAACCTTATACCATTAGCATTGCTCGGTAAACTTTCTTATTTTACACCTCTGTGACCACAACTTCAGCAGTATTGGCTCTGCAAATCTCGCTGAATGGTCAGTTCACTTTTGTGGGTTTTTTTCACCTCACCAACTGTTTGGCATATAGATTTTTCTTTTCAGCTAGTTTAGAATAAATCAATATTCCAGGAAACAGCACAGCTCAATTCAGATGGGTCTGTCATACTCCTCTGCTTGTAGAACATGATGTTGTTTCGAGGTCTCCAAATCCTACTGAAATCTTAAATGCAATTGTGCAAAGCATGAATAAAAATAAGCTATTTGGTAATAATGATGTGCCTGGTGTTAGGTTAGCACTATTATGGATTATTCCTCATTTATAACACTGCATCAGTTTGGTTTTTGAGAAATAGCTTATTGTTTTTATTTCTGTTTTGTCTGAGAAGATTGAAAGAATGACAACTTGCTGATTTCATGTTTGAAAGGAAACAATAACTTAAGAGCACTTAGAAGGCATGAAGTGTTATTCACATAATATTATATAATCCCCCAAGATCCTTATTAATGTTTGTTAGTGTATACTCCCTGTCTTTTCTTGCACTGAATTTTGGAACTTTTTGGAGTTGAGAAGGGTATTTTCTTTCTTTCTCTAAAAATAATGATGATGTGGGAGAAATATGTATAGTATTGAGGCTTAATTTGTTCTGAATGATAATCATTCAGAAGTTAAAATGTCAAATCATGACTTTATGGAGTTAAAAGAATGTTTTCAGATTATATAGTCCAATTTTTGATTGGAAACAGAAGTTGTAAATTACAGATAAATTTATAAGGTAGCAGAACAGAGACTGGTTCCCATGCTTACATTAAAATTTGGTTTCCAGTTGCAGCTGTCGTTCAAGTTAGCCTATGAGAAAATAGTGAAAAACAAACAAATAAAACTAGCAAGCTCGATGTAGACAAACTTCTCTATGTAAGAAAATGGGTTTCCCAGGTGGCACTAATGGTAAAGAACCTGCCTGCAGGAGATAAGAGACATGGGTTTGGGAAGATCCCCTGGAGGAGGGCATGGCAACCCACTCCAGGATTCTTGCCTGGAGAAATCCCACGGACAGAGGAGCCTGGTGAGCCACAGTCCATAAGGTCCCAAAGAGTTAGACACGACTGAAGGTGAACTCCGGGAGATGGTGATGAACAGGGAGGCCTGGCGTGCTGCGATTCATGGGGGTCGCAGAGTTGGACACGACTGAGCGACTGAACTGAACTGAACTGAACTGAAGCTACTTAGCTTCACTCATGTAAGAAAATCCAGCTCTTTACTGAAGGATAGACATATGACACAGTGTTGTAAATTGGCTCTGCATTTCTGCAGAAAGCACTATTAGAGTTCATGGTTCTTTGGTTGTTACCCAGTGTCTTTTTGACACCAGACGTGTTTTTTAATATATAATTTCAGCAAAATTCAATATGGGTTTTTGTACATTCACATAAGAAGTGACATTATAGAGAAAGGAAATTATGATGACACAGGAAAAATCCTACTTGAAGACAATGAAGTGTATCAGAAGAAAGCAATCTCTGGATAATGAAATACATTTTACAGCTTTTGCTATCAAATGATATTTATTTATAAAAGCAATATTATGAATTTGCAAGAGTAAATTAGTCAAGCATTGGGTAAAAACATTGCATTCATCTTGGAATATTAAAAGTTTATATTAAGTTATTCTAATGTAAAAATCAATCTTGATAAATTCTTTGTTTTCAAATAGTAATTACAGCTGATTATAGCTAACATGGTATTCCTTGAATACTGTGATGTTTGTCTGTCTACTAAGGAATTTTTTATGTTTGCTCATTAATTTTTTTCTTATAATAATCCTTAGTGCTAGATTTTTAGTAAGAGTTTGGTTGAGGTATAATTCACATGGGCTTCCCCTGGTGGCTCAGATGGTAAAGAATCTGCCTGTGATGTAGGAGACCAGGGTTCAATCCCTGGGTCGGGAATATCATTCACATAATATACAATTTAATTTTTAAAGTGTGTAAATCAGTTGTTTTAATACATTTGTAGAATTGTTTAGTCATCACCACTAATTTTAGAACATTATCATCATCCCTTCAAAATAAATCCATTATAAATCGCAGTCTCCTCCCCCCGGTCCCTGTTTCCATGCTCCTTGCAGTCACTCTCTGTCTCCATGTATTTGTTGATTCTGGACATTTCATATCACATGGAATCATGTAACTTGTAACCTTTGTGGCTGCCTTCTTTCACTTAGCATAGTTTTTCAAAGCTTTTCCATAATATAGCAAGTATGTATGTTATTACTTTTTACTTCAAAATAATATTCCATCGTATGGCTGCACCACATTTTGTTATCCATTCATCAGTTAATGGACTTCTGGGTTTTGTCCACTTTTTGGTTTACATGAATAATGCTGCAGGGCACATTCATTTACATGCTTTGTGTGGATCGTTGTTTTCATTTCTCTTATGTGTATACCTAGGAGTGCAATTGCTGACTCATAGGCTAACTCCATGTTTAACATTTTGAGAAACTGGCAAACTATTTTCCAAACTGATTGTGTCATTTTACCATCCAGCCAAAAATGTATGAGGCTTCCGATTTATCCATATTGATGCCAACACTTATCTCTTTTGATTTCAGCCATGTTACCCAGTGTGAAGTGGTATGGCACTGTGGTTTTGACTTGCATTTTCCCTAATGACTAGTGATACAGAGCATCTTCCATGTAATTATTGGTTATTTGCATATCTAAACTTTAGAGAAATGTCTGTGCTAATATGTTTTTCTATTTTCAGTTGGGTTATTTGCCTTGTTATTATTGAGTTAGAAGAATTTTTCACATTATGGATACAAGTCCCTTGTCAGATAAATAATTTACAGACAGTTTCTCCTATTTTGTGTGTTGTCCCTTCATTTTAAGGGATAATATATTTTGTAGAAAAAAATGTTATCAATTTAGATAAAATCTAATTTATAAGTTCTTTTGGTGTTGCTTATATTTATATTGTTATGTCTAAGAAACTATTACTTAGTCCAAGGTCAAAAGAATTACTTCCATCTGCTAAAATTTATTTCTCTGCTTATGGATAGCAAGTTATCCTAATACCGTTTATTGAAGAAGTTATATTTCACAAGTTGATTGTCTCATATCCTTGTTGAAATCAATTGCTCACAAGCATAAGGGATTATTTCTGGACTTTCAGTTCTGTGCAGTTGATATATATGTCTATCCTTATGCCAGTATCACATTTATCTTGATTCTATAGCTTTATAGTCAACATAAAATCAGGGAGTATAAGTCCTCCAACTTTGTTCTTCCTTTTCGGTATTATTTTAAATATTCTTGAGCTCTTGTATATCCACATGAATTTTAGGATGACTTTGTCACTTTCTCTGAAAAAGGAAGCTGAAATTTTATCAGGATTTTATGTAATCTATAGATCCCTTTGGGGAATGTTTTTGTCTTAATAATAAAACTTCTGATCCCCATATATGGGGTATCTCTCCATTTATGCACGTTTATTTAGTTTTCTGCAATGGATGTTTTTGTTATTTTCAGTGCACAAACTTTTGTATTTCCCTTGTTAAATTTATCCCTAAACATTTTATTTTTGTAATGCTCCTGCTGATTGTTTTCTTATTTAACTTTGGATTTTTTATTGTTAGTGTATAAGAATATAATTGATTTTCATATTTTGATTTATATCTTTCAACCTTGCTGAATTAATTTATTAGTTCTAATTGTATGTGTGTTTTCTGTAGGATTTTCTATATTTAAGATATTTCCATCTGTTAATAGAAGTGGCTTTAATTCTTTCTTTTTAACCTAGATTTCGTTTATCTTTTTCTTGCCTAATTGCCCTGGCAAACACTTCCAGTACGATGTTCAAGAGAAGTAGTGAGAACAATTATCTTTGTCTTGTTTCTGGTCACTGAGGGCTGCTGTTTTTCTCAGCTACCATGAATGTGAGGCTGCTAGGTTTCAAGCTTAGGCCACCTCATGTGAAGTGTTTGATGCTGGGAGAAATTGGGGGCAGGAAGAAAAGGGGATGACAGAGGATGAGATGGCTGGATGGCATCATCGATTGGATGGATGTGAGTTTGAGTGAACTCCGGAAATTGGTGATGGACAGGGGAGGCCTGGCGTGCTGCGATTTATGGGGTTGCAAAGAGTCGGACACGACTGAGCCGACTGACTGAACTGAACTGAACTGAAGGAACTGGGGAGGGGGATAATAACTGGTTGGCTGAAAGACTACAAATATTATTGCTGGTATTAAAGTTTAGAGGTTTTTTTTTTTTTTTTTTAATAAGTCGGCTTATTTCAAGATTGTTTCAAGCCTTTGGTTAATTTTTAGAATTTTAAAAAAGTTGGTCTTTTTGCCTTTACTTTTCTTGCTTTTTTGAGTACTGAATTTCTTAAGGTTCTGACTGCTATTTTAGAAGTGGCACTAGGTTTTAGTGAGGCATATTTAGGAGCAATAAAGGGGAAATTTAATATAAAACAAGATCTAACATAAGTATTTTTTCCTATTTTTAAAAAGAGAGGAAATAGTATTTTTGCCCAGAAATATTTCTTAAGATATAGTAGTTGCTAATTTTTGAAAATGTCAATTTATTTGAGCATCTATCAGTTTCCAGTTACAAAATGGCTTAATAACTTTTTAGAAATTATCATTTTATTTGAAACAAAAAATATTTAGGGGAGAATGTGCTTACTCATATTAGTTTACAGTAAAAGCCGTTAAACTTTATAGTGTGCTCTTAAATTCTGGGGAAAATGGAACTTTTGATGTATTGATAATTGACTGAGATATCTTTTATGTTTTATTTTGTAAGCTGAGAACTTGAATATATGCTGACTTTCTGGTTGTCCGCACACTGTTTTTTTAAGCAGTTGATTTTCTTTGGGTGAAGTGTACGTGAAGATAAAATGCATTTCCTAATTGTTAACATAGAATATGCTCCTGAATCAATTCTTAAGCAATTGTTCTTAGGTCATTTGTGATTACATGCTTTTCACCTTCCTTTCTTTTCTCCTCTCTCCATTGAGAACAGATTAACTTTAGAACACTCTACAGTTTGCTTTGCCAGTTACATTCTAGCAACTGAGAAACTTACTTTGTTCTGAGTGTATCTGAACTAAAATGTAACCTATTCTCAAAATGTGTTCACTGAGAGATGTTTTCTTTAGTCTTCTGTTACTGCATAGGACAAAGAGAAAAGATGCTTTGGCCAATTGAAGCTGCCACAAAATTGGTTTTCTAATATTTGTGTCAAGCTTTGAGCCACAGAGGGTCTATTTTGTTCATTTCTTTTAAAAAAATGTGTCCATTATATAGTGATGGGTAGTGAGCATGTAGAAGAAAACATTATGAAGAATGAATTCAGAAAAGAACTTGATGATGAACAAGTCAAAATGTTTTGTCTGCTGCATTTACTTTGGAATGTTGCTTAAAAGATAATAGAAACTGGGCACCTGGTTCACAGATTGGTGCCAGTTGACCTGATTAATTATAATTTTGAAATAATTGTTAGTTTTTCTAAGTGCATTATGATTGGCGTGATAAAAGAGAGAACTCAAATTTTTATATTGTATATATGTTTTCCATACATCTATATTTTCAACCATTTTTCCATTATCACCTATGCCCAGAGAGAAGAATTATATTAAATATAATTCTATTTTACTAGAGAAATTACATACTAATGTAAGATATTTTGTTGCATTCCACTGAACCTTTAGAGAGGCACAAACCTTTGTAATATCCAAGACTTCTGCAGCCCCCTAAACCCAGTTATTGCCCCTTTGTGGGTGACATTATCCCCGTAGACTATGCATGCCCTTTATTATCTTTATATAACTCCATCTATAGGAAGTTTTTTTAAATTTAACTTAATTTAGACTTTACCTGAATACTAAAGTTTGTTTATATGATGGCATGTCTGCTAGCAATTTTTAAAATTCACAAATATTCCAGAATTAGAATAGATATAATATCATTTGTGTGTGTATACATTCAAATATATATTGGGCAGCTCTCTTTAACCCAGAGTTGTGAATTTGATTAAAGATATATTTTTGCATAATATTATAATGGTTATTGAAAATTAATCTTAAACTACTAATTCTGTTTCTGATTTTATTTCTTCTCAGTTACATTCATTTATTTTATTTTATAGTGCTATCAAAATATTGGTACCTTAAAAATATTGTTTGAAAAATGTGTTAGGTTTTTACTTTTTTTCAATTATTTTTTGACAATAGTGGTGGTTTAGTTGCTAAATCATGTCCATCTCTTGTGAACCCATGGACTGTAGCCTGCCAAGCTCCTCTATCCGTGGGATTCTCCAGGCAAGAATACTGGAGTGGGTTGCCATTTCCTTCTCCAGGGGATCTTCCCAACTCAAGAGTTGAAGCCGGGTCTCCTGCAGTGCAGGCAGATTGACTGAGCTATGAAGGAAGCCCTAAGAAAAGAATAACTCCTTAGCTTTGACATAAAATACAGTAGGACTGGAAATGATTAGGAAATTTTATACAAAAGATAGACATTCTCAATTCTCAGAATCAGAGCATCTGTTGGACATTTTCACATTTAAAGAAAAAGCAACGTGGTGTTCAACCAGTATGACATGGTCTTCTCTAGGTCAGATGCAGGATGTTGCCAGTGAGCATGGTTATATCTAGCACATCCCTGTCACACAGCAACCCTGGACAACCATTGTTGATATATTCAGATCTTATATCTACTTACATTTATAAGTACATAATAATTACAAGCAAAAGCAGTCAGCTATTTTAATATAACCTTTAGTTTATCAATCCATTTATCAAAAGCTTATCTGTATTAGTTGTTTTCTAACCATGAGATAAAATGTGAGTAAAACATGGCCCTATCCCTCAAAAACTTACCTGTTACAGTCCAGCTGACACACACAGTCACTAAAGTGAAGCTCATTTCGAGACAAAGAGAATCAGATTTTAAAAAAAAAGCTTTTCAAAAATGATTATTTTATAATAAATTTGCAAGAAAGATCAAGAGTTTACAGGTGAAAAGCATGCATCTCAGCTGATAGTTGCTAAGTTAGCATTTAATTTGTATAACTGATAAGGCCATCACCTCAGATGGTTCTGAATTTATTTGTTCATTTCCTAAAAGATACTCACTAATTTGTTTTAAAAAGTGTGCTACTTCAGTATTCTGAATTCTGTACCAATACATAACATATATTGCTTCATTTAAGCCTCCCAACTGCTCTGTAAGGTTTTATTATCCTAATTTTACACATGAGGAAGCTGAAGCTCCTGGAAATTTAACTGACTCACCGCATTTTCCAGGATTCAAAGCCAGGAAGTCTTATTCACTGGATATAACTGTACACAGAACAAGAGTGCACAGGAGTACAAAGGTGAATTCAATATGGACCTTTCCCTCAACGAGTTTCAATGAATTCAAAGAAGATGACATTTGGTGGACAAAAGAAGTGATTTGGCGTATAAGAAAGGATTATGTACTTTCTCAACTCAAGAGTTTGTAGCAGATAGACCAGGGACAGCTAAGTTAAGGTCAGATATCTCTCCTAAACAATTTTAATTTAGTTTTATTTTATACTTCATTATTGTCCTTACAAATTATCTTTGCGATAGAAGAGTGAGAAGAAAAAATTAAGCCGTGAAATATCAAAAGTGGTTTACGTTCTGTTTTTCTTGCAATATCCAGACAATACAGCCTCTCTTCTCCTAAGATTAATCACTGTGGCAAATGGAAGGGAAAAAAAGAGCCAATATGGAAGAGCCTGGGAGACTGCTGCTCTCCGCCTGATCTTAGAGGGATTAATATGACCAGTTAGAATGAACACACTAATCTCACAGGATCCTGGGATCCCTTTCTCTCAGATGTTGTTAGAAATTAGAAAATTGATATTGGTAGTTTTACCTTCATCAAATAGAGTTGCAAAATATATAGGTGTATAAAACAGCTCATACATGGGGAAAAAAAGTACAGTTGAATTTTGAACAATAAAGTTTCACTTGTAAGTGCATTTTTCAATAGCAGATACTACAGTACTATAAGATCACAGTTAGTTGGTTGAATCTGCTTATCTGGAAGAACTGTGAATACAGTGGGCCGACTGTAAGTTATACTTGGATTTTGAGCTGTGCAAAGATCTGGGCCCCTAACTCTTCTGTGGTGCAGGGGTCAACTGTATATGGAAGGTAGGGAATTTAGCCATTATGGTAGATTATTAGAAATTGTAATTTTGATTTTATTTCCTATATGTTTTGAAAGATGCAAATGAAATCTGTTAAAATGATATCTACTCTTTGGAAAATAAAATCTAGGAGTTTTGTGTATTGCTATGTAGATAGCTAGGAGTTTGTCCAGAGAGGTTTAAATAAGGAGCATAGAACTTGAGATGGACTGTGGGTGAAGGGAAGAATTTATAAAGAAGGTGGCTTTTGAGATGACTCTTTAAGATGGGTAGAATTTAGATATGTGGAGATGCATGACTGGGTGTGTATGGTCGGCCTTCAAGTAGAAGTTAAAGATGAAACAAAGGCATAGAGTTAGGAGAAGAATGAATGTGTATGAAGTACTGGTTCAAGTTGACTTGACTAGTTCGTTTTGACCTAGAATCATATATAAATCACTGGCATTAAGAATGGGCCATTTCCTTAAGATAATTTAAATTCCTTGAATATCAGATCAAAGGGTTTATACATTATTGTATGGTGAATGGGAACCACTAAAGGCTTTTGACTGAGAAAGTAATATGTTCAGCTAGTTATTCAGGAATATATACTTGGTAGTAATATGTGAAATAGATTGAAGAGGTAAAATCTGGGAAAACAATTTTAAGTTATTATAATAATTCAGGTGAGAGTCCTAGTTTAGGCCAATGGCAGTGAAAACAGAGGAAAGGAAATAGAATCAGAGAGTGAAATGGAAAAAGGACTATGGAGCTGGCTGCTGATTGTGTATGGGGAAAGGGAGAGTTTAGTCACTGGTGATGACCGTGAGGTTTTTGACTCCTAATATCCAGGAAGATTCAGGTTCCATTAATGGAAATAAAAAATCATATTTGGGATGGGAAATGTTCACTTTTAAATCTGAATCCATTAAAACATGCTTAGGCGTTCATTTCTAGGTATCTAAGAGTTGATTTGAAATGGAAAAAAGAGAAGAAGTTGTGCTGAAAATGCAGAGAGAGGGCAAGACTTAAGATACACACACAGAGGATGTTATTCATATAGAGGATATTACTATCAAGCCATTAAGTTGCATGAAAGTTACAGTTGAATGAGTAATGAGAACAAGCTTAAGGCTCTTTTTCAGGGACTACCTACATTTGAAGGAAAAAAAAAAAGGGCAGGGAAATCCATAGCATGAAGAAAAAAAAGAGGATCCAGGGACAGCATGTTCCCGAAAACAGAGTTATGGAGGGTAAACACTGAAAGAATAACGCTGGATTGGGTGACAACACTCACATCTAATCAAATTACACACACACTGCATTCTGGTTTTAGCAATTAGAGATGGTAGCATTTTGAGGAGTTTGAGAGTCAAAGAAATAAAAATCAGGGACTATAGAATAATCAAAATATTTATTGAAAATATTATGTGCCAGTTTGAACATGAGAATAGGTGATTGAATCTTAAGTATATTTGAAATACATGTTCTTTATCATATATAGAATTACATTGTATTAATCAAGGTCCCAGCAATCATAGATGGAAGATTTGAAGATTTAATTGGGCAGGGATAAGAAATAACAGGGAATGGCGACACATTTAGGGACTTTAGCAAGAGCCAAAAGCCAGAGGACTAGAGGACTAGGTCCAAAGGACTGAGAGAGAACAGTGTTACCAAAACCCAGGGAGAACCGGTGCTGTAGAAGAGGGGCCACTGCTGTCAGAACGGAACCAAGGCAAAGACATGGCCGAGACCTAGCAGTGCCTCCTGTTGGATGGAGCAGGCTGGAAAAGAAATTATTGGGGAGCTTGAGTGATTCTTTTCAAGAGTCTGATGCAGGGTGCGTGAATCAGGACAGTGTATCTGAGGGAAGAAGGCAGAAAGCATCACCAGTGTGCATAGTGCCAAGACTGTATACTTTTAGTAATAGAAGTTGAATCAATATAAAGTAACAATGAAATGGCAGGGTTTATTATTTAATGAATGTATGAACTGTGACAATGCTGTATAATGGATAACTTTTTGATGCCATGTGTAAAGGATAATAGGGCTTCCCTGATAGCTCAGTTGGTAAAGAATCCACCTGCAATTCAGGAGGCCCTGGTTCGATTCCTGAGTTGGGAAGATCCACTGGAGAAGGGATAGGCTACCCACTTCAGTATTGTTGTGCTTCCCTTGTGGCTCAGCTGGTAAAGAATCCGCCTACAATGCAGGAAACCTGGGTTCAGTCCGTGGGTTTGGAAGATCCCCTGGAGAAGGGAAAGGCTACCCACTCCACTGTTCTGGCCTAGATATTTCTTTGGGATCACAAAGAATTGGACACTTTCACTCACATAAAGGGTTAAGATAGTGGTTATTCCAGTAGTCATGTATGGATGTGAGAGTTGGACCTTAAAGAAAGCTGAGCACTGAAGAATTGATGCTTTCAAACTGTGGTGGTGAAAACTCTTGAGAGTCCCTTGGACTGCAAGGAGATAAAACCAGTCTATCCTAAAGGAAATCAATCCTGAACATTCATTGGAAGAACTGATGATGAAGCTGAAGCTCTAATACTTTGACCACCTGATGTGAAGAGCTTACTCACTGGAAAAGACCCGAATGCTGGGAAAGATTGAATATAGGAGGAGAAGGGGATGACAGAGGATGAAACGGTTGGATGGCATCACTGACTCAATGGACATGAGTTTGAACAAGCTCTGGGAGATGGTGAAGGACAGGGAAGCCTGGCATGCTGCACTCCATGGGGTCGCAAAAAGTTGGACACAACTGAGCGACTGAACAGTAATGGCAACATCGTGGTGGTTATTGAGCTTTTCTTGTGAATAAAGAAATAAATGTGAGTTGAAATATTAGTGCATTTGCTATTCCCCACCCCACCAAAATATTCTTAAGTTGGAACACAAGGAAGAAGGACTGCTAGTCAAAACAAACATCGAGAGTCCAGGAATCAGCGTCGGCTCACCAAATTTTAGGTGAGAAAAATAGTACTGATTATTTGTGGTTAAATATAACAGAGAGGGACATCAAAACTGCTTAAAGATTTCTAGCCTCAAGGCAAACTGATTGGGACAGGTAGACTGAGATGAATCTGCGGATGGGAAAATCAAAAACGTATTATTACCTCATGACTAATACTCTGTAGTAGTAGTGGTAGTAGTAGTATTCTCCACACCAGAATACTAGAGTGAGTAGCCTTTCCCTTCTCCAGGGGATCTTTCCACCCCAGGGATCCAACCCAGGGATCCCACGTTGCAGGCAGATTCTTTACCATCTGACCACAAGGAAAGCCAAGAACACTGAAGTGGGTAGCCTATCCTTTCTCCAGGGAATCTTCCTGACTAGGAATTGAATCGGGGTCTCCTGCATTGCAAGCAGATTCTTTATCAACTGAGCTACCAGGAAGCTCAGTAATAGTATAGTAATAAAGTTAATAATAACTACTATTTATGGATGGCTCACTACCTGCCAGGCATGATTCTAGTTACTATATAATTTAAATCTGTAATTTTCTATCCAGCTGCTCATCCAATCTGGAAAAGAAATTATATTATTTCCTCCATTTCATAGATTAGGAATCTGAGACTCCAAATAGTTCAGTAACTTCTCCACAACCATACAGTGGTTAATAAATGGATAAGTCTGTCATATATCGTCTTTGGATACTGTGTTCTCCTGGATGTGCTGTACTTCCTTCCACCTCTTGCAGTCCAGTGAGCTATTAGCTCCCTCTTCTCTTAGTTGGCTTATTTCACTTTTAGCGTCAAATCCTATGTGTCCACTTAACACCTCTGTAGTCGCTGATCCATTGTAGATGGTCATGCCATAACTGATACGGTAGATGTGCATAGAGCCTTGAGAAACTATGGCCTGTAATTAGAATGTAGACATTCATTCATTAATCCCAATATTGATTAATTCCCTATTAAGTGTTAATGACTGAAATACTGGGCACATTAGATAGTGAATGTACCAAGCAGAAAATTTCTTGATGTTATGTTGAGGGGTCAGACAGTAATAAATAAGCAAATATCAAACAATGTCAAGGGGGTAGTATATGCTGTTAAGAAAGAGAAAACAGGGAAGAAGACAAAGATTCGTTGCAGATGTTTGAGATAGATGGATGATATTCTAGGTAGGCAATCACCTTTTCAGGAAGTAATATTTGAGAAGAGAAAGTGAATATGAGGGGAAAGACCATTTGAGTGACAGCGAATGAAAAATGCAAAGACATTACTTAATGTAGAATTTGCTTACTTTCTCTGCTCATCCTTCAAAGTAGGACCAGCACTGTTCTGCTACATGGATACTGTGCCCCTCATAACTGACAGGTGGAGAAAGAGATAGAAGACTGAGGTAAGCTAACCACAGGTCCTTTGTGATATATCTAGGATGGAGATTATCATGTCAAAAGTCCATTCAGTTATATTCCAGATCCATAGATTGATAGCGTATAACTTCTCATTCCATAGTGACGTTTAAACATATCAAAGTCTGCATGTATAGCTCAAGCACATTCACTGGCATAATGCAGTTTTTTGTTATCTCTTTAGCCTCCACTTCCAGTTCCTCGAAGCTGAAATTTGTTTCTTCTTTAAAATGTGAAGATGTGGACTTATCTAGAGCAATTTTTAGCACAGTTGTGAAACAGTTTTCACAGAGTTGGAAAAGGGCTGCGTGCCCTCTTTAACCTTTCAACTACTTACTGCCCCTCCTCACTCATTACTGTGTTCATTTAATTAACGTCCCACGTGCCTGGATGCTCAGTCGCTTCAGCCTAGTTTGACTCTTTGCACCCCCTGGACTGTAGTCTGACAGGCTCCTCTATCACATGAGATTCTCCAGGCAGTAATACTGGAGTGCGTTGCTGTGCCCTCTTCTGGGGATCTTCCTAACCCAGGAATCAAACCTGAGCCTCCTGCATCTCCTGCATTGCAGACAGTTTGTTTGCCATTGAGCCACCTGGGAAACCACCCACATCTTTATTTCAAAAGTTTTGCTACCATACGGGACTTCTACACTATTTCTTCTTTAAAATTTTAGTGTTTATAAATATTTGTGATTAACTACTAAAGCAGTTAAGAGTTTCGTGCAATTTATTTTCAGGGGTCTAATTGCTTCCTTATTTCTCACTTGAGAATTTTCAAGGTGTTTTATCAGAATTCTTTCAATAAGCTGCTATAATAGGATGTATAAGTATTATTGTTGCTTTTATACAAAGGGTAAGTTAACTAACAAACTTTTAAGTGGCAGCCATTGGATCAACTGATTAGTTAGTTATAGAGTCATGACTGAAACTTAACTTGATTTTATTTCAGTTGTTTCTTTAGAGCTCGATGTTAAAAGACAATAATGATACCTTCACTCAAACAAGCCAGAATTAGATCCTTATAGGGAAGAACTGACTTCATGTTAGATCTCTTTCTTTTACTTTAACCTTGCTTCCCGTTGTTACTGTTCACTAAAAAGATGCTGTTTATACACAATGGCTGGCCTCAGGGAACCCTACTCCTCTAAGTAAATATTAAACCAAAGTGCCTTTGTTCGGGACTCTGTCCACCTGTGGCTGGCTACAGGAAGGAAGAAATGAACACATCCCCTCCCTGAAGCTTGCCATTGTAGGAGATATTTACAAGGTTAATGACTATCTTACTTTATTTCTTCACCTGCCTCTATCTCTGTTCTATAAAAGAACCAGACCCAGATAAGACGATTATTCTAAGACATTAGTCTGCCATCTTCTAGATCGGATGACTTTCTGAATTAAATTGTATTCCTTGCCTCAGCACCTTGTCTCTTGGGTTTATTGTTATCTATTGACCTGTGGTGCTGTGAGCACGAGCTTGGACTAGGTAACAGGACTACTGTACAAGTGTTTTTAAGCTCATGTATACCTGAGTGCAAGCTCTGGGAGATGGTGAAGGACAGGGAAGCCTGGCGTGGCGCAGCCCATGCGATCACAAAGACACGACCGAGTGACTGGACCACAACAACAATGCCTGAGTGGGTAAGAAGCAAAGAGGCTGATCTGAGGCAGCAAATAGCCTCCATAGTCTTTCTCGACTGACTGAATGTTGATCTTTTCCTCTTTGCGTCTCCTGGGTTAAAAAGAACCAAAAACTCCAAAGATACCAGTCAATTATATTTCAAAACAAAACAGAATGATGCCAGTACTAATGCCACCTTTTTCAGTGGATCAGAAAAATCTAAGTTCAGGGTAATTGCTTGACAGCTGCTTAATAAATTAGTTGTTAATCTAAGGAAATGCCAGGAAACCTTCCAAATGCCACGCATCTGAAAAAGAATGCTCACTTTGGATGAATTCTTAGGTAATTTTTCGAGGATATCAGTCACAGGAAAGGACTCTTTTTGTATTTGAATGATTCATTTTTTTGTCTTTTATACATTTAAAATTTTCTCTCATTCACATTGTCACAGCTTGACAGAGTTGCACATAAGTACTTTTATTCCTTTGTGTTAAAATTAGAGAAGGTGAAAGTATTTTTAAATATCTGTTGTTCAAGAGGGGCAGGTGCTATCCAGCCTGCAGCGGTCCATTTTACTTCATCAATACACTGTTGGTCGCAGTGACTTCCTTTCTGATGGCAAAAATTACTTCCATATTATGAGTGAATTAAGCTTGTGCTACAATCTGTCCTAAAAGATTCAGAACATGATCCTTTGATGTCAGCTTTGGGGCAGGATATTCCCAGCATCACATTTAGTCAGAAATATGGAGAGTCTATGTTAACATGAGTTACATATCTCACTCCTATGGAGTCTTGTGGTAAATAATAGAAATGAGCAAGGAGCCCTGCTTCAAGGCAAATTCACATTATTTCCTGACACACACAGTGAAGCTTATTTTGGGATAATGGCTACATATGTTCAGGAAAATTGGACTCATGAGCCTACTGTCTGAACATTTTCCAGAAAAAAAGAATGTATTATTAGAAAACGTCAGGAGGGGGTCCCTCTGTTATTTTTTTATAATCCTTTTCTGTGAAAAGAAATACCAACAATCTTTGGTTTCCTTGTTCAATAAATGAACTATTGTGGTTAACTGAATAATTTGACAAAATGGCATATGCTATATATTTCATATAGATTGCAAATGTTTATATATTGAAAAAATAATAACCAACTCCTTCACATGATAATGCAACTGAACCTGATTTACTTTTTTATTTGGTGGAAGAAAGTGGGGTTTCTGAAAAGGCAGTTTAGGATTTTACAGTTTCTCAGAAGCCTACTTGCTTACTTATTCAAGAAATATTTGTTTAAAACCATTGTATGCTAGAAAGAATCTTAGTACCAGGTTTGTAGACAATAATTGAACACATTCCCTGCTTTCTAGTGGCTCAGAATTTAATATTAAAACAGGCACATAAACAAGGATTTCCGGAGGAAAAGAGAGCTGTTCTTAGTTGTTCAGTCACTGAGTCATGTCTGACTCTTTGTAACCCCATGAATTGTAGCAAGCCAGCTTCCCTGTCCACTGTCTGGAGTTTGCTCTAACTCATCTCCATTCAGTCACTGATGTCATCCAACCATCTCATCCTCACTTGTCCCCTTCTCGTCTTGCCCTCAATCTTCCCAGCATCAGGGTCTTTTCCAGTGAGTCCACTCTTCACATCAAAGCTCTTCCTAGTAATCCTTGGGCTAGTTGAAGAATTCTTCAGAGAAAATGTTGTTTAAAAGGAGTCTTACCAAATGAATTCGTATATTGTTTTTGTGTGGACTCTGGGGCAATGGCCTTTTAAGAAGGAGCCACCGAAGTACATAATTAAAGAGGCATGAAATGTCATTATCCGTTTTAGGTACTATAAGGGATTGGGTGTGGCTGGAGCATAGATTGTTTTGAAGACAGTGAGTCACCTGAAACTCTAGTCTAAAGACAGCCCAGGACACTATCCTAAAATGGCTTGTATGCTGTGCCAGGGTCTTGGGTTTTTAATCCTGAAGGGTCCTAAGTAATTGGAAAACTTAGCAGTCACTGTAAAAATACCTAATTGAGGTTCAGAAATATCATTCTTACCACAATGTATATCATCATTGTATGTTTTTCTAAGGTCCCAATATATTTCTAGGGTCCAATTATAGATCTTTCTAGGGCCCGTGTGGTTGCTAACACATTGTCAAATGAATCTAAGATTATAATTATACCTGTATTCTAAATAACTTGCCCACCAATCTTGCCTTCTCTGAAAACTTTTCTCCATTATCCTCTTTCTTTCTTAATCTGTTTGTCCATTTCTTGCTAATTTCTCTCTTTCATATTCCTCCAGTCCTGAGAGAATGGGAGGAAAGAACAACTACAAACCCCCAAATCTCTCAACACATTCAGTTATGTGTTATACTTGTTCATTCATCTATTATCATCTCTCTTAAGCCAAGGGAGAATCTGTATTTTTTTCATTAAATATTTATTTAAAAATTTCCAGTGCTGCTTTTCTTCTGGGTGCTGAGGGTATAATAATGAACAGAATAACAACAACAACAACAAAAGCCCAGACTCATAGAACTTTCTGGCCAGACAAGATAGAAAATAAGAAATGTGTAATTAATAAGTAAGTTGTATAATATAGTATAACATAGGTTTTATGGGAAAAAAGAAGGAATGAGGAGGACTGGGATGGTGTTTCAATTTCAAATTGAGTGGCTGGTTGGCCCCACTTAGGTGAGATAAGGACAGACACTTTAAAGTGGAGAGAAAGGTTACTATATAGACAAGTGAGGTGCACAAAGAAGAAAGCTCATGCAGAGGCCTTAAAGAGGGGTCAATCCATAGGACCCCAGGTGGTAAAGGTCTTGCACCCTGAAGATGTGTTCACAAAGTCCTTTGTAATAAAGAGGCAGGATGGTATTGCCCTTCTTCCCAAAAGCATAGAGTTTAGCAAAGGGAAAGTCAAAGAATTGCTTTCCCCTTGGGACGCCCATAGAGAATGTCCTCTATTGGGTACACATGAATTGGATAAGATATTATAATAAGTCCGTGTTTGAATCTCAGCGGTTTCCTTTCCCTCAAGCTGACAGTCAACTAGATGCTAGAGCTGTTGCACAGTTCACCTCTTGTTTTGTTTATTGGAATGTTTGGTGTTTCTTCAATGTATTTTCATGTGCATTTTAATTGACTTGTTTTTCAAATAGAGGGAAAGAAAATTTCCTTGAGACATTTGTCATTCCTTATTCAACAGGAACCTGGAGCAGCCTGGCACAGGAGTGAGTGGATAAATCCATCTGCAAGTTAATCTAGTGGAACACCACTGAACATGCTCATTTGACAAAAGTAATTAGAACAAGGGGGCGTATTCAGGCCTTTCCTTTACCGTCATCTCCCTGCCCTTTTAAAATAGTGTGATTTGGAAAAATAACAACATCGACAGAAAATTCACTGCAATCAGTAATTAACTCTTTATTGACAGATATATTTTAGAGATTAATTACTATTCAGTAATTACAGTCCATGCCCACACTAAAGATTTGAAAGAGTTGTAGTTTCTTTTGATGTAAGATAGATTCTCTAATGTGTGCTTTACTCTAGATTTTAAAATTATTTTGGAATGTACTGATTTTTAGATTCTGCTAATATTTGTGAGATAGGCTGTTGTACTTTTTTTAAAAATAAAATTCCATTTTTGTCCAGATGGTTTACTTTATTGTTTCCCAGAACTTGTTTCTGGGAGTCATAATCAAAGATAAATTTATTAATAATATTAGGTAATAATATTAGAAAGGCCATAGAACATAGGTAGTATGTGGAATAAAGTTGCTAGATTTCTTTGTATAAATGGACAGATTGGATCATGATTTTTAGAAATATGTATGATTTGTGATTACTAATGATTAATCACATTTCTAGGAAATTAGTGTTTTCCCTTAAGTGTTCATCCTACTGTGCTTTTAAATTATATGAACATCTGCTTAACACTGTGTGCCAAAATCTATGGTTAATAATGTAAATTGCAGAAGCACCTTTTGCTAAATAGTAGAAATGTATTAAAGATAATGGAAAGTGAGGTAAATTTTACAGTATTTCATAATCAACTCATGTTAACACAATAGAATGAAGCATTACTATGCTATCGATTTTAGTGTTGATTTCAATAATAATAAAACCTATCACACGTATTAACGGGGTTGTCCCATGTCATCTTCCGTTCAGAGATTTTCTGTGTATCTTTAGAATTAGGGGAGAGATGGGTATGGAGTTTGACCTATGCTCTCTCTAAATCTGAGCCATATCTCATAACGAAGTTTTACCAAGGCTAGAACACTTAGTAGAAACTTAGCAATCTTAGGACAAAAATCTAAGTTTAAATATGCTGCTTTAAAATGAGGCAGTTGATTTTTATTTATCTATTTGTTCACTTTTGAAGTATTATTGAGTACTAGTCACTGTTCCAGGTGCAGAATGACTAGACGCCTAAATGTTTATGTTAGGAGACCAATCAATTCTCTGTTTCTGATAGTGTTTTTACTTTCAGAACCATAAAGCTTTTTCTACAATTTTCTATGGTCATTCACTCTATAATCTTCCTTCATTTGTTTAGAACCTAGTCTGTGCAAAGAATCTTTTAAATAAAGTCAAACCCACAAAGATAGAAACATAAGGTCTTTTTGCCATCATAGCTTACAGTCTAGCAGGCAGAGTTGACAGACACTTGGGTACACCCCTCTGATCAAGGCGGCAGTGGTAGATGAGAAAGTAAACAACCTGGTGTAGAATTGAAAAAAGAGAGAATTACTTCTCATTGGGATGATCTGGGAAGAATTCTTAGAGAAATGTTCTTAAATATTATCCACTTTTTTTATTGTCTTCAGTATTTTGATAATATTCTTTCCACACTCCTATATTGCAGTATTACTAGCAATGTATCTTGGTGTAGGAGAGTCCCTCGGACTGCAAGGAGAGCCAACCAGTCCATTCTAAAGGAGATCAGTCCTGGGGGTTCATTGGAAGGACTGATGTTGAAGCTGAAACTCCAATACTTTGGCCACTTGATGCGAAGAGCCGACTCATTTGAAAAGACCGCGATCCTGGGAAAGATTGAAGGCAGGAGAAGAAGAAGATGACAGAGGATGAGATGATTGGATGGCATCACTGACTCAATGGACATGGGTTTGAGTGAACTCTGGGAGTTGGTGATGGACAGGGAGGACAGGCGTGCTGCGATTCATGGGGTCGCAAAGAGTCGGACACGACTGAGCGACTGAACTGAACTGATGAGGGTTTAAATGAATAGAATCGCCATCTGTTTCAGGGAAAATGGATCTAGAGTCAATGTTTCCTCTTTCTTTTCCTTTTCCTACCAAACTCTCCAGACACAGTTTTTATCCTTCCCTTGTCTCCCTCCTTGGCATCCTGGGGATATTAATTCCATTCACCCTGAAAGTGAAAGTCACTCAGTAGTGTCTGACTCTGTGATCCCATGGTCTATACAGTCCATGGAATTCTCCAGGCCAGAAAACTGGAATGGATAGCCTTTCCCTTCTCCAGGGGATCTTCCCAACCTGGGGTTTGAACCCAGGTCTCCCACACTGCAGGCGAATTCTTTACCAGCCTAGCCACAAGGGAAGCCCATTCACCCTAGTGAGCCATTTTCTGAATAGTTGTCCTTGACCACCATCTAACCAAATATAACCTTTAATCTTACTAATCCTGCTTAACCTGTGGGTTAGGAAACACTACTGATAACCCCTAGCTTTCTAAAATCCTGTTCTTTCTTAGGACAGTATCTTTCATATATTTTTTTCTTTTCTTTTGTTTAAACAGGAAAGCTATTTTTCTTCTCTGATATAGTGTATTTTGGGAAGACAAAGGAGCCATGGTTAATTTTATTTTCTGTTATGCCTTCCTTGCCAAGAACATAATAGATGCTTTATAAATACATGCAGATTCCTTTTCAGAGGATGTATATCAGTGGCACCCACCAGTAGTTACTGCTTGTGGAATAAGTAAGGGATGTGGCTAGTGTTTCACTAATTTTTGTAAGAAATAACACTTTCTATCTTTTAAATCAAATTAAATTTGATTTTAAATTCACATTTCACCAGTCAGGTGGGAACTTAAGTCTCAGTCATGATAGCATCCTCCAGGATCCTAAAAGAACTGAGGGATATATAAACAGATCCTATAAGAACTGATAGTTTTAGATACTATCCAGAAAATAGTGGTGGGACCTCTCTCTTTAGTTCATGTTTACCAGTGCTGATATATTTTCTTCCAGAATTGCCATGGGTCTTTGAAAACCTGTGGTTCTTTGGCTCTTTGCCTTAATTAGGTTGGGTACAGGAATTTTTGCCAATGCTGAGGTCTTGAGTGTCACAGACTAGCATCCTTTTGCATACTTGGATCTTTTCACTGCAGAGGTCCCGTTGCTCCCTATGGATGCTTTGAGGACCTTTGGTCCTTTCCTCATCTGAAATAAATTCTTCTTCCTATGTGGCTGATCTTGATCCTGTTTCTCCTAGCTTGATGAAGCCAGCTTCCTAGAAAGAGACAAGCCTAGTAGCACAAAGTCTGCACATTCTGCATTTGTTGCTGTAACTGAAGGTTTCTCAATCTCAGCACTGTTGGTATTTTTGGACTATATAGTTCTTTGCTGTGACTGACTGTCCTATTTATTGTAGGAAGTTTAGCAATGTTGCTGATATCTACCAAATTGATGCCAGAGCATCCCCCACTTGTGACAATCAAAAATGTCTCCAGACACTGCCAAATACCCCCTCAGGAGATAAAATCACCTTAAATTATGAGTCATTGTTTTAATTCAAATATACTGAGATATGAAAAGCTCTATATAAGCTATACTATAACAAATATATAGGCAGGACACATTAATTCTTTTTAGAAAAATAATGAGAAAAAATTAGTTGGATTAGTAGCCAAGTGGGGGATGGTGGTAATGAAAAGGAAAGGAGCTGGCACTTACGAGTCAGCAAGATATTACTCACATTTTACTGAACGTTAAGGAACTGTATAATGGGCCTTCCCTGGTGGTCCAGTGGTTGAGTCCAGTTGCTAGTGCAGGGTACATGGCTTCAATCCCTGGCCCGCCTGCCAGGGGTGACTAAGCCCACGTGCCACTGCTGGGCCCATGTGCTACAGCTGCTGAAGGCCTAATGCCCTGGAGCCTGTGCTCCACGAGAAAAGCTACTCCTCACACCACGATGAAGAGTAGCCTCTGCTCACCACAGCTACAGAAAGCCCGCAGGCAGCAACGAAGACTCAGCACAGCCAAAATAAATAGATAAATGAAAAGAAACTCTATCTCGAGACTGCTTATTTATTAGGGCGAAGATTTGAGTTTTAAGCCCACATCCATCCAACTTCAGATTTCAAATACTTTTCATGATACCATATACTATTCTAGCTATGCAATTTACTTTGCCAAGTATTTTAGTGCATATTTATGAAGAGTGAATTCTTTGCCTTATTTTGTAATGTGGTATTTTGTTTTGGACACTAGGTTACAGGTATGAACATTTCACCAAAATCAGTCAAAATGTGAAATGCCCGTCAGTTCATTCAAATTTAGGTAGCAGATGTATCTAGAGTTCTTAAAGGTTATGACTTTATAGACTGTCTGCATAAAAAACATCAGGGTTAACTCAAAGCACATGCTGTTTACTATTTTGCTAAACTTTTTTTTTTTTTTTTTTGAGGACAAGTAGGGCAACTAAATAGAACATAAGAGAATTAAGTGAGCAAAGGTGGGAATGGAGGACTTCTCAAGAGACAGAGATGAGCAGAGTGTGTCACTGGAAGTTTGTATAAGGCAGATGCCACAAACACAGAGGGTGAATGAAGAGAAATGAATAGTTGGATATTTGTAGTCAGGTTTTCTTATACTGTTTTACTTGATTCTCTGAGCTATTGGAGAGCGATTGATGGATTTCAAGCAATAGCATTTCATGAACAGATTTGTGTTTTAGGGAAACAAATATTCTGTTTTAATATGTACAGTGGATTTGAGTGAGCATAGGTTTCTGAAAGAAAAGATGTTAAGATGTTGTTGGTGTAATCCAATCAGGAAAATTGAGGTCTTGCACTAAAATCATGACAGTGTTGGCTTTTATAAACTCATTTACATTTTAAATTTTTTTCCTTAATTCACAAGGTCTTAAACTTACATGTGCATCAAATCACCTATTAAAATTCAGGTTTTCATGCATTAAGTTTAGATGAGACCCAAGGTTCTGCATTTCTTAGAAGCTTCCAGATGTGTCAGTGCTTCTAGTTCAGACAGTATTGTGGGTAGCAAGGTTCTAAATGGTATCTACTGTGCTGGATACTGGAAAGGTAAGGTAGTGGCACGTGGTGCTCAGCATGTGGTCCCAGGTGACTGCAATATAGATGTTCCAGTTCTGTCAGTACAAGATGGTTTGTCTGCCTCTTCATCTTCAACTCTCTCGATGTTGGTTTTACTTTCTGGCTTCACAGAGCTTCCTTATGCAGCTCTGGGAGCTCATCCTCCTTGGTTCAAGTTTGGTAGAAATGAATTACTTGCCTGCTTTCCAGCAGTCTCAGTGGAAAGTCTCATGGTGTTGCACTGGCTCCAGTTAAGTCAGACATCTGCCTCTGAACTCATCAGTGAGTCAGGAGGATTCTGATGTTCCAGTTAGCCTGGCTGGAGTCTGTCCATTCCTGAAATCAATAGCAGAGTCAATTCATGTGAAGTGCTTGGACTGATAATGGGAAAAATGTGTCATTCCCGAGGAAAGATCAGGATATGTAAGTGAAGTGAAAGTCACTCAGTCGTGTCCCCATGGACTGTACCTGCTAGGCTCCTCTCTCCATGTAATTCTCTGGGCGAGAATACTGGATTGGGTAGCCGTTCCCTTCTCCAGGGGATCTTCCCAACCCAGAAAGCGAACCAGTGTCTCCTGCATTGCAGGCAGATTGTTTACCAGCTGAGCAACCAGGGAAACTGAAATGGTAGTTAGATTTCTCCTGTGTTTGGTGAGTGAATGTCTACCAGAGGTTTCCAAATGTTCTTGATTTCTTAGGAATTTATTCCTGGAGCTCGAGTTCAAAAGAAGTACCTAACAGTTCATCTATTTGGTAGTTAGATCCTAATAACTTAATAAAGATTTATGTTCTAACAACTTACTAGAGTTTTGTTAAGTAGTTAAGTCTAAACAACTTAATAAGATTTGTGTCCTAACCATTAAGTAGCTGTTTGATAAAAATAGTAAATATATATATATATATATATATATATATATATATATATATATAGTGGCTTCCCTGGTGGCTCAGAGGTTAAAGTATCTCCCTGCAAAGTGGGAGACCTGGGTTCGATCCCTGGGTTGGGAAGATCCCCTGGAGAAGGAAATGGCAACTCACTCCAGTATTCTTGTCTGGAGAATCCCATGGACTGAGAAGCCCGGTGGGCTACAGTCCACAGGGTTGCAAAGAGTCAGACACTACGGAGCACAGACATGACATATATATATTTATTTATTTATTTAATGACAGTCTGTTCCATTCTTAACTAACCAGAGTACCTTTCTAAGGGGACATGTGTACGTGGTGGGGTCCATACAGTTTCTTGACCTCAGATTCAAATTGGATACTGCCACCCTCACTTCCTAGTCAACATTGATTTTTGTGCAGTAATTGCTTTTTTCTAAAAAAGTGAAAGTGTTAGTTGCTCAATTGTATCCGTCTCTTTTCGACCCCATAGACTGTAGCCTGCCAGGTTCCTCTGTACATGGAATTCTCCAGGCAGTGGGTGGAGTGGATTGCCATTTCATTCCCCAGGGAATGGGTCTTCCTGACCCAGGGATTGAACCCTGGTCTTCTGTAATGCAGACAGATTCTTTACCAAAATAGCAACTTCTAAATCCCAGCTTTATAAAAATATGATGTCATCAAAAGGAATGTATCAAGAGTATGAACACATACTTCTTGAACTGTGAACTACTATAAGCTAATTCTTGATGTAATCTCCAGAGACGTTAAGTATCACAGTGTTGCTCTAGAAATAAATATCATGACAGCGGCTACAAATTCCCTAAGTTGCCTTGGTGCACAGTTTGGGAACCATGGCCTTAGAAAGTTCACCTTTGAAAGGAAATTAGACATCTTTGAAAGGAAACTAGACATCTGTGTAGAAATGGAGAATCAAATGTTGACTGTTGGGCTGTTTAGATAAGAGTTCTGGACTGTCTCAGCATAGAGATCCGATTCCTTCTGCATTTTGAACTGAGTAGCTCCAAGATGGTGGGACACACCTGTCCCGTCTCTTCAAGTGTAAAGTAACCTGTGCCTCCTCAGCTACCATACAGCTTCACTCTAAACTGTGTTATTTTTGATCTAATGAGAGTCCTGAATCTAACTGATGTCCTCCATAGAGTAGATCATTGCAGTATTTGCATTTTATCTTGCTTTTGTATTTAAACTGCACCAATAGTGATGCTTTTGTTTTCTAAGTTTGGAATTGTTTGGATATTGGCTTAAATGACTGGGAGGTGGGCATCATGTATGACTGCGAACCCTCTGAAGTTTTAGACTTTGTTCCTTTCAGCTTAACCATGTCTGTAACATGGATTAATTAATAAGGAATGAGTAGGACTGCTTCTGATCTTGATTATTTTTAGAGTAGTTGATAGAGTATTTTCTCATTGATTATGCTTTTCTGCTAGATCGTTTGTTGTTTTAACAGGGTAGGTCAGTATCTTCCAAACTGATTTTTAAATAACTTAAAATATAATCTGGAATCAGCAGATTTCACAAAGCATGGCAAGTTTCATTTTGCTGGAACTGGTAACCTTTATTTATTTTTTTAACTTTGTATTTTATGTTGGAGTATAACTGATGAACAGTGTTGATGCTTTTGAACTGTGGTGTTGGAGAAGACCCTTAAGAGTCCCTTGGACTGCAAGGAGATCCAACCAGTCCATTCTGAAGATCAGCCCTGGGATTTCTTTTGAGGGAATGATACTAAAGCTGAAACTCCAGTACTTTGGCCACCTCATGCGAAGAGTTGACTGATTGGAAAAGACTCTGATGCTGGGAGAGATTGGGGGCAGGAGGAGAAGGGGACGACAGAGGATGAGATAGTTGATGGCATCACTGACTCGATGGACATGAGTCTGAGTGAACTCCGGGGAGTTGGTGATGGACAGGAAGACCTGGCGTGCTGCGATTCATGGGGTCGCAAAGAGTCGTACATGACTGAGTGACTGAACTGAATAGTTTCAAGTGGACAGCTAAGGGCTAGAGTCAGTAATCTTTATATGTCCCTAGTTTGTGTATGAGATATAATGGATCATCATTCTATCATCATTACATCACTGGAGCTCATCTTATAATGTTGCTCCTCATCTCATGAAACTGTCACTTCTACTGATTGCGCAGAATACTGTTTCAATTTCTCTCCATAGTCCAGAAAGTAAAATACATTGAAAATATTAGATACATCACTGTTAAGTGAATATTTGATTTTTAATTAAAAAGCAAATGCTACTAATAGATATTGTTTCTAAAGAAACACTGCATTTTCTCTTTGAATGTACAAATAACTTCAAATTTATTTATAAAAACAACTTAATGTTAGACTGCTTATATTTTCTTTCCTTTTACATTTTGAATTGAAGTATAGTTTAGGGCTTCCCTGGTGGCTCAGAGGTTAAAGCGTCTGCCTGCAATGCAGGAGACCTGGGTTTGATCTCTGGGTCGGGAAGATCCCCTGGAGAAGGAAATAGCAACCCACTCCAATATTCTTGCCTGGAGAATCCCATGGGTGGAGGGAGCCTGGTGTGCTACAGTCCACGGGGGTCGCAAAGAGTCGGACACGACTGAGCGACTTCACTCACTCACTTCACTCACTCATTTAGTGTTGTATAGGTTTTACTTTTAATATTTTTTAATAATGCAAATAAAATATTTGAATAGTAGCACAACATTGTAACTTTTTATAGCAATAGACTTTGAAACTCAACATTCTTGTACATGTTCATGTTTTGAGGTTTGATGTAGTTTGTTTCTCAAATGGCATAAATGTGGCTTTGCCATGAATCCCCAATGGCTCAGCCGGGTAAAGAACCCACCTGCACTGCAGGAGATGTAGGAGACACAGGTTTGATCCCTGGGTTGGGAAGATCTCTTGGAGGAGGGCATAGCAACCCATTCCAGTATTCTTGCTTGGGAAATGCCGTGGAAGAGGATCCTGAGGGGGCTACAGTCCAAAGAATGACATAGTCGGACAGGACTAAGTGACTAAGCAGACACACATGACATGTTTTTTTTTTACTCTATGATATTTTATAAAATATGTTAGTAATGAGCATCTGTGTGTCCTTATCATGTCATATAAATAGTCATGCTTGAGTGAGGTGTTGAACAATACTTCTTCCCAGGCAGCAGAGTTTGTTTGTGATCCCAAGTATCAACAGAGTTCCCTAAATTATAATAGTTTGTGCTGTGATAATGTCTCCCCAATAGGGACCTTTAATAGCTTCTCTTAGCTCTCGTCTCAGCATTTATTTATTCATGATTGGCATGTGACAGTTACATTCTTGGGTTTCATTTGTGTCTTTTTTATCATGCAGATATTCGAATGTCTTTTATAGATCGAGAATGACAGTGCATCTGTTGCTTGTTGAATAGACTCTTGCTCTAGGCTGGCAAAATGTCATTGCTGTATGCCTCTGTGTATGTGATTTTTCTTTTGTACCGTCATTTTTCTCATAGCATTCCAATGACTGAGTGAACGACTGTGTGATAGCAATACTTAATGTGTCACTTACTGAACTTCAAATCATCACCATAGCTCAGTGCATAACTCCACTCATGGTTGGCTGATCCCGTCACTCTTGCGGCTTGGGCGGAGTAGAAGCTATTTCTCACCTCTTATTCCTTCTTATATTTTATGCCCATGTTTTAACTGGCATGTTGTCTATATCTGGTGTTTATTATTAGGAGTTAAGATTTTTGTTTCATCCCGATTAATACAAGCTAAAAAATAGAACACTTTGTAATGCATATTAAATATTAATCACCAAGGCTAGAGATTTTGGACTTGTATATCGAATTGTGTAAACACTGCTATCTTGACTGCTGGAAAGGAAAGGTTAATTTGGATCTTCAAATTTACTAATTCTCAAAGCATATTAATTTCATAGTAGACTATCAGCCTTTCAAGAAATATTTGACTCAATAAATAAATTTATATAATAGAAAAAAGTATGTTGTAAAGACCTCTATGAAAACTGATGTTGTATAATTAGGAGATATCTTTTGAATGTAGAAGTGGACCAGGGAGACGCATCAGATGAGTTCTCAGAGTATATCTCACTTTGTTCTAAATTAGAGCCTATTTTTGACTAGAGGTGTTGTAGTAGGAAAAATAGACTTCTCTTGGTGCAGAGTTGAGGTGCGCTTGTAGCAGGTGTAAAATTATATGCTTTCTGCCAGAGAATTAACCTCTGGCAAAGGTAAAACTTTAGGCTTTTGTGAAAATTAAGGTTTTAACTTTTATATAAAAAAAGACCTTTATATTAAAGCATGGTGAAATTGTAGAATTAATATGTAACTTGAACATTTTATTTAGAAATTAAAGGCGATACTTTCAATAGACATTAAAAAATAAAAACAAATATAATGATAAAATTAAGCTTGTGATAATTGTTAGTCGCTCAGTCATGTCAGATTCTTTGGAACCTTATGGAATATAGCCCACCAGGGTCCTCTGTCCAAGAAATTCTCCAGGCAGAAATACTGGAGTGGGCTGCTGTTGCCTTTTCCAGGGGATCTTCGCAGCTCAGGGATTGAACCTGTGTCTCCTGGATTGCAGGCAGATTCTTTACCGGCTGAGCCACCAAATGAGGGTCTCTAAGCTTAATAAGACTTTCAACTGTATCTACGTATACTGTAATTTTTTTTTTTTTTTACAAATTGTGTAACTACAAAGGCAAGACCCCCTGCAAATAATGCACAACATTTAATAATAACAAAAAGCATTTTTTATTGAGAGCAGGCACTTGCATAATTTACTACATTGTATACAAAATATCTTACAAACCTTTATTATTGACTTTTTCCTTTGCAGTGGGAGAGCAGCTCAGGTAAGCCCATCAGAACCTTATGGCCTGAATGCAGCTGCAAATAGTGTCTCTTACAAGAGAGTGCAGCTGGTTTCCCAGTCTTTCTTGTGCCAGACAAGGAAGTAACTTTCCTTAGAAAAGAGGATTACAGTCATATCCTCCAATGAGGAAACTAAAACCAGATTTCTTTTTAGAGTTTGCAGTGGGGATTCTGAAGGAACATTGCACTGAACTTTAGTTTATGCTAAACTCAAGTTACTAAAATTTTGGTAACTCTGCACATTCAACTTCGGAAGTGGATGGGACCACAGAATAATGTGTACTTTGGGTAACTTAACAGTGATCCTGTTCCTTGCGTAGGATTAAATGGTTAGTTCTTCTAAAACTAGCAGAAACTGCAAAGAAAAGTGAGCACTACATTAGCAGCTACTCAAATATCCTCTGAAATGTTTCTTTAATTTTGTAATGAACTTTTGCACTTGTCTTCAAATGAAATACCAGGCAAGCATTATTTTCTCATTTTTGTATATGGTGTAAAAGCATTTAATGCTAAATTAAGATGAAAAGGTAGTATTTTACCTTCCCTTTCTGGAAAAAAAAATCAAATATTTATTAACTGCTTTCTATTGTTATCTTTCTCTTTAGAAAGTAATTTGTGGTCAGTGGAGCCCAGTGGGGAAGCTCCTTTTCCTCCAGATGGCTGTGACATTTGAGAAAACCTTGGAGGATTAAAGGCACTCCAGTGAGTGCTCAAAGTCCTGACACAACTTGACAATCCTAATGTGGGTCCTGAACTGATTGGATGACCAAAGGCACCAAATTCTCATCCAACTGTGCAATCACCATGCACACTTTTAAGGGCATGAAGCTTATTCCAAAGTTTTGGTTTGGTGACTGTTTTAAACAAAAGCAAATAAACCTTTTATTTCTGGCATGTACTTGGAAGGGCTCATGGAGGTACCTTGAATGGCTTTTAAAAAATGGGGATACTTTTGCATGAATGAGCACAGCATGCTATAAATGTCTTTACTCTTTATTAAGTAGGGTTTGCAAACAATCTAAATGGTTAAATGGTAGAGAAAACTATAGAACTTGATCTTGGTGAGCAAAGCCTACCAAATCTAATTATATATTGTCACCATCTGCTGAAATATGATAATAGACTTAAAACAATTGCTGTCAGGATTTCAAAAGAAAAAACTTTGAAAAAAATTGCACATGTAGTATGTGTGTGTATTTGTGTGTGTGTGTGTGTGTGAAAGAGGAGAGAATCACAAGAGCAAGAAAGAATAGCATCTTATGTGTCCTTTCTTTTCCTCATTTGTCAGTTATTGTTTAAAATGATAGGAAGGACATTTTCCTAATTTTTGAGTTGATTAAAGTTATCAAATTTTGGTAAGGTGATTTTATTGGTTTGGAATTTTAATTATATCCATGGCAGCTTCCAAAATTACCATGGCAACAGGTGTGTAATTATCAGCATTGCACATAGCTTCAATGTGTAATGCGTTTCTTCCGGCTGAATGAATATTAAATCATACTGGCTAACACCTCTGCTAGTAAAGAGATAAAGCTTTGACTATGGCCTGTAAATTGATCCTGTTTCTATAGATTTCTTTTACTATGAAGCTATTGAATGGGGTAATTTGTGCCTTTGAGGGTTTTCTGAATTTGTTAGATCTTGATAGAAAGCTAGTTTTATTTCATTTAAGTGACATGTTTAATTACTACTCACATTTCCTTTTGTAGAATTCTCTCCAAAAATTGCTGCTGTTGTTTTTGGCTGCATGGTGTGTGTTCATGACAGATGACATTTTTTTTAAAGGCATTTTCTTAAGATACCTTGTGTTCTAATTGCTGCTGTGTCTAACGAATTCAGGTGGTCTTTGTATGAAGCACATTTGGAGTGAAATCTTTGAATTAAAACATAAATACAGTCTTCTAATACACATTAGCTCTAAGAAGATAGTGTAATCCATGATACTTAGTGAAGTCTGAACTTGAGATTGTTTCTAGTATTCTAGGTGATCCTTTCAGACTCACTCTCACCTGTAAATACACAAAGGATTGAATGATCATCTATATTAGATATTATCTTTTAGATATCTCTCATTGTTTCAAAACTCAGAATCTCCCTTAAATATCTAATGAAAGAGATAACAATTTGCTTTTATTATTACTATTATTGTGACTTATTTGACTGATAGAAGTGAGGCTTTTTAGGGACTAGCATTATTGAGAAGTCTATTTATGTTTAAAATATACAGACTAGGTCATGCTATAAATGATACTGTTAAATAGGAATCCAGCTAAATGATTACAAAATTTTATGAATCTTTTCACTATTCATTCTTTGTGGTAATGGACATTTTAGTCTGGAATGACATTCAGTAACTTGAGATCATTAAATGAAACAGACATGAGTTAATCTGTGTTAGAACAGAAGTTAGCATAAGAAGATATATTCAAAACTTCTAGATGCTTGGATTTCTGAGATAGGTGATTCTCTTAAAGATTAGAGAAAGGCTCTATATGTCTGCTCTACCACGCCCTCTCCATCCCAGCCAAATATCCCATGATATGGTATCATTTAAGCATCATCAACTTTAATTTGTGTGTTTCCATTTCAAGCTAAAGTTGAGGTTACCACTGGTACCAGATTGGATCGCCTACTTATATATTGGTCCATCATAAAACAGTGTAGCAGGCTGTGTTCATAATATGAATGGACAACTAAGAAAGAGTGAATCCTTTACTCATGCAGATAGGTTAGCATTCCTGAAGTAGTGTCCATGACATTGAAAACCATTCAAAGAACATGGACAGTATACTGGTTTTTCCCAGATTGGTTTCTCCAATATTTCTATCTTTATTATTTACTCTAGCTCATATTTAAGCTGTATGATTTCTTTAAAGAAAGGATAAACAGTCCCCCCACCACACACACAACACTCAGTGTATTTCTGTGGACTCCCCTTTAATGGAGCCCTGCCAGCGTTAGCCATTGTTTCAGTTGCTGGTGGCTGTTCAGCTGTGCAAGGTTGCCTGGAAACGCTCCTTCTTCAAGGCAAAGCTCTCCAGCCACTTTCCATACCTCCCAGTCCAGGGCTTAAAGACTCAGGAAATGCAGCCACTAGTGTTTCTTTTTGAAATCTCCTTAGTAAAATAATCATCTCATAAATGTAGAAAATAGGAAAACAGCTTCAGAGTCTATGGGGCATGCATGTTTAAAACAAAACAAAAACTTTCAAAAAATTTTAAAAGTGTTACAAGTTAAATTGAAAATTTTAAGTAAGCTTGATATAAAATTTTATTAAATGAGTATTTTGTAATGTGTAATGTTATTTGAAAATATTTAACATTAACATCTCCCTCAATCTCTCAGTCTGGAAGTTTGATTCTTCTTCCATCAAGGTTGCATTGTATTCCCATGGCCCCTTTAAAATGGAAAAGTTTGAAAGTCAGATACCTTGATTTTGAACTCTATGCTCTTATTGCGTTTTAAAATAAGTGACATTATTGGATAACAAGCTGTGATCATTATTTGCTACTTTTCTTTGATTCAACCTTGACTTAGAAATCTGCAATGACTTAGAAATCTGGTGTTCTCATTGTTATCAGGGTGGGAGTCTGATTTTCATGTGAATTTGAATTGGTAAGGCAAGTGGAATATCAAAATAAGCTTATCATGGTGATTTTGAAATAATTATCAAGGCAAAGATGAGCGAAAGAGTTCAAGTATTTGCTCTGAATGAGACAATCTGTCTCCAAAGTGCTTTGCATATTTTGCCTCTCCCAGTCCTAGGAAAGGCCCTGTGACGTGGGTAGTTTTGTCCCTGTTTTACAAATTGAGAAACTCAAGCTTTTGGAGGTTAATTAAAATCAGATTTTTCCCAGTCATTTTTAATCCCAGAGGATATACGTTCCTACTACAGCTCTAACATCCTCACTAATATGGCAAGAGATGATATCTCTGATAGCATATAAAGTAATCACCTTGAGGATCAGTCAGTTCAGTTCAGTCACTCTGTCGTGTCTGACTCTGTGATTCCATGGACTGAAGCATACCAGGCTTCCCTGTCCTTCACCAACTCCCAGAACTTACTCAAACTCATGTCCATCGAGTCGGTGATGCCATTCATACAACCATCTCATCCTCTGTCGTCCCCTTCTCCTCCCACCCTCAATCTTCCCCAGCATCAGAGTCTTTGCCAGTGAGTCAGTTCTTCACATCAGGTGGCCAAAGTACTGGAGCTTCAGCTTCAGCATCAGTCATTCCAGTGAGTATTTAGGACTGATCTCCTTTAGGATGGACTGGTTGGATCTCCTTGAGGACAGATAAACATAACTGCCAAGGATTGGGTTGTTCACATCAATAATGTACTAAAGAATAATACATACACAATGTGATAAACCACCACCAACACAATCAGAGTACCATTAAAGTTTCTGCAAAATTGGGTCCTGCCTTTTGAGCTCTTAACAGAAATAGATAAGGATTAATAGGTATTCTGATAATTCCATAGAAACCAGGAAAAGTACTCTGGACCTTTGAGGACCATTACGTGCCAAGTCCCTAGTAAGAGATGTGAAAATAAGTTAAAATGTTGACTCTGCCCCCATGGAACTCCTACCTGTGAAAATCACAACTATACAGAGTCATTATATCCACTGTGGTGATTGTGAAGGCAGAGTAGACTGTGCTATGGGTGCATGGCATCACTGGGGAGCACTTTTAGGGTCTGGAAGGATGTGTTCACCCAGGAGGGAAGAAGGAAGGGGGTTTCAGGCTGGTGCAGAGGTGAAGGTGGGTTGGTGAGCAGCTCCACATGGCCCACAAAGAATGTGTTTTGGTGAGTCAGGAGAGGGTTCTAGTTAAGTCCATGGAGTCAATATCACAAAGTCCCTTACATGACATCCTTAGAAGTTTGCATGCCACCTGACTGGGTAAGGAGGGTATCTAATAGATTAGTTATCAATTATTGGCAAAACATACAGATTCACACTTTGGAAAGATTGTATTTGTGATGCTCAAGAGAATATGGTAAAGGGAGAGAGATGAGAATGATAATATTGGTAAGGATATTACTTTCATCTAAAGACCATAAGCTCTAGGCAACCAATGCTCAGGGCTTGAACAAAGCATATGAATAAGACTGAAGAAGAGAGACTTGGAAATCTAGAATCAGTGTCATTCATGTATTTTTTTTTAATCTGCATATCTTACTTTTCTTTTGGATATATACTTATGAATGGAATTGCTGGATCATACGGGCATTTCTATGTTTAACATTTTGACAAAACTCCAAACTCATTGGCTTTTGTAATAAGGAAATGAGAGAGGACTTTCTAGTGCTAATAAAATACACACATTTTTCTCTACAACAAACAAAAAATCTTCAGAACCCAGTGTAAACTACAGAAAGCATTCAGCTTTTATTAATTAATTTATTATTATTAGTTTTTAATAAATGTGAATGCACTGGTCCGCCTAGTCAAGGCTATGGTTTTTCCAGTGGTCATGTATGGATGTGACAGTTGGACTGTGAAGAAGGCTGAGCGCCGAAGAATTGATGCTTTTGAACTGTGGTGTTGGAGAAGACTCTCGAGAGTCCCTTGGACTGCAAGGAGATCCAACCAGTCCATTCTGAAGGAGATCAGTCCTGGGATTTCTTTGGAAGGAATGATGCTGAAGCTGAAACTCCAGTACTCTGGCCACCTCATAGGAAGAGTTGACTCATTGGAAAAGACTTTGATGCTGGGAGGGATTGGGGGCAGGAGGAGAAGGGGACGACCGAGGATGAGATGGCTGGATGGCATCACCGACTCAATGGACATGAGTCTGAGTGAACTCCCAGAGATGGTGATGGACAGGGAGGCCTAGCGTGCTTCTATTCATGGGGTCACAAAGAGTCGGACACGACTGAGCGACTGAAGTGAACTGAACTGAACTGAATGCACTGGAGGCAGCAGAAAGGAGAAGTCAGCTGTGACATGCCTGGCAGCTAGCTATCCTCATGTGTAACAGACCTACAAAGACTTCAAGCAGGAAGTAGACTGAACATGGTAGGATAGAAACGGCTTGATGGAAGGGTTAGTGAAATAGGATGGCTCTTCCTAAGGGTAGGACTTCACTTCAGAGAGGCTGTGAAGATGAGGTAAGCTCTGAGAGAAAAGAGTATTCCATGAGCAGCACAGTGAAGGAAAACTGTAATACTTGGGTGTGAAAAGGAATGGAAGAGTCTTCATCTTCTCCTCTAGCTCTGGTCCTCTGACAGTATTCTGCTCATCCCCTGTCTTCACTTAAGTCAAACTCCACTGAAAGGAAAATTGCATTAACGCTTTGTTTTCTCTCTGCATTAAGTTCTTCTACTAAAAAAACAACAACTATGAGTTGAATACCTGTGAGTTTTATTCCTCCTCCATTGAGATGAATAAACTCACACATTAGTGAGAGTATCAGATGTGTCTGAAAGTGGGAGGAAAAGTCTCACCTTTGGGCTCTGTCTTCCTCCTTAGAACTTCTAATGGTTTCATCATTTCATTTCATCCCAGACAAACCAGGAGGGCTTTAATATGAGGAGAGACTCAGGATGCCAAATTATGAATATAACCCTACCTTTTGACAAGTTATTTTTTTTAAAGGAAAAAGAGAGGAAAGAAGGGAGAGAAAGAAAGAAGGAAACAAAAAGTAATATTTGAATGGCATAACATTTTTTAAAAATTAATGTACCATCAATGAAAATAAATCCTCAAATTCTGAATGTTCTGTGATCTTCAGTAGCTTGTCTAAACTCTCAGTACCTCAGGACCCTTTTTTATAACATAGGGATACTGCTTTTATTCCTATTTTGTGAAATAAACTTTTTCTACTCAGTTTGAAGCTCTCAGTGTGAAAATACTTTATAAATTTTAATGTTCTTAGCAAATAAGTTTTCTTTATATAGTGAATCCTTAAGGATAATAACTTATACTTTGTCATCTACTTTACAGGAAACATAGTGTCTCAAAGTACTAGGAGAAGTCAACAAAATTGTTGTAAAAATTGTGTAAACTGTGATAAGTTAAAACCAAGATTTATAGAATAGGTAAGTTAAATTTGTTGATACAGTTTACTAAGAACTGTGCATGGTAAATACTATGCACTTAGAAGCAGTCATAATTGTAAGGGTTGATTTTTTTTTAATGGATCCTATTTATTGAGTGCTTAATAGGAACTAGTCACTGTTGAAAACACATTGCATGTATGAACTCTAATTTTTACAGTCATTCTTTGGGCTATTTTTCCCATTTTATAAACAAAATATTGAGAGGTAGTTTAAGAAACTTGTCTAATATTCAACAGCTTACTATGTAAGAATGAATCTGTATTCTCATTTTGTATCAACTAAAGATCTCAATAATTACTAACCAGAGTTGATTAACAAATGATAATCACATGTTCAATATTTGACTTTTTATTTACCTTAGGAGGCTATTCTTATTTTTTACAGATTATTATTTATTTTACCTACAGTATCCATTACTTTAAAGGCTTCTTATGTGAGTAGTTGTCAAACTGTGCTTCAAAAATTTCCAAGAATTTCATGAAGACTATCACATCCTTTTAATTCATATTTGCTCTAGGTGAATCTATTTTATATTTTAATATTAAGTTCACTGTTAGAGTGTCCCTTCCTTCTGTCTTCTTTCCTTTCTTTCTGTCTCCCTCCATTTTTCCCTCACCCTCCTTCTTTCCATCCATCCATCAATTCATGCATCCATGCATCCCTATTTATCTATATATATAAATATTCAGTCAACCAACCAACCAACCAATCAACTATCAAATATGTATTGGACTCTCAATATATATAAAACACTGTGTTACTAACAGTTACATTCTTAAAAAAAAAAGATCTTAAAAGTTTTTTTCTAATTTTCAGAAACCACAGACAGTGAATTTAAAGTACAATTTTGTTTAATTTCACATATGAAGTATTTTGAAAAATATTATTTATATATTAATGTTATCCTTTTTATTAGAATCAAAGATGTTCTTTTAAGATGGAGGCGTGTAAGTTGTGTCCAGCTTTGAGGAGTTACATAGACTTTGGCTGTGGGAATGCAGATGTACTTTCCTATATATAAAATGTTTACTTTTCCTTTTTAATTTTTTATGAACTTCAAGCCGAGAGGGGTGAAGTTTTTACAAACATGAGGCCTTGATGGTTTGATCGACATGATCTTGGCTCACAACTAATCAATCTGAATTGACATGTGGTAATAAGGTCATTGTTCAGAATGGAAAAACAGAGATTGTTTCTGAAAAGGAAAAAAATCAATGAACTTTATTTTTACCCTTAAATATCTAAAGTACTTAGTATTAGAAACGATAAAACCCCAATTGGAGAATAAGACATTTAAAATTTTAGATTACAGAATCTTTCCAGAGCTCATCCAGATCGCTTCATTCATGTCAACTGTATTATTAAATCCAAATTTATAAAGCAAACATGTTAGCTAAAAAGTACCAGTGGATTAAAAACTTTGGTCTTTCCTGATTGAATGTATAGCACATTAAAATGCAGGACTTAATTTTAATAGATTGTATGTACCTTTAAGGATTTTACAATAGAAAAACAGTTAGATATCTCTAAATCTATTTTTCTTAATGTATATTCAGAAACCTTAAAGTGATTTTCAGTCTTGACTCAAAATACAGCATTCATGATTTTTTTGTTTTCTTTCTTGTCTCTTTTTTCTTTCCATTGCTGCTGTACTGCATTAAGAAAGAAATATTGAGTAAGACTGGTTTTTCCTGATTAAAAACGCTCTCCAAGGGGAAGCCTGATTAGAGCATGCTTCTCCCCTCACTGCAGATGCCTCTCCACCCTAGAAGACAACTTCCCTGAGGTAGGGAGAGGGCCTGAAGGTGTACTCAGTGAGATTACAAAGCAAGACCAAAGAATATACTGATTTCTCTTTAAGATTTAAGGGCCTGTGTGCTCAGTCATGTCCAGCTCTTTGAGACCTCATGGACTGTAGCTGGCCAGGCTTCCCTGTCCATGGAATTTTCTAGGAAAGAATAGTAGAGTGGGTTGCCATTTCCTACTCCAGAATATCTTCCCTGAACTGTCTTGTTAAAGGTGGTTCTATTCACCTGACTTAAAATTTGTGCTGGGGTCTGGAGTCCAGGATTGGTGGGTGATTGCAGGCAGAGAGGAGAGGAACAAGATTACAAAATCTCAAGGGAATGAAATAAGGGTATCGGATGCTTGAACAGTTGTGGGCCGTGATAGAATACCTTTCTTGGATCCTGAGGATTTGAGGGTAAAAGAGGAATAACTTGTTTTGTATGATTTAATATTCTCATCAGATTTACAGATTACCCTAATTTTGATGTGAGCTTTATGCATTTCAGTTAAATTAATTTTTATATTCTGAGAATGTTATGGTTTATTTCTTAGTATTTTGTTTTTGTAAAATTTTTTTGTATTTTTAAACCCCCATCAATGCATACATTCTCTTAAAAACAGATACTTTTCTATCTAAAGCTATATGTAGAATACATACGCATAAATATATTTTTCCTGCAACATAATCCTAAAGATTTGGTTTATCTGTTTAATTTTTATAAATTTATTTATATTAACCACACACTTCTGTTATGGAACTTAAATATTGACAGTGTTCTTTCTTAACATTAAAATGTTTCCTCTAAGAATTTATTTTCTAAGAGGAATATTTTATTTAAAAAGGAAGTTTAATGTTTGGAAATTGCCTTGAGACTTGGTCTGTAGGTTAAGTACACCTTCAAATACTGAAAAAATAACAGCACTTGTGGTAGATCAAACCTTGATAACAAAATCAATAAAAATAAACCTTAGAACTAGGTTCAGCTTCAGATGTCTAAATAAAAATATGCTATTTAGTGGGTAACTTACAGTGAATCTCAAAAAAATGCAGAGTGAATAATCATGACATTAAAATAAGAGAATACAGATATTTGGGATTTATGTTATTTTCTTAATTTGAAACATGTGTATAATCTTTAACATATGCAGTAAAAAATAAAATTATGATTAAGCCATTTTGAATGCCATTTTGAAAACAGAAGAAAACAAAAACATATCACTGATAACTTATTAATAAGTGATAGTATTGTGTCTTCCTTACCATAATTATTTCTGCAGACAAGAAGAATAACTTGGAGAGAATTTTTGTGTTTACTTTTGCTTGTTTCTGTCCTTGGGTTTCCTTTCTGTCCCATGGTGATATGTAAAAGTAGAACACCTGTTTTCCACTGGGTTTTCAGTTTGGGTAGATTCTTACAGCACAGCAATATATTCTTAATCAGAATTCTTTTGGAAATCTGTGGTAAGTTAATGATAGCAATAATAATATTTAAAGCTGAAGTCAATAAAATGAAACGTCTTCCACAAAGACTGTGTCCCTCAGTCTTTATGAAAATAAGAAAGAAATCTATGAAGAGATACACAAACTTCCTGTGCTGTCTTAAAGCTTTATGAATAATGAAATCAGCTCACTTCCATAAGGATCCAGAAAGGGAATATTTCAGCATAAATCCTGATCAATAAAATCTAGGTAGCATGTATTTTCTAACAACAACAAATTATAAGAGAACAGATCATTATAGAGTAATGTTTTGAATGAGCCAAAATATTTCTGTCTTTGAAAAGATTGCTGATTGAATTGGAAAAGGCAAAGGAAAAACCGTATTTGCTTGAAAACTTGCAAAAGTAGTTTGAGTTAGTGTTTCCTTCTTTCTAGTTTAAGTTAGCAATAAGGAAAGTTATTGTATATATGTCAGAAGATCAGATCAGAAAAGCCATCTTCCATTGATTTTTCAACTTGTAAGGAATGAGGAAGGGAAAGTTGATCTTTGCTCTCATTCATCAGTGGCACCCCACTCCAGTAGTCTTGCCTGGAAAATCCAATGGATGGAGGAGCCTGGTGGGCTGCAGTCCATGGGGTCGCTAAGAGTTGGGCATGACTGAGCGACTTCACTTTCACTTTTCACTTTAATGATTGGAGAAGGAAATGGCAATCCACGCCAGTGTTCTTGCCTGGAGAATCCCAGGGACGGCAGAGCCTGGTGGGCTGCCGTCTGTGGGGTCGAAAGAGTCGGACACGACTGAAGCAACTTAGACTTAGACTCATTCATCAGGGTGTTATGTTGGTCAGCTTGTACACAAATGATTTATTCTGAAAGCAGACTTTACACTTAGAGAAATTCCAGGGTGGAGCACTAGTGCCCCATGGAGTGTTTGCAAACGCAATAATGCCTCAGGAAGCCAGCTTCCATGCATCTTGCCCACCTGCACTTAAGTTTGTTATCAGTGTTCATTTTCAATAATGATTCAAATAATTGAAACATAAATGATCTGCATTTCAGGATAGCTGGAATATTCACTCTAACTCTCCACTGCAAAGAGGAAAAGAAACCTTAGGTGTCCAGTTTATGATGTTAGCAGATAATTAGGAATAAGAAAATGTAAAAATTCTTAAATCAAACCAAGTTGTATAACCTAAAATTCAGACAGTATCCAACTTATTAAAATTTGCCTTCTAGTTTCCAGTTTTCTTTAATTTTATGCTTAGTATCATAACTGCCATTTTGTGTAATTACATTTAAAATTGTCTCATGAAACGCATTTTTCTATTCTGAAGGTTATTTTGAGAAAAACTTGAATTTCATTTTATTTCACTCATGTATGTAAATTAGCCAATGCAAGCAAATAACTTCTGTGAGGAGCCAGGTGTTTTCAATGATTTAATAACTGATTCCAGACTATGACTTTTATAGCCCAAATACTCTAAAGTTTTAAGATAAACTTTCAGGCAGTGAATTGAGGTACTGGGAGGTCACAAAATCAAACTGTTGATTGTGATGTTCCTTCTGGTTTACATCCTAACTATAGAGAATTACTAAGAGTTGTTCTCAATATTGCACTTAATTTGCTCTTTATATAGCATGTTTCACTTACATATGTATGCAACTGTATATTTTCTTTACTGAGTGAAATTGTCCTCCTTAGAGTTATATTTCACATTCTCCACAATCTATTCCAGGTGAAATGCTAGTCCTAGTGAAGTTGCCAAATTTAATTCTTGCTGCTTCATACCACTCAGATAACTAAAGTTTGTTCTTCTGAGTGATGATTCTCAAATTATTTAACAACAGGTTCATCATGGGATATCAACTATTCAGAACATATGTTTGTACATCCTATAAGTGTTTTGTTTAGCTGCTGGATATCAGTTCTAATTTTTTCTCATGTATTCTGTTATTTTGAACATCCCTATATTAGTTAAGAATGATTCATGTAACACAGCTTATAATTGCTGAATCTTAACTGTTTGTATAAGAAAAATCAAGAGGCAGGTAGACAGTTAAGGGCTATTGTAACTCCTCAGCACTGACTCAAGAGACCCAGCCCCTTTCTGCCTCTCTGCTGCACCAACTTTAGTATCGTAACTTTGCACCTTATATTCACAGTGTGGCTGCCATATCTCCAACTTTTCTTCCATATTCCAGGCAATGAATATTGTTAAGTGAAAAGGAGCAATATTAAAGAATTGTGTCAGCTTCTGTCTTTTTGATCGGTTTTGTTTCAATAAAATAGAAACCCAGCCCAGCAATCTTTGGCTCACATTTCATCCGCCAACACTGTGTCAAGGGTGCCCCTACCTGGAAAATAGCTAAGGAGGAGAAGATGCAAGTGAGCACCGGGTCATTGAATGAACACTCTGCCCCACTGCCTTTCACTCACATTTATCTCTCCACTTGGAATGCTCTTTCTGTCCTCTCTCCTGTGCCTTTATTGCACATCTTTTGTCCCATTTCTGATGGAGGTTCTTTATATTTTCCTATGGAATATCACATTTTAACCTCCATAATACGAGGCAGAATATCTGTAACTAGCTATGTGCAACTGTGTCTTAATCTTGAGGGTGAAAACTATGACTCAGTTGCAAGTTTCAAAAATTTTTTCAGCTAATTTGTTCCATAATTCACTGATTCATTTAACATGCAAGTCCAGGATTTGCTGGTTTATCTGGATCCAAAGGCTGAAATGATGTGCATCTTATTATCTTCCGCGTCTATTCTTGTTCTCAAACTTATCCATCTTTCTTCCCACCCCTCTTTGCTTCCCTATTCTCCTTCTCTCTCCTCCTCTCTCGCTCATTCTTTATTCTACTTTCCTGTGTTTTCCTTCATTTATAAATAGGTTCTCAACACATTTTGTAAGAGCTAGCTGTCTGTGGCTCTTAATGTATCTGGTTTTTAATCAATTCTGAATATTCATTGGAAGGACTAATGCTGAAGCTGAGGCTCCCATACTTTGGACACCTGATGTGAAGAACTGAGTCATTGGAAAAGACCCTAACGATGGAAAAGATTGCAGGCAGAAGGAGAAGGAGTGACAGAGGATGAGATGGTTGGATGGTATCACTGACTTGATGGACATGAGTTTGAGCAGGCTCTGGGAGTTAGTGATGGATAGGGAAGCCTGGCATGCTTCAGTCCATGGGGTCGCAAAGAGGTGGACATCACTGAGTGACTGAACTGAACTGTTTTCATTGTAACAGAGTCAGGGACCCCCTCTTGCTCCCAAATGCATTTATCAACTGTTTCTGGAAGAAATCTGATTAGCCTTGACTGACCACATTTCTACCCTTTAACTAAACCAGGCAGAGGAGAAGAGGATGTTAAGATTGGCTAAGCCAAGGTCATGTGACCATCCTGGTGACCCATGGGTAGAGAGGACTGTAATTGGTTCTCCCACCGCAATCATAGGTGATGTTGGGGGAGAAATCTTGTGCAGGCAAAATAATAGCTGCTATTTTTCCTATTTTTTTTAAATTCCAAGTGTACGCTTCTGACAAAGTAAGTAGACGCTCAGTATTTGAAGAAATGAAAAGAAAATTAGGATAAGAACTGAGCTGATCTATAAGAAGATAGGAGGAAGCCAGGTAGCGTTTCAGTGTCTCAAACACTGTATTTAGATCATACAGTGCCGTTCTATTTTGAAACCATTTGAATTCCCAGTAGATAAGTCGTTCAAGTTTTTAAAAAACAAGAAATTTCAACCCAGAATCACACCCAAAAATATGCTATCTCACCAGTTGCCCTTTCAGCAAATATATATTGAGTGCCTCCTCTATGCTAAGGCACAAAGAGGAAGGTAAATGCACTTTTAGTGAAGGTAATTTAAATGTTTTTCCTCTATACTTAAAGAAAATGTTAATCTGATAGAGAAAATAACAGGTGATGACATAGTTAGCAAGTAGAATATATTCAGGGAACCAACCATTTGCTTCCCTAAAGCTTCTTAGAAAACTACATAGTGGTGTATTCAATTCTATGGAAATTTCTATAAGAAATGAATTCAGATATTTAGCCCTATTTTAAACCAAATAAAGAGGCATTTGATACATCTTTAGTTCTCTCAGAAAACATCCGAAACAAAAGCATGTGATTCCAAATAAAACAAGTTTGTATTTACACATTTTATTTCTGTTACCCTGTTGATTGATTCAGAAGAGTTGTGGGGTGAAAGATTGTACCATTTATTTCTCCTGATTTTTTTCCATTTACCTGGAATAACTCAATTCATTAAAGCTGTTTGAGAAGTTCACTGCCATTGCCCTCCTGTCTTTTGCTATCAGTGTTTGGGGTAAGGAAAGGATGAACCTGAAGCATGGTTAGCTCTTTGTCACTGCTGCATCGACTCATTATGTCTCCAGAAAGCACGCTAAACCTGTCAGGCAAAGCTCCCTAGAGCTGGGTCCTTTCAGTCCATTCTTACAGGGGTAATAAGGCTTGGAACTTATTTCAGTGGGTCTGCCCTGTAGAAGCATTTCTCTTGGTTTTCTTTTGAAGATTGATTGGTTTGCAAAGGAAGGCCAACAGTACTGCTCTTTTTTTTCACTTTCTCTCTTCTTTCCATTCTTGAAAACTTGATAGTTGTGTTCAATAAGAAAGTCTTACTTGATAGATTCTGTGTCCATGCTTTATGTAGTTCTTTAAACCTGATTCTTGAAGCTGAGCAACTTTTAATGGGACTCTTTAGTGAAGCCAAAACCACTTATATAATCTAGCTCTGTAGTGTAGTGTTTTTCTGATTTTCTTAAATGGTGCGATGAGATAGAAAAAGATAGAGTAGGCAAGGGGTGGGATGGAAGGAGAGATGCAAGAGAATTTCTAAAACTAGAAATTTAACAGACTGACTCAGATTAAGTTTCACAGTAGCCTGCTGGAAAGGAATGTCTGAACACAATTTCTGACTTTTTTTTAAGGTAATTGACAATAATTATAAGTGTTTGTGGTAAACCACAACAATCGCTCTATACTGTTGTGCTCAGAATATTCCACTAGACCAAGTTAATGAGGATGTTTCACAGCAGTATGTTTAATTCTAGTCAATAAAATCTATTTAAATAAATGCAACATAAAATTCAAACACCTACTCTGTGCCCCGAGTCTTTTTTGGGGATCTAGAAAACTTCTTTTAAGTAGTTCTTATAATTGAGGCATTTGATCCAGTGGCAGAAATATGAAAAGGTAAAAAGAATGCTCATGATAAAATTTGATAGGTGCTCTGAGGGTAGTAAATGTGAGGAATTAAGGGAACCTTTACATTTGACATCGTTTGTTCTGAGGACGTGTTTTATATCCTGACTCCCAATTTTAGGAGGTCCCCTGTGAACCTATAGGATACCAAAAGTGATTTTTTTTCCTTCTGTAATGTGGTGGGGATTTATACATGACACTCAGTTATACAAAAACAGTATTCTGTTTTATTTGTCAGTAACTACATTCAGTCTGCACTGATGGAGAAAGTAACTTTGCTAAGCAAATTTATTTCAACCACCTTTGGTTTATATTGGTCTCTTTCAGATGAATTCAATTGCAGTTAACTAAGTTCTTAGTCAATTTGAAGTTCCTATTCCATGTGAAGAAGGTGTCTTCTCTCAGTGAATCTGCACTCCTGTTTTTTTCCCAAATTGATGCTGAGTGAAGTGAAAGTTGATCAGTTGTGTCCAACTCTGTACGATCCCATGAACTGTAGCTCACCAGGCTCCTTTGTCCATGGAATTCTCCAGGCAAGAATACTGGAGTGGGTTGCCATTCCATTCTCCGGGGATCTTCCGAACCCAGGGATCGAACCCAGGTTTTTACCTTCTGATTCCTTACCTTCTGAGCTGAGAGAAGGGCTAAATCCCTATGTCCTATAATAAGAGCAAGATGCTTCTATTCTCCGTGTTGTCTTTGTCCTCTTGGATTTCTCTGGGGTCAGAGGTATTGTCTAATATTGCCTTGTATTGTCCCCCAAATATCTTATGTCTTTCCCACCAAAATCTGGCCATTTGAGGATGGTAAAGCTTATATAGGCTTGAAAGGAGGTTCCTTTGCTACTGAATTTTGAGATCCCCATAGTGTATAGCAGGGATTGGCAAACTACAGCATGCAAACAAAATCCAGCTGCTGTGGGCAAGATCCAGCCACACCAATCCACGTGCACATTATCTATGTCTGTTTCAGTTCTACAGCAACATAGGGTAGTAGTTTCTACAAAGATTGCATGACACCTCAAACACTTACCACCTGGCCCTTTTCAGAAAACGTTTGCCTCGAGGAGGGTCAGCATCATGGCAGTAGGAGATGCTGTGCTCTCTTTGTCTCTTCCTCTCCAGTCTGCACATAGTAAAACATACATATCTCAACAAAGGCTTCTCTATTCCTCATACCAGGGTGCTGCGGAGATCCGCGTATTTGTGTATCCGAAGATGGTGGACTGAACACCAAGAGGAGGCAGAGCTGAGAGTACAGCCAGAGTGATTCCTGCAGCTTTGGCCCCCTAGCTCTTGCTGTGCCTGCAGCCCCAGAGAATCCAGTAGTAGCAGAGGCAGCAGAGCACATGATTCCAGCTTCCCAGCCTCAGCAGCCTCAGGGATCTCAAGGAACCAGGCATCAGTGATGGCAGGACCTGTGACCCCTCCCGCTCCCCCCCTCCCCATTCCTCCAGTTGCAGCAACACACATAACTCTGGGCCCCCTGCTTGAGGCAGCGGTACCCAGAAACCCAGCAACCCTGAAAGACAAAGAAAGTGAAAGTGTTCATCACTTGTCACTCAGTCCTGTCTGACTCTGTGCGACCCCATGTACTGCAGCCCACCAGGCTCCTCTGTCCGTGGGATTCTCTAGGCCAAGATACTGGAGTGGGTTGCCATGCCCTCTTCCAGGGTGTCTTCCCAACCCAGGTATGGAAGCTAGGTCTCCTATACTGCAGGCAAACTCTTTATCTTCTGAGCAAGCGCCTGCAATTCTGGCTCCTCCATTCCTCCCCCACCCCCTGTTGTGCAAGCACAATAAACCCAGCAGCAATGCCAGAGGCAACGACACTGGCAGTAGGCAACAGCAAGACATCAGTGACCCTGAGGAGGGCACTGGCAACATGTCAGGAAGAGGCGTTCGAGGGTGTAAAGTGCCGGTGTTCAGATCTATGAGAGGCTGCTCAGATAGGAGAAATCAAAAAACTTGTGCTATAGCGCCACCTACTGTAAAATAAAAGAAAAACTTATAATAACCAACCTATCGGATTGTTAGAATCGAAGTATGGCTGATTCGTGTCAATGTATGGCAAAACAAATACAGTATTGTAATTAAAAAAATAAATAAATTTAATAATAATAAAAAAATGGGAAGGAAATCCAAAAAGAAGGGATATATGTATAACTATGAGCTTGCAGGTAGCTCACTGGTAAAGAATCCGCCTGCCAATGCAGGAGATGCAGGTTCAGTCTTTCAGTAGGGAAGCCCTCTTAGAGGAGGAAATCTCAACCCACCCCAGTATTCTTGTCTGGAAAATTCCATGGACAAGTGGGCCGGATGGGCAACAGTCCATAACGTCCTAAGAGTCGGAGGTGATTTAGCGACTGAGCAGGATCACGATGTGTAAGTATAGCTGATTCACTTCGCTGTACTGTAGAAACTAAGAAAACACTGTAAAGCAACTATATTCCAATGAAGCCCTTTTTAAAAAAGCTTTACCTGAATAAGAAATATGTTTGCTACTTCAAGGATGCTGACAAAGGAAAACTCATCAAGCATCATGAAAAACTACAGTAACGCAGTGTTACAAAGTGATAAAGTTCTCCAACAACCAAACTTAAAAGTCATGTTATGTTGCTGTCTAACTGATAGACAATTCAAAATAGTTGTTACGAAGAAACTTTACAAGCTACAAGGAACTCAAAAGAAAGTTCAGTGAGTGCAAGAATACAGTCAGTGAGCAGAAGGGATATTCTCCCAAGAAGATTGAAAATCTAAAAAGAACAAAACAGAAATTTCGAGCTGAAGAATTCAATAAGTGAGATGAAGAATGCCCTAGAAAACACTGTAAATAGAGTAGATCATATGGAAGAGAGAATTAGTAAACTAGAAGATACAAATATGAAAGTGATACAGGTAGAAAAGGAGAGCTAACTGAGCTCTTTTAAATGAGGAAATTTTATGAGAACTATTTGACTCCATTAGAAAAGGCAGCATAAAGATAATGGAGAGGGAGAAGGGTGCAGAGAGTTTTATTTAAAGAAACTGCTGAGAACTTCTCAGACCTGGGGTAGGAACTGGATTATACAAGTTCATGAAGCTAAGAGTACCCTTAATTACCTCAGTGCAAAAAAACCCTCTAAGACATATTAAAAGTTTTCAAAAGTCAGTGACAAAGGAAGAATATTAAAGGCAAACAGGAAAGAAAGACAGTAACCTACAAAGGAGCCCCCATTAAGCTATCAGCATATTTTTCAGCAGAAACCCAACACGCCAACAGTGAATGGAATGACAATCAAAATATTGAATGATAAAAAATATCAGCCAAGAAAGTACTACCCAGTGAAGTTATCTTTTAGATATTAAGAAAAAAATAAAACTTTTTCCAAGGAAGGCAAGATGAAAAGATAATCTACCAAATGGGAGAAGATATTTGCAACTCATATCCAATAAGGGGTTAATATCCAAAAATATAAAGAACTTATACAACTCAACTATGACAAACCAAACAACTTACTTGAAAAATTGGCTTGAGACCTAAATAGACATTTTTCTCAAAGGTACACAGATGGCCCGTGTAGCACGTGGGAAGATGTCCAGTATCACAAATCGTTTTGGAAGTGAAAATCAAAACCACAATGAGATATCACCTCATGAACTTTATAATGATTGTTGTCCAAAAGATAAGAACAAGTGTTAGAGATGTGGAGAAAAGAGAATCCTATACACTGCTGTTGGTTATATTCTTTGGTGCAGGAATTATGGACAATAGTATGGCAATTCTTAAAAAAAAATAAAAATAGAACTACCATATGATCCAGATATTCCACTTCTGGGCATTTCTTTGAAAAATACAAAAACATTAATTCAAAAAAAATGTAGGCACTCGTGTGTCCATGTTCATCCCATCATTATTTATGACAGCCAAGATATGGAAACCACCTGATGTTCATTTAGATATGAGATAAAGAAGCTGTGTTATATATATAGATACATATACACACAATGGCATACTACTTAGCCATAAAAAGATGAAATTCTGCCATTTGTGACAACATGGATGGAGCTTGTGGATATTATTTTAAGTCAAATGACTCAGATGAGAAAGACAAATGCTGTGTGATTTTACTCATGTGTGAAATACAACAAAAACACAAAGCAAAAACAAACATCTAGATACAGAGAACAAATTAATAATTACTAAAGGGGAAAGAGGTTACCAAAGGGGGAAGAGGATTGGGGGAAGGTGATGGGGTAAAGGAGGTCATCTATATGATGACTGATGGAAACTAAACCTTTGGTGGTGAACACACTTTAAGGGAATTTTTGTTGTTGTTCAGCCATTAAATTGTATCCAGCTCTTTGCAACCCCATGAACTGGAGCACACTAGGCTTCCCTGTCCTTGGTGGTGAGAACACTATGAATACAGATGTTGAAATGTAATGTTCACCTGAAACATTTAATGTTATAAAACAGCGTTCAGTTCAGTTCAGTCACTCAGTTGTGTCTGACTCTGCGATTCCATGAACCGCAGCACACCAGGCCTCCCTGTCCATCACCAACTCCCGGAGTTCACCCAAACCCATGTCCACTGAGTCGGTAATGCCATCCAACCATCTCATCCTCTGTCGTCCCTTCCTCCTCCTGCCCTCAATCTTTCCCAGCATCAGGGTCTTTTCCAGTGAGTCAATCTTTGCATCAGATTGCCAAAGTATTGGAGTTTCAGCTTCAACATCAGTCCTTCCAATGAACACCCAGGACTGATCTCCTTTAGGATGGACTGGCTGGATCTCCTCTCAGTCCAAGGGATTCTCAAGAGTCTTCTCCAACACGACAGTTCAAAAGCATCAATTCTTCAGTGCTCAGCTTTCTTTATGGTCCAACTCTCATATACATACATGACCACTGGAAAAACCATAGCCTTGACTAGATGGACCTTTGCGGGCAAAGTAATGTCTCTGCTTTTAATATGCTGTCTAGGTTGGTCATAACTTTCCTTCCAAGGAGTAAGTGTCTTTTAATTTCATGGCTGCAGTCACCACCTGCAGTGATTTTGGAGCCCCCAAAATAAAGGCTGACACTGTTTCCACTGTTTCCCCACCTATTTGCCATGAAGTGATGAGACCGGATGCCATGATCTTCATTTTCTGAATGTTGAGCTTTAAGCCAACTTTTTCACTCTCCTCTTTCACTTTCATCAAGAGGCTCTTTAGTTCTTCTTCACTTTATGCCATAACGGTGGTGTCATCTGCATATCTGAGGTGATTGATATTTCTCCCTGCAGTCTTGATTCCAGCTTGTGCTTCTTCCAGCCCAGCGTTTCTCATGGTGTACTCTACATATAAGTTAAATAAGCAGGGTGACAATATACAGCCTTAATGTACTCCTTTTCCTATTTGGAACCGGTCTTTTGTTCCATGTCCAGTTCTAACTGTTGCTTCCTGACCTGCACACATATTTTTCAAGAGGCAGGTCAGATGTTCTGGCATTTCCATCTCTTTCAGAATTTTCCACAGTTGATTGTGATCCACACAGTCAAAGGCTTTGGCATAGTCAATAAAGCAGAAATAGATGTTTTTCTGGAACTCTCTTGCTTTTTCGATGATCCAGCGGATGTTGGCAATTTGATCTCTGGTTCCTCTGCCTTTTCTAAAACCAGCTTGAACATCTGGATGTTCACGGTTCACATACTGCTGAAGCCTGTGTTAACTCAATTTTATCACTTATTTGTTTATTTTTGGTAGGATGGAATCCATACTCCTTGCATTGGCAGCATGGGGTCTTAACCACTGGACTGCCAGGGAAGTCTTACTGTTAAATCAGTTTTAAGAAAGTGTTTGCTAACCCCCAGTCTCTAAAATCTTTGGATTGACCACTCTTTGTCTGCTCTTCTTCTTGACATGTTTCATCTTTTCCAGGCACACAGGATTGATTGGGTTTCATGCACAGTGATCCCAGATCAGATAGCTATATCAGGTGCGTCTGTGCACAGTCCTCCCTGTCCTTCTCCCTCTCCTGCTTCACTGCTTTTGCATCACGCTGGATATTAAAAGAAGTGAAGCACCAGGCCAGTCTCAGCTTGCCCCTGTCACTCATCATACCTGGGACATTGGAAGTGACTATATGTTAAGCTTCTGCTTTCTTGGTTGAAGAACTTTGGTATCTTCTTTTATGATACTTGTGTATCATTTTCAGCCTGCTTATGTCCCTTCTGGTAAAGAATCTGCCTGCAGCTCAGGAGACTCGGGTTCCATCCCTGAGTCAGGAAGATCTCCTGGATAAGGGAATAGCTACCCACTCCAGTGTTCTTGCCTGTAGAACCCAATGAATAGAGGAGCCTGGCAGGCTGTAGTCTGTGGGATCACAAAGAGCTGGACGTGACTGAGCGAGTAACACTTTCACTTTTGTATTCCTTCCAGATCTCTGTTCTTTTACTTTCCTTGAGAGGTTTTCTATTTTGTATAGGCAAGGGCTAGTAACAAGAAGACTTTTCTTACATGAATGATTCTGAGTACTCTGTACTAGCAATACCACATCATAAGAGAATCTGCTAGGAATGAAAATTCTCCAGCCCTAACCCTAATCACTGAATCAGAACATCTAGGGGAGGGACCTGGAAGCAAGGTTGCAGTATGCCCTCCTGATTGTGATGTCTGCCAAAGTTTGAGAACCACTGTCTAACATCATATCTGCAACCTAGACTAGATGATCTCTGTTGACCAGGTTTCATTCTTGATCTGTGACAGAGAGCTTTCAAAATGTAGAAAACTCCTTTCTCTTTCCACAAAGATTGGCTGGAGTAAACTCAAAAATTCTGTTTTGAAAGTTAAAACATCCTTTTTTGTCCTTGCATTTCTCATCCTTTCTGATTTACTCAATGCGTCTAGTTAAATAAGGTAACATACACGGGAAGAATAAGCATCTTATGAGGGTGCAGCTTTCCTAAATAATACTCCTCTGTGCATTCATGATACGTGTTTTTAGATGGCGGAGTATGTGCCCGGGACCAGCAATATGATTTGCTGAGTCAGGAGCAATTTTAGACTTGAAGTGGTTCAAAGATTGAAATCCTCAGCTTTCTTGGACTGTTTCATTTAGACCTGCTTGGGCATCCCACGGTTAGCAGGAGTGAAAGATAATTTGTTTCCTTTCCCCTCAAACTACACTTTATTTCCTGAATTCACAAGCTCGATGAGTAGCTCTGACAGTGACTACAAGCATCTGGTTTGGAATTGGACTGATTTAGATTCAAATACCAGTGTCATCATTTATTACTGTTATAATCTTGAGCAAGTGAACTTTCTACATTTCCTGTAACATGGAGGCAGTTCCAACTCCCATGGGTAAATTTTGGAAATTTGGAGAAAACACATGATTGATAAATGATATTTACTTATTTACTATCCTAAACTCGATGCTGCCTCAGCATCCTCTTAATGATCAAGTCGCTAGGCATCACTTTGATAAATACCTTTCAAATAATATTACTTTTCTTTCAACAAATCTCCACTTCTAGCAAAGACCATCTTCAGTTCTTTGGGGATGACATCGTTTCTTGTTTGTTTTTCCTAACCTCTTGTTGGCTCACCTCTTTCTTGAAGCTGCACAGTGTTGCAGGCTCTAGAATGCACAAGGCACCCATCAAAGGGGCACCATTCAGAGGTCAGTGAAACCTCCCATTCATGCATACTCAAACACGTACCCATTCTCACACAGCCATGCACACACCACACACAGTGACATAAACATTCAAATGCACATACGTACACATATCCACAAACTCAGAGATCACCTGCAACACACACCCACTCACATCCATTAACATTCACACACACATTATTATGAAAAAAAAGCAAAGCATGTTTTTCAACAGAATATACGTTTATGTGACTGTATTGAGAAAGGGACACTTTTTATTCATCCACATGGGGGTATCATAAGGTTTGCTCTGCTGTCCTCTCTCATCTTTTCTTCAAGAGCTGCCAGAGTGACTCTGTAAGATGCCCCCCACCCTTTCCCTGGACCACCTCCCATGGCACTTTATGCCCTCTCAGACACACATCATTGTCTGTTGCCCTAATGCTTACCCAAGGTTCAAAAACCCCATGAAATTTTCACTGACCCAGCCTTGTACCTTACCAAAAGGATGTGGGTAACAAATTATTTTTCATTCATTGAATAGGCAACAAGTGTTGTTTGGGGACTGCTTTTCATATATATGGATTCACAAAAATACTGTGTCTTAATTTGCCTGGTGATGGCATATTTACTTATTTAAATTACAAAGAAGAACTTAGAAAAACTTACCTAGCCACTTCAGTCAGTTCAGTTCAGGTCAGTCGCTCAGTCGTGTCTGACTCTTTGTGACCCCATGAATCGCAGCAGCCAGGCCTCCCTGTCCATCACCAGCTCCCGGAGTTCACTCAGACTCACGTCCATGGAGTCAGTGATGCCATCCAGCCATCTCATCCTCGGTCGTCCCCTTCTCCTCCTGCCCCCATCCCTCCCAGCATCAGAGTCTTTTCCAGTGAGTCAACTCTTCTCATGAGGTGGCCAAAGTACTGGAGTTTCAGCTTTAGTATCATTCCCTCCAAAGAAATCCCAGGGCTGATCTCCTTCATAATGGACTGGTTGGATCTCCTTGCAGTCCAAGGGACTCTCAAGCGTCTTCTCCAACACCACAGTTCAAAAGCATCAATTCTTCGGCACTCAGCCTTCTTCACAGTCCAACTCTCACATCAATATATGACCACAGGAAAAACCATAGCCTTGACTAGACGGACCTTAGTCGGCAAAGTAATGTCTCTGCTTTTGAATACTATATCTAGGTTGCTCATAACTTTTCTTCCAAGGAGTAAGCGTCTTTTAATTTCATGGCTGCAGTCACCATCTGCAGTGATTTTGGAGCCCCACAAAATCAAGTCTGACACTGTTTCCACTGTTTCCCCATCTATTTCCCATGATTAAACCTCATTAAATTCATAAAAATTAGAGTGGAAAAGGAGTGGTTTAATACAACCATTCTTTAGATTCTCTAACTTCCAAAGTTGACATTGTTCTATTTGTAAGTGTAAATGATTTTAGCTAATTTTTAAAAAAATAACTGAGTTTATTTCACATATATATTTTTGTCTCCCCTTCATTTCCATTTGTCTGACCACCACTACTACTATGTCTTGTCATGACATTCCCTACATACTTAGAAAACCAAGCAAAGGGTGGAGTTCCAGCTTCAAAAACTGAAAAAAAAACCACAACACATTTTGGACAACACATTCTTAGCGATGGAACCTGAACATCATTTATCAGACATGGTAGGGAAAGTTCTCACTCTGCATTGTAAAAGGTCAGCCAGATAGCAACTGTTACAGGAATGAAATAAAATGGAAGATTTTAACAAAGAGTTTAAACTATTTTCTTAAATAGACTTCCTCCACTGCCATAGATCTAAATAGCCTCTTGATAAGTCATCTGAATACAGTGGTTCACAAAACTGATGAACTTGGCCTCCACTTTGAGAAGGATACTCTCTTTTTCTACACTTGCTTGCATTTTTACTTTAATGTCTTCTACAAAGCTAGGTCCTTCCCATGTTTTAGGGGTCTTTTCCTGTTTTTTTGTTGTTGTTGTTGTTGTTTTTGAAAGAGTCTTAACCTTTTGATCTTGGTATTTATGATTTTGAGTCTTTTCCATTCTGGTTTGATTTTTGTACACTTTTGGCCAGAGTATCTCAAATAGATTTCTTTATTGGAACTTTCCCTTCAGCTCACTCATCATCAGGGCCATCATTACCTTCATCATCACCATCTTCATCTTCAGCTGCAAGTTTGACTTATTTTGTGAAATGATTTCCAGATTCACATCCTCCTCCTCTTCATCTTTTGACTGCATCTTCCTTCACAGCTACTAAGTGCTGTCCACTGATAACACAGTGGCCCTGGCCCATACTTCAGCCACAGGCCCACAGGTGGTGCTACATCAAAGCCCCTAAGGGAAACTGTTGGCTATATAGATGTTTTCAAAGTTGCTTGTGTTGCGTTAATTGGACTGCCTCCATGATTCATTGCCTTTGCTTCAACAGCATGCACTTGGTCTGTTGAACCAGCCCCAAACTGATCATTCTTAGAGATGACTGATGCTCATTTTCACCATTATCCACCTTAAAGGGATAATCTTTGTCAGCCTTTAGTTCACAACCAATAAAGATAGTTGTGGGGCTTTGGAGGCTCATGTCCATGTCTATCCAATCTTCCTTGGGCAGATGGTATGCAGTTATGTGGAAGAGAAAGCGGGCAGAGATGAACAACTACTGTTCAGAGAACAGCTGTGTAGAATGGAGTCATACCAGGGTAGTCTTCGTTAATTTTTATATTTTTCTCTGTCGCATGGTGGTGTTCGGTCACTAAGTCATGTCTGACTCTTTGCGACTGCATAGACTGTGGTACACCAGGCTCCTCTGTCCTCCCCTATCTCCCTGAGTTTGCTCAGATTCATATCCATCTGAATCACTGATGCTATCTAAACCATCTCATCATCTGTCATCCCCTTCTTTCTTTGCCCTCAGTCTTTCCCAACATCAGGATCTTTTCCAATAACTTGACTCTTCACATCAGGTGGACAAAGTATTGGAGCTTTAGCATTAGTCCTTCCAATGAGTATTCAGGGTTAATTTCTTTTTAGGATTGACTGATCTGATCTCTTTGAGGTCCAACAGACTGTCAAAAATCTTCTCCAGCACCACAATTTGAAAACATCGATTAATTGTTTGTTGCTCTGCCTTCTTTATGATCCAACTCTCACATCCGTACATGACTGCTGGATGAATCCTGCTAAATTTTGACTTTTAAACTAGAGAAAAATCTTTATTTTCCATTTTTATGATCCTTGTCGGTATGTCTACTCTCCCAGTTTTACACATCTACAAATACTGGGTAAGATAAAGCGTAGAAAAGGAGATGCTTAAAGCCATTCACAACTTCAAGCATCTTAATACCGAACTTGGAAGCAAGTGTACTGATGTTGAGTAGTATTTCTCTATATAAAGTTTGAAAAGATCTCATATATATATATATATATATATATATATATATATGAGATATATATATATATCTTTTATTCTGAAACACCATTTTTCAAAATGTGTCTACAATGGATAAACATTTTATAAACCTTACAAGTTGCTTTTAAAGAAACCACCAGATATGGATTTATTGTGGAGGCGTGTTTACATATACAAATACTATTTTCCCATTTTCAGTTCCTTGTAAATAATAGGTGCAGGATGCTAAATGTCATTATATTTGTATGCAAAGCAGCATTTCTAATCCTGAGTCACTTCTTTCAACTAACACATCTGTCTTTGACCTCTCTTCCCATGGCATTTTAGAATTGCTGGGGAATTTATAATCAAAATTAGTTTGGCAGCTTTCTGAAAGATAGAACCAAATGTTCATTGCTGGAAGAAAAACATCAACTAATCCTGCTTTTATTATCACACTCAAGAAAGCCACTTTTTCCCACTGATTTTAATTCTGTTGTAGATTTCTCTCGGATCAGCTCTCCTGGATTTCAGTTTATAATTATATGTAACGTGAACCCCAATTTTGAAATGCCTAACTTTCTAGTGTTTGCAGTGTTTTACAAATAGTCTATTCCATTTCTGAAGGAAAGTTTTCAAGGAAGTCAAGTGTTTTCCCGTTTCAAATCTAAGTTTAATAATAATCAGTATTAACGCCTTGGTGTCATTCATTCTAAAATCTTGTCTGTCTTTTCATATAGCTAATATGTGTTAGTCACTTAGTTGTATCTGACTCTTTTGCAGCCCTGGTGATGTGAACCACCAGGCTCCTCCGTCCATGGGATTTTCCAGGCAGGAATATTGGAGTGTCATTTTCTTCTTGTCATTTACTTCTCCAAGAGATCTTCCCAACCCAGGGACTGAACCTGGGTCTCCCTCATTGCAGGCAGATTCTTTACTGTCTGAGCCGCTGGGGAAGGCCCATTGCTTTTACGTGTGTATGTAATATACTTGGGTATACATATGTGTATATAGTTCCTCCGGTTAACTCCAACAAAATTCCTTAGGACTACCTTTTAGCAGTAATTTACTCATTTGACAAATATATATTGAATTCTTTTGATGGTACTAGGTTTACTCCTAAGATTTAAAAGTAAACCAATATATAAAATGACATTTTTTATACAGATATATAAATGACCATGAATGACCCTATTCAGTTGTTCCAAGGGCTCCATATCTACTGGGAGAAACAAGCAGCTGTGAATAGCAGCTACAATGCCACACAGTGAGTGCTTCTCCGGAGCGCACAGAAGAGATGCGCAGCCCATTCCAGGAAAGGTAATGAGTGGACTGGAGTAATGGAGTAGTGAAAGGCGATGGAGTGGGTGGCTGGAGCCATCTGAGGCAGGAAGGTTTTTGGCAGGGTGAACAGTGAGCAGCATCTAGAAGAAGTATTAGCAAAACCTGGCAGAGTTTGTCTCCTGGGAGTTGTTCTCTATGAGAGAGCTGTAGATATGGTGACCAAACTCATGGACTCTGAGTTAAATTGACTGTGTTTGGATCCTGGCTCTGACACTTATGGAATATGAAATTTAGCCTCACTTTTGTGTGTCTCAGCTTCCCCATTTGTGTAAACGTGGGCTTTAGACCAATACCAACCTTGGGAAGGTACAGTGAGATTATATGTATTGATAGAGGCAGGATGCTTAGAGGAAAGTACTTTGAGAGTACTTCTGTTGGTTTGTTAGGGTGAGTGTCAGAGTACCACAAACTGGGTGGATTAAACAATGGAAGTATTACTTCACAGCTCGGGAGAACAGAAGTCCGAAAGAAATGTGCCTGAAAGATTGGGTCTTTCCAGGGACTGTAAGAGAAGGAGCTGTTCCTGGCCTCTCTCCTTGCCTTACAGATGGTCAGTCTTCTCCCTGAATCTCTTGGTGTATTATCTTCCCTAGATGCATGTCTCTGTGTCTAAATTTCCCTATTTTACAAGGATGCTAATCATATTGGATTAGTGAAGTAAAAATCGCTCAGTTGTGTCCAGCTCTTTGCAACCCTGTGGACTATACAGTCCATGGGATTCTTCAGGCCAGGATACAGGAGTGGGTAGCCATTCCCTTCTCCAGGGGCTCTTCTCAACCCAAGAACTGAATCCAGGCCTCCCGCCTAGCAGGTGGATTCTTTACCGTCTGAGCCACCAGGGGAAGCCCAAGAATACTGGAGTGGGTACTCCAGTGGATCTTCCTGACCCAAGAATCCAACTGAGTCTGCTGCATTGCAGGTGGATTCTTTACCAGCTGAGCTACCAGGGAAGCTGGATTAGGGGCCAAACCTAGTGACCTCATCTTAACTAGTTACATCTATGGCAACCTTATTTCCCAATAAGGTCATACTCTGAAGTACCAAGAATAAGACTTCAACAGATGAATTGGAGTGGGGCATAACTGAATGCATGTGTGTGCATGCTCAGTTATGTCCGACTGTTCTGCAACCCCATGGACTGTAACCCACCAGGCTCTTCTGTCCATGGATTTTCCGGGCAAGAATTCCTTCTCCAAATGAATGCATAACAGTGCTCAATTTTTTAAAAGATGCTCATTTTCTGTTGCATAAAAGTTAAATGTTTAGATAAGATAGGTGAGAATAAAGAGGAAATTTGAATGGAAGTAGCTGCCCCTTTGAGAGGTAACAATTGTTGCCCAGAACTGCAAAGGTCTGTTTTGGTATGTTTTTGATACTTAGGAGAAAAATGCCAAAGCCCATTTTTTCATCATGTGCTAATCTTTTCACTTCTTAAATTGAAGATACATTTCAACTTTTAGTTGCCTCTTATTAAAAATCATAGTTATATTTTTCCGAGCTATGATGGAACTTAGAGATCAGCAGTTCCAACCATCTCACTTGGAGAGGAGAGGAGAGGAATAGGAAAGCTGGCTAAGGAGACCTTTGTTATCACCTTTGTGACCTCAGTGGTACCCTTCTGGCCCCTAAGCCTCTTGTGGGTAAGAGAATGTCAGTGGCACATACTTCACTTACGTCTCACAGGTACTCAGTTGCCTTCAGCAACATTTATTTTCCCAACTCACTTATTATTTGTGGGAAGAGAAAGATTGCTTACAGAAGAAATAGATAAAATGATGCTTTAATCTATTGCTTTCAATTTCACCCCAACTACTTTTTGTATTTGGACTTTTGATTTAGGTTGCCATTTCTCTGCTCTTCGGCACTGAAATAGCCTCTTCCTAAGCATGTCGATCCTGTTCATTACCTAAGAGTCAGTCATTTCCCGCTGCCCCTCCAGGGCGTAAATGGCATCTTTGCTAACTGCGATCTCCTTTCCCATTCTTGTGGTTGCTTTCCTGTCCTCCCTTTCACTGTTTCATTCTTCACTTTCCTTCCTCCTGTCTCCTCTCTCCTCTTTCTTTCCCTTTCGCCCCCTTAACCTGTCCTTTGCAGCTTCATTCCTTATTTTCCTGTTTCTTCTAGAGACAGTAAACAGGAAACATAGCTTCAATTGTTACTGAATTTTCATACATTAATACCTTGGAAAGATTTATGGTTTCTTAGCTGTGACAGTATAAACTCGGGGTTTATGTTCACTCAATACATCAATCACTTTTCTGCCAAATCTAAAAATTCTGTGTCAGTAAGCCACAGAGTTGAAATCTGTTAATATTTCCGACATCAATATGGTGTTGTCAAATTTGAGATTTAGCCTTTTTTTCTATTACTTTTTTCCCTGCTTACATCATCATTGATGGTCTGATTAGAAAAAAATGGAGTGATAAAACATGGCGAAACAGTTGTTACAGGGTAATGTGTATGTATATAAGTGGTATTAAACAATTAGTTGTAATTTCTAAGAATTTTAGCTTGAGGAGCTAGCATTTTTTGTTGCTCATCATGTTTTTCCCATTCAAATTTTAGGTAGATTAATAGTAGAACACACATGCATTATATAATTCTTAGAACAAAAGTGGCATCAGAGTTGTGTTCTTCAAGTTCTGCAGCCTCTCACTGCATGTTAGAGACTGTCCAAAAGACTAGTGAACAACTCAAACATGCAGATTCTGTGACAGTGAACACATACAGCTTTGTTGATTTCCTTTTTCCTGGCATATAAATAGAGGCCTGAAAAATATTCATATTTTAAGAATATTTTACTATGATTATTTAGTTTAGTTTTCATCTTTTCAATGACCTGGTCATTACAGTTACATCTGTATATTAACCCTGAAAAGGGTCTAATTTTAGAGTTTTATTTTAGACTTTGTACATTTCTGAGGAAGAAATATGACAGTGCCAGGGATTAAAAGGTCAGATGTTCCATTTTTCGTATTCTGTCTCGCTATTTCCAATTTTAAGATCTCAGGATCCCTATAGACTCTTTGAGCTAAGTATGTGTGTGTTAGTCGCTCAGGTGTGTTTGACTCTTTCTGACCCCATGGACTGTAGCCCACCAGGTTCCTCTGTCCATGGGATTCTCCAGGCAAGAATACTGGAATGGGTTGCCATTTCTTTCTCCAGGGGATCTTCCCAACCCAGGGACTGAACTCTGGTATCTTACATTGCAGGCAGATTCTTTACATTGGAGCCACCAGGAAGCCCAGAGGTTATTGAGGACCACAAATAAACAACTCTGATGCTATTTGAAATCAGATTACCTGGATTTTGGTGTTGATTACATGTAACTGTCTAATCAACTCCTTCTTCAACCTCTGTGCACTTATATATCCTCCCACAAATGAATGGTTTAAGAGTGGGAATGCTTTAAATGTAATAACTACTTGTGAGGTGGTGAGTTCCTCACTCCTGAAGGTTTCACGTCCAAGAAGGCACCAGATTCCCAGCACGTTGTTGACAGCATGTAGGGGTGCATGTAAGCTTGATTGCTTCAACGACCATAGATACCATTTCTCCCTTTTATGCTTTAAATGTAATAACTACTTGTGAGGTGGTGAGTTCCTCACTCCTGAAGGTTTCACGTCCAAGAAGGCACCAGATTCCTAGCACGTTGTTGACAGCATGTAGGGGTGCATGTAAGCTTGATTGCTTCAACGACCATAGATACCATTTCTCCCTTTTATGCTTTAAATGTAATAACTACTTGTGAGGTGGTGAGTTCCTCACTCCTGAAGGTTTCACGTCCAAGAAGGCACCAGATTCCCAGCACGTTGTTGACAGCATGTAGGGGTGCATGTAAGCTTGATTGCTTCAACGACCATAGATACCATTTCTCCCTTTTATGCTTTAAATGTAATAACTATTTGTGAGGTGGTGAGTTCCTCACTCCTGAAGGTTTCACGTCCAAGAAGGCACCAGATTCCCAGCACGTTGTTGACAGCATGTAGGGGTGCATGTAAGCTTGATTGCTTCAACGACCATAGATACCATTTCTCCCTTTTGAGGACAAGAGCCGTATATCCACGTTCTACATCAGGGAATAAATGAATTGGGAACAGAAACGGATCCATGGCTGCTAAGGCCCTTGAGGTGAACCTTAGATTGAGAGCAAGGGAAACAGTGTGTCAGACGAGTGAAATCAGTATGTGATTGTCAATGTTTCTTAAAATGTTATAGAATGAGGTAACACTGAAGGCTGTGCTTGTGTATGTAAGGCAAGGAGGATATGGGAAATCTCTATTTTTCTGTCCAGTTCTGCTGTGAACTGAGACCTGTTCTAAAAATTAACACCTATTTTAAAAAGAAATGCTCTCCACCAGACAAAAGAAAACAAAAATCTCCAAAGCCAGATGTCTTCACTGGCAAATTCTACCAACCTTTTATCGAAGAAATAATGTCAAGTCTACATAGACCTTTGCAGAAAATGGGGAAAGACAAACTACTTCCCAAAACATGTGATAATAAAATCAGACAGTTCCATTTAAAAAAAAAAAAAAAAGGTAATCCAGTATCCCTCATGAACATATATGCAATATCCCTTTTCAAAAACTGTAATCACTGTAGCAATAAGTAAAAATGTAATGCATCATTACCAACTCGGTTTTATCCCAGGAATGCAAGGTTGCTTTAAATTTTGGAAAATCAATCATTGCAGTTTGACATATTAGCAGATTTTTTTAAAAGGGAAAATATTCAACATTTAGAACCCACTCACGGTAGAAACTCTTGGCAAGCTAGAAATAGAGGGGAACTTCAGCAGACTTATAAAAGGCATCATTGAAAAACCTTACAGTTATCGTTCTCCAGTATGCTTTTCCTCTAAGTTCAAGAGCAAACCAAGTATATCTATTCTGACCACTCCTATTTGATGTTGTATAGAATATCCTTGCCAAACCAGTAAGTCTAAGGAAAAATTATACATCTTCGTAAGGAAGAAGCGAACTCTCTAACGTTATTGTTTTTCTTTTTTGGTAGAAAATCTTGAGGAATCATCAAAAAATGCATTCAAACTAATAATTGGGTTTGTCAAGGTTGCAATATGCAAACTGCTTACTACTCTCATGTTTTTTCCCAAGAGAAATGGAATTTTTGTCCACACACAAATTTATATGCAAATATTCAGTGTAGCTGTTAAAATAACAGTCAAACAGTAGAAAAAACTCATTGTTTATCAATTATTACTGTGATTTAACAAATGTAGTGGTATCTATAGACAATGGAACTTTACTTCTCAGCAATAAAAAGTACTGAGCTATTGGTACCTATAACAATGCTCAAAAACGTCATGCCAAGTGAGAGCAGCTAGACATAAAGGACTCCATGCTGCAGTATTCTTTATATGATATTCTAGGAGAAGCAAAATTAAAGTAAATAGATCAGTAGTTGCCAGTGGTCAAGACCCAGACAGAAATTGACAGCCAGGGTCATGAGGGAACTTTTGGGGACAATGGAATAATTCTGCATTATGATAGGTATATTGGTAACAGGACTACAAACATTTGTTAAAACTCTTTGAACTGTATACGTAAAGTAAATTTTATTTCTCATAAATTATACTAATATAAAGCTGACTAAAAGTAAGATATAAGACTCTGTCTTCAGATAACTCTTAACAATTATACTGACAAAAAATGTCACCAAGGATTTCAGTAATTGTTTGAGAGTTTTGGGCTGATAAATGGATGAAAACAACCCCACCCTAAAAAAAGCTTAATGTTATTAATAGAAAGCAACCATTGAAAGATAATGCTGCAACATAGCCACATAAGATCAGTACTATCCAAAAGTTTAAATCTTCCATTATTTAATGAACTTGAGCCAAACAGTGGCACTTGTTAGTGATTTTAATGGTGGTAACAAATTTCATATGTATATGCTTTACAGTTTTAAAAGAAGTTAGAATCTTGTACTGTGTTTCCTTAAAGATCTTAAGGTCTGAGATATATTCTGACCATGAAAGCAAGAAAAGTCATTGGTATAAATAGACATCAAAAATTGGAATGTTCTCTAGAATGCAGTGTAATTTCCCAAGTCTTTACACACATTCTGCTAGCCTATCTGCTTCTGCTGCTTCTACTTTCTGAGAATCTCATTTTGGGCATCCCACATTCCAACTTGCTGAGACAGGAATGACTCATTCACTTGATTTGACTGATGAGTCATTCTCCAAGATGATGGGTACCCACTGAGAAGATTTGTTGTATTAGATGAGTTCACTGCCCAGGATAAGGAGCTGTTTTGAGGACAACAGTAAGCTCTGGCTTGGATGACTGTGATGAAATCATACGGTACCAGCACAATGATGACAATATATCCATGGAAGTAGCTGTGGCCTGACTGGCATTTTAGACTATAAAACCTCTTTAATATATAATTTCATCTGACCCCATGACATTTTTAACTTTTCCTTTTATAAACGAGTCTTTGTAGTTCTTTGTCCAGTGAATGGCTCTCAGTAGGTGCTCAGTTAGTATTTATTGAAAGAATTTGTGAAAAAATTAATAAATGGATTAATGGAGAGATGAATGAATCAGTGAGGTTTGCAGAAGATATGTAACTTGGCCAAGGTCATAGGACCTGGCAACTTAAAAGAAAGCAGTGGAGTAAAATGAGCAATTAGTTATGCAGCCTTTGCACTCAGATCTGGACCTTAACTTGTTTAGCCTCAAGTTGTTCATATGTGAAATCAAGATAATGGCTGCACTTACCTATCAGGGTCTTCAGTTCAGTTCAGTTCAGCTCAGTTCAGTCTCTCAGTCATGTCTGACTCTTTGCGAACCCATGAATCGCAGCACGCCAGGCCTCCCCTGTCCATCACCAACTCCTGGAGTTCACTCAGGGTCTTAAGAGGCATTAAATGGGAAAATGTTTGCAGGCCCAACAGCACGTGCCAGGCACTTACTATTGTTGTTTAGTTGCTAAGTTGTGTCTGACTCTGCGACCCCCATGGACTGCAGCACACCAGGCCTTTCCAGTCCTTAACTATCTCCCAGAGTTTGCTCAAACTCATGTCCATTGAGTTGGTGATGCTAGCTAACTATCTCATCATTGGTCACTTCCTTCCCTTTTTGCCTTCAATCTTTCACAGCATCAGGATCTTTTCCAGTGGATTGGCTCTTTGCATCAGGTGGTCCAAGTATTGGAGCTTCAGCATCAAACCTTCCAGTGAATATTCAGGATTGATTTCCTTTAGGATTGAATACTTTGAACTTCTTGCAGTCTAAGGGACTGTCAAGCGTCTTCTCCAGCACCATGTTTGTCGGCAAAGTGATATCTCTACTTTCTAATATGCTATCTAGGTTTGTCATAACTTTTCTTCCAAGAAGTGTCTTTTAATTTCATGGCTGCATTCACCATCTGCAGTGACTTTTGGAGCCCAAGAAAAGAAAATCTGACACTGCTTCAACTTTTCCCCTTCTATTAATATTTTCTATGAAGTGATCGGACCCATGCCATGATCTTAGTCTTTTTAATATTGAGTTTTAATCCAGGCACTTAGGAACTACCAATTAAAATTTAGGATCTCTGATTTTCATTTGTGTAACTCATGTCATTCCACCATGCTTGTGAAATAATTGTTCTTTTTGTAGAATAAAGGAGCAAAATGAACACAGTTTTCATTTTAGCAGAGATAAAACCATGCAGTTTCTTTGTCTTCCTTCTGCAAGTTCTGCTTACACTCTATGTCTATTTGTGTGTCCTTTTTGGTTACTTTGGTCACAATTGGATAATGTATCTTCTCAAATTTAGTAAAAATCTAATTTATCTAGAAACTACACTTCATTTAATTTCAGTTCTGGCCAAACCCCAGGGTGAAAAAAAAAGAATTAATCAAAGAGTCCTTTGACCTCCCTCCAAATAAATACCATAATGTGTACGATGCATGTGTAAATGTATAAAAACTCACAACAGTTGATTCACAGGAGAATAATTCGGCAATAATTTACTGAAACCTTATTGACTGTTTTTTAATATAATTATGGTAAGCTGAATTTTCCGGTTTTCCCATACAGAGTCAATTGAAATTAGCCAATTAAAAAAGACAAGAAAACTGACAACAGTTGGAATTAGTTTTTCACAGGCTTTACTCTTCACTAACCTCAGTAATATAAGGTCTACGGCTTCATCTGAGATGTAAATATCATTTATACTAAACCTGTTTCTTTGATAAAAGTTTGTGTTGGTGTTAAAAATGCATACCTTTACAAAAGATCCCAAACAAAAATTACTCAGAAAGTATTTTTTCACTCAGCAACAGTTTAGGTTTTACAAACTGAATTAAACTTACTGAAATAGGGATAATGATGAGCCTGCAATAGAAGAAACTAAAGGTATGATATGTGAACTTCATTTATCCTTTTTTTTAATAATTTTTTAAATTTTTTAATACTTTATTCTACATTACAATACTATATTTGTTTTGCCATACATTGACATGAATCAGCCACAGGTGTCCACGATCTCCCAATGCCAAAGCCCCCTCCCACCTCCCACCCCACATCCTCTCCCTGAATCATCCCGTGCACCAGCCCCATGCGTCCTGCATCCTGTATTGAACATAGACTGGCGCTTCATTCTTACAAGATAGTATACATGTTTCAATGCCGTTCTCCCAAATCATCCCACCCTCTCCCTCTCCCTCAGAGTCCAAAAGTCTGTTCTATACCTCTGAGTCTCTTTTGTTGTCTCACATAGAGGGTCTTCATTACTATCCTTCTAAATTCCGTATATACAAAATAAAAATCTCTTCTTGGTTTCTCTGACATGAATTATTGAGAACTATTTCTGTGTATCAATCGTATCTCTCCTTAACAAATATTGGGATAGAGTGATACCAGGCATAATCTGAAAATGTGAATATATAAATTTTTAAGAGAATAATCAGAGATTTATCACCAGCAGGACCAAAATAACAGAGATATCAGACTGTGGATGATACATCATGACCTCTCTTGTATGCAGACAGTTTTAAGTATTGGTTCTAATTAGAGGTATTGAAATGTAGCATGTTCCACATATTGAAGCCCATTTAGGTGAACACACAAAGTATGTGGTGGGCTTTTGTTACAGTTTTAGCTTCTTGGTCTCATTTTTCTTTAACTCTTTATTGCAGTGGAGTTGATTTACAGTGCTGTGTTAGTTTTGTTTTGTACTAACGAGTATAAAATGAAGCCGGTCAAAGGCTAACAGAATTTTGCCAAGAGAACGCACTGGTCATAGCAAACACCCTCTTCCTACAACACAAGAGAAGACTATACATGGACATCACCAGATGGTCAACACCAAAATCAGATTGATTATAATCTTTGCAGCCCCAGATAGAGAAGCTCTATACAGTCAGCAAAAACGAGACTGGGAACTGACTGTGGCTCAGATCATGAACTCCTTATTGCCAAACTGAGACTTAAATTGGAGAAAGTAGGGAAAGCCACTATACCATTCAAGTATGACCTAAATCAAATCCCTTATGACTATATAGTAGAAGTGACAAATAGATTCAAGAGATTAGATCTGATACACAGAGTGCCTGAAGAGCTGTGGATAGAGGTTCGTGATATTGTACAGGAGACAGTGATAAAGAACATCCCCAAGAAAAAGAAATGCAAAAAGCAAAGTGACTGTCTGAGGAGATGCCTTAGATAAAAGGCACTAACACAGTAATGCTCAAAATTCTCCAAGCCAGGATTTAGCAGAATGTGAACTATAAACTTCCAGATGTTCAAGCTGGATTTAGAAAAGGCAGAGGAACCAGAGATCAAATTGCCAGCATCTGCTAGATCATGGAAAAAGCAAGAGAGTTCCAGAAAAACATCTATTTCTGCTTTATTGACTATGCCAAAGCCTTTGACTGTGTGGATCACAATCAACTGTGGAAAATTCTGAAAGAGATGGGAATACCAGACCACCTGACCTGCCTCTTGAGAAATCTGTATGCAGGTCAGGAAGCAACAGCTAGAAATGGACATGGAACAACAAACTGGTTCTTGAGAAATCTTTATGCAGGTCAGGAAGCAACAGTTAGAACTGGACATGGAACAACAGACTGGTTCCAAATAGGAAAAGGAGTACATTAAGGCTGTATATTGTCACCCTGCTTATTTAACTTCTATGCAGAGTACATCATGAGAAACGCTGGGCTGGATGAAACACAAGCTGGAATCAAGATTGCCGGGAGAAATATCAATAACTTCAGATATGCAGATGACACTACCCTTATGGCATAAAGTGAAGAAGAACTAAAGAGCCTCTTAATGAAAGTGAAAGAGGAGAGTGAAAAAGTTGGCTTAAAGCTCAATATTCAGAAAACTAAGGTCATGGCATCTGGTCCCATCACTTCATGGCAAATAGATGGGGAAACAGTGGAAACAGTGGCTGACTTTAATTTTCTGGGCTCCAAAATCACTGCAGATGGTGACTGAAGCCATGAAATTAGAAGATGTTTACTCCTTGGAAGGAAAGTTATGACCAATGTAGATAGTATATTAAAAAGCAGTGACATTACTTTGCCAATAAAGGTCCGTCTAGTCAAGGCTATGGTTTTTCCAGTAGTTGTGTATGGATGTGAGTGTTCGACTATAAAGAAAGCTGAACGCCAAAGAATTAATCCTTTTGAACTGTGGTCTTGGGGAAGACTCTTGAGAATCTCTTGGACTACAACGAGATCCAACCAATCCATCCTAAGGGAAACCAGTCCTGAATATTCATTGGAGGGACTGATTTTGAAGCTGAAATTCCAGTACTTCGGCCATCTGATGCAAAGAACTGATTCACTGGAAAAGACTCCGATATGGGAAAGATTGAAGGCAGTGGGAGAAGGGGATGACAGAGGATGAAATGGCTGGATGGTATCACTGACTCGATGGACGTGAGTTTGAGTAGGCTCCAGGAGTTGGTGATGGACAGGGAGGCCTAGTGTGCTGCAGTCCATGCGGTCGCAAAGAGTTGGACATAACTGAGTGACTGAACTGAACTGAACTGAACTGCTGTGCTAGTTTCTGCTGTAAAGCAAAGTGAATCATTTTACGTGTACATATATCCACTCTTTATTTAGATTCTGTTTTCAGATAGATCATTATAGAGTATTGAGTAGAGTTCTATACAGTAGGTTTGTGTTAGTTATCTAGTTTATATATAGTAATATATAATATATATAAATGTCAATCCCATTTTTCCAATTTATCCCTTTCCCCTTTCTTCCTTTGTAACCATGTTTGTTTTCTGCATCTGTGACTCTATTTCTGTTTTGTAAACAGTTTCATCCCTGCCTCTTGTATACTTTTCTTTTGGGGGAAACAAGTGAGTCTTGGTGGAGGCAGGGTTTGCCTTTTGTGGCATAGTCATTAATGTTTTCTTATTATTTCCAGTTCTCTTCCCTACAAGATAGAATTTTTGACTGCCTTCCAATTGGATGGGTCCATTACTACTTCTCGCCAGTCAGGTGTGAGCAACGATGAGGGCATTTTCTGAGTCGGATCATCTCATTGCTGTTGTGAGACTCACTAGAGCTGTTCTTAAACTTTAATTTTTTTGTCACAAGACTTTTTACAGTCTTGTAAATTTTTGAAGTTTGTAAAAAGATTTGGTTTGTGTTGATTAGCTATAGCTATACATTGTCTATATGTTATATTTATATCTATATTTAGTGCATTAAAACTTGAAACAGAAAATTTTAAAATGTGTAAAAATCATTAAAAATAGCAAAAACAAACCCATTACATATTTTCTTAGTAGTATGTATTATATGTTTAGGTAGTATGGCTTCCCTGATGGCTCAGATAGTAAAAATCCACGTGCAGTACAGGAGACCCAGGTTCCATCCCTAGGTCAGGAAGATCCCCTGGAGAAGGGAATGGTAATTCCCTCCAGTATTGTGGCCTGGAGAATTTCACAGACAGAGGAACCTGTTGGGCTACAGTCCATGGGTTGCAAAAAGTTAGACATGACTAAGTAACTTTCACACACACACACACACTATATATATATATGTGTGTATTTACATATGTAGTACATATGACATATATAAATATACATACATACACTAAAAAGTGAAAAGAGTAGCATTGTTTTACATTTTTCAAACTTATTTTTGTTTTAAAAGAGGTAGGTTAGAGGTTCATATCAGCTTCTGTATTCAGTCTGTTGAAATTTTGCAGTGTCATATGACTTCTGGAAAATTCCACTGTGTATTAATTAGGAAGAAAATAAAAATGCAAAAGGAAAACACTAGGCAGAGCAGATGAAGAGGAGACAAAGGAAATATGGCAGCTTGAGTAGGAATCTATGTGCCCTTGCTGGTTCCAGGATGCGGGGCCCCATCTGAAAGGTCCAGAGTGAGGCCTCCAGAAGCCCCAGGAGATCCCACGTGATATAACAAGGTAAAACTCCAGTCTTAGAACCACACATTTAAGTTAATTCTGCCAACAACCTGAATAAGCCTGGAAGTTCATTCTTCCCTAGTGCCAGAGTGGAATTCAGCTCTGCTGACACCATGATTTTGACCCTGAGGGATATCACTGCACTTTAAAGTTTGTGTTAAGTTAACACTCTCTGAATCAATGAATGTAATTCATCATAGTTCAGTTCAGTCACTCAGTCATGCCCGACTCTTTGCAACCCCATGAACCACAGCATGCCAGGCCTCTCTGTCCATCACCAACCCCCGGAGTCCACCCAAACCCATGTCCACTGAGTCGGTGATGCCATCCAACCATCTCATCCTCTGTCATCCCCTTCTCCTACTGCCCTCAATCTTTCCCAGCATCAGGGTTTTTTCAAATGACTCAGCTCTTTGCATCAGATGGCCAAAGGATTGGAGTTTCAGCTTCAACATCAGTCCTTCCAATGAACGTCCGGAACTGATCTCCTTTAGGATGGACTGGTTGGATCTCCTTGAAGTCCAAGGGACTCTCAAGAGTCTTCTCCAACACCACAGTTCAAAAGCATCAATTCTTTGGCACTCAGCTTTCTTTATAGTCCAACTCTCACATCCATACATGACCACTGGAAAAACCGTAGCCTTAATTCATCATAGTAACAGTCTAAAAAGAAAGACCAGATGTTCATCTCTACACTGATAGAAAAAAACACTTGACAATCTAACATCCTTTCCTGATAAAAATCTTCATGAAACTAAGAAGCAAAGGACATTTCTCAAGATGGTACATGGAACCTATAAAAATCCACATAGAACATCATACTTTCTGCCCAAAGACTTAATGCAAAGATTTCTTAGCTGTGATACCAAAAGCACAGTTTCAAAAGACCATTTGAAACCCTTGACTTTATTAAAATTTAAAACTTCTAGTCTTTGGCAACCCACTCCAGTGTTCTTGCCTGGAGAATCCCAGGGACGGCAGAGCCTGGTGGGCTGCCGTCTATGGGGGTCGCACAGAGTCGGACACGACTGAAGCGACTTAGCAGCAGCAGCAGCAGCCTTGAATGGTGCTGTTAAAAGAATGAAAAGAGAAGCCACAAACTAGGAGAACATATTTGCAAATCTTATATTTAATAGTGAACTTGTATCTAGAATGAAGAATTCACAAAACTCAAAAATAAGAAAAAAAAATTACCCCATGAAAGATAATTAAAAATACATTTAGGTCATTAACAGAAAAATAAGATTGAAAAAGAGAAGTGAAATCCCAGTCAGTGTGTGTGTTCATGCTCGGTTGTTTCTGACTCTTTGTGACCCCATGGACTGTATTCTGCCAGGAACAGGATTAAAAATATTGTGGAGCTAGAACAAATTGTATGTTTTAAAAAATGTAGTTAGGTCATTATTACCATTAGTAGTTAATTCATTACTGTAAGACTTCCTTGGTGGCTCAGGACAGTGAGGAATCTGCCTGCCATGCAGGAGAGCTGAGTTAGGTCCCTGGGTCAGGAACATCTTCTGGAGAAGGGAATGGCAACCCACTCCAGTGATTCTTGCCTGGAGAATCCCATGGACCAGAGAGCCTGCTGGGCTTCTGTCCATGAGGTGGCACAGAGCTGGACATTACTGAGCAACTAATGCTTTAGTTCATTCTAGCTTGAACTTTAAAATGCCTATTTTCAGTCTCCTTATCTTTTAAAAACTTTTATTTTTTTTAATTGGTCTCCTTATCATTAAAGTTTATGTGTGCGTATGTTTGTGTGTATGTGGTGGGTAACTATTAATACATACCTTTCAAGAATAAGATAATCAAATGAGATCATTTCTGTGCCTATAATTTATAACTGTAAATTGCTGTAAGAGGTGTTATTACCATCATTAATATATTTTAATTATTATTGTAGGATACCATCAATATATTATTGTGATTATTATTATTAAAGATGAGTTGCTGTATCATCAAACAGAAACAAAAATAGACAAATAACACTTTAGTATTATTATTTTTATTTATTTATTTATTTATTTTTAATACTTTATTCTACGTTACAATACTGTTTTGGTTTTGCCATACATTGACATGAATCAGCCACAGGTGTACATGATCTCCCAATGCTGAAGCCCCCTCCCACCTCCCACCCCATATCGTCTCTCTGGATCATCCCTGCAACAGCCCCAAGAATCCTGTATCCTGTATTGAACATAAACTGGTGCTTCGTTTCTTATATGATAGTATACATGTTTCAATGCCATTCTCCCAAATCAACCCACCCTCTCCCTCTCCCTCAGAGGCCAAAAGTCCGTTCTATACCTCTGTGTCTCTTTTGTTGTCTCACATACAGGGCCATCATTACTATCTTTCTAAATTCCATATATATGTGTCAGTATACTGTATTGGTGTTTTTCTTTCTGGCTTACTTCACTCTGTATAATCGGCTCCAGTTTCATCCATCTCATTAGAACTGAGTCAAATTTATTCTTTTTAAGGGGTGAGTAATACTCCATTGTGTATATGTCACTTTAGTATTATTACAGAAATAGTCTTGAACTTCCAAAACCCCAAAATTCCTTGGACTCCACTTGATAAGCATCATTGTGTGGCTGCTTTTCTCTGACATGGCAACTAGATCACGTGGCCATCCTCATTTGGGTGAATACAGCATGTAGCAGTGTCCTCAGCTGGTGAACAATGGGGGATTCTACAGAGAATGAGAAAGTTTCTTTCTTTTTCAGTCACTGAGATTTTGTGAATGTTTTGTTCTTATAGCATAATCTAGCTCATCCTAATTATTATACTTTCCCAAACAAAAGTGGAAAGGTCCAGACGCTCACTTTGTTGAAGTTTTAATAACCAGAGGGATCAGCACAGGTCTTATTTGCAGCCTTCGATATTCCTGTCTGGTACTTGGAATCTATTAACAAATGAGATGTTAAGGAGGAGGTACAGATAAGAGAGTTTTTGCCAGTGAGCAGCTGGCAGAAACCCTGGCAGCAAAGCTGCTGGTGCCTGCAGCCTTATTCACTCCTCTTTGCTCCCCAGTGGGCAGATACTTATGGATGTCTGACTTCTTTGGACAAAACTGAGTATCTTCTTCCCTGCTTTTGAGCCTGGTTCTTCAGTCTTGTACATTTCCTCCCTGCTTAAATTACCTAGAATTCTACTCTTTTCATATAAGAACACCAGCTAGCTTTGCACAGTCAAATGAATGAGGTTTTGCTCTGTCAGAAGTTAGAATTCAAAACTCTCCAGGGGTTTCAGACTTCTTTGATCATATTCCACTTCAGGAAAAAAAAAAAAGGTTAGCATATAACCCTGATATATCTCTCCCTGCCAGAAACTTAGATCACTTTTATAGACTAGACAATTTTGCTTGATTAGAATTCATTATTCCAAAATTTAACCTCACTATTCTAATTAAATGCAAAGTCAGCTGTCTTATTGAAATGCAGAATTTCAATTTCTAGGTAGGTAATATTCAAGGAGGAAAGCTGCGTGCAGTGAATAATTGGTCCTATTGATCTTCACCAATAAGAATCTTTAAACATAAAATAATAACGTGCTGTAGTGAATACTATCACATTATTTTCCAGGCTAATGCTTTGCTATGGACTATAGGAAAAATGATACAGAGATAGTACTAGGGTGAAAGTTATATAGGGTTTGATATCTTCTGACAGAGGGGTTCCAGGACCTGAACTGAGTTTCTAAAATCACCAGCAGGTTGACTTGAAAAGCCTTTTGAAAACTACATCACAAAGTTACTATGGCACTGTAGGCTTACTTCTGCACTGAAGAATGAACTAGTTTAAGGTTTTGTCCTAGTCTCCATCTAAATGTTAGGTCTCCTTAACTGACATTTTAAAAATGTATTAAAATGAAACATAATTAAAGCAACTTTGAAAATATCAGCTCAAATTTTCAGACACATAATTTTTGAACATTTTGAAAAAGATCTTTTATGTTTTTAGAAGATACTGTTAATTACACCAATCCTAAAATTTTAAAAAAAACCTGCTTTTGTTTTTGTTATTTTGTGGAAAATTACTGAAACTCATCACTTAAATATATGCTAAGAAATTCTTAGAACAGTACCTGATTGCTTTCAAGCTAATTTTCAAATGAATTGAAACATAAACCCCACATTCCCGGAATACATAATCTTCCATAATTTTGTTTCCAGGATTGTAATTTTATAGTACTCATAAATAATCCATTTAAGAATGGAAAATACACTGTGCCTCAGGGAGTATCCAGACAAGCTGCTTTTATCACAGATAGCTGTTTGTTTCTAAAGGCCAAAAGCCTTTTTGTAAAAACTATTAGTTTGAGTTGTTGGTACAACTTTTTTCTATATAAATTAAACCACAGAACTCGTTATAAAAACACACGTGTGATACTGTAGGCTTTTCTAAAGTACATCAACCAGACTGCACATAACCCATTTCAGAAACATCATAGTATTCCTGATGCATGAAATGACTCTTTTGAACAATAGGCAAAGTGTGTCAGATGGAGATGTAACAGGCAGGGAAATGCACATGATCAGAGACCACCAAGAGAACCGCTAGTAATTTCATTGCACCAAGTGTTTATTTAACTGTGGAAAACATCTTATTTGGCATAGAAAGTACATTCTTTGGAGATGCTGACTGCATTGTTCAGCAGATAAATTGCTTTCATGGCTGATGTATTAGACTGAAGGTGGAATTTTATGAAACAATTCATTTGTTGAAACTATATTGTTGAAAAATCTCAATACTTTAAAATATGTGGTTAATAGTATGTTTCGATGTGGTATCTGATTTATTAACTGTATAGTACTGATGATCAAATATTTGAATCAATGATGGGTGACTTGGTTATCTTTCTGAATTGTAGGTGCTGATAATTCCTAAATTGACTCATGTTGTCGGAGAGGTTTCTGGATGTGCTTCTTTTACAGGGTAGACTCAGTAAAGATTTCTTGGCATCTTTGTACATGTTTTCTGTCCATTATTTGTTTCGAGATAACTTAATTCTTATAAAAATATGTTCTAAAAAGTATCATTGATGTTAGTGTGCTGACCCCTTTATAGGAAGAAACAGGATACTGAAATCAGAGCTAGGAAGGCAATATTTTAAGGGATATCAGCTATCACCCGTTAGTCCACTGGAGATTATAAACCTGTATCCTTTGGTGAAATTGACAATATAATAGCTGTCAGCATAAGAGATGTTTATAGCTAATAATTAAGAAACACATATAAGTGTTTCCTTGCTCATACTATTTGAATTTCTTCAGGTTTCTTCCATTTTGAGTCTGCTGAGGAAATTGAAACTTGATTAGATTTCTTGCCTTTTGATCCCTTCAGTATCCTGACCCTTGGGGGTGAGTTCTTGGGCCAGTGGGAAACATTATCCAGATGTAAGGGTGCAGTTATCTTCTGGCAAGCAAAGTATTGACATTATTATCTACAGTTAGTAAGTTTTCCCATAGGCGCTTTTTGCTCTTGAATCTTGAAAATCTTTAAAACCTTGACCACTTGATTTTCTATATTACATCTGTACCTTCTTGGTTGATTGAGAGTAGCTACCCTGGCTTATTTGGGGGCCCTCTGACTGTATTTCAGGTAACTGGCCCATGTGCAAGTATCCCCAGGAAGCTAATATAAATGACTGAACCACCTGAGTTGTGCGGTTTTCAGATACTACAGTTTAGGCTTGCATGCTTTAGTCATGCTGTACCTCCTTTCATATTTTTCTTTTTCTGCAAGAGCTTTCTATACAAGAGGATGAAGCCATTACAATTTTTTTACTTTGAAAGTTTTGCTCGTTACAGACGATTCGTGACTCGTCAGCTGAGCCAGTATTAGTGGTTTTGCCTTGCAAGCCCCATGCATTAACGTTGGCTGTATTGCTGATTACAGGGTCTGAGGGCAGCACTCTTTCTTGGGACAGCCAACAGGGCCGAATCAATCACATCCCACTGTGCTTGCATCTGTATGCAGATTGCCTTTGTATAGCGTGACTTAATAAAAGATAGTTGGTTATGCTGGTATTATTTTATTATAATTATGATGACGTTTTTCTTGGTTGCATTAGCAACAGCCTCAAAAACACAATAAAATGATTCTTTGCAACTCATGGAAAGTGTGAGGCCTGCCTTCGTTTGACTACTTCTGATGGTGTATTAACAACCCTTTGTTAAAAGTCAGGCAAGTATAAAGAGTTTTCAATGAGAAAACCCATGAAAATAAATTTGAAAATACATAACTTACTGAGAAAATAAAACTTTGACTGTTTTTACAGGATACATCTTATTTTAAGAAAGCGTCTTATTTTTTAAAATGTTTCAGTCTTTACTTAAAAATTTCTATTAAAAAATAGAAATTCTATAAAATCCCTGTTTAGAGTCCATTGGATTACTATTTCAAAATAACGAGGTTTTTACCCCCCATGGGTATGTCTGTAGCATTACACCTCTCTAAGCAACCTACTAATCTTGTCTATTAAGTGGGAATTTTTTAAAGAACTCTGTTCCCTTATAAACAGAAAACTACTGTCCACATATCCTGCTATTCTTCAAATTGTAGGACCACATGGAGCGAGAGATCCAAATCCTGCTAAAGTACTTTAGTTTCCATCTTTTCATGCTTCTAGAAATGGAATCCATTAGAAGCCAACAAAGCCCATGCACGTTCTTGTCCCTCCTGTCAGCACACTGCATTTTGATAATTCAGCCAGAAGGCATTATTATAGAAACAGCCTTCAGGATCTGTTCTTCAAAAGACATTTGTATACTCATTATGCAATTCTATCATTTGTCAATAGGGAGTTCTGTAAATAAAGCACTGAGGTCTAGACTGTGGTAACTGATGGCAGTAATCTTGGACAGAGCAATTTCTTTTTCTTTATATATCTTAATAGTTCACAGCCCGTCTTGAAATAATGATCTTAAGGTTTTGTTACTGTTGCTAGTGGCTGGATATTTGAACAGTAAAACCATAATGGCTCAGAGAGTTTCTGCTAAAATTTTTTTCTTTTTTGCACAACCACGTATCCAACTGTCCTGAACATTTTTTACTCTACGATAAACAACATAGGAATCTTTTACCTTAAATTTGTAACCATGCTGTCATTTACATTACATGATTACGATTTGTCTATATCCTATAAACATGAAACATCTTTGGGTGGGTATTTTGCTTAGTAACATAATTAGAATAGAGCTGAGAGGGATATGGATAGAAATTTGTTGGCCCATCCCATGTAAGGAGACACACACAGACACACATGCATGCACACACACCTCCAGATTTGGAGGATGAGCAGAACATGGGGAAATGCAGTATGCTTCAGATGGCTGTTTTGGCTGGGGCCTGTAGTGGGCACCATTTCCAAAGCAAAAATGTACTAATAGGGACCTCACAAAGTGCTTGGACCAAAAATTTTATTTTGCAGGGATTAGGGGCCTTTGAGGAATTTTTTTCAGGAGGTAAGTGGTGTGATCCAAATTTGTCTGTTAGAGCATTACAGCAACAGTATGAGGGTAAGCCATTATTTTATTCTGTTGTGTGGCTGATTTAAATAATCATAGCCTCATTGGTCAGATTGCAAGTAAAAATGCACATGCTCCTTTGTAAATAGCTGCATGCTAGCTCTTGGCATAGAGTATTACATTTTAAAAATTATAACCAGTTAACTGCTCTCATACAGGCCAAACTTTGCCGTTGAAAATATGTTAAACTCTGATCTTATACCTTCACTAAAACCGCATTATAGAAACCTTTTAAAAGAAAGCTGACCACAACAAACCCCGTACTTTTATATGTTAGAATAACTTTATTTTGTTTTTTTGTTTTTAAAATTTATTTTTAATTGATGGGTAACTGCTTTTCAATGCTGCGTTGGTTTCTCTCATAGATCAGCGTGAATCAACTATACACATGTTCCCTCCCTTTGAACCTCCCCTCCCACCTCTCACCCCATCCCAGCCCTCTAGGTTGTCACAGCACCAGAGCACTGGGTTAAGCCAGTTCACACTGGCTGTCTATTTTATGTATGGCACTGTGTATGTTTCAGGGCTACTCTCTCAATTAGTCCCACCCTCTCCTTGACCCTGCGGTTGCCACTAGTTTGTTCTCTATGTCTGTGTCTCTATCACTGCCCTACAAATAGGTTCATCAGTACAGAGTGAAAGTGAAACTTCTTCCCTGGTGGCTCAGATGGTAAGAATCTGCCTGCCATGCAGGAGATTTGGATTCGATCCCTGGATTGGGAAGATCCTCTGGAGAAGGGAATGGCAACCCACTCCAGTATTCTTGCCTGGAGAATTCCAGGGACAGAAGAGCCTGACAGGCTATAGCCCATGGGGCCACAAAGAGTTGGACACAACTGAATGACTAACACTTTCACTTTTCACCATTTTTCTAGATTGCATCTGTATGCATTAATATACGATATTTGTTTTTCTCTTTCTGATTTACTTCACTTTGTATAAGAGGCCTCAGGTTCATCTACCTCACTGGAACTGACTCTAATTAATTCCTTTTAATGGCTGAGTAATATTCCATCATATACATGTACCACTACTTTATTCATTCATCTGTTAATGGACAACTAGGTTGATTCTATGTCCTAGTTGTAAATAGTGCTGCAGTGAACACTGGGGTACATATATTTTTAGAATTATGAAAGTCACATACTTTTTAAGGCAGTTTTTAAAAATTATGCTGAAATTTTCAAAATAGCCTAGATGAAAATTGTTCTGATGTTTGTAATATTAAAAATCATGATTCAGTTCAATTCAGTTCAGTTGCTCAGTCGTGTCCAACTCTTTGCGACCCCATGAATTGCAACATACCAGGCCTCCCTGTCCATCACCAACTCCTGGAGTTCACTCAGACTCATGTCCATCCAGTCCGTGATACCATCCAGCCATCTCATCCTCTGTTGTCCCCTTCTCCTCCTGCCCCCAATCCCTCCCAGCATCAGAGTCTTTTCCAGTGAGTCAACTCTTCGCATGAGGTGGCCAAAGTACTGGAGTTTCAGCTTCAGCATCATTCCCTCCAAAGAAATCCCAGGGCTGATCTCCTTCAGAATGGACTGGTTGGATCTCCTTGCAGTCCAAGGGACTCTCAAGAGTCTTCTCCAACACCATAGTTGAAAAGCATCAATAAATTTTCAAAGTAGCCTAGATGAGACTTGTTCTGATGTTTTAAATATTAAAAGTCATGATATAATTAATTAATATAAGTAAAATAATATTTTTGAAAGGTGAATCATAACCATGAACTATGTATGGTAAATTTTTAAAAGTACTCCCAAATTGCATTTTATTATTCTTATATCCATATGCACATCTTTTAAATGACCTAAAACATATAATAATAAAAGCAAAAGTATATCATGACTTTGTTCTATCTTTAGACCCCTGACCTTGAACATAGATATTTAATGTTTATTGGATTGTATAGATTTAACAAATACTGTGTAGGTCTAATTATGTTCACATTACTGGTCCCAGCACTTTTAAAATTATTAACTAATTTATTTAAAAATAAATGTGAGTGACTAAAATGACATTAACGCTCAAATATTTTTCCCAGTTCTTGAGAGATTGATCACTGGAATGGCATGCTATATATGGGCCCCTGTCTAGTTATCAGAGTGGGCAAAATGACTAAATTTGGTTCCTTTCACACGCATCTCATGTGCCCTTCATAGCAATCCTGGGCCTGAGATTGCTACCAGAGAGGTTAATAAAGAACAAGTGAAAATGAGAGAAGGAACTTTTCTCTCCTGAATCCTCATTGTTTTGTCTTTTGTGTTATAAAATTTTACTGTGGTAAGAACACAGACTGAAGTCTACTCTCTTCATAAATTTTTAATTGAAAGTGGAAGTTGCTCAGTCGTGTCTGACTCTTTGCGACTCCATGGACTATACAGTACATGGAATTCTCCAGGCCAGAATACTGGAGTGGGTAGCCTTTCCCTTCTCCAGGGGATCTTTCTAACCCAGGGATCAAATCCAGGTCTCCCACATTTTAGGCGATTCTTTACCAGCTGAGCTACAAGGGAACCCCATAAATTGCTTCATAAATTTTTAATTATCCAATACTATATTGTTAATAACAGGTACAGGGTTGTATAGCAGATCTCTAGAATTTACTCATCTTGCTGAACTGAAACTATATGCTTGTTGATTAGTAACTCCATATATCTTCCTCCTCCTGGCCCCTTTCAAACCCCATTTCATTTTTTGATTCTATGAATCTTTAGATAAGTCATAGAAGTGGAATCATGTAGTATTTGTCTTTATGTGACTGACTTATTTCACTTAGTATGATGTCTTTAAGGTTAATCCATGTGGCTACAAATGTCAAGGTTTCCTTCTTTATGAGGCTAAATAATATTCTGGTGTATATATATATATATATATATATATATGTGTGTGTGTGTGTGTGTATTTTTTTGCTATTGTTTAGTCGCTAAGTTGTATCTGATTCTTTTGCAACCCCTTGGACTGTAGCCTGCCAGACTTCTCTGTCCATGGGATTTCCCAGGCAAGAATACAGGAGTGGGTTGCCATTTCCTTCTCCAGTGGATCTTTCTGACTTGTGTCTCCTGAATTGCAGGCAGATTCTTTACTGCTGAGCCACCAGGGAACCAATATATATACATAGATATGTATATATATTGTTGATATATATACTATATATATATATATATATACACACACTGTCCTTATCCATTCATCTGTCAATTGACATTCAGTTTCTTTCTATACCTTGGCTATCATGAAAAATACTAAAGTGAACTTGGGTTTGCTAATACCCCTTTAAGTTCTTGATTCAGCTCTTTTGAATTAACCCCAGAGCTACATTACTGGATCATAAGGTAGTTTTATTATTTTTAATTTTTGAGGAACATCCCTACTGTTTCCCATAGCAAGTGTACCATTTTGCACTGTCAGCAATAATGTACAAGGTTTCCAGTTTCTCCACATCCTCCCCAAAAACTAACTTTGTTGATAATAACTATCATGACAAGTATAAGATGATATGTCATTGTGATTTTGATTTGCATTTACCTGCTGATTAGTGATAATGATCACCTTTTCATAAACTTGTTGGCAATTTGTGTTTCTTTATTTTTGAGAAATATCTGTTCAGTTCCTTAGTGCACTGGGTATTAGTTATTTTAATCAGGGTTTTAGTGTTTTTGCTATTGATTTGTAGGAGTTCCTTATATATTTTGGAAATTAACCTTTCATCAAACACATAGTTTTCAGATGTTTTCTTCCATTCCATATGTTGTCTTTTCATTCTATTGATTGTGTCCTTTACTGAGTAGAAGCATTTTAGTTTGATGTAGTCCTACTACAGTTATTATTGTTCTTGTTGTCTGTGTTTTTAGAGTTGCATTCATGAAATTATTGCCAAGACGCATGTCATGAAGCCTTTTTCCTGTGTTTGCTTCTGGGATGTTTATGGTTTCAGGTCTTAATGTTCAAAAATCCATCTTGAATTCATTATATATATGGTATAAGGTAGAAGTTCAGTTTTATTCTTTTGCATGTGGATATCCAGTTTCCCCAACACCATTTGCTGAAGAGACTATCCTTTCTCGATTGTGTATTCTTAGCACAATTGACCATATACATATGTCTTTATTTCTGTGCAGTTGGTATGTATGCCTTGCTTTTTGCCAGTAAAATACCGTTTCAATTATTGTGGCTTTGTAATATATTTTGAAATCAAGAGTTGTAATATCTCTTGCTTTGTTCTTTCTCAAGATTATTTGGCTATTCATGATCTTTTGTGGTTCCAAATGAATTGTTGAATTATTTATTTCCATAAAAAGTTCTATTAGGACTTTGATAGGGATTGACTTGAACTTGTAGATTTCTTTGGGTATAACCATTTCAACAATATTAAAGCTGCTTATACACAAACATGAATTATCATCCCATTTGTTTGTGTCTTCTTTATTCTTTTTACATTTCTTATATCCAGGAGAAAGGCAGTGCCAGAAAAAGACTAGTTTAGGGCTCTCTAAAAGTTCCCCTTATCAGACTACTTCCAAAATAGATTTTCTCTTTTTCCCTTTCTATATTCTGCACATCCTAAAAGGCAAGTTTTAATATTATATATCTGGCCTTGTTACCTTGTAACAAACCATCCCTTGTTATCTCTTTCTTCTAAACTCTTCATTTATGTTGTTTGTTTTCACTATTATTAGTTACTTAATCATACCTCACTCTTTATTAAGACTTAATAGGCCTAGAATTAGACTTTGGGTTGATTTATACATTAAGTGATCAGTTCATTTCTCTTTTCAAATCATATTTTCTGAATATATTTTATATGCTGGTGAATGACCCCAGGAATAAAGAATCTATTAGGTGAAATTCCACTGTGTAGCAGCAATTATTTAAGTATGCAAGGACCTATTTGACTAACTCTAGTCAAATCACACCAATAATCTGAAGCTCTTTGTCTTCTTTTTCTGTTGATAAAATGAGGATGATATCTGTTCTACCTAGAAACAGAGGTAGGATGGTAATTAGACAGAATCAGAAATAATAGAAAGCACTTCCTAAACCCCAAAGCACTGTGTTGAACACATGATTTAGTAGTTCACTGCTCCCCAAAGTTTTGTGATTACAAATAGTTTGTTCTTTTATAAGTGTCTGAAGGCTGCTTCTCTATAGTTTCTCCTAGCAAATACTGCTTTGTTTTCATGGAGACACTGAACATATCTTCTTTTTCCTCTAAAATTTTGTAATATAGCTATAATGGGTTCTTCTTAATTTTCTTTGTGAAGATGAACATTTCAAGTGTTTTTTTTTTTTATTTTTACATAGAATAGTTTTAAATCTCTTGTTGTTGACACTGTCCTCTATATACCCCTAAGTGTTTTTTTCTTTAATGAATATATTTTAACTTTCTCAGAGTAATTTTAGATGTTTAAAACATTGAGCAGAAAATGCAGAGAATTCCTATATATCCACTCTCCTTCTGCACACAGTTTCAAGTTTAATTTTTCTATCACATTTGTTTGTTAAAGTTGGACACATTACCCCCAGATGTGATCAAGAACTTCAGTTTCAGTGGAGACTGAGAAGGGAGAGGACTCAAATCTGGCACCCAGTTTCTGACTTGTATAACTGAATGGATGAGACAGTCATTTATTCATGTAGGTCTCTGGTTTAAAAAGAGGAGAGTTGAGATAGTAGAGGATGATTTCCATTTTTGATGTATTATATTTGAGACACCTTTGAAACACCCATGGAGACATGTCCATGAGATCCTTGGGTTGCGATGATGGAGCTCTGGAGAAAAGCTCTTGTGAAAAGAGATAGCATGAAGGTAGACCCCTGAAAGAATGCAGCAACGGGGGGAGAACAAAGAAGAACTAATAGAGCACCTCCAAAAGGCAGAAAAGAACAACTGAGGAGGTGAATGTTTAAGGAAAGCCAGATTTTTGTTGTGTTTGTTATGTTTTCCTGCAGAAAAGTCAGAGGAATTAAAGGTTCTTTATGTTTGGTTTGGCTGTGTTGGCTTCAGCAGACTCAGCTGAGCTTTGGAGCTCAGTCTGAAGTGGGTTCAAGAATTATGGAATGTAAAAAGTAGAGGCAGATGGTACAAACGGTTTCAGAATTTGGAATTTGAAAAAGAGAACAGAGAATTCAACATTTGAAAATATCATGGAAAATCAAGAAGGAAGAAGTGATATTATGGCCAGAATTTTGGGAGGTGCTTTGTGTACTTTTGTCATTGATCTTTTATCATCTAGATCTAGTTGCCATACAGTATTTTCTGAATTTTTTCCCAAATGTGTATTGTTTCTTTGTTTCCCAGTTCCTAATATAAATAACATGCTATTCATTTAATAGTATATTGATTATACGTTTCAGTTTTGCTGTTTATACATATATTCCATTCTGCTAGTCTGTGGGTTCTTGTGTTAATTATCAATTATAATTTCTAGAAATCTTGAAACCAAGTATATTTCATTATATTATGTTTAACATCTGAGACATATTTCAGTTCTATTTATGTTTAGCTCAATCAGTAATATCCATTTCTTGGCTAACGCAAAATCCTAATGTTATTATAAATTCAGTTATATTTTAAATTAATTGAAAATTTTATCCATGGTAAACATAATATTATCATTGGATCAGAATATATAATAGTAAATGAAAGATTAATTTTTGGATAATATTTACAAATCTTTGTGGCATATGTACAAGCTTGTAAAAAATGATAAGCAGCTTAATGTTAAGCTGACTAGTATGAAAAATATTCAACATGGTAAAAACTTAAAAGACATGTGTTCTCTATATCCAGTGTTTTATTAATGGGCAGGTTAAATTTTATTCCTTTCATACTGTAGCTGAATTATAAAAATATAGAAGTCAATATTAGAATATAAGTTTTTCAATACTATGTTGTTTGGTTTAAGAAAAATATTTTCTTTAAATAAGATAATATTAATTGTGACAATATTATAATGAGAGTGCCCATACCACAGTCTTCAGATTATGTTCTGACCACATAGGACAGTCTGCGTTTAAATCCTGGCTTTGCCATTTATGAGCTGAGTAACCTTAGGCAAATTATTCAACTGTCCGACCGTTGATTTTTGTATCTATAAAAGTATTAGTAATGGTATGTCATATCATGGGTAGTTGTGAGTTTTTATTAGATTAATACATGTAAAATGATCATAACAGTAATTGAATATATTAAGTGCCCTGTGATTGTTTACTAGCACAATAATTCATTTGCATCTATACTCAGCTCTTTTCAGTGTGTATGACATTAGGTGAATATCAGTGGGGATGACATTTTATCCTTAACATAGTGTTATTCTCATGATAAATAGCTCAAACTTAGGTTTAGATGATAGAACTGTTCTACTAACTAATATACTTAAATTGGTGATAGAGTTAAGAGTAAAGTAGATCCTATTTAAATCCTATGGGCCTCACATAGTATGTTGATAATTACCATTACTTTAATCTTTTCCCTACTCTTCTTTCTTGGGACCCAGTCAATCAGCATTCCTTGAGTATTTAATATTTATCAAATGTTATACTATGATTTTAATGCTTGAGACAGGTACAGGTTTAATGCTTAAGACAGGTTATTGCCTTGAGGCAGCTTATACACTGGAGGGCAAGAGTTATATTAAACCAATATGTACTGCAAAGAAAAAGTTACAGTAATATCATACTATAAAATAGACTATCTTTCCTGGTACTGAGTGGCAAAAACCACCCTAATTGAAGAGCTATAATAATTTGAGATCAAAGAATGAAAACTTTACCTACCTGAGGAGGAAAAGTACCCAGTAAAAAGCTGATGTATGGGACTTTACATGACATGTGTACTGGCTGTAGAGAAATAGAGGTGTGAAGTGAGGCCAGGCACTGAAAGCCAAGCCAGAACTCCTAGAACTGAGTTCCTGTTAAGGATCTTGACTTCATGCACCCTAAATCTTTTCATTTATGTTTTTGTTCCCTTACTAGCGTGGAAATGCCATTACTAGGGCTATATTTTTAGAGAAGCGATTCAGCTTGACATTCTATACCTCTGTACCTTTGAACTTTATGAATTCAATTTAATAAGCATACTTATAAATCCTATAAATTTTATTTTAATGATTACTCTGGCTAGTTGGGGAAGATTATTTGAATAGGAAATGTGGATGTGGAGAAAGCAGATAGGAGGCAATTTAGTAATGTGGGAGAGAGATTATTTAATCTTGGCCTAGAAGGATGACTCTCAGAATGAAAAAAGTAGATAATTCTAGAATCTTTCGAAGAGACCATTTGTAAAACTTGGCAACTGATTGATAGAAAAAGAAATGAGTATGCTATGGTTCTTGTATATGGTTTGAGTACATGAAGTGTGAAATATAGGAAGAGGTACAAGTTCAGATGTGGAGAAGGTTATAAGTTTAGCATCAAAGTTGTGTTATTTTTTTCTTCGAATTGGGCCTGGACTACTGTGGAACAAGTGAAATACTGAGATGAGTATATGGTTCTGGAGTGCAGAAGAAAACTCTCAATTGCAATATAAGTCTCCAAGTCATAGACATTAAGCTGGGAGCTGAAGCTGTAGAAGTAGATCGGGGTACTTTTCTGGAGGTCCAGTGGTTGAGACTCTGCCTTTCAATGCAGGGGAGGCAGGTTTGATCCTTCGTCGGGGAACTAAGACCCCACATGTCACAGGACAACTCAGCCCACCCACCACAACTAGAGGGGCCCACACAGAGCAACCAAAACCCAGCATACACACATGAACACATACACAAAGTTTAAAAAAAAAAAGAAGAGGAAGAAGAAGTAGGTTTGCTTATGATGGAGGAAAGAATATGGAATAACAATGAAGAGTATGTAGGAGCACCTGGTGCTTCAAAACAAAAAAAAAGCTAGCATTTAACAGTCAGGTAAAGGAGAAGGATTTAATAAAAAGCTAAGCATATTTCATTTGATTTAGTAAAATGGATATCAAGGCCAAACTAACCTTAGTTAGTTAATGTAATGTGTTAGGTTCAGTGGCCAGAGCAGAAGAAATGTTAGGATAAGCAGGAAGTGAGCAAATAAAGAATAAAAAACTCTTGTTGGATATTTGACTTTGGAAGAAATGAGCAAATGTCCAGAATTTGGAGAGTAATTATTTGTTTTTGTTGTAAGATGGGAGGCAAGATTTGCCTACTTATGGAAGGAGTCAGTATGCAGAGAGTGACTAATGGTTGGGAAGAAAGTTTTTAATAGAGATCTCCAGGGTCCTGTGAAGGTAAGAGAGACACAGAACACAGAAGGAAAGGTAAGGTGCTATACAGAAGCAGGCTGGACAGTAAGGGAGTTTCTGTTTAACGCCTCTTCATTTCATTGGTGAGTAGAAGGCAGTAACTTCTCTAGGGTATGAGAAAGGCCAGTGGAGTGGGGACCAGGAGTGGAAAACAGTTGAAATTTTCAGAGCAGGAGAACCAGAGAATGAGAACTGACCAGACAAACACATGGATTGCCACACACTGGTAAATCCTGCTCAGAGGTGGTGACCATACATTTTGTATGCATGGTAGCTGGCTCTGAAATTGGTCCATGAGCACTCAGCAGCTAAGATGCTTGTACAGAGAAGATGGGCAGGTAAATTCCATCAGGGTTGGCGATTTTAGGATATGTGCAATAAAAGCCCCGAAGTGTGAGTGAGTTTGGGTTATTGATGAGGGAGCATGTGGTTGCAAGGATGAACCACTGAGTCCAAACTGGGTGGACTTTGTCATCATTATCTTCCTCCATTATCATCTTCTGAATAAGTATGAAATTGAAGTTAGAAGTGCTTGGAAAAAGGAAGGTGACTGATAAAGGGTGAAGCCTTCTCTCATCTCATCGTCTGTATGTCACCACAAAGACATTGCATTGAGAAAACATTGTCTCTCCATCCAATTTGTGGGATGAACACTAGTTAATCATGTTGGTCAGAGCTAGACATTTATTGAAATAAGTTTGGCTAACAAATAGATTTTTGTACCTCGAATTCAGAGCCAGTCTGGCTGATTCCTTTGTGCCTGCCTGCCTTCTGGCTTTCTCCTCCATTGGTTTGACCTCCTGTTTGGTGAATGCTGTCACGCGTCATGTTTCTGGGTGAGCGGCAGAGCTGGAAGGGAATGCTCTTGAGCTGAGAAGGTTTTCTCTCTACATGCTGACACCCACAAGCTCCATCCAGCAAACCTGCACCCTCATTTGTGCAGCTGGGGTGTGGGTTCCCTTCACAGACCAACTCTGTGATATCTCTGCAGACACACCTATGGGAGCAGTTCCAAGATCCAGATTGAGAGTGGAAGTTCAAAGATTCCTTTTAGCCACAAGACTAAACTGTGCTCTCCCACCTGATATAATGCAGAGGTTTTGAATGGATTTGTTGTCTGCATTTGATCTCTAACTGTGGATCTTTGGCCAGGTTACTTAAGCTCTGGATTTTTCATCTAAAAGTGAAACACTAATCACACCCATCTCACAGGTTGATAGTGAAGACTGAACAAGTTAAAAGCATGTAAAACACTTATCCAGAGCCTAAAACACCATATTTAATAAATAATTAGTTATAAAAATTAATTATTATTTTATCAATGGGTCTTAATGTTTTTCTAGAAAATGCTTAGATTTATTTTGAATTTAAACTTTTTTTTTTTTAATTTTAAAATGCTTGTTTTACCCTTTTCTCGTTTGATTGGTGATCTTAGAATGTGCGGTCGCTTCAGTCATATCTGACTCTTTGTTACCTTATGGCCCATAGCCCACCAGGCTCGTTTGTCTATGGGATTCTGCAGGCAAGAATACTGGAGTGGCTCGCCATGACCTTCTCCAGATCTTAGAATATGTGCTTCTTTTTTACTTTGTAGGGAAAGAGGGAGAAATGGGAAGCTGGGGACACTCAGTCTTGAAGAACAGAGAAACAAAAAACTCCTGGAGGTAACCGAGAGGATAGAAGAGAGAAACAGGAAGGTGGGCCTTGAAGGATGGGAACTATAAATAAATATTAGACTCACATGACTAGGAGGATGTGGAATCTATAATTTGAGTCAGAGACTCATAAGACTCTGAAGGCTTAAGTCTGCCCCCAACACTATTATCACCGCACCTGAGAAAAACTGAGTAACAGTTATTGTTTGTCAGAAGTAAAAAACTGGAGTTATCTGTGTAAAACTTGAGATTATTTGTTGTGTATGTAATATATCAGTATGTGCTAAGTTGCTTCAGTTGTTTCCAACTCTTTGTGACCCTATGGGCTACTGCCTACCAGGCTCCTCTGTCCCTGGGATTCTCTAGGCAAAAATACTGGAGTGGGTTGTCATGCCCTCCTCCAGGGGATCTTCCCGACCAAGGGACCCAACCGACATCTCTTATGTCTCCTGCATAGGCAGGCAGATTCCTTACCGTGAGCGCCACCTGGGAAGCTCTGTATATCACAGTAGAACTACCTATATTTGTTATTTGGAATAAGAGAAGGTATATGAAAGCAATACTAATTCTGTTTCTCATTTAAAAACTAGTATTGAAATTTTTCATATTTATTAATTGGTTGTAAAGAGCAAACTCAAGTAAAATCCACCTTATGACCCAATATTAAAAAACAAATTTTCCATGGAGAAAATCACACCCCAGGCCTAGGAGGATAGGTTGGTTTATCCTAAGTCCTTGCTTGTCTGTGTCTGTTTTCCAGCCGCAGGCCCCACTTGCCAGCAAAAGAAGCTGTCTCGTGGACTGCACATCTCATCGCTCTGTATCTGCCTAGTTATGAATGACTTTAATTCAAACTTAAAATATGTAGTGGTGATTGGAGAAGGATGAGGATGAGAGCTTGACCGTGACGTTATCTTATGAGAGCTCTTCTCCCTGCCTCTCTCCTCTCTCTCCATTGCTGTTCCTGTGGTGACCCTCGTTTCCCAGAGGTGAGCTTGCAAAGGCCACCCCTAGCAGGGATTGTTACCTCCCAGGCACTCTCCTTCAGGAGACTTCACCCTCCTCTAGGAACTTTATACAAAATGCTTTTTATTGTTGCTATGGAATACATTTTTAGTTAGCTGTATTTATTTTCCACACTGAGTATGTACTACCTAATTAAAGAAATGAAAGTAATTTAACATTATTGTTATACTGAGGAAAAAAACACCTGTTTTCAGTGAATAGTGTAGGATCTTAGCTTTAGCAAATTCATTGCCCACTTGGTTGCCTTCACCCCGTACTTCCATACTTTCTAACTTACACTTCTCGAGCACGCATGCAGCACATACTGCTTATCCATTACTGGGTTAATATTCCTCAAAAATGCAAGTGGGATTCTGGAACTGAGAGGCTGAAGGTTTAGTCAGTCTTTGCCAATCATTGGGAAATACTGTTTTTCATCATAATTCCTCAGTTCTTTTAGGTAAAATGAGGATAATAGCACTGATTTGTTTTCGCAATCTTGATTAAAAAAAAGAAAGTTAAACACCTAAATGAAAAGATGTTAGTTTTTTTAACTTTTAAATAAAGATTTAAATGTAGAAAAGTTATAAGAGAACATACTATTGAAGTTAAAACCTGGTGAAGGACTTGACTTAGAAATACTTTTCTAATTTTAAAACAAAATATTGAGACTGAAAAAGGTATTACAAGTAGAACCACTTTGTAAGATCTAAATAGTCTATAAATGTCAGATGATATTGATCTTACAAAATATTCATTCATATAAAATTCTCAGATTTCTTAGATATATCTACATTATTTTAATTATAATAATGTATTTTGTAATTGTTCACACTAAATTCCATTTAAATCTAAAACATGTTGTATTGTATACATATAGGTTTTTTAAATGGTTGAACTTATTAAATTAAGACTATCTATATTTTATCTTTGAGAGTTAAATAATATATAACTGGAAAACTGGAGAAACCATAGTAACTTAAAATAGTGCTATTCTGTACCATTTTTGCTGTAGTGGACTCAAGAAATACAAATAAGTGCCGCTTAATGAAAATATGTATAAATAGTTAAGTATGTTAATGTAGATATGTAATGATGCAATATTTTGACTTAGTATAGATCTTTGCTTCGTATAGTTTATTAGAATGCCATTGGCAAACCACTCAGCAGTTTCCAGGAGTTTCCACTGAAGACAGTGTTCCAAAGAGGAACAGTGTTCCAAGAGCTTAACTTTTTGAACCTTTGTTGTCGGGCACTGGTTTCTGGATTGCTATTCTGTTAACATGATGAGCTATTTGACTAGCAGGACTCCCTACAGAATAGCTGCTTCTGCTTAGCTCATCAGGAGTACAATTTGTTGTTTAATTTCCTCTTCTAGTCCCCTTGGGGAAATTGAATTGTGAAAAGACCACCTACTGGGAACATTCAGTGTTTCTGACTGAATAAGGAACTTTATTTATCTATTTATTTCTTTGGCACTATCTTAATTAGCAATGAAAGAAGCGCTTTATTAGGTGAGCAAGTGCTGTGGTTTTGTTACAAATAGGTGCTGTTGGCAAACCGTTTGATTCACAGAACCTTCTCAAAGTCAGAGCCTTTTGCAGGTACAAAGCTTATTTGAAATTTTAATTTGCAATGTTAAAGCTGTTTGCCATTTTAGTGATGTTAGTCATCTGATGCACAAGTTGAAGATAAGTCAATGGTGGTGTTAAGAAAAAAGCACAGTTGTGAAGTTTAGAAGATTTATCCTTTGGACTACATGAACTTTTGTGTTTTAATTTTTCTCCAACGAAGATTGTTGCTCTGTAACAGTGTGGACTTGAACAATGTACTCTCAAGTTTTAAAATCTTCAGTTACAATTTCACCATTTTTTATTAATATATGCACTCAGGCAAAAACAGAGTTTATGAGACCTAAATATTGTGATAAACAGAGTTAGATCGTATATTTTACATCTTTTTCTTTTAGAATTTAGTGCTAGTTTTTACTTTATGTTATCAAACTCTCAAGTGTAATAAGGAAGTTTTCTAAGATTTGCTGTGCTTTGTCACTCAGTCGTGTCTAACTCTATGCAACCTCATAGACAGGCTCCTCTGTCCATGGGGATTTTCCAGGCAAGAATACTGGAGTAGGTTGCCATGCCCACCTCCAGGGGATCTTCTCAACACAGGAATCAAACCCAGGTCTCCCACATTGCAGGTGGATTCTTTACCTATTTTATCTTATCAAACTCTTAAGTGTAATAAGGAAATTTTCTAAGATTTTAATAGCCTCTAAATTAAAACTTCAGTTGTTTTCCATATGGATGGATAGCAAGGAGGGAAAGATGGGGCACATAAATTGTGATTGCAGTTGACGTTGTTGTTGTTCAGTTGCTAAGTTGTGTCCGACTCTTTGCATCCTGGTGAACTGCAGCACGATAGGCTTCCCTGTCCTTCACTATCTCCTAGAGTTTGCTCACATTCGTGTCGATTGAGTCGGTGATGCCAGCCAACCATCTCATCCTCTGTTGCCCCCCTTCTCCGCCTGCTGTCGGTCTTTTCCAGCATCGAGGTCTTTTCCAATGAGTCAGCCAAAATATTGGAGCCTCAGCGTCAGTCTTTCCAGTGAATAGTCAGGGTTGATTATTTTAAGATTGACTGGTTTGATCTCCCTTGCTGTCCAAGGAAGTCTCAAGAGTCTTCTCTAGCACCACAGTTCAAAAGCATCAATTCCTCAGCACTCAGCCTTCTTTAAGGTCTAACTCTCACATCCATATATGACTTGCAAACACCATGGCTTTGACTAGATGGACTTTTGTCAGCAAAGTGATGTCTCTGCTTTTTAATACACTGTCTAGGTTTGTCATAGCTTTTCTTCCAAGGAGCATCTTTTAATTTCATGGCTACAGTCACTGTCTGCGGTAATTTTGCAGCCAAAGAAAATAAAATCTGTCAGTGTTTCCACTTTTCCTAATCTATTTGCCATAAAGTGATGGGACCTGATGTCATTATGTTAGTTTTTTGAGTGTTGAATTTTAAGCCAGCTTTTTCACTGTCCTCTTTCACTTTCATCAAGAGGCTCTTTAGTTCCTCTTTGCTTTCTGCTATTAGAGTGGAATCATCTGCATATGTGAAGTTGTTGATATTTCTCCTGGCAATCTAGATTCCAGCTTGTGATTCATCCAGCCTGGTATTTTGCATGATGTACTCCACATATGATTCAAATAAGCAAGGTGACAATATACAGCCTTGACATGTTCCTTTCCTGATTTTATATACTATCGACACTGTGTATAAAATAGATTACTAATGAGAACCTCCTGTATAGCACAGGGAAGGCTACTCAGCACTCTGTGGTGACTTAAATGGAAATACAAAAAGAGGGGATATATGTATATGTATAACTGATACACTCTTCTATACAGCAGAAACTAACGACATTGTAAAGCAAATATACGTCAATAAAAGTTAACCAAGGAAAAAACTCAGATGTTTTCTAGCACACCAGTTTATTTTTTTAATTAAATTTATTTATTTTTTTAATTACAATACTGTATTTGTTTTGCCATACATTGACACGAATCAGCCATAGGTGAACACAATCGCCCAATGCCGAAGCCCCCTCCCACCTCCCACCCCACATCCTCTGCCTGAATCATCCTGTGCATCAGCCCCATGCATCCTGCATCCTACACCAAACATAGATTAGTGCTTCGTTTCTTACAGGAAAATACACATGCTTCACTGCCATTCTCCCAAACCATCCCACCCTTTCCCTCTCCCTCAGAGTCCAAAAGTCCACTCTATACCTCTGTGTCTCTTGTTGTCTCACATATAGGGTCATCATTACTGTCTTCTAAATTCCATATATATGTGTCAGTATACTGTATTGGTGTTTTTCTTTCTGGCTGACTTCACTCTGTATAATCGGTTCCAATTTCATCCATCTCATTAGAACTGAGTCAAATTTATTCTTTTTAAGGGCTGAGTAGTATTCCATAGTGTATATGAACCACAGCTTTCTTATCCATTCATCTGCTGATGGACATCTAGGTTGCTTCCATGTCCTGGCTATTATAAACAGCGCTGCAATGAACATTGGGGTACATGTGTCTGTTTCAATTCTGGTTTCCTCAGTGTGTATGCCCAGCAGTGGGATTGCTGGGTCATAAGGCAGTTCTATTTGCAATTTTTTAAGGAATCTCCACACTGTTTTCCATAATGGCTGTACTGAGTTTGCATTCCCACCAGCAGTGTAAGAGGGTTCCCTTTTCTCCACACCCTCTCCAGCATTTATTGCTTGCAGACTTTTGGATCGCAGCCATTCTGACTGGTGTGAAATGATACCTCATTGTGGTCTTGATTTGCATTTCTCTGATAATGAGTGATGTTGAGCATCTTTTCATGTGTTTGTTAGCCATCCGTATGTCTTCTTTGGAGAAATGCCTATTTAGTTCTTTGGCCCATTTTTTTATTGGATCATTTATTTTTCTGGAGTTGAGCTGCATAAGTTGCTTATATATCTTTGAGATTAGTTGTTTGTCAGTTGTTTCATTTGCTATTGTTTTCTCCCATTCAGAAGGCTGTCTTTTCACCTTGCTTATAGTTTCCTTTGTTGTGCAGAAGCTTTTAATTTTAATTAGATCCCATTTGTTTATCTTTGCTTTTATTTCCAGTATACTGGGAGATGGATCATAGAGGATCCTGCTGTGATTTATGTCGGAGAGTGTTTTGCCTATGTTCTCCTCTAGGAGTTTTATAGTTTCTGGTCTTACATTTAGATCTTTAATCCATTTTGAGTTTATTTTTGTGTATGGTGTTAGAGAGGGGGTCTAATTTCATTCTTTTACAAGTGGTTGACCAGTTTTCCCAGCACCACCTGTTAAAGAGACTGTCTTTACTCCATTGTATATTCTTGCCTCCTTTGTCGAAGATAAGGTGTCCATAGGTGTGTGGGTTAATCTCAGGGCTTTCGATTTTGTTCCATTGATCTATATTTCTGTCTTTGTAGCACACCAGTTTAACAAGCTGTTTCTCCTTAGAGTAGAGGCAGGATGGTGAAGTGATTAGAGACTGCAGCTGTGGAACAAGACAGCCTTGGTTCCAGTCTCTCGCTCTGTCCCTCACTAGCTTTGTGACCCTGGGCAAACGTCTCAATTCTCTGATCATATAAGGGTAACTTAATAGGGCTAATGAGAGTTAATACAAGAGAAGCTCTTGGAAGCAGGTTTGGCAGGGTGCCTAGCACACAAGAATTGTTCAATGGGTATTAACAGTTGTTATATTTCTTGATAATCTAGCACAAAACCTCAGGTAAATCATGTGCTCAATAAGGAATTCATAAGTGCATTCTTTAATGAGTGAACGAACAAGATGAAATGTCCATAAAACTTAGAATCACTATAAATCTATCTCTGCCCTGTACTTTTAGATAAAACAACACATATCTCTATAGTTATAGTGAAGTCGCTGAGTCGTGTCTGACTCTTTGCGACCCCATGGACTATAGCCCACCAGGCTCCTCCGCCCATGGGATTCTCCAGGCAAGAATACTGGAGTGGGTTGCCATTTCCTTCTCCAGGGGATCTTCCAGACCCAGGGATCAAACCCAGATCTCCCGCATTACAGGCAGACGCTTTAACCTCTGAGCCACCAGGGAAGCCCCATACTTAAGTAAGAATACTTAAATATTCTCAAACTGAATACTTAAAATATGTTATTGTCTGTAATTATACTTCAATTTATAAAAAGACATTCTAGGATAAAAGAGCATGCTGTGTTTACAGGTGCAAATGACTAAGATATTCAGGGTTGAGGGTTGCTTCTTTACTTAATTTTAGCCTAGAAAGCAAAAGTTCAAACCCCTCTCCCTGTGATAGATTATTCCTGTGTTTTAATCCACAGCAATGAAAGAGTTATTTATTAAAGTCCTTTCTCATCATATGTGTCATATAGGGGACAGGGGTTGAAAACATCAAAATCGATGAAATAAATTTTATCTCAAGTGGAATAACTCAGGACATATAAAGAAACAGTCAGCAGCATGTGAGAAAGGACATGGCAGCTGGTTTTAAAAACTCTGGCTGGTGGAATAAGAACAATTTGAGTGGGGAGAATAATTATAAACTTATAGCCAAATATGGGAATGGTTTTGAAGAACTCAAAATCTGTATTTCAATAATAGATTCTTAATATTCCCACATTATTATTATAGTCTCTAAAAATCCAACACTTGCAACATTCTGTGAGTCTGGGTGATTAGAAACAGAATATAAAGAATTCATCTCAATAAAATACTGTGAAAATCTTGCAAATATTTTTCACAAATATACATCCTATCCCTATACAAGCAAGAAGAACTTGCTTGTATACAGTTCTCTGATGTCTGAATTGAATGAATAAGGAGAGGGTACCGAGGAGGACGCTTCATGGACTAACTTCCTTGTGTTCTTCAGCAGATACAGTGAGTATTCAAAAGCAAAATAAAACATAATTCATGGTCCCTGTTCCCAAGGAAGATGTAATCAATCGACTTGTGTAGATAGTTGTAACACATGATAAATCCAATTATATGTTTATATATACTGCTATTTTATGTACACATGATCAATGTAATAGGTAGTGCTACTCAAAGTCTCTGTCCTAGGAGTTTAAGAAAATTAGGAAATTTCCTTTCACTACTAAGAATATTCTGCTTCCCTTGAAATAGATTTATGTAGAACTGCTGAAGTAAGGGAATTGTTTTAATCCATTTTTAGAACTCTCAGAAAGTTCTGAAGTCTAGAAAACTTCAAGATGAAAATATAAAATTTCCATGAGAGTTGCTTATTTTGTATTATACTAATAAATATAAATAAGATAGAGACATAATTGCTAAAGATACATGTACTTTTCTTTTGCAATCACAATAATTTATGGTACTATTGGAGGTTTGTTTTTATTTCCTAGTGATCATTCCCACATGTGGGAATACAAAGCAGTGAGCCTGGCATACTATTTTCTTCATACTTGCCTGTCTGTTGGTCTTTATTCACTCTTTTTTTTTTTTTTTAAATTAATCTGTGATTATCAACAGGAAACTCCTGAGACACTATTATTAACTTGAACACAAATGGAAGATGGTATTGATTTACTAAGTGGTACGTAGTGGCCATAATCAAACTTTCTGTGTGATTTCTACTTGGAAAGCAACAATTTAGCAAGTTTTTCCTGTTTTTAGCTAACTCTTAAATATCAGTCTACAAGTGGGTCTTTTCTTATACAGGAGTATGTTATTGTTTCCTCCCCCCAATGCATGAGTAGTAAAATAATTCAGAAAGTATATTTTCATATGATATAAGCATGATACTTATCTTGGTCATTTTATAGCAATAGTAATATTCACAGATATGTCATTTGCTGTTCTTGGTGCATTGCAGCTAGTTGGGCCATGTGACTTGATCTGGAAAAATAGCATATGATGTGTATCACTTCTGGGTTGACACAGCCCTTATTTGATAGTGTAGTCTTTCTTCACTTGCCCTAAAGAAATTATAGTCTTTTCAATAAATAGTCCTAGGTTTATTAGATTTACAAAGGAAATCAACTTTATTTTACTCCTTATCTCAGAAAGACCCAAAATAATTTCAAGTAGATCGAAGATTGAAATATGAAGTTCCCAGCAATAAAATATCTTGAAAATGTCATATTTTCCAAATCTTTGGTTAGGCACATTTTTCCACAAAGTGAGATATATAAAAGCACAAACCTTAAATGAAAAGAATAAGAATTTGAACTCTATTAAAATTTTTAAAACTTATCCTTATCAGAGACCCAATTTCATAAATAAGAATGAGAGAAATATTTGTAATACACCTGATCACTGGAGGACTTTTTTTTAAATTACACAGTTTTTAAAAAAAAAAACTTCTTTAAATTAGTAAGAAAAAACAGATAACCCAATAAAACAGCAGAGAGAAAGGACAAAGGTCTTAACAGGCACTTCAAAGTGAGAACATACAAATGGTCGATAAACCCATTAAAAAAATGTTCAACATCATTATTCATCAGGAAAATAGTAAAGACACAGCAAGATGCCAATGCTAACCCTTTACTATGCCACTGAAAACAAAAAACAGAAACCTAATAGTACCAAGTGCTAACAAAGACTGTATACCTAAATCCATTGAAATTCTCAAAAAATTGCCATTTAGGACATACACTGGCACGGTCAGTTTAGAAAACTGTTTTGTAATATACATGAAAACTAAACTTACTGTTTATGATCCAACAGTTTCACTTCTAGGTAGATGCTCAACAGAAACATGTAGGTTCGTATTTTAAAAGGTGTATTCCAGGGGACTTCCATGCTGGCTCAGTGGTAAAGAGTCTGCCTGCCAATGCAGGAAACACAGGTTCTATCCCTGGTCCTGGAAGACCCCACATGCTGTGGGGCAGCTAAGCCCTTGTGCCACAACTGTTGAGCCTGTGCTCTAGAGCCCGGGAGCCGCAGCTGCTGAAACATGTGAGCTCTGGAATCCCTGCTCAGAACAAGGGAAGCAATTAGAAGCCCAGGCACTGCAGCTAGAGAGCAGCCCCTGTTTCCCACAACTAGAGAAAAGTGCGTACAGCAGTGAAGACCCAGGACTGCCAATACATAAATCAAATTATTTTAAAAAGACGTGTTCTAAACAGACACTTCTCCAGAGAAGACATACAGATGGCTGACAAACACATGAAAAGATGCTCAGCATCACTCATTATTAGAGAAGAGCAAATTGCAACTACAATGAGATATCACCTCACACCCATCAGAATGGCCATCGTCAAAAGTCTACGAACAATAAATGCTGGAGAGGGTGTGGAGAAAAGGGAACACTCTTGCACTGTTGGTGGGAGTGTAAATTGATACAGCCACTATGGAAGACAGTATGGAGATTCTTTTTAGAAACTAGGGAAAAAAATCAACATATGACCCAGCAATCCCACTACTAGGCATATACCTTGAGGAAACCAAAACTGAAAAAAAAACAAACAAAACACATGTATCCCATTGTTCGTTACAACACTATTTACAGTAGCTAGAACATGGAAACAACCTAGATGTCCATCAACACATGAATGGATAAAGAAGCAGTGGTACATATACACAATGGAATATTCAGTTCAGTTCAGTTGCTCAATCATGTCCGACTCTTTGCGATCCCGTGAATCGCAGCACGCCAGGCCTCCCCTGTTCATCACCGTCTTCCGGATTTCACTCAGACTCACGTCCATCGAGTCCGTGATGCCATCCAGCCATTTCATCCTCGGTCATCCCCTTTTCCTCCTGCCCCCAATCCCTCCCAGCATCAGAGTCTTTTCCAATGAGTCAACTCTTCGCATGAGGTGGCCAAAGTACTGGAGTTTCAGCTTTAGCATCATTCCTTCCAAAGAAATCCCAGGGCTGATCTCCTTCAGAATGGACCGGCTGGATCTCCTTGCAGTCCAAGGGACTCTCAAGAGTTTTTTCCAACACCACAGTTCAAAAACATCAATTCTTTGGTGCTCAGCCTTCTTCACAGTCCAACTCTCACATCCATACATGACCACAGGAAAAACCATAGCCTTTACTAGACGGACCTTAGTCGGCAAAGTAATGTCTCTGCTTCTGAATATACTATCTAGGTTGGTCATAACTTTTCTTCCAAGGAGTAAGCGTCTTTTAATTTCATGGTTGCAGCCACCATCTGCAGTGATTTTGGAGCCCATAAAAATGAAGTCTGACACTGTTTCCACTGTTTCCCCATCTATTTCCCATGAAGTGATGGGACCGGATACCATGAGCTTAGTTTTCTGAATGTTGAGCTTTAAGCCAACTTTTTCACTCTCCTCTTTCACTTTCATCAAGAGGCTTCTTAGCTCCTCTTCACTTTCTGCCATAAGGGTGGTGTCATCTGCATATCTGAGGTGATTGATATTTCTCCCAGCAATCTTGATTCCAGCTTGTGTTTCTTCCAGTCCAGCGTTTCTCATGATGTACTCTGCATATAAGTTAAATAAGCAGGGTGACAATATACAGCCTTGACGTACTCCTTTTCCTATTTGGAACCAGTCTGTTGTTCCATGTCCAGTTCTAACTGTTGCTTCCTGACCTGCATACAGACTTCTCAAGAGGCAGGTCAGGTGTTCTGGTATTCCCATCTCTTTCAGAATTTTCCACAGTTTATCATGATCCACACAGTCAAAGGCTTTGGCATAGTCAATAAAGCAGAAATAGATGTTTTTCTGGAACTCTCTTGCTTTTTCCATGATCCAGCCGATGTTGGCAATTTGATCTCTGGTTCCTCTGCCTTTTCTAAAATCAACTTGAACATCAGGGAGTTCATGGTTCATGTATTGCTAAAGCCTGGCTTGGAGAATTTTGAGCATTACTTTACTAGCATGTGAGATGAGTGCAATTGTGCAGTAGTTTGAGCATTCTTTGGCATTGCCTTTCTTTGGAATTGGAATGAAAACTGACCTTTTCCATTCCTGTGGCCACTGCTGAGTTTTCCAAATTTGCTGGCATATTGAGTGCAGCACTTTCACAGCATCATCTTTCAGGATTTGAAACAGCTCACCTGGAATTCCATCACCTCCACTAGCTTTGTTCATAGTGATGCTTTCTAAGGCCCACTTGACTTCACATACCAGGATGTCTGGCTCTAGATGAGTGATCACATCATCATGATTATCTGGGTCATGAAGATCCTTTTTGTACAGTTCTTCCGTGTATTCTTGCCACCTTTTCTTAATATCTTCTGCTTCTGTTAGGTCCAGACCATTTCTGTCCTTTATCAAGCCCATCTTTGCATGAAGTGTTCCCTTGGTAATTCTAATTTTCTTGAACAGATCTCTAGTCTTTCCCATTCTGTTCTTTTCCTCTATTTCTTTGCATTGATCACTGAAGGAGGCTTTCTTATCTCTTCTTGCTATTCTTTGGAAGTCTGCATTCAGATGCTTATATATTTCCTTTTCTCCTTTGCTTTTCACCTCTCTTCTTTTCACAGCTATTTGTAAGACCTCCCCAGACTGCCATTTCGCTTTTTTGCATTTCTTTTCCATGAGGATGGTCTTGATCCTTGTCTCCTGTGCCATAAAAAGGAACATGTTTGTTTCAGTTCAAATGAGGTAGATGAACCTAGAGCCTATTATACAGAGTGAAGTAAGTCAGAAAGAGAAAGATAAATATTGCATACTAATACATATGTCTGGAATCTAGAAAGAGGGTACTGAAGAATTTATTTGCAGGGCAGCAGCAGAAAAACAAACATAGAAAATAGATTTATGGACACAGGTAGAGGGGAGGAGAGGATGAGATGTATGGAGAGAGTAACCTGGAAACTTATATTACCATATGTAAAATAGATAGCCAATAATTTGCTGTATGTCTCAGGGAACTCAAACAGGGGCTCTGTATCAACCTAGAGGGCTGAGATAGGGAGGGAAATGGAAGGGAGGTTCAAGAGAGAGAGGATATATACCTATGGCTGATTCATGTAGAGGTTTGACAGAAAACAACAAAATTCTGTAAAGCAATTATCCTTCAATTAAAAAAGAAATAAATAACTTTAAAAGATGTTTTCCAGAATATTCCTAACAGCAGTGTTTTTAAACCCTTCAGTGAAACAACCTAAATTTTTATCAACAATGGGAAACAAAAGTAAATTGGAGAATATTCAATCCATAGATATGAATACGGCCTGTGATGAAAATAAAGAAACCATGGGTATATACAACATAGACTCTTACAAAGATAATGTTAAGCAAAAAATGTCAGGCATATAAGGCACAAACTGCATGGTTTATTTTCTATAAAATCTAACAATGGACAAAACTAATCTGCTATAGTAAGAATTATAGTTGTGTGTTCCTTTGGAGAAATAAATGACTGAGAGGAGTCATGGGGAAGGGGAATCCTGGGAGTGATTTGTTTTGTTTATATTGGGGTGTTTGTTTTGTCAAACAACTTGTGCACTTTTATTTAAATATGTTATGTTGCTAAAAAATTCAACACGATCTATAAACAATTTATTTTTGAAATGTCTACTTTGATAATTACACACGAAATAGTCTTCACCTTTCAAATCAGCCAAATATTATTACTTTTAAAGTTAGATTTGGTGTGGTCTAACTTTGTTCGTTTTGTTCTCTGCACGTTAGAATCACCTGAGGTGTTTTTCTTTTTATTAATGTTTATTGGTGTATAGTTGCTTTACAATATTGCATTCGTTGCTGCTATATACAGTTGAGCTATACAGTCAATCAGCTCTATGTATACATATATCCCTTTTTTTAGATTTCCTTTCATTTGGATAACCACAGAGCACCGAGTAGAGTTCCCTGTTCTATACAGTAGGTTCTCATTAGTTTTCTATTTTATACATAGTAGTGTATATATGTCAATCCAATCTCCCAGTTCATCCCACTCCTCCCCTTCCCAGCCTCCTTCCCCTGGTAGCCATACATCCTTTCTCTACGTTTGCATCTCTGTTTCTGCTGTTTGGCTGACTTTGGTTCACATGCACATTGCTTATATTCCTAGGATGCCACTATGTCTAAACATACAGGTTTGCTTCCAGAGAGTTTCAAAGGATGCAGTGTCTTACATGAATGCTAGTAGCTTGTTTTGTGGTGAGAAAGGTTTTTTAATGCACAGAGTGTTAGACTGTCTCCAGATACTGAAATTTAATTCCCCGGTGCCTGCTCTTCTCTTTTAATAGTTATTTTAAGTTAGAGTTTTGTCCTTAGAGAAAACAAACGAAGGGACCAGTATGGAAGAAAATCAATGGACACACATACTTATATATATGGTAATAGAATCACCAGTAGAGTAATCTGGGTCAAAATATGTTTTTCAGGTTGTGAAGAACAAAACTGAACCAAAAGCATTCTATAAATGTCTGTCTCTTGTTACTTCTTTTTGGTTTTAACCACATGATGTCTACCCTTTCATTGATACTGCCATCTCCTCAGCTATTCTAATTCAACATTCCTAGTTGGCAGGCAGTAATGGAGAATTTGACTTCAGAATCTCAACAACCTAGTCCCAAACAACCCAGGGAAACATCAAGACCCTCAGTTGGCAGGGGCATGAAAGTATTTTCAGAAGGCCAAGTGATGTCATGTGAAATCTCTGTTTGTCCACCTTATTTGAATAAAGCTCAATGGGCATGATTTCAGCAGAATATGAGGTATCCCTTATTCTCAAGCTTTTGACTGAGTTTCATAAGTGGATGTAGCTGGGGAAAGCTAAAAATTTCTTTGCAGAGTTCAAGTTCCTACATATCCAATTAAAAATTAGCATAGTGGAGAAGAGCCAAATACCAGAGATTGTATCTGCTGCACTGTAAAAGGCCTGTTCTGTGATCATAAGTGAAAGCAAAACAAAACACTTTGATTGGCAGTGCTTATTATGGACAAGTCTTTTCAGACTGATGCTGAGATGGGGCTACAGATAAAGAAAAGCAGAGGAAATCTGAGAACAGTGGTGATCAGCAATTGTTCCTTATCATCACCTGCATCAAAATAGTCTGTGATGTTAGTACTTTATTTTTTTAACTCGTTTTTTCAACAGAGGCTTGTTAAACAGCTTTTCAGCCTCAGTGATTAGCTTGGGATATGTTATCCATATGACACGACACCTAACTCAAGATGCTCAAAGTGAAATTATAGGAGAAATAAGCTGGATAGAAAGAAGTTATTACACTATAATGTAATAAAAAGAAATGTTAAAAAATGGAGTAAATCTTCCAGGAAAATGTAATCCCTAATTCCAGACTCATGACAAAAACCCCTTTCAGGCCTGACTTTTTGTGTTACTTCTTCTGTTTGAACTTCAGGCCTTCTGCACATCCAGTGTTTTATTCAAGGGGAAAATATGTGAGACCTTAGCTTCCTTCTCTACTAATTGTGATCAGGTCATATCCTAAATATCGCTTTGCCCCCAAACCGACTCTAATTTCCCTTTCTCCTATAGGATAAAATTTCAGTTTCCTGACCTTCCTCTGTTCCCAGCCAGCTTCCCTTTTGTTCATGATATTGCACTTGACTTTTACCGTCTGTCTAGCCCTGTGAGATTATAAATTCCTTTAGGGGCAAGGCCATTCCTTTTCATTCAGCATGGAAACCCATCTTCTGGCTCTGGAACTTAATTTATACTCATTGAGTCAATAGTGAGTGAACCTCTCTAAGAAGCCTCAGGGACATGATGACTCAGCCTGCTTGGTAAAACCATGAAAAAATTAGGAGTAAACAGAGTTTGTATCACTGTAGCTCATGGCATTGCTCTAAATGACAGCTTTCTTATACAGGCTTTTTGTCCTGTATTCATAATGGAGAAATAAAAATATTATCCATTATTAAACTATGAGCTCCTGGGGCCTTTTAAATTTGGTCTAGGTCCCATTGGAAAAATCATATAAAATCCACTGACCTTCTTCCGTTCCCACCTTTCAAATATACTTGTGCTCATTCGTGTTTGTATATAATTTCTAGGATTCCATAGACCTTTGGAAGCCCACTGAGACTTCAGCTCAAAACCTGATATTTTGGAATATCATCTTTTTCATTTCTGTGTGGCTGAGTGGAGTCGATGGACTCAGCTTTCCTACGTGCACATGTGTAAGCTAAGTCACTTTAGTTGTGTTCAGTTCTTTGCGAGCTTATGGACCATAGCAATCAGGCTGTTCTGTCCATGGGATTATCTAGGCAAGAGCATGGAATGGGTTGCCATGCCCTCCTCCAGGGGATCTTCCCGACCCCAGGACTGAATCCACATCTCATGTTTCCTGCACTGGCAGGCGGGTTCTTTTACTACTAGTGCCACCTAGGAAGCCTCAGCTTCCCTCCGCCCATTGTTAATTAGCAGTATTAGACGGCAGCACTTATCATGCCCCAGCATATTGTTTCATTTAATCATAATAACCCACTTGCAAAATAGGCCAGCTTACCTTCCTCAGTTTGCAGATTGGGACTCTGCATTGGAGAGGTTCCGTTACTTGGTAAAAGTGTCATAGTTTTTAAGGGGTAGAGCTGAAATTACAAGCCAGGCAGTCTGGCTCCTGGGTCTGCTCAAATCCAGCATTTCCTTACTGGTTCTCTGGCATCTTGATTCATTACATCTTCTCAGTGTCTAACCAGCAATTAAGAAAGCCTGTATCCACTTTATAGTCCAAGAAACTTCAGTGCAGCAAGATAAAGGGTGACTAAAAAGTTCATTTGTTTTTTTCCATTAAAATCTTATAGAAAACCTCGAATGAACTTTGTGGGCCACCTGATAGGATGAATTATTTTAAGTCATTTCCAGTACTTGTTTGTGGAAGAACTTGAATATGAACCCAGATGGATCTTACTCCAAAACCCATGGCGTTTATACTATATCCGCCTTCTAAGCATCTGGCACATAGTAGGCATCCCCTCTGAAAGGACAAAGATGGGAAAATGTCAATGTAGGGTTGTTTGTGGAGAAAGGAAGCATAACCCACTCCATATTCTTGCCTGGAGAATTGCATGGGCAGAGGAGCATGGCAAGCTGTAGTCCATCATCTCACAAAGAATCGGATGCGACTGAGCAACTAGCACACATGGGATTGTCTGAGCCATTGTGTTTTAATCTGTTTCTTTTTGTTTATCATATTGAGACAGAGAACTAGAAAATGTTTTAAGATATCGGCTTGTAAATCTATGCAGGAAAGTAGGGAGGGGAGAGCAGAGCCAAAGGGGAGAGCATCAAAGTGCAGAGTTCCCCTACTTCAAAGTGAGAGTTGTGAAAAGCCATCATTAATGATCTGTCATTTTATAGTATTTTGGATGTGAGCTGGGGAAGATAAGATTTTCAGAGTTATGTTGCCTCATATTCAGTTAGTTTTCTCATGGAATATATGTATACACACATGTATATATTTATATATATATATATTCAGTTATATTTAGCTCTTCAAAGGTGGTGGTTTTTCAAGTGAGATTTCTTGGTTAATAAAACTTAGATGCATATTTTATGTTTTTAAAAAATTTATGCATAACAAATTTACTCACTTTGACTCTTCTATTATATATTAGATTTTCCTGTGGCTGAATAAAACACAATAAATATGTGATTAATTTATTCTGTCATTTTAAATATAATTTAATATAAATTAATCATTTTATATAGAGAAAAATTTTAACAGTATTTCCCTGTAAAATATTGTTTTTATTAGCCTCAACTTGTAATCAGAACTATTGATTTCACATGGAAGAAAATCCAGATTAATTTTTTTCTTATGCTGTGATAGTATCTTTTACATTTATGATGTAACTTAACAGAGTAAATAAATACTTTTGGCTTGCAAACATTTTCTTACTTGAGAGACTTGGAATAAGTTGATTTATAACCGATGATATTTTTAAAAGAAAATTTTTGAAGGAAAATTTACATAACATAAAATGCATGCTTTTAACTCATGCAATTCAGTAATTTTTTTTTTTTTTAGTTTATTCTTAGAGCTGTGTAGTCATCATCACTATCTAATTTTAGAGCAATTTTATCACCCCAAAAGAAATCTTGAGCCCATCAGCACTCACTCCCCATTCTTGCTTCCTTCCCCTTAGCTGTATTTGCCCCTACCAACTGCTAATCTGCTTTCTGCATATGAGTCTGCCTATTCTGTACATTTCCTATAAATGGAATCATACAAAGTCTGGCCCTTTGTGTCTGGTTTCTTTCACCAAGAATAATGTTTTCAGTGTTTAGACATATTGTAGCATGTATCAGTACTTATTCCTTTTTGTGTTCAAATAATATTCCATTATATAGATTTACCACATTTTATTTATTCATTCTTTAGTTAATGGACATTTGAACTATTTCCAGTTTTTACCTATTTTTGATAAGCTTGCTTTGAAGATTTATGTACGAATATTGTGTGGAGACATGTTTTCCATTCTCCTGGATATAAACTTAGCACTGGAATTGTTGGGTTATATGGTTACTCTGTGTTTAACAGTTCAATTAGGTTATTTTTTTATTGTTAAGCTGTAAGAGTCCTCTATATATTCCTGCTACAAGCTCCTTATTAGATATTTGATGAACCAATGTGTCCCCCATTCTGTATGTTTCTTTGCACTTTTTTTGGAGGTGCCCTATGAAGCATGACACTGTTTCTATTTAATACTTACATAATCCAGTTTGCTTAGCTCTTATCAACTGTGTTTTTGATATCATATCTAAAACACTACTGCCTAATTCAAGGTCACAAAGATTTACTCCTATAGGATTAAGACTCCACCCTTATGGCTTCATTTAACTTTACCTCCTTAAAGACCTTCTCACTAGTCACATTGCAAGTTAGAGCCTCAATGTGTGAACTGGGGAGGAGCACAGGGCAACTCACTCCAGTACTCTTGCTTAGAGAACCCCATGGAGGGAGGAGCCTGGTGTGCTACAGTCCATGGGATCGCAAAGAGTAGGACACGACTGAGCAACTTCACTCAATCACAGATCAGTGTATAATGCTTTCTCTTATATAATGATTCTGAGATACTGAGCAAAAAAATTTTATTTTATTTTTTTAATATAAATTTATTTATTTTAATTGGAGGCTAATTACTTTACAACATTCTATTGGTTTTGCCATACATCAACATGAATCTGCCACGGTTGTACACATGTTCCCCATCCTGAACCCCCTCACACCTCCCTCCCCATACCATCCCTCTGGGTCATCCCAGTGCACCAGCCCCAAGCATCCTGTATCATGCATCAAACCTGGACTGGTGATTCATTTCATATTTGAAATTATATATATTTCAATGCCATTCTCACAAATCATCCCACCCTCTCCCTCTCCCACAGAGTCCAAAAGTCTGTTCTGTACATCTGTGTCTTCTTTTGCAGTCTCGCATTCAGAGTTATCGTTACCATCTTTCTAAATTCCATATATATTCATTAGTATACTGTATTGGTGTTTTTCTTTCTAGCTTACTTCACTCTGTATAATCGCCTCCAGTTTCATCCACCTCATTAGAACTGATTAAATGTATTCTTTTTAATGGTCGAGTAATAGTCCATTATGTATATGTACCACAGCTTTCTTATCCATTCATCTGCTGATAAATATCTATGAATGAAGGAAAAAATCATATCAATTCCCCCAATTTAACTTTTAAATTTAAAATTGACATTAAAGTATAATTTGTTTTAATAATACCTATGCTAGCTTGTGTTTCAGAAAACTATAAATCCCATTAGTCAAGTTGAACACAAGCTTTAAAACAAGAAATTTCAGAATGAGCAAAATTTATCTGGTAGCAATTAGAAAAATATGACTTCTATTCAGTACATCTTCTATTCAGTTCTTCATTCAGTTCACATAAGACTTGTTTGGAAAAGTTTCTTTGTTCAGTTAAATCAGTTGTCTGATCTTAAATGTTTCTGATTCACCTTCCATGTTCTTGCAGCCACAGGAAATTCTTCCTGCCAGTCAAACTTTTGTAGAATCTTTTCTTAACTCAAGTGTGACAAATTTGAATATGGCTACATGAGCAAGTGCAAACAGAATGGAGCCATGGGTTCACATCTGGGCTTTCCTTTTTACTAATCACTGAGACACTGAGCCAGTTAGTTCATCTTGTCCTTTATTACATTTTCTTTGGAATCAGAATAGTAATATCCACCACATATCGTGAATATGGAGAGTAAAAGAAAGATGACAAATCTGAGAGCCTATCACATTGCTGGGCTCACCCTGTGTCATGCTTACTATGTCTTGTTTGCTGATCTATTTTTATCTTCATCCTTATGCAATGGCAGCCCACTCCAGTACTCTTGACTGGAAAATCTCATGGACGGAGGAGCCTGGTAGGCTGTAGTCCATGGGGTCGCTAAGAGTTGGACAAGACTGAGCGACTTCACTTTCACTTTTCACTTTCATGCATTGGAGAGAGAAATGGCAACCCACTCCAGTGTTCTTGCCTGGAGAATCCCAGGGACGGGGAAGCCTGGTGGGCTGCCGTCTATGGGGTCGCACAGAGTCGGACACGACTGAAGCGACTTGGCAGCAGAGATAGGTCTCCCTCTTCCTCTTCTAACTTATTTCCTACCAGTCTCATTCTCTGTTAATAACATAAGAGGTGTCTTCTTCCCTGCCCAACTAACTCCCATTTCAAGACTTTTTATGTACTTTACCTTCTATCTTGACTTTTTAGCTCCAGATTTTTGCACAGCCTTCTTATCTCTTTAGTCTGCACAAAAATTACCTCTTCTAGTGACCTCAAATCCACTTGTTCTAAGAAGACATGCCTTCCATTCACCCTCGACCCTAGACCCAGTACCTCTTTATCCTTCACCTTATTAAATATCTAGCACTTTTCACTATATGTCTTTGTTGGGTCTCTTCTACACTAGAATGTATTACTGTGACAGAGACATTGTTTTAAGTCAATATTCTGAACATATGACGGTTTGACAATAAATATCTATTGAATTATATATGAATGGAAGAATCTACACATGTAAAACTAAGTAAATAACAATTTAAATGTCTTCTTTCTGACTTTGTGTGTTTTATCCCTCGGGCTGTATGTATGTAATTCTCTAAGGTCACACATGGTAGATCACATGGTCCAGAAAGTTCCATGTGATGATGGAAACTGAGACAAAGAGTCAAAATGTATTGCAGCAAATTTACAATGTAAGTAAAACACATGATTAACTAAGACTTGTTATCTGATACTTTATGGATATATCCATGCAACAACAGATTTTTATCTGTTATGAAAAGTGAAAAAGGGTTTGTAGCTCAGTCCTATTTGACTCTTTGCAACCCCATGGACTTTGGCCTACCCAGCTCCTCTCTCCATGGAATTCTTCTGGCAAGAATACTGAAGTGGATTGCCTTTCCCTTTTTCAGGGAATCTTACCGACCTAGGGTTCAAACCTGGGTCTTCCACATTGCAGGCATATTCTTTACCAGGGAGGACCCATATATATATAAATATCTGTTTATATATATCAGGGAAGCCCCAGATATATAAGTATCTGTTATATTTTCCGGAAAATCTGATAATACAGCACATTGCTCTCATTCTCATTCCAAAAGTCTTGTTATAGGTTGAGGGTAACAATTAAGTCTACCATGGGATATATTGAATAGTTTCCTTTTGATATAAAATGTCAGCTAATCCTTTGACAAACAGTAGTGAAAGCTTGGGGGTGATTTCACTGACTCAAAGGTGATATTATGTATAGCACAAACTGAGACATCAAGGGCTTTTTAAATGCCGGTGAAATTCCTAGGAGAAATAACTGCATATTAGCCTTATGAACAGCTCCTCTAACTTGCCATGTACTGAAATTTGTGTTTAATTATTAATGTCAATGATTAAGTATTAATTTAAAACATTGCTTTTTTAAAAGTAATTTAAGAAATACTTTCTCTAGTTCTGAAGTGAAAAGGAAAATAACGCACACACACACAGAGAATAACATCAAATTAAAAGAGAGAGAAAAAAAAACTATGAGAAAACTGTGGAGGGAACTTGGCTTCTCAAGACACTATACTCATTAACTCCCTGCTCAATAAGAAAAATCACTAACTAATGGCATTTCTTCAAGTAAAGAGTATCAGAGTATATTGCTTTCTGTTTTCACTAAATGCCTATGATGATGGTACTTTGTCTTAGTTCAGTAGTTTCCCAGTAGATGGCACCATTGTGACTCAGTGTTGCTCCATCTTGATAAGGAAGTGTCAAGAAACACTTTAAATTTCAAAGCATCTGTAAATAATGAGATAGACTAACACTTTCTGTGATGCTTTAGGAAGCAAATACTCGTACAATATCTAGAAAATAAGTCAACTGCTGAAAAACTAATAAAAATCACAGGAACTTCCACTGCATGAATGTAACTTTTCATATCTAATGCTTTTATAATTTTAAATTATTGATGTTATTTTTATAAAGAACGTGAACGCAAACACAGACACGTGCATATTTAATATCCTTTCTTATAAATTCTGAAACCTTTCACAGGGTTTTTGTTAACTCCTTATATTTGTGCCCACATTCCACATACACTATAGCTATGAGAAGGGCAAGACTCAGAGAAACACTAAAGGTAACACTTTATATCTAGACAGCTGAACTTCTACCTTTGGGCGTTACCTGGACTCATGGAGGCCTCTAGACTTACAAATCTGAGTCTCTGACAGCTGTAAGTCATGATATCTGATTTTCTGTGCTCTCAATTCCCACAGTAATATCCTGTTGAACTTTGCTAGTAACTAAAAAGCAGTTCCCATGTTTTGTGTCTTAAAGATTTATGTGCAAGTTTTCTGTGTCAAATTGGGAACCTGATTTTCTCTAAGAAAAGTGTCTTAATGATTGTTAGCTTGCCTGGGTAATCCATGATGACATTTTAAGCTGTGATTTGATAACTCCTCTGTGACTTTGAGATAATAAGGTATAGTGGTTAAAGAAGAAGGGCTAGAGTAGAATAAACATCAGTGGATTTCAGTACCTGCCCAGTTAGTTAGTAGTTCACTATACTGTTTACTTACTAGTACTGATAATTATTACTATCTCAATGAATTTTGGCAAATCACTCAAAAGAAACTGAAAATTCCCGTTGGCTTCAGAGAGTATTTGGCCCCGGTTGTTTCTATGAAAAAAGGTTGTGGGATAGGGTGAACCCAGGTCCAGACATCACTGTCACCAACCCTAGCTCTTCTCCCTCACTCCCTGCCTAACCTAAAGAAGTTGATACAACCTCTCAGAGACTCAATTTTCCCATCTTCAAAATGGGAAAGATGGCCCCAGCTGACAGTATTACTGTAAGGATAAGGATTAAACAACATTGGTTTGTATGTGTTTATGTAAGCTAGTATAAGTATACACACACATATATATGAATATATAGCACCAGTGTATACATGCAGCTGTATTACTGTACTACTTATATTGAAGTTAGATGTTAAAATAGGAGGCTGACTATGTTTTATGACTTCCCATAGTTTTCTCCATCTTAAAATAAGTGGGAGCTCGTGTACACCTGTGGCTGATTCATGTCAATGTATGGCAAAACCAATACAGCGTTGTAACGTAGAGTAAAAATAAAATTTAAAAAAAAAAGTGCAAGCTTTCAGGGATTTCCTCTGGGCTCTGTCTCTGCTTTTTAAAAAGTTTAGTCCTGGGAAGCTCCGCAGCTTTAAAGTAACTCAATACAACATGTAAACATGGCTCATGTGGGTTCTTTTAAGGGTCTGTATGGATTCCTTGACTAAAATAGAGCCAGCCCAAACACTTTGAGCAAATAATTCCAACAGTAAGCAATAATCACTGCCTCTAATATCCAAGCCATTCCTGCTCATCATTTTCCACCAAGATCATGATTCATCACACCATCTTCCTAAATAATTACCCAAGACGAAACCCCATTCCGCCCACTACTATTCATGCATGTTTAGCTTTGGTGAGAGGCTCTCTAGCTATGCGCTGCAACAACCATGAGCAGATGACTGGCCCAAATTCTGACTTGACCCTGTGGTATTAAGGCAGATCTGTAGTTCTAAAGGGCCTTTGGAAACCACACTATGATAGTCTTTCATTAATAAATTCATTCATTCAACAAATATTGAGGGAGCGCTGATGCCAGTTCATGCATCAGACACTATGTCTGCCCTTGTAGTCCTTCAGTTTGTCTAAAAATATTATCCATCCATTATTGAGCACATACTGGGTGTCAGGTGTTTTGCAAACATTGCCTAATTTCATCCTTGTAGAACTCTATGAACTAAGATTTATAAATTAGAGAAGTGGAAGCTAAGATGCAGAGGATAAGAAAGTTACCCCTCATAAAATGAAGGAAGGAAGGAGAATGGAAAAAAAGGGAAGGAGAGAGGGAAGGGGGAAAACAGAAGTAAAATACAAGAGTGATACAATGGTAGCAGAGCTATCATTTCAGTGGCTGCCTCTGAAAGCCACCTCTGACTTGAAAACAGCCTGCCCTGCATGCTTGGGTGCAGCACCAGATGCTGGCAAGAGAGGCCTTCTAGTGCTGGATAGAAAGATAAACACATATTAATTAATGATTTCAGTGTGGTATATACTGTGTGATACACTGTGGACATATATACACACTGTGTGTATGATATGTATATATGTACATAGTCACAAAGACCTAATTGAGTCAAATTTATTAAACATATAGGTTTGTATGTGGTTGGGGAAGTTACAAGAGCTTTTGAAAATCATTTTTCTCCCCTTGCCCTTAGGATGAAATAGTAAATAGGGATCAATAAGCAAATATATAAATACAGGAAAACAGGAAGCAAAGAAGAAAAAGAAAAAGCCAAATTATTTTATTTGGGCTTAGGGGTTTATTGTCTTTTTATTTATTTTCCAAATTATTTTAAAGTTACATTTGTAAACTGCTGTTGAAAGTTGTAACCGAATGACAGTATCTCATTTTTTATCAGCCAAAATAATTCCCAACATTTCAAGTTAAGTTGTTTTTCTGGCTTGAACATGAGACAGCATTAAATAAGATTTGGAAAAGTCACCAAATTGCTCAAGTTAACTGTATGAATTGTCAGCATTTTTGTTTTGTTTTGTTTTGTTTTGTTTGTTCTTTTTGCATAGCTGAAACCCTTGTATTAGGTAACTACTCTCATAAAGGTGACTCTTCTCGTTGTTCTGATAAATCTGAATTTCAGGAAGAAAGAAATTTTTGAGTACCTTTTTAGGAAAGAAACAAAAACTTTGTAACTGGAGATAGTTGCCATTTTTAATATGTTTATTCATGAGTTTCAGTAGAGTGCTTTTGGAAAGTTATGAAATGATGGTCAAGAAAACTGTTGTGAAAGACTGTTATTGTGAAACTTCTTGACTTGGTGTCCTCCTGTGGCACTTAGCCGATCTCACCAGCACATCCTAAACCTGAACTCGGGCTCGGTCCTCTGACTACAGTGCATGGCTTCCATCTAGTGGCTACTGCATGAGGCTTGCCAGGCAATCCTAAATCATAAAATGAGTAAATATTTAGCACTGACAAAATATGACCCTATAAAGATATGAAGGCCATTTACTGCCTAATTCCATACTAGATATATCAGATTGCATATTTAACTTTATTTATTTGACTTCAAACAAATGTTAAACTCCTCCCAAGGCCTCAGTTTTCTCATCTATCAGTTCAGTTCTGTTCAGTCGCACGGTAGTGTCGACTCTTTGCGACCCCGTGAATCACAGCACGCCAGGCCTCCCTGTCCATCACCAACTCCCGGAGTTCACCAAGACTCACGTCCATCGAGTCGGTGATGCCATTGACTCATCTCATCCTCTGTCGTCCCCATTTCCTCCCTGCCCCCAATCCCTCCCAGCATCAGAGTCTTTTCCAGTGAGTCAGCTCTTCGGTGGAGGTGGCCAAAGTCTCATCTATAGATTGGGGTAAATGAACACTTCACTTGACAGATGTTTTTGAAGTTTACATAGAATAATCTAGGTACTGCTGTAACATAGTGCCTGGATCATGGTAATTACCTCATAAATAGCTTCATTCTTGTTCTTGCTTTTGTTGGTGTTAGTTATAAAGTGAATGCCTTAGTCACCTTATTTCTGTGCTCTGCACTGTTTGCAAATCTCAATTCTTAGAGCCTAATCATATTAATAGGTCTTTTAAAATTAACACTTAAGTAAAATTTTAAGAGTAGTGAAAATAGTTATTATATCTTGAACAGGCATTAAAAATCATAAATCTATAAAAGATCCTTTTTCCCTCTTCATCTTGACTTGAAATTTTTGTGTGAGTTGTTTTTTTCTTTGCTTCTTGGCAGAGAGAGTCTCTTTAGCAGAGTGGTTTACAGAATAGATTCTAAATGCCAGACTCCCTGTGTGTAGAACCCAGCTATGCATTTGCTAGCCATGTGACCTTGGGCAAGTTACTGAAAGGAACTGAAGAAGTTCCTCAGTTTCTCAGTCTAAAAAATACGCAGTTTAATAGGACAACCTCTGAAGATTGTGATGAGCAAAAAGTAATATAACACATGGTTAGTATTATAACACATGGTTAGTATATTACTATATTTTTTATCTTCTAACAGTGGTTTATTTTATTGCTTCTTTAAAAAAAATCTTGCTGGAACATAGTAAAAATTTTTGCTATTCGTAAATGTATTCAGACATTTCAAAGTATTGTTTATCATACATTATTACTGTTATGTAATACTATTATAAAATCCCCTGTAAGTCTGTGCAAGCCAGATTAAAAAAAAAAAACACTTATCCAATAGGCACCAAGATGAACAAGATTCCAGGCTAGAACAGCATTAGCATAATAGTTCAGATGGTAACGCTCGTCTGCCTGCAATGCAAGAGTTCCCTGGGTCAGGAAGATCCCCTGGAGAAGGAAATGGCAATGCACTCCAGTATTCCTGCCTGGAGAATTCCATGGACCAAAGAGCCTGGTAGGCTACAGTCCATGGGGTCGCCAAGAGTAGAACACAACTGAGCGACTTCACTTTCACTTTAAAGATACTATTTAGCCCTAGGGAGGAGAAAGATGGCTACTCTCTGAACAGAGACAAAAGGAAATAACACTACATTGTTTGAGGATAAAGTCAATCAAAACAGAGAGCTGCTGAACAGGTGGCCATTTGTTGCTGAGTCACTGTTTCAAAGCATCACCATTTGCTGTTAGGAAGAATAGAAAGATGCCAGGACCAGCTTAGAGGCTATGTGTCGAGATACGAAGGTTGAGGCAATGTTTTCGATGGGGTTCATACAGAGGCAACTTCTGACACAATGATTGTATGAACTAATTTGTAGGAAGTGTTTCTAAGAAGAGAGGAGTAACTGGGAACAGAAAGGATGAGATGTAAAGCAAAGTTTAACTGAGGATCACGTTAGTTTAATCCCAAATATGAGCAAGTGCTGGGGACGTCATAGGTCTAACCAAGACATGTTCTGATCAGGAACTAGGGAGCTGACGCTCTGAATCAGTTGCTGACTAAAGACCAGCTCTTAGATACTTTCTTTTCACTGTATGCACAGGGAAAACACGTTCTAGCATTCCTGAGAGCAAGGAGTCAATCCAGACAATCCTAAAGGAAATCAGTCCTGAATATTCATTGAAGGACTGATGCTGAAGCTGAAGCTTCAATACTTTGGCTACCTGATGTGAAGAACTGACTCATTTAAAAGACCCTGATGCTGGGTAAGTTTGAAGGCCGGAGGCGAAGTGGACAACAGAGGAGGAGATGGCATCACCAACTTGATGGACAGGAGTTTGAGCAAACTCTGAGAGATATTGAAGGACAGGGAAGCCTGGCATGCTGCAGTCCATGAGGTCACAAAGAATTGGACATGACTAAGCGACTGAACTGAAGTGACTGATTTAACTCTTTAGGTACCAGACAAATTTTGTTTTCCCTGTAGGTTCAAACCTGCTAGATAAATTTATGTACTTTGATTGCTGGTGAAAATGAGAATGTTAAACTAAGAGTTTTAGCTTCAACTCAGTTGTCCACCCCCAGTAGGCAATTCACAAAAGACATGATTCAACTAGAAACCAATCATTCAGTAGCAATGTCAACACTTAGATTTAGTAGTAACTTCTCTCATGCAACCAAGAGCAAACTTAAGATGTGTTTTCCATAAATTTTTCCATATCTTTGTTTTGTACTGTCCTTTTCTCACCTTTATGTTTCCTAAAATTCATGAGTTTCATAGTTTCATTCAGTCTGTTTGCTATGAACTGAATTGTTCTCCCTCTCAGATGTGTGTATTGAAGCCCCATTCAGAGATGGGGCCTCCAGTGATTAAGTTTAGTAGAGATCTTAAGGATGGAACTCTTATGATGGGATTAGGAGGCCAGAAAGTTAGCTTTCCCTGTATCTCTGGCATATGAAGATGGAGTGAGAAGGGGGGTCTCTACAAGTCAGAAATACAGGTCTCATCCAGAAACAACCATGCTGACACCTTGATTATGGATTTCTCAGCTTTAGAAGTAAAAGAGGAAGTCTTCCTGTTCTTTAAGCCACCTGTTCTATGGTATTTGATTATGGCAGCCCAAGTAGATGAGGACACTATTTTTTGCTCTTCTGGAACTAGTTTCTGGAACTAGAATAGAGGAAATTAAAAGAAAAGTTAATCAACATTGCCAGTGTTTAGCTTAGTTATCAAAATGGAGATAGCTTTAAGTTCCCTAAGTTTGGTAAAGAATCTGATGAATGCGATTTTATAGAAATATTTGCCTTTTACAGGAGGTCAGGCACGACTTTTAAATCCAGAGTATGTTTTGAAATTGGCTGAAGTCTGATCATTCCATGCCGCTTAGAATTCTCAGTCTTGCTGGTGGAACATTTTGTAGTAACATTTAAAAATATAAACATTTTATTTTTTTCCCTTCAGTGAAGGAAAGTGATTCATGATGAGTTCCTCTGTCCCTGTCTTCACCATATGTCTCCTGCTTAGTGTTGATTTCCTGCTGACATTAATTTAGAGCAGCATGTATTGGAGTTAGAATGAAAGCTTAAAATTTAATGGTGAACTTTTTGAACAGCACAGGTCACATTTTCTTATAAATCCACTTAAAATGCATTGTGAACCATTTCGCTATTCTGCAGAAGATTATTGTATTGGAAGCATCAATATTGCTTTTTCCCAAAAGGCTAAGAAAAGTATTGTAAATAGATTTATTTCTACAATGTAATGAGAGGAGGAGCTTTCTGTGAGAAGCTGATAAGAGTCTTAGGATTCAATAATACACAGCCTATGAAATCCAGCTCGATGTTGAGAGACTCTAAGCATTTTATAATTCCTGGTGGATGGTTTCCTTTGCCTTCCTCTTTCCATGGTCTCCATTTGACAGCACTTATGCACTCCCAGGCAAGATTATTATTTAGCACATCTATGCTTTGGTTTCCTGTTCATTTTTGTTAGATTGTTCAGCCTACATTTATCAGAGATCTACAGAAATTGTTTCAGAATGGTACTAATGAATGCATGGATGGAATACCATTGCAGTATGTTTCTGCTGTCCCTATGCTTTGTCATGAGGAAATAATCATATTTCAAAGGTCATTTCTTGGCTTATTTTTTTATCTTCCTTGTCCTGCTTCATATCCTCTAGTACATTTTGAACTATCATTTTAGTGTTATGGCTATATTTTGTGTCGATTTATCTGTCTCACACAAAGATCTCACATATTAGATGCTTTTTCCCCCTATTGTGAGTTACAAATAATCAGCTATAAAAAACTTAAGAATGTTTTCTAGTTTCTCTAACTTTTAGTCAGGACATCAGTATGAGACCAGAAATTAATCCAGGAGTGAATTAACATGGTTTGAATACTTAACAGGAACATAGCATCTCATTTGTCTTTGCCTATTTTGGGAAAAAGAATATATGTTAAAGTGAAAATTAGTGGAGGAATGTCTTACCAGTGATACATTTTTACTGTGCTGTATACCCGAGAGTATCAGTTTTAACTATAGGAAATTGCATTTGATCATTTTGACCTAACAAAAAAACTGTCAGTTTCATATAGTTTGATCTAAAAATATACCATTTTAAGTGTAATTGTTGTGTACACTTCATCAGGCTAATTTAATTTTAATATACAACACTTTTTTTATACATGACCCTCACATTCAAGATTTCGGTGTTTAAAAATCTCCAGTCATAGGAGAAGGGATAATTAAAGGTCGAGTTGGACACGACTGGGCGACTGAACTGAACTGAACTGAACTAGACTATATGGAAGAAATCTGTGAAGGAAGATTGGTGTTGACAGAGAGCCAATGAAAGCCAATGAAAGAAGGTCTATTTAACAAAAAACACAAAGGATAATGTAAATATGGATAAGATTTTTGCATCTTAAATTAGAACTAATGAGTTTGAGTCCTAACCATCGATATTTAGATATTATTCTTGCAGCTAAAGGAATTTTGGATATTCTTCCATTTTATTTAATTCCCTCTCCGTATAGATAAAAGCATTTATTTTGTCTTGTGTGTGAAGTGTGAAATCGCTCAGTCATGTCTGACTCTTTGCGACCCCGTGGACTGTAGCCTAACAGGCTTCTTTGTCCATGGGATTCTCTAGGCAAGAATACTGGAGTGGGTTACCATTTCCTTCTCCAGGGGATCTTCCTGACCCAGGGATCAAATCCGGGTCTCCCCGCATCGGAGGCAGACGCTTTAACCTCTGCAGCAAATAATAAACATAACATCAGTATTTTTCTGTGTTTAGTTTTTCACTCCTTCATTCTTCTCGTGTGCTAGGCATTCTTCTATCTAAGCACTAGGATTACTGCTGTGGATAGGTCAGGCAGTGTCTCTACACCCAGGAAGCTTACACTGATATAAACATCATATATATGTACGATGGCTTGAGTATAATGAAAGATGGTGCCTAGAAGTGGGCATTCTTTCAGATGGGCTGGTCAGGACAGACCTCTATGAGGAGGAGACAGTGACCTGAATGAGACAGAGTTAGACTGCCACAGAGGCTATTTCATCCCTAATGGATCTGAGACAGCAACAAGACAGAATTTGGGGAAAACAGAAAAAGTCAGTGTCTGTGAAGCAAGAGAAAAGCTGAGAAATGAGGATTAGGAGGTTGGAGTGAAGTGGGTGTCCATATATTCAACATCTTTCTATTTTTATCATTTGAAACTATTAACCCCAGAAATTCTGTTTAGAATTATTTGGAGGCTTTAGGTAACATGTATATAACCTGCTCACCTTGCTTTTCTTTCTTTCCCCTTAAGGTTTGCTATACTTTGTAAGATATTATTAGCCATTTTCTATTGCTGCTCAGCCAGTTAGCTTACTCTGTGTTCCTTTTATGTCTCCCTGCCCCTATCATAGGAGTGACTCACAATTTTCATATAATACAACCAATTTTCATTTTTTTAACTTTTAAAAAATATTTTTTATTGGAGCATAGTTGATTTACAGCATTGTTTTAGTTTCTGCTGTGCAGCAAAGTGAATCAGTTATAGAAATATATATATCCACTCTGTTTTAGACTCTTTTCCCATATAGGTGCAACCAAATTATACCCAAAGTGCATTCACACATACACATAATAGAGATTGTACTCAGCAACAGTAGACATGTATACAACACCGAGATTGGTGGGATCTTTATTTTGTAAAATTTCGCCCCAAACCAACTTAATTGGAATGGAGAGGGGAATATTTAAAAACCAAGAAAAAGACTTGAGGTAATGGAAAGATTGTAAATAAATCCCTTTCGTGAACATATCACAGGTGCTCATTCTTTGTATTTTTGTGATATTCTTAACTATTAGCCAAAATAAAAAACCTATAAGTAGTGAATTTCTATAGTTATTTTAATGTGACTAAATCATAATTTGCTATATACAGTGTTAAAAATGTTTATATAGATTTAGAATTTAAACTGTATTTCAAGGTAAAAAGAGAGAACATTTTTCTGATTATAACATGGTGGAAATCTCACTTGCTCAGAAGTCTGTATTTCATTCTCAATGCTTGCAATTTCAGAGAGAACCTCTATTTTAAGCCTTTAGTACTGTTGTTGCCATTTAACATACATACAGTAAACATGTGTTTGCTAAGTAAAGGAATGAAATAGGGAAGATATAATGTATAAACATAATGCAAAATAAATGTTTAGCTATCATACTATGTGTTAAAATGGTTTCATAAGTAAGGAAAGTTGTAAGCCTGATAGGTATTTATTTTGATGTTGTTGTCTAGTTGCTGAGTTGTATCCCACTCTTTCACTGTTGTAAATCTGTCCATGGGATTTCCCAGGCAAGATTATTGGAGTGGGTTGACATTTCCTTCTCCAGAGGACCTTTCTGACCCAGGGATTGAACCTGTGTCTCCGGCATTTACTGCATTGGCAGGTGGATTCTTTACCACTGGGCCACCAGGAAAGCCCTATGTACTTATTTATACCACTAACAAATAATGATTATGAATTCATTTAAATATTTGAGCTTTAAGTATTTTCCATTAAATATCCTTTCTTAAAGGAATTTAATCTTGGCTCATGTGATCATTTTATTATACCTCTTATATAGTTAAAGAATCTCTCTTTTTATTGATTACCTTTTAGATTGCTTTATCAGGCAAAGGTCATATTTTGCATTGCTTCGTAGAATTTGTAAATTAAATGTACAAATGAAACACTTTGCTAATTGCCAAGTTGCCCATAGTTTACATACAAGTTAAGATGCATGGGACTAATGTTTTATTGGCACTTTTTCCATTGACTACTGACACTTTCCAGGAATGTCAAATCGAATCAAGAAAGTATAAACTAGCCATAAAACATTTTTATCTGCTTATTAATTTCAGAGTACCTTAACTTCATATAAATGACAATGTTTATTGTTCTCTGACAGTTCTTGCTTTTGAATTAGATCACTTACCCATCATAATATTTATGGAATTCAGAATAAAGTTCTAGTAGAGAAAAAAATGTCAAAAAATAATTTGAGAAAGTCATAAAGTCAAAACGATTCAGAAGACCATGAACTTTATCATAGCTTTAAAAATACCAACCACATAATAGCATCTTGTGTAACAAAATTTCATACATATGGTTTCTTTCAAATATTGCAGTGACCATTTATTCACAAATAAAGCTTAAAAAGTTAGCCACTATCTACATGTATATTATGGTATTTTAAAATTATCAATAGTATGCTTTGTTCTATTTGAAGATTTTTACAGCTAATTTTTACAGTTTCAGAGAGAGGGTTTCAATACTTAAAATATTCAAATAATTGAGTTAACAATATTTGATATTTTATAATAGCTTCCTATTTCAAATTTCATTTCACATTACTGATTAAATTTATTAAAATAGGATTAGCAACATAAATCCAGTAGTTCAGCATGTTTATGTAGAATTCAGATTCTACATTGACCTGGTTTTAGTGCAGTATTTGTCACTAAAGAAGCATTTAAAGTTAGTATACACATCCCCTTTCTGAGCATTCTTTATGTTTATAATCAGAGATGTTGCCTAGTATGCTATGGGATACTCTCTTGCTTTCAGAGATTTACCAAGTGGGCATTGTCCTTTGTTTCCCATCTCCAGATAGCCCTTAGTTTTTAGTTTCAGATCTATCACTTACTTGCCCCAGTTCCACAGTAACTCTGATTTTAAAGTAACAGTGAGTGAGACTTCACTAATGTCAGATTTGTAAATCCAAATAAATTAGGTCTATGTATTTCCTTTGCATACGTCTTTATTCTTGCTGAATACTTTACTTGATCAATAATAAGTGATTTGACTTAGGAAATCCTTTGTCCATTTCCCAAGAAAATGTGTTTGCTTATTTTCCCTAAATTTTCTTTTCATTTTAAAATACTGTTTGAAGTTCATTGTAAGTGTTCCGTGAAGTTTTGTTTTAGCTCTTGTTATTTCTAGATTGTTTTGACCTTCAGGCTTTATGGCTTGGGAAAACTCTGTTCTTTTAATAGATGACTTTTCTTTTTATAGAAAAGAACTTTTTATTTTGTCACAAAGTTTTATGCTTTGTTCAGTTTATTGTATTTTGAAGTTTTGTTATTACTTTGAGGTTTCTTTAATGTCCTTAAAAAAAAAAACCTCATGGCTCATTTTTTTCCTGAACTTTTAACACGTTTTTTGTTTTTGTTTTAACAAATATCGCCAAAGCTTCTGATGGCTTTTATTTGTATAAATAAAATAGTCTCGGGGAAGAAAAGGTCCATAAATATGTGTGTGTATGTGTGTGTGATGTTTATCTATTATAGAGAGCAAATTTCCATTAAAAAAAAATCTAACATATTGATTGGCTACAATCAAAACATCAAAAATTGTTTTGTTTTCTAAAGGCAGGTTTCCTCTGTCTCCTGTACATAAATTAATTTGATAGAAAAAGCTACTTTCAGCCAATGGAGATTTTTTAGTAAGTTCAATTTTATGTTCCTAGGAAATGCTTAAAGCCTTTTAAAAAATCAGAAAAGAAAGATATTTTATATGGATACTTCATGTCGCAAAGTAGCTTTTTAGCTAAAAGCTTTAAGTTGTATGTGGAGAAAACTCAAATTTGGGTTGATTTCAGCTGCTTTAAGTCACTGCATTCCCAAGCTGGCTTGCGCACTTTTAATACATAGCTTCCATTGCCTGCTGGTCCCCCACATCCCCAAATTTTCATGACCATGAGTTTTTCAGAACTCTTCTGTAATAGCGTTAATTTCTCAGTTGGGTTTTGATGTCATTTTTGTTGCTTCTCTAAAACCTGCAGTTTTTCCCAGTCACACTAATGTGTGAATGATTGTTCTTGCTCAGTGTTCCTTGGTTAAGTTCAGACTGTGAGCTTCTTGAGAGCAGGAACACCTATGCTGCCTGCTTCGTCATTGCATTCTCAGTGCTTAGTGTGGCAGCTAACTCATGCCAGATGACTGTTGATCACCCAGCATCTTCACTGGATTAAGCATCTCTGAGCCTGGCATGCCGAGGTGGTAGGGAAGAAAGGGTATCGCCAGGACTGTAGACTAATGAGCACAGCAACGGCTAAAATGTTCAATGTGTAGGAAGCTGGATGGAAGGGGCAGATCTGTATGTAGAATGCTGTATAGGAACACAAAGCTAAAGCTACGAAAAAAATGAACACGGAGTCTGGGAATCAAATTCTTGAGAGAATGAGGAGTTTAGCAGAAAGATATGTGACAGCAGAAAAATAGTTTTCTACAATAATCATATTTCACTTGACTTGGTAGTGGATTATCTGATCAGAGATGACCTGGAGAAAATTCACGAGGTAATTTATATTAATGGGAAAGTCTCCAAAGTTTGACAGGTAGGGTTATTTGTATGTTGGTGATAACTAAAATTGTAAGGAACAGGTGAAATTGTAGCTTTAGTTTCTGTAAACTTGTTGAAGAGGAAAGGAAAAAGAGGGAGAGGCTTAAATGATAAGAAAGGAGAGCTGAGCTTAGAAAGCAGGAATGAGACTTGGATGAAAAGCCACTGATACAGAATAAAAATATTATCTGGTGTGTATATGTATGTATATATAAATGATGATAAATAGTATAGAGCTGGTCTCAGGGGTCAGGCTTATATTATTTCATCTAATCCTCAAAACAACTGTCTGAGGAAAGTTACTCCCAAAGAAGTCAGTAGTGAGTGAGAGGCAGCTAACTTGCCCAGGGTCCCCAAACTAGTACATTTTAGAGTTGGAGAAGGAACTCATTTAGAGGGTTTTACTTTATACTCTCTAGTCTAGATTTTAACCAAACTCTATGCAATAGTTGTGGTATAGCTGCCCAGGGCTTAGTAATTATGTTTATTTTATCTCATTTTGAAAGGTTGTTGTTGAATCACGACGCTGGGATTCTTGGCCCCCGAGGAGAAGAATTCAACCGGGGCCAGAGACGAGGCTGGATCGCTCAGAGCTTTTGTGTAACAAAGTTTTATTAAAGTATAAAGGAGATAGAGAAAGCTTCTGACATAGGCATCAGAAGGGGGTAGAAAGAGTACCCACTTCTTAATTTTAGCAATGAGTTTATATATTCTCCAACTAATCCAATGAAGGTCTGGAGGTTGTAAAGACCTCACCAGACCTACTCCCATAATTTACATTTTAAGATAACAGAATTAGCCAGAAGGTTTAATCCAGAGACTGTCCTCAGGCAGAATACATTTGCTGTTATATAATCCTTGTAAAAAGAAGGTTTAATCCAGAGACTGCCCTCAGGCAGAATACATTGTTGTTATATAATCCTAAGGAATGTAGAGAAATAAGTTTGCCCTTTCTTCCTCCTTGAGAGTTCCAGACCCCTCTCTCCTTGGGGACCCCTAGACTTCTTATCAACCTGCCTAGGAAGTGACTCTCTCAATTTGATCCTCGGAAAATCTCCAAGATAAGCAGGAAAGGTATCTGTGTCCTCAACTGAAAGGCAAAGAAACCGACTTCAAGGGAAAGAGGTGCCCAGATATGTACAGCCTGTGAATAGTAATGGTCCAGTTGGAACCAATAGCTTTTAGTTCTAATAACAACACTATTTCCACTAAACTGGGTGGACTTCCTGGTGGCTCAGATGGTAAAGAATCTCTGCAATGCAGGAGATTCAGGTTTGATCCCTAGGTCGGGAAGATCCCCTGGAGGAGGGCATGGCAACCGACTCTTGTATTCTGGCCTGGAGAATCCCATGGACAGAGGAATGTGGTAGGCTGCAGTCCACAAGGTCACAAAGAGTCAGACATGACTGAGCAAACTGACAGTTCACTTTCACATCACTTCTTCCACTAAATTATGCTTCCTTCATAGAGGGTGCTTCATTAGAAAACCAGTCTTCAAGTTCATATTTTGATTATAATACAGTCAGTAAGTGTCTTTTTTCTGTACCTGCATGGGTTCTTATGCTGAAACTTGTTGGATAACATTTTATCAAAGCCAGAGGTCATAGGAAAGTTGTGTTCTTATTATAGAATGGTTCTGTAGATCTAGAGAAGCAAAAGGTATTTTGTGAACATTGAATCATTGTGGGTTCTGAAGGTTGAAAGTGTATGGCTACATTTCTAAAACTTGTCTACCTGAGGTATTTGTGAGTATGGTATTTGTGTCCTGAGTTAGTTAATAACAGCTTCATGCCAGAGTTCTTGTAGGAACTGCTGGTGTGTTTCAAAACCACCAGTGTCTTTGAATAAGTGAAGCAAAGCTATGCAGGGAAAGCTGTGAGTCTGCATTTTTTCTTTTACAACAATGTCAGATAGTAACAATAGTTTCTCAAAATTTACCAATAATGATCAGATAGGATCAGCAGATTATTATTGCTTTTTCTCCCCCCCTTCCCCACCCCTCCAACCACATGTAGAATGCTATCTAAAATCAATTCCCTTAAGCATGTGTTCTCTATCATTTTTAACCACGTTTCCATTTATTTATAAGGCTTCTGACTTCAATAAACTAACTTGGCAGAGTTAAAGAAGGCAATGGAGAAGGGTGGGAGAATGGAAGAAAACTCATTTCAAGGCCATTCCATGATCCGTTCTGAGCTATTGGCCTCCATGCACATCTGATCCGCACCATGGCCCATGAAACTCAGTACTTTCATATACACTTTACCAAAAAGAAAAATAAAGCTAGAAAGATGAACTGACTTGTGCAGAGTCTCCTAGGGAGTAAGGGAGGGAGATTGAAACCCATGTTTAACTCCTAAGGCTGTGCTTCTTTGTGTTTAAAGACTCTTGCATTCAAATTCACTTTTAGTATGTATGTGTGAAGTTATAAGTGACTATGATAAAAGTAATGTCTTGTGACAGACAGAGAATCATACAAAAATGTACAGAAAATTTTAGAGCAAATGCCTAAACCTCTGCTGAGCTCCCCATTTGGCTCAGTGGGTAAAGAATCTGCTTGCAATGCGGAAGCTGAGGGAGACGTGAGTTCGATCCTTGGGGTTGGGAAGATCCCCTGGAGAACGGAATGCAACCCATTCCAGTATTCTTGCCTCAAAAATTCCATGAACAGAGGAGTCTGGTGGGCTGCAGTCCACAGGGTCACAACTGAAACAAATGAGCATAGCATTCACACTTGTCACTCAGAGCAGTGATGGGACCTTGCCATCACACCACATGTGTTCCCTTCTTTTCCTCATGTGAACCTGCCTCTGCCCACCTAGAGAAAATACTGTCCTAATTCATGGTAATCACTTCCTTGCCTTTCTTTTCCTTGCAACCTGTTATTTTGTTTTTTTGTTGTCGTTGCCTAAGAAAGCACAGCTGTATCCAGATGAGGAGCACGGCTATTCAGTATGAAGCTAGGCAGAACATGCCTCTGTTACATTCTTTGCTGTTCTCACATTGCAGATCAGGAGTCTTGAAATCTGGGTTCTGGTGGCCATTTCTCAGGCTTCGAGTGCCCCTAGGTGGCCAGAACAGAAAATACAGCATTTGACAACTCAGGGACTATCCTTCCAGTTAATAGCTAGACTTTCCTTTGAGTTCCTGGCCTCACTTCTATGTTCTTCATCTTTGTTGTTGTTGTTGTTGTTAAACAAAGGCTCCAAGTACTTCCATATGATACTGCTTACAGAAGGGCATTTGTGCAGCATTAAGTGGGAAACTGCTGACGGCTGAAGTGGCTGTCTGTCCTGTTTCCCTTTAGAACACTCCTCGTGAGCCTTCACCACTGCAGTTCTATCAAGTTGGGACTAGGTGGGGGCAGTGGCCCCAGACATGCTGATCCTTGGATAGGCCTTGATTTTCCTTCCTGTTCACAGAGTTTGTGGCTTAGAAACAAGTCCATTTTCTGTGGTTTTGCTTTGGACCTGTCAGGTCGTTTAATAGAATGATGAACTTTTGATTTTTACTCTCTTTGAAGTACCTTCAAAAGAGAGTAAACATTTCTAGTAGTCATGTATGGATGTGAGAATTGGACTATAAAGAAAGCTGAGTGCCAAAGAATTGGTGATTTTGAACTATGGTATTGGAGAAGGCTCTTGAGAGTCTCTTGGACTGCAAGGAGATCAAACCAGTCAATCCCGAAGGAAACCAACCTTGAATATTTATTGGAAAGATTGATGTTGAAGCTGAAACTCCAATATTTTGGCCACCTGATGGGAAGTACTGACTCATTGGAAAAGACCCTGATGCTGGAAAAGATTGAAAACAGAAGGAGAAGGAGATGACAGAAGACGAGATGGTTGGATGGCATTACGGACTTGATGGACATAAGTTTGAGTAAGCTCCAGGAGTTGGCAATGGACACCGAGGCCTGGCGTGCTGCGGTCCATGGGGTCATAAAGAGCCGGACACGACTGGAGCGACTGAACTGAAACGAACTGAACTGAAACGAACTGAACTGAAGTTACTTCATGGGTAGCAGGCTGCCTCTGAACACATGTCTTTGGGAATTTACTGGGCATGGGATGATACTTTTAGTAAAGGAAAGGCAGCAACCTAAGAATACTTTTAAGACTTATCCTTAGTGGGAGTTTATTGGCTCCTCTGTTTTCATTATCAAGGCAAAATTCTTTTCCATGCTTCTTCATGAAGTCCTGTCTACAACCCTAATTTCTTTAAAGGTTGAAGAAATGGAATCGAATTTAAATTGCTACCTTGTATTTTGAAAGACACCGTGTTTCCTGGTGTAAGACTTGGTTTACTCACCTACTCAGCCAATATTTATGGAAGAACCAAAATTATTACTATAAATAAGGTGAAAAGATTCCTAATTTTAGACCAATAGTCTATGGCAGAGAACTAGAAGTAATGATTAAATAAGTTAATACATTTAAAAAATAAATGAGATAATTTCAGTTGACAATCTCTTTAAGAAACATGAAGAAAAGAAGATCTTTGGTTAGAGAATGCTTAGAAGAGAGAAGAGCTGTTTTAGATGAAAGAGTCAGGGAAAGCTTCTCCAAGACCAGGACCTTGAGCTTAGGAACTGGACAGCATTTGAGACAGAGAGACCAGAAAACGCAGAATCCCAGTGGCATAAATGTATTTTGATGCATCTGTGAAACAGAAAGATGTTGAGGAGAGTAGTAAGAATAAAATAAAACAACGAAGAGGGGCTGGATTCGGTCCTTTGATCATGTGTGAATTTTATTCTGTAGGTAGTGGCCATCACTGGAGAAGGAAATGGCAACCCACTCCAGTGTTCTTGCCTGGAGAATCCCAGGGATGGGGGAGCCTGGTGGGCTGCCATCTATGGGGTCGCACAGAGTCGGACACGACTGAAGCAACTTAGCAGTAGCAGCAGCAGTTGCCATCACTAGAAAATGGTGATAACACTTGCATGTTATCTGAGGATTACATTTGCATGTAGATTTTTTAAAGAAAAACTGAAATCAAATTAATGGGATGTTTATGAGTTTTTATTAATTTATCAGACATAGGATGTTGGTTATATCATAATGAAGCAGGTACAAATGAAGTAATTAAAGAAGTACAATATAAGAATTATTGTTTTGAGATTAGTTTGCAATTTTTCAAAGTTCTTTTCTTTTTTTAATGTTTCTTGCACATTTTCCTAACCAACACATACTCAGTGTTTTGAATATAGACAGTATCTCACAAGCTAAGCTGCTTCAAAGTCACATGCTTATGCTCAGTTGTATTTGGTCCCAGTAGAAGTACTTGCTAGTATGCCCTTGATATGTCCTTGATTTTCTGGAGGGATATTTTGAGAATCGGTTGCTACACTTATTCTTGTATTTGTGTAGAGATGTTTTTAAGGATATTGTGCGCCATCTCATCATATGACCTCTCAGGTAAATGTGTTCTTGGCTTCAGCACCAGGGAAAACATGTATATTTTTCCTGGATAGCTGGAATGCTTTGATCTCCAAGACAGAGTGTCTTTTAGCATAGAAAGGTGCCTGCTTCTTACTCTGGACAAGGGTTTCCATGAACGAACACCTCTGAACTTACCCTTCATCACAAGTTACTTTTCTATTTCTGCATCCTGTTGTATCAAACACAGTCCTGTTAACTGCCTAGAATCCTTTCTGCACCAGGTAATAGAGTATATCGCTCAGTTGTGTCCGACTCTTTGCCACCCCATGGACTGTGGCCTACCAGGCTCCTTGCTCCATGGGATTTTCCAGGCAAGAGTACTGGAGTGGGTTGCCATTTCCTTCTCCAGGGGATCTTCTCTACCCAGGGATCGAACCCGGATCTCCTGCGTTGTAGGCAGACGCTTTACCATCTGAGCTACCAGGAAAGACCAATAGAGTATATAGATATCATAAAATTGCTCACCACCCCCCAGCACCCCCAAGCCTGTATTCTCATTGTTTTCAAACTGCTGCTAACAAATACTTAGCACTTTCTTTAGGCCTGAATTTCCGTAGAGCAGCAGGCCATGGCTCGAAGTGTGTACACCCTCCCCTTTCCTCACAGCCTTCACCTTCTTTTCTATATACTGACATCCACATGCACCTTACTATGGACGCACACACCAGAACAGGCCAACTCTTTCTCATATGCCAAGAGAGTGTCCAGTAGAAACTCAGCCTTCTGTGTCTTAACAGACTCTGTTGGCTGCTAAAGAATATGATAAGTAAAAGTGCTTAGTCCTTGAAATTTTTTAGGTTGGCAGTTTTGTATCCTTACCTGAGGAATCTGCATTTTCTCCCCTGTTTTAATTTTTCTCAGACTCCAGAAAGCTGTTAAAGAGGAGACTCTCCTCTAACACATATCATAATGTCTTCAAGATCATTTCTTAAACCTTGCCTGTGGTACCAAGAAACAATAATGCAAGAGGAAAGACACTATTTTACTAACATAAAAAGCTGACTTTGCATGCTAAGGATATGGATGGTCTACATAGGTGAGAGATGGCATGGGAAGATCGGATCCTCATCATGCGTCTACGTTTAAAACAAATATTTGTTTTTCTAAGACAGAGCAGCCAACCCAAAGCGGCCTGCCTGGCAAAAGCAGAATGGGAAGGGTAGAATTCATCTTTTGTGGAAGTCAGATAAATTTCCATGCTCCTTAACATTGCTTCTGACCACAGGCTTTTCACCACAGTCTGGCTCCTTCCCCATTGGGGAACAAAAAGAAAAAGTGATTAAAGTTCCCTCAGTAATAGACAGCAGGGGGCAATGGTCTTGGCGTCTTCTACAGAGAGTCCTTTAACAAGACCTGTGAGCGTGCTTTAAAGAAAAGAAGTTAAGACTCACAGGGCTGGTAGAGGTCTGTTGTAATAGTTGTTCATTTCCTTTGCTTCGTAAGGCTTTGACTTCCTGTAACAGCGTCACCCTCTTCATTAAAACATTCCAGATAAAAGAAGGAAAGAGAAGTTGAACTTCTAGCTGGGGCCAGCGTTCACTGTGCTCCACTGGGTAAGAGTGTTCAGAACTTGACTTTTATAAGGCGATCAAAGAGACATGGATGATTACTAAATCCAGTGTGTGTGTGTGTGTGTGTGTGTGTGTGTGTGTGTGTGTGTGTGTGAAAGACAGAGAATCGGAATGAATGAATAACAGGAATGAATGAATAATAGAGTATTTTTTCTGTATGTATAGGCAGCCTGAGAGTTTGGATGGCCAGAATTGTCTTTGCCGTGGTCCAGTAAACTGGCTAGACTACCCCTCTCGAGGACCAAACCTCTGGACCTTTCTCTCTAAAAAGAAAGGGGGAGAAAAGGTTTGCAATCAGTATTCAGGCATTCTTATAACTAATAGGATTAGGGGGCGTTACAAAGGGATTTGAACAAGATAATTAGTTTACTGCTTAGTCGACAGTGGAGCAAGCAAAATCCTTCTGAGAAAAGGCAGACAAAATAGGTCAGAAAATGTGTGGGAAATGAAGTAAGACCTCTCCACGAGGACCCTGAGCAACTTGAATATTATGAAAGGATTCCAGAGCCTTCATTCACTGCTGCGGACTGTTTGCCTTTTCTTTTTATTTTTTTCTCAACTTGGGCCACCAGAGGTGTGAAGAAAAGTGACTTACTCAGTGTTAGAGTTAATGGCTGTTGTTCCTGGACCCAGAGTATTCTAAGTCCATAAATGCTGCCTTCAGAAGATTTCTCACAATGTTGTATAAAGGGAATGTTTTAGAAAATCCGAAGAGTTCTCATCAGGCATTTTACAAGTTGGAAAAATATTATACAATTAGGAGAACTTAAAAAAAAATCTCTGATGTTCTTGAATAGATTATTTAATTGCAAAAAAAAATTGCAAACAGAAGTGTGAGGGCCGTGTTCTAGACTTAATTAAATTGCTTACTTAAGTATTTGTGTTTTAATATGGACAGTATTCACTGTGGTAAAGTATACCTAAGAAGAGAACCATTTGAACTTTTTAAAAAATTACAAAAAGTAAAATTTTATCTTTTTTAAAACACATTGTATTCTCTCATCTCCTCTCCATCATCTTAAAAATCTGTGTATCAACTGTACTGTCTATAAATTAAAGAATACTTCCAAAATCATGGTAGGAAATATGTGGACACCATATACTTTATTAAGTTAACTTCTGAATCTTACAGCAACAACCAGTCAGATCAGAGTCATCACTAGTTGTTAGAAAGCTTTTTGGCCTGGCTTTGGCAGAGTCTTGACCTAAGACCAGAAGAGGAAACAGCAGGCATTCGTGTTTAATGAACTGTCCAGTGGCTCCACAGAAGTCGAACTTTCATTATTTATTAAGAGGCAAAAGAAGACTAATTGACAAAAGAACTCATTGGACAAGGAAAGCAGCTAACCCCCTCCCCCATGCCACCTTGTTAAAATATGACACAATAATTAATTAAATAAAGAGGCTCAAATGTGTGTTTTTATATTCCCAGAGATTGTTTATATTCCTTTCTCCTGTTTAGATAAGGCACACTCTGTATTCCTTCCATGTCACAGTAAAACGGGCATGATTTCCCACTCCTCAGTACATGAAGCTGTTTTTTGCCATTGTATCCTTAGTACTTGGTTTAGTTTTAGAATGCAACATGAAATTAATCTCCTCAAAAAGAGAGGAGCAAGGACAGGCCCATTTTGTATAGTTGGGCAAGTTTCTCTCTGAACAAGGATATCCAACTGGCTGGTGTCTTTTCAACTCCAGCTCTCCTGGCAGAAGGCATGCCTTCACTGTAATCTACCTATAGTTTATTTGTGTTTTTCTAATTTATTCAAAGATTATTTGTACACTATGATGGATTTTAAATGATTGGTACACATCTTTAATTACTGTGAGTGATACATATGTCTGGAGGGTAAAGTTCCTTAAATAACTAATTCTGACCAAAAATCATTTTATTAACAGATAGTTTCAGACAAAAGTTCTCTTAAACTTCACTTAGTAAGGATATAAAATACCCATCTAAAATTTAAATTGAATTAAAAGAGTTATAGACTCTTGTTTATACTACTTTGTGTTTTAGACTTGGAGAAATACCAGTATGAAAAATAACAGTGTTCCTTAACTCCAGATAATGGCCATCTGGACAAGGCAGATTGTTGTTGTTTCCGCACAAAGTCGTGTCCAACTCTTTGTGACCCCATGGACTGCAGCACACCAGGCTTCCCTGTCCTCCACTATCCTGGAGTTTGTTCAGACTCATGTCCACTGAGTTGGTAATGCCAGCCAACCATCTCATTCTCTGTTGTCCCCTTCTCCTCTTGCTTTCAATCTTTCCCAGCACTGGGGCCTTTTCCAGTGACTTGACTCTTCACATTAGGTAGCACAAGTATTGTAGCTTCAACTTCAGCATCAGTCCTTCCAAAGAATATTCAGGATTGATTTCCTTTAGCATTGACTGGTTTGATCTTACTGCTCAAAGGACACTCAAAAGTCCTCTCCAACACCACAATTCAAAAGCATCAACTCCTCAGGGCTCAGTCTTATTTATGGTCCAACTCTCACATCCATACATGACTACTAGAAAAACAACATAGCTTTGAGTATAACAACCTTTAATACTGACTCTGAAAAGAATGGCACATAGGAGACTGAAATGCAGGCAGAGACATGGGAGGAAGTAGAGTGGGAAAATGGGAGAAGGGATGGTTCTTGTAGGTGGTGGGATTGAGGGGTGGGGAAGGGCAAAGCATGCTCAGTAAATGGTTGGAATTGATCATGAATGTGTGGACTCTGTTGGGGGATATAAGTGAAAAGGTAGTATGAAATAATTAAAGTAGGAACTTTATCATCAGAGTGTTACTCTATCTGTATTAGAAAACCACTTAACAGATTCAGAGAAAGAAATGATTATATGAGGTCCACATTAAAAAAAAAAAAATGATGGCACATCTATTCAATGCTTTGATTGGGGGCTGAGAAATAGAGATTTAAAGGAATGAATTGGTGCTTGAAAACCTGTTTAGGAGGCTAATATTATAGGTTAGGTGAAAAGTGATAAGGCCTGACCAAGAATAGTGATGGTAGAAATGGGAAGAACATTACAGATGCAAGGAACATTTTGAAGTTACCTGAATTATAAAAATTAATAACTTACCGCATACAGAATTTTGTCTCCCAGCTATTCACTTAATGTGGCAAAATGAACATACCCTCATGTTATTAATTATTCTTGTAATTGTTAACTTTAATTACTGTCTGATAATATGAACTATAGTTTATATGTCCTGCCATATATTGCATTTCATGTTAAGCATTCAAATCATAAAAGCCCTTCTAAAGTTGTAAGACTTCAGAAAAATCAGTGCAGAGTAAAGAATTAAGTACTAAAATAAACAAAATGATCTCCCTCTCATGAAATGTTCAGTAATTCTCCAAAGTCATGCCACCTCTTCAACAATCTAAGTAACAACTGTATGATTGCTAAGGCAATCAATACTTCAGTACATATACCTGTCCTTCTTCCTGCCATCATATTTCCATCCCTAGAACCCTTCTTATGGAAAACCTGGAGTCCTCTCAGATGAAGCTCACCAAGTCCCATCTTTAAGGAAATTTTCTAGATTCTGGGATACTCTGAATCTAAAGAGCCCTATATGAAATTTGAAAGCCTCTAATTCAATATTGAGAGTACCTTGTCACTGAGAAATTTTTTTACTCCTTTTCTGATTATTTGTTTTCTGATTTTATCAACATGAAACGTCAAATTAATTCAAATCATCTGTTTAGATGCTGCTGCTGCTAAGTCGCTTCAGTCATGTCTGACACTGTGCGACCCCACAGATGGCAGCCCATCAGGCTCCCCCGTCCCTGGGATTCTCCAGGCAAGAACATTGGAGTGGGTTGCCATTTCCTTCTCCAATGCATGAAAGTGAAAAGTCAAAGTGAAGTTGCTCAGTCACATCCAACTCTTAGCAACCCCATGGGCTGCAGCCTACCAGGCCCCTCCATCCATGGGATTTTCCAGGCAAGAGTACTGGAGTGAGGTGCCATTGCCTTCTCCCTGTTTAGATGAGGGATTCGCAAACTGCTGCCTACAAGACAAATCTTGCTCTTTGCCAGGTTTTATAAATGAAGTTTCATTGGCCCACAGCCACGCCCGCTGCGTCATGTATAGTCTGTGGCTGCTTTCGCACTGTAGCCATAGAATTGTAACGGAGACTATATGGCTTGCACAGCCTGAAATATTTACTGTCTGGCCCTTTACTGAAGAAGTTTGTTGACTCTCGGTTTAGATGCAAAATGAGTGTGTTGCATTCTGTTGCTATGATCAGCAAGACTTAAAACGATGAAAAACAGCTTCCTTTGTAAAAGTGGGCAAAGTCAAAAAATTAGAATGCAAAATGAAAGTTACTGAATCACCTTAGGATTACCTACAAGGATTAATGAGATAACCTATGTAAAACATATAAAAACTGTCTGGAATGCAATAAGCATTTAATAAATTCAGCATTTTTTGGTCAAATCCATTTAATGATCTCATGCAGTTTCTTAAATTGAAATCCTGTAAGGACTCTCAGATTTATATCTCTAGCCAGTCTCTGATCAAAATTCAGACCCGTGTCCCACTGCCTACCCTCCACCTCCATTTGGATGTCTGATGGGAAGAATCTACATTTTCTAATTTTCTAAATGGAGTTCCTGGTCCTGCTTCCCAAACCAGCCTCTCCTGCTTACCTTGTCTCCTCATTTAATGGCATCTTCTCCTTGCTCAAATCAAACAACCAAGATCATCCTTGTCTTCCTCTTGAGCACATCTTCCATATTCAGTCCTACAGCAAATCCTGTTAGCTCTACATTCAAATATATCCACCATTTTACTACTGCCCACCACCTCTGCTGCTTAGTCCAGGCTGCCTACAATACCCTCTCAGTTATCAGAATCACTTCTTAACTGCCCATCACCTGTGCTGCTTAGTCCAGGCTGCCTATAATACCCTCTTAGTTATCAGAATAACCTCTTAACTGGCTTTACAGTTTCTCCTTTAACACCTTTCCTATGATTCTCCAAATAGCAGCCTGAAAGGTCCTGTTAAAACAGAAGTTAGACCATGTCATCTCCCCTGTAATGGCCAGTGCTGAAGTGGCTTCCAAAAAGCCTAGTGGCTTCATCCTAGGTCTCCTCGTCCCCACATTATTTTGACTCACATACTCTCTCCAAGACATCACCTCCTACAGCTCTCACCCTACTTGCTCTGCTCTGCTCAGCAATACTTGCCACCTTGCTGTTAACACAGTATGTCAAGAATATTTCCATCTCAGGGCCTTTGGACTTACTGTTTTCTCTGCCTGGTGTGTTCTTCCCCAGTTAGCCACATAGCATGTTACCTCATTCATATCCTTTATACATCTTTTTTTTCATATTTTATCAATTCAGGCAAGACTATATAGATTTTTTTCCCTTCAACGTTTGCTTCTTATTCTCCTTCCTTGCTCTGTTTTTCCTCTAGAGGTTTTATCATCTCATATACTGTATTGTTTGGTGGTTTAATTGCTAAGTCAGGTCCGACTGTTGTGACCTTATGGACTGTAGCCTGCCAGGCTCTCCTCTCCATGGGATTCTCCAGGCAAGAATACTGGAGTGAGTTGCCATTTCTTTTTCCAGGGGATCTTCCTGATCCAGGAATCGAACCCAGGTCTCCTGCATTGCAGGCAGATTGTTTACCAACTGAACTACAAGGGAAGGCCACTCTATTGTTTACTTATCTGCTATTTGTCTTCTTTCAATTGTGTGTTAGCTCTTTGAATGTTGTCATAATAACAGCTATTGCGCTGTGATGTGCTCAGTTGTGTCAGTCATTTCGATTCTTTATGATCCCATGGACCATAGCCCACCAGGCTCCTCTGTCCATGGGGTTCTCCAGGCAAGAATACTGGAGTGGCTTGCCATGCCCCTCTCCAGGGAGTCTTCCCAGCCCTGGGATTGTACCCACATGTCCTGCATCTCCCAGGTTGCAAGCAGATTCTTTACCTTCTGAGCCACCTGGGAAGCCCATTAACAGCTATTACCCAGAAGGTAAATCAGGGCTCTGCACATAAAACATATTTCCCATGAGTTGGATGGATTGTTATTTTCCTCCTCATTTTCAAGGCTAACATTTACTGTGTGCTCATCATGTGTTAGGTGCTGAGATATTATTTCTGTCTTATGTATAATGCTCACAGAGGCTAAAATGACTTGTTTGAGGCCAGTGTATTAGTTTGCTAGAGCTGCTATAACAGAGGATAACAAACTGGATGACTTAAGCTCAGAAACGTGCTGTCTCTCAATTCTGGAGACCTAAAATCGAGGCTTCAGCAGGGCTGGTTCCTTCTGAGAGCACAAGGGGAAATCAGTTCTGAGCCTCTCACCCTAGTTTCTGGTACCTGCAATCCGTAATGTTCCTTGGCTTCTGGAAAAATCATCCCATTTCTGCCCTCTCCATGTGACATGCTCCCTTCTGTTTGCATCTGTCTTGATAACCAAATTTACCATTTTTATAAAGACTTCAGCCATATTGGATTAAGACCCATTGTAATGACCTCATTTTATGTTAATCACCTCTACCAAAAAACAAACAAACAAACAAACCCTGTCTCCAAATAAGGTTTCATTCTGAGGTCCTGGGGGTTAGAATTTGAATAAGAATTTGAGGGGAACACAGTTCAACCCACAGCAGGCATTAATTTCATTAGTAGAGGGGCTTTGATTCAAACTTGTATTATAGAACTCACAGTGTACTAATATCTGCACAGTGTACTAATATCTGTACTAATATCTGCACATAAATCTAATATTTATGTGAATTTAGTAATATTCATTAATGCATTGTACTGTGGACTCTGGTAGGAAACTAAGTAAAGTTCAGCCCCTGCCCATGAAGAACTAACTACAAAACTGGAAAGAAAGACATACAGTTAAGACCTATGACATACAAGCACCCAGAAAGTAACTCACCTCCCGTTTTTAATTATATAGAGCTTTCCATCTTTGAGGTTTATTTTGCCAAAGCCTTCTAATGAAATAGTTCCACTATTTAATTTAATTTTCAGAGAGGTTGCCAGAAGTGCAATTAACTGATAAAAGTTCCAACTATGAAATTTCGTTTTGGAAAGCAGTCTGCCATATCTTTATATACCATTAAATTCAATCATATGCTTGTCATCCTGGCAGAACATCTTGATATACTTGAAGAAACATAGTAGGGGATATAAAAATATATTGTCAGTTCTCCACTGTAGGGGTTCCAAGTACAAATGTTAGCATGATTGGGTTATACTGATCCATCGTTAGGTTGCATCTCCCTGGAGTTGAAACTACATCTGGGCTTGGCAAGGATGCATTATCACCAGTCAGAGTGTGAACCGTGTGTCAGTTTCCCAAAGAAGATATATATTCTTGTGTACTATTAGGATTGGATATGCTTATGTTGTAGACTCTAAATCAATTTCTGAGACCTTTCTACAGTTGTTGACAGCTGCAGGTTTGTATATAGCATAGTATATTGTGAACCTCAATTGATGTGTACAGCCTAAGGAAACACTGAAATATGGGGCAATAGAAAAGAGCACAAAGACTAAAACAGGGACTGCATAGAATTCACTGAAATGATCTCTCTCATCTGTTTAATGACACCCTTTAAATAATATTGTCATGGAAAGTGAAGTTATAATTTACTCAAACTGATGCAAAATATTTGTGACTTTTAAATTCTAGAAGGTTTTGTGGCCCTTATAATTTGAAATGGATTGAATTTATTTGTAAAATAATGTATTTTATTTAGATATTTAGATATCTTTTGCTTCTTCAAAGTCCAACTAAAATGCATTTAGTTATGCTCTAATGTTTGGGAAGGTGGATAGGCATAATTTTTAGCAAATTCACTAGTGAAGGAGCTAGAATGACCAGATAAAGCTAGTCCCTTACAAAGCATTTTAGCTTCTCTGCACTTCTGAGTACCGATTTTATTCCCTGTAATTAAAATCATACTCCATGGTTGACTAGAATATCTCACTTTGGGTTAACAAGACTTTTTATCCAGGCCACAACAGGATTAACTGGAAATAGTAAAACTTCCATATGAGAAAAAAAAAAAAAAAATCCCTTCCTAAACAGTGAATGTGTAGTCAAGGTAGTTTTACACTTGATCTTAGCCAAAAGGCCGAGAAGCGATAGTCAAAGTAATTTTAACATGGACTTTAAATCCTCTCTCCACTCCAGTACTCTTGCCTGGAAAATCCCATGGACGTGGGCTGCAGTCCATGGGGTCGCTATGAGTCGGACATGACTGAGCGACTTCACGTTCACTTTTCATTTTCATGCATTGGAGAAGGAAATGGCAACCCACTCCAGTGTTCTTGCCTGGAGAATCCCAGGGACAGGGGAGCCTGATGGGCTGCCGTCTATGGGGTCACACAGAGTCGGACACGACTGAAGTGACTTAGCAGCAGCAGCAGCAGCAGCAGCAGCAGGAGGATCTGACGAAAACTTGTGGTGGTCAGTGTAGCAGAGGAGGGCATCTGTATCCTGTTCCAGTTAGACCCTCTTCTTTCACAACCTGGAGTTCACATCATTCCCTGATGCCCTTTGCACTGGTACGTTGTGCATCCCAATTACAGCTGCTCATCTCTTTACATCAGGTCTTTATACCTCTCGCAAGAGTTTTTTAATTTTTAATTTAAATTTGTTCAAATGCAGCTTTAATACAGTCAACAGCATGTCTAGGTTGGTTTTCTTGCTTCCTACATGCATTTGCTACAAAATAATAGTGGTACTGGTAACGTATTCATTCATTCATACATTCATTCTGTCTCTCTTCCCCTTTCTTTCTCTCCCTCTCAATACACAAACTGGGCAGTCACACAAATATACAGTGTGTACACAAATACCCATAATCAGTGCCCTTTGTGTCTGAGTTAGAGATGTTACAGCCCTTGAGCATGGTTTAGAAGTATCTTCCAAGGTACAACAAAAGCTTCTTAGAAGTATGCCCTCCCTCTCCATGAGTCAGTGTGTAATTCCTTTGTAGATTAGCAAACATTCCCCACCTAAAAACATTCCACCTACTGCACCTCAGCCCAGAACTCTACTTGTTAACCAGAGTTTGTTTCCTCTCTATAAGGACCTTAAAGTACTTTTTGAGAAAAACATTTTCCATGTAATTATGATGTCTTAGTCATAATTTAGCTTAGTCAGAGAATCCAATTTGTATTTTAGGATGATTTTAATAAAACAAGAATATATTAATAATACTACTACAACCAAGCAAATGATTCCATCGAGATGTGCATAAATCCCTATGTGAAAACATAGGAAAATACAAAGGTGATAAGTTGTGAGTGGGGAGGAGAATGGTTGGGGAAAGGCAAACTGGATTAAACAGGCGTCATAGTGAGCTCCTGGTTCCTCCTGAGTGGAGAAAGGAGGTGTACGCAGGGTGAGGGGCGGGCAGACAGGATGGTCAGTACAAAGCACCCAGCCAAGAAGAAGAGGCGATGTGTGTTAGGAAAGGGAACCAGTTTCATGAAGGGTGCAGAACATGGATGAGGCTGTGAAGTAAAACTGGAAAAGCAGCCAAATCACACCTTGCAAATTTTGTAGGCTTGGCAGGGTAGGAAGAGGTGACTGTGTTTGTATTTTAAAAGTTCCTCAATTAGAGCTCTGGAGGATAAATTGGAGAGGCCATAGGCTGGAAGCAGGGTCTTCACATATGCTGTGAGATTTATCTTGAGGGTACAGAAGGAATATTAGGAGGCATTGCTATTTTGCCAGAAAACTCCATGGAATTTTCCCTGCAACTGAAATGATGGCTAGAGTTTCTTGTCTATTTAATATTTTTCTAGGGAATGCTTAGACAGGTTACAGATAAAGACTTTTTCAGATGTGAGACAAAGCTGAGGAAAATAAATAAAAATGAAAATTTTGCTAATCATGTATTAAAATAGAAAAAGGCTACTTTTCCTTGCTCCAGTAGTTTAGAAGTGACTAGAATAAGTCACATGAATAGGAGTCTTGAATTGAATAGGATTCTGTTTCTCATAGGTCAGATCATGCCTGGGAGATCTCCAGGTTCTTTAGAGCAATATATCAGGGAAGGCACTGACATTTTCCCTGTATGCTGCTCACATTATTTGTACATGCACACACAGCTTTGGTGATTAGAAAGTCTTTTATTAAAAGATGAAGAATCGAGTATGGCACAGAGGATTCTCTTTGGTCTTTTAAAAGAGCTACTAAAATTTTGATTTATATTTTACTGTGTGCAGACACAAACAGGATTTAATTTCTTCCCACCTGAGTCATAGCTGCCTTCCCAGAAAAGGCCTAAAATATTTCTCAAGGACAGAACCCAGAAAACTGAAAGTTCCAGAGATCAGTGCTTTAGGGGACAAGGCATGGAAATGATACATCTTCTCATAAAGTTTAAATGCATTTTGGTTCAAGTAGATAACTTTTAGCTCAAGGCACTTGCATGAATCACTCATTCATTCCTCACAAGTTGATTGAACCATAGCTAACATATCAGCTATTGAAGTAGAATAGAAGAAAACCTTGAAAAGAAGCTAAAAATGTATTTTGGAATTAGACTATGAATGGCTTTATAACCATGAGGATCAAGTATTTGTTGAAAACTTGCTGCCTACTAGGCAGACCTGATGGTAGAAGTATTGTATTCTAGAAGGCATCCTGGAATATTTAAGGAGAACTGATAACCTGCCTTTTGAAGGCAGATGATTAATAACCCCTACAGAGCATCATTATAAAATGGTTTTCTGGAGAAAAGGAATAACACATGAGATTGAGATAATGCCTTGGTGTGGCAAGAAGAGAACAAGAAGACAAAGAAAGCCACAGAATTCAAAAGTGGCAGATGGTGGGCAGAAGCCTCTATTGGATTGGCAGTGACAACATGATTTGACTCTCAAGAATAAAAGGAATACTAGTTTAACACTTGGTGGAAGAGGTCTGTGTGGTTGTGAGACACAGTACATTGACCTCGGAGATGAGGAGAAACTGGCCACGGGTCACGTGGGTATAGGTACCTGGATCAGTGTAGGAGGGGAAGGAAAGGAACATTCTCCATTTTCTCGGTGAATTAGAAGACAGACTTGCTTTCCTAGATTCAGGAGGTTAAGCCCAGGATGGGAAGCTTGAAGAGAGCAATCAAGTGACCCACTCCCACCAACTGCCACTGTGGCAAATGACAAAGGATGAATTGAGCTCAAGTCAGGAGGGGGCCCAAAGAAAGCGAAAACTATAAATGTGCAATAATGTTATTATCTTGTTTTATTTGTATTTTCCCTAAAAGTTGACTCCAGAAAAAAAAAATCAACTCAGTTGATACTTATATGTAACTGTCATGTTGGTTTGACTGCAGTTGTGGTAGCTTTGCTCATGGGGCATTTCTTATCTCTAGGTGCTGGATCAGACACACGTATGTTAGAATCCTGGCATAGCTCGGAAGCTTCCATCAGCTATAAATGGAGAGCACTTGACATATCACTGTTTTTTCTTTCTTTATGTATATCACAATCTTTTGATAACATGGAACTTACTTTTAAATTTCATTTTTAAGAGAAAACTTCTTTAAAGTCTCTTAGCCTGACAAGTTCTCAGTTCTGTGTCTCTGCCATCTACTGCATTCAACACTTTTATTTTTCAGTGTATTTTTTAAATTGCAGGATAATTGCTTTATGTTGCTGTATTAGTTTCTGCTGTGCAACAATGAAAATCAGCTTTCTGTATAGATATATCAGAGAAGGCAATGGCACCCCCACTCCAATACTCTTGCCTGGAAAATCCCATGGACGGAGGAGCCTGATGGGCCGCAGTTCTTGGGGTCGCTAAGAGTCTGACATGACTTAGCAGCTTCACTTTCCCTTTTCACTTTCATGCATTGCAGAAGGAAATGGCAACCCACTCCAGTGTTCTTGCCTGGAGAATCCCAGGGATGGGGGAGCCTGGTGGGCTGCTGTCTGTAGTGTCACACAGAATTGGACATGACTGAAGCGACTTAGAAGCAGCCTCAGCAGCATACATATATCCCCTCCCCTGAGCCTTCCCCCAATACCTTTTTCATTGTCAAGTCCACCTGCTCCATGAAGCTTTACTCTCATCCTGTAGGGCCACACATCTCTACACTTGTTTCCCAGTGCCTACATCTCCATGTGTGTGTGTAGTCACACAGTCATATCTGACTCTCTGGGACCCCATGGACTGTAGCTCACCAGGCTCTGTCCACAGAATTCTCCAGGCAAGAATACTGGAGTGGGTTGTCATTCTCTTCTCCAGGGGATCTTCCTCATCCAGGGATAGAACCTGGGTCTTCTGCATTGCCAGTGGACTCTTTACTGTCTGAGCCTCCGTAACAAAAGGTTTTGTTGCATTCTGTTCAGATATCCTACGCATATCCTATCCTAACCCATACTTTCTTTGCTTTTGCAGTAATGTCAGCCCTGTTACTTGGGCACCAAATAAGTAGCCTGTCTGCATCCAGGGTATGGAAGGGAGCTGTGGAGGGTGATTCAGAGATGCACTGGCAGCACTGATGGGCCCCAGCCCACTAAGCACCATTTCAGTTTCCTCCATTCTCTTTGCTCCTCTCCTGGCCATTAACACAGAGAGCTCTGCGCCCAACCCTGTTATTAAATTATCTGCTATTAAAATGATAAATTGGTTTCTGCTTCAGTAATTCAGTGTGCTTGAAGACTACTCTTTACGGAATCTTGCTTTTATATTAATGTGTTACTTTAAAAGGCAATATTTCTTACCTGAACATCATATTTTCCAGAATTTACTGTTTATTTCTGTTATTAATTTGGATCCTTTAAAAATATCTTAGGGAGTGTTTTTAAGTTAAGTGTATTTTCCATAAGTAAGAGTTGTAGGAATGTTTATTGAATGTCGTTGAGAATGTTAAAAAGGATTTACATAGAATCAATCAGAAGACTGAAAGAGGCTCATGCCATCACCTCTGTCTTTCATATTACTATTTCTTCTCCAGGTTACCATTTGCATTCTGTAACCAGGTCCAGTTTTTGCTGTTTTTCTGTTAGCACACTGTACTGCAAAGCACTTACTAGATCTGTACTTCATGCACCAACAGCAAACATGTATGACCTTGTGCATGTGGCTATGTGTAGTTTTCCAGGGTCAGATCCACCAATTTAGTGAGAGTTTCCAAGGTTTCTAAGTTCCCTTTTCCCTGTAAAATATAAGAATCACTGCTATAGTGGAAAGGACTCCTCACTCTATAAAAGTAGCTTCAGACACAAATTCTACCACTTGCTTGTTTTGCAGCCTCGAAGGAGAAAAGGTACTTCTAACCTTGGTTTCCTTTAAGAAGGTACTCTCTAACCTTGGTTTCCTTTAAGAGTCCCTTGAAACTGTCGCATGGACTAAATGAAATAAAATATACAAAGCCCCCGGCCCATAATGGTTGCTTCCTAAATGCAAGGGAGACTTTGTCCTTGTCTAAAAGCCATCATTCCCACTGTGGCATTGTTCTGATTCATTTATCATCAGAGATAGAAACCAGCTGCTCCAGTCTCTGTGCATGACAACTGTCTGTGTGCTTAAAGTACTTAAGCAAACCCTTGCCTCCTTAACCACAGGTTAATTCCTTTGACCCTTGTAGCCAGTTGTCAGATGGGAATTTTCTCAGTGGTTTGCCCACTTAAGGCGGTATGTCTCTAGAGGCCAGTGGTTGAAGGGGGGAAGCTGGTGTTATTAACAGCAGAGCTGAGTACCAGCTTGGATTCTTGTTTTTCTGCCCCGATTGTCTCTGCTTTGCCATAAAGGAGGGATCAACCCAATAGGATGATTCCCAGCAGCCCCAGATACCACTTCTGCCTACAAACGGGGAGTGAGTATTAGGAAGTGCTACTTTTAAAGGATGAATAATGAAGAAGAAAGATTGAAGCAGCAATAATGGGAGAAGTCTGGGAAGAGTGTTTGAAATTGTATACAGGATTTCCAGCCAGTCTGGAGCCAAGAAAAGCCAAAAGTCAGTATGCAAAACAAACCGTTCAAATATCTCTTTTCTTATGGTCAGAAATGAATCAGGCAGCTTTTAAAAGCAAGGACTTAACAATTTCAAATTGCAAATTAAGAACAGATAAAAGAAAAATATGCATTATTTAAATGAATTACTGCCTCTAAAAGGCCCCTTGGCATGTTGATCTGTTTGAATAGCTAACTAAATTCTAGATGCATAATATTACAATCCTGAATTTAAGACTAGCTATTCATTTTATTAAAACTGTATGTACAGAGAGTGAATGGGTAACTCCATCAAATAAATGATCTTCAGAAAATCCACTGTACACCCAGCTCCTCTTTGTTGTGTGAAATGAGAAAGATGAAAATACCTTATACACTTTTAGTTTTTGGTGTGATGCATTGTTAATATTTTTCCCTGAACAAAGGCACGAGAAAAGTTAGATGTGGAATTCAGGACCCCAAGATATATGGGGATTGTAAGCAGGACAGAAACAGAGGTGGCCCTGATGAATGCTTGCTCTAAGGAGGTGGCTCTGCAGAAGGAAATGGTATTTGAAAAGCCATTCTTTGGACACATAGTATCAATCCTCTTTCCCTGTTAGTCACGCATTAGCCACAAGATTCTGACTTCTTACCACTATTAATAAAAACTTCTAAGTTTCTTGGCAACAACTTTTAAACCCAGCAGTTTGCCTTGCCATTTGGGAAGGCAGCACACTCTCTGAGGAGCCGGAGCCTACAGTGAGAGATCTGCACACGTGGTGAGCAACGGAGAAGGCGCCAGGCAGATGCAACTGTCTGAGAAAGAGCCGGAGGTTCTCGCTGCGTGCCATGGTGACCGGTTGTCAGGTGCACCATGCATAACATGAGTTAGAGCAGCTGAAGTAAGTTTAATTCAAAAAGTTCCATTTTTGAAGTCTGTTCAAGGTTATCCATATTATAGCATGGCTTTCATTTGAATCCCAACATCCTTTCTTGATTTGAGGAGAAAAGATGGAGCTAATCAGTAAGACATTCATGTGGGAGGGTACCATATCCTGCATTTCATGGAAAGAAATGAGTTGTAAACTGCTGACGAAAGCTAGCAGGTATGTGCCCTCGGGGATGCAGAAGAAGGATGAGCATCTTTGTTTGCCAAGGCATAGCTAGCTGGAAAGAAACAGTTCTTCAGAAAACAACAACAACAACAACTAAAAATACCTTTCTCTCTCTCTTTGACACACACCCTCTCACACTCATGGTAAATACAGCAGAAAATGAACTCAGAAGCAATTATTTCACAATAGCAGTGAAGTGAAAATCATTGCATTTTTTGGCCACTTGACTCACTAAATAAAAAAGGGAATAGAAAATAGTATTAGAGGAATCTACAGAACTTTCTCAGTGAAAAGATGTTCAGGATTATTCTGAAGAAAGAGAAACAACTGGTCAAAAGGAAATGGAAATTTTAAAGACTGGGATTTTACCAAGCCTATAAACCCTTCTCATTACCCTGAGTGGCTGTCTGCATCCGGACTCCTGGAGAGATGATTCCTTTGTCTACTGAGGGAGGCGGCAGGTGGATGTGCCAGGGGCCACTCGAAGGGAACCCCAGCTCTTGGGAAGGTGGCTCTGGGAGCCCAGGTCTATGGCTCAAGGCCAGGAATCCTGGAGCGTGGGCCTGCTTGGTCAGGATGCATGTCCTGTCCCCAGAAGCCTCCCCTCCTGCAATGTTCTCCAGGTCTGCCCGTGCAACCTGGTCCCCCACAGAGCAGGTATCAAGTGCCCACACATTTGTGGTCTTGCAGCCATGTGCAGAGCTGGCGTGCCTGGGTCTGTGTCCACTTCTTCTGCCAACAGTGTCCTGAGCAGGAGCCTGCTTTTGTAGACAGCTCTGTGGTTCAGAGGGCTTCCCAGGTTGCGCTGGTGACAAAGAGCCTGCCTGCCAGTGCAGGAGACATAAGAGATGCAGGTTTGATCCCTGGGTCAGGAAGATCCCCTAGAGGAGAGCATGGCACCCCGCTCCAGTGTTCTTGCCTGGAGAATCTCATGGACGGAGGAGCCTGGTGGGCTACAGTCCATGGGGTCACACAGAATGGGCACGATTGAAGAGACTTAACACTAACACACACACCCTCCAGTCAGTCACATTTGGAGCCTAGAAAATAACATGAGTAAATCTGTCTACCTACCTAACTTGCTATCTATTATCTTTCTGAGAGACTTAAGATATCTATGTTTTTCCTAATTTTTCAAAAATATGCACTGTTATTATTGTGCTAATAATGTACTAGTTGAATGGTACTAAATATCCTGATTATGTATTTAATAGTCTGCATTATTATATGATCCAGTGGCTGTAATTTTTAAGCAACCCAGAGTATGATATTTAAGAATTACTTTTGCTTTGAGAGGAACAGGAAAAGAATATTCCTGTCATCCCTAAAAGGACTTTCAGTTTTATGTCTGAATTGTGAAGATTCATCACTTTTTCGAAGATTACTTCAGTTGCATTTAATTGTTATCATTAGTCACTATGAAAATAGTGATAGTCTATTTGTTCAGGGAGTGAAAAAAATTTGGGTAGGAGCCTCTGGAAATTCAGTGTAATTCAATTTAATTTTTTGCTTATTCGTATGATTTTTTATTTATTGGGAAGCTTTGTCCATGAGGAATTGTTAAATATTTTCATTCAGATTACTTGAAAAGTAGAGACAGTGTACAAGCTTCATTTTATTGCACTGTTTTCTAATTTACAGAGAGAAAACCTATTTTTTTATTTTGATTTGCTTAAGAAGAAGAAAATAGAACATCAGTAAGACAAGTATTAGTGAGACTACTAAGGACTTCAAAATAACTGATAATTAAAAGCTAGAAATATTATAAGGAAAAACAGAAGAGATATAACAGCATATTTAAATTTTAAAATAAAATTATTGAAGGTATTTAATTTATAACTAAGGCTAAAAATTAATATACAATCAGAAACCCACTGCTATGATTTATTTCTGTATCTACAGCTCAGTGTTTTTGTCTAAATTCCTAAAAATACAATTTGAAATTGCTAACCTGTCAAGAGTATAGTCAGTAGCTGAGAACCTGTTTACTTTTTTTTCAGCATCGTCAACTTTAGTTTCTTTGTTTGAGGAAAAGTACCTTTGATAAATTCTGGAACTTGATCAACCGAGTTGGGCAACTGAATCTCCATCATGTGTTGATGCTACTTCTTTTCCCTCTAGCAGACCACTAGAGACCCATGCCACTTTGTTCTCTCCATACAGAAAGTGAAAGCAGAGTTACTTTCCTTCTCTAATGATGCTACAAGGATGAATATGAGATCTTGTTAAACTGACTGAGCCATGTGGGTACACTATAGAGTTGGGCTACATCTCATTCAATGAGATATTGAAAACAGAACAACACATCAATTTTAAATTGGAATTTTGTATTTTAAGCCACATTTTAGATATTTACAGTTCTATTCTATTTTTTCCAATGTGAATTTCTTTTGGCACATCACTATAATTAACAAAATGACTAAACAAATGACACCTGTTATAACAGAAGGCATCTGGAAGTATCACTTCATCCCATCCCATCAGCTACTGTCAGAGAACATGTAAATCACTCCAGATAGGGAGAGACTATATCCTATTTTCAAAGATCTGCTCTACAGAAAAACATACCTATATTATTGATGAGGGAAAACTTTGATCCATCTAGGTTTGATGATTTTATTAAATTTTCAGATAATAAACATGAATTTGTTTTTACTCTCCTGATTTTAGCAAACTTCTCTGCTAATTTAAAATGTTATGAAGAATTACACTTAGATTATTTGCTTATTAAATGTATTCAGAAAAGTCATATTCTAAATCTAATATGTGATTTGGAATTATACACATTCCTATAATACAGAGAAAGTTATGCTGTGCATTTCAAAATTGATAACCTTAGTTACAGCACTTGCATCCACATTCGGGATAAAGTAGCTTGATTTACCAAAGAGAAAGAGAGACTCAGAATAATCTATTCTTACAACAAAGTAAAATATTCATCTCAGCCGTAACTGAAGAGTAAGAATATTAGGATATTACCCAACCATAAAAATGAAATTCTGCCATTCACAGCAACATGAATGGACCTTGAAATTATTATTATTAGTGAAGTAAGTCAGGCTTGCAGAGAAAAAAATACTGTATGATATCACTTATATGTGGAATCTAAAAATAATATAAATAAACATATATGCAAAACAGAAACAGACTTACAGCGAAAACACACTAATGGTTTTACCAAAGGAGAGAGGGAAAATTAGGGCTATGAGATTAAGAGATGCAAACTACTGTGTATAAAATAGGCTAGCAACAAGGGTATGTTGTGCAACACAAGGAATTACAGCCATTATCTCGTAATAACTTTTAATGCAGTATAATCTGAAATGGGCTTCCATGGTGGCTCAGATGGTAAAGAATCTGCCTATAATTTGGAAGACCTGGGTTTGATCCTTGGGTTGGGAGAATCCACTGGAGGAGGACATAGCAATCCACTCTAGTATTCTTGCCTGGAGAATCCCTATGGACAGAGGAGCCTGGCAGGCTACAGTCCAAAGGGTCACTGCCGGGGTCCAGCCCCAGTGGATCCAGGGTGATTCAAAGGTGGGGACGGAGTCTGCGTCCTAGGAAAAAACTTATTTAATTACAGATATATACAGAGATTAGAAACAGATAGTGTAGTAGGAAATTTAGTGGAGAAAAAGAGGCTGAATAACTTGGTTTACGTGGAATACCAATCACCACCTACGTGGGCGACAGGCATCTTCCCGTTCTCCCAAAGGAGAGGAGGTACTTAGGCCCCCTGGTCTGATCTTAGAAGCCCAGGCATAATTAGCAGGCTTGGTGAGTACCCAAATTAATTCAGCCAGAAAAACGGGGAGCAAGAAAGAGATGACATGGGGGTATCAGTCTTACCAGAACTGATCCCATTTCTTTATTTTTTAGGTTTGCTTATATACCTTTTGTTACACATAGGGATGAATGCAAAGTCATGTGGGGGGTCAGCAGTCCTGATCTTTATCAAAATCAAGTGCTTTACATTAAAAAAAAAAAAAAAGGTCTTAGGGGTTTTACATCATCTTCTGGCCATGAGGCCTGCTGACATTTTATGGCCCTTTCTGATAACGGTCAGTCAACCAGAAAACTTATTTTTTCCAGGGGAGATTTTTTTCTTAAACCAGGCACCACCCCCCAAATAAAGTTGCATTCTTATAGGGTGAGGGTGTAGTGAGTTACAACTAAGAAAGGAATTTATTTAGCCTAAGATTTAACATGATTAATCTTAAAGGTTAATACTTATTTCTCCTATATGCTAGTTATATTCACTATAAGGGCAAGGAATATGGAAATTTAGCAGCAAATATTGGCTCAACAAATGAAAACCCTTCACCAGTGTTCCCCTTAAGATCTATTTAGTCTTAAGATAGTGATAAAGTTACATTTTTGCATAGCAAGAACACAGTGATTTATAACAAAGTACAATGATCTATAACAAAAGAGAAAATTCATTAACTCAAAAGTCTAGTATTGCTAACATCAAAAACTACTATATTTCATTTTCTATATTCCAAACACATTGATTAATATATTCTTAGGTGCCTAAAGATATGGAGGCCTGGTGGCAATCATTGACTCAACAATGAGAAAATCCCTATGCTAATTAAGACTTTCAAAACTCTCCAAACTCTCTGTGCTGTTTATGGTTGAGAGGTTGTCACACAAGCTAGTCTGTCAGCACAGAGGTTTGACCTGAGACACCTTTGTCACACCCAGGGCAGGGAATTAGCAGTAATTATTGGCACGACAAATGAAAAACCCTTCACCAATATAATTTCTAATCAACCCACTATACTATGCTAATAATCTCCTAACTTCTCAAAAAAGTCTGTATATAGAAAGTTTTAAAGCATCTCGTGCCTCTCGTGGCTGGAAGGCTGTAAACAATCACATGTGGCTGGATGAACCCAATCAGGAAGGCTAGAGGACCTTCAGAGGAGTTTGTAAGTTGAAACACTCTTGTCACACCCAGGAATTTTTATTAACTTGAGCTCCAAGTTAACTCCTCCGAGAGAAATGGTGATGGAGGAGAGCCCCCATAAAGTCAGAGGTGTAGGTGAGAGCATAAAACAGACTCTGGTTTTGGGGTTAGATGCTCAGGAACAGGGGGTCTCCTGAGGCTTGATCACGCCTTTGTGTGTGCCAAGCCTCCTTCCTCATGACCTTTGCCATGGGCGGAGTTCCTCACGCTGGCTCCCAGCAGGTCACAGAGAGTCGTACACAACTGAATAACTGTGCATGCACAATCTGTAATAATATTGAATAGTTATGCTATATACCTGCCACTAATATGGTATAAATAAAGTATATTTCAAAAAAGAATATTAAAATAATACATTTGTGGTATGTTTATAAATACACGTAGTTTTTAAACCTCCACAAAGCTTTTATCTTCAATATTAAGTCACCCAGCAACTTTGCCCTGCACATAGGGCACTAGTGTGGCATAGGTAACCATCCCAGCTCTGTGGGACGGTCGTGGAGGTACTGAATCTCCATTCAGTCCTGAAGTTCAGTCCACTGTAGGCAGCAGTCACTCAGTCTCACTTTCATATGACTTTCTCTATGGGGGATCAAACATTCCCCCTCAGTGTTAAGGTTTTTGGAATTAACCCATCTTTTAAAGAAGTAATCCCATGTAGTGCAGACAGTGCTTCTTTTGCAAATGGTCAATTTGTTCCCTAAACAGCTAAAAGAAATATTGCTATTAGCTAAGAATATATTGAATTTTGTTGAGATGTATAAAATTTCCAAAATCCTGTAAATAGAAAGTTGTCTGTACTTGGTAGGTTAATTTCCTACTAACACACACACAAATGGCGTGTGTGTGTTGGAATTATTTTATTGTGAATCTGCCTCACAAAGATACACTGAGACTGAGAACTGCACTCAGATTGAGCCCTGAATCTCCTGCAGCTAATTTTCTATGTATAATAACTAAGTCAAGTTCGCCCATATATCATTTTATGCAGTACTTTTGTAGTAAATTGATTTAAGTGGCTTTTGGAACAGTTGTTGGGCAGAATTGATTCTGTGGCCTATAGATTAACTTACATAGCACAATTGTGTCTGGGTTGATTTTGGCGTCTAAATAGAGTTTTAAGCAAATGGAATGGTTGGTAGAGGCTGGAGTGAGTTCTCCATCAACTTAGTGAAATGTTGTGACGTATATTATTAAGAGATTCAGTAAAGTATGGTGGATTACAGTACCCATTGACAGCTGGCAAAGACAAAACAAGTATTTGAGTTGCATTAGGAATTTTAAAGTGTATTTTTCTCCTTGAAAACATATAATCTGACATGGTCAAAGTTCAATTGATGAGATGTTCTAATTAGCAAAACCCTGGCATCATCAGATAAAGAAACAAGTGAATAGAAGTGGGTGGATGCCCTTATATTCTCCACTCACATCTTTCCAAACCCAGAACAAATTCAGCCTGGATCATTTTAGGTTTAGCTTCCTGAGGGCAGGAACTTTCTGTTCACTTCTGAATGCCCAGCACTCCTTAAATGCTGAAGGTAATAGTTCTTTTCACTTCTAAAGCTCCATGTCTTTGTATGCATATGAGTGATAATACCCGCCTCTTAGGTTTATGAGTATTAAATGTGATAAAAATACCTGCCTCTTATGTTTATGATTATTAAATGTGATATATGTTTAAAACTGGCTTCCCTGGTGCCTCAGATGGTAAAGAATCCGCCTGCAACGTGAGAGACCTGGGTTCAGACTTAGCATTGGGAAGACCCACTGGAGGAGGGCATGGCAACCCACTCCAGTATTCTTGCCTGGAGAATCCCATGGACAGAGGAGCGTGGTGGGCTACAGTCCATGGGGTCACAAAGAATCAGACATGGCTGAACGACTTAGCACACAACACATGTTTAAAACAGTGGAATGATGGCTGAATTAAAATACATTCCTCCGAAGTATATAAAAGAAATAAACTGTGCAGTTTAAAAACTATTTAGCCCTGATTCTCTTTTGCACAAGTTGCTGTTGTTGTCTTTTTGTTTTGTCTTACACCATTTATCATTTTTCCTCTTAATCTCATCCTCTCTTCTTTTGCCTGCCTCTGTCACCCCTTCTTTCTGTTTGCCCTGTTCTTTTCTCTACCTTTCATTCTTTTTCTTTTTAATTTTTTTTATTGAAGGATAATTGCTTTACAGAATTTTGTTGTTTTCTGTCAAACCTCAACATGAATCAGCCACTGGTATACATTTCTCTCCCTTTCTTACTTCGGCACAGCTCTGAGTGGTCTCGGAGTTTTCTTTGTCGTGTTTAGTCCTTTCTGCGGTGTGGCAGGTTCCTTCCTCTCCATCAGCACTGCAAGCCTGGGAGTAGGCAACCGGCAGTGAGACGCCCCTGCCATACTGCTCCTGAATTGAGGCTTGTGTCCTGGGAGAGGGGGTCACCAGGAGTGATGGAAACACTCAACCCCATTTCCTCCATCCGTGAGGCCCCACCCAGGGTAGCTCACTGAATTCAGAACCTTCTTTTCTAGATATAGTTCAGAAATCATAGCATCATGAAAATGTGGCTTTGGATCTCCTGAAAATGTGTGCTAGCTGCATAATCAAGGGTGGACTGTGCATTAAATGGTAACATTAGTTTAAGATTGCCTTTCAGAAATTATACAATGGCTTTTTACATTCAGAACATTGTGGCATACCCAGATATGGGTTATGAACTTCTTATCCTTCTTTGTAATTCAGAAACTGTAAATGATGAATTTAAATTCCCTGAATTTAAAATGTATCTTAAAATAGCTCAGAGCTTACTGGGATTGTTTTAACTATTTATTGATAATGACAGCAATATAAAACAGATGCTGTGTTTAACTGTGCAAAAAGGCTTTTCTGTTTTCTGGTAAATTGTACTTTTGTAGATATGATTAGTATACTAAAATTTTACCTAAATTATAGGGCATCTTCCAAAATCTTGTTTGTTGGTGTATATTTCCCCATAATAAAATGATAATATGTAGCATTTACTGACTATCATTAATAGTTGTGAGGTCCTTTGTTAAATATAATATTCCCAACAGCCCTATGAAATGGGTTCTAAATATTAGTCTTCATATAAAAATTAGGAAATGAAAGCTTAGAGAAGTTAAAAAAAAAAACAAACAACAACAACTAGTGCATGGTCAGAGAGCTAATGAAGGCACATCCAGGGTAAAACTCTTAGATGATTAAAGCAGAGGCCAGTCCCTCAAGTTCACCCTGATGTGGAGGGAACAGAGAGAAACATGTATCTGGCTGTGGCACCGCTGGCATGATCTGGTGCTTGTTTTGTGCCTAGCACCCCACCAAGCATTGCACAGGCTTTAATTTATTCCAGCTCTTCCAAGTGATAACCTTATGAAGTGGGTGATATTATTGTCCCCGCTTTACAGATGAAGGAGTGAGGAATTAGAGGGGCAGAGTGGCTTGCCCATGTGACAAAGTCAGTAAGTGGCAGAGCCATGTGAGTCTAAACCTTCTCGTTTGAGTGACCTGGCTGTATTCCTCGCTCTGTTCACAGGAAGACAGGATTATTCACACTTGGTGTGTGTCACATTTAATTAAGACTGAAATGTTCTAACTTTCACCCATCACAACCGTGTTTCCTTTCTGTTCCCTTTAGAATAGCTACCCTGTGGGGAATTCTGAGGAAGGAGAGGATGCTTGATGGGGAACACTTCTCCCGTGCCCCTCAACCTCTCCCCAGATTACATGAGTTCCCTGGAATGCGACCCCTGAAATATTCTAACAATACTAGATAGTTCTGTGAAGATGGAGTATGAGACTTTACTACTTATAAACTAGTCTTTTGGACGAATGCAAACATTTGTTTGTTACTTTAAACATGTTTTTTTTTTTTTCTTTTCTTATTCACCCATAGCTATTTGGATCTTTAAATACTTAAGGGCTTACCTTGTAGCTCAGTGGGTAAAGAATCTGCCTGCAGTGTAGGAGACCTGGGTTCAGTTCCTGGGTCGGGAAGGTCCCCTGGAGAAGAAATGGCAACCCACTCCAGTATTCTTGCCTGGAGAATACCATGGAGAGAGGGAGCCTGGTAGGTTCCCAGTCCATGGGATCACAAGAGTCGGACACAGCTTAGTGACTTCACCACCACCACCAGATGCTTAAAAATAGTTATCTTCCATGAAATGTATTGTTTGGTTATATAAGTAAAAAGCTTCACTAAAATATATATATACTTTTTAACAAATTAGGAATTTAGGCTATGATGATTTCTACAGGTTGACATATTTATTTCTGGCAACTTATATTTATCTGCTTTTCTAAGTTAAAATCTGAGCAAATACCAATTTATCATTACTCAGTAGTTTTCAAAGTAATCCATGGAAGTACAGATTTATGATATTCCCGGTCAGACTCTAAGAGAGGTTAAACTGTGGAGGAAAATAAAATTACCAGTAATTAAATTTACAGGCAGGTTTGCCATCTAAAGCAAATTTATGGCTTCATAGTGAAAGATAGTTTAGACACTTTCACGTAGAGCGAATCCATTTTTACGTGATATAAGTATTATACATTGCTGTTTCAATTTATATAATTAAAATGATATCATTGCACTCTGAGGTTAATGGGATACTCAACTGGAAACCATACGTCGTGGGCAGTAAAATAGCAGCATTGCAGTATTAGCTCTTTTGTTAAAAGCTGATGTAGTATTTCAGCGCCATTAGAGTACATTCTACCTTTTAAAAATCTTTAGAACAAGTAAGAGAGATGTGCTGATTCAAAAGAACATTTTCTTGAAAGTTGCCTTGATTTTTTAGAAATGGAAGGATTAAGTGAAGATCTGTAAAGAGTTCTTAGATGAATGCATTTGCCAATTATTTTCATTGTACCTCCTATTTAAAATAAATTTTCTAGAGACTATTCCAGACTTCACATGAGGTTTCCGAAATTGTCATCAGGTGTTATAGTAATAGTAAAGTTTTAAGTTGAAGATCATTGAGATCTGTTTAAATCTGAGAAGAAAAACTTTCTTAGATCATAATATTTTACATTTTTCTACCTAAATTACAAGTAGTGATCTGTAATTATCTACACATCAAATATATACATGTGTGTGTGTGTGTGTATGTATACATGCACACATATCCATGCTTTCCATGCGTTTTTAATCTCTATATCTTTCTCTCTTTTTTCTATTATTTCTCTCTGTCTGTCTCAATGTACATACAGTTAGAAAAAAATAATGCTTTTAAAATCAGCATCAGTATGGCTATGCATATATGGATAAAAACAATGATAAGAAAATAATATGTCTATTCCCATTATTTTTTTGCTTTGTAACATTTACAGATTATTATTTTTTATTTTTTAATAAGAACATTTAGCATGATATCAACCCTGTTTACAAAATTTTAAGTGTACAATACAGTACATTAACTGTAGGTACAGCATTGTACAGCATATCTCTTAGAACTCATCTTGCATAACTGAGAATTCATGCTCATTGGTTAGTAACTCCCCATTTCCCTCCCCACAGCCTCTGGCAACCACCATTCTATTCTCTGCTTCAAGTTTTTTTTTTTTTATATAATTATTTATTTTAATTAAGAGAATAATTACTTTACAATATTGAGATGATTTTTGCCATATATCAACATGAATCAGCCACAGGTATACATGTGTCCCCCTCAATCCTGAACCCCTTCCCAGCTTCCTTCCCACAAAGTTTTATCCCAAATTCAAAACAGAAGAAATCAAGTGATGTTTTCATAGCCTATACCAAGTCTATGAGCATGGTCAAAAGGATATGTCACATATTGCAGAGGTGTTGTGGGTTTATGGAGGTAAAATTAGGGTGAGAACACTATAACTCAATGTAAACAGTTGAACCAAAGCCAACAAGTCTTCTAAAAGAGGATTATATCTGAAAGGATTCAAGATAATTTAAAGTAGTAACTACTCCTTGATGACCATGGGCCAATAATTGGGATTCTGTTATATTGAGCAAGTGGAAGTGTGCTCAGTTGTGTCCGACTTTGTGACCCCATGGACTGTAGCCTACCAGGCTCCTCTGTCCATGGGATTTTCCAGACAACAGTACTGAAGTGGTTTGCTATTTCCTTCCCCAGGGGATCTTCCTGACCCCGGGATCGAACCCAGGTCTCCTGCGTTGTAGACAGATGCTTTACTGCCTGAGCCACCAGGGAAATCAAAAACAAAACTATCACAAAGAAATCAAAGGGCATATTAAATATACTTGAGTATATATATATATCCATCAGCTGAAACTGAGACTATTGTGTAGGCTTAATAAAGATTTTCAGTGACTGTGTTCCACTTGAACTATGTAATATTTATACTAACACCATGATTCTAACTTTGCTATTACATTATCTTACTGATCTCAGTAAAGATATTTGGATATTTTAAAATATTATTTTAATAATAATATTTTAAACCATATCTTTGGGAAAAAATAACATTGTGGTCTTAATTTACCAGAGTAAACCATGACATTTTCATGTAATATATCCTAAAGGAGACACCGAGTACCTATTAAATAAATAATCTGTTTGGAAATCTACATGTCGTTAGGTATAATCCTAATTCCTTAATCAGTTGTGGACATTTTTATTTATGCTTTATAGAGTCTCAAAGAGTCGGACATGACCGAAACGAGTTAGCATGACCACAGCCAGGCACTGTATTAGGCCTTGGCAATGCAATGGTGAATTATGCAGTATCTGCTCTCAGAAAATTTTGGCTCTTATGGGACATGTCAACAAGTAGACTAGCTATATGACCACAGCTAAATTGCATAACCTCTGTAAACTTCAGTTCCTTGCCTCCAAATGGTAATAAAAGAGTACTTCTGACATGATTATAGAAACAAATCAAAGTGTATCACCTAGCAGTTATTACTTTCCCCAATGCAAGTTATCTTTGAGCATTATCTTATCCATCAATTCTAAATTGAACACATTTAGGTATCTATGGAGTCTTACAACTGTCATCCGTAAGTTATGTAAAACCCTGTTGACACTTTTTCTTATGTGGAAGAAAGCACTATTATCAAAGCATATTGGAAATTAGAAGAAAAGTATTGTTTAGTTGCCAGGTTATGTCCAACTTTTTTGGAGTCTCATGGACTTTAACCCACTGGGCTCTTCTATCCATGGGATTTCCCAGGCAAAAGTACTGGGGTGGGTTGCCATTTTCTTCTCCAGGGGATTTTCCCAACCTAGGGATTGAACCAGTGTCTCCTGCATTGGTGGTGGACTCTTTACCACTGAGCCACCAGGGAAGCCCAGAAGAAAACTAGATGCTCACTGTTACTACTGTGTTTGATAAAGCTTTGGTTGCAGAGTACCTGAAGCTGTTGTTAAGCCCATACTTACAAGACAGTTTTTAGTAGAGAAACACCACCAATAATCTCTGAAAAGAGACCATTCATATATTGGACAAAAATGATTTCTTTTAAAGATATGCTACACTGGATTAAATTAAGACCAGAAAGAGACAGGATATGTGTAGGATAGACAGCCCTGTTCAGCAAGAAGCAGCGGTCAAGTTGTTGGTCAAAAACATACCATAAAAGAAACAGAATTATCACAAAGCAATGATTATATCATATTTTATGCTGTGAGTAAATACTTTTGGATGCATGAGTGAGAGAATAAAAGTGAGAGAGAGAAATAGAACACAGCTGACTTTCCCACCTTCAGATATTGAAGTCTCCAGTACACTAAGTTTTGGTTCCTAGGAATAGTAATCTGCAAATATGAAATTTGTCAATGCATATCCTCTGAAAGAAGATTTATGTGTGCTATGTTCAATTCTCACAGTGGTACAAAGACTCATTAATCTGTCTTTCTCCCTCTGATCTCTTCATTGAACTCTAGTTTAATAACTCAAGGTTTTATAAAACAGTGACATTTACCTCTCCTGTGTTGCCTTGATATCAGTATATTTAAAAGTACTTTCAGGAGTCCAGTTTTCTTTCCTGATTTCCCTTGCTGTGAATATAATACCAGATTTTGCTGCTTATCAGTGCTCCAACTTCAGGCTTATAACTTATCACCTTTTTTTCCTTGCTCACACATATCCATTGCCATGTAAGATTTTTCTTCAGAATTTATTTTTCTTTCCATAAACCTTTGCTTATTAAAGCCTGTGATATGCCAGGAATTCTGTATAAATAAGATGAACTAAAATATCTGCCTTTATTCATCATATTGTCTCAAAAGAAAGACAGTTATCACAAAAACAAATCAACTAAAAATTTGAGTGTTACAGTAATGTGTGCATGCCAGCTTAAGAGCACAGAGGCTGAGAATAACTGACTCCTCAATATTAAATAGTAAAGTTTAATAGTTCATTTGTAATTATATAACAAGCTTATTGATATTTAGTTACTGAATATTAATTTTCATCAATAATAATATTGTTGTTTGGACCAGGCAAAATGGCCCTAAGAGTGATTTATCCTAGCTCATTTTATAGGTGCACAAATGGAGAGAGGGGTAAGTGACCTGCGCAGCATCACATAGCAAATACATTACAGAGATCTTAGCACATGGCTCAGCTAGGGGATTGGAGAAACTATGTTTAAGGGAGTACTGTTTGCTCTGTGTCTTGAACAGTGTATAACCTGCACTTCATGGTGATAGGAACTAGTTGCTTAAGAAAATAAAATGTGGATAAGCTGAAAGAGTTGGAAAGATGATTTTATAACAGGTGAATTAAGAGAATGGACTCAATGAATGAAGGTCTGAAGTGAAAATAGAAGCCAGAATGTATCAAGGAAGTCCCACAAGTGAGACACAATATGAAGGCTTCAGGAAATTCCAAGAAAGCCAGTGTAACTGGAGAAGAGTAGGCAAGGTGGGAGATAAAGAGATGAGGTCAAAAGGATAGAGTGATGAGGTGTCCATCAATTATTTGGGAGTCTTGTAGACCTTGTAATGCTTTGAGCTTTCCCCTCCTTTTAAGATGGGACATCAATGAAGGATTTTGATTGGAGACATGGCAAACTATGATTATAAGAAGGCAAAGGGAACCGAGAGAGACAGGAAGTCATGAAGATAATCCAGAGAAGAGGGGAGCAGAGGTGTAGGTAGACCAGATTCTGAAGATATTTTGAACAGTTCAGGGAATTTTCTGGTGGATTGCATGTTGGGTGTAGAAGAATATTAGATGTTGATGAGGACTCCCAAGTTTTTGGTCTGAACTACTGTAAGGACGGTGTCCTCTTAATTTAACAGTGTAAGAATTCAGGAGATGGTTATTTCAGTTGGACTTGATTTCAGTTTTGGAAATGTAAAGGTGGTGCCAGTGTGGAGGATATATTGTTAAGGATCATAAATCAAGACGAAGCTATGAGTTTGGAATCTCAGTCATGTATGGAACGGTGATGACTATTGTTATCCAACAGGAACTATGACAATAGAAAATGGGAGGAAGGAGCTTGATTCAAGATGCTGCTGAAGTAGTTTTATGAATGAGTTGGATGGAGCAGAAGGGAGAGGATCCAAAATGGGAAACTCCAGGGTGATTACTACTAGCACCACTTGCCAGGGATCCCCTGATAGCTCAGTTGGTGAAGAATCTGCCTGCAATGCAGGAGACCCCAGTTCGATTCCTGGGTTGAGAAGATCCCCTGGAGAAGCGTTGGGTACCCACTCCAGTATTGTTGTGCTTCCCTTGTGGCTCAGCTGGTAAAGAATTCATCTGTGATGCGGGAGACTTGGGTTCAATCCCTAGGTTGGGAAGATCACCTGGAGAAGAGGAAGGCTACCCACTCCAGTATTCTGGCCTGGAGAATTCCATGGACTGTGTAGTCCAAGGGGTCACAAAGAGTTCCACACAACTGAGTGACTCTCACTTTCTCAGGCCTGGCTCTGGGAGGCCTATATCTTTACAGTTATGCAAATACCAAGAAGCCTTTTCTGTTTGAAACCACTTATGTTCATCTATGTTCATATCCTTCCTACCAAGATTAGCTTCAGAATGGGACAGTCTTTTCTAGCTTTTCTCACTTTCTTATCATGTCAGAAAATGAATAAACCAGACTTTCAGATTTAATATAATCAGTAATTTTAATTCACATGGAAAATTCCAAATCATGCTTGATAATTTGCAGTGATTTTTTTTTGTACTTTCCCAGGTTTATTGACATACATAACATTCATTTAATGTGTAGAACAAAATGATTTGATATATTACTAAATGATCACTGCAGTATGTTTTATTAATAATTATTGAAAGTGAAGGTAAAAAGTGTTAGTCTCTCTGTTGAGTTTGACTCTTTTCTAACACCCACCACGCTCCTGTGTCCATGGGATTTTCCAGGCAAGAATACTGGCATGAGTTCCCATTTCCTTCTCGGAGGGTTATCTTCTCAACCCAGGGATCGAACCCATGTCTCCTGCATCTCCTGTAATGGCAGGCAGATTCTTTACTACTGAGCCGCCTGAGAAGCCCTAAAACAGAAGTATCATTGGTATTCTCTAAAATCTCATCCCACCATATTACCTCACATAATTTAAGGGCTTCCCTGGTAGTTCAGATTGTAAAGAATCCACCTGCAGTGCAGGAGACCCAGGTTCGACCCCTGGGTGAAGAAGATGCCCTGGAGAAGGGAATGGCTACCCATTCCAGTATTCTTGCCTAGAGAACGGTCAATGGGGTTGCAAAGAGTTGGACACAAATGAGTGACTAAGCAGACACACACAGTTACAAAATCTGAATAAGAACTTTTCATATTTACCTTCTTAGAATCTTCAAATATGCAATATATTATTGTTAAATAACAGTCACAATGCTGTACATTACATACCCAGAGCAGCACTTTAATCTTATAACTGAGTGTGTGTACTTTTTACCACTTTTACCCATTTCTCTAACCCACCCCCCAATTTCCCACCTCTGGCAACCACCAATATGTTCTTTCTGTGAGTTCCACTTTTATTTGATTCCACATATAAATGGGATCATACAGTATTTATCTTTCTTTCTTTGATTTATTGCACTTATTAACATGTGCTCTCAGGGTCTACCCATGTTGTGGCAAATAGCAGGATTTCCTTCTTTACCAGACTGAATAATATTCTGTTCCATCTTCTTTATCCATTCATCCATTGATGGACACATGTTATTTCTATATCTTGGTTATTGTTGATAATGCTGCAATGAACATAGGGTGCAGATACTCTTTCAAGAGAATGATTTTGTTTCCTCTGGGTATATATACCCAGGAGTAGGATTGCTAGGTTATATGGTAGTTCTATTTTTAACCTTTTGAGGACCTGCTATACTGTTTTCCACTGTAGTTGCACCAATTTACATTTCCACCAATAGTTCACTAGTGCTCCCTTTTCTCTGTGTCCTTGCCAACACTTATTATCTGTTGTATTTTAGATGATAATCTTTCTGACAAGTGTAAGGTGATATCTCCTTGTGGTTTTGATTTGCATTTTCCTAATGATTTGTAATGTTATGCATCTTTTCATTGTGTCTATATGTCTTCTTTGGAGAATGTCTGTTCAGGTCCTCTGCCCATTTTTAATTGGGTTATTTGTTTTCTGATATTGAGATGTATGACTTCTTTGTATATTGTGGAGTTTAATCCCTTATCAGATGCATGTTTTTCAAATATTTCTCCAGTTCTGTAGGTTGTGTCTTCATTTTTTGATGGTTTTCTTTGCTATGTAGAGCTTTTTTAGTTTGATGTATATCCACTTGTTTATTTTTGCTTTTGTTGCCTTTGCTTTTTGAGTCAAGTCTAGAAAAAATCATTGTTAAGATCAATGTCAAGGTGCTGACCACCTATGTTTTCTTTTTGGAATTTTATGGTTCCTGTCTTATGTTTATGTTGAAGTCTCGAATCCATTTTAGTTTCTATGTATGAAAATAGTGGTCCAGTTTTACTCTGTTGTACGTGGCAGGACAATTTTTCCAAAATCATTTCTTGAAAAGGCTATCCTTTCTCCACTATATGTTCATTTTTTTCTTTGTCATAAATTAATTTTTCATATGTGTGGATTTATTTCTAAACTCTCAATTCTGTTCCATTGATCTGTCTCTTTTTCTGCTAATATCTTTCTATTTTTATTACTATAGCTTTGTAATATAGATTGAAGTCAGGAAGTGTGATGCCTCTGACTTTGCTCTTCTTTCTCAAGATTGCTTTGGCCATTCAGGTTCTTTTGTGGGACCAAATAAATTTTAGGGTTGGCTGTTTGTTCTTTTCTGTGGAAAATAGAACATTGGCGTTTTGAGAAAGAGTGCATTGAATCTGTAGATCATTTTGGACGTTTTAGCGACACCAGTTCTTCCAGTGCCTGAGCATGTGATACCTTTCCATTTGTTTGTGTCCACAAATTTACAAAGCAAATTTAGCCCCTTGTCCTCCATCCCAGCTCCTCAATGACCACACTTGTTTTCCCTAAACACTTTTCACATTTTTGCATTTTGCTGTTGCCTTTGTCAGTAAAGTTGAGTGAGTCCAAACTTTCCCCAAGATGTCAAGCCCCCTTAACGTGCATCAAAGACCTTATGTTTGAACCTAACCCCAACTCTCCACTGTGTTGTTTAATGTTCTCCGAAAAGAATCGCCTAGTTCACTGGATACCCACCCTTTTCCCACAATACTTCCCAATGCACCTCTTTGCCAATTGTCCCTGCCTGCTCCAAAATTCAATTTCCAGATTAATCTTCCTAAAAATCAACTCCAATCAAGCCATTTCCTTTTCTGAAGCACATTTTACACCTCCGTTGCCCAGTGATGTAATTACAGACTCTTCCATTGGCAGCTCTATCCTGCTAACTCAGTAGTTCTGGCTCATTTTTCTCATATCACATAGTTCACAAAACAATGCACTCTCATCAGTAATATCTCACATTGCCTACAATGATCTTTCAAGGAACAGAGATATACTTAGTCTCCTAATAGAATAACTGTAACACGTATGTAACCAATGCCTCTATAGTAGTTACTGTATGTCAGGCATTTTTTGACCACTTTAAGAATATGATTTCATTGAATCCACCTAACAGTCCTATAATATAGACACTGTTACTGTTTCATTTTACAGATGAGGAAACTGAGGTACAAGAAACATAAGCAATTATTCCAAGGTCATGTGGTTAATAAATGGAAGAACTAAAGAATTCAAACTCATATAGCCTCAGCCTGTAGTCTATGCTGTTAATTCCTCTGGCATGTTTACCCTCTCCTTAAATTTCTGTCAACCACCCATACCAACACTGGAGGATGAGAAATATTGAGCTCAATTGTTTTCATCAAATTTCCAAAATTCCTTTTTATTTTCATAGTGGCTTGAGTGAGCTAAGTCTCCAATAAATGTTACTTCTCTGATCTTTTAAATCACTCTTCTCAGATGGTACCACTCAGGCTTTACTTATCCTATATTCTCTTTGTTGTCATCAAACTGTGAGATAAAAAATCACATCTCTATACTGAGATTGAAAAAAAAATTCACAACCAAGCTCACAATAGACACTGTAAATTCTGATTTCCCAATTTTGTTAATGGTTCCTCTAATCTAAGTTAAAAGTGACTCATCTCTCCTCTCTCTCTTTGCCTAATCCACATCCACATACAATTTGCTTCCAAGTTTGGTTCTTCATGCATTCCTGATACCACTCTCAATCTTTTGCACCTTTTCTATCTAAAGGGTGGGAGATGCCTTATCCATTAACTAGGTCAGAGTAAATAAGCAATGTTTTTATTAACAGTTATTCTATTGTTTGACATTCTCATTGCGTTTCCCCAACTATCATAAAAATCTTGTATCTGGTTATTTAGATTTGAGTCTTTGACCCCTGATATTCTGCTAAATTCTGTTGACAGTTTAATCTAAGGAGAAACATCTGCTCAGCTCCCATCCACCACTCTCGCCTTCCTACCACTGTCGGCTGAAAGAACTCACTCTTTGGTGGGTACGAAAAATGTCTGCTAATCGCATCACTGATTTCTCCTTCCAAACTCATCTCTTATTACTCTACTGCATGTTACACCTTCTAAGAAAAGCAGACCAAAAGTTACTCCCATGAAAGTTCTGCTTTGCATCTCCATACTCTTGCTTGTGCCACTTATTTCACACAAAAATGCCAATGAAATAAGTCAGAGGCTGGGGTCGCACACAGTCAGACACGACTGAAGCGACTTAGCAGCAGCAGCAGGATGACGTAAGAAAAAAATCCCTGAGGTTTTAGGTCACAGAAAGGATATATTGAGATGGATTTAATAGCCCCCAGTGTCATCTTTAGAAATCCCCTCATCTTGACTCAATAGTTATCTGGATTTCCTCTATGTCTAATTTAACACTCTATGTCATTGTTTAGCACTAATACCTGACGTCTCTGGAGCTTGGTTTCTTTATAATAATAAGTAATAATAACAGTGATAATAATAATACCTACTTCACAAGATGGCTACGTGGTTTAAAATATAAATTTTGATATTGTGTTATTTCTAAAATTTAAATATTGCATACAGAAGGTACTAAAAACTTGTTTATGCTCTTCTTCTTGTCATGGGTGACCATTGCCCACTTAACTTAAGGGAACTGAGATCCATAACTGCAGTTGGCTGCCAGAGTGAGGTGGGCACAAGAGCAGAGACCCCGTAGAATAGTCTACTTGAGGGCCAGTGACACATGAAACATTGATCTTAAGGCTCTGAGCCTAATTGTTACTCACCCTTATATAAAAGATAAGATGGTAAGTGTTAGAAAAATAAAACCTTTCTATGTTCTAGAATTCTGCCTGAGGCGATCAAAAAGACTAAAATCTGAAGTCAGCATCTCTGCCACTTCTATTCACCTTGGGCTTTCCAAGTGGCATCCATCTGCCTGCAGTGCAGGAGATGCAGGAGACATGGCTCCATCCTTGGGTTGGGGAGATGCCCTGGAGGAGGAAATGGTGACCCACTCCAGTGTTCTTGCCTGGGAAATCCCATGGACAGAGGAGCCTGGCAGGCTACAGTCTATGGGGTCACAAAGAAGTAGGGCACGACTGAATACACGCACACAAAGTCTCTAAAGCAGTTTTTGTTTTGTCCTAGGAGAAATGGGAAAAGAAAACAAACGATGAGAAAACATTGAATTGACAGAGGCACAACAATAAAATCACTATTGGTTTTCAAGGAGTGCTCTAGATTTAAATTTGCTTGAACTCAGTTTTTTCCCCTCCTCACTTCTTATTACTTTCTGAAATGTCTTTCTCTAGCATCTCTCTTACCTTCTCTTAGCTTAGTAGCCTCCTTTGAGCACTGTTTCTGGCATTAAGGCTTTTAAATACGTATTCTTAATTTGATGTAATTAAACAAAGGAAGGAAGTCAGTCTGAATCAATGACAAGCTGGAGAAACAAGCGATTTTTAAGGAAATGAAGTTTTATTACTCTTAGGGATATACTGAAGCTATTGAAAAGAGTTCCCTTGGGACATTAATGGCTACATTAACACCTACATAAGCATATCTTACAAACTCACTGTTTGGAATAAAACACACATGTACTTTTCTTTTTCTAAGGACTTTTACTCTTTAAACAGACTAACGTTTGTTTCTACAGATTGCTTAGCTTAACCTTTTTTTTTTTTTTTAATTTGAACATTGCAGATATTGAGATGTAAATGCAAATCTCAGTTGTGTAAAACTTGGTGCTCATGAGGTCAAAACCACACACTAAATCTCTATATCCGCTAGTTCTCTCTATTGTGTGGTCATAACTGTGTGAGCAACCAGCTCTGGTCATAAGCACTGGGGAAGAGGCTGTCGAATTTGTCCAGTATGCCTTCGCTTAATTGGAAAATGGCTCTGTTTCTGTCAGCCACACACCCGTGGTCAGTAGCTTCGCCTTTCTTCATGAGCATTGGTTATTTTGAATTTTAAAGATAATTTTAGTACCTTCATTATTACTTTAATACTTTGTTTATTTGCTGTTTCAGCTTTCTGCTATGAGTAGCGTTATTTAAAATTTCCTCTTTTTGATGACATTTCTTGCATTGTGTATTTATATCCTACTTGTTAAGGCTAATAATACTATATGAGCTTATAGACTTGCGTCTGAACTCTGAAGGGAAAATAATGACCCATTTCATGAGATGAGTAATTTTTACAAACTCTCAGCTCAAAGAGTGCTTTTTGTTCCCTTGATTAAAATGTATTTCTCGATTAAATTAAAATGCAAATATAGATGGTCTGTGTTTATGGTTATAATAGAATTATTTAAAGAAGGTTTTAAATCAATGTGCTGTTAATATTTCATGCAAGAACTGTGGGTTTTATTGTTGGACCAGTACTGCCATGTTCCATTTTCAAGATTACTTAAAGTGCTGTGAAAACTTAATCATACTGCCCTGGTTTTATCAGTTTAGCCCAGTCTTCTCTAGGATGTTAAAAGGAACTATTTTCCTATTCTTAAGTTATATCAGTGGTGTTGGAGAAATATCAAGTACTATTTCTTTAGAACCCTTTAAAATTGAGTTATGAACAATTTACTATTTGTTTAAAGAAATATTTTATTACACAGAAGTGAATCAACTTTTAAATTTAAGAGAACCATATTTAATAATTTATTATGAATTAAAGATCTGAAAAGTTACTTCAAGAGACCATTTTGTCCAAATTTTTAATTTCTATTAGAAATATAAAATATTTGTATTAGAAATTGCATCTAATGCTATTAATTTAATTATAATGATTTAGTGTTTCTTTAGCTTTCTTTTCTGGAAAGTGACATCACTTCTCAATAATTATTAAAATAACTCTTAAATCATATTTATAACTTGATCTTTTATCCCTTTTTCTTTTTAGTGACCTCAGTGAAAACCAGATTCAGGCAATTCCAAGGAAAGCTTTTCGTGGGGCAGTTGATATTAAAAATCTGTAAGTATTTTTTCTAATCGATACTGTTGTTTTTAAAGTTATCCATTTTCCAAGTTTAATTCATATTAAATAAAGTGTCAGGAAAGAAATGGTGAAAGCTTATGCATTTTATGCTTCCTTAGGAGAACTTTTAACAATAAGTTTTAAATCATTTTTACATGTTATCTGAAGGAAGTCTCGTTTAGAAGATGTCTTGAAACTAAAGTTATCAAATAACAACTGTAGTTGTTATCACAAGGTTCTTCAAACCTTCTGGTTAACCTCGTGAAGTCTAAAGAAATGATTTTATTAAAAGGCATTTACAATGTATTTTCTTCCCTCTTACTATGAGCTTATTTCAACAGTACCTTTTTCACTTGTTATTGGTGTTTATTGGAAATGCAGACTATTTTTTTCTGGAAAGAGTAAATAATATTTTCTTGTTGGAGATACCTGTGGCCTAGAGCTACTGCTTTTTAAAATAGCTTTTAGATCACCATTTTTATTAAATTCCGAAGTGTGAGAATGAGAAAAGTGTCTTTCAATTTGTGTGAATACTTTTCTTAGATATTCCCTTTTATCTTTTGAAAGAATGTATGTATAACCTTCTTTAAAAAGCAAGGTAAAAGAAACCTATGTATTTTTCCTTGGTAAATCTTTAATCTCGTGTCTGGTGTAGATGGGTTGTTTTGTAAGTGCACATAGCTCTTAACATATCAGATTTAAGATTTCAGTGGCAACCCTAACATTATCGATATGTATCTTAATAAATTTTAAAGTATCATTAACCTTTTAAAACGACGGGTTTTGACCGACTGTTAAACTAGACTATAAAGTGTTATCTTAGCTTCTATGTTAGTTTGGAATGTAAAGGGAAAAGCCCCTGTGTGCTGAGATTAACTATCAGGAATTCAATGTTTCTTACCTTTGTAATAAACGGGACAGGAACTCTTTCAAGAATTAACTTACTTTCAGAATTTTCCATGGTGGAATCCAACATTTCTCAAGTAGTGAAAGTGATACAGACATTTTCCCTTCATCAAAGATGATGACTGTTTATAAAGCTATAAGCCTTGGCCTCTACATCTTCTCTTCATTGTAAATGGTTTTTGTTTTAAATTTGTACTTTCTAAGTGTACAGGTAGAGATAGAAAAATATAAACTTCTAAGTATAAATATATGGCACCATCAAAATCCTGGTCTTAGACTTTTATTAGCATTTACATGTTAAAAGAGATTTTATTTGCTTAGCTTTAATCTCTAATGAATACTGAGGAAAATCTTCAAGTAGATTCAGAGATATAGGGTGTTCAGAACTGCCTCTGTGTATTATCTCTTGTCAGAACAACACAAAGATTCCTGTGGAGCACCTACTCAAGTTGTCTCTATGTCTCTGTGAAAGGACAGTAATGGCCAAAGATGACCACCCTTTAGGAATGCCTCTTGCAGTCTTTTAACAGTATTCTCGCTAAAGCCTGAAAACAGGTGGCTTTTAATCTTAGTAACGATATTTAGGGAATCCAAGTCTGCAAGTAATCCTTCTCCCATGTTTAAGGATGCATTTGGGAGTGAGATACCAGTCATGGTGAAATTCTTTCTCAGTTCCTCTTTGTTTCTTCTTTAAAAATGCAATTCTGAAAGTTTAGAGATGAAAACAAAAGTGAGATATGACCAATGTACTTTGAGGAATGCATCACTGATTTGTTGAGATTTGGAAAACATTTTCCCCCACTATATCATTTCCCCTTTTCCAGTTTAAACACAATTATTTAAAAACTGTGAGAGAGCCTAATACTGGAGTCTCAGAATATTTTGCTGTTTTTTTGTTTGTTTTGTAAACATGACAATTCATTAAACTTCACTGAGCCTTAATTTTTACTTTTATGAAATTAATATAGTAATTGCTTGCACTTGTGATTATTAGAGAAAAAAAGGTACTAAGGAGAGAGAAAATTAGAATATGGACTAATCTGCAATATTAGTGAGAGATCAGATAGACCATGGGCAAATTAGACATTAAGCTGCAAAGTAGAAAAAAAAATACATATATATACATATATATATATATGTATCTCAGAAGGGACTAAATATATGCAAGACCCTGATTTATAAACAAATTGTGGAGTATCACAGATACTGAGGAAAGAAAGAGATAAAGGTGTTGCTTGAGGTTATCAGGGAATACTTTAGAAAAGAATTACTGAAAAGAAAATATACAGAAATCTTCAAGGAGGTTGGTTCATACTGTATATTGGTCAATAAAAGCAGATTGAGAAAGTAAGAATTTATTAAGACCTATTCAAAGCCTAATTTCTGGGTTTTGAAGGGATTGGAGGATAAAATTAAATGAAATGTGTGTGTGATGGAAGAAATATGTCTGCATCTTTAAGGTGAACCAGTACTAATTCGGAATAGCAGCACTAGCAGAAAGCATAGCAGTCAGAATATGGAGAAAGCTGAGTAGAATGGCATCCAAATGACTTTATTTTTGGAGATTTCTTTTCTTATGGAGGAAAGGGGGCTTAAGAAACTATGTGGATGCTGAATGGTGATAGTCAAAAGAACAGTTTATTCCTGCTACTCTCACTGGCTTCCATGTAAAAGTGTGAAAGACCATGGAAACAACCTTGAAACACCTTAATGCATTTATAGGTTTATTTAATTAAAAAGGATCATGTTTACAATTTTCTAAAATTTTATAGTTAATTAAACAATAGATCAAACTATGTTATTCAAAGAAATTAAGTTTCATGGGACTCTATCTGAAGTTTAGTTTTATCATTAAATGTTAAGAAAAGTATTTAGTAAAATATGTTAGCACTGAGAGTAAATTTTAATTCATATTGTTATTAAAATGGTAAATGTAGGTCATCAAGTAATGACTCAGTAAAAGTCCATAAGTATTGACATTATTATTATTATGAATGTTCAGTGTGGGAAGTGAAAGTGAAAGTCACTCAGTCATGTCCGATTCTTTATGACCCCATGGACTATACAGTCCATGGAATTTTCCAGGCCAGAATACTGGAGTGGGTAGCCTTTCCCTTCTCCAGGGGATCTCCCAAACCAGGGATCGAACCCAGGTCTCCGGCACTGCAGGCAGATTCTTTACCAGCTGAGACACCAGGGAAGCCCACGAATACTGGAATGGGAAGCCTGTCCTTTCTCCAGAGGATCTTCCTGACCCAGGAAACAAAACGGGGTCTTCCACATTGCAGGCAGACTCTACCAGCTGAGCCACAAGGGAAGTCCATTCAGTGTGGGAAGGAGAGGCATAATGCTTTGTCCTGTATATCATGCCAGTGTGTTCATTTACATTTGGACAAGCCTTCATGGTCCCATGATGGCTAGTATTCAAGGCTTTCAGAGATAAAAGAGAAACAGAAGGCTTTACAGAAGAAATATGTGCTTTAGTTGCATCAGGATAATATTTTGTGTAGTGTTAGTTGCTTAGTTGGGCTTCCCTGGTGGCTCAGAGATTAAAGCATCTGCCTCCAATGCGGGAGACCTGGGTTCGATCCCTGGGTCGGGAACATCCCCTGGAGAAGGAAATGGCAACCCACTCTAGTATTCTTGCCTGGAGAATCCCATGGACGGAGGAGCCTGGTGGGCTGCTGTCCACGGGGTAGCAAGAGTCAGACACGACTGATGTCCAACTCTCTGCAACCCCACAGACTGTAGCCCACCAGTGTCCTGTGTCCATGGGATTCTCCAGGCAAGAACAGTGGAGTGGATTGCCATTCCCTTCTCCAGAGGATCTTCCCAACCCAAGGATCAAACCCTGGTCTCCTACATTGCAGGCAAACGCTTTACCCTTTGAGCTACAGAGAAGACCTTGATATTTTGTATAGCACTGCTTCCCTGGTAGCTCAGAGGTTAAAGCGTCTGCCTGCATGCAGGAGACCTGGGTTCGATCCCTGGGTTGGGAAGATTCCCCTGGAGAAGGAAATGGCAACCCACTCCAGTATTCTTGCCTGGAGATCCCATGGACAGAGGAGCCTGGTGGGCTACAGTCCACGGGGTCGTAAAGAGTCAGACATGACTGAGCGACTTCACTTCACTTCACTTCAAAATATTGGTCTAATGCACTGTACTGGGTTTATTGGAGTTACCACATATTCAGGCTTTATTTTGAGTAAATTCCAGGTATCCGAAGATTTTCACTGGAAGCACTTGCTTTAATCTTGTGGATTGGCTAAATAAGCTCAAGGCAACATCCTGACAATATGAAATTGATGCTGTGGAAATTTTGCAAATTAGCAGATCTTATTCCTTTCCCTTTAGGCAAGCCTCAGTAAAACTATCTAGACAGACGGACATTTATCTTGCTGTTAAATATCTCCAGGGAGGACATCCCATAACTTTTTGCTTACCTCTATTAATTTCCAAAATGGATTAAGACCCTTTATATTTTGTGTTGTTACCCAATTTTCTCCAGCTGCTACTTAAACCAGTTTTTTTCCCCCTGGCATTTGAGACAGTGAGATCTGAGAATAAAAAGATCGTATCAAAATATCAACTATCTAATAGTGTTTATAGTAGTCACTGGCAGCCAATTTATATAGGATTTACATCTGTGTTTTTGAACTCTCCAATCAAGTGTGAATGAAAGTACTGGTAGTATCATTACCAAATGATGCCTTACTGAAGTGATAATCACTGTTTATATTATTTTTCTTGATAAATTTGCATCTATATTTAATATATGTAACACTGACTAATAAAGTCTTGGCTATCTCCTGATCATTTCTGATTGAAGACATGTTACATTGTGGCGCTGTTTTGTTTACAAGTATGTATGAGGCTTTTCCTTTCAATTGAATGATTTAGGAGAATATTCAAATTAAATTTTGCCTTATTGCTAAGACTTGCAAGCTTATTCTCTAAGTATGCATTTTATGAGTTCAAAAATTTTCCAAGAGTCTCTTGTTTTTATGTGAAATAATTCCTACTCATGTTATCCCAGGATTTAAACAAAAAACACCAATTTTTGAACTTAAAATTCAAATTGTTGACAGTAGTTATTGAGATTGCAAAAGTGAAAGTGTTAGCCACTCAGTGGTGTCTGACTCTTTGTGACCCCATGGACTCTTTTGTCCGTGGAATTCTCTAGGCAAGAATACTGGAATTCCCTTCTCCAGGGGATGTTCCCAACCCAGGGATCAAACCCGGGTCTCCTGCGTTGCAGGACCTGAATACTTAAAATAATTAAATTCCAACAAGCATTATTATAGATAGTCTCTTTAAAGTACATCATATCTGTTTTTTATTCTTCTTTCATGTTGCAGTATATCTTCAAAATGTACTCTATATTCCAAACTTTACTATTTGTAAATGAATACATTCATTTTTCTATCTGCTTGCATTATACAAATTCTAGTAAATTTTCATCTGTTATCAACTGTACTCCCTCTTTCTATTAAAACTATCCATAGGTTAAAATAGGTGAGGGGGAAATATTTATATGTTTTTTACTATATATTGATTTAAAGACAAGCATTTAAGTTAAAAGATGATTTAACTTGGTTCTCTTTGAGTAAGTCATGGTGTCATTTGAGAAACAAGAATGCGTGACTATGGTATTTTTAAGAAACAAAACTATTTGGGATGCACTGATTATTAGTGATAAGATTTGGCAAATAGGAAAAAGAAGGTTAATCTATATGTTGTTACACACTATTATATTATTTAGAAAAATTTTTTCTGAAACTCTATCATCTTCAGTTTATTTTATTGATGATTGATCATCTAAAACCCATAGGAGGAAAATTCACAGTTGTATAGTAAATCACAGGAAGACATATATTTTGCTTTTTTCCCACCCTTCCCAATTTTTAACTATCAATCTACTCTTTTCCTTTCCTCTGTCATCTTCATATTGTTGTTGTTTAGTCAGTAAGTCCTGTCCGACTCTTTTGCAACCCCATGGACAGTAGCCTGCCAGGCTCCACTGTCCTTGGGATTTCCTAGGCAAGAATACTGGAGTGGGTTGCCATTTCCTTCTCCAAGGGATCTTCCGCATCCAGAGATCAAGCTTGCATCTCCTCCATTGGCAGGCTGGTTCTTTACCACTGAGCCACCAGAGGAGCCTCATACTTCATAATAATAAAGGAACAAACATTGTCCACATAATAGAGAATCAATATGTAACAATCAGAAAATGAAAGTGTTAGTCGCTTTGTCGTGCCCAACTCTTTGCGGCCCCCAAGGACTGGAGCCCACCAGGCTCCTCTGTCCATGGGATTTCCCAGGCAAAAATACTGGCGTGGGTCGCCATTCCCTTCTATTCCTTCCTGGCCCAGGAATAGGACCCAGGTCTCCTGCACTGCAAGTGTTTACTGTCTGAGCCATCAGGGAAGCCCTAACAATCAAAGAGTGTATTACATATTTTACCATTCAAATGCAAGACTTACCTTATCTTTGACCTGTAAGTTAAATCATATTTACAGAATGTTGACCATGATCAGCTACTTTTCATGTTTAGTTTACTATATTTCTCATCATACTTAACTACGTATTTATTACATAATTATTATAAAAGAAGATCCACTTGTATAAAATTGAAATTGTGATTTTTATTGCTCTCAGCTCCTTCCTAGAGTGTTTTCAGTGAGCCTGAGACTGGAGAGACTTTGAAGGAGAGATTGGTTTCTCACTCAAGGGGCCTGCTATCCTTAGTGTTAGAATAAATACCACACATGGTTCTTAGGCATAGAAAGAACCTTCCTAATGTATCTATGGAGATGATTCTTCATTTATATAGTTAGCAAATGAAGTTTATTTTTATGATATGAGGACTAGAGCCCCTCTTAACATCTATTTTAAGTCTTCCCTTCATAGCTCAGCTGGTAAAGAATTTGCCTGCAATACGGGAGACCTGGGTTCCATCCCTGGGTTGGGAAAATCCTCTGGAGAAGAAAAGGCTACCCATTCCAGTATTCTGGCCTGGAGAATTCCATGAACTTTGTAGTCCACAGGATTGAAAAGAATTGGACACAACTGAGTGACTTTCACTAACATCTAGATTGCTGCCTGTGGTCATAAGGGATAACCTGTAACTCACAGTTATCTGGATTCTAAAATATAAAGTGTATCAGGAACTCAGCAGATGCCATAGTCAGCACCATGGGAACTGTCCGTGGTCCTGTAAATTGCCTGCTTTGTACTCCCTATAAAAAAGTACACTGAATTGTGATAATCCCTAGTAACTATGGGCAAGTTTGTTACCAGTAACCTCTCCAACTTTGCATTTTGCTCAGTCTCCAGTTGCCTTAGCACTCTTTTTATTGGTAGCATTTTCTCATGTAAAGATGAATCTATATAGCATATCTTCATAATAATTTTCCAAAGTGAAACAAAAAACACGAAATTTTGATTGAAGAGTTGGGAATCTGATTCACATATGTATAAAATAGCCATTGTCATGATCTTTCAGTGGTTGCATGTTGTTCTTGAGACAGAACAGATCTTTCTGTTTTTGCTTCCCCAACCCTGGACAGCCAGCCATACTTTTCTCCCTCTGAACAATTATAATAACCTGCTAATTGAGTTTTGATCTCCAGTTTATATTCTCATTAGGAATTTCAATGTTCCAGCCAAATTTTGTTCACATAAAGCATTGTTTTCCACCTCATCACTTCCTGGTTGAAAATCATTCCGCTTATTAAAACAAAAGCAAAACGCTTTGCTATAGGCATCATGGTAAAGCCTTGGGAATTTAGTGGAATATGTCTACAATAGTTCTGTAGGGTCTATAGGAATATAGGCTATTCTCTGAGAGAACAGTGAGTTTTACCCAACGGCATTGCTTCTAGTCTCTTTAGATATTCCTACTGATCCCAAAGTTCGGAGACCTGTGCAGGCTTACAGCCCCCTCTCCCACTGAATCTGTGCACAAGTTCTTTGCTCAAATCAGAATGATCTGTGTCTTGCAGACATTTACTCTGAACATTATAGAGCCTCGGCTTACAACTATTCTTTGAACCAGTCTCCTCCATAGGGAATACCCACTTTTATTTCTGTCTTACGGGATTCTACCCATTTTTTAGGGAATAAGGGATTTCTTCTCCCTCACACTATTATTTTCGCCTAGGGCAATCTCTTCCTTCTCTGAAATTCTGTAGTATTCTTCTTCTGACTTCTTCCTTGAAAATTTGCCTTTAGAAATTCAGCCTAAACCTCTATTTGCAGAATGAATAGCTCCTGAATCTCTCTTCCTAGCCACCTGTGTCTAATGAGGGCTTCAACAATACATAGATTTAAAGTTGAATCAAGGTTTCACTAAACATTTACTACTTGTTTTGCATAACTTGCTTAATGTCTGTGGGCCTTCTTTTCTTATCTGTAAAATCAAAATAACAAGAATATCTACCTTTTCAAGTAATTGTGAGGAATAATACAATGAGTATGTCTAAAGACCCTGCTATTTACTGTGCGTTCAATAAATGCTAGCAATTATTATTAGTGTCAGTTTCAATTTCTACTTCCCTGATGAGTTTATTTAGACTTAGCAGAACTGGAAGGTCAGTTTAGCTGTCTTTCCTCCAGTGTCTGTTATCATCTCTCTTAGAGCTACCTTGAACTTCCTCCTAATAAATTAACAAATGGATATAACTTTATACTATGGCTTATTCCAATAAAAGCTGAGATTCTTTCTTCCTGTGAGAAAAACAAAGTGTTACTTGAAACATTGCAAAAGAGTTAAATTCTCAAATAACATAAGTAATTTAAGAGTCTTCAGAAAGTCCTTTCCTTGGTTATTTTCTTCACTAATGCCCAGGCTAACACAGTTGTTCTTTCATGCTGAGGTTAATGATACAGTTGCAGAAACTTCTCTCTAGGGTGGATTAATTTAAATTTTTCTCATGCCCTCTGAATATTATGACTTAAATCTTGGACTCTTGTTGCACAATCATTATTGGCATAAGATTTGTATATTTAGACACTCATATTTACCTGAACTTTGTACATACAAGGGAAGAAATAGAACCACTCCTGCCCATCTCCTTACCAGCACTTTTTCTTTCTCCCATTACATTTATGCTTTATCAGGTTAGTGAAATGTTATTCTCTCATACTGATTCTAATCACTGTGATGTGTTTTAAGTCAACTAAATTCTTGGAGTTTGTCATCTTGCAGTAGTGAGTTGAAGATGAATGAAACTTTCTCATACCTAAAAAACCCTGGCAAAATTGGAACCTAGTCATAACAGTTTTGTTGACAATATGTACAGACTCTGCTTGGCTTCAAAATTATTAAATATTTTTTATGTTCACTATTGTTCCAGAGGTAAGTATATTTTATGGTGTTCTAATTCTTACAAAAAGAAAATCAATTTGTAATAAGATCTTATCACTTGGACACTGCACTGAAATATGAATTCTCTATGGATAAGGACAAAACCAACTAAAGTTAATGCAGGAAGATGTGTTTTGTATGTGTAATTCAAACAGTATGGTATATAGATTGTTAACAATGAAAACAGGAAATCTTAGGGAAATAGGCAACAGAATACAGTGTCTCCAGTTATGTTTTAAGATGCCAAGTAGGCAAATGTACAAACTATTTGTCATTTAATATGCCTCTTTGTTAAAATTTATATCTAGCAACATTATATATTATCTTTCATACCACAAATTAATAAAAATCTGAAACTAGGCTAAATTATTTTTAGTCTTAAAGAAAAGCAGATCAGCTTTGGAAATTTTATGTGAGAGAAGCACAGAGTGATCACACTTGATAAACGTGTGCTGCATTGTCGAATGCAGTGCTAGAAAAAATTAAATAAGCAGTCTAGAGTTATTCTAGAGCATCAGAAGACGAATAGTTACCATTAAAAATAGAATCATAGAGTGTTAATGCTGAGAGAAATCTGAAAACTCCAGGAGATGATGAGGGACAAGGAAGACTGGCATGCAGCAGCCCACAGGGTCGCAAAGAGTCGGACGTGACTTCGTGACTGAAAAACAGTATGTTTTTAACAACGTCATTTTCATGAAATTAAAGATAAAGCCACTGCTTCAAACCACACACATACAAACTGGGACAGTGATGGATCAGAGGGAGGGGGATTTGGAATTTGAACAGAAGCAGAGAGGAGGGTTGGAGGTAGAACATAAGGAGGAGAAGACTCAGCAGCGTGGATGAGACTGTGCAGGTTAGAAGTCTAAAGGAAACCACCTGGTCCTATCCCTACCATTCTTCCTCCCAGGAAAATGAGAAAAGTGCTAGCTTGCTTTTCCCTGGAAAGTAGGCCATGTTAGAAAAGGACCCTCGAGCTGTTAGAGACACTCAGTACTCTCTTATCATCCATAGATCAACAAATTTACCTTATGTCTGGATAAATAGCTGTAACATTACTTCTTGGAAAAGCGAAAAAGTTTTCCTCTTAGTAATTACTTAATTCTGACCAGTTGCATGGCATGGTGTGTAATCACATCTAAATGTGCCACTAAACTCGTGGCTGACCACATCCTTTCTTGTTTATAGAAAGGCAGAAGTGCCCAGGGTTTAAAAGGTGATGAAGGAAGTGAACAGCATGAGAGAAACAAGGTGCAGAAAAATAGTCCAGAAACTCTGAAATAAATTATACTTTTGTATAGCTTTGACACCATTTATCTTGAACCATATGCAGATAAATAGAGGTTTGTGCAGAGATTTTCTCATGAGCAATCATGTGAGCACAGTGCTTTCCGTAAATGTAACTTTGAATATTAAAAAAATCTAACCACTGATGAAAAAAATTGTCTGCTTTGATTTTCATTATCCTTTCAAATGAGTAACGTTTTCGTAAAATACCTTCCTTCCCAAAAGATATTTGACCTGAGACATGACGGCATCCAGGAAACTGTTAGGGAAGAATTTGGTCGTATGAGAACCGAATATCCTTAATGTTTTAATGCCAGTAAGGGCTTAGACTTCTGTTAAGAATCAGAAGAAGCATATAATCATGAGCAATGTTAAAGAGGGATAAAATTAGCAAAGTTTCCACCAGGGTCTCAACTTCTGGTGCTATATAGAAAGTAATCTGCCTTTCAGTACTTGTAGGACGAGATTTGCTTGAGTGCTTTCTGGCAAGCTAGGGCTTCCTTTTGTGTATAGTATGCATGATTTAAAAGAAGCTGTGTCAGCACTGATTTATACATTGACAGCTAAGGATAATAAGGTATGGGCAAACATACAGCTCACCCTTTACAGATTAACCTGGAGACTGCATTAGGCAAATTTGATAGCATTAAAAGATTTTGCCAATTTGTCTGGAAACAATTTCTCTTTTGTAGTGTGTCAAGGGTAACACTTCATGCCATTGTACTAATTTAAATGGCTTTGATAAATTGTTCAAGAGGTTAGAGAATAGTAGTGCAGATATATATTTAGCACTTTAAAATAAAAAAAAGGCTATTAACTTAATTGTTAAATGAATTTAATCTGTAAAAATCAAAAGTGCTCCAGAATCTAAGTGTTTTCTTGGAAGCGTAGCAACCATATTACATCATGAGTCTTTAAAAGTCTTCTTAGAAAATAAAATTATACATCCGCATACTTCCTAATAAGCAGAGATGTCTTCGGCTGTTAGAGCTGCATGAGTGGTAGCTGTTATTTGGGGAAAGCCTTAGTTTATACAGGCAATAAAATTGTATCTTCTCCAGGGCTCACCTTTTTTATATTGCACATCTTAGATCGCACAATTTGCATGGCATCAAGGTAGCCTCCTGTATGATTACGTCCCCCAGAGACCTTCTCAAAATTGAGATGTATATTTCATGAGACATTCTCTATGTACATAATTTTTAAAGTAGGGAATTTGAAGAGGCCCCTCTGAAAGTCACTGAATTAAATCATTGCCCCTTTATTTAATCACCTTGTGAGAAAAACAGCTATTTCAAACAGTTCCCTTAAGAACAAACCTCAAATGTGAATTAGGCCTTTTTAGTGAAACTTGCACTTGAAATAATACAAAGATCCTAATCTTTGTATTAGGGTCATAGGCCTACCCTGTTTATGTACCTCCCTTCCCAATGCATGCAAGGCTGACAACTCACCTGTATCATCAACCATTTGGTTTTTATCTCAAGTGAAACATTAAAATACTTTTTCTTTATAAGAACAATAATATCACTAAGCATCAGGCTACTAGATTTTAGATAAAAGCTAATTATTTGTTTAAGAAAAAAGGAGAAGGCAGTGGGATTTAGTACTTAGTCGTCTGTTTCAACCAAGTAGATTCCTTAGTATGAACAAGGAAATTTTAATTCCCCAAACAAACGGTAGGAAAAAGCAAACTGAAGTTTGAAACAGGCTTTATTTTCAATCTTTAAACATTAATAAGTGAGTAATAACTGCTGGAGAAGACTTACTTATTTGAGTTTTGTGTTATTTCGAAAGAATTAATATAGCTTTAAATGTTTGACTGTAGATATATGTAGAATTTTATTCTTGCTGCAGTATGTGCTTCTTCTTATTTGGGGCTGAAATCAGTGTCTTTGAGAAAATAAATTTTTTTTTCAGTTTTCTAAAAAGTTAGTTTCTAGAGAGTGGTATAATTTGAGAAGCTCTTTAACTGAAAAATCTGTAATATTTACAGTGCCGTGGATTCAACATTAATGATAGTGGAAACAGTGAAGCTTAATATGAAACAACTGGTCGCTTTGTAAAGTATATGCTTAGTTGGGAATAGCAAGAAGATAGATGGGGTGTCGTTTCTCTTTCTTGATTTCAAGTTCTTGAAGAAAAGCTGCTTTTAAAAAGAAGAAAACCTAAAAGTAGTCTTGCTCTTTCTTGCCAAGGATAGTGAAATTAACATGCAGCTGGGCTTCTCTGATAAATGGATTCTGTTAGGTCACTGAGGGGTACATGTGACATTAAGTGATTTACAGTCCTTTACCTTAATGAAATTGTTTCAGCAAGATGACGCTGAAAGCTCTTAATGGATAGCTTTTCTTGATGTAATGAAATTGCATTCCTATGGCATTTAATATAAGGTGCAGTTATTATTTACTGACGCTTTCCGAGGGCTGCTATTTGCACAGACAGTTCAGAACAAAAGAGATTTCAGTGGCGGCACCGAGGCCAGAATGGCTTGTGACATTCTTCTGCAGATGAGTGGATTTGTGAGAGCATTTTGGTTGTTGCGGCTAGGGCTTGAGAGACCCTTCAGGAGACTTCCTTTCACCTAACCCTGCTAGTGTCCAGTCTTTTACATATTCTTCTAATCTGTTTAACAGGCAACTGGATTACAACCAGATCAGCTGTATTGAAGATGGGGCATTCAGGGCTCTCCGGGACCTGGAAGTGCTGTAAGTACCGCTTATTTCTCTTACTCTTTTAACCAGAGCTTTGTGTTTAGGGGAGTGCTAACGTGGATGCTTATCTGTTACCTTGAAATCTTGTGTCAGAATGGTTTCTGAAAGAGAAAGAGAGCCCTTAAATAACTCAGAGCAAATGCAGAGAAGAGTGGAAATGCATGGGTGCAAAATCTTGTATATCGTATCTGTATGCTTAGGTAGAATTGTTTAATTTTGGAAAGACACTCACATGTTCACACGTATTGTCTTTTACGTGTTTCTCATTGTGGTAAAACAGTCTCATACATGGGATTTGTAAGAATTTTCAGAATTGCTATATGTATATATAGATAGCATCAGTTGTACTGGAAAAATTACAAAAAAAAAAACCTTAAGAGCTGATATGTTGGTATATTTTAGTTGCTGTGCGATGGAAAGACATTTCTCATTTTAAAATATCATTTTAACTAGATAGCTTACCATCTTTGTAAGGTTATTTTAAAATGTACTTTCTAAATTTAATAAGCTGCCTATTAGGTCCATTTTAAAGTCTACTGACTTCATAAAGTACCACACACAGATTTGAATTATAATTGGCATTTTCTGTCCTTTCCTGCTGGATAGACATTGCTGAAAAATTGATTAGAGGCAACTGAGTAATCTCTACAGATATTTGACACTGTAAAAATAATTTTAATGACATTGTTAATTATAATGAAAAATAATTTTAACGAAAACTAGTTCCTAAAGCTGCTTAAGCCGCCTATACACTTCTGAAAAATTTCCCCAAAGATTCACCCTTCTAACTTTTTAAGTATACTTACTAATTTCTCCCTCCAATAAAATATAGTTCTAAGATATAATTCTCCCCTGACTCAATTTATTCATCAATCTGAATCTAAATTAAATGTGAAGAGGTTTTGAATTTTTAGTTAATGTATGTATTAAAAGTTACCAGAAATTATGAAATTCTTCCCAAAAAGATTCCATTGCTTTATAAATTGAGTTTGAAGAACAGAGTGTAATTCTGAATAAAGTCGATTGTTTCAACTAGGATGGCTTATTTTAACAATTTTTCTATATGGTTTTGGTGTTAATTATGAATAAATGAAACTAGTTCCTAGCTGCATCACATACAGTTATTATTTTTAAAGAATTATATAAGAATGAGTTGATTGAAATAAAATGTTCTGAGGATATACACTATTCTCTAACCATGTGAGAGATGTTGATAAGAATCTACCTTATTCTAAAGGAAAAGAAATTTAAAGTGCCTATTATACAAACTGTAGTTATAAGTTCACTTTTAAAATTGTGTTCCAGAGCCATTTTTAATATAGGAAGTTCACTAGTGCTATTTCAAAGTCAAAATAACTGCAGTACAACTATGATTTCTTGATGTGCTCTGACATCAGAACTATAGTCAATGTCTCTAAATTCATATGTGAAGAGACGACCATATGTACTATTTAGTTGAATAGCACAGATCAAATGAAAGAATTTGTTACTAATGGTACCAAATACCTTATGAAAAATTTGCTGAATGTTTTGAATGAATTGAATATCATAAAATATTTCATTATTAAGCAAAAGAACTTACTTATTAGATATAGAATAACTAATATATATAATATATTGAGGATATGTTGAGTGCTCTACATATATTTGAGAGAAAGAGGAAGTAGATGCTATGTGGCAAGCACTGTGGTCAGCACTGGAAACACTTTACCCACAAGTACAGTAACTCTTCATTTACTTTTTGGTTCTAAACTAATATCATTATTTTGAGAAGCAGTAAATTCAAGAAAACACAGTCACCTCATATATTTTGTTGGGTTTACAAAATATCTAAAAGATGACTTTTGTAAGACCTACTATCATGAAACATATCAAAGAATGATAAATATCTCATGGTTCATGGAGTCAAAGAAAAATTCAAAATGTCAGGAACTCTTGAGTACTTTAATATGTAGATCTCAAAAAGCTAGCTAATGCTCAGAGTTTGTTTGTTAAAGCAAATAATTAAAATCAGCACGAAACAAGGAAATGTGAATTTTTATCAACGAATTTTAATGTTTTTTGTTAAAATATTATAAAGTCAAGCAGACATTCTGTTACATATATTAATTTTTAAATGCTTATGATTGACCCAATATTTAGAGAAAAAAAAATTAATGAAGAATTTAAGGCTAACTTGGATAGAGCAATGGAAAGACTAAGTATGTTAAGCCCTAATCTCCTAATCTCTTAACAAGTAAATCAAAAGTTCACCCCTTATAAACAGTTGGTCTGGGGCTTTTTAAATATAGAGCTACTGTTTTAAACACAGAGCTCAGAAAGTAGGTTACCCATTTTGATTGTTTCTATTATCCGTGACTCTTTAAGAGATACCTTTTTATTATGTGGAAATAATGAAAGAGCATTAATTTGCGCATCACCTTAAATTTCAGATTTCTACTATTTTAGATCTTTAAAAATGTTAATTTGTGATTCATTTGCAAATGTGTGAATATACTGAGGCCAAACAGGGGGAGATGGGTATAAACATACTGGGCCACTGATGAAAATTTGTTTCATTAAAATATATATTAAGGGAGAGAGTGAATAAAGTACAAGAAGGAAAAGCCAATGTAGATGAAAGCAGGGAGATAGCTTATCACTTGTATGTTCTTAATGAACTGATTTTTTATGGAAATTCTCATTGATAGGATTTAGAGTTTATCTTCCTAATAAGATACTATGTCAAAAGTAACACTGGAAACTAATTGTAAATCAGTATTTTCTTTTCCTTGGGCACTAGATTCAGAAATGACATATATCCCTTGACTTGCCAGTTTTATATGGTTTATTTTTCTTTTCTATAGAATAGACATAATTTAATTTAATTGAAATATAGTGGTTCATATCCATCCGATATCAGACTCTGCCAAATGCTATGCTTAGCACTTGGGAATAAGAAGGAGTAAATCAAGATCGAAGTCTGAGAGGGCCTAAATGATTACCAAGACTAACATTTCTTATTTATCCACCAGGATATCCTTTGTACACGAATTTATTCTCATTACAAAGACAAAATCTTGAGGTTGAACATAGAAATAGATATTCATACAGGAAAAAGTGTTCACAAGTAAAGTAGTATATAAATTTGCATTATTTCATTATAGAAATTTATATAACACCTGCATGTTATTATACCTAATCAACACTTATTGTTAATTTCAAAATAATTTCATTGGCTCCACATATTGTTCAATTACCAGATATTAACATCAGTATTGCTTTGCCAGCATCATGCGTGCTACATGCTAAGTCGCTTCAGTCATGTCTGACTCTGTGTAACCCTTATGGACTGTAGCCCACCAGACTCCTCTGTCCATGGATTCTCCAGGCAAGAATACCGGAGTGGGTTGCCATGCCCTCCTCCAGGGGATCTTCCCAACCCAGGGATCAAACCCTTCCCTCTTATGTCTTCTGCATTGGCAGGCGGGTTCTTTACCACTTGTGCCATCTGGGAAGCCCTTGCCAGCATCAACACTAAATTAAACATACTAAGATAATTTCTTTAGTTGAATTAAATGAATTGACATTTTAAGAAGTCTTCAAATTAATAGCCACGGGCTTCAGTGTGCAATGTAAACTCGTTTGTGTGGAATTACAAGAAACTAATGGCTTCCCTTTTTACTGGCTTCCCTGGTGGCTCAGATGGTAAAGAATCCGCCTGCAATGCAGGAGACCTGGGTTAGATCCCTGAGTTTGGAAGTTTCCTGAAGGAGGGCATGGTAACCCACTCCAGTGTTCTTGGCTAGAGAGTCACCATGGACAGAAGAGCCTGGTGAGCTACAGTCCATAGGGCTGCAAACGGTTGGATACGACTGAGCAACTATGCACAGCACAGCATAAGAAGCTGTAGTTCAGAATTAATGCATATCTGCTGAGTGTGAATTATTTTTTTAAGTTATCCCCAAAGTCACATTATCCAACAGTCAGTATGCTGTGTACTCTGAAGATTTAAACCATATAAAGACAGCATAAATTTTGAGGATAGGAAAAGGGGTCATTTAAAGCAAATCCCTTTGAGAAGTGAAACCTTTTATTTCAGACATCGAGATATGTTTTAACGGTGTTTGAGAAAAATCTCGTTTCACTTGAGTACCGGGAAATAGTAGAAGCTTTTAGATAACGTAAGTCAACCAATTCAGTGCTTTATAGGTCCTTCATTCAGTGGTTTGTTGTTTTTTTTTTTCCTATGTGACTTGTTTCAGATCAGTCAGATTAGTTCTTACATCATTCAATACATTCCAAAACTGGATAGTAAAAAGAGTCCATGCATGTTCTAGATCTGTAGCTATCGCATCCTGCTTTACTGGAGAAATTTAATTCCTTGACTCCTGAATACTCCATATCCCACCATTGATAACCATAGCCACCAGCTAGTCTCAAGTGACCTCAGTGTATCTTGCTTAGCCCAAGCAGAACTGGCCCCATAGCCCATGGAGTCTCTGAAACGTTTGAGTTGCCAGTATTTAAAAATTAGGAGGCTTGGTCTAAGAGCTTCCGTTTCTAGCTTCTTTTGAGCAGATCAGATTGTTTGGCAGCTTTCCATCACAGTAGAGCAATAGTTCATCAGAGCTGAATATTAGCTGCTACAACAAAGAATATCACCATCCCCAAGCTCCTCGTCGTCCCCAGCTGTCTGTCTGCTCTTCTCCATCTCTCTTCCCTATTTTATTTCTATACAAGCAGCCTACTTCTCTCATGTATGTTTCCTGTCTGGCCTCTGTAGACAAGTGAATGTGCAATGTCTTAATTCAAACACTTCTCAAGTATAAAACAGCATCCAACTGTACCAAAGAACCATCTTTCCTGCCTCCTTCAGCAGCTTGTCCTATGTAATCATCACCCAACTGTATCTTCTTTGTCCTGCAATCATTTGCCATCTCCACATTTTTCACCCATTGCTGGGATAACTATCTTTCTCACTGTCTTGTCACAGTAAGACTGAGAAAAAAGAACTCTGTCTTCTAAATCTTATTAACTCTAAGTTTTTGTAATTTGTGTAATTGGTTTCCACAGTTAATTGTATGCTATTTTAAGAAAGGATTTTATGCCTGATTTATTTTCAGAAATTCCATATTGCCATAAAAATAAGAGCCATTCAGGAAATGTTTGATGAATGAATGAGTAATAGTTGTAGTAGAGATAGCAGTGACAAGTGGCAATGCTTGTGTTAGAGGGAAAGCAGGACCATTTAGAACCAAGCAAAGACTATATTTATTTTCACTGTATCTCCCTTGACCATCCCTGTTCAAGACTTTAGCTTCAAGAAACCATAATCACTACCACACAGCACTAAACAAAGAACAGGATGTGTGACTACAACTAAAACCTGCTAAGGGACTCCCCTGAGGTCCAGCGGCCAAGACTCCATGCTCCCAATGCAAGGGTCCTAGATTCCATCCCCAGTCGGGGAGCTGGATGGCACGTGGCGCAACTAAGAATTTGCATGCCACAACTAAAGATCCTGCATGCCTCATCCCAGAGCAGCCATATAAGTAAAGAAAGAAATAAAAACTGCTAGAATATGTTAAGCTTTTACTATATTGCTACAGCATATCTCGTCTTTTCTGCTCAATGCAAATACCAAATATAGATACCATTCTTCCTACTCAAATTTCAACAGTGGCTCATGTCCACAGGAAAGAACCATTAGCAGGACCTGACAGCACTGATTGTGTCCTATTCTGAGATTTCAGCTGGAGACTTCAAATGGGTTTGTTTACTCGTGGACACTAATAATACGTAATACCCTTCAAGGAACTGTAACTCTTCAATTTTTTTATTGTCTGATGTTCTAATGGCTCATGTTCATTCCTTAATCACCATCAGAAGTAGACATGTAGGTACAAAGTGCATAAAGCTACATGGTCAAAGACACTGTGGCTGAAGTCATAGGTTTGTAGTAAGTATTGATGAATGCATAGCAGTATGTTAAGGTACGAAATTTTTTTGTCACCTTGTGTATAATATAGTGCCTTCTTGATGCCACCTTTACCAGATACCTGTTCTGCATAATCACAAGAAGTTTTTTCTGTTGTTAACATATGGAATGATCACTAAATTTTCATATCTAAAATTTCTGACTTTTTTTTTTATTCTACAGCACTCTCAACAATAACAACATTACTAGACTTTCTGTGGCAAGTTTCAACCATATGCCTAAACTTAGGACTTTGTAAGTAGCTTCAATATATATAAAATCAATTTAATCAATTGATTCCCCTTAAGCACTATTTTTAGCAAGTAAAGAATATGACCATTAGTTCATCATGGGCTAGACAAGGGAAGCACCACTTTTTAAAAAGTTATCAATATAATATTGAAATAAATGAACTGTTATTCTGAAAACTTGAAAGCTTCCTTTTAAATAATATGTGTTATGCGAAGTTTGGAAGGGGAGAAAAACATTTACTTTGAGCTATTGTGGAGGTCACATTTCATTAAGAAATGGAAGACTCCTTGATTGGCTGTCAGAAATGATAAATGGTAAATCTTTATGATATTATTACTGTACAGCAAGCAATCCTAATAAAGCTAAACTGGCTCTCCAGCAGTCTTTGTTATGTAAAATTACAGCATCACCCTTTAGTGCTTCTATAATTAAGGTTGTGTCAGCATTTATATTTTAAAATATCTTTTCAGGGGTTACAGATGGACATTAAAATATTTTAGATGGATAAAAATTATTCTCTAATAAAAATGTTTGCTATAGCTATATTTTTTTTCTTTAAGAGCAGAATTAATCCTCAAAACCCAGGGTGGAGTATTTAGTTAAAGCATTTTCAGAGATAAATCTCATTTGAATTGGGTTTCACAATCACGAATCACCTTGACATAAAAAGTATCTCATATACAATATGTGAGAGATTGTGGGAAACATAACCAAAGCATTGGACTTCTTTTAAAAAAGTGTTAAGTAGGGTAGATATATTTTGATAGTGTTTTGAAAACATCTTTCATTTTTACAGTAGCTTATAACTCAAAATGTTACATTTATTTTCTCTTTAATCAAAAATTAGTTTAATTGCCACTTTTTAATGAATTAGATGTCAGCACTAATTCATGTTTTCTCATTAAAATCGAGTCTTCATGGGATGGCATTATAATTTCCTTGGAAAAATATTCAGCAAAATAAAATCATTCCAAAAGTAAGCAGATATAACTAAAATTTGTTTTCTTGGGGCTATCAGATTAAGACTAATCTGGCCCAGTGGGTCCAGTTCACTCAAACTCTATTTGATGAAATTGGTTTCTCATTAACTTTAGCTAATTTTCAAAAAACAAATTGATCAAGCTTTCAATCTGTGAAAAACTAAAGCCACTAAGATTGCAGAAACTCTGTCATCTGCATTTTTGTTAGTGAGTCTTAGTTTCACGTAAAAAAATCCACTACAGTTTGTCATACTATTCAGGTTTTTAAATTTTATATTGTTTTCTCATTTCAAATATATATGCATCTAATCGAATCACTATAATGTGCTTGGTTTAGATGGAAATATTTACAGAGCAAAGGTGTGGAATGTGCTTTGTAGCTTCCAAAAGATGCCACTGACCTCCTAGCAAACTTCACCAGAGGTCACCCAGCCTTCCCCAAATGTACCTTTCTGTCCTGTGGCATGCCATCTAGTTTCAATGGAAGACAGTCTGTTCTGTATCTTCAGGCTCAAGGAGAATGTAAAACAGTCATCTAATTTTAAATTCCCTTGCTTTGGTTGTTTCATTATTCTATATTATCATTGCTACTTAAAAATTCCATTTTTATGGTCCAATTATCTTTCTGGACTGAGTTCCATGTTTTAATATCCATTACTGTTATTGGATTAGAATCGAGCACATCAGCTAAAAAGGGCTAAAATGGTATTACTGTGTCGTAGATGATTCTGGGAATGATGCTTTGATTTATAGTTTTGGGTGTCCTTTTCTTTAGTTTGAGAAAATATAAAAGCCAGTTTGAAGTCATTTACCTAATTTAGTGGATATATTTGTCTGATATTTTATAAATGGAGAAGTGGAATTTGCCACTTGGAAGGGATCCATGATCTGGTATGGATCTGTGCCAGTGTAGAGGGGACTGGCTTAATTCCTTCACTCCCAGCCATCTATGTCTTTTAATTTCAATTCCTGCTCTTTGAGGCTGTGTCCCCAAGAGCCAAAAGCAGCTAATCCCTTTTACTGAGATTAAACAAAAGAAGGAAATCAGAATCAGGATGTGAAAAGAAGTGGTTTATATTGAATTATTATTCTGTCTGGTTCAGCAAAAATGAAAGTGACCTGCTAAAAAGGTTCTGCCAGCAGTTTCTAGAGAGACTAATAATGACAAGACTAACTGGGAACCAGATTGCGAACCACAACTTTTATTAACATGCCTCCTACCTCTACCTGGCCTCTGATCTTCCCATTTCTCTGCCCACCCCCATTGACTGCCAGTATGTTGGAACTGTAAAGCAATTTGCCTCAGATTTCTGTGTGTCTCTTTGAATAGACAGCGGCAAAAGATTTTCATGGTCATGTTCAAGTTCTCTGTGTATTTGCTTAGCTCAGTAGATGAAGAGGGACTTGAGTTTGTGGTTATCAGTTTAATTTTTAGGAAAATAATTAAGTTGGCCCATATTAAGATTTAACCTATTTTATGTTGAGATATAAACTTATATATTATTATGAATGAACTTTGCAAATTTTGAAATAACTCCATTCTATCTTCTTGCTTTAAACTGCTTGGCTCTCATTTAGTCGACTCCATTCGAACAACCTATATTGTGACTGCCACCTGGCCTGGCTCTCGGACTGGCTGCGCCAAAGGCCTCGGGTGGGCCTCTACACTCAGTGTATGGGGCCATCTCACCTGAGGGGCCACAATGTAGCTGAGGTTCAAAAACGAGAATTTGTCTGCAGCGGTAAGGGAGAAAGAACCTTTCTGTTTTCATATTCCTGTATGCTATGATGTAAGGAACTGTGTAGCGTGCATGCTTGAAAGGTTTCACTGTTCCTCACTAACCTTTGCAGTTGTACCTTAATCACTCCATGGAAATCCTCTGTGTTTGTGATGATGGTCATAGGCTATAAGACAATCCTGCATGGTTGGCAATTACTGATGACTTGTACCTAAGTTGTGATGAAGGATTTTTAAGTTTTCACTCCAAGAGAAATATAAGAACTTTTGAGATTATAGTTCTGTTTGCTACTCATGATTTTCCCTTTAAGTAAGATCATTCTTACTTTGATCTTAACAATTGAAAAAATGACGAACAAGAATTGGATCCTGGCTGGGAAATTGAAAAGTAATAGAACTGTAGTTGAAAAGTGATAAAATACTTTTCATGTATACATATGTACTAGTCGTTCAGTTCTACCTAAAAGAGATTGATGACTGGCTTCAGTAACAAAAATCTAAAAACAAAAATAAGACATAGGTTATGTAAAGTATGAATAGGTGACTTTCAGTTCTTTCTATGTGTTTAAGTATTCCATGTATATTTACCTCCCTCATAATATCTGCAGAGAGCTGTAATATTATCTTTATATTAGAGATTTAAATGCTAAGAAAAAGAGATGATAAGTAACCTTGTGCAAGGTTATAGAGAGCTCAAGGACCTCAACCTGCACAGTCTGACTCCCAGTTCATATAAATTATATGTTAATATGCTGCATAAGGGCTTTCCCACGTGGCACGTGTGGTAAAGAACCCACCTGCCAATGCAAGAGATGTGAGAGATGAGGGTTCAGTCCCCAGGTCAAGAAGATTCCCTGGAGGAGGGCATGGCAGCGCTCTCCAGTATTCTTGCCTGGAGAATCCCATGGACAGAGGAGCCTGACAGGTTACTGTCCATGGGGTCCCAAAGAGTCAGACACAACTGAAGTGACTTACCACACATGCATACACATGTTGCATAAATATTAACATATAATTCATAAATATAAGACTGTTTCTGTTTTAGAAGTATTTGTTCAAAATAACGATAAAGCAAAATTTTAAAATATTTGTGTTTATAATGCATCATAAGAGGCTTCTCTCATGGTAAAGATGGTAAAGAATCTGCCTGTAATGCAAAAGGCCTGGGTTGGAACCCTTGGTCGGGATGATGCCCTGGAGGAAGGCATGACAACCCACTCCAGTGTTCTTGCCTGGAGAATCCCATGGACAGAGGAGCCTGGTGGGCTACAGTCTAGGGAATCGCAAAGAGTGGGACACAACTGAGCAATTTTCTCTTTCATTTTCAATGCATCATAAATAGCAGTTTCCTGAAGGCAGAGTAAGAAGACATGCTAGTTCAGGATTATTTTATTGCTCCCTTTTCAACCTTTTTATGTGTTGTCTCATATTTGTAACTCAAATTTTCATGTAATGTTATGGAACGTTGTCAATAGGTCTGATTGCTTTATAAAAATTAAATAAGGAAATGACTAACAATTCGTTACTAACCACTTTTTCTCTCTTCACTTTTTCCTTCCTGTTTTCTAGATGAGGAAGAAGGCAAGTTGACGTTTCTTGTTTAGACTGAGGTTATTTTTGTAAAGTATGAGAACTTGTTGAGAGGGATCGGGTTAGTAATTAGCCAGCAGCCTCTTTCCTGTGAATCCCACCGCTAGGGCCCTTTCTCTGCAGAGCAGAGAGGGCTGGCCCTGCTGCAGGGACAAACCCAGCGTTTACAGACGCCCATTTGGTACAACATGCCTGATGGTCTGTTGTTTACCGTTTGCACAGAAAAATTTGGTATTGAATAGTAAAAACATATACCTGTGTGTAACTACTTAGGCTAACATTTTAAGCTATACAAAGTTAAAAAAATCATCTAGATTACAACTAACAGAATGACATGACACAACTATCACGACTTCAAAAAAGCAGTAATTTTGAACCTACCTAAAACTCAAACTTAGCATCATTTATTTTCCCCATACTTATCCGCACAGGATTACTTACTTAGAATCAACAGTTATGTCCACCAAGAGGGAAGTTTTGCTATTTTCCTTTCCTTCTTTAAGTTAAAGGAAGTTAAGCTACTTAAATTCAGTCAAGACCAGGCTCTGTCTAAGCTTATTAGAAATGAATATAGATATTAATCTGAAATTGCTGCTTTTTTGAAATTTATAATAGTTTTGTATAGAATTCTAGTTTCAAATCAGAATTTAACCTTTCTCTTAAATCTTTCGAATTTTAAAAATTATCACTTTTGTAGTTTTAAAGATCTCATTTGTTTTACCTATGTTGATCCCAAGACATAAATGCATGCTTCCTAAAATATATTTTAGAAACATAGTGTCATCATATGATCAGGTATTTAAATACATGCATTTCTGTTCAGTAACATGCTTATGATTTGAACCAAGTGCACAGGTTGCACACTTAAGAAATTCAGGAAAAAATACAACTTCTGTTTGTTTCTTTTTCAGGTCACCAGTCATTTATGGCTCCTTCTTGCAGTGTTTTGCACTGCCCAGCTGCTTGTACCTGTAGCAACAACATCGTAGACTGCCGTGGGAAAGGTCTCACTGAGATCCCCACGAATCTGCCAGAGACCATCACAGAAATGTATGTGCCCCGAATTCCCTCTTATCCCCTCCTCCCCAGTGACCCAAGCCATGTTTTTCTTTAGGAGAATCTGGGTATTTCAAAGGCCAATCTGATCGATCAGCTTAGATAAATGTTCCTTTCAAAATTGGGTTGATCTTTACTCTGTTTAATTAAATATCTTGTTGAAGTGGCTAGGATTTTTTGTTTGTTTGTTTGTTTCTTTAGCTCAGGTAGAATTTAAAGGAATGAATTTTAAGGAAAAATAGTACTTGCCCTTTTCTTCAGAAAGTGTTATTAGGCTCTTTAGGAAATATAAGAATGTGAGTACCTTGTCTCTCCAGGTGGATCTGGAGATCTGCCCTTGTCCATTTCTACTTGGTGTGGGCATGGTGGGGGAGGGGGTAAAAGAAAAAGTAGGGTACTAGATCATAGAAACAAGATAACTAGATGGTGTCTCCTTCCTCATGACATCACATTTTAAAGTGCTGTTTCACTGTTTTACTTGAATTATTGTATGAATCTACTACATAATATAAAAAGATCAAATCAAAATATATAAGATTTTTAAATTAGTGAGCATTTTAGCTTATTTGACCCAATGGCTGCCTCTATTAAAAGTTAAATTCTTTTGACAAACTATTTCATACCTATTTTGTATGCATCTGCTGGGTTCATTTCTGTGTCCTTGCCAAATATAAGTCATGTGTATAAAAACAAGGTCACATAAGATATAAAGTGGGCTGCTTTTATCATCTTGGGAAGTGAGCATTAGGAAAATTCTTTACCTTAATATCTACTAAATAAGAAATCACTTCTTAACCACCTAGTCTATGATATGTGTGTATGTGTGTGTGTGTATGTATGTATTAAGTTAATTCTAAATTTGAATTTAATATTTTTGATGTGTTTGGTTGAAATAATAAAACAGGAACAACTTCTTGTGATAGGCTTGCTGCTGCTTAGTAACTCAGTCGTATCCGACTCTCTGTGACCCCAGTAACTGTGGCTCAGCAGGCTTCTCTGTCCATGGGATTTTCCAGGCAAGAATACTGGAGTGGGTTGCCATACCCTTCTCGGTTTATTTTGAGTGCATGCTAAGTTGCTTCAGTTATGCCTGACTCTGCGTCCCTATGGACTGTAGCCCACCAGGCTCCTCTGTCCATTGGATTCTCTAGCAAAAGTACTAGGCTGGGTTGCCATGCACTCCTCCAGGGATTCTTCCTGACCCAGGGATCGAACCAGGGCTCCTGCATTGCAGGCAGATTCTTTACCACTGAGCCACTAAGGAAGCTGGTAGGCCTCCAGAGCAAGCACCAAAAAAATCAAGTCATTTTCAAGAACTAGTCATTATTTTTTCACCTATTAACTGCCCTATTTTATAAGAGAATAATCTTAATTCAGAAGACCCACTAATATTATTTTAAAGTATTTAATATGTGCTTAAAAGTGTACTTATAGCTTTGCAGTGTTTGACACAGAAATAGAATAAACATTTGCACATGATGATATTATTCTCATCAAAATTTTAATTGAGGGAACACTACCTACCCTGGCCATAAAGAACATTTGTATATTTTAGCTAACCTTAAAAGAAGAACACTATGTGCCTTGGAAAGAGCAAAGGAGAAGCAATGGAGACAAAGGGCAGAGGTGGTGGTGAGCATTTCGGTTTAGGAATTGCACAGGAAGCATCATGGAAAATAATGCCTCAAAAAGACATCTCCATCGAATTTTACAGCCGTAGATTACCAAAGGCCTCTCATCTTAGAAAATGTAATATATGACAGAGTAAATAGTAGAAAGACACAGTAAGTGTTCATATAACGGAATTGTGTGTCCATCTATTCAGGCCAAATATTAAGTAAGCACTTACTATAGAAAGGCAACATGCATTCTCCAGAGAGCTCTATCAAGTGGCATGCAAATTAAAAGCTGTGAAATGAGGTATAAAGTAACACACATTGTAAAAGAGGAAAAATTAAAGTTCATGGTATTTATTACAGAGAGCCTAAAGTGAAAAGCAGGCTACAGTAGTTAACCAGAGTCCGAAAGCTTTAGATTGAACCCAAAGTCTGCCTATCCTTCACTAACTATGAAGCTATAGGCAAGCTACTCATCCTTTATAGGATTGTCTCTACCTCTGAACTAACAGTTGTTGTTAGTTTGTAATGAAAGAATTAACATATGTAGGGCTTCACGTGCTGGCGCGTGCGTGCTAGAGCCGTGTCTGACTCTGTGACACTATGGACTGTAGCCCAGCAGGCTCTGTCCATGGGATTCTCCAGGCAAGAATAATGGAGTGGATTGCCATACACTCCTCCAGGGGATCTTCCCGACCCAGAAATCAAACCCACGTCTCTTACGTTTACTGCTTTGTCAGGTAATTCTCTACCTCTAGCGCCACCTGGGAAGCCCCGTCATATGCTTAGAAGATAGTAATTATTCAATGAATGATACCTCAATTGTTGAAGCCTTCATGTAGGCGGTAATGTATGAGATAGACCTTGAAGGATAATTAGTGAATGTAATTGCAAAGATGAGAAAGAGTTTGCTGAAGTAATTAACATTATGAGCATAGGCAATAAGAATGGAAGTCTAAAATACTGCCAAACAGGAATTCCGTTTGATGGGTTTTTGGTATCTGGGAGAGTTCAGGAAAAGATAAAGCTGAAAAGGTAGGTTGAAACTAATTCATGGAGGCGCGTGACAGGATGAGGATCTAAATCTTTCTTTGCATTGTGTTCGAACACAGGAGTCTGAATCTCCAAGGAGATTAATCTGACATCTATGCACCAGCAGTTTGGCAAAAGAAGAGAAAACCAGGCTTGAGGCTTCTATTGTGTTGGTCAAGGGGAGAGGTCATGAAAGCAGGAGCTAGGAAGTAATAGTTGGAGTGATGATGTGGAAGCACGTGTGATAGCCAGTACAGAAGCAGAATTAATAGGATTTGGCATTTGATGAGATGAGGGAGTAATGGAGAAAAATGAACCAGAGATGATGCCAAAATGTTAAGTATGAAGGATATGGATATGGTGGATATAACATTGTATGTAAAAAAACTGAGGAGTAGTACAAAACCTGGGAGGGAAGATGATGGTGAGCAAAATCTGTGAAATACTGAATTTCCAATAAGGTGTTTGTATGTGAAGTCGCTCAGTTGTGTCCGACTCTTTGCGACCCCAGGGACTGTAGTCTATCAGGCTCCTCTGTCCATGGGATTTTTCCAGGCAAGAGTGCTGGAGTGGACTGCCATTTCCTTCTCCAGGGGACCTTCCCGACCCAGGAGACGAACCCGGGTCTCCCGCATTGCAGGCAGATGCTTTTACCCTGTGAGCCACCAGGAAGCCACCGATAAGGTGTTTAGAGATACTATAATAATAAAGACTATCATAATTTGGAGCCGGACATGATTTCAGACAAAGACTTTGGAGTAACTGATACTACAAAAAAACAAAGTAGATAGTTGAAGGCATCAAATGGCCAATGAAAAGGAGAAAAAGAGAAGAGAAACCTAACCGAGAGAACTAAATTAAAAGAGCAGATGGCCACAACAGATAAAGGAGAAAGGGGCTTCTAGGAAAAATGATCTGCTGAGTCAGATACTCCAGCTGATGAACCAAGAGGAGATCTGAGAATAAGTCTCAGAACTTGACCATATTACTCTTGAAGGGTTCAAGACAGAATGATAGGTGAATGAGTCGCTTTTCAGAGTGTAAAGAAAGATTAGAGGTGATGAATATTGAGGAGAACAGATATGGAGTAGTTTGAAGAGTTTGGCTGAGAAGGGATTTTTTTAAGAAGACAATTGCCACTGCAAAGGGCAGATCTGAATTTATTTTGAGATACAGAAATCTGCAGTCCTTAGAAAATCAGCGAATAAGAATGGGTTTAGAGAGTCATGAAGGGCTTCCCTAGTGGCTCAAATGGCCAACAGATCTGCCTGCAATGCAGTAGATCCAGGTTCGATCCCTGTGGTTGGAAAGATCCCCTGGACAAGAGAATAGCTACTCATTCCATTATTCTTGCCTTGAGAATTCCATGGACAGAGCCTGGTGGCCTTCAGTCCATGGGGCCACAAAGAGTCAGACAGGACTGAGTGACTAACACACAGAGTCATGAAAGTGTGAGAGTTAAGATGTATATGGGAGCAAGACTGTTCTGGATCTAGAAGGAAACTGCTCAAATCCTGATCATAGGAAAGGAGATGAAAATAGCTGACTGAGAAGAGGAGTGAGTTGTGACATAACAGACGGAAAGGAACAGGAAACTTTTCAAATAGTTTATCTCATGTAGTCTGTTTTTTGTCATAGAGCTTTTCTTACAGTTGCATGCTCTATAGATTTTTGTATGATGATAGAAATTAGTACTGGAAGTTACACAAGTATATGTCCCATTGAGTTTGTTTGTGTTGAGGAAATGGTGTATCAGGTAAAGCTATAATAAAGGAGAGACGGAAACATGCAAAGCTCTAGGTGAATTTTACTTCTCTGATTGTTACATTATCAGCTCTATCAGTAGAGCATCTGGTAATAAATCCTATTGATCTTCAACTCCAACAAATACCCCCTTACTATTCTTTATAGTGGCACAAGTTACTAGCTTAGTGACTTATTTATGTTATTACTCTTTTATTTTTTATTAAAGAAGCAGTAAAGATTCATAAATGTAGAAATAAAGCTGGGCAACATCTTCTTTAAAATTTGTTATGGGTTCCATATTTTTAATACATAATGAACTGAACATTATGAACTCCTTTCATAGTTTTCATATAATGTTTTTAATCTGGATTTTTACCATAAATTATCAGTAGAATTTCTTTTTTGCAAGTTATCGGACATTTCTAATCCCTTGAAAGCTGATGCCTTCATCTTGCTATTTTAAAAAGACCAGGCTCTGGACTTCCCTAGTGGTCCAGTGGTTAAGAATCTGTGCTTCCATTGCAGGGATTTGTGAGTAAGATCCTGCATTCTGTGTGGTGAGACCAAACAAAAAAGAAAGAAAACAGACCAGGATCAAAACGATTAAGAAATCTTATTTAAAAAGAAAAAAAAAGTTATTCAATTGTGAAGTGACTAAACTGCCTCAGCCTTAGATTTTTGGCTCCCAAACCCATATTCCATCTCCCAGCCAGCTGCCAAAAAAAGGTAGATGTGGCTTAGCTTGTTGGAATATCATAAAAGGAATGAATGAAAAAAATCAGGAGAGGCAAATATCAGAAAGCAGGACACGTTAAGAAACTTACATATGAAGGGAAGAAGCAGAGAGAAAGACAAGGCGTGAAGGTATAGGAATTGTATTTGTATTACTTTATGTCTAGAACCACTGTCTTCTTTCCTAGCCTCCATTAAATAATCTCATATCTCCCTAGATTTTGTCTATATAGAAGTTATCACAACTTAATTCAATATTCTAGTTAGTGTCAAACTACTCTACTAGACTGCAAGCTTAATGAGGGCAGGACCATATCATTTTTCTTTACCAATTTTGTCCAAAAACTTAGCACTGTGTGGGTGGGGAGAACAGTATTGGAGGATGAGTGGGTGATCTAGGATACAAGCTCAGGAGAGCCTCCATGTCTCTATTCTTCATAATAAAAGAAGATGTGATGAAGGAGAATCAACTGGTGAAGATAGATGAGGGAAAATAGAATGTATAATATCAGGTAGAATTAGATTTAGAGGAAAGAAGTTGTTGCTGCCCCAGAAGCTGTCCAGCACTTTGCTGCTTTGAACTCTGCTGGTTGAGCACCTTGTTTTCATGTGGACGGAATACCTCAGGCAAGTCTATACATGGATGGTCTGACCCATGGTGACAAAATCATTAATAGTGAATTGATTCTCTGTATATCAAATCCTCTGAATTAATTTCTTAAATCTTGAGGTATAATATTTTGAATGTCATGTGATAGATTGCTATAAAGTAGACATTTAGTTCTCTTCAATCCAGTTATAGATTTTCTGTGGCATATCACCTATCAAAACCATTATACAGAAATTCCATAAATCACAGAGGACATTTAGACATCAGTTCAGTTCAGTCTCTCAGTCGTGTCTGACTGTTTGTGACCCCATGAATCACAGCACACCAGGCCTCCCTGTCCATCACCAGCTCCCGGAGTTCACTCAGACTCACGTCCATCGAGTCCGTGATGCCATCTGGCCATCTCATCTTCTGTTGTCCCCTTCTCCTCCTGCCCCAGTCCCTCCCAGCATCAGAGTCTTTTCCAATGAGTCAACTCTTCTCATGAGGTGGCCAAAGTACTGGAGTTTCAGCTTCAGCATCATTCCCTCCAAAGAAGTTCCAGGGCTGATCTCCTTCAGAATGAGCTGGTTGGATCTCCTTGCAGTCCAGGGGACTCTCAAGAGTCTTCTCCAACACCACAGTTCACAGTTCAAAAGCATCAATTCTTCGGCACCCAGCTTTCTTCACAGTCCAACTCTCACATCCATACATGACTTTTAGACATAGGTTGTAACAATTTAGTATGTCTTGTTCACTCTTAGTTCTTATTGTTTTTAATCTTGGTTGCATTTTCCAGGCCTGCAAAGCTGGGAACCATACAATTTGTCTTTTAATTTGTCTGAAGATCCCTGAAGATCAGGGATCTTCTCTGATCTTCAAATTTTGTTCAAATTTGTGTTCAAATTTTGGGAAGGGAAATTCTGGTAATAAAGTTCTCAGGTGAGGTCCTATGAGGGTTGTCTCAGTGTTTTCTAAGATGTGTTGCAAATTGTCAAGTTATAGTGCTTGTTTCGGATGTGGGAGATGGCAGCCCGACCCAGTATTCATGCCTGAAAAATCTCATGGACAGAAGAACCTGGAGGGCTACAGTCCAAAGGGTTGCAAAGAGTAGGACACAGCTGAGCAACTAAGCATACATTCAGTAAATGGAAAGGGAACTCATTTTCTGGTACAAGCTCACTGCACTGCTTTTACTCTGCTAGAAGTAAAGACTCTCTCAAAGAGATTCAGAATGTTGGAGGTTGGATATCAAGTTTAGGAATACATTTTTTTTCCTTTTGTTTCCTCTGGATCATTTGCATGCATATTTATAAAGAAATGAAAGTGAGAATGATTCTTGAATGCTGTATCTGATTATAAACTGCATGTTTGACATTGAACATCTGATTTAAAAATATATATCCTTGTCCTCCATTTCTGTTTAGGCACTCTTGTGTTTAACCCTTCTACATGCTATTTTGCATTTGAACCCTTATTTCAATTGATTGTACTTGTCAAATTTTGAATCTACATATTTCAAAGTTGTTTGAGTTTCTGTTGGTGAAAAAGTGATTGCTTTAGTCGCTCAGTCGAGTCTGACTCTTTGCAACCCCATGAACTGTAGCCCACTAGGCTCCTCTATCCATAGAATTCTCCAGGCAATAATACTAGAGTGGGTAGCCATTTCCTTCTCCAGAGGATCTTCCCAACCTAGGGATCAAACCCAGGTCTCCTTCATTGCAGACGGATTCTTTACAGTCTGAGCCACCATGGTAGGGATATATAAATTAGATTTGATCAATACGTTTTTAAATAGCCTATTGTATATTAGCTTATTAGGAAAGTTGCAAGTTCTCATGAAATCAAGCATGACTTTTTACTTTAACATGTACTCAGGACTGTCTTAGCTCACAGTATAGCTGTCATGCTGTGTAATTGTTTCATTTTCTTTTTAATTATGCAGATTTTGAAAATAAATTTTAAAACTAAATTTAATATGTAGTTTGACTAAGTTTTATAGCACATGTAAATTACCTTGACTTTCGAGGTTTCCCTGGTGGCTCAGCTGGTAAAGAATCCACCTACAATGTCGGATCCCTGGGTTGAGAAGATCCCCTGGAGAAGGAACAGCTATCCACTCCAGTATTCTAGTCTGGAGAATACCATGGTCTCTTCCATGGGGTCGCAAAGAGTCGGACATGACTGAGCGACTTTCACGTTTTCCTTTTATTATTTAGACAATATTGAACAAGTATCTGTCTGAAGTTTTCATATCATGATTCTGTTATAAGTTAGGAGCTTAGAAAAATACATAGTAATTTCACTTCATGCAGAATGCAGAGAGCTTTTTATTCAATATACAAAATAAAGATCACCATTGTGTTTCCTCAGAACAAACATCTTACTTAATTCTTAGTTTTCAGTAGCCATGCTTAGTGTAATCCCTACAGCAATTTTGATAGTTCCACAGCAAAATAGTATAAGATAAATTTGGTAAAATACATTTATAGATTAAACTGTATCTGTAGTTCCAGAGACCATTGAGTTCACTAATAATTACTGGAGTGTTTTCACCTTTTTCATGGCAAAATTCTCAATTTTATATGCATATCTTTATTATCTTGATATCATTAATTGCTATTGAATTAAATAGAAGAGTAATCATCTTTGTAAAGAAAATTCATTTTTATTAAGAGCATAGGTTCATGATAAGAAAATTATATGCATCAATTTCCCTCAACTTACTTCCTTTTTTTCACTTTTACTAAGGAATAACTGACAAACGCAATTGCATATATTCAAAGGGCACATCATGATGATTTGATATACTTATTCATTGGGTGGTGATTACAAGGATCAAGATAATTAACACATTCATCACCTCAAATAGTTAACTCTTTTGTTTCTGACGAGAATGCTTAAGTTCTACTCTGAGCAATTTTCAAGTATACAATTTTGAAATATATTAACTGTAGTTACCATGCTGTATATTAGACTCTCAGAATTTACTCTTCTTATAACTGAAAATTGGTACTTGTTGACATACACCTCCCCAACCACCAGCCTCTGCCAATCACTATTCTATTTTGTGAAATCATCTTTTCTTTCTTTCTTTTTTTTTTTTTTTAGTTCCACATATTAGTGAAAGCATACAGTATTTGTACTTATCTGTTTGCCTTACTTCACTAAGCATATGCCCTCCTGGTCTATCTGTGTTGTCTCAAATGACAGTATTTCCTTTCTTTGATTGGCTATATAATATTCCATAGTATACATACCACAATTTCTTTATTCATTCATCTGTCATAGTACATTTAGGTTGTTTCCATAGTTTGCCATTAGTGAATAAAGCTGCAAAAACATGGAGATGCAAATACTGCTTAGAGATAATGATTTCAGTTCCTTCAGGTATATACCTAAGAGTGGGATTGCTGGAGCATATTGTAGTTGTTTGGGGGCCTCCCTGGTAGCTCAGCTGGTAAAGAATCTGCCTGCAATGCAGGAGACCTCAGTTCAATTTCTGGATTGGGAATATCCCCTGGGGAGGACATGGTAACCCACTCCAGTATTCTTGGGCTTCCCTGGTGGCTCAGACAGTAAAGAATCTGCCTACAATGCAGGAGACCTGAGTTCAATCTCTAGATTGGGTAGATCCCCTGGAGGAGAGTATGGCAACCCACTCTAGTATTCTTGCCTGGAGAATCTCCATGGACAGAGGAGCCTGGCGGGCTGCAGTCCATGGCGTCGCAAACAGTTGGACACAACTGAGTGACTAAGCACAGCACAGCATACTGTTTTCCATAATGGTTTCATTCTCACCATGGTGCATAAAGTTTCCCTTTTCCACATATTTGCCAACAATTTTTTTCTCTTATCTTTTTGATAATAGCCATCCTAACTGGTGTGAGGTGATACCTCACTGTTCTTCATTTGCACTTCTCTAATGATTATTTTGATTACTTGCTTTTTGTGACTGAGTTGTATTAATTCTTTATATATTTAGGATATTAATCCCTATTATATATGATTTGCAAATATTTCTCCCATTCTGTTGGTTGCCTTTTTGATATATTGATTTTTTTCTTATCTGTACGTAATTTCACAAAAATTTATATCTATAAACTATATGTTACATGCATGTTTACACATACCTTTTATGTTCTTCCATTGTTGTTGAGTTGTTTGAACATTCAAGCAGAAAGTCACAATGGCTTTCATAAGAGAAAAGTATAGAAGAATGAATCAAACATTTGTAATATTAGATGATACGAAAATGAATGTGATAAAATTATAAATGAATTAGTGAAAAAGAAGTATTAAAATGGCTAGAGAGGTAAAAGCAGATGCTCCAACTGATTTGTCTTAAAATTTCCAAGGCGCCTGATGAATATTATTGCATCAGAGAATGACATGTGGAAATGTAAGGGTTTTTTTTCACATACTGCATAATCAACACTATTTTTGAGTGCTTACTTTGCATCAGGTCACAGTTTTAGTTTTCATAATGTTTACAACATAGAGAATTTAAGTTTTATACAACAGAAATTTTTAAAGCTACATGATAAGTAATAAAATACATATGCATGGGAAGACAGAAAAAGGAATATCTTGATTTTCCTGAGAGACTCAAAGGATCTTTATGTATGAGGATGTGTTTTGCAAGGAGAGAGATCAGGGGCTTTCTAGGGAGTGGAAAGAGTATATGCAAAGACCCAGAAAAGTTAGAGTTGTATGTTTTCGGGAAATTAAAACAGTTTTAGTGGTTAGAAAATACAGTGAAAGCCTCATCTTGAAAAATCACTGTCCTGATGACAATAGAATAGAAGGGAAAATTTTGAGCATTGTAGTATGATTTGCTTTGTTAGTTAGAAAAATCACTCTAACGTGGAGTAAAGAATCCACTTTTGATACAAAGAGTCTATAGAAGGTATAATAAAGATAGGCTTAGCAGCAGATAGTAGTGAGAAGTTATTCCAAGAAGTGACTCAAGTGCTGTTGTGGTTGAGTCACTAGAAACTTCTACAGGAAAGTAACGAAGACCCATCAGATATGAATAAACTGTATAGACTTTAACATAAAAATGAAGACAGCCAGGGCACAAAGTATTATTCATTCTCAGGTGAATAAAATTGTCATTCCTTTAAAGAATTAAGTTATTGATTGATGGTCATATAATCAGCCTGAAAGAGTAAGCTGAAATCTTGTATAGTTCAAATTCTACTAGCGATCATAGTGTTATCTGAACTTCAGGGGAAAGATAACGGATGACTTGGGCAATAATTCTGTGCAAGCATCGGGGAGAAGGCTAGTCGCTATCTATTCATTGTGTTATTCCATTAAAGGTAATTTGTATAACATTTTTAAAACTAAAATTATTACCAAATAGGAGACTTAGTTCAGTGCCTAACTTATATTAAGAATCCAAAAGATTTTAGTTATTAATGAAAAACAAAGCAGCAAAACTTCTGTTTGTCTTTCTTGGATTGTGAAGGAAAAATTATATACGAAAACTGATTGTTACTGACATTATGAATCTGTACTCTGTCACCCTGAAATTGGTGAGTCACATGTCTTTGCCCATTTTTCCCACTAAATCTAAATTATGTGATTCTGTGTACTGAGTGCACTTTTGTTTGCATTTGAGTATGTGTCCATATAAATACGTACATAAAAATTTTAACACTCATTCAGAATGTCATTGCCTGAAATACGAGGTCAATAGGAACTCAAGCACACATTTTTGTTTTACTTTAAATGCTTAAAGACCAAATGGAAAAGTTATTTTTACTATGAAACATCAATTAAATTTGCACTTAGGGAAATATACCCAGAATGACATCACAGGAAATAAAATAAGATTAAGGAAATAGGCAGTTTTCAGGAACAAGTCATCCCAAAATAGGAATTGTTGATAATCAATTAGGATGGACATAGTCTGAAGGCAAAAATGTCAGCTATATGTGAAGTATGTCCCTCTAGAGGCCAATATTCACTCAGCTGTTAAAGATATTTATTAAACTTTAAAAGTTCTGGTAACCACAATTACATAACAGTAATAATATTCTAGTCTAAAATAATCTTGGGTCATTTTAGGTAGAGACATATAAAAGATTTCAATGGGATGCATTTACTACTAAAGTTAGAAGTAATATCCCCAAAATATAAAGTACTTCTTTAGAATTATTGTGTAACAGGCAAGAGGATCTCTGATGGCAAAATAATAACACTGCTTCCTCTTTTACAAATGCAGGGCTGATATTACCTAAGATGAGAATGTTTGTCTCCTCTGAGTAGTCCATGACTCAGAAGCTAAAGTCATTCTGCAACCCCAGCCTTCACCCCATTAAATCTGTTCTATTCTTTGGCAGCTGTTTTTGCCATTTTACGTTGAAAGCAGATGGGGAAAATGCAAAGAACTGTCAGTTTTATTGCCATGTATAATCAGCATCTGGGCTGTATGTTACAGAAACAATCAGTCCAAACTCATACTTTACTGGTGGTGTAAAAACCTTTTTGAGTTTCTCAGACAGTTTTCAAATTAAAGTGCTCTTTTTGATCATGTTGATCATGGAAGCAGCTACCATTTGTATTGCTTTTTCAGCCTCCATAAGAATAATGCATGAATGTAGGTCTTTAATATACAGTTATGAGTTATCTGCAAAAAACCTGTCTTGCTAATTTGTTTAAAAATGTGTTTTGAACCATAAATATTTATTTCACATTAGAGATCAAGTCATGTTTCAGATTTATTCCTTTATATAATCCGTGTTTATGTGTAACTAATATTTGCTATAGATATTATATAATGCCATATGTTATATGTTACATATATAAACATATATATCCTCATTTTTACTTTTCCCACTATTTTTGGAACTGAAAAAATACACCATATCTGTTTTCTACATCTCATGATTTATACCAAAACATTTATAGCAGGGTTTATTTTCTTATTTTTCAGAAAGAGAAACTGAGACAGAGAGAAACCAACAGTAACTTTTGCAAGGTCCACAGAGCTAATCAGTGGCAGATTCTAAATTTAACCCAAGCCTATATAAAGCTCATACTTTTACTCACTGAACTACGTGTTTTTAATCTTTATAGCTATACATACACAAAACATAAATGCCTCTTGGGGAGAGCCATTTCAGCTTTGGCATGTGGATGTTATTTTTAGACTTTGTCAAAATAATTTATTGAAACTAATGCTTGCATACTGAAAGCTAGTGAGCTGAAATAAGCTAATGTTGGTTAATTCAGTGTAAATGTCTTCGGAACTAGTTGGAATTTTTAATCACCCAGCTGCACTGTATGTCTTATACTTTCCTGATAGAAGATCTGTTCATTGGCAACTGTAGCAGAATATTTATACATCACAGGGCCCAGCTATACCTGCATATAATTTCCATATTCTAAGTGTCCATAATGTTACAGCAGAGAGATTTACTGATAATTTCCTATTTTCTACCATCTTTGAAATAGACACCAGAATGTGATGTATGTTGGTAGCTGTTTATTCTTTAGGAACTCTAAATGTGTGACAACATATTTTTAAAAAAGCAATAATCAGAGAGCAAGAGAAAAAGATATATAGGAATAGGGAGGAAAGGTCTTCACTGGTTAAGCATACTTGTGAATATTTTTATTGGAGCAGTTAGAAATTTGTCTTCTAACTAAAATTGAACTTCTTACTAAAACTCCCTTCTGGTTTTGGTGAAGTGTAGCAGCAAATTGCTTTCAGATATACTTATATCCAGTGATGAAATGTTTTGTAATTATTCATGTACATTCTGTGAAGTAAAAGGTCCTGGCTTTTTTTATATGAAAAAGGCTTCTTTTATCATATAGGGTTTATAAAATTTTTTGTTTTCTATATGTATTTTTACTTTGAAATTCAAAATATTGAGTTTTCCTTTTATGAAGGGCTAGCATTTGCAAGGCTATTAATTATGGTGGATTTTATCTTTAGCCTGCAAATATATCTCAGCCACTACACTATCTGTTTTTGTAACCCTGGAATGTTTTTAATCAGATTCTTCATGGAACAATGGATTTAAATTTGTACTCTATAAAATTCATCAGATTCTCTGCTATTAAAGTAGAAGATTAGAGAATAGCAAAGTAAATTTCATTTACTTTTTTTAACCTTCACCTGAAAACTCTCATTTTTTCTTCCTTATTTTTTATAATCTGGTTTTAATCTTTACCTCTTATTTGAAGAAGGGCAATTTTTGACATGTGTGTTGTTGTTGTTTGTCAAATATATTATGAAGTTCTTATAATAAAACACAAAATGTATTTGTCCTAGAGACCTAAACTTTACCGGAAGTACGTATTATTTTATTGTTTGTCTACTGAAGACAAAAATAGACATTTTTAAGCATTTTAAAATTTACTGCTTGACATCTATCAGTGGTAGAATATTTTCCTGAATGAGTATCTGTCACTTTGAATGAAGAAGGCAATTACGTTGTGCCTTAATGGATTGCTAGACGGTGCCATAAAAACCAATTAGCTGCTAAGGCAATGTAAATGACCATATATAAGTTTTTTTCAAATACTTTTTTTTTTGGAACAAGTTAGAAATAAATAGATAAATACAGAAGAGCATAGTTCAGCTTTCTGTTGCTTATGTTATAGATGTGATGGATTGCCATGTGAAAGCAAGTCATGGCACATTGCAATATGAAATAATATATGCAGCATTGCTATATTATATTTAAATTACTATTTTGCATATAAAGTTAAATATTATTTCATCGTGAGTTCTTTTCATTTTATAAATTTTTGAGCATATATTTTCTAAAAAAAATAAATAGCTTCACTCATTATGTCTTGTTGTATTTTAGCAGGAATAGTTATCAATGAAATTAATTGCAGATTCAACACAAAGTTACAATAAAATATATTTGAATGCCATTAAAACAGTTAGTGATCATTATAAGTACTCCATGGGCAGAGGAGCCTGGTAGGCTGCAGTCCATGGGGTTGCTACGAGTCAGACATGACTGAGCTACTTCACTTTCACTTTTCACTTTCCTGCATTGGAGAAGGAAATGGCAACCCACTCCAGTGTTCTTGCCTGGAGAATCTCAGGGACGGAGGAGCCCGGTGGGCTGCCGTCTATGGGGTCGCACAGAGTTGGACACGACTGAAACTACTTAGCAGCAGCAGCAGCATAAGTACTCCAGTACTCTTGCCTGGAGAATCCCATGGCCGGAGGAGACTGGTGGGCTGCAGTCCGTGGAGTCGCTAAGAGTCATACACAACTGAGTGACTTCACTTTCACTTTTCACTTTCATGCATTGGAGAAGGAAATGGCAACCTACTCCCGTGTTCTTGCCTGGAGAATCCCAGGGACCGGGGAGCCTGGTGGGCTGCCGTCTATGGGATCGCACAGGGTCAGATAGGACTGAAGCGACTTAGCAGCAGCAGCAGCAGCATAAGTATTCTAGGTTCTGAGAATTTAAAATAATAAATGAATTTTGAATACATCATTTAATTTTAAAAATTCTAAATATGTGAAGAAGATTTTTAGTTATGATAAGTGATAGAATTTGGCCATATTTGTGGTTAATACTGACATTTCAGAAATCTTAGTACTGAATAGCACAGTTTTAAAAAAGGTTGCATTGAACAAATCAGTTGGAAATTTAGCTGTAAAATTGGACATTTTATTAATAAAATGCCCGTGAGGGTATAAACATATCTATACTTTCAATCACTAATGAACTTAATTATGTAATGTTGCCCTGAGTAGTCATTAAATATTTGCAGGTTGAATGAATGAATAATTGCTGATTCCTTAATTTTAAGAAGCTGAATTGTACTTATAAAAGTAATTGAATGATCTAGTTTTGCATGACTGTTAAAAGAAAAATACTATACTAGACACTAAGAATTTTTATTTTTTCTCATCACATTATATTGAGAAATCTTTTACAAACTGAAATGATGTTTCATTGACCTAGTTTTGAAGAAAGTCCTTTAATCAATAGTATTCCATCTATAGCTTGTTTTTATTATATTTCATTTATGACATTTTAAACTACTCAAAATCCAACTACAAGAATGGATCACAAAAATAATATGTCACTAAGCCATCAATTCATAAAGTTGTAATCAATAAATGTAACAGTGAAATTGTTAAAGTAGCCTTTGCCATGCTTTGGGCTTTTGAAGAAAGTAACCCTTTCTTAAGACCTAGATAAATAATCCAGATGCCAAATCCTTATTTTATTCATAGGATTTATTTGTTTTCTTCTAGGGTAAATCAGCCCCTTCGGAGCTAACAGCCTGGTAGAGGAGGGATATGTGAAAAATTAATACAGTCAGAGAAGAGCAGAGGCGTTTAGAAGAAAATGCTCTTGAGTAGAGAGAAAGATACAATTAACCATACCAAAGAAAGTTAAGGAAGGCTTCAAAAAAGGCTGTGTGCTGGTCATCTTAAAATAACTGAATATTATTAATAATGATGCAAAATTATTAATTTCAATGGCTAACAATAATGATTAAGAAATTATGGACCATTTTGACAGTCGTCAAGAAAGCCTAAAAATAAGGTCTTCCAAAAATTTTGATGATTAGGAAAACATCAGAGAAGGCAATGGCACCCCACTCCAGTACTCCTGCCTGGAAAATCCCATGGACGGAGGAGCCTGGAAGGCTGCAGTCCATGGGGTCGCTGAGGGTTGGACACGACTGAGCAACTTCACTTTCACTTTTCACTTGCATGCATTAGAGAAGGAAATGGCAGCCCACTCCAGTGTTCTTGCCTGGAGAATCCCAGGGATGGAGGATCCTGGTGGACTGCCGTCTATGGGCTCGCACAGAGTTGGACACAACTGAAGTGACTTAGCAGCAGCAGCAGCAGGAAAACATAGATGATATTATATCTAGTGTAAAAGATTCAACTCAATATTCTCTATACAGTAAAATTTCAGTTATATAAAATAAATATATATACATAAAAACAAATAAAATTCACTGATCTGAGTGATGTATTATGAGTGATTTTAGTTTTCTTATTTATGTATTTCATGAATAGTTAAGTTTGTCTTTAATATGAACAAAATGACTTTGCTTTTTGGAGGGGAAGAATCATGATTAACATTTTAGGTCAGAGAAGAGATTTTTCCTTTTGTGTGAGAGAGGGAAAAGGACAGAAACTAGGGGAATAACTCATTTTAGAGGACTAGAAAGTGAAGCCATAAGTTAGAGAAAAGCAGACCAAGAATAAGCAATATACAGTATCACATCCCAGGGAAAGATTGTTCACAGTATCAAATGCTACAATGAGTTCGAGAGCAGCAAAGATTGAGAAAGCCCGTTGCGTGTAGGGATGAAGAGGTCAGAGGGTGAACCCTGAGACTATTGAAAAAAACGTGGTATTGTAATAACAGATTTGGAATCAGAAAAGAACAACATTTAAGAAATTTGACTTCACCTCCTAGAAATATTTTGTTTTGATCTGATGTTCATTAAAAAGTTTGTAATATATATAAATGTCAAAGTATTACCAGCATTCAATAAAGATGAATCTCTGTATATGATACATACATAGCCTATAAATTGTCTATATTTGTATATTCTATTTATATGTAAATATACTAATGGGTTTCCTAGGTGGCACTAATGGTAAAGAATCTATCTGCCAATATAAATGTATATGCGTATATATATGTATACATATTTTTAATTCAGATGACAAAATGAAACTCATGCCAGGTATTTCAGCAGATGGGTTTAGTATGATGAATGAGCCAAACAGCTGTAGAAAGTGACACAGAATTTAGAAAGCTGCTTCCACCTCCAGGGCTGTAGGGAACTAAGGAGAAGTTAGTGTTATACAAAGTCAGGAGCTAAAATGAAGAAAATGAGACCACTGCTGAGGACACCCCGTGAGGCAGAAAAGGGGAGAATACTTTGACTTTCCCCCTCCTCCCACCTTCAGTCTCCCACCCTGACCAAGTCTCACAAAAGCCAGCACTTGAGTCTGGACTGTGTGGTACACAAGAATCAGCTCTCTGGGATGCAGAGCAGAAGTAAGAGAGGGGATGGGAAGTGTACATGAGGACATTTGTACACGTAGAGAGAAGGCTGAGAAACAGCATTTTTAATGAACTAAAATATTTACCAAACCACCCTATGAAATATACTATTTTGTGTCTTTCATAACTAGATTGATAAAATCTTGTCTTACTTTGATCGCAGAAGTATGGAGTAGATAGAGTTAGAGGGTTATTTTCAACTTGCAGATTTTAGTGTATCATAAAAATAACTCAGTTGTGTTTAAATGCACTTTCCTGCAGTAGTTTTCACATGAAATATTCACATAATGGATTGACAGAGTCCAGAGAGTGTTACCAAAAATATCTGTGGTACTTACAGATTTAAAATTCAAGATTTTGCCTCAGAAGCGACTTCAAAATTAATTTTATGCATATAACAGTTTTTTCAACCTATAACATGCTTTCTGTAGAGGAAATGGCTTATAAAATTTAATATTCAACAATAACATCTTTTGTGGAAGAGTTATAGTTATCTCTAAAACATGTTCTACATCTCTTCAGTGTTACAGCATATTTCTCTTATTGATATTGAACTTGGTAAAATATATTCCCAACACAGATGTTCTCTCTTTTATACAAAGTCCAGACTTAAATATTAATGAACCCACAATGCTTAGAAACCAAAATCTTCTTATTGTTTTCACAGTTGCTTTGTTTTTACTTCCAATCTTGCACCATGTTTAGGGAAGAGCACAATTAATTTTAATAGTCTTTTTAGAGAAAAGGGCAAGAAAAATATCACTCAGGAGGCATATCACCTTTGCTTCTTGGCATGACTTGAATTAAACATATCTGAGAGCTCACATTTCTATTTAAAAATTGAATATATTTTTCATTGCAGACGTTTGGAACAGAACTCAATCAAGGTCATCCCTCCTGGAGCTTTCTCACCGTATAAAAGCTTAGAAGAATGTGAGTGAATAATATTCTGAAATCAATGAAATTTAAAAAAAATTATACAGGTCATGAACATGCAAAGACATCCATTTAAGTATGAATATTTAAGTGTTTGACAGCTTAAATATTAAGTGATGTGACTATCTGGTTGCTAGTTATATAATAGTGTAATGTTAAAAGCTAAAATATTAATTTATTAAGTTCTCTGTAATTTAGCATACTAATTCACACTAGTGTGAACGTATGTGGTCAATATATTATGCAGTCAAATTCTTAACTGTTCTGTTCTCAAAAATAAGACATGCTGTCTTTAATAATAATTTCGAAAAATAGACAATAATTGATTTACAAGTGTGATTTTTTAAAAAGTTTAGGATGCTTCAGATGTTGCAAATATTATACACATATTGATAGGTGCAAAACTGACATGTAAAGGCAATAAATAGGTTTCTCCTGCAGTAAATCTCACTGACATTCTATTTAATCTAACCCTATTTTTAATCTTAGCGACCTGAGCAATAATCAGATCTCTGAGCTAGCACCAGATGCTTTCCAAGGACTGCGCTCTTTGAATTCACTGTAAGTATTGACCACGTAACTGAAGGAAAGTAGAATGCATAAGGAATAATGGCTCTATGTTTTAAATTTGGATTTAAAGAATATGTTCCTTTACGTGCTTTACTATGCATTATTAACAGTATTAATTATTATAAATCATTAGTGAATTTTATCATTTTTATGGAGAACTGCTACCTGTCACTAAAATTGGCCAATTTTTAGGGGTATATATTTTGGAATTAGATAGTTTTACTGTTTAGAAATCAAGTATGAGCCCCTTTTTGATAGTGTTTTCTTACAGAAGTAAAGGGAAAATGTTTACTTCGGAGGCTCTGATCAGTACTGCATTTATAATCTCATCCTTAAACCCATAGTCACTGTTACTAGGGACAACTACAGTCCCATTTAGAATGATCTTAGGTAAAGTTGTACAGAGAACAATGAAAGATGACTGGTGAAAGGGCCCCCTCCAACCCTCTACTTCATCACCTTAAAGACTTCCCTGAAAGAACCGGCTTTAATCTCTCAAAGAACAAATAGAGGAAAAGTATGGCAGCTTTTCAATGTCAAAAGGACTTCCAGGGAGATAACTGTAACCATATAAATTAAAGTGAATTTATAGAGACTGTTATTCCTTCAAATTTGTATAAAATCTTCAGAAGTCTGCTAAGTAGAGTATGTATTATTTCAGATTTCAATTTTAAAGTTTAAAAATGAAATCTGGTTTTTTTGTTTGAGGTGATGCTTAGAGAAGAGTTCTTATCGATGTAAATTACTGCGGGGCTCTTAGGAACTTCAGCAGTCAATGGTAGCCAGTGAGAATTTCAGGATACACATGTGTGATACTTAGATAAACACCTGGGGTTTGTAGAATACTTTACACTCATACCAAGGGGAGGAGATGTACCAGCTTATCTGGGTTGTAAAGAGCCTCTCGATGAAAGTGAAAGAGGAGAGTGAAAAAGTTGGCTTAAAGTTCAACATTCAGAAAACGAAAATCATGGCATCCAGTCCCATTACTTCATGGGAAATAGACAGGGAAACAGTGAGAGACTTTATTTATTTATTTATTTGTTTTTTGGCTCCAAAATCACTGCAGATGGTGACGGCAGCCATGAAATTAAAATACGTTTGCTCCTTGGAAGGAAAGTTATGACTAACCTAGACAGCCTATTAAAAAGCAGAGACATTACTTTGCTAACACAGGTCCATCTAGTCAAGGCTATGGTTTTTCCAGTAGTCATGTATGGATGTGAGAGTTGGACCATAAAGAAATCTGAACGCCGAAGAATTGTTTCTTTTGAACTATGGTGTTGGAGAAGACTCTTGAGAGTCCCTTGGACTGCAAGGAAATCCAACCAGTCCATCCTAAAGGAGATCCATCATGAGTGTTCATTGGAAGGACTGATGTTGAAGCCGAAATTCCAATACTTTGGCCACCTGATGCGAAGAACTGACTCATTTGAAAAGACCCTGATGCTGGGAAAGATTGAAGGAGGGAGGAGAAGGGGACAACAGAGGATGAGGTGTTTGGATGGCTTCACTGACTCCATAAACATGAATTTGAGTAAACTCTGGGAGTTGGTGATGTACAGGGAGGCCTGGCGTGCTGCAGTCCACGGGGCTGCAAAGAGGTGGACATGACTGAGCGACTGAACTGAACTGAACTGAACTAAACTGATGCTGGTCTGCTCAGAAAACTGCTATTTTTTTGGACCAGAAAAAAAAGGAGGAAAACTATCACTTCACCTGCAGTGTCTGCCTAGGTTCATTTTTATTTGCTTGTTTGGTTTTTAGTATATGAAGTCTAAAACCAGGGAAACAACTGCTGGCAGAAAATGTAAAGTGCAGTCGTGCACCCTTTTGGTTGACTCTTTGACACCATACCTTTTACTTATCTCAGTTATACCAGTGACTGCCACATGGGCAAATGGTGAACACCGAACAAGTTATCCACTCTTGTATTCTTGCCTGGAGAAACCCATGGACAGGGGGCTGGCAAGCTACAGTCCATAGCGTCCCACAGAGTCAGACACAACTGAAGCAACTTAGCATGCCACACACATGAACAAGTAACAGTTGGATTCAGTTTAATTGGGCACCAAGCTTAGAACCTGCAAACTTCCTGGCACATAGTGAATGTATAGTATATATTGCTGAATACATTACTTGAATGATATTCTATTGAATCCTCAAATTGGTGCCAACTTGATCTGATCATTTGTTCCCTAAAGCCCTCTTTCTGTTATTCTTGACCTAAAGATGTATCTTAGTATTGCTTTACCTTTTCTTAATGCTTTTGCTCCTTGAGTCTCACAATATAGAATTCTCTTTTGTGCCTGTGTTTTTAAAATTGTTTCTTCCCTGACTTACATTTTTTAAAAATCTATATTCTACATAAATGGCATTTTATGTCAAACCATATAACTATACCACTGGAATCTATACAAATGGTATGTCTACTTGTTCAGTATAGTACCCAGATTTATTTCCTTAAGAATTTTCTTCATATTTTATAATTTATCCCACCTCTCACTGACATCTTAAAAGGGAACAGCTTTTTCCCCACTCTGATTCATCTCTGTTGCATTGTCATTTCCCCTCCTTTCTGAACAGAAGTCAGGTACAGCTGCCAAACATATTTTGATTCTCATTTTAGCTTTTTCCTTTACATTTTATGATATCCAATTATTTCTTTTCCAAACGAATGTTTCTGACTTTTAAAGTATATATGCCCATTGTAGAGAATATTTTAAAACAGATAGATAGATAGATGCAAATTCAAATGACCTCTGGATGGCAAATCACCTGCAATCTCAAGATGGTCCACTTTTTCTTTGTATATATGACTATATTTTTCTAAGTGAAATTATACTGTAATATATTCTTCTGTATTATGCTATTTTAAACTTAATATCATATCATAAGGGTTTCCCAGGTGGTACTAGTGGTACAGAAACTGCCTGCCAATGCAGGGGATGCAGGAGATGCAGCTTCAATCTCTAGGTCGGGAAGATCCCCTGAAGTAGGAAATGGCAACCCACTCCAGTATTCTTGCCTGGAAAATTCCATGGAAGAGAAACCTGATGGGCCACAGTCCATGGGGCCACAATGAGTTAGATGTGATTGAGTGCAGAACATTCACATAATATCATAAATACTTTCATGTCAACAAATATTTCTTCAAACATGATTTTTATCAATGTGAAATATACATTTAGCCAAGCCCCTTCTTTAGAATCTGGAAATATTTTATTTGTATTTCATTTTTCACCATTATAAATTAGGCCATGATTAATATTTAGTACGTAAAAATATTGTATTTGTCTGATTTTTTTCTTAAACTCCTGAGAGAAACTACTTACTTAAAATTTATATACACATTTTTTTAACTCTTGATTGTTGTTATTGTTCAGTTGCCAAGTCATGCCCCCTGTTCGCGACCCCATGGACTGCTTAGAGAATAGCTACAACACATTTGTCCCCTTAAAAATATACTTTCTGTCTTTTCCTTCACATTATTATGGTCCCTCCCCTCCTTTTTGAGGCTGAGAATAGAAGCCCATCATTGCAGACCTGTTGTCAGTAGCCAGCATGATGAGTCAATCATTTTCATTTCTTTACTGTTGAAATCCTCTCATCCTTCTCGTTTCTGTGAATAAATTTCCTTAATTTATTCCTGTGCTAATTTTTACTTCATTTTCCTCTTCAAACAATATTTATCCATCAAGCCAATGTTAGAATATCACTGTGTGCCAAAGCCTAGGCGCTGGGTGCATTACAGTGATTGTCATGGTCCCTGCACTTTGTGGTTGCATTTAGTGGCTAATCGGAGACGGGGGGAGGTCACGAGGATACATTCCTATTCATATTTCTTTGGGGAACATACATTTAAAAAATTCTGTATAAATATTAATGATCACTCTTTGCAAATTTTACATTTCTTATGTATGTACATTATATATTTAAAACAAATATTTTACACTTATATGGATTCCTTTCACTCTTAACCATTATGATAATTCTAAATTTTACCCCTTTGAAGAACAATGGATTCCAGGTTAGTGTTCTCCTTTGTTACATACTATATGCTTTCATATATGAGCGCTGTGTCTCTGTGTATAAAAACATGACAAATTAACTGTGGACATTTCTATGAAAGAACAGTAAAATTATAAATTGTGTTAATTTTTCTTAATTTTTTGTTTATCTGTGGTTTCAAACTTTCTACCATAAACACATATCTAACCTCTAATCAGGGGAGAAACATTTCCAAATTGAAGTTTGTTCACTCTGCTATGGCTTTATGATATATGGAGCTTACTAACCTCCTTTATGCCTGAACACGTTTCTTTGGATAAATTTGCTTTGCTGGTTGGTCTCTAATTTTTTATTTGTTTGTTTAAATCATGTGTTTTCCAGTGTCCTCTATGGAAATAAAATCACAGAACTCCCAAAAAGTTTATTTGAAGGACTGTTTTCCTTACAGCTACTGTAAGTATTTGATTGTTTTCCATCTACTGAACCTAAATATTATATTTTACGCAGTGTACCATCTCGTATTTTCATGGAGGCTTCAGAAAAATTTGACCCAAAGTGACACAGTTTAATGAAATGGAAAAGATTAGTGAAGCTAACATTGATGATGGTCATTTATTTGAAGACACAATACTCTGAAATTGTCCCCAAACCTTTCTTTCCACAGTGTCATAAATGTGAGCATCCTGGCTGTTCTGTCATTTAAAGTTTCTGCAATCTTTGCCTTTTATGAAATTTATCTGTTTTGATTTAACAGAACTTGGAAAGCAGAAAGACACGGTGATATGTTTATTCACTTTTGTCCAAAAAAATCTCTAACAGTGACAATACTAGAATGACATCCCCAAAACAAAAATGGTCTCTAGCAGTCTAGGACAGAGTGTTAACAATATAATATGCTTCTGCATAATAATAAACAGTTAAAAATATGAATAATAGGATATAATGATAATCATACATTTACCAAGTAAAGAAAAAGACCCACATTTGGGAAGTTTGTGGGATTAGGAATACATTTTTACCAAGTAAATGGTGCAAACCGAACACCAACAAATGCATACTCTCAAAAGAGAAAATAGCATTCTAAACTTAATCTTTAGTGAGAGAATCATCTGTCTGTCAGTTTCCTGAATTTTAATATTTAAAGACCACTCTGCTTAGAGAATAGCTACAACTCATTTGTCTCAAAAGAAGTATTTATGATACAAACTTATAAGAATAAGAATTGACTCCAGATGTCATAATGAATGCTCATATGAAAATGAGATTGGAAAAAAAAAAAAACATAGGTTAATACTAAGATTGTTAGTGTTGGATCATCAAAATCTATTCAAATCCCCAAACATTTATAGGATATCTCTTTTGGGGCACACACTGACCTAGCTGCTATGGAGGAAAAAATGACTATGCTACAGTTTCTGCTGTCACCTAGCTTACAGCCAGTTTACTTTAAAATTCTTAAGTTTAGAATGCTATTTTCTCTTTTGAGTGTATGCATTTGTTGGTGTTCGGTTTGTACCATTTACTTGGTAAAAGTGTATTCCTGATCCCACAAACTTCCCAAATGTGGATCTTTTTCTTTACTTGACAAATGTATGATTATCATTATATCCTATTATTCACATTTTTAACTATTATTATGCAGAAGCGTATTATATATTACAGCCCGATTCATACTCATACACACACACGAAACAAATTGTTAACAGAGCAATATTTAACCTTACTATATATAGTCCTGTCAGTTCTGTTCCATTCTCTCTCTTCTTAATGCTGTATCACCAAATAAATTAATTTCCAGCAAACCAATCAGTCAAGCTAAATACTGACTTTTGTAACCTAGTGGTTTTATTTGGGCATCAAATTATTTTACAACCCATGCAAGGAAGTTAGGTATAGCGGTGTGCTACAGCCAAGTGTTCTCTGTTTTTATGCGCTTCTCTCTCAGGTCTTCCTAGCACTGTTCTCTTTGCCATTTCCTTCTAATCTCTGTTGCTGCCGCTGCCTTCTGTGGTGTCGACACTTAAAGCTGCACGTTTTTTTCTTTTCCTCCCATACTTATTGGTAGATGATGTAGTAAATGGATTAATAAACCCGTGGAATCTCTATATAGAAAAATCTTACTCAAAAAAACAGCTTTCTCACTGTGCCTTAAATTATATCCCTAGACTAAGCCTGCTGGGGCTAATAAGGCACAACTGACTCTGTAAGGTTAGCTGAGAATTTGATTCAGTTAAGCTTCTTAGTTCTGTTGAACAGATGAGATATTTGGGAGAAGTAGGTAAATGGAAGAAACCAAAGAAAGTAGTGTTCAGTATTTCTCCCCCAATTTCTGGACCACCTGAAAGTAAAGTAAGTACAAAATGCTCAGAGAAGCACTTTCTTTAGTTGTCTTCCAGACTCCCTACTTTGTCCCTGTCTTTAGCATTCTGCTGCCTGACTCCTCTTTTAGGTAGCTATATGCCATCTGTCATGGCCCTGAGTGAGGAGGCATGGGATTAATCAGTCCATACCTCAAATCAGGTCTATAAGCTCTTAGGAAGGGATTCTGTAGACCACAGAGAAGGCCAAAACTGCAATTTCTAAAGGAAGATTAAAAAAAAAACTCTGATCCCTGGTTCAGGAACTAAGATACTACATGCCACATGGTGTGGACAAAAAAAGAAAGAAAACACATCCAAATAGTATGTCCATTAAAAAAAAAGAAAAATCAAAGTGAAAGTGTCAATCACTCAGTTGTGCCTGACTCTTTGTGACTCCATGGACTGTAGCCCATCAGGCTCCTATGTCCGTGGAATTTTCCAGGCAAGAATACTAGAGTGGGTTGCTATTCCCCTTCTCTAGGGGATCTTCCCAACCCAGGGATCAAACCCAGGTCTCCTGCATTGAGGCAGATTCTTAAGCATCTGAGCTACCATGGAAAAGGCAAAGGTGAGTTTAAAAAAAAAAAAAAAAGACAAGTGCAGCAAGGTGAACTACTACGAGGAAGTCCTAACTTTGCACAGGCAGAAAGTTGAGATCTTAAAAAGCAAATAAAACTGAAATACCCTGTGTTAATCACAGAGGGTCTGTTGGGCAAATTGGGAAACAGTATTCAGTGTGTTAAAAAGGAGGGCATCACACCCAAACCATACAGCATATATTTTTGAGCTACCAAGTATTTGTTAAAATCCTAAATATCAAAGCTATGAACTAAATGGTGAGAGAGAAGAAGAAATATCAAAAATTTTCTGCCCCCAGAAGGCTAAACTCTCTGCAGGCAAACATGTGGGCCTATATAAAACAGTTGACGAAACTAGGTAGCACTGACTAACTTGCTCTGGAAAGCAGAGAAGGGAATATGTTAATTGGGTGGAAGTTGTATTCTGGAAAATTCTTGCTCTGGAGAAGGTGAGCCTCCTCTGAGGTCTTGATAGGCCAGATCGTTGAGGCAGATGGAGAGCAGGATCCATGTCCTCCCATAGGTGAAGCAAGCATGAATAAAAGCATAGACAAGGTGACATGTAACCTGTAAGGATGACGTTTGCACAAGATCTGTAAACCGTGGCTCCACATAATACTAATATTGGATATTGGTAAGATATGTGAGAAAATGGAGAAGGAAATGGCAACCTACTCCAGTATTCTCGGCGTAGAAAATCCTATGGTCAGAGGAGCCTAGTGGGCTGCTGTTTATAGCGTCGTGTGGAGTCAGACACGACTGAAGCGACTTAGCATACATGCATGCATTGGAGAAGCTAATGGCAACCCACTCCAGTGTTCTTGCCTAGTGACTTAGTAGCAGCATATGAGAAAAGAAGTTTGTGAGATACTGTACTGCTGCTGCTAAGTTGCTTCAGTCATGTCCGACTCTGTGCGACCTCATAGACGGCAGCCCACCAGGCTCCCCTGTCCCTGGGATTCTCCAGGCAAGAACACTGGAGTGGGTTGCCATTTCCTTCTCCAATGCATGAAAGTGAAAAGTGTAAGTGAAGTTGCTCAGTCATGTCTGACTCTTAGCGACCCCATGGACTGAAGCCCACCAGGCTTCTCCGTCCATGGGATTTTCCAGGCAAAAGTACTGGAGTGGGGTGCCATTGCCTTTTCCGAGATACTGTGCTAAACAAAATGAATTGGATATCTATACTGCAGAATAGAGCTTCCCTGATGGGTCAATGGGTAAAGAATTCAAATGCAGTACAAGAGACATAGGAGATGTGAGTTTGATCCCTGGGTCGGGAAGATCCCTTGGAGGAGGAAATGGCAACTCACTCCGGTATTCTTTCCTGGAGAATCCCATGGACAGAGGAACCTGGCCGGCTACAGTCCTTGGGTTCACAAAGAGTCGGACATGACTGAGCAACTGAGCACAAACATATACTGCAGAATAAGGGCTTTTTCTCTGGTAATGTCACTCTCCAAGAGGGCTGTAAAGTAGTCATTCAAAAACAAATATTTATTGAGCACCTTGTACATGTTAAACATATGGGAATCATCAGAAAATAAAACAGACTAATATTCCTGCTGTCTGGACCTTATACCTTAGGGAAAGAGTTCAGCAAATGGCAGTCAGCAAGAACATAATAAATAAGCAAATCACACATACTTGCATGCGTGCTAAGTCACTTCAGTCATGTCCAACTCTTTGTGACCCCATGGACTGTAGCCCACCAGGCTCCTCTGTCTATGGGATTCTCCAAGCAAGAATACTAGAGTGGGTAGCTGTTCCCTCCTTCAGGGGATCTTCCTGACCCAGGAACTGAACCCATGTCTCTTATATCTCCTACGTTGCCAGGTGGGTTCTTTACCACTGGCACCAGCTAGGAAGCCCTAAATCACAATTACTTTACTTTGATCTACTTTTTCTATTTTCTTAAATACATATTTCCTCCTGTTAAATCACACATAATAGGAAGAAATATGCATTTAAGAAAACCAAAAAGTAGATCAAAGTAAAGGAGTTAAGACACAGTATTGGAGAGAATGGCCAGAGACGGCTGAATGGAAGAGGTGAGATTTCAGCCAACTCAACGAAGCAGCATGGTGAACCAGGCAAACATCTGGGAGAAGAGCCTTCCAAACAGAGAAGAGAGTCTGGCAAGGAGATCTATGTGGCTGGAGCTGAAACAGCCCTGAAATAGCATTCAGAAAGGTTTCCCAGATGGCTCAATGGTAAAGAATCCATCTGCCAATGCAGGAGACATGGGTTCGATCACTGAGTTGGGAGGATGCCCTGGAGAAGGAAATAGCAACCCACTCCAGTATCTTGCCTGGGAAATCTCATGGACAGAGGAGCCTGGCAAAGAGTTGGACATGACTTAGTGACTAAACAGCAAGAGTTTGGAAAAGGGAATCAAAGATTCCCTTTGGGCCATTGTCAGGTCTTGGGTTATTCAGAGCAAATTGGGAGTTACTGCCGGGTTTCGGAGAGGAGTGACATGATCTGATCTATATTTAGAAGTCTCATTCCAGCTACTGTTCTGACAATGGATTGGACTTCTTTTTCTTAGAGCAGTCCAAGGACTAATGCTTATGAGGACTTTATGGAGCCTTTGACTGCAAAGGCTGGTTCTCACCCACCTTTATCTATTGCTGTACTTCTGCACCTTCCAGAGAATACCTTTGATAATTTTCTGTTGGATAAATGTGTAAGTACCACTAGATTTAGGCAATGCAATCATTAGATATAACCCTGCTTTATCTGCCATGACCCCAAATCTTCAGCCTGTGATACCTCAGTAATGACAGATCTTAGTGTCAAGGTTAAAAGAAATGAACTTCTTGATTGGGTTTTCTCAAGAACAAGAGTCTTGAAGGTGGGTTAATGAGGTACTATACTTTAATTAATTCTATGACTATTTGATCAAACAGGTTACTGAATGCCAACAAGATAAACTGCCTCCGAGTAGATGCTTTTCAGGATCTGCACAATCTGAACCTTCTCTCCTTATATGACAACAAGCTTCAGACCATTGCCAAGGGGACCTTTTCACCTCTCCGGGCCATTCAAACCATGTATGTATATAGAATCAGGGTCAAATTTGATGACCGTTGTTTTCATTCTGGATTTGAGAGTTGAGTTCATTGCAAGTCATGTGTAAAAGTGTTCTGTATGTGTTTCTGAAAGGCATTTGGCCCAGAACCCCTTTATTTGTGACTGCCATCTCAAGTGGCTGGCGGATTATCTCCATACCAACCCAATCGAAACCAGTGGTGCCCGCTGCACCAGTCCCCGACGACTGGCAAACAAAAGAATTGGACAGATCAAAAGCAAGAAATTCCGTTGTTCAGGTAATTTCTTACTTTGTATGACATTTCCCCTTTGTTACTGAAAACAGTAGTTAATGAGATGTAGAGACAGCTGGCCTTCGACTGAATTGCCAAACATTACAGAATTGTATTTATTTTTCTTCTGCCCATGAAGAAAAATATAAAGAGAACTGTAGACACCATTCACATAGAATCCCTACATGCAACCTTTTTAACACACTATCCAGCAGAAGAAACAAAGGGTAAAAGATGCCTGGATGCTTCAGGCTGTAATCCCAGGGTCTGAGTGTAACAGTGGCCTTCTAGCTGACTCAGTGCCTGGTAAACCTCATGTTTGCTGTGCTGTTTTCCATTGGGCAGCGGTGAAGTAGTTAATTGTCTATTTCTCTGAGAAAGTGAACTGAGACTAAGTTACTTGATTTGCTCAGGTTCAGAAGTAGGGGGAAAAAGAACACTCTGGATTCCTTGCTTCTCACAGAAAAGCAATGTTTTGTTTCTAGCTTTACGTTCTCACATTTTGACCAGGACTGTGAGGATATATATTTTTTTTTTCTAAAAGGCCATCTTTTAACACTTTGGGAATATTACATTTACTTATAAAAAGTGAAATATACGTGCATTGTGTTAATATTAAAGAGAAAACTTAGTTCATTGAAATTTACTATTTGCTTTGGTATAATCCTTTCTATTTTCTCAAAATAAAATGCATTGTTCATGTTTTGGGTAGTACACTACCTAACTATTACAGGCGTTATTTCACATTCGGCAGTTAATTCATACTAAAAAGCTAATACCAAAATAAAGCCGTTTATTGTCCATGATTCTAGATGCATTTCCTACTCATGGTTATACTTCAGCCACTGCTGTGAATATACATTTTTTTCACTTAATTATCTATAGTAACTTTAGTCCATTCTTAATCTAATATAACTCATATCTCTGCTTGCTGACATTCAGGTGCATCTTCTATTTTTTTTCTTTTTTTATTTAGCTAAAGAACAGTATTTCATTCCAGGTAGGTTTTGCTCGGTAGTAGGACTAACTGCAGACACCTTTTCTCACTTAAAAACCTAGCTTCTAAAACTTTGAATGCATGCTTTCAAAAGTCCAGTGGACACTCTGTAGCTAGATTCTGCGTGAGATCATTAGTAACTGTTTCCTGAAAACCTGACCTTTGCATGCAGCTTCTGATGTTAAACATTTATATTATTAAACTCCCACTTTTTTTTTCTCTCTCTCACTTTGGCACATTATCTAAAATTTCTCACAGTAGCTAAAATGTTTGAACCTATGGCTTTCTACTTAAATCATTTTCTCTCCTTATGTTGTATATCTGACCTTTCAACCTGTTTTTAAAATATAGCTTCTTGAGCTGGTTTTAAAGACAGACCTTTCTGTTGTCAAAGAACTAGTTCTACATGCAGTCAGTCACAAGCACACAAAACTGTGTTTTCAGTCGTGAGATTTACTCTTTTATAGAGATTTTTCTATACTAAAAAAGTATCCCTTACTTTTTGCTTTACTTGGTTTGCTGTTGCTTCACTTTTTATACCAAAGCATCAGCTTCCTGCTGGTTTATGTGCAGCTGTACTTTGTTTGTGATCTTAAATTCTTGAATCTTTGGACTGGTAGTATAACAACTCCATGAAAGCAGGATTGACATCCATCCTGAAAGTATCATGAGCACCCAGTGCCTTGAATAACTTAGTTGAATGGAGTATTTCTTAGAAAAATAATTGAAATATTTTACCACTGCAATCTTAACACTGTCAAAGCTGATGATTCTAGAACTAGCTCTTTGAAGTATGTTTCTTTACTTATTTCTTCCTTGCCTGCCAATTGTGTAAAATGCCTCTTGACTTGTTTGTTTTAAACTATTATTTAAAAATACATATTAGTAACTCATTGGCTATATTTGTAATCTCCTGGGTATATTCTAGACTATAAAATATTTTAATAATTGTAAATAAAGATATTTCTAAGCTGTTAGTATTTAAAAAACACCTTTTCTCTTAAGAGTTCTAGGTTTGGTCTCTATTTTAAAGAGATATGCCTTGCTTGCCATCATTGAATTATAATATGAATAATTTTATGCATTTAACCAATTTTGTTTTATAACATATTTTGACTTGAATGATCAGTAATATTTTGTATATTACACTAGCTCCAGAAGAAGTAACATGTTGGAAAGAACAATTGGCCTTCATTGGCAATCTTTAAAATTTATTATTTTTACCCAATTATTAAATAGAAAGTCATCTGATAACTGTTACCCAGAAAAGGTTATATTGAAAACCAGAACCCCCATAGGATAAAACATTGATATTACTTAAATGTCCAAATTAGAGAAGTTAATATTATAAAAATCTTCAATCTATTACATTTCAATATGCTTTTTCAATAATTAGAAATTAGTATTTCAAATTCACCAAGTAAAGAACAAAATCAGGTTGTTTTCTAAATTTTGTTAATAAGATTCAGTTTAGTTCAGTCGCTCAGTCAGTGTCCAGTTCTTTGCAACCCCATGGACTTCAGCACGCCCAGGCTTCCCTGTCCATCACCACCTCCTGGAGCTTACTCAAACTCATGTCCATCAAGTCAGTGATGCCACCCATCGAGTCAGTGATGCATCGAGTCGGTGATGCTGTTAACAAGCTTAACAGCAGCCAAAATAGGTTTTGCAAGAAAAAAAAAAACCTCTGTATCAGATATTGTGGCTTAACTGTCAATTTCTGATTATTTAGTTTACATGATTTAAAAGCATAATTCTAGAAGTCAGGACTCAGAAGAGTTCTTTGAGCCTTTTCTCCCTCTCCACCCCCAACCCCGATATTAATTAAAATCTAAGCTTACTGAGAGAGTAGTCATAAAATAAGTATTATTGTCATTGCATTGAATGCAGATTATTTTCAATGTAAAATACCTCATGAATCTGTCATTTACACTTTATTCCCTGCATTTTCTTTATTTCATTTTAAAATGAAAGCTTAAACCACAATACAACAGATCCTCATGTCATATCGTAAATGTCGTGACATTAATTGCCAAATGTAATGAAACTATTATATTCAACTTTGCGAACTTCTTCCGAGATCCTGATTCCATTTAATTCAGTAACATTATTTATGAGTTGGAAACGTCATTAAAAAGCATGTAAGCCACAAAACCTAAGGTTTCGTCCAGATTTTCCAGTGGGAGTCCTTGATGATCGATCTCACGATTTGCATTTTATTTCATTTTACATGTCTGTTTGCCTACCACCATTCTGGATGGTATCTAGAGAGTACAGTGATCACTCAGAACAAAATTTATCTTGTGAAGAGTTCATCTTTTAAAGGACTTGACAAGTACTTAATTTGTGCTATGCATCTTGTATGCTATTGCTTTTCCTGTAAGACCCCTGTGCTTCACAAAATGATTATGAAAGTTTACAAAGCATGACAGTTCCTGTCAAACCAGGCCATTCTCCAATAATTGCCATAGTCAGGGAGGAAGGACGAGACCTTAGTGAGTTATATATATATACTATGTGAATCTTACTTGCGTTTGCTCTGTCTTTCTTTCCTTCTGGGTGATCTTTACTTTTTCAGGAATTCACCATTTGGGCTGTAAGTAAAAGTGTCTGATCTGAAACATAATATCCTCCCTTTTCAATCCTGATGTATCTTCTTTTAGTCTCACTCTTTTGCGCCTTCTTATTTGTTTTTATTTTTCAAGAAGACACCACAGATCTGTTGGGCCTCTCTGTTGTCCTTGTAGCGCACCTTCAACTTCTCCCTGGATGTTGTTCCCGAAAAAGCTGTTGTTTCACTTCTGCAGTTCTGAGGAACGTTGGAGGCACCTTTCAGTATAGCCCCTTCTTTGTGTTTCCAGGAACTCTTCGGTAGTAATACTCTTACTATGGTCATAAACATTCTTGCGGGAAGAATGCATGTCATGTAAACAGTATTACGTTTCCAGAACGTCTGTAGCTTCTCTCCTGCTTCCCTTCATCTTTCCTCTTGGTCTTACCCTTGGCCTAGTGGATGGTGTAGTGGTTATGTAGCGAGATTTTCTGTTGTGCTTGATCTAACCATGTGGTTGCCAGGTATGAGTAAAACATGGTTCCGTCAAGCACCATGGAACGTCACGCAGCTTTCTACAGCATGACAAGCTGCTGAGGCTTAAATCAGGATTTACTTGTCTCTTTTATAAAATCAAAATGAACAAAAGAGGGCTTTTAAGCATTTCTGAAGATTATGTGAGAGGGAGAGAATAATAAAAGACCATAGAAAATTAAAAAACCTGAGTCCATCTATTTGCCTTGAAAGCCCTGATTGAAAATGATATATAGGCATATGTTTATTACTGGATACATTTTCAATTCTTGACTCAGAGAAAAAAATTAACTTTTTCACGATTAGTAGCCATTGTGTGATTAGCTGTCAAATAGGCTAGAATGGCTCACAACTGGATCAGCAGAAAGTACAGCTGTGAAAAGCTCAACTCTGTTAATGTTTTCCTGTCCTGTGAATCCGGTTACTCTTTTTTCCAGCAAATTCCAAGCCCTTGTTTTAACCCTTTCCTGACATCCATTGACCAAAATTCCCCAAGTTGTCTCCCTGCTGCATAATCTATAGTTACCTTACTTTTTTCTTCCTACAAATTAACAAATATTCTAACTTTCAGACTCAGTATCTTCTTTTTGGCTTGAATTCTCAATAGGTACAGAAGATTATCGATCAAAATTAAGTGGGGACTGCTTTGCCGATTTGGCTTGCCCTGAAAAGTGCCGCTGCGAAGGGACCACAGTAGACTGCTCCAATCAAAAACTCACCAAAATCCCAGATCACATTCCCCAGTACACTGCTGAGCTGTAAGTTCACCTCCCAGAAAAATCCAGTTTCAGAAGGAGGGAACGAGAGCATCAAAACATTGGGATTCTTTTCTTGCCCTTTTATCTCAGTAATTACGTTAATTTTAATTGACACACATTGGCACAACTCTTTTTGTACAAGTGTAAGTACTAGAGGCTCGCTTCCTTTCTCTTTCTGGTCCAAGGTACAACTGCAGAAAATAACTCTCAGAAATTGAGTTAGCACTTGATAATGCTAATAACAATACATCCATTTGATACTTATTACTTGAGGGCTTCCCTGATAGATCAGTTGGTAAAGAATCCACCTGCAGTGCTGGAGATACCAGTTCAATTCCTGGGTCAGGAAGATCTGCTGGGGAAGGAGCAGGCTACCCACTCCAGTATTCTTGGGCGTCTCTTATAGCTCAGCTGGTAAAGAATCTGCCTGCAGTGTGGGAGACCTGGGTTTGATCCCTGGGTTGGGAAGATCCCCTGGAGAAGGGAAAGGCTACCCATTCCAGTATTCTGGCCCAGAGAATTCCATGGACTGTTTAGTCCAAGGGATGGCAAAGAGTCAGACACAACTGAGTGACTTTCACTTTCCCTGATAGCTCAGTTGGTGAAGAATTACACCTGCAATGCAGGAGACCCTGGTTCAGTTCCTGGATGGGAACAATCCCCTGGAGAAGGGATAGGCCACCCACTCCAGTAATCTTGGGCTTCCCTTGTGGCTCAGCCAGTAAAGAATCCATTTGCAGTGCAGGAGATTTGGGTTTGATCCCTGGGTTGGGAAGATCCCCTGGAGAAGGGAAAGATTACCCACTCCAGTATTCTGGCCTGGAGAATTCCATGGACTGTATAGTCCGTGGGGTGGCAAAGAGTCGGACACGACTTAGCGACTTTCACTTTCTCGGGTATGAATCATGTCCAAGGGCTTCCCTGGTGACTCAAGTGGTAAAGAATCTGCCTGCAATGCAGGAAACCCAGGGTTCAGTCCCTAGGTCAGGAAGATCCCCTGGAGAAGACAATCCTAGAGAGAGAAGACTCTCTCCAGTATTCTTGCCTAGAAAATCCCAGGGGCAGAGAAGCCTGGTGGCTACAGTCCGTGGGGTCACAAACAGACACAGCTGAGCGACTAACACTTTCACTGTGTCCAAACCCATTTCTAAGCATTTAATCAATTTTTAATATATTTAGTCTTTTCAGCAACCAAATCAAATAGTTTGGAGTCAACATTTTGAATCTCTGTTCATTGTGAATTCAATCAGAGTCCTTTTATCAGCTATACTATTATAATTCACTGACTCATAAGTGGAAAGATTCAGTGATTATCAAGTATAAAACACAAGTTTTCTTGTTCTGAACAGTGGATAACATAGCAGGAAAAACTGAAAATGATAAAATGTGAGCAGATCTATATTTATAATACTAACATAGGGCTTAGCATATACAAGGTTCTAAAATATATTTGTTGAATTATTTATAGATTCTGTATCCATCTGTGTTGGCCTTTACTGACTTATTTATAAAAGTATGACATTTAATGTTAGGGTTTCTAAAAAAATCCAAAAAAAAAACCCTAATGAAACCTCATCACTTTTAGAACATCTTAGTAATGTTTATGTCTAGCACCATCTGGTATTTGTCATTAACTGCTTTGCAAAGTTGGTTGTCTTTTGTGCCTGTATAATTCTTTCATGTTCAACTAGATTATAACCCCTTGATGACAGGGATTGTTTTATAGTTTATCTCTCACAGTACCTATGCTGATGCTTGTTACTTAATGAATTTTAATCAGTTTACATATTTACATTTATAGAGTGCTTTCAAAAGAAGACAGAAGCTAATTACCTAGTGGCTATAAGGATTTTTTTTTAAATTTCCGTTAGTACATGAAGCTATTTCATAGGTCCAGAACTTTAGAAATGTGTGGAGACCATGCAATAAAATCTCCAAACTCTGTGTTTACTGTCATGTATGGAGTTATATTTATGTTCAGTAACTCTGCAAAGAATTCAAATTGTATCTTTCAGCATGATAATACTTAAAATAAGTTTACCTGTCACTCATGAATTTAGAAACTAGTACCTAGTTTATCTCTCAGCAAAAGTTGTGTTTGCTGAGAATGGTGGCATTGATGATAACTAATTAAGAAATTACGATTTTTAAAAATTAGTCCTGGGAAGAAAATATTTGCAAAATATATATCTGTAAGGAAGTCATATCCAGAATACATAAAGAGCTCTTGAAACCCAGTGATTAAACCTGAGACTGCTCTGTCAGTCCATTGGTTAGGACATAGCGCTTCCACTGCAGAGAGCGTGGGTGAAATCCCCCAGCCGAAGAATTAAGATCCTGCAGGACACGTGTGTGGCTGCTCTTCCCTCCCTCCACCCTGCTCAGAAAAGTACCTTACCAGATTAAAAAGTGATCAAATTATTTGTATGGACATTTCTCCAAAGAAGATATCGAAATGACCAATAAACACATGATAAAGCCATCCGGATCACTAGGCATGTGGAAACTACAAGGGAAAACCCCAATGAGGTAGCACTTCACATCCACTGGAATGGCTTTTTAAAAAGTCAGTAACGGGTAAGGGAAATTGGGCCCCCCATACATTGGTGGTGAAAATGTAAAATTGTCCAGCCCTTTTGAAAAACAGTTTGGCTTTTCCTGAGGTAGCTAACATGGTTAAATGGCTTTACCATGTGACATAGTGATTTCACACCTATGTATATAGCTAAGAGAATTGAAATCGTACATCTACACAAAATCTTGTACACCAGTGTTCCTAGCAGGATTATTTATAATCATCCAAGTGGATGCAACTCAGATATCCATCAGCTGATGAATGGATAAACACATGTGGTATATCCACACAACGGAATATAATTCAGCCATAAAATGGAATGAAGTACTGATCTATGGTAAACGTGGAAAGACCTTATAAAAATTACGCAAAGTGAAAGCCAGGCTAAAATTCCACATTTCATATGATTCTATTAAGAAATATTCAGAATAAGAAAATCTATATAGACAGAAGATAAATTACTGGTTGCTAAGGATTGAGACAGCAGAGGGCAGGAAGTTGAGAGTAATTGCTGACAGGTAGGGGGTTTCTTTTTTGGGTGATGAATATGTTATGGAATTAGAAAGCAAAGATGGTTGCACAAGTTTGTGAATATTTTTAAAACCACTGAATTGTACACTTTAAAAGGATATGGTCTGGAAATTGTATATCAGTGAAGTTGTTGATAAAAACATTTATGGAGCAAGCGACTAGAAATAATATGGTCTAAAATGCTTTTGGAAGCAGCAGTAAGAGTGGGAAAAAAAGGAAAAAACATTCTACAGATTACTGAATGATGAGGTGGTTTTGAATTTTGATTATTGGTTTTCTCTACTATATGCTGCTTAATATGTTTTATTTTGATACTTACAATATGGGATAAATTGAAAAATATCTGTTCTTCCCACAAATTTTCTGATACATGTCTTGTATTTTTCTTTTGGATAATCATTAAATAATGTTATAATTCTGTACAAGAAATAAAATTTAATCTCTTCCTGACTTTGGGAATGAAACTCTTCTGTTTCCGTTTTCCCTAGGCGCCTCAACAATAATGAATTTACAGTGTTGGAAGCTACCGGGATCTTCAAGAAACTTCCTCAGTTACGTAAAATGTAAGTCATATATTAGCCATCTTTAAAATTTTCTATAATGTTGTATTCTCCTATACCTTTGTAGTTTTATATCGATTTCTTAGGAAATTGGGAAAATTAAAGATTCAAAGAAATGTCCATATGGTGACCACTTGTGTTATGAATATAGGGTAAACTCTAAGAGAAACCTAAGTAATTTGCTCTTTTCTGTGTATGTCAGTGATGGCGACCAGGTTTTCTGCAGCAGAACCCTAGTGTCTTTAACGCTGACAGCTGGTCTGTTACATGGTCACAGCAGGAGTCCTCCAGTCTAAGTACATTAGAAATGAGTTCAGTAATGTGTTGTAACTTCCTCTACCACTCCCCAAACTGTGCTGTTATTTCTCTTTCAGCACATTAATGTCGACTGTTTGACTTTTTGCTTCATTAAACTTTCATTAGAAGATAGTCAAAATTAATGATTGGTAATCTGGCTTGATAGCTCATGTGCGTTACTACATGTCTGCAACTCATATTTTAAAAAGAAGTTTCTAAGGTCAGCAGTTTCCACAACACTCAGACACTCATCCAGCCCCCTTGAGGATGATGGAAGGAGGGATAAGACAGAGGCCAAGAGTGCAGGGCCATGGAGCACTGTCAACATAACAGGAAACATCAGGAGGAGCAGAGAAGCACACGCTCATGATATCTGTGCTGGCATACTGTGACTGATCCACAGGCAGAGAGAGTGGGAATGCAGAGCAGACTGAATGTGCTGCCTGTGCACTTGGCCTGCATAATACACTGCCTCCCAAAGAGTTTCCAAACTCTTAAACGTCCTCCTTTCTCACTGATGCTGACTGCTTTTTCTTTTTAGCTGTAAAATGCTTTCAATTCAATACATATTTATTCAGAGGCTGCTCTGTGCAGTGCTCTGAAAGGAATAAAATGATACCTAAAAATGATCCTTATTTTGTGGTCATCACTGGTCTTGGAGTGAGCCTTGAGAAAGAAAAAAATCTCTAGGAAGGTGTTACCTGCCTCAACTGGATGTTCTTGCCCTCTGAGCAAGCATTAGTGTTTTGTATCATACAGAATATGGGCAGTTAATTTGGTTGTTCTGACACATTATTACATGAGAGGTTACGGACACAGTCGCATATTCAGATACATTTCTCATGTTGTCTAACTCCAACACATTCTAGTTTTTCCTTCTTTACTCAGCTGCCTTCTTTGAGTAATGAATTCATTAAACCATTTAAAGTGGGGGCATTTCTTTGAAAAAAAGTTTCTTATTAAATGTGGTGGCAAACATGAAAGTTTACACAATGCAGTAGGTGACATCAAGGTTTTTATATTTCTGGGGGCCCTGGTGGATCTGTGATTGGGCTGGCACCTTTTGGCATAGATGTTTCCCGCTTGTATTATCATCACTTTGGCTTGATGGAATCGGAAAGTGGTGACTTTTAAGAGCCTTGGGAATGCCAGGCAGTGAAGAGCTTAGAGGTTTTCTGGAAGATGCTTGTTCAGTGAAAGAATATGATCAGAGGCATTGCTTGGTGCTCTTGTTGCTAGAAATTGTTTCAAATATTTGTTTCAATCATTTTTACTTAGAAACTTTAGCAACAATAAGATCACAGACATTGAAGAGGGAGCATTTGAAGGAGCGTCTGGTGTGAATGAAATACTTCTCACAAGTAATCGTTTGGAAAATGTTCAGCATAAGATGTTCAAGGGCTTGGAAAGCCTCAAGACTTTGTAAGTATTCTCATTTGCATTGTGATTTTTCTACCACAGAGTTGTCATTCACAGTTCTTTATATTCCTGGGAGGAGCAGCTCCTGCTCTTCCTCACCACTCCCCCCCCGCCCACCATCTTTCTGTCTCTCTCTTCCTCTCAGTCTCTCTCTCACACACACGCAAACACCTTTTTAGAGGTAAACAGTTCCTGACTCCAGTACCTCTGGCTTCAATATATTGCTTACAAATGATCAATAGAGTCTCTCCTGGCTATTGAATCCTCGGCAAAGAAGACCATTTTGGTTCCAGTGCTTGTACAGATCTGGCTCCCTGTCCCTGGACTTCCTCAAAATGATCATTCTCTTTCCTTTTATTCAAATTCCTCCATCTAATACTATGTCTTGGCCCAAGGACACCAGCTTCAGAGCCAATTCCAAATCTGCAGAATAAGCCTAGCTTGAGACTACCTTCATCTACCTTAGTGAAAAAAAGAAACTGGCTGCTGGTGTATCTTTTGCTATCTATTTCAAAGAAAACATGTCTACTTAATCAGGGGTAGGGAAGCTGGGAAAAGAAATCTCATATGTTTCTAAAAGGTTGTTGGCCCAGGAAAATGTGGCTTGAATTGACAAGTAAGGACAACACCTTGAGTTACTTGAATTTTCATTCAGTGTATTTATGTGGGTTTTATGGCCTTTAAAGAATATAAATATGTTTGGCATAAGTGGTGGCCTAAGCATTGGAAAAACCACCAACAAAACTGAAACCTTTGGAAGGCAGGAAGGAAATTGTAAGCAAGAAGCAGCCCTTGGGAACTGCAATGGAAAGAGACCAAACTGCATGTCTCCCCTAAATGCCTACCCTATCCCGTGGAGGCACCAGGAGCCACGCCCAGGGGAACTGAGACCCAAGGGAGTTCATGCCTGCCCTTTATCAGATGCGAGGAGAGGACATTCAATAGCATCCCAATTAACATCCTACTCAAAAAAGCACCTGTCCACGAAAGGCACACATGGTAGCCTGGAGACAAACCACCCAGCACAAACAGCCTGCAACCTGCTGGCCCCTCTCATGGGCTAACTCGGGGCCCCAACAAAGTGAAAAATGTAATACAGATATCCCTTTGGTCTTTTTATGAAGGAGATACTGGGAGTGTGTAGAAAGAGGGCAGAGAAGTTATACTACAGGTGGCTACATCTACTCCTGCCCCCATCCCCCTCTCCCAAGCTGTCTCAGGTAACTTGGCAATAAGTCCTGCAGCAGGCAGCTTAGATAGTGGCTGAGCCACTGATGTTACTAGAGCCTTCTCCTTAAGGGAGGCAGTGTGTGTCAGGGTGGGCAATGGGGGTGTTTTCCAAAACTCAGTCTCTGTTCACCAGTGCCAAATAGAAAGGTGGAGAAAGATGTTGGTGAAGTAGAAAAAGTAGCTTTTATTGCTTTGCCAGGCTAAGGGGGCCACAGAAAGCTCATGCCATCAAGACCATGTGACTCACCTTGGAATGGTAATGAGGAGTTTTATAGTGTTCAAGGAGGTAGGGTGTGATCAGCTCATGGACAGTTCTTGGACTGGTTGGCATCAAGGTTAAGTTTCAAGCATCATCAATTTTCTGGTTTCGACCAGTTCTAGGGTCAGCAGATTTTACCTGAAAAGAGTTTCAGTTCAGTTCAGTTCAGTCGCTCAGTCATGTCTGACTCTTTGCCACCCCATGGATTGCAGCACGCCAGGCCTCCTTGTCCATCACCATCTCCCGGAGTTCACTCAGACTCACGTTCATCGAGTCTGTGATGCCATCCAGCCATCTCATCCTCGGTCGTCCCCTTCTCCTCCTGCCCCCAGTCCTTCTCAGCATCAGAGTCTTTTCCAATGAGTCAACTCTTCGCATGAGGTGGCCAAAGTACTGGAATTTCAGCTTTAGCATCATTCCCTCCAAAGAAATCCCAGGGTTGATCTCCTTCAGAATGGACTTGTTGGATCTCCTTGCAGTCCAAGGGACTCTCAAGAGTCTTCTCCAACACCACGGTTCAAAAGCATCAATTCTTTGGTGCTCAGCCTTCTTCACAGTCCAACTCTCACATCCATACATGACCACAGGAAAAACCATAGCCTTGACTAGACGGACCTTAGTCGGCAAAGTGATGTCTCTGCTTTTGAATATACTTTCTACGTTGGTCATAACTTTTCTTCCAAGGAGTAAGCGTCTTTTAATTTCATGGCTGCAATCACCATTTGCAGTGATTTTGGAGCCCCCAAAAATAAAGTCTGACACTGTTTCCACTGTTTCCCCATCTATTTCCCATGAAGTGATGGGACCGGATGCCATGATCTTCGTTTTCTGAATGTTGAACTTTAAGCCAACTTTTTCACTCTCCTCTTTCACTTTCATCAAGAGGCTTTGTAGTTCCTCTTCACTTTCTGCCATAAGGGTGGTGTCATCTGCATATCTGAGGTTATTGATATTTCTCCCTGCAATCTTGATTCCAGAAGGGAGTTAACTTCTTGAAAAAAATCAGCTTAGGAATATGTATCAGGCCTTTATCTGTATCTTTCAGGAAACTGGCAGTTTGGTGAAACTGCTATGTGGCAGAATTATGGTCTAAATTATTACCAGTTCCCTAGCCTAACAATTCTTTAGGCTATTCTTTGTTTCTACATCTTCATATTTCACAATCATCAACTCTTGAGTTAGCATTTTACTTCAAAAGGGAAAGACACAGGGGCTTGTACAAGGAGCTTGAAGGGGAGGTCTGCCTGTAACTGTGTTTACTTTAGTCAGCCTTGGGCTGCCAGAACAAGATACCACAGACTGAATGACTTAAACAGCAGAAATATGTTTTCTTATTGTTCTGGAGGCTAGAATTCCAAAATCAAGGTACTAAGATGATTGGCTTCTGGAGAGAACTCCTTCCTTGGCTTGTAGATGGCCACATTCTCTCTGTGTCCTTATATGGCTTTTCCTCTTTGTGTGGGACAAGAGAACTCTGGTGTCCTTTCTTCTAAGGACACCAGTCCAATCAGGTCAGGGCTCCACCCTTAGGATCTCATTTCATCTTAGTGAGGTCACTCAGTTGTGTCCAACTCTTTGTGATCCCAAGGACTATAGTCTGCCAGGCTCCTCTGTCCATGGGGTTTTCCAAGCAGGAATACTGGAGTGGGTTACTATTTCCTCTTCCAGGGGATCTTCCCGATCCAGAAATAAAACCCACGTCTCCTGCATTGGCAGGCAGATTCTTTATCACTGAGCCACCTAGGAAGCTCCAACCCCTGATGGGATTGCACTTGGAGATAGGGCCTTTAGGGAGCTAGTTAAGGTGAAATGGTTGTTCAGATGATAAAGTGGCTTCCCTGGTTGCTCAGATGGTAAGGTGTCTGCCTGCATTGTGGGAGACGCAGGTTCGATCCCCAGGTCAGGAAGATCCCCTAGAAAAGGAAATAGTAACCCACTCCAGTACTCTTGCCTGAAAAATCCCATGGATCACAGCTGAGTGAGCATGCACGCAAGACTTAAGCATATAAGTTTTAGGGGAATACAATTCAGCCCATAAGAGCACTCTAAAGAGTTTATCAAAGTATTTTTTTCTGACTAGCTCCAGTATGGCACCCCACTCCAGTACACTTGCTTGGCAAATCTCATGGACGGAGGAGCCTGGTGGGCTGCAGTCCATGGGGTTGCGAAGAGTCGGACATGACTGACGAACTTCCCTTCCACTTTTGACTTTCATGCCTTGGAGAAGGAAATGTCAACCCACTCCAGTGTTCTTGCCTGGAGAATCTCAGGGACGGGGGGCCTGGTGGGCTGCCGTCTATGGGGCCGCACAGAGTCGGACACGACTGAAGCGACTCAGCAGCAGCATGGCAGCCCCAGTCACAGGACTCTCTATGAGACAGGTTCTCTAAATTCAGTTTTCACCCTTGTTATATATCTACCAATGGTTTGTGCCTCCTGTGTGTAGGCATCTGAGGTAGACACCCACTAACTCTCTACTTAATCCCACTGTACCCCAAGCTGCGAAACAAATCATTTAGAGACTACATGTCTAAAGGTAAAGATACTGAAAGGCCTTCAGTGGGTTTACTGGGACACAGCTATTGCTTTAAGTGGTATCTTTTAGCTTGGAGCTATGAAGATTTCAACAAGACCTCTCCCCCTTCACTGCCTGTCGACTTCTCAGCCCTTTAGGGCTAGTAAACCTCTTAGTCATACATGCACATATTTCATTGAGTCTTTGAAGCTCTGGCATTGCAGGCAAAATGTAGTACATATGTGTGCTTACAGATTTTCCAGCAACAGAAAGCAAAGGTTTTTCAACTTTTCCCAGAAGTCTGTGACTCCAATAAGATTAAGACCAAATGTTCTTATTTATTTATGACAAAGGATAGTGCTGATAGTCCTACTTTTCTGTTGTGCATTTGTTTCCAAACGCAAAACAATGCCTGATAAGGAGAGCATTATCCTTTCTTGTTATCTATAACTTAGCAGAATGCAAAAGCTGGTACTTCTAATTTATTAGAGGACAATGTAGAATTTTAGAGGAAATTTTTGTTGCTATTTTTGTTGTCTTCTAACAAGGTGCTCAACCCACATCTAGCAAAATTAAGGAAAATATTAACTTTTTAGCAATTCTGAATAAAATTTATGGCAACCATTCATTTTTACAATGGATTTTAAAGAAGCTTTTAATTCCTTTCTAAACCCTTCAAAGAAACAGTTTAAAAGAATTGAGAACCAACCAGAACTTTAGCAGTGATGAGGAAATGACAAAAGTTTTAATCCTACTAATGGAGAAGGAAATGGCAATCCACTCCAGTATTCTTGCCTGTAGAATCCCATGGACAGAGAAGCCTAGTGAGGTTACAGTCCACGGGGTCGCAAAGAGTTGGACACAACTGAGCAACTTCACCTCAATGTCAATGACTAAAGAAAAAATAGTCAGAATTTCTTCCAAAAGAAACCTGTTTAAGCTTCATTGTGAGCAACTGGGATCTCTTAACTGTTGTCTCCTTTTAAATTCTAAAACTCAAAACAAATAGAATAATTTGTACAGGCTTTGTGGGAGCTCAGTCAAATTTGGCTCCCCCAACCACTGTTGACATTGACTTGGCTGTAAGTCCCTGAGATGCCCTTAGTCCTGTATCTGCTCTGGCTATTGATTCTTTTCTGCCTCCTTTCTGTTCAGCAGGAAATGTAATGTTACGGAGAATACACAAATCACAGGGCCTCATGCCACCATAATTGTACCATCAAAGGAAAACATTCTGCCCTCATTAGATGGAGTTGTAAGCCCATACTTGAGACTTTTCAGTTTGTAACTGTTATCATTGACAACTCGAAGCATTTTGTTCTCGCACAGGTTTCTTAGTATGACTGGCTCTCCACATCTGTGGATTCTGCATCCACAGATTCAAGCATCCGCAGTAAATGCAGAACCCGCAGATATGGAGGGCCATGAACTTCGTATATGCAGGGGGTCCTGGAATCAATCTATCAGGGGTACAGGGAAATGACTGTAACATATCAGCAGTTCCTTATGATAAGAAAACATTCAGAAAGCAGGAGTGAATGCTATGCATTTGCAAAGAGGGGTTATTGTGGTCTTCAGATAGGCAAAATTGATTGATATTTTATCTCCTTAACAATGTTGTATTTTTCCCCCTCAGGATGTTGAGAAGTAATCGCATAAGCTGTGTAGGGAATGACAGTTTCATAGGACTCAGCTCTGTGCGTTTGCTTTCTTTATATGATAATCAGATTACTACCATTGCACCAGGAGCTTTTGATACTCTCCATTCTTTATCTACTCTGTAAGTATGAAAAATAGTCTTCACTGATGTATTAATTAAGCCAGTGTATGATATTTATTACTTTATTGATACCATTTTAATGCATTACTAAGCATTTCATAAACATAGGGTTAAAGACAGGTATTTTTAAGGACAAATTTATCATGGTAAACTTACTTTAATTCTTCTAACAATATTGCCTGCTATCTTATGTTAAAATTTAATAAAATTATAGTATTTTTCAGTGAATTATTTATAACAGTGTGATATGGCTTAATTTGTAAATGGTAATCTTATAATTTGATTGAGTTGCAAATGAGAGAAACGTATTTTTTTCCCAGTGTTCTCACATTGGTGTCTTTGCCGTATGAGTATCATAAAACAAAGTTGATAGGGTTATTGCCAACAAACTGTACTCAAAGGATCATTCACAATGACAGGAGATATATTATGATGACCAGACCGACAATAAAAGCTCACCATAGGGCATTTACTATGATATTAAGAAGATATTAAAGAAATAGGGTGAGCCTATCCAAGAGCACATTTTATGTAGACAGTCAAAGAATAAAGAATATTTGTAGGTCTACAGGCAGAACTCAGAAAGTGTCAAAAACAAACTCTCTAAAATCAACAAGGGTATTTTAAGCCCCGTGTATGTAAGTATCTAAAAAAAGCAGTATTTGGAATGATAAATCTTACAACTGATATGGCTTTCTGGTAAGATGGCATCTAAATAGACTAATTTAACTGAAAAGGTAGAAGGAAAAAAAATCACGTTTAACATAGCTGAAATCCCAGAAGAAATAATTTGAAGGAAACATCCATCCATCAGTAAAGTATTTAATCCTCTTTCTACATAAAATGTGACATTTTCCATCAAGTGACTAATTTGTGCATATTAAAGATGCCATGTTTATAAATAATGGGATTGTCAATAGGTTAGTGCTGAAGTGGTGAAATGCCAAAAGTATTGAGATTTGTAGAAATAAATTCATTTTTATAACTGGCATTTAATCAACTCAGCTGTCAGTTTAGATGGGAAACCTATTCCCTGGAGCAAATAAGAGATGGAAATCTTGAAATGACAAATTAATGAAATAGCTGTTGTCAGGTTAAACTCAATAATATAAGGTAATCAGCCTTCATCTTTATATTAAATTACTGCATTATCAGTGTAGAGAAGTTTGACAGCAAGTCAGATCTCTGACAAGTTTAAATTATCTTTAAATGAGATATCCATCAGGATACCCCGCATATACTCTGAATTGCCACCTTCACTTTATTTTTCATACAAAATTATTTGAATAATTCTCATATGAAAATATTGTTTTTATTGTTTAAGTTCCAGACATAAATCTTTTTAGCTAGTGAATGCATCCTGTATGTTGTATGTGATTGAGCATGAATTGGGGGTGGAGTATGTTGTGGGAAAATGGTAGCACGGAATTTTGAGAAGTACAAAAGCAGACCCCTAAATTTAACTCTGCATTGTTTGCATGTGGTGCTTAGAAACCTCTTGGCCAATCCTTTCAACTGTAACTGCTACCTGGCTTGGTTGGGAGAATGGCTCAGGAAGAAAAGAATTGTAACAGGAAATCCTCGATGTCAGAAACCCTATTTCCTCAAAGAAATCCCCATCCAAGATGTGGCCATTCAAGACTTCACTTGTGATGATGGTAAGAAGGCCCAGCCAGGGCTCTGATCACCAGACACTCTCTGGTGATTGTTCCAATGCTGTAGGGCATATGTAGCATTCATAGTTCAGGTAATGGATAGCTGTAGTTATTATACATTTTTTGCTTTGTTTTGTGGTTTTATTTTGTTTTAGCAACAGGCACTTATTTGTTCCAACTGTACAGTCACATCTAACTCTACTTGATATGTGTTTCTGAACATTTTTAAAGATTTTCCAAATTTCAACCTGTGGTTGATACTATTTATATAGCTTCATTTTTGTTTTACTTTATTATTCCAAGCATCTATTTTAGTAATTACGGTTTTTAAGTGATAAAGGCAATTGAGTCATAAAATAGAAATTCTAGTTAATGTAACAAAAATAATAGTTTTCATTTAGTACTCTCTATATATCATTGCATTTGATTCTCGTAACAGGCCTGTAATATAGGTAGAATGTAGGTGCTATTATTTTTGCCAAAAAGTGGAGTTCATTTGAGCTCTATATTTTCAAACAAGGGACCCATATATTTTTTGCTAAGCTTTTAAAAATAATCTGTCCCTTTTGTCTCTTCATGTCTGCTTACAATTTTTCCATAATTTAGTTTACATTTATATATTCTAAATAAAAGTATAATTCTAATAGAAAGTTTAAACAACTGAACAAAGAATGTAACATTATAATCATATTGATAATACTGTGACTTGTTTTCTGGAACTCTGCCCTAGGCAGTCTGTAAAGAGCCCTACACAGAACATACAGTGTCAATTTGTAAATCTTTAATGCCCTGAGCATAAGTCTTGTATGGCTGAAGTCTCTTGTGTTTGTTAAACTGAAGGCATAAAATCCCTTCTGGCATCTTCAGAGCCACAAATCCGGTTTTCCTGTGTATCTTTTTGGTAATTTAGGAAATGATGACAATAGCTGTTCCCCTCTCTCTCGCTGTCCTGCGGAGTGTACCTGCTTGGACACAGTGGTTCGATGTAGCAACAAAGCCTTGAAGGTCTTGCCCAAAGGAATTCCAAGAGATGTCACGGAATTGTAAGTAGAGCTTGTCTTTCCTTTTCCTGAATGAGTACTGTTTCACACACCAAGGGAAATGGAGACCAAACAAAAATCTTTTGAGTCTTATTTGCAAAGTACATTCATTCCATGGACCATTCATTAGTATCATATAACACCCTAAGCAAATAATATAAAAAGCTCGCTCAGGTCCCCTTGGGAAAGGCTGGTTGTGTGTTTCTCTTTGTTTTTCACTGTGGGATTACCCAGTGCCTTTATTATGCAAAGGTGCACTGTGAGCTCCCAGAGAGGATGTAAGCCACAATGGGCCTCCCACACTTGGTTGTCTCCACAGCCCTTTTCTCATGGACTATCTTGCAAGGCCAACGTTCTATCAAATGCACCTTGAGGAATTCTACATATTTAGTTTATCTACAGTGACTGGAATATTTCATATGGTTAATTATTCTTTATCCTGTGTCCCCTTAGAGAATATCTCACCACAGGGGATACATAAATATGTAGGCTGTAGAAGCTGACATAATCTTCCCACTTAAAAAGAGGTAGTGCCCTTTGGATTTGAATCAGAGTCCTTTAGGAAGTGTGTGGGGCCAGTGATCCCTAACACTCACAAAACTGATATATAACCACAAATTACATGGCCAGTATACATATATCAGGATACTAAGCACCACGCACACTTCCTTAGCTGCCTCCTGCTTTATATGTGGAATGGAATAAATCAAAGCATCAACTGCTTCAACAATGCTGCACGCAGGCTCTGTCTGATTCCAGTATCTCTGTATCAAAGATATGGGGCAAATGCGTGATATGTGATTGAGTCTTTTGCCTCTGTTTATGTTTCAACTGTGTTAAACTATGTATCAAAAATGGAATTCATGCAGATGTGTACCTATAATTCATGCACAACAAACCAGTAACTTTGATAAACTTTTGGCAATCTGGAATATAAGTAATGAGATTCAAGATGTCACTTCAGTTATCAAAGAACTTGTTTTCAAATCATGTGCAGTTTTACGAATTGTAATCTGATCTTTAATTGACACAGAAAAAAATGTGTGATCATCCCTCTAAGAGTGAGCTGTTGTTAAGTGTTCATTTTCTCTCTCGGTACCAATCACAGTTGTTAGTTAACTATGAGCCCTGCTTTATGTGTGTGTGTAATTAAAATGTTAATTATCATTTTGATATGTATTTATTTCAAAAGATTACCAGCCATCCAGGGTTGAGAAGTTAGTATTCTATAGGTAAAATATTGCTTCTAGGAATAACCCAGCCAAGACCATAATACTCAGCATAACACTTAGATCACCTTTGATGATGAATCCCTTTTCTACATTTTAACTGACCCATACCTTTGTCCTTTTACCAGAATCCCATCAGATAATTTTCAGTTCAGTTTGGTCACTCAGTCGTGTCTGACTTTTTGCAGCCCCATGGACTGCAGCACTCCAGGCCTCCCTGTCCATATCCAACTCCCGGAGTTTACTCAAACTCATGTCCATTGAGTCAGAGGTGCCATCCAAACATCTCATCCTCTGTCATCCCCCTCTCCTCCTGCCTTCCATCTTTCCCAGCATCAGGGTCTTTTCAAATGAATCAGTTCTTTGCATCAGGTGGCCAAAGTATTGGAGTTTCAGCTTCAGCATCAGTCCCTCCAATGAATATTCAGGACTGATTTCTTTTTGGCTGGACCGGTTGGATCTCCTCTCAGTCCAAGGGACTCTCAAGAGTCTTCAACACCACAGTTCAAAAGCATCAATTCTTCAGTGCTCAGCTTTCTTTTTAGTCCAGCTCACATCCATTCATGACCACTGGAAAAACTATAGCCTTGACTAGACAGATATTTGTTGGCAAAGTAATGCCTCTACTTTTAATACGCTGTCTAGGTTGCTCATAGCTTTTCTTCCAAGGAGCAAGCATCTTTTTATTTCATGGCTGCAGTCACCATCTGCAGTGATTTTGGAGTCTAAAAACATAAACTCATTGTTTCCCCATCTATTTGCCATGAAGTGATGGGACTGGATGCCATGATCTTAGTTTTTTGAATGTTGAGCTTTAAGCCAACTTTTTCACTCTTCTATTTCACTTTCATCAAGAGGCTGTTTAGTTCTTTTTCACTTTCTGCCGTAAGGGTGGTGTCATCTGCATATCTGAGGTTATTGATATTTCTCCTGGCAGTCTTGATTCAAGCTTGTGCTTCATCCAGCCCAGCATTTCTCATGATGTACTCTGCATAGAAGTTAAATAAGCAGGATGACAATATTTAGCCTTGTTGTACTCCTTTCCTGATTTGGAACCAGTCTGTTGTTCCATGTCCAGTTCTAACTGTTGCTTCTTGACCTGCATACAGATTTCTCAGGAGGCAGGCCAGGTGGTCTGGTATTCCCATCTCTTTAAGAATTTTCCACAGTTTGTTGTAATCCACACAGTCAAAGGCTTTGGCATAGTCAATAGAGCGGAAGTAGATGTTTTTCTGGAACTCTGGTGCTTTCTTGATGATCCAACGGATGTTGGCAATTTGGTATCTGGTTCCTATTCCTTTTCTAAATCCAGATGAACATCTGGAAGTTCACAGTTCATGTAGTATTGAAGCCTGGCTTGGAGAATTTTGAGCGTTACTTTACTAGAGTGTGAGATGAGTGCAATTGTGTGGTAATTTGTCTTTTAATTTCCTTAATATATATCTGACAACCTGCTTGATTTGTCAGCTATCTGTCAGATAGTTGAATCTTCAATCTATTCCTGTATAAATTATTAAAAAGTAATTTTTTTTAAGAAAATATGTTCTAGAGATGAGGAAGATATTAACTCACCTTCTGTGCATTCTTGCTTTACTGCCACAGGAGTTTATTCTTAGAACCATACCACCTCAACAGGATCCCTCTTTCCAGTAACATATATGCATGTATTAGAAAATTTCCATGTGCATATTATATTAAATTATTAAAGAATTTGACAAAAATAAGTATGTACCAGTGAACAATTCTGAACAAATGGTATCCATTATTTTTAATCATTTCCATGTAGTTTCCATCTTAGATTGTTTTACATGTAAGTAACCATAGGGCACTTTCTGAAAATTTTTAGCTTGGCATTAGCATGCTTTCTGGAATAAAGGGAAAGTCCTGAAATATATGGGATTATGCTTCCCTCTAGTGGTACCAATAATTTCTTAGCTAGAGAAATGAAAGAGGAGAGGAGTTGAAGTAAGACAGAGTCAGAAGATTTGAATAGGCATCAGTCCTAAGAAAAGTTTGACTCTTCATCACACATACATTGATAACTTGTGCCTTTTATATAACTTTTATCATTTTAAAATATGTGAAATAGCTTTTCATCTTAGAAAATTGCTCAGCTACTTGTGTATCCAGCAAAAATGTGAATGTCAATCTCAGATCTGGAGATAGACCACAGCGCTGGAGCGGTAGGGTTACATGCCTGCTGTGGCAGGACTGTCTGTGGACACCCTATAACCAGATGGCAAAGTTGCTGAAAAATGTTTTTACTCATCACCCTCTATATTCTGGGAAAGAACAGCCTTGGCAGGAGATGGAATTATTTTTCTTTTTGTGATATCATGAATATACCTTTAAGGATTTATTTCTGTGTTTTGTCTATTAGCCCTTATTTTCTCATCATTCTGTTGACTCTAATCAGAAAGAGAAATTTTACTAACATGTTTTATTTTATTATTACTCTTACGTAAATGTACTGGTTTTGTGCATTAGATGTCATAATTTTCTATGAAACCTCCTAAAATTAATATCACCAAGCAAATATACAAGGGTAAAAACTAATTTTAAGATCTTTTTAAACTGAAATCTAATTACGTTAAAATTCCCAAATATATCTGTTCAATCACCCATTGTTATTTACTAGGCATATAGCTACAATAAGGCAGTGAAGATTGGTCTTGTCAGTAGTAACAAGTTTCTGCCAGTAGTGAATGCATTTCATGGTGTTGGCCCCACGTAGACACAAGTACACTGAAGGCTGATGGAAAATACAGTTGACTGATTGGCACTTCTTGCTGACGCACAAATGGTTGGATACATGCCTTGCCTTCTTAGATAAACCACAAAGGACTGGACTCACCAGTCTCTCTTTGGTTTTATAATTTAGCGTAAGTAATCCACAGAAGAATTCTACTAGATTGGACAACTGTGTTTGTGTTTTTCTCTACTTCTGTTAAATAGCAATCCTATCTGGGAACATTACCTCTTAAAGCCAAAATTGTCAAGTGTCTCCTTGCTTCAATTAAGAGTGAAATATTGCTCAACTATTTTCTGATTCACTACTGTTTCTTTTTTAAAAAATAATATTTTCTTTGTTTTTAGGTATCTGGATGGGAACCAGTTTACCTTGGTTCCTAAGGAACTCTCTAACTACAAACATTTAACACTTATGTGAGTAATGTATGATATTTTTCTGTTTTAGACATCTTATTTGCTTTCATGTAAATGTGGATAGTAGGGGCAGAAGATTTAGTGAACCTTTCAGATTCTATAAATTATTTTCAGTTAGATGCTTTTCGTCTTGCTCATTGTGGTTCTGGATCACTAGCTACATCTTCATTGATTATCAGTCGGGCAGTGGTGCATCTTAGAAGAAGGTCCTCTTCTGTGTAAAGTGCAAATACGATTAAGTCTAAGTATCAGAGAATTATAGACTTACAGTAAGTTGAATACTTCTATTGAAGATGAATGTGAGCTATTTAATGACAATCCAAGGAAAGAAAAATGGAAAACAATGTTTATATTCTCAACTTTAAACAGAGCAGATGGCAAGGGCATTACTGATACTCTATTATAAATCTAGGTTTTAGGCTTGATTCTCATATAATACATTATGAATTAAGGTATGGGTTACAGTATTTAAATTTATTTCCTAAAATCCACATTTACTTACATAGTACTGAAGTACAGTTGACAAAGATGCTGACATTCTGAGTATAAACATCAAACACTGAATTGTTTTTAGTTTGGTTTGATGTCATCCTAAAGTAGCATTTCTCTTTCATTAATATATGTAAACAATTTCTTACAGTCTTTAATTGTAAATACAAGAGTATATTTAAACATACAAGCATTTATTTTCAATCAAGTTATGTGCACAATATTTCTTAAAAGATATAGTCTTCTGTATATAATGTCACACTTAGAGTAGCCTTGTTGGTAACTGATAAAACTTGTAGCAAAATACCGTTTCTGGGATCGCACAGAACCGGACACGACTGAAGCGACTTAGCAGCAGCAGCAGTAGCAAAACAACAACAACAAAAATCAGCAACAATATTGGATATAAAGGGAAATGCTTTATTTTTAAGTCTGTTTGATTTTAGAATAATTACAACTGTCTTAGATTTCTAGTATTCCTAGAAAAGAGGGATTTATTCCTAATTAGTGAATTCTAGAAACCTAGGAAACTACCTACATAGTTATGTTTTTCACTGTAAACTTTAACCTGAGCACATAGAAGCTGGTTAAACTGTTGTTGATCCTTTTAGTTTTCCTTAAAAGTATGTGAAAATCAAACATTTGTGAGAAGTATATAGGACTGTTAACTGACAAATGGTTAAATTAAGAAAAAAGAATACCCTCCAAGATGTCTTGTTCTCCTTCTAGTTATTTATTTAATAGCAGCAAGGACTGATTACATACATTTGTTCTGTTAAATAAACCATTAAATTGCTGCAATTTCCAAAGGGTCAGTTCAGCAGAATTGGGTCATTTGTGAGACAGCATGTGACTATTTAAAACCATTTGAAAATGAAAAATGAGAATTTATAGATCCAGAAATGGTTTTACCAATGACTCACTATACAACTCTAGGCAGATAACTGGGCTTCTCAGGTAGCTCAGGTGTTAAAGAACCTGCCCACAATGCAGGAGATCTCTGTTGGATCTCTGGGTTGGGAAGATCTCCTGGAGAAGGGAAAGGCTACCCACTCCAGAATTCTAGCCTGGAGAATTCCATGGATTACAGTCCATGAGGTCACAAAGAGTCAGACACGACTGAGCGACTTTCACTTTCACTTTCAGGCCAGTAACTACTGCTAGTATAAATGTGTTTATTTTTTAAATTTAGCCGTAGTACTTTAGCAACTAAGATGGATTATAAAGCTTCTGTAACATTCCCATCATTTCACAGTTTCATCCATTTTACTGATACTTTGACATTTTAACGTGGATAATCTGAAGCATCTTTTCTAGTCTTGTACTTTTTCATAAATTTTCTCCAGAAAAATATACTAAACATAAATACACACACATACATAAATGAGCATAAATTACAATCCAAATCTTCCATTTATTCATCAATCTTCCTTTAGTCATATATTTGGCATTTTGTTTTAGATAAAAATCAGCGAATATTCCCTAACGTGTATATCACACTGTTTTATGTAAGTGAGTGTATGTATGTATATATAAACCCATTTTTTCTAAAGCAGAATGGAAAACATCATTATACATGTTATATATTATGCTGCATTATATATTATTATGCTTACAATATGTCATTATTATATGCCATTATTAATATTATGTATAACATGTATCCATTATATGAGCTTCTCAGATGGCGCTGGTGGTAAAGAACCCATCTGCCAATGCAGGAGACATAAATTATGCGACTCAGTCCCTAGGTCAGGAAGATCCCCTGGAGGAAGGCATGGCAACCCACTCCAGTATTCTTGCCTGGAGAATTCCATGGACGGAGGAGCCTGGTGGGCTACAGTCCATGGGGTCACAAAGAGTCAGATACAACTGAGGCAACTTAGCACAAGCAGTATACATTATCAAGTTCACTGCATATCATTTACAACCTGTGATACAAATTACGCTTGTAAATACCCATTTGGCATGGGTAGAAAATTCACATCTCTCTCATTTACTCATTGTTTATTAAACAGACATTTACTAAGAACTACCCATGTGCCAGTGACTTTGCCAATGGCAGTTTTTAATTATGGTGTTGTTTTTAATGATGGCTTTGTCAATGTAATTAGATGAGGGATTCTTTCAGTTATCCTATTTGACTATTTGTATGTGACAGTGAAGATAAAGTATAACCGATGGAACTTTTGAGAACAAAGGTTTATTTCTCAGCTGTCAAATGTGTCTGTTGTGAATGGCCTCCATGTGATTGCCGTGAGACCCAGTAATGGGCAGGGCTTCTCTGGAACGTCAGGAGCCTTGCAGAGGAAGGAGCAGAGGGTTGAGGGAAAAGTGAGCTTACTCTGAAGCTTTTGTTCTGAAGTTCAACCAGCTGTGGTGGCCACACTTTACTGACCAGAGCAAGGCATATGGTCGTTTCTAATTTCATCAGGCTTGGGCATGAATAATGATGAATAATTATGTACCTCAAAGGATTACCCAATGTTTTGTTATTTCCAGACAAAAGCTAAGTCCTAACCAATGCTGCTACAACTGTGAACAGGAAGAACCGTCTCTAAGAATCACTAATATGTCAATGTCTATGTAACAGTAGACCTGTTTTTCTTTTTCTTTTTAGAGACTTAAGTAACAACAGAATAAGCACTCTCTCTAATCAGAGCTTCAGCAACATGACCCAGCTCCTCACCTTGTGAGTATGAAAGTGTGATACTAAGTTAATTCCTTAATTCACTGGACACTCCTGATGTACAAAACAGTCTCTGCCCTCAAGGAATGTTAATACTGTTGGGAGAAACAGACAAATAAAACCTCGGTAAACAAATATAGATCCTATAAAAAGTGTTGGGCTCTATGAGAGAAACAAAGAATGACTTGCATTTGTGACAGGGTTGGGAGAAATCCTTAAGATAAGACTTCCGGAGGAAGCCACCTGATGGAGAGCAAGGTTGAGACAACAATCAACGACAGCCATAGAAAGCATTTCTAGGCTGTATTTTAGAATTAACTGTGTTATAGTAGTGAAACAGCACAAAGATTAATAAAATACTATGCCTCAGTGAACTCTGATTTTTTAAGATGCTCAAATAATCCTTTTCAGTTGCTTTGTTTTAAAAATGATATTTGGCCATTTAGGGATATCTGAGTAAAACAAATTGGCTTGTGTGTGCTTTCAGAATTCTTAGTTACAACCGTTTGAGATGTATTCCTCCTCGAACTTTTGATGGACTGAAGTCTCTTCGATTACTGTAAGCATCTTATGCTTAACAAAATACTTTATTTCTTGAGGATCTGGGTTTTATGTTGCTTTTTAGTAATTTAACTGCTTTATTTTGGGGATTTTTTGATTATATGCACTAGAATTTACTACAAATTTGGAAATGAAATATTATATCTTACTGTATCATTTCTCAACAGATTTTACTTGGATGACATAATTATTTTTTGTAATACATTTTTGCTTTGGTCATTTATTTGATAATATATGAGTTTAAAATATAACTTTACATGGTTCTAGCTAATTTTGAAAAAAATAGAAAATTTTAATTTCTTTAAACTTACATAATGCAACACAAAATATTTTTATTATACAAAATTTATCTTACAGTACATGAAGTAAAACATGGTCTTTTATCCCAATTCTCTTCCCAGAATCGACAGTTAAACAGTTTAATATTATCTTCTGGTTATTTTTTATGTTTGTTTTTATATGTTGATATATTTATGCCCACAGCAATATAACTTAAAAACCATAACTTTTTTTAAGTCTGTCATTGACTTTATTTAGGGATATGCTTTAGATTTTAGATTTGCCATTCCATCAAACATCGTATTCCTCAGCTGTTTAACTGCTACAGACTGATAGAATGAAGGAACCATCGCTTATTTAAGTATCCTCATCTTTACTGTCATTGGGTTGATTCCAAATTTTTATTATTTTATACAATGCTGGAATGAACATCCTACACATCCATCTTATTGTCAACCATATTAGAATACCAAAAGTAGTCATCTTGTTGTCCACCAAACGATTTAAAAATTTATTATTTTAATAGACTATCTATTTCAAAGCACTCTTGCAAGTATTAAATATTATAAATCCTTTCATTTTTGTCATATGACAGATGGAACAGTATTTTCCATCCCTCTTTTAATTTGCAATTCCAGTTCCTAGAGCATTTGAGTATATTTTGTTTATTGAGTGTTTGCGTTTCTTATTCTATTAGCTTGGTCATATACTAGCTCTCATTTCCTATGGTTACTTGTCTTTTCCTTATTAACATACCTGCCTTTATGCACTTGACTCTAAGTTTACAGGTCTTTTTTACAAAGGAATTAACATATTTATAGCTTATGTATGTTGCAGATACTTACCACTCTGTTTTCTGTATGTAATCTTTTTTAATTGAAATATAGTTGATGTGTTGTATTGGTTTCTTATTGCTGCAAGGTGATTCGGTTATGTGTGTGTGTGTATACTCAAACACAACATACATATATATATATCTACATGTATGCATATATTATTTGTCAAATTCTTTTCCATTATAGTTATTACAAGATTGAAAATAGTTCCCTGTGCTATGCAATGGGACTTGTTGTTTTATATTATGGATATATTTTATATTGTCAAAAATATATCACTCTTTTTCATTATGATTTCTGAGTTTTATAACATAGAACTTTAAAAGCCTTCCATATCCCATGTTTATAAAAAGGAATTCATCTATATTTTACTTTAGTACATTTTCAGTTTTATTTTTGCATTTAACTCTTCCATATAAAATTTATTATGCATATGATATGAAGTATGAGCTAACTTTTTGCTTCCCCAAATAGATATCAAGTTATGTGAAGACTGTTTAATATACCATTTTCTACACTGATTTTAAATAACTGTTACTGAAAACTCATATATTGGGGATTTTTCTGAACTCCCTGAAATAATAGGAAATTTAATTGTTCTTTTCCTTGTTTTTAGTTCTTTACATGGAAATGACATTTCTGTTGTGCCTGAAGGTGCTTTCAATGATCTTGCTGCATTATCACACTTGTGAGTATCTATTTCATGAATATGGGTTTAGGGTCAAACTCTCCCTGGCAAGTGAGTTTAGAACAAATGGTCCCTTGCCATTTTTTTATTGTCACATCATAAAATGTGATTGGTTCCATCTTTAAAGAAGATCTAAAGACTTTAAATCTAAATTCAATGCTGTTTACAAGATATCCTTAATTTATCCTTCTGCTCCTAACTCCTTGTTAGTTGAATTCTCTTTGCTTATAAAAATATCTCCTCTTACAAACATGGCTCCCCAGCTTCCTGAATGGGTAAATGATGAATGAAAGTCTCTCAGTTGTTTCCAACTCTTTGCGACCCTATGGAGGGAGCCTGCCAGGGTCCTCTGTCATGGAATTCTTGAGGCAAGAATATTGGAGTGGGTAGTTGTTCCCTTCTCCAGGGCATTTTCCCAGCACTGGGATCCAACCCGGGCCTCCCATATTGCAGGCAGATTCTTTACCATCTGAGCCACTGGGGAACTTCCCCAGCTTCCTAGTCTATTCCTTTTCTCTTAATATTCTCTGATTCTAAATATTAGATCACCTTCAATTCAGTTAAACCTTGTTTATCCAAGTTACATCCCAATTGTCACCTTCTCTAAGAAGCCCACCCTGATTTGCTCAAACTGGATTCATTTATTGAGCAAATATTACTCAGCATTGACTATCATTGTTTAATTGCCCAGTTGTGTCTGACTCTTTTGCAACCCCCTTGGATTGAGATTCCCCAGACAAGACTACTGAAATGGGTTGCCATTTCATTTCTCCAGGGGATCCTCTGTACCCAGGGAATGAACCTCATCTCTCCTGCCTGCGTCTCCTGCACTGCAGGTTGATTCTTTACCACTGAGCCACTGGGGAAGCGTAGCATTGACTATGGTACCGTGTAAAAATAAATGAGAGAATGTTTAGATATTACCATGTGATAGAGGGAAACGGCCAAATCCTCACATTGGGTGAAATATTTTTCCTTTGCATTCTTTCTTATGACAGGTTGTTTATACCTCCATATTCCTTGGGAGTACAATAAAACAGTTTATTAATGAGGTCCAAAAAATCTCACTTGGATCAAAGTCCTCTATTTCATTACTGTTAGTTGTACCGTTAAGACTGTAGCAAACCTGTAAGGAAGTTCAGAGACCAGCCCTGGAATCCAGAGCTTTGTCAGGCTGAGTTTGGTGTTACCCGGTGACAGTTTAAACATCATTGTCAGTTGGCTCCCGGTTCTCCAGAAGAAGTTGCTATATTTTTCTTCTGTTTGTCCTCCTCTCCAAAACCTACCAAACTCCAAGAAGATAAGAAGTTCAGATAACTGAGAGAAGGGAATGGGCAGAGAATAGGAGCCAGTAGTCGACTGTGCTTCATCTGCATTTCCCTTAGAGAGGCTGTTATCAGTGTATGGTTTTGTCCATTGACTGCTGCTTACTTTCAATATCCCTTTGTATTAAACTGCTAGGTCCCTGGAGGCAAGACCTCCATTTTTCTCACGTGTCAGCCTAGCACCTACCTCAAAGTGGACGTCAGGGCCGCCACTCTACAGATTCCACGGAAGCCACTTGCCTGAGAGTCCGTGTGAATGAGAGCCCGGGCTCAGGGGTGCAGGACTATGGTGCTGTGGCAGAGTGCTGACCAAAGAAATGGCCATTCTGCCAGTATTAGGGTGATGAACTAAAAAAGTCTGCCCGGGAAGGTGCTGCTTGAGCTGTGTGGCGCTTCTCCCCAGCAGTGAGAGTGATTTGTCATGAATCTTATTTCGTCATGTATTTCAGTTTATACAATCGTCTTTTACTCCCTGGGCCATAGAGAGCTCTGCTCCGTTCCCTTTTCTTACTGTGTCTCTTGGCACAGTAAGGACTTAGGAAATGTCAGTAGAGATGAGATCCAACAGCTCAAAAACCTCATTTTCCTCATTTTTAATTTAGAAGAAAGATTTGAATCTGAAATACATGTAAGCATAACATTTACTTCACTCCGATTCTTGGCCAAAGTTGGACATTAAAACAGCTACATTATAAAGTATTGTGGTTTTGTAAGCATAATTGAAAGTCTCTTCATATAAAAATAATTTTGCATAAACCATATACCTAGAAATATTACTAATTTGAAGTTAATTATAAATCAGAATCAATCAGCTTTTAAATGCTTATTCATGCATATACTATTTGTGCCCAGGATTGGGAAGCTTGTGAACCCATTGGTTAATTTCTCTGGCCTCAGTTTTTCAATCTGTAAACCAGTTATTAACAGTATTGATCTCATACCTCTTCTATTTAGAATAAAATGAGATAAGTAATAGAAATGGCTTAGCACAGTTCTAGTATATCATAATGATGCAATATTATGCATTATTAGCTTGATTATTTTTTTCTATCACTAGGCACCAGTTTTTCATTTTCTAATATGAAAAACTTTAAAGGGACAGAGGGAGGTCAAAATCAGCTTTGGGGAGCTAGCTTTATGCACCTTTATTATTTTACATCCATCCTTATTTTCTTGTCTTGTACTGATCTTTTACTCTAAACCATCCTTTCCTACCTTTCCCATCTACTTAAATCCAAATATCTAAAAGGTCAGACTTCTTAAACCACCAGGCTCCCAAAGTTACCCATTGATGAGTTATAAATTCTTCTACTATACCACTTACAGTGAAAATTATTTGTAGGTATGAGTTTATGTTACTCTTCTTTGCAGAAGGAGTTTTGTATGTTAAAAATAATGTATTACTCATAGCGGAGTCCTCAGAACCTGGCATAATGATTGGATTCTAAGTAAATCATTGGTGAATGAAGGAAGTGTTATCTACACTTGGTGCATGCTTGTACCCAGTATAAAGCTGTCTGCAAATACAAGGAGACGTTATAAAGCCGGCTAAGTGTTAACACGGGTGACAACTCACTAAATCATGCTGCACATAAGTGACAAAACTGGGGAATCCCTAATCCCTAATGCTACTCCATTTTCATTTTTATCAGCAAATCTATAGGGACTTTTAGTAAGCATCACTGAGTTACATTCCCTTAGGAAATAACAATACTTCCATATTTGTGTGTGTGTGCGTGTACCTTTGTGTGCTTTTGTGGTGGTGTTTTCCAGAGCAATTGGAGCCAACCCTCTTTACTGTGATTGTAACATGCAGTGGTTATCCGACTGGGTAAAGTCGGAATACAAAGAGCCGGGAATTGCTCGCTGTGCTGGTCCTGGAGAAATGGCAGATAAACTACTTCTCACAACTCCCTCCAAAAAATTTACATGTCAAGGTATGGTTTTTAACCATTTGTCCTTCTTCTGTAAATAAAACTTGATGGTATTAATTTTTAAAAGAAACAGAAAACCATGGGCTGCCAGGTTTCAGAGGGATAGCTGAAAAACTCCAATAAATAATTACTGTTTCCTCCTGTGCTTGGAGAAGACAGAGCAGTTACATGAGGAGCCCTCGTAAAGAACGAGGCTTTTCAAATAAATTGCAGAAACAATCCATTGGAAATGACTACATTTTCTTTAAAATATAAGGAGAAATGAAGAGTACACAATTTCTGGAAATCCATCTCGTGGCCTCTAACAAGTGAAATATTTTGCTTTTGCTTTGTCTAAACGTGTGCCCTGCTCCTAGGGCTTCCAGGGCCCTGTGGCTTCCCGGTGCCAGGTAAGGAGGCACGAGCCCTTCCCCATGTTCAGGCCAGACCTTCTGCCTCACCTCTTGTGTGCACTCTTCCTCTGTTGATGGTGCTGTTCTCGCTTGTTTGGATCCTTTTATTTTCCCTTCGTTTTATGTACTTGTGAATTCTATACAGTGTCTTAGTAACAAATATTTTCTTCTCTTATTACAAAACTAATCTATCGCCAATATAGAAAATCTAAAGAAAAGGAAAATGTGAACAATAAGAGACTGAAGAACTAAATGTAACAATTAAGGACAATGCCAAAAGATAACCAGTGTTAAAGTTGTTTTGTGTATCTTTCCACTTTTTCTAATCAAGTAAATCTAAATATCACAGCTAATTTTGAAAGAAATAAAAAGATCCTCAGTATTCGCATTGTTCTTTTTTCTTGAACTTTATTTTTCTCCTTGAATTTATATTTCCAATACCTCGGAGAACGGTTTCATTCTTTGCTACAAAAATATGTATATAATTTGCATTTTTAAAATTTGCTACCAATAAAGATCTATGAGTTTCTAAGTTTTTCTTAGAAATAATTGTTGCCAGTAATACTTATTGAGCATTGGTTGGGGCAGCATAGTTATTTATCAATATGTTAACGTTTATATTCAAAATGTAAATTTTATTGGAAATGCCTCTCTGGGATTGTGTGCATTGACTGTAAGAGCCTTTGCAAATAGCCAGTGTTTTAAGTTATTATTTTATAATCTCTGACATTCTCTTGGGGCAGTGTGCCACATGGTAAATTTCTGGTGGACTGAGAGTATACTATTTTTTTGTAAGGTCAGAGTGGAGATAGGGAATGAGAAACTGGCATAAACCTTACTTGTAGGCATATTATTGGGCGGAGTAATTCTAGAAGGGCTATATGGGCAAGTTGAGCAACTGCAGACTATTTTTACACTTCTCTGTACCCAGAGATGCTCATACTCCACTTTGAAAAATGCTGGTGTTTATCTATAATTCTAAGCTTAGGATTCCATAGAGATATTTCTGGAAAAAATAATTTCATGATAATGAAAATTTGAGAAAAGCTACATACTTACATTCATTCTTAGAGCATCATAGTCCACATTAATCTATTAAATATTCTCAGAAATCTGATGAATACAATGAACAGTTCAGTTCAGTCGCTCAGTCGTGTTCGACTCTTTGCGACCCCATGAACCGCAGCACACCAGGCCTCCCTGTTCATCACCATCTCTCAGAGTTCACTCAGACTCACGTCCATCGAGTCCGTGATGCCATCCAGCCATCCCCTCCTCAGTCGTCCGCTTCCAGCCCCAGTGGATCCAGGGTGATTCGAAGGTGGGGATGGAGTAGGCGTCCTAGAAAAAAGCTATTTAATTACAGATATGTAGAGAGATTAGAAGCGGATAGTGTAGTAGGAAAATTAGTGGAGAAAAAGAGGCTGAATGACTGGTTTAAGTGGAATACTAATCACCACCTACGTAGGTCACAGACGTCTTTCTGTTCTCCAGAAGGAAAGGAGGCACTGAGGCCTCCCGGGTCCGATCTCAGAAGCCCAGGCAGTTAGTAGGCTTGATGCATACCCCCATACCAGATGGGAATTCAGCCAGGAAAGCGGGGAGCAAGAAAGAAACGACACGGGGGAATCAGTCTTTCCAGAAACTGATCCCATTTCTTTATTTTTCAGGTTTGTTTATATACCTTATGTTTTACATAGGGATGAATACAGAGTCACAATCAGGTGCTTCATATAAAATTATACAAAAGTCTTATGAGTTTTTACATCATCTTCTGACCATGAGGTCTGCTGACATTTTATGGCCCTTTCTGACCAGTCAGTTAACCAGAGCTTTTCCTATTTGGAACCAGTCTGTTGTTCCATGTCCAGTTCTAACTGTTGCTTCCTGACCTGCATACAGATTTCTCAAGAGGCAGGTCAGGTGGTCTAGTATTCCCATCTCTTTCAGAATTTTCCATAGTTTATTGTGATCCACACAGTCAAAGGCTTTGGCATAGTCAATAAAGCAGAAGTAAATGTTTTTCTGGAACTCTCTTGCTTTCTCCACGATCCAGCGGATGTTGGCAATTTGATCTCTGGTTCCTCTGCCTTTTCTAAAACCAGCTTGAACATCAAGGAGTTCACGGTTCATGTATTGCTGAAGCCTGGTTTGGAGAATTTTGAGCGTTACTTTACTAGCATGTGAGATGAGTGCAATTGTGCGGTAATTTGAGCATTCTTTGGCATTGCCTTTCTTTGGGATTGGAATGAAAACGGACCTTTTCCAGTCCTGTGGCCACTGCTGAGTTTTCCAAATGTGCTGGCATATTGGGTGCAGCACTTTCACAGCATCATCTTTCAGGATTTGAAACAGCTCACCTAGAATTCCATCACCTCCACTAGCTTTGTTTGTAGTGATGCTTTCTAAGGCCCACTTGACTTCACATTCCAAGATGTCTGGCTCTAGATGAGTGATCACATCATCATGATTATCTGGGTCGTGAAGATCTTTTTGTACAGTTCTTCTGTGTATTCTTGCCACCTCTTCTTAACATCTGCTTCTGTTAGGTCCATACCGTTTCTGTCCTTTATCAAGCCCATCTTTGCATGAAATGTTCCCTTGGTATCTCTAATTTTCTTGAAGAGATCTCTCGTCTTTCCCAATCTGTTGTTTTCCTCTATTTCTTTGCACTGATCACTGAAGAAGGCTTTCTTATCTCTTCTTGCTGTACTTTGGAACTCTGCATTCAGATGCTTATCTTTCCTTTTCTCCTTTGCTTTTTGCCTCTCTTCTTTTCACAGCTATTTGTAAGACCTCCTCAGACAGCCATTTCGCTTTTTGCATTTCTTTTCCATGAGGATGGTCTTGATCCCTGTCTCCTGTACAATGTCATGAACCTCATTACATAGTTCATCAGGCATTCTATCTATCAGATCTAGGCCCTTAAATCTATTTCTCACTTCCACTGTATAATCATAGGGATTTGATTTAGGTCCTACCTGAATGGTCTAGCTGTTTTCCCTACTTTCTTCAATTTCAGTCTGAATTTGGTAATAAGGAGTCCATGATGTCTGTTTATACCTAACTGGTTTGACTTTTTCCCCATTAATAGTGTTGTTTGTTCTTAGTATAGCAGGAATGGAAATAAGCTATACTAAGGGAACATTGGTCTGGATCAGTAGAGCCTGATAGAACTTTCTTCAGTGATAGAGATATTCTATACCTGTGCTTCTGAATATGGTAGGCACTAGCCACATGTGGTTGTTGGAAATGTAGCTAAGGCAACTGAGGAAGTGAATTTTTAATTGTATTTAAATTTAAATGTAGTTGTATGTAGCTAATGGCTACCATATTAGGTAGTGCTGTTGCTACAGGGCTCAGAGGAAGACGTCCTTTCAGAGTGGCTATGAAAGGTTTCTTGCAGGAATGTGTAGGCCAGTTGTTTGAACAGCAGGCAAGTGTAAGGACAGGTTGAAGGAACTGCAGGAGCCCAACTGTGATGTAGGAAAATGTTGTAACTGTGGCAGTTTAGTTTACTATTCACTGAGTTATCAAAGTAACACATCACACATCTTTCAGGGTATACCTTAAACTGCATAGCTGGACAGCATAGGTATAATGTCTATGCAAAAAGCATAAACATTCAAAACTCAGTAAATATAGTGTAACTGCATTTAACAAGCTTTTAGACTTACTGAGTTCTTCTGTAACATGATTTTAGAAAGATAGCAAACATTGAAACTCACAATGTTCTTTGCCAACATTGCCCAGTATTTGTCAAAATATTGTGAACCAGTTTCACGTGCTTTTCTAGAAATATTTACTTTACTAATTGGATTGGTAAGGGGCAAAGTATTCTAATCCATTCATTAAAATAAGTAACTCTGGGAAATCTACTGAGTACTATGTTTTTGAGCTTGCATGCTTTATGAGCTTGAAAGTAATAAAATAATGTTGCTTTAAATATTTTATAATTTTTTTATATTTTGATTAAACTTTTGCCATAGTTATGCCAGTTTAATGTTTTATTTATTCATAAAAGTCATGTAAGTACATATTCCTAATATTAAAGTTTGTAAATATGTAATTTCAGATTTCAGCAGGAAGATGAATATGCTTTATTTGCAAACATGTTTACATAGCTATATTTAAATAGAATTTAAATGTTTTCTCTGCTAGAAAACACTGTATTATTATTGTGAGAAATCAATTCTCTCAATACCATTTTTATCTTACATTTGCAGAGTATTTTCTTTGTGGTATAATATCATAGTTTTAGTGCACAACAGAAACAAATCAATTGCATGAAATACATTATCAGAATATATTTAATTAATACCCAGATTAGGACATTCTTGAGTGGGAAGCACATGATCATGACTTGTTATAACCTAGATGTCCTGTTTTCATCTTTTAAATAACAGATGAAATTAGAGTGCTCAAGCAGAAAATGGAGGTTTTGCCCTTTCCAGATTTTCATTGAAAACACCAGCATGGAATGTAGAATACTGTTAATTTCTAATACTCCCTTTATTGTTCTTGGTTCAGGAAGCTTTAGCTATAAAGGCAACTAAATTGTTCATTTTTAATTTGACAGTTATTAGACACTTAAATGTGCTAAGAGTCAACCATGTGATGATAAATCACTTCAGTCGTGTCCAATTCTTTGTGACCCCATGGACTGTAGCCCACCAGGCTGCTCTGTCCATGGAATTCTCCAGGCAAGGATACTGGAGTGGGTTGCCATTTCCTCCTCCAGGGGATCTTCCCAACCCCGGGATCAAACCCGCTTCTCTTATGTCTCCTGCAATGGCAGGGGGATTCTTAACCACTAGTGCCACCTGGGAAGCCCCCATAAAGAATGAAGAGTTGCATGAGTTCCTATTATACAATAGGAATGGTTCCAAGATATTAAGAGTACAATAACAAATAAGACAGAAAAACTCTAGCCTTCATGGAGCTTATATTCTACCGACAGGTACATTTTAAAGGATAATTACAAAACAGTATGGAAGTTTGGTGGTAGAAACATATATACAATGTTAATAATGTATAGCCAAACCAAACAGTTGTAGAAATGCAACCAGTACCTCAGATTTCCTCTTCTTGGGCTCCATAATCACTGTAGACAATGACTGCAGCCATGAAATCAGAAGATGATTGCTTCTTCTGATGGCAAGAAAGCTGTGACAAACCTAGACAGTATGTTGAAAAGCAGAGACATTACTCTGCCCACAAAGGTCCATGTAGTCAAAGCTATGGTCTTCCCCCGTTGTCATGTACGATTGTGAGAGCTGGACTATAAAGAAGGAAGAACACCAAAGAATTGATACCTTTTGAACGTAGTGCTGGAGAAGACTCCTGAAAGTCCCTTGGACATCAAGGAGATCAAACCAGTCAATCTTAAGAGAAATCAACCCTGAATATTCACTGGAAGAACTGATGCTGAAGCTGAAGCTCCAGTGTTTTAGTCATCTGATGAGCACAAACAACTCACTGGAAAAATCCCTGATGCTGGGAAAGCTTGAAGGTATAAGGAGAAGAGAATGTCAGAGGATGAGATGGCTGGACAGCATCACGGATGCAATGAACATGAACTTGGACAAACTTTGGGACATGGTGAGGGCCAGGGAAGCCTGGTGTGCTGCAGTCCATAGGGTCACAAAGAGTCCAGATGCAACCGGGCAACTGAACAACCACCACCAGTACCACTCGGTCCATCAGGGGAACAGGAGATTGGTATAGTGTGTCAAGTGGAACAAGGATGGAACACAAATCAGGGGAAGCAGCTCCTATGGGCAGGTGTCTGGTAGCCAGGAACCCAGATTAAGAGGCAAGGATCTGATACTCAATATATCTCACTACTTATCTGTGAAGATCAGCTAAGGGTCAGGAAACTTGGGACTGTCTCATATCCCAGAATGACCAACATTCCACCACCACATGGTTGCTCTCTTCTGCTAATTTTACAAGTTAAGAATCCTCTAGGTTCTGGAATTTCTAGGAGAAACTTTCACATCTCTCATTAATAATATTGTAATGTTGTCAGTTTTTTTTCCCCCGATGAATCAATATCTTTTGTTGGAGGGTATGTGGGAGGAAATATTCTTAACAAGCTTCAAGTCTTTTATTTTGTGTCTCAAACCTGTTAATTAATATTGACCTTAGTTATTTAAAATATGAAGGGGATAAAATAATTTAACACAAACTAGAAGTAATGAAAATTTTAATAGATCAGTTTTGAAATAGAATTTAAAACCCTATCAAATCCTTTTACATTTTCAGATTTAGTATCACTACCACATAATTAGAAATTTGAAATAACCGTAGCTGTAGGGCATTATGACTTTCTCACTGGCTAAAAAAAATATTCAGGTTTATACACAGCTATTTGCCAAAAGCACTATCTTTAAAAAACAAAAGCTATTTTTTTATTATACTTTTTTAAAAACTTCAAACATGGGAAATTTTAACAGACATTTATGTTAATAGGAGATGAGAACCAATTTGTATTCTGTTCTTAAATGTTGTACATCCATATTATCTCTGATACAGTAACTCCATAAAATAATTATTCCTCTTTTTCACTTGAGTGTGACTTAAGAAGTTAATTTTCTGGCCTAAGTTCACATTTGATTGTAGCAAATGGCCAAGCCCAGGGATCCCAGTGGTGTAACACCCATCTTTGTGTTTTTGTTTAACCATTTATATAATGCACATTTGTAGGATTTTAACCCCCTGTCATTTAGGGACCATCTCTACCCCTTCCTTGACACTATAGAGATACCAGTGGGCTCTCTCTCGCCCATTTCAGTAGCTTCTTTTTAGCTTTTTATTTGCCCCCTTTTCATCGTGCACAGTGGTGGCCGCTGCTGCTGCTTGTACGTTCCTGTTGTCTCTTCATTCCTTTGCTGACTTCTTTTTTTTACCCCCTCTTTAATATTGACACAGTGGAATTCTCTCCTCAGCCCTGATGATGAATTTCAGTCCCATGGCTTCAAGTATCCAGCCATGACTTTTCTTATGAACTTCCGATTCATATTTCCATTCACCTAATGAAGTCCTGCCTTTCAGAAACTTAAAACACATATTCCAAAATATGCCTTCCCATTTTCCACTTTCTCTTACAGCTGCATTCAGTAGTGGATCCATAGATGTCTCTATTACTGAACTGCTTGTTAGGTATTCCCAGTGTTAAGTATCCTCTATTCTTCCCTGAGTTGTCTTTGAAATGCATCTGACTTTACACACAGGGCAATATTTCCACTATTTGACTTGTCTGTCCAAGGGATATAGTTCCAAGAGGTCAGAATATAAAAATAAGTGGACATAGATAAACTAGGTGGATGTAAAAATTACATTATAAGAAGAACAGTTAGTTAGGTGGAACTGTAATCTAAATAAAACAGGAAGAGAAATCGTATCATTTTAAAACATTTGGACATATAAGAGGATGCTGCTATTTGGGAATTCTATTATTCACAAACATCTTTTTAATTACCTTTCTCTCCAACTTATAAGAAATTATCTTTGAAGAGTTGATTTTAAAAGAGAGATTTGAAAAAGGAGAAGCAAATAGAATGGTTGCCATAGTAATCAACTTTACCAAGCTGAAGAATATGTTCCTAATTCTGATGCCACCAAAACCAAAACAGTTTGTGGTTAAAGAAATCATCAAGGGAAGCCTGTGCACATGGGAAAGCTTGCTTTGCTGATTCTTGTAGCTAGGCCGAATTTGTCAGGAGAGCAAACACATCTCCTTTCCCACACCCACAAGACATTGCAGATACTGAGCATAGTTGAGCAGATTTGCTATATAAAAAGCCAAACTTGGTCCTGGAAAAAGTGGAGAAATTAGATAGTGCTTATTAACCAGATATGGCTCTGTAGATATTTATTAAATCTTGACTGTGCTAAAATCAGGGCAGAGATTACTTCAGCCTGGAATATTTTTTTTTCACTTTTATTTTTTAAATGCTTGACCATGCCAGATCTTAGTTGCAGCATGCAGGATCTTTTTTTTTCTTCAGCCTGGCAGTTTTATCATCTGCATACTCTACTAAAATAATTCTTCAAAACATACTCAGTTTTATTCCCTAAAACAGTCTCTAGCTTCTCATCTAAATAAACATAATTTTTGAAAAATGTCACATTCCACAGAAGAAACTTAGGAACTGCCAGCCCTGAATCCCTCCATCCAGACCACAGCCTTTCAAGGTTGAAAGCACAGACATAGACTAAAGACAGCTTTCCTTAAGGTCTTGGGAAGTGGCCAGATGAATGTTTATAGTCCTTGCATTTGCTGACTTGAGGTTTTGCTGATGTACATTCTTAGCTGCTTCATCCTACGCCTTTGTTCCAAGATTCTTCTTTCTTCTAGCCCAGCTCAGGGATCTATTACCATTTATATATTTCCTTTCCTAGTGATGATTCTAAGTGTGATCACTTTAGCAAACACACAAGTCATTTACTGTGGTGTGTGACATTATTTAACTTACTGCTCTAACTTCCACTGTTCACTTCTCCAGTGTGCTGAGTGGCTAAATTCATTTGATAAATACATTTGGAGTGTGAGAAATTAAGTTTCTTTGATGCTCAGTTTGTTATTAATTCCAGGAATTTCTCAACTGTAATTTTAAAATAATTTTTATTGGAATATATTTGATTTACAGTGTTAGTTTCAGGTGTACAGCAAAGTGAATCAGTTGTGTATATACATATATACACTCTTATTTATATTCTTTCCACATATAGATCATGACAAAATACTGAGTATAATTCTCTGTGCTATACACTAGGTCCTTCATAGTAATCTGTTTTATATCTAGTACTGTGTATGTCAATCCCAATCTCCCAATTTATCCCTCTCCCTCCATTCCCCTCTGATAACCATAGGATTCTTTAATATATCTGTGACTTTTTCTGCTTTGTGAATAAGTTCATTTGTACCATTTTTTTAGATTCCACATATAAGTGATATCATATATTTGTCTTTACCTGACTTAACTTCACTCAGTATGACTGTAGTTTGATACAAAAACTACATTAGTTATTCTGGTACCAAGAAAAAGCAGAGAGGAACTGGCAAGTCCTCCCCTAATGACAGGTATCGCCCAGCTCAAACACCACCCCGTCCCATTAGCACAGTCCTCCCCAGGACTGTCGTTTATTCTCAACCAGGTTAAAAAAAAAAACAAACACAGGAAACTGTGTCTAAATAAATTTTAGGTGTTTGGTAATAGAAAAACTGAAGAATATAGAAGACTACCTTTTGAGGTTATACCCCAAAACCACAATATGAATATATATTTCTTAGGTTAAGGTTTAGATATGAATAATTTTAATGGCTGTGATGTTAATTCACATTTTCTTTCATATGAGTTTCTGTAAGTAGACCAACAGCTTACCAATAGAAAGCCTCTGTAGAAAAATGTGACTAAAGAAAGTTTATACAAGCAGACGTCATACGGCTTTTTGGGTGGAGGTACCTTGGAAGGTTACAGCAGGGATAGGAAGGGAGTGGAGAGGGCTCAAATAACTTTGCTAGAAATTATGTGCTGAAACATGCACTTAGAATTATGACTGTTTGTTCCAGTGAGGATAAAGAACTATAGAGACTGATGGTGAAAGCAAAAGTATAGTTTATGTTATACAATATTTGTATTTTAAATATAAAAATGGCACTCCACCAGAGTGTCCTCATCAGTTTCCAAAAGGCAGTCTAGTGAGCTTTCACAAATAGTGTGAAAATTATTCTCAGTTAGGATATTGCATATCCTAATCATCAATGCAATTTTATTGAGGACAGTACACTATTTACATTGTTAGCCACTTACAGAACAAATATGTGCAACCAAACGAAAGTAACTTCAATTCAACCTCCATCTAATCTAGAACTTTCATGGATTATGAGAGTTTTTTAATTTGTACCCCAAGAGGTGAGATTGCAAGTAGTGGCCTCTTCAGTGGTTTTTTCTTTGCAGTGAAGAAAGATACGGAAATCTTGCCCATCACGTGCCAATATGCTAACAAAACTAAAGGGACATGAGCAAGAATATAATGGAGGTTTCATTTTTGGTTTATGTTAAAAGTGGCACTGTTTTGTATCTCCTGCAGGAAAATAACAGTCCTGAACTACTATTAGCAGGACAGGTACATACTGTTGCATTTTTAATTACACTAATGAATTTCTTATTCATTAAACTTGCCCCCAATCCCCTAGCACACACATGGGCACACATGCATGCTGCTTTGGGATCCATGGTGTACCTTTCCGTGCAGCTGACGAATAGCTGAGTTGCAAGCACTGGCCATAAAAGCATCCACATAAGCTATTCACCTAATGAGGGGATTGACCCTTTGACATTGGCATTGTAGATGTCAGATCCTAACCACCTAAGTGCACAACCTAGAGTCCCCCTTGACATCTGAGGTTCTTACCATTGTCTCCCAATGAGGCGGCTTCCTGTTTTGTTCTCAAAGATGATATGATGGTGCTTACTTCCATAATTTTTGTCATGGAAGATAAATTATTAATTCATAATAATTTTACAAAATTATTATTGTATAATCTTATACAAAATATACTGGTACATTAAGGCACTGAAGTAGTTTTAAGTGAACTGGAAACAGAAAGCATCCTTTTCTCATATTTTTCAATCATTTTTTAGGTCCTGTGGATGTCAATATTCTAGCTAAATGTAATCCCTGCTTATCAAATCCATGTAAAAATGATGGCACCTGTAACAATGATCCAGTTGACTTTTATCGCTGCACCTGTCCATATGGTTTCAAGGTAAGCAGAAGCTGTTGTGGGAACCAAGATCTGTAAAAGTAGTTCTCCCTGATGGGTATTTATTATTTGGTTGTGCTTTCTTTATGTGCTAAGAAGAGTTTTATTTGCACGCAACTTAACTTGACCATTTCTTCTCCAGGGGCAGGATTGTGATGTTCCAATTCATGCATGCATCAGCAACCCATGTAAACATGGAGGAACTTGCCACTTAAAAGAAGGAGAAAAGATGGATTCTGGTAGGCCATTAGTCTATGATCTGTGTCTGAAGGATCGAAACAAGAATAAGAAAATATGATTTTTTTTTAAATTTTTAAATCCAAGGGCTTTGTTTTAGAAAGAATACCAGAAATTCAATTCATAAGGAAGGTATATATTAGTTCCTATCATAGATATTAGAGATATTTCAGTATTAAAAACAGAATCATGGTGGAGAGTTCTGACAAAATGTGGTCCACTGGAGAAGGGAATGGCAAACCACTTCCAGTATTCTTGCCTTGAGAAACCAGGAACAGTGTGAAAATGCAAAAGATAGGACACTGACTGAAAGATGAACTCCCCAGGTCAGTAGGTGCCCAATATGCTACTGGAGATCAGTGGAGAAATAACTCCAGAAAGAAGAGATGGAGCCAAAGCAAAAACAATGCCCAGTGGTGTATGTGACTGGTGATGGAAGTAAAGCTTGATGCTGTAAAGAGTAATATTGCATAGGAACCTGGAATGTTAGGTCCATGAATCAAAGTAAATTGGAAGTGGTCAAACAGGAGAAGGCAAGAGTGGACATTAACATTTTAGGAATCAGTGAAGTAAAATGACTAGAATGGGTGAATTTAACTCAGATAACCATTATATCTACTACTGTGGGCAAGAATCCCTTGGAAGAAATGGAGTAGCCCTTATAGTCAGCAAAAGAGCCCAAAATGCAGTTCCTGGATGTAATCTCAAAAACAACAGAATGATCTCTGTTCATTTCCAAGGCAAACCATTCAATATCACAGTAATCCAAGTCTGTGCCCCAACCAGTATTGCTGAAGAAGCTGAAGTTGAATGGTTGTATGAAGATCTACAAGGCCTTCTTGAACAAACACCCAAAAAAGATGTTATTTTCATGATAGGGTACTGGAATGAAAAAGTAGGAAGTAAAGAGATACCTGGAGTAACAGGCAAATTTGATCTTGGAGTACAAAATGAAGCAGGGCAACAGCTAACAGATTTTCCCAAGAGAATGCACTGGTCATAGCAAACACCCTCTTCCAACAACACAAGAAGACTCTACACATGGACATCACCAGATGGTCAACACCGAAATCAGGTTGATTATATTCTTTGCAGCCAAAGATGGAGAAGCTCTATACAGTCAGCACAAACAAGACAGGGAACTGACTGTGGCTCAGATCATGAACTCCTTATTGCCAAATTCAGACTTAAAGTAGGGAAAACCACTGGACATTTCAAGTATGACCTAAATCAAATCCCTTACAACTATACAGTGTAAGTGACAAATAGATTCAAGGGATTAGATTGGATAGACAGAGTGCCTGAAAAACTATGGACAGAGATTTGTGGCATTGTATAGGAGGCAGTGATCAAGATCATCCCCAAGAAAAGAAATGCAAAAAGGCAAAATAGTTACAAATAGCTGAGAAAAGAAGAGAAGTGAAAGACAAAGGAGAAAAGGAAAGATATACCTATTTGAATGAAGAGTTCCAAGGAATAGCAAGGAGAGATAAAAAAGCCTTCCTCAGTGATCAATGCAAAGAAATAGAGGAAAACAATAGAATAGGAAAGACTAGAGATCTCTTCAAGAAGATTAGAGATACCAAGGGAATACTTCATGCAAAGATGGGCACAATAAAGGACAGAAATGGTATGAACCTAAAAGAAGCAGAAGATATTAAGAAGAGGTGGCAGGAATACACAGAAGAACTACACAAAAAGATCTTCATGACCCAGATAACATGATGGTGTGATCACATACCTAGAGCCAAACATCCTGGAATGTGAAATCAAGTGTCCCTTAGGAAGCATCACTACCAACAAAGCTAGTGGAGATGATGGAATTCCAGTTGAACAATTTTGAATCCTAATAGATGATGCTGTGAAAGTGCTGCACTCAATATGCCAGCAAATTTGGAAAATTCAGCAGTGGCCACAGGACTGGAAAAGGCCAGTTTTCATTCCAATCCCAAAGAAGCAATGTCAAAGAATATTCAAACTACCACACAATTTCATTCATCTCACATACTAGCAAAGTAACGTTCAAAATCCTCCAGGCCAGTCTTCAACAGTATGTGAACTGTGAACTCCCAGATGTTCAAGCTGGTTTTAGAAAACGCAGAGGAACTAGAGATCAAATTGCCAACATCTGCCGGATCATGGAAAAAGCAAGAGAGTTCCAGAAAAACATCTATTTCTGCTTTATTGACTATGCCAAAGCTTTTCACTGTGTGGATCACAACAACCTATGGAAAATTCTTCAAGAGATAGGAATGCCAGACCTCCTTACCTGCCTCCTGAGAAATGCAGGTTAGGAAGCAACAGTTAGAACTGGACATGGAACAACAGACTGGTTCCAAATCGGGAAAGGAGTACATCAACAAAGGAGTACAACAAGACAACAATATACATATTGTCACCCTGCTTATTTAATTTTATGGAGAGTACATCATGCAGAGTGCCAGGCTGGATTCAACACAAGTTGGAATCAAGATTGCCAGTAGAAATATCAATAACTTCAAATACACAAATTACAGAAAGTGAAGAACTAAAGGACCTCTTGATGAAAGTGAAAGAGGTGAGTGAAAAAGTTGGCTTAAAACTCAACATTCAGAAAACTAAGATCATGGCATCCAGTCCCATCACTGCATGGCAAATAAATGGGGAAACAATGGAAACAGTGAGAGACTTGATTTTTGGGTGGCTCCAAAATAACTGCAGATGGTGACTCCAGCCATGAAATTAAAGGATTCTTGCTCCTTAGAAGAAAACCTATAAGCAACCTAGACGGCATATTAAAAAGCAGAGACATTACTTTGCCAACAAAGATCCGTCTAGTCAAAGCTTATGGTTTTCCCAGTAGTCATGTGTGAATGTGAGACTTGGACTATAAAGAATGCTGAGCACCAAGGAATTGTTTATTTTGAACTGTAGTGTTGGAGAAGACTCTTGAGAGTCCCTTGGACTGCAAGAACATCCAACCAGTCCATCCTAAAGGAAATCAGTCCTGAATATTCATTGGAAGGACTGATGCTGAAGCTGAAACCCCAGTACTCTGACCACCTGATGCAAAGAATGGACTCATTTGAAAAGACCCTGATGCTGAGCAATACTGAAAGGAGGAGGAGAAGGGGACGACAGAGGATGAGATGGTTGGATGGTATTACCGACTCAATGGACATAAGTTTCAGAAAGCTCCGGGAGTTCATGATGGACAGGCAAAGAGTCGGACACTACTGAGTGACTGAACTGAACTGAAAAATAGACATTGAGGTATTCTCAGACCATGTGTGCTAAGCCACTTCAGTCATGTCCGACTCTGTGCGACCCTATGGATAGTAGCCTGACAGGTTTCTCTTGATGAAATTCTCCAGGGCAAAATACTAGCGTGTGTAGCCATCCCCTTCTCCAGAGGATCTTCCCTACATAGGGATCAAAGCCACACCTCTTGCATAGACATGTGAGTTCTTCACCACTAGAGCCACCTGGGAAGTCCTGTTCTCAGATTAGGATGCTACAAAACCAAGCAATTTAAAAACCCATGTGTACATTATATTAATCAAGTCAAATTAGGTCAAGACAAAGTAGTAGCTCTATTATGCTAATTAATAGCCATGTAGTCCCCTACTGCAAGGCATATATTCATCTGTTGTATATTGTGTGTAATGACGAGTTGTAGATCCCACTGAAACAGAAAATTAATGATTCATTTCCAAGTCACAATATGAGTAGACAGACATGCTGTGAACATTTTTAATCTGGAGTTGTTTAATCATACAGTACAGTTACTTCAGATCTACTTCATGAATCATGAAACAGAGTTCTTCTAATGACACTAGTGATTTCACATACTACTACTGAAACTTGTTAGAAATACCACTTTTTATAATACAGTGTTGGCTTCCCTAGTGGCTCAGCTGGTAAAGAATCTGCCTGCAATGTGGGAGACCTGAGTTCGATCCCTGGGTTGGGAAGATCCCCTGGAGAAAGGAATGACTACCCACTCCAGCATTCTGGCTTGGAGAATTCCACAGACTCTATAGTCCATGGGGTCGCAAAGAGTCGTATACAACTGAGTGACTTTCACTTAATAATACATATGCTTCATTTCTACTTTCTGTTATGAAGTTGTCCCTTTTCATCAAAACTTTACCCATAGATTATTCTGATACCTAGCGAGATTAAAGGTACAGTGTTTTATGCCAGTGGGGATAAATTGTATTTGTCAAGGTTTAAAGAGAATATTCACATTTTATAATAACAAAGAAGACAAAGTTTTAGTCTTTGCTTTGAGACAGGTTTCTTTCTTGCTTTGAGATATCAAGAACATTACAGGTAGGGTAAAAAGTTGTAATGTTTAAAAAGTCAGAGTCATTCCTCCTTATTTATGAGCAAAGAAGCATGAGTTATTTTATTAGAGTACAACTCAAGATTAAGATATCTAAGGCTGTAAACTTTGCTCATGTTTTTGACTTGCGAATGTATTGGATTTATTGACTTATAGGACCAGGGGGCTATTTGCCATAACAATTTCTTGCAGCCAGCATAAATTTTCTTTCTCAAATTGTTTCTGATTTGGGGGATAGTCCCTTAAATTGATGCTTGCATCATGTCATTTAAAAGCATTTTAAAAATCAATTTCCTGTTGTTAAAAGCTCTGTAACTGATGAGTATATTTAGTTTTTTCAATATTTAGACCATATGGTTTGAAAAATGCAGGAAGATGTCTTTATGTTTTCTTCCCCTGGTGTTCAGGTGTATTTGTGCTGATGGATTTGAAGGAGAAAATTGCGAAATCAATGTTGATGACTGTGAAGATAATGACTGTGAAAATAACTCTACATGTGTCGATGGAATTAATAACTACACATGTCTTTGCCCACCTGAGTACACAGGTAGGAAAAGGGAAATTGCTATGCCATCAGTCTGCATTTGAGAGCGCCACTGGAGCTATGCTGCATGTGTGTAGTAAACCATTGTATTATTCAATAACTGATTCGTGTTTTGGAAATTAGGTGTAATAACAGAGTTAAAGATGATTTCAGCCAACCAAATAAAAGTCTTGGCAAGCTCAGTTATAACACAAGCATCTTCATAAAGTAACACTTTCTGGCACAAAGAAAATTATTATACTGAAGCTTTCAGTCCCACAACTGAGTGACATTTTCATGCAAAGCACTTTTCCTGTGCAGACCAACCCACCAATATGTATTTGAAAAGGAGCATTTCTTTACATGGGCAAACAGAATTAAGCATTTGAAATTCTTCATGTCCGTATTTGTTTCTTCATTAGAGAGTGTTTGCTTTTAGCACTCTCATCCTTCAAACTAAGTCACAGCCAAGAATATATACATCGATCACTTTGGATAATCTTATCAGACCATTATCCCCCTTTCCCCCTTTTTTTTCTATCTTGATACAAAATGTCAGGAATAAGAGTGATAAATCTCATAAGACTATCCAAGCTGATAAACTTCTGCCCTGGACAAACCAATTTGCTGTAAAGTCAACATCAAGTTTATGACTTACGTATTCTGTCAGAATATCTGTTGTGATTGATTTTTGTGGCTCTGAGTAAGAAACTTCATAGTTTCAATCTTGTTTTATTTAGTTTTAAAGCTGATAGAGAAAAGGAGAATGTCACATGTTTTATTTGTAAGAAATAAATGGAGTAGTAGATTCTGTCACTCTATTCAGAGCTACCATTTTCATTTGGCTGGGTATTTTTCATTAATTGTATTTATTTCCATACATATAGTTAAGAATATCAGAGGGTAAAATAGTTCCTTGGATGACTGAGGTGTTAACATCTCTAAACATGAAAAATGGGAGCACAGCTGTATGATTAATTTTCCCAGGCATTCGTTAGAAAAGCATTGAAATTTAAGCTTTTATGGCATACTCAAGCTTTGCAATTTAAGAGGTACTTTTCTTGGTGGGAAAATGCTAAATAGAATAATGAGTTTTTGTTTTGACATCCTGGGCCTGTCTGAGAAATTCTGCAGCTGCCTTTTCCATGGTATGATTTATTTTCCACAACAGTGAAGTACCTGATGCCATATGATGTAATAATACTGTTTCCAGTAGAAATTTGAACATGTTGTATCACCAATTGCTTTATTACATATAAGCAGCCCATGGACTCCTTAGTGGCCAGAATTTGAATTCTTTGTTATGTTACATCAATTAAAGATACTGAGTCGGTCTAACATGCACCCGTTAATGTGGCCGGAGAGTTTAGGTATTACATAGCTTTGACATTCATATCAGTATTACTTGTGTCGCATCTCAGATACTTGCCATTCATATGAGTGCACAAATTCTGGAGTTACTCTGAGATTCTCAGTTTTATCCAGCCTTGTACAGGCAGCCCAGTGCTTGCACTAAAATCTGGAGCTAGTACCTTCTTAGAATAGATATTTTATCCCATCATTGTTCTGATTATTATAGAAATAACTTAATTCCCTTAATATCAGAGGCCTCCTTTAACTATCCTACTCTGATGAGGACAACTTGGACCTGAGACTTTCAAGCATGGTTTGCTTAGCCAGTGTGTTCCTGAGCAGACGCCAGGAATTTTGCTATATTCCCTTACCAACGAAAACCTGGACCTGGCAACGCTACTGCATGCAGGTTCCTATATGCCTTTTTCTCATGATTTACATAAAGCAGCAGTTTCTCCTGAATTGGTTTCCATGGGTCCATCTTTGGCTTTAGATTTGCTATGTTATTCTGTATCCATTTCTGTGAGTCTTTGTTTTTACCTTCTCTTCCTTCCTTTTCCCAGGCTCCCTTCCTACACCTGATCTTCTTGAATGTTTTCTCCACCTTAAAGTGATTCAGTTCAGTGCAACTTCCTCTGAGAAGTTATTACAAAGCTTCATTTCCCTGCTGTCAGATCTCTTTCTTTGAAACATATGCAAAAAAAAAAAAAAAAACTCCTCCAAAGCTTAGCACAAACACTTTTGAACCAAAATGTGACATCTCAAAAAGCTATGATGTGGGAACCTGCCAAATAGTCAAGAGCTATTTGGTGCTTAATACGAACTGAGACTCTTTTTTTTTTCTCCTGGTCTTATCTATTGCTAATATCAATTTGCCTTAATCCAGGCTAAGAATAAATAAAAATATTGCATTCAATAGAAAGGTCATAGCAAACAAAACATGAAGCTATGATCACTGTAACTGTGGGTTGGATTTTTGGGAAGTGAAGAGTTTTGCGAATTGGCATTGGAGCAGATACCTAAACCAGGCAATGTTTGTATCTCATCTACTAGCTGTAGCATTTTTGTCTGTATGTGAAATGAGTTCATTTACAAAATATCAAGCAACCATCTGCAGATTTTGAAATCAGTGGCACATAAGTGGCCTTTAATTATAGGAAGGTATAAATTGGACTCTAGAGCTTTATCCAAGTCTGCTTCATCCAAGTCTGCAGTTAAGGAGGCATTTCCTTATATTGTGGCTGAGATTTAAGTTTGGAATCTGATTAATGAGCCTGAGCTTGTGGAACAGAAACCCTACTGTGCTCAGGGAATATAATAATGTTGTCATTGTTTAAAAATCATTCAAGTTGCAAGTTGCTTTACTGCTTAGAGACTTTTTTACTCTATCTCTCTGAGGCATTCAATGAGAAAATGAACTCTTTACTAGGAGCAAATAAAACTTCATAGGGAAAGCTCGTAAATTACTATGGTGAAAATTTTTACATTTAGCACACATGTCAAGAATCAAAATGAATATGATTTGTTAACAGAGAAAATTCAGAGATCTGAAAGCAGTCTCAGAACGAGGTCATGATGTGATGAGCAGGCTATAAAACACGGTTACCCATTTTCAAATTAAATGAACCACCATTGGGAAATTTATTAAATATATTTAAGCCTATGTAACCAAAATACCATAGTACATAGTTATTGACTTATTAGAGGACAAAACTCTGTCCTTTCCTACTTCAGAGATTGACAACATAAATTTTAAGAGTCAGTATTGTCTGTCTGTTTTGTAACCCTTACTCTCCCTTCTCCACCCAAGTCCTCCAACCCATTCTTTTCTACCTAATTTGATCCATCATCTGTCTAATGTAGAGAATATAACTGTTGATTGCTAGGATTCTTTAGACAAGATTAATCTTTGCAAAGTTTTAATTCACCATGACTCTAAATTAAAATGACTGTGTTAAGGATTAAGTAAGACTCTGAAGTGGTTAAACGAATAATTTAAAAATCCATTCCAGGACTTCAATGTTAGCTTGAGAGTTGTGTTTTTCTTACTGTTTATCGTTTTTTTAAAGCTGTTATTATATCCTTTCGAAAAATAAGGCATTTCTTGAAAGTGAATTGTCAAAGAATTCCTCAAATTAAACTAGCTCAAAAGTCATAAAAATGAACATTGTAAACACGGCACCCTTGAGATGTCGAAAAACTTGATACCTTTTCCTAAATAAGCTCTCCTATGAATTCAGATGTTGCACTGAAAAATGTGGTTTTGCATGTTTCCTAAGAGGCAGAACCCTGTATCTGCTTTGAGACTGTTTCTTAATTAACCCTCTTCTCATAGGACCATATACAAAGTTGAAACAAAATCCATCACTTTTTAACCATGGATATTGCTTGATGGGAATGGCACACGTTCAATAAGTGAAAGTTTCCATATAAGTTGGGCATGTAAAGACTTAGAATGTATTTTGCAGAAAAAATTCAGAACATTTTAATTTTTCCATTATCTCTTTGTTTTCCAAATCTCCAATGGCCACAGACAAACCATTATGTGCACATCTTACAAGTAAAGCTGCCTGTTGTTAAGTCGCCCGGTTTAGCTGGGCTCTCTCGCTCCTGTGGTGGCGTCTGCCTTTTGCCTCATTTTCTCCCTGTGTGTGCGTTTGGCCCGGCTGTAGGTGAGCACTGTGAGCCGTGCTTCAGCTTGCGCTCACCCTGGGCCTCTCTGTTGTTAACGCTGCGCTTTGGCTGCCTGTGCTCTGCTGTGTACTGCAATGTAAAACGTCTCTTGTCTCTTCTGTCTTTGTTGCTGCCAGCTGCTAATCTGAATGAGGTGGAAAAAGGTTAGTTGCCTTTTAAGTCTATTACGATTTTTTTTTAGTTTCCCTCTTTCTTTTAAAGTTATATAGATTTCATGGTGTGTATATGGTAAAAGGAATGTTGACTAAAATGAAATCTGATATGAATATGTCAAATCAGTCATTCAGATCCTTGTATAGCTATACCACACACTTACAAAAGGGTGTCTGAAATGCACTTTACCAATTTCTGGAAGGCTGCAAAAGAAGCTTTCTGAGTGGGCAGGAGAAGTGGCAAAAAGAAAAGACTAATGCTTTCTAGTTTCTTCTTGTCTGTATGCTTTTCCTTTTAAAAAGACATTCCAAATGTATTGTTTTTATCATGAAAAATGTAAGTCAATTAGTGCAGTAGGTAGACTGTAGGTAGAAAAATGTTAAACAGTGTGAATTTTCCCATAATTTTAAATTAATATCTTCAGTAATTTGAAACATGAAAAATATTAAGAGGTATATACATTTATTAAGACATTTTATAAGATAAAAATTCCAAAGCCCAAGAAGTTGGTTTTTTTTTTTTTAATGATGTCAAACTCATAGAATGTCATGTGTACGAGGCATTATTTTTAAAGCATAAAAAGATCTTATTAAATCTTTGGCATTTATGGTCTGTGTGATTTTCCAAATATATCAGGGTCTGAGAAGGGAAGTCCTGTAGTGACAGGGTGAGCAACATGTCCTGGAAGTCATCATGAAATCTTTGTTGAATTTTTATCTTAAAAATTCAGAATTATACCTAATAATATTGTATTTTTACTCATTCAGGTTACCACAGTTTCAAGTGCCAAGTTTAGCACATTATCCTAAAAGGGTGTGCTTCTCTTGACAGTTCCAGTTGTATATATGGTATTAGTAGTATGATTCAGAGGCTAACATGGACTATATTATGTAGTAGGTCTGTTGCCTCTTCATTTTTTTTCTGCTACATTGTTCAGATGATTTATTGGTTGTTCACTTACTCTTACTATGTGCAGAGTTAAGTTAAAAAGCATGAAAAAGTTTTGTCTTATTTGAGAATGTAAAAATATAGTCTATACATTCTCTGTGGATTAATGCAATCCAGTACCATCCTTGGTCAAATATTGTCTTTTTACAAGTACTAAAGCAATTGGTGGTTTGGGACAGAGACTTCCAAGGCCTGATTCTGTCTCAGGAAACACAATGGCCATTATTCTGTCACAAGAATATGTCCTTAAATAGTTATATATATACATACTCTCAGTAGCAAGCTTGACAGTATGATAGTGTTTTTAAATCATTATGTGGTTTCATGTATTGACTAAATTTCATGCTTGTGTTTATAAAAGATGTCTCATTTCCAAGAACCTGCTGCTGACTAAATTTGCTTTTAAAAGCAGTCGAATCATTTTCTATTATTTGAATCCCAAGGACAAGTAGAAATGAAGTTTCAACATCTTTATAGCACTCAGAGTGATCACTCAGAATGATTTTCATAAGTAAAAAGAAACTCTGTAACTAGCTGACGTATCTTTAAATTGAACTCTGTTGTTATTGTTATTCAGTTGCTAAGTTGTGTCTGATTCTCTGTGGCCTCATCGACTGTAGACCACCAGGCTACTCTGTCCGTGAGATTGTCCAAGCAGGAATACTGGAGTAGGTTGCCATTTCCTTCTCCAGGGGATCTTCCTAACCCAGAGACCAAACCCATGTATCCTGCTTGGCAGAGGGATTCTTCACCACTGAACTACCTGGGAAGACCCAAAGAACTCTGCAAATTTGAGCAATAACTTCCATAAAACAGGACTTCCTGGTGGCTCAGATGGTAGACTCCGCCTGCCAGAACAAGATACCTGGGTTCAGTCCCTGGGTTGGGAAGATCCTGTAGAGCAGGAAATGGAAACCCACTTTGCTATTCTTGCCTGGAGAATCCCATGGTCAGAGAAGCTTGGCAGACTACAGTCCATGAGTCACAAAGAGTCAGACTCGACTGACCAACTTTCACTTGTTCACTTGCTTTGTATAAAACAGCAACAAAGCGCTTACCTGAAGATGTGTGTGTCCTCAGTCACTTCAGCTGGGCCCGACTCTTGGTGACCCCATGGACTGTAGCTAACCAGGCTCCTCTGTCCATGGGGATTCTCCAGGCAAGAGTACTGGGGTAGGTTGCTATGCCCTCCTCCAGGGGATCTTCCTCACCCAGGGATTGGACCTGTGTCTCTTACGTCTCCTGCGTTGGCAGGCAGGCTCTTTACCACTAGCACCACCTGGGAGTAGGGGGCCAGATGCAACAAACGTCTAATTGAACCCATGGCCTGCGTTCTAACTTTGGGACCTTCCCCTGGAATCAGTCCCTTCTTATTTGCTGCCCTCTTCCAGATTTGGCATTTTTACCTCCCATAATGGTTCTGACTCATCCTTAGTGCCAAACAAGCTTTCCTTCTGCTGTCTCCTCAGCTGGCTATAAATAATTGACCATCCTGCACATTTGAAAAGGGTAAATCCATAGTCACAAAATTCAGATGCAGACAAGCCATCTACTTAATCTACACATGAAAACAAGAGAGTGTCTAATTCGGTGCCCGTATAATTATCCTGATGACCAGGCTACTTTCCATTACATAGGGCAGGTGGGATACTGATGAATTTCTGAAGCTAATGGGAAAAGCTCAAATTTCTTATCCAGGCACTAAAATGTATCAACTCGGGGCCTCTCACAATCTTTAATGACATCTGTCCCATTTCATTTTGATATTTGAGAATAACATGGAAGAATGGAAGAAGGTATAAGAAAACACTTGAAAATGTTAGATGTCTATACTCCAGAAATATCATGGGCTGTCATAGAGGACAAGTTCAAGTTTTCCATCACTTAATTTCAACTGTCATCGCTACAGTGACATGGTTTAGATGATTGATGTCATTCTCCATGATGGAGGAATTCTAGCAAACTTTTGATAGAGAAAATTCTAGCTAAAATAAGCTATATTCATGAAGGAAATTTCTCCCCTAGTGATTTTCAGTACTGTCTTTTTAACAAATTATTTTTCATTTTATTTACCATACTCACATCCAAAGGAAAAGATTTATTTATGAATAAGTCTTTGGCTTTCTTTTTCCCTCTTATTATACTTTGAAGTATAAGGAAATATTGAATAATGAAGAACTCTTCAATTTGGCTGCCTTTTTAAGGGTTTTTTGTATATATTTGGATTTTCATGATCTCTTATTAACAGTGGCTCTTTCTCCCATTAATTATGCCTCAGGATGTGTAAAATCTGTTTATCAGTGTCAATATAGTTGCAGTTGTACTTGCAATCTGTTTTAACTTTGGCAGCCTAATTATACTGTGTGGTTTGCATTCATCTTCCAACCTTTCAAAGCCTTTTTAAATGGATCTGAATCTTAGAAAAGATTTTAAGGATCCTGTTTGCTCTGTAGTTAATAGACAATGCCCATTGAGCGCAGAGCCTTAGTCAATATAATTTGGACTGATTTATTCTGAAAACAAAATTAAATATTTCTGCAGTTTTTGTGGTTGTTGGAATTGGCTGCATTATTTAGACATAATGTTCCAATGAGGAAGTACTGAAAAACACCTCCTTTTATTTATTTATTTGAAAAGGTAAATTTTTCCATTTAAAAAAATTCAAAAGATATTTATTGAGAAAATACATTATTCAGGATCCTGTGCTCAGAATTGAAAGTGATATGAGAATACATAAAACATTAGCCCTTGTCAAGCTCGTTGGCTTTGATTCTTCATTGCAAGTTCAGATTAGGTCAGTTATTTCACTAATACTGAAGCAATCATTTCTCATTCCAAGAAAGTGAATGGCAGAATATAGTTACTTGACTAGTTGTTAAATAAAGAGAATAGTTTCTGAATACTAAGTGTAATCAAACTTTTGGCAAATGAGCATTATAGAGCAACCCATTTCATATCATATAGAACAAAAGTGAGAATATAAAATGGTTTTCTTTTTTGAAACATATCAATTCCCATATTTATAACCTATCTCCCTGAGCCTTCCTGTTTTGAATTATGATAAACTTTATCTCATGAGAGACTGCACTCTGGCAGTGTTCGTTATGCATGTGTCCCATTTTGCACACCCTTTGAACCAAGAAGACATTTATCAGTGGCTAATATAACTTCAAAAATTCACAGCCCCTCAAGATCAGTTCTCTGTATTTCTATACTAACAGTTAGATTTGCTTAAGTTTAGAGGTATGCTCTGGATAGTTTGTTGATCATATTATGAAGATCAGTTAACTATTGCTAATTGATAGAACAAATTTCAGAGTAGTAAACACAAGTAAGAAAGCATCAGATTATTGTTAAAAGGAACCTTTAAGAAGAATTAGCTCTGTTATAAAAATAAGAAGCAGAAACACTGTTCATAAGTAATTCTTTACTTACTGATGGAAATAAATTCATTTATTATTATCACTACTGATAAGGATACTGACTATCCAGATTGGGGACTGGGCATCTGCTCATGTTAATGTGCTCTGGTGCCTGGGATTATAACAATGAGCAAACCATGGAACAAATAGGACTGGCGTGGTTCAGTGAAAGAAGAGGAAACAAATACTTTTCTTTCGGGTCCAATTCAATTAACCTGTCCTGGAATGGCTCCCATAATCCCATCAGCTGTGTCCACCATCTAATACAGTCCATCCATCTCCCTGCAAGGTCTGTGAGAGGAGAGAGGATTGTATTCTTTATATGATTAAGAACAAATGAGAACTGTACAATTTTTAAGGAATTGCACAGAATTTTTTAAATTGGATAATGAAAAACATTCAGGTCTGTTTATCTTAATCTTTCTCAAACATGCCATTTACACTCATACTTCCTATTGATTCCAGAGTTCATCCTTTCTGTTTCCCATTGGAATAGTCATCATTTGGCAGACAAGATTATCAGGATATCTGAGTTAACAGAGTAGCCTATCAAGTCCAGCCTGCAAGGGCATACATGAGGCTGGGATCGCAGAACACGAATCTGCTATCAGTGTTCCTTACTCTCTCTTCTTTCTTATATTATCCCTTATGCCATCTGGGTCTCCTCCTTAACATGCATAAAGTATTTTCCTCTGAAAAGCAATCAAATAAGTACTGTCCTTCACATTTTGAACAGCCATTGTATATCTAATTTGTAACAGATAATTTGCTGGCAAATACAATGACAATGAAGAAATACAAAATTATAAATAAAGCTATCCATCCCTTACCCTCAAGTAGTGTAACTTTAGGAAGTGAAATATCAATTTATTTCCAGTAGGTTGCTTTTTTGATACCTTTCCTTGCTGTGCTAATTCATATAGAGTAGAATTAGTAGCATTTTTCCATGTTTTTCTTGATTGAAGGAAGAGCTCACAATGCAGATATTTGAAGAACGATGTGTTTGACCCTCCAGAGCTCTGTGGCTTGGGGATGCCGTCAGGAATTCAACCAGACTTCCTCCTTTGTTATAAGTGTATTTGAAAATGTCATAACAGATTAGATTTAACACTAGAATTCTGATTCAGTTATCCAGATTGTGGTTATAAGTTACCTTTCCATTTTTATTAATATCACTGATTCCTTCATATTAAAAAGAAACTAGCTTGGCAGAGTTTATCAATAGGAATAAAAACAGGCCGCCCGGAATCCTTCCCACCTTCATACATCCATGGTCCCCCAAATGGACCCTGAGATTATTTCTGTTTCAGAGAAGAAAGAAACTAATCTGCTTATATTAGCAAAAACTAGTGAGAGTTAAGCATTCCAACAGTGTCATATGCCTCTATCTAAAATCATTTGTTATGTTTGTAAATATGGCCAACCTGAATATACAGTGCTAAATTTTGGAAAAATATAAATGAGATACTTAATAATTAAAACCCACACTTTCTTATTGCTCAGTTAGTGAAAAAAATGAATAATCAACAGAGTTGAGTTGGAAAATTCCTGGAACTCTGATCTAGGGACAACCTCTCCTCTGTTAAGCAGGCTTTGAGAACTGAGTAAGCTTCTGCAAGATATGCTGTTGCCTAAATTTCTTGGTAGATGGAAAGCAACTAATTGTCAATCCAGCAACTCTTCAAAAATGTCTTCTTTTCTAAATGGCACAGTTTACCTTGACAAGGAAGTCTCTTTAAAGGTAATAGTCAATTTTGCATCCGTGTGGTATATTTTTCAATAATAAATAAAATAATAAGTTATTCAGCCAGTTTGTAGGGCATGATACTGTCCATATACCAGTCACTAAATGAAACTTAAGGAAAACTTAAGCATCTATCTTATGTCTCTATTTTTTCCCAGATTTTAACTCCTCCAGAGTAAGGACTTTGCCATGCACATCCTTTTATTTGCTGAGTCTAGTTCAAAATAGTTTCCCCCAATATATTATTATGAAAATTGTCAAACTAAAGTTAAGTTTGACTTTTGGTCAAGTTAAACAACCCCTCTCCTTGTTCATTGTTGGGAAAGCGTAAAGAATATTTCAGACACGGGAGCAAACAGTCACATGGAATGAAATATAAAAGGAAAGAGCTGCAGAAGGGAGGAAGGGAAGGAAGGGAGGGGAGGAAAGATGTAAGAAGAAAAAGAGTGAGAAGAGAAAAGAGATAGTTGCATAAGCTGAAAGTTTTATTCCCCACTATAAACCCCTAATAATTTAGAATTTACCAGCTATTTTGGTTTACTAGTGCTACTATTAACAAACTATCACAAACTGGGTGATTTAAATTATATGAATTTAATGTCTCACAGTTCTGCAGGTTAGAAGTCCAAATATCAGTGGCATTAGAGCCTTTTGGGAGAAGGACCTGTTGCAGACATCTCTGCTCGGCCTGTCAATGGCCATCTTCCCTCTCTGTCCACTGTATGGGCTGCCCTCTGTGCCCAGTTTCCTTGTCCTATAGGAACATCATGAGCTTCCCCAATGGCAGTGCAGGAGACACAGGGTCAATCCCTGGGTTGGGAAGATCCCCTGGAGGAGGGCATGGCAACCCACTGCAGTATTCTTGCCTGGAGAATCCCATGCAGAGAGTAGCCTGGTGGGTTACAGTCCCAAGGATTGCAAAGAGTCGGACATGGCAGCACAGGCACCTGTAGGAACATCAGCCATACCAGATTAGGGCCCACCTGCAGACCTCGTTTTAACCTGATTACTTCTATAAAAACCCTATCTCCAAATAAGATCCCATTCTGAGGTACTGAGGGACTGCGCCATATTTTTAAGGGGCAACTAAAGGGAAACAAATTCAACCCATGACACTCTTGATTTTTGCCCCAGAAAACCTGATCTTTTCAGTGTTCTCTATGTCACTGAAAGGTAGTTCCAGTCTTCACCCCAGTCTTCTAGAAATCTAGAAGTTTCAGACAGCTTCCTCTCTCCCCTATGCCCACCCAAGCCAACACCAGTTCCCGTCTCTTTTGTTTCCCAAATGTCTCTCCAGACTATCTACATCTCCTCTACAACCACTTGAGTACCAGCTGTGTCATCTCTCACCCATTTGTATCTGTCTCCGTGCAATCCATCCTCCACTAGAGCCAGAATGTTCTTTCCAAGATACAGATGTCATCTGGCCATTCTCCATCATAAAACCCTTCAGTGGCACCCACTGCTCATTAAGTAGATATTCTGCCTTGGAACCTCTGTGACCTTCTCTGCTACCATGCTCTCCCAGCTCACTCCCAGTGTCTCAGAGCTCATGTTTTCCATGTTACCTCCTGCACAGAACCTCTGCCGGTGCTCTTTATCCCTTCTTCACCTGCAATCCAAGCCCTACTTCTTCAGAGGAAAAAAAAAATCAAAACTCCCTTATAGTCAGTTGCCCTTCTAGAGCAAACCAGAGCATTTATTAGCCTTCATCACTCAGGTTATTTTATAGTTATTTGTGAAAATATTGGATCAATATCTTTCTCCTCCTCTCATGTATGAGCTCCATGAGAATAGGGATATCATTTTTTGTTATTCACCATCATACTCCTAGCATTAACACAAGTCTTCTTATATAGTATGTACTCAAAATATATGATGATGTTAAAACTTGGCGGTTGGCTACCAGAATCATTTGTTTAAAAACAAAATGCAAAGGCAGATCTCACCATAGATATCAGGCAAGAAGTTTTTGGAAGAGTTCTAAAACTATTTCAGTGAGTGTGGTAATAAGGAATGCAAATAGAAAGATGACTGAAGACACCAGAAGTACAAATGAAGATGAAGGAAGGGCCGCATGTGTTTAAGAAGTAGGGAACTTTAAAATTAGGTCCATGGATCTAAACTGAAGCAGGACACAGGCCCGCTCAGGCAGTTTCCCAGGGGAACCATCAGGTACATTGAGATTTCTGCCTCGTTGCAGTACTGTGCACACTATTGGTGCCTCAGTGGAATTAAGGTGCATGCCAACACTGTTCTTTCTTACCACTGATGCAGTAATGTTGGGCATGATGCTTCCTTTGCTGACTTGCTATCTGCCTTATCTATCTCCTTAGAAGCACTTTGCCTTTAAAAAAAATAGCCACAGTTGACCTTGCACAACTTCAATTCCAGAACCTCATTTTACTCATAAAGAACTGGGGCCCAGAACAATGAAATAGTTCACTTCTCTGCAACCAGTCCATTGTTTTATATCAAATAAGTCGCAGAAGATTATTCCAAGCAGTGACTCAGTAACCCACATGTCATTTCACCTAAGTAATAATTGTTTCTCCCCAGAATCTCTTTATGCTGGTTCACTCTTTACTCTAAACAGAGCATTAACTCTGATGATCCAGCTTTTATTGCTCCACCCACAAGGTGGCTGTAGCATTTGTCCCTCAGATCCAGGGCATGTGTATATGGGTGCATGGGGACACTGGTGAAACTCACCCTGGGACAGCAGGTATAAAGCAGGAGTGTCTGGAGCAAGCCACGATATGCAGTCATGTTACTTCTACATCAGATTCTTCAGAAGGGCCACATATACAGATGCCCAGTAAGCAGTGAATTACATCTTCTTCTGCGCTCTGCGCGTAACTTGTAGGATAGGGCATCACTCCTGCCTTACTGTGTCAACAGCTCTCATTAACATAACTCTAGAGCTTAATCATTTCAAACCTCTGTCTGCCACACTTAACTGACAGACACAATCAGGAAGAGGTGATCTAAAACCTAGATGTCACTTTCTTACCAAAAAAAACCCCAAAATCCCTCTGATTAGGACATGTTCTGTTCTTTCTTCACAATTTTCAGTTGACCATTCACTAACTTCTGTTATCTTGAGAAGGTAACAGTACATTCCCTGGTTGACTCCTCTGTTTCTTCTCTAAAACACAGGCAACCAGCCAACAAATCCACAGAGCTTTACCTTCTCATCAGCAGAAAACACGGAAAGCTAGAAGCACAAAGAAGATTAATTTGCTCATATGATCAAAAGTGAAATCACAAATGCCAGGCAATGATTGGGTTTCATGCTATTGTTTTGTCATTGGGGAGTTTTAAGGGCTCAGGATGAAGCAAAATAAATAAGATTTACTGGAATTTTGTGGATTTGGTTGGAGCCAAATTATGAATCCAACGTTTGCCTAGACTCTGTCTCTTGAGGGATTTATGAGCACTAAAATTTAACCTGTGTCCAACCACACTGCCCTTAACCACTCCAATGGCCAATCCCATGTTAGAAATGAAAGGCCTGCTTATAAGTTAATAGATTCCAGCTCACCTTTCTATCCATTCTGTCACCTCACACACTTCATCATTTCAGGAGAGGGAGGGAGCCCTTGATAATATGATATCAAGAAGGCCTTGGATCATCAAAAAAAGAAAAAGAAAAGAAACAGATTCAGTTAACTTTCCTTTCCTTTATTTTCCCCTAATTTTTCCACTAACTCAGTACTAGCTCTGACTATACATATATCAAAAGAAAAAAGTACATAATATCCTCTCAATACCGTGAGGTTTAGGAGAAATAGTTGAGTAGTACTAAGAATTAAAAGCATATGAGTGCGTTACTGTTAAAGCCTTTTGTTTCCATTCTTCTCAGAAATCTAACACAGTGTTCAAATGTCTAGTTTCCCTTTTACTGGTTTAGGACTAGATAAACCTCCCTACATTTGTCTATGGAGCTTGCTTCATTTCCCATTTTATATTAAGCTTCTATATCTTACTATTGTGAGATGTTATTTGAAAGCTGACTTCCCCCAAATACAGCAGAACACAATTAGTAAAAATTCAAGAAACAGTTCAATGAAAACACTTATTTTTAATATTTAAGAAGTGTTTAAGTGATCTTTAAAAGAAAGAACATAAGCTAATTATTGTTAATGATGAGTGGCTAATCATTAAATAGGAATTAAAGAGAAAAATTACCTAAAGGTGGAAGTGAAAGAAGTTGAATATAGGTCAACAAGATAGAGTTCCTTCTTTAAAAGGCATGAATGTTTCTTTCAATAAATATTATTTTATGTTATTATTCCATACCCTAGAGAGATGTAACAGAGAAAGCAATGGCACCCCACTCCAGTACTCTTGTCTGGAAAATCCCATGGACAGAGGAGCCTGGAGGGCTGCAGTCCATGGGGTCGCTAAGAGTCGGACATGACTGAGCAGCTTCACTTTGACTTTTCACTTTCATGCATTGGAGAAGGAAATGGCAACACACTCCAGTGTTCTTGCCTGGAGAATCCCAGGGATGGGGGAGCCTGGGTGGGCTGTTGTCTATGGGGTCGCACAGAGTCAGAAACGACTGAAGCGACTTAGCAGCAGCAGCAGAGAGATAGAAAGACAAATATTCCAAACATGCTCCTCTCAATGATCTTCCAATCAAAGAAAAGAAATGAGATAAACACCAATGAATACCCAGCGCGTCCAAAGCAGTACAACCCCACAGGCTTACCTTATATGATTGTCATGAACATTAAATGACTACATATTTATGCAATGTTTAATTAAAGCAGTCTGATATACAGCGTGCATGCATGCTCAGTCATGTCCAACTCTTTTTGACCCCGTGGACTGTAGCCCACCATGCTTCTCTGTCCCTGGAATTTTCCAGGCAAGAATACTGGAGTGGATTGCCATTCCCAGGGACTCTCCTCAGCCCAGGAATTGAACTCACGTCTCTTGCATCTCCTGCACCAGCAAGCTCTTTACCACTGAGCCACCAAGGAAGCTCCTCCCTGATACATAGCAGTAAGGACTGATATACATGTTTATTAAGCCAATAAATAAATGCACAAAATACATGTGCCTTAAGAGAACCACAAGCAAACATGATGTATAAAAATTATTGAAACAAATTTATGTATAATGCCACCCTTAATGACATGTAACAGATGGTTGAAAAGATCCAGGAAGATTTCATAAAGAATAGGTTATATAATGGATGAGAAAATTGACAGCAGAACTTATTAAAGTTACTAAGGCAAAAGGAGGCACCATTAACCCAGGCACAGAGTTGAGATAAATTCATAAAATAGTGAATAGACACAGAGGACAAGACTATAGGGTAGAAGATTCGGCTTTAAAAGTGAGTCAAGCAATAATGGGAAATAGATAATGGTCTGTATTATTTGTTAGTATTATCCTATTTGGTGATACTTAAATGAAGATAAGTCCTTTGGAAGTAACCAGCCAGTTTTACCAGAGTCAAATGTGCAGCTATGTGACGGTCACAGTGATCTATCATACACAACTTTAGCAATTAGCATTGCTGTTCTGATGGCTAAAGTAATTAGTATAGTTATTAATATTGATTAATGTGCTGCTATGGATTCTTATGGGCTTCCCAAGTGGCTCATTTGTTAGAATCCACCTGCCGATACAGGAGACGGGGGTTCAGTCCCTGGGTCAGAAAGATCCCCTGGAAAAGGGAATGGATACCCACTCCAGTAATCTTGCCTGGAGAATCCCATGGACAGAGGAGACTGGCAGGTCACAAAAGAGTCGGACATGACTGAGCGACTAAGCAACAACAACTTGCTATTCTCTTAAGATCGATCCCTTATAAAATAATGAAATCTTGATATTGAGGTAGCTTTCAAATTTAAGCTGGCATGTCTAGTCTTAAAGCTGTTGTTTGGTCAACAGTTTCTTAGACTGATCTCCTTTCTCACTCCTTACCACCTTAATACTTAACAGAGAATAAAGGGTTGACTCCTGTTTTCTTCTCTTAGAAATGAAGTTATTTCTCTGTGTTCTGTCTCCAGCTCAGACTTTCTCTTCTGGTAGACTGGGAGCTGATTGAGAGCGGAACCCATTACATCCATCCTTATAAGCCCCAGCATCTAGTCCAGTTTCATCTAGTAAATCCTTATGAACTGTGGTTTAGAATGTCTTAATTGGATTGGGTTGGGTTGGATTAGATTAGATCACAATGAATAAGAAGTAAAGCATTTCCTCTTATCATTTTTCAAATAACTTCTTATTTGGGTATAAAGTGAAGCGTACATAGAGTAATATTTACACTGCCTTAGATATAGACTCTTGGAAAGAGTCTGTATCTAACTGGATAGATTTAATTTGAAAACTGACAGCAGTTTCATCACAGTAGCTTGATGGATTATAATGAATACATTCCATCAAGCAGTATCATTTAAAGTAATACTAGTTGAAAGTAAAAAGCTTTAAATAAACCCTATTTAAAAATAGCTCATCACGTATATGTTGATAAAAATTCTTCGTATCACAGATTTAAAGACTCAGAAAGTCTTCTTATAAAAGAAATATACGAGACTTTTAGTGCAGTTAGTCCTCTTTAAGAGACAGGAAAAACACTAATTACACCACATTGATGTAATTCCAAGCTGAGTACATGTGTGTATTTGAATCATGGGAAAAGACCCTTGAAGTTAAACGATACACCAAATTTAGCTGTTAGGCAACTATTTCTCCCATTTGGCTAAGTATTCCTTAGAAGAACAGTCTGTAACAAAGAGATTTGCTTCAAACTCCTGATTTTTTAACCAGTGCTGCTTTGAATATGTAAAAGTTCTAATTGTTTCTTGGACATGAACAACAGCTGCCTATAGATGTATTGCTTTATTCATTTATTTACTGCATATAAAATCATTTAAAGGTAAGGTAGAAAAGGAAAGAACTTTTAAATCTCATATCTTTCCCATTATCTTAAAAATCCACACAATGATCGGGAAAGTGTTCTCACTGAAAATCATATTTGATCTAATGTGTCTGAAAATAATATTTGATTGTGTTATTTGTATATGAAGAAATATCCGGATAATCAGACATGCAATTCAGCACAGAGAGTCTAGAACAGACATGGTTATGCTTGTAATTCTTATTTATGGATGACAATTATTCTTTATAAACTAGTTGATGGAAAGAAGCGTACGTTCTCTATCTTGATTGATTCTCCTTTTGCTGTTTTCTTTCTGTCATGATGGATGTAGCTGAGGCATATTTCTGTTGAGCTGTTCCAATAAGTCATAAAAGGGAAACAGTCTTTTTTCTGGGCTTATAAGACCTTGGAGACCCTGAAGATTTGAGAATTATTTTTTTCAAACGTAAAACAACAGAATGAGCGAGATATAAAAGGATACCTACCAAATGATTCTATTTACATCAAGATCAAAAGCAGGCACAAATAATCTATGGTCAGGGTAGTGGTTACTTATCCTTGGAGTCAAGCCTCTGGTAAATGATGCTGGTAAATGGTATGTTTTCAGCTATGGATGCTGGTTATATGAATGGATTCAGTCTGTGACCATTTATTAACTATTCATTTATCTTTTGAATATATGTTATACCTCAATAAAAAGTCGAAATAAAAAGAATGAATAAAAATTAAAAGCATTCACATGTCCTTTTCCTCCAGTATGCTACATTCTAAAGGGGCTCCTACTACTCACAGTTTACAATGGTTGTGTTGTCCCAAGTCATAGAAGTGTTTAGCAGCAGAACCAGCATTTTGGATCTTCTGCTTCCACGTCTTGTGATTTTTATTTTTGCCAGTCACAAGCTATGCTTACCTCTCAGACTCATGACATGGCCTGCTGGCAGGAAAGCTTTTAACCTTTCTCTATGACCTAATGCCATTTGCCCTGTTAACAGGAGAGTTGTGTGAGGAGAAACTGGACTTCTGTGCCCAGGACTTGAACCCCTGCCAGCATGACTCCAAGTGCATCCTGACGCCAAAGGGATACAAGTAAGTCTGAGGCTGCATTGAAGCTCACGACTGGGGAGGAGGGCCTTTCTTTTTTTATTTATTTAGGTATTTATTATTTGTTTGGCTACACCAGGTTGTGGCATGCATGATCTTTGATCTTTGTTGCAGAATGTGGGATCTAGGTCCCTGACCAGGGATTGAACCTGGACTCTCTGCATTGATAACTTGGAGTCTTAGCCACTGGACCACCAGGGAAGTCCCAAGGAGGGCCTTTGTTTAAGGAACCCTCTTCTTTCAGTATCTAGCTTCACACCTTTGCTCAGGATTTACAGGGCATTTTCTCCACGGTTATTGGCATTTTTATAAATGTTTATTTATAGTATGACCTTTTTTAGTACACCAAAGACTTTCCTTTTGTTCTGTGACTTTTGAAGGGAAGCTTTGTATGAAATAAAAGGGCCTTTGAATGTGTGTGTCTGTGTTTAATCACTCAGTCGTGTTGGACTCTTTGCAACCCCATGGACTGTAGCCCACCAGGTTCCTCTGTCCATGGCATTTTTCATGCAAGAATACTGGAGTGGGTTGCCATTTCCTATTCCAGGGGATCTTCCCAACTCAGGGACTGAACACACATCTCTTAAGTCTCCTGCAATGGTAGGTGAATTCTTTACCACTGGGCCATCTGTGAAGCCCAAAGTAGTCTTTAGTTCAGATCAGTTCAGTTCCGTCGCTCAGTCGTGTCTAACTCTTTGCGACCCCATGGACTGCAGCACGCCAGGCCTCCCTATCCATGACTGGAGTTTACTCAAACTCATGCCCATTGAGTCGGTGATACCATGAAACCATCTCATCCTCTGTCGTCCCCCTTCTCCTCCCACCTTCAATCTTTCCCAGCATCAGGATCTTTTCAAATGAGTCAGCTTTTTGCATCAGGTAGCCAAAGTACTGGAGTTTCAGCTTCAACATCAGTCCTTCCAATGAATATTCGGGACTGATTTCCTTTAGGATGGACTGGTTGGATATCCTTGCAGCCCAAGGGACCCTCAAGTGTCTTCTCCAGCACCACAGTTCAAAAGCATCAATTCTTTGGTGCTCAGCTTTCTTTACAGTTCAACTCTCACATCCATCCAAAATAGCCTTTGGCTGTGTTTAATTAAATTCATTTGAAGACCCAATAGTGAAAGTCGCCCAGCCGTGCCCAGTTCTTTGGACCAGACCAGGCTAGAATATTGGAGTGGGTAGCTGTTCCCTTCTCCAGGGAATCTTCCCAACCCAAGGATCAAACCCAGGTCTCCCACATTGCAGGCGGATTCTTTACCAGCTGAGCCACCAGAGAAATCCAAATAAATTCATAGTATCTACTAGATACTTTGTTACCTGAATGGAAGTCATCTTTGGTAAAATAAGAAGTTTAAATTAATGTAACTGAAAATGTTTTGGTCTGCAGTAATACTTTAACTACCCAAATGGAAGAAGACAGAGTGACCATATGTCCCAGGTTGCCTTGGTACAGTCCGTTTATGTCGTTGTCTCAGTGTAATTAATATTTAGTGTCTCCTTCACTCATGTGCGTGTTTTGTGGGATGATAACCATCTAGTCAAGGCTATGGTTTTTCCAGTGGTCATGTGGTCATGTTGGACTGTGAAGAAAGCTGAGCACCAAAGAATTAATGCTTTTGAACTGTGTTGTTGGAGAAGACTCTTGAGAGCCCCTTGGACTGCAAGGAGATCCAACCAGTCCATTCTGAAGGAGATCAGTCCTAGGTGTTCTTTGGAAGGACTGATGCTAAAGCTGAAACTGCAATACTTTGGCCACCTCATGCGAAGAGTTGACTCATTGGAAAAGACTCTGATGCTGGGAGGGATTGGGGGCAGGAGGAGAAGGGGACGACAGAGGATGAGATGGCTGGATGGCATCACGACTCAAGGGACATGAGTGTGGGTGAGCTCCGGGAGTTGATGATGGACGGGGAGGCCTGGCGTGCTGTGATTCATGGGGTCGCAAAGAGTCGACACGACTGAGCAACTGAACTGAACTGAAAGCATCCAGTCATGCCAGCTAGCAGTCTTCCTGAAATATGTTTAGTAGCAAATGAAATTATTCCTTTGCCACAATTTTGTAATATTTTTGTTTGTTTTGTTTTGTTTTTCATTTTTCCCCAAACTAATTTATTTTTAATTGAAGGAGAATTGCTTCACTATATTGTGTTGGTCTCTGCCATGTATGACCATGAGTCAGCCATAGGCATACATGTATCCCCCTCTGTTTAACTTCCCTCCCACCTCCTACCCTTTTCCAGCCTTCCAGGATGTTACAGAGCCCTGGTTTGAGTTCCCTGAGTCATACAGTAAGTTCCCATTGGTTACCTATTTTACACATGGAAGCATATACACTGTCATGTGTAGAATTCTGTGATATTTTAAGGGTCTATCAACAGCAACTTCTTTTCTTAGACAGGCAGTAGTTTAGAAACCATCCTGTAGGAATCCTTTATTTTAAACCTGAGGAAACCATGACCCACAGAGGTCCATGGCTGTCCAGAGGTCTCAGTGTTGCTCAGTGGTACAGGTGGAACTGGATTTTATACTTCCCAGTTGGGTGATTTTTTCTACTGCAGGTCACCTCTGAGAAGTTTTACACTTTATCACCATGGCAGGTTGTTTGTTACAGAAAGTAAGCTGGATTCTCAGAAATGTTACTGTAAGGCTCAGGTTGAGTTGTGCCTACAGGAGACAACTAGCAAATAGCAATACTTGCTCCTTTTTTAAAAAAAAATTTTAATTTTAATTGGAGGCTAATTACTTTACAATTTTGCAGTGGTTTTGCCGTACGTTTACATGGATCAGCCATGGGCGTACATGTGTTCCATCCTGAACCCTCCTCGCACCTCCCTCCCCCGTCCCATCCCTCTGGGTCATCCCATCCCTCTGGGTCATCCCATCCCTCTGGGTCATCCCATCCCTCTGGGTCATCCCATCCCTCTGGGTCATCCCATCCCTCTGGGTCATCCCATCCCTCTGGGTCATCCCATCCCTCTGTGTCATCCCAGTGCACTTGTTTCTCAACCCAGTATTTATTGAGCATCTGCCATGGGTCAGGGCATATGCTAATATTGCCATCTTTTGGTTTTTATGGAGCTTTATGGCTATTCAGTCTCTCATACTCAGGCTTAGTTGCCATAGGATTCAGAGAATTAAAACTTACTCAGGTCAGGAACAGTTTTATAAGAATAGATGGATTAGAGCTGGGACTAACATATTAATACTTATCAACAGATTATTGAATATTCCAAGGTGAATGGGAGGGTGGGGTCGTATCACCTGACCCATACTGCCTTTCGAAAATCGATCTGAATAAAATATTTATTCTCAAGTTTCATTTAGAGAAGATTTTAATTCAATTTGATTTAAAATTCATTATTTTAGAATAGACAGTTGTAGCACCTGTTCATTTTATTTGATGCTTTTTTAGAGAAAATATTTTTGATTCTACATTTCATTATATTTTAGTTTCCAACTGTATGTGGGGAAAACAAAAGTCTTATTGAAATCTTTATGTTATACAAAATGCTGCATTGCATTTTGTTCTTCCAAATCCATAGGTATATTATTTTAACTCTTAATGTCTTTGATCTCCCTTAATGAATTTGGCAAATTGAACTTCCATCATTTACATTTCCTGCCTGGAAAATCTCATGGACAGAGGAGCCTGGTGCGCTGCAGTCCATGGGATCACTAAGAGTTGGACACGACTGAGCGACTTCACTTTCACTTTTCACTTTCATGTATTAGAGAAGGAAATGGCAACTCACTCCAGTGTTCTTGCCTGGAGAGTCCCAGGGATGGCGGAGCCTGGTGGGCTGCATAGTCCAGTTTATGGGGTCGCATAGAGTCGGACATGACTGAACCGACTTAGCAGCAGCAGCAGCAGCATTTACATAACAAATATTATCATTTCTTAGAGAAATTAATCAGAGCAGATGGTTTTTCTAAAGGACTTATCTGCAGGACAGTTTCACAAAGCTTTGTGAATTATAATTACAAGATAAACCGTTAGTCAAACTTAATGGAAACCATTCAAAAATAAGTTCATCTTCAAAAAGACTAACCCTTAGTTCAGTATCTTCAATTATTCAATTACATTGCATGCTCCTGATAGTGCATTTTACTGGATTATACATTAATTGATTTGGGACCGCATTGTTTTCAGCGGTAATTTGTGAGTTTGTATGTAGTTTTGCAGGAAACAGGATAAATCATAGTGTTTGCTATTACTCCCATATTATATATAATTGCACATTGTGGGAAAGGAAGTTGCAAAAATGTAAGTGGACTTAGAAACCAAAATTATATGAAGCTGCTAAAGAAAATTTCTACCAACAAATATTGTTTGGACAAGTTGTACTGTTCCTTCAACTACATTTTCTTATTGCTAAGCTAATAGAGCTGGTTTTAGTTCTCTTGCTTTATTCTATACCTCATAAATCTCCTAAATTGCTTTGAGATATTTTTAGACCATGATATGCCGTAAGTAGAATTTTCAAGCATACATCTTACTTAGTCAGCTTTGGGGCTTCTAAATGATATATTTTATAGTCTTTGCTTTCTTCCTTGTTCCTTGTCAGATAATAGAGTTCAGGGAATGTGATACATTTTATTGATAATACAAACTTTAAGGAGCTCATAATTAAATATTTTCTTCCTGTTTTGAAACTCTGCCTGAGGAGTCAAAGAAAGGCCAAAATGTTGGTCATGATGTGACTCTGAGTTCTAATGGGCTTGAAAAATAGTCTGTCGAGAAAAGAATATAAAATAGCTCTTAGCCTCTTTGGTGAAAACGTGGTTCTCTTATCTTTTACTTTGATTTCTCTTCCCAGATAAATAATTCAGAGTGTTTCAAAGCATTTCTTCTTTCTTTTAATGCTCGGTACTTGAGCAGCTCTGCTCACATTAACATTGATGGAAGCCCTTTTCTCAGGCCTTGTCCATCTCGTTGAGAATGTCTGTAGCCATTTAGGATCCATTTAACTTCAGGCTTGTTTACTTTGCTTTGTTATGATTTAGCACTAAAACCACTGGCTCTAGAGCATGCTTATGCAGTGAGCTCATTTTATTTCTTAATTCACACAGGCAAGGCTGTCCATGGAGCCCTTAGAAGGTATATACTCTCATTTATGTTAATTCATCAGTTCTCCAGTAACTCTTAAATGCTGATTTTGCATTTCCAGGCAAAACCTTAGGCATTCAATAATATTCACATTCACTAGAGTGTTTTTAACTATCCTTATTCACTTACATGTTAATGGCTTTGAAATAGAAAAGTAAGTAATTAGTACAGTCTAAACCATGAAGATTTTTTTTTAGAATTATAAAGACTTACATAGAATTATTTTTTAAAACCTATCATTTATTGATCATTATATATAAAATGCTATGCAAATTATTTTGTAGATAATGGTTTTATTTAAACTTTTAACAAACACCTGTGAGATGGAAATTACTATATATGTGTTATAGATGGGAGGAACACATAGATTAAGCAATGCAGTCAAGATTACATACACTTGACAATGAAACCAAAATATGAACACAGCTCTGCCTAATTGCAAAATCCAAATACTATTAGGCTAAAATAATTCCTGTTTTTTTTATTTTTAAGTCAGTAAACCCTTTCTTAAACTCCAAACAGAAATACTCATGGAAGCCAATGTGTAAAACTAAGGAATCACAGCAGTCAAGTGTTGTTGGGTGGTGGCGGGGTACAGAGGGAAGCTACCAGAAGCCCCCTCCCTATTTATGGCCATGTCTGTAGGAGTTCCAATAGCTTCACAAAGCATAGTTTAATAATTGCTGCACGTGCCATATTGCTTTTCTCTGAGCACCTTTAAAGTACTGTGTCTTGGTGTCATAGATAGAATTCCAGTGGTCAGCACTGATGAAAAAGTTTTTAAAGGGAATGCCAAGTAACTAATTTAACAGCGTAGAACTATGGTTAGAAATTCAAGCTTTCTTATCAGATTGCTTGAGTTCAGTTCCTGACTATGGCACACAACTTGGATGTACTTGGGCAAGGCACTTAATCAGTTTGTGTCTTGTTTCCTCACTTGTAGCAAGGAGTCATGGTATCACCAATGGCACATGCCTGTGGAGAGAATTCAGTGAATCCATATATGAAAAAGTGACTAGAACAGGGCTTGAAGCGATATGCTCAAAGAACATCAGCTGTATTATCGTCCCTGGTTCTTCACCAGCTGTTCCGCCCCACACCACCAAAGTGAACAGTCTGGAGAGCCGTCCAGGTGTGGGTCCCAGGAGTCTAGTATCACCTTCCCTGCTCTACCCACTTAGGTCAGCCCCCAATCTGCCCTAACAGGAGTCTGGATTCATGGTGAATTAGAGAGTATCTAATGCTAATATGTTTGCTTTTCATAAAATTATATTCTACTCTAGTGCATCCAGTCTTTATTGGAAAAATAAAAATGTTAATTGTTCTTAAAAATTTCCTTGAGGTTCTTAATAAGTTTTACAACACAATACTTCCATCATGTCAGTACTCAGATGAATTAGTTGGAAACAGAGGATACCATAGCCAAACCGAGTGAGGGAAGAAGAGAGGGAGGGAGGGAAAGAGGAAAGAATGAACCTCGGTGCAATTAGTCTAATCTTATTTGGATTGCGGAGGCATACTGTCATCTGAGAGGGGAAATTGCTGTTCCTCTGAGAGATCACAGTGAGAAAGCATGGAAAGCTTGGCAGATCAGTACTGCTTTCTAGGCATCTGTTAATGTTTAGGCTTTATGAGCTTGTTCTAAATATGTTTTTTCAAAGGCCGTACCAGTTTCCTAGAGGAAATGCCACTGTTGTGCTCACTTTGGCTCAGTTAGGTTTGAAGCTATTTACCTGCTTGTTCAAACAGATGCGACTGCACTCCAGGATACATAGGCGAACACTGTGACATCGACTTCGATGACTGCCGAGATAACAAGTGTAAGAACGGAGCCCACTGCACCGATGCAGTGAACGGCTATACCTGCACCTGTCCTGAAGGCTACAGGTAGAAGTGCAAGCGAACGTTTGTATTTAAAGTATTATAGGACTCAGTTCACACTGGCAATTAAGTAACATCTAATCAGCGTATTTTTTTTTCTGTTCATTCTTCAGTGGCTTGTTTTGTGAGTTTTCTCCACCCATGGTTCTCCCCCGTACCAGCCCCTGTGATAATTTTGACTGTCAGAATGGAGCTCAGTGCATCATCAGGATCAATGAGCCAATATGCCAGTGTTTGCCTGGCTACCAGGGAGAAAAGTGTGAAAAACTGGTCAGTGTGAATTTTGTAAACAAAGAGTCTTATCTTCAGATCCCTTCCGCCAAGGTCCGGCCTCAAACAAACATCACTCTGCAGGTAAGATTCCCCCACTACCAAGAGCTGATCTCATCTGCAATCAGCTCAGCTTCCAAGCATAAATGTGCGTGGCGGTATCTGAGTGATGTTGTTTCTTAAACGGACAGTTACGAACTGCATAGCATAATGACAGATAATGCTACTTGTGTGAAAAGTTCCTGTTAGTCTCTCTAACATTTCTGTCTGTCAAACCTAAATGGACATCAGATATTTTTATTCACTACTCGATCACATAAAATACACACAGACACACACACACACTGAGAAAGAGAGCAGCAAAATATCTTTGTTTGGTGCTTAGGTAATGGCTTACCATGTGGCACTAGTGGGAAAGAACCCTCCTGCCAATACTGGGTATGTAAGACATGCGGGTTCGATCCCTGGGTGGGGAAGATCCCCTGGAGGAGGGAATGATGACCCCTCCATTATTCTTGCCTGGACAATCCCATGGACAGAGAAGTCTGGCAGGTACAGTCCACAGGGTCGTGAAGAGTCAGACACAACTGAAGTGACTTAGCATGCACACATGCACAACGCCACTTGATTCATTTATTTCTGTGGCTCTGCAGTCCAGGTTTTATAGAGTGGAAGGGTGGACGGAGTGGGGAGCTTTCCTTAGGAAATCTGCAGCTGACAAGAGTACAAATGAGACAGAAAACACCTTGACAGAATATTCAGCCGAGTGTCATTTAACTTTCACTTGAATTTACAAACTCAGATTTTAAGTCTTTCCACCAAGTCACCGTTTACCTTTGAGCAAGTCATTCAGACCCTGATAGACAAGGTTAGGCTAGATTAGGGGTCATAAATTTACATGGAGCAGATTGCGGCTGCATGTTTGTTTTATCTGTTCAGCAAGATATTTCAATATGTTTTGAATTCAAATGTGTGTAGCCAAATTCCCATGACCCCATTCCTTATTTGTTTTACCCTGGCACTCCAGCAAGGGGCCAAGGATTCTTGAGAAGTCATGAGGAATGGGACCCCGGAAGCCAGGCTGATATTCTTTAAAAAGCCTGCCTCCCTAATTTCAACCATTTGCCACCCAAGTTGTTATGAGAAGTACTCAGTGGTGTTTGGGCTAAAGTCCTAACTTTTCCTGGTCCTTGAAAACCTGAAAAAATCAGAAAGCAGAATAAAAACAAAGATTTCCCCCAATCATGGCATAATTTAACATGCAACATGAAAATCCATTGTGCTCAATACAGTCGCATTTCACATATGCCATAAAAAAAAAAAAATCCATAACAGGAGCAAAAGAGCAGGTAAGTGAAAAGTCTCCCACAAAGGAAGTTCTAAGCACATTCAGTAATGTTAAGAGTTTTGTTTTTTTTTTTCTTTTGGGACTGGCTTCCTTTTAAAAATTTATTTATTTTTTGGTTGAAGCATATTAAGTGTTTCTTATTATTGTTTTTAACAGAAAAGAAATGTGATCATTTTATTCCTGATTAGATTTGATCAGTGCTGGCTATGACAATATAGCTTAATATATAAGAGGGGAAACTCGATTCACATTAGGCACTGTGAACTTGATATGGAAAATATTTTTCTATTTTAATTTTCTGAAGTATAAATTGTGTAATGTCCTTATTTTTGCATATTTCATTGGACATGAATCTTTAAGCTTTAACATTGCTAATATGCATGGAAAGAGTAAATACGTGTTTATGAATGTAGAAAAACATTTTGAAGTTCTTTATGAATTTATTTATAATAAAGTAATCCAGGAACAGGTCATCTTTCAAGTAATCATTTCAGTGTGTATTAGTATTTTCTCAGAGCCGTAAAGAAGAAATAAACTAAAAACTCTTCACTAGGAAGTCTTGTTTCTTCTTAATGAAGTATGTATGAACAACTATTCATCCTGCTAATTTCAAGGTTACTTCCCACCAGATTGCCACAGATGAAGACAGTGGAATCCTCCTGTATAAGGGTGATAAAGATCATATTGCTGTAGAGCTCTACCGAGGACGTGTTCGTGCCAGCTATGACACTGGCTCCCACCCGGCTTCTGCCATTTACAGGTGAGGATCTCTCAGTTACTGGTAAAGGTGAAAATAGTTGCTTAATGCAGAACTGCTTCTCTTCTATTATTTTGTTATGGGAAGGGAAAGAATAATTTGACTACATCAGACTTCGTAAGTATATTAGAGGCCTGGCAATAACAGATAGCATACGCAAGTTGGATAATTGAGGAAAGATTTATTAGATGACTGTTTACAAAGATTGGTTGGGACAGTGGAGTGATCTGAAATTAGTAACTTGGGATATTGCTCCTGCCCATGGGCTTGAAGGAAAGAGGGGAGACAGCAGTTATGGAAGTCAGTGCTCAGAAAAGGAATTGTGGAAAGGACTGCCTGACAGAAAGAAGCATTTCCACTTTGAATGGAGGAATGCTGTCAAGCCTCAGGGAAGGAATCAGGGTTTTAAATCTCGATTTCCCAACTGTCTCCTGCTCATGCTTCTTTCTGGCCAATCAGATGCCAGAAAACATCAGACCACCCACTGATCCCGGTAATGTAGCTCACACATGAGCCTCTCAGGGCTCAGCACAGGGAGAAGATGGATGGAGAGTAGTTCTAGAGAAAGAGATGCAAGATACTTAGCACAGGGAAAAATTTAAAGCTACTATTCATGCAGTCTGTATTGACTGAGCACTTGATGTGTGCAAGGCACAGTTCTAAGCTTTCAGCAACAAAGTTCCTGCCCTTAAGAAGCTTGTTCTTCCTGGTAGCTCAGATGGTAAAGCTTCTGTCTACAATGCAGGAGACCTGGGTTCAATCCCTGGGTCGGGAAGATTCCTTGGAGAAGGAAATGGCAACCCACTCCAGTACTCTTGCCTAGAAAATGCCATGGATGGAGGAGCCTGGTGCAGGCTGCTGTCCATGGGGTCACAAAGAGTCGGACACGACTGAGCGACTTTACCTTCACCTAAGAAGCTTATACATAAGAAGCCAATGGACGCCTCCCAAGATGTGTATACTCGTATCATTCACTTTGGAAGTTTCTAATAACATAATGAATTGATGATATACTGAGTGTTGTAATGATATACTGATATGTGAATGGGGGAGGATACGCTGCTCAAAGTATGCTTTTTGCATAACCTTCAGAGCCCCTCCTTTGGGTCTCAACACCAGTCATTTGGCAGACAAGTTACCTAGCTATCGAGTTTATTTCTTCACATGTATAAATAACTGCTGCCATCTAGAGCAGGGTCACAAATTCATAGGCAGTCAGTTTTTCCAGATGGATGACTTAAATGAACTGTGGGCTAATTGCAAGCAAATGATATGTGCTCTCATTCTTTTATTCTTGAAAAGATTCTAACCTTTTAGAGAAGCATTTCTGGATTACAAATAGCCTTGGTGTTGGCACCATAATAGGAATGGTTGTAAGCAGAGTAAACTAAAAGCAAATCTTTGTCAAAACAGGACTAGACCTCTTCTACTCAGGTCTCCCTGAATGCTGCCATGTGAAAATGTAGACCCAGGTTTTGCCAGAACTTCTGACTTTCCAAGAAAAAAATTGACACTTTAAATATAAAGTTTTCCTTCCTTAAATATGATTAACATTTTTTAAATGCCATTTGTGGCAAACAAAACACATTTGTAGACCAAACACATGGGGCACCAAGCTTGTGGGCATTGACTGAGACATAAAATGGAGATACTGGCCTCTATGTTACTGACGTCATACTTACATATTTTCCATGTGCTTCACATGTTATTTAATCTTTCACAATGGTTCTGGGAAATTAGATGCCAATTGTAGCCATGAATGGAATTCAATAAGTCCTTTTCGTGGTAAGCTATTGCACTTGGGAATATTTAGAGCCTGGAAACAAACATAATTATTGGTTTCCAAGTATATTACAATAGTTACTTCATCTCTAAATGGTGATGAATTAGTGCCAATATTTTCAGTGTTGCTAGGTCTTAAATTTTATAGCTTCAATTTGTTTCAGCTCCTAAAAAGATTTCAGAGTATTGATTTTATGGTTCATTTTTGGTGTTTTGTTTGTTTGTCTTATTTTATGCAATGAAACAGCATAGAAGTCTCAGAAACTGTAGTAAAAGTTCTTGGAGTTGGCTTATTAAAGCTAGTGTTCACGTAAAATACACTTAAAATGCTTCTAGATGAGTTGTAAAAACCCAAGTGGTTATATCCAAATGAGGACTTACTCTAAAGAGCTTATTATGAGTTTATATTCATTACTATTTTTGCCTAACAATAGAGTATACCTTGTAACATCTATAAAAATAAAGAATAGTATCATATCACACACTTTTTGTTATGAACCAGAAGTAGAGCTTTCCGCTTGAAGATCATCTAATAGAGACATCTGCTATGAGGGCCAGGGAAAACAAAACATTTGTTTATTTCTTGCTCTTAAGTTTATATCAAAACAATCAACAAATGTTATTGCATTATTTTTAAGTAAAAGAAAAGAAGCAACAGTCACCAAGAATTTGAATAGAGAGACCATACATAGACTGATTTATTGATCTATTGATATAGATAATGTACAAGTATATATATGTGTGTGTATGTGTGTGTGTGTATATATATATATATATGAACATACTCTTGCCTGGAAAAACCCGTGAACAGAGAAGCTTGATAGGCTGCAGTCCATGGGGTCACTAAGAGTCGGGCACGAGTGAGCGACTTCACTTTCGCTTTTCACTTTCATGCATTGGAGAAGGAAATGGCAACCCACTCCAGTATTCTTGCCTGGAGAATCCCAGGGATGGGGGAGCCTGGTGGGCTGCCGTCTATGGGGTCGCACAGAGTCGGACACGACTGAAGCGACTTAGCGGCAGCAGCAGCAGTAGTATCCCAAATAAGTAGGAAAAAAGTTCCTGTGACATAGACATTATTAAGAACATTAAATTATTTCAACACCTTAGGAGAATCTAGTTTTTGACAGTAATAATCATAGTCTGAGAGCTGGACTATAAAGAAAGCTGAGCACCAAAGAATTAATGCTTTGGACTGTGGTGTGGGAGAAGACTCTTGCGAGTCCCTTGGACTGCAAGGAGATCCAGCCAGTCCATCCTAAAGGAAATCAGTCCTGAATATTCATTGGAAGGACTGATGCTGAAGCTGAAACTCCAGTACTTAGGCCACCTGATGCAAAGAACTGACTCATTGGAAAAGACCCTAATGCTGGGAAAGACTGAAGGCGGGAGGAGAAGGGAACGACAGAGGATGAGATGGTTGGACGGCATCACCAACTCAATGGACATGAATTTGAGTAAGCTCTAGGAGCTGGTAATGGGCAGGGAAGCCTGGAGTGCTGCAGTCCATGGGGTCACAAAAGTCAGACATGACTGAGCGACTGAACTGAACTAAATCATAGTGACAAAGACATGTGTTCAGATCTAGGCTTGTTCAATTGCTATATATAAACTGTAGCAAGGTATTTAATTTTTCTGTGCTTCAGAATTCATAATATTAAATTTTCTGTGCTTTAGAATTCATATCTGTAAATAATAATATAGTACCTACCCCATAAAGTCTCTTTGAGGATTTGATTCTACACTTAGCTCTGTCCTCACTTTTACCTTACTTTGTCTTCATTATCATCTGCTTCTAACAATAGAGGAAAGTCTTTCTGGTGTCTATTTCTGGAGTGCAACAAGAGTTAAAAGTGCATCCTCTATCCTCAGACATTAACTCTAGAAGTATATCATGTTTTTAATTTCTGTGAAGGGAATTTGGAAATAGCTTTCCCACTTCTGGGAATTTATCCCAAAGGTATTCCTAGAGACATAGAAATGATGTATGCACAAGGTAATTCACTGTGGTGTTGGTTCTAAAAACAAAAATTAGGAAACAACCCAAGTTTCTATGGGCAGCCACTCAATGGAATATACTGTAAAAGGAAAAAGGAGTAAGGGAAGGGAAGAGAGGATGAGAAAGCTCTCCATGTACGATATTGAAAGATTTCCAAGGTCTGTTGCTCAGTTCAAAAGAAAAAAGTGTAGAGAGCAGTGTCAAAACAAAGTAAGGTAGAGAGGAGTGTCTTTGTATTTTTATTTTCATGTACTTTCATAAAGAAAAAACTAGGGATGGAGAGAAAAGAATGTGATGGAGTCACAACTGATGTATAAATACAATTTTATACCATTCTGATTTTTGAACCATTTGAACATCATTACAACTCAAAACCAAAATTGAAGCAATGGAAAAGAACAAGTACTCTAAAGACATTCTGCCTTGATTCAAGTCCCAGATTTGCTATTAACTGAGTGTCTTGGTCAGATTCTGGTCCTCACCTGATAAACAGAGATAATAAATCCTAGTTTCATCTTTGTAGGACTGTAGTAAAAATTTTATGATTTGATACATGTGGAGTATTTATAATGCATACCAAATAATAAGTGATGATAGCTGTTTGGATCATAAGTTCAGAATGTCCAGAACTAACTTCATTTCCTTTGCTTTACCCTGGTACATTCCTAATTTCATTGAGAGGCATCACCATCTTCTTGGTCATTGTAGGTATAATGAATTATTCGTAACCTTTCTCTTTCTTTCACCTTCAACTTGAAATTAGTCTGAAGCCCTATTTCTGCTCTTACTAATTTTCTAGCATTTATTTAAATGCCTCTGTCCTTGCTCAGGCCTTCTAAGAATATGCACTCTGATAAAAAGTACCACATCTCCATCATTACAGCAAGGCCCATCAATAATACTGTTGCCATCAGCTTTCACCTAAGGGGCTTAATAAATTTTTTTGGTTGAATTAAATTTTCAAATCTTGATGTGTTTCCACTTTATATAACTTTATTAAATATACATTATACTAATGTTTTAAAAGGGAGTACTTTTACATATCCTTACCTCAGAGAATTTGAGTTCAGTTCATTGAATGATTTTATGTTATATGAAATATACCTTGGTAAGACTTTGTTTCCCAAATTATGCATTATTTAATGTGCTATTGAAGCATCACATATGGGAATAATTTCGTACACCAGGTGCATTGTTTGAATTACCTAGTTACTTTTCTACATTAATGGGAATGGATTTTGTTTATTTTAGTAAAATGAAATCTGTTGAATTAGGGGAAATTGGCATCCATTAATATTGTTTCTATTATAGTGTATTTTGGGCTTAAAATTTTTGATTTTAGATGTCAATTATTTTCCCAAATGAATCGACATAAGAACCATTATTTTATGGAAATACGTTTAGAAGTAGTACTTAACAAGTTCTAAGTGTGTTTAAGAAAACCAAGATGTAGTACTGGTTTCTTTTCCAGTAGAACTAAAGTGGTGTTCACATTTCCTCATTATATTTCTTACATGATTTCCTGTAGACGTGTATACTGTTAACAGGGCCTGCATACTTGCCATGGTGTAGAGTAATTGTTTTCACGTAACCTGCACCACAGTCACCTGAAAGGTATGTTAAAATGCAGAGTATTGGGCTCCACCCTCTAGTTTGTGATTCAGATCCCAGATGAGCCTCAGTTTTCATTTTGTTTCCATCTGATCTTCCGGGCCAGGGACCACAATGTGAAAACCATTTGTGTGGAAGTCATATATCTGAGCTGTGCTCTGAGAACTGATGGTATGTACTGCTTCTCTTATCCAGGTTTCAAGACTTCATAGTTGATGTCAGCCTTGTTGGGAATATTTTCCACCAGAGTAATCACCAGATGCTACAAATCCAGACTCATTCTGTTTTTCAAAGAGCCAGTTATTAAATATTAGCCTGCACCCTGCTAAGAGAGCTAATCAGCAGCAACAAAGATGCCATAAGCAGCCCAACAAATGGATGGATGTAGAATATGGCATGCATGCCTAATTGTTAGAATGCTTAGACAATACTATAAAGAGGGACTTATTTACAGTGCTATGAATGAATGAATGACAGCCCAAACTTGAAGCCAGCATCAGCAGTAGTCCCTCAGACAGGGACGGAGTAACAACTGTTTTCTCAAGTAGGCTGATAATCAGCTGCCCTTCAAAAGACCTTCTTTTCGTCTAGATAGGCAGAAACTTTAAAAAAAAAATGTTAATCACAATTGTCTGCTTCTTTCTTTGGATTCAAATTAATGTCATTTTCCAAACCAGACAGCTTCTTTGAAAACATAGTCATTAATGTTTAAAAATTAGAAAATCAGATGTACACATTACAAAAGCACAGGACCAGACCGCGCCTTCATCAGTTTCAGTATTCAGGGAACCCGGACAGCTTCAGAGGACTTGCCTCTGCAGACTGTTAGGCTTGCTTAGCTACACAGCCTCTGGGTTATGCAACATACAGGCTTACACTAAGAAAAAAGAATTAATATCATTGGAAAGACAGACAGTGGATAGAATTTATATAGTCTTCTTTCCAAGGTAAGTAACTCAGCAGTGCTTGACAGGCTGTATGAGAAGGCACCACTTTTTATCAGCTTTGTAACTGAAAAATTTGTGCTTCCATTTCATGGGGAGACTCCGGAAGTAACTAACGTAAAGTGCCTAGTCTAATTGGTAATGAGATAATTGGTACCTAGATAATTGGTAATGAGACTTACGGATACTGAGATTTATGGATACTCTTCATGTTCGGATACACTGATGTTGAAGAATAAGGACTCAGGTGCAAATACTATTGTTTTACCTGTGATTCCTACCTTATGTTCAAATGTAGAAGTTTCTCTCTATTTTTAGAGTTTTTTCATTTAAATTACATACATACAGTTTCCAACTTATGATGGTTCCACTTAATGATTTTTCAGCTTTATGATAGTGGAAAAGCAATATGCATTCAGTATAAACCATACTTAGAGGTTTGAATTTTGATCTTTTCCCAGGCTAGCTGTATGTGGTATGATACTCTCTTGTGATGCTGGATAGTGGCAGCAAGCAGCCATGGGCTCCCAGTCAGCCACCAGTGTAAATAACCAATATACTTACAACTATCCTATTCTGCTTTTCTACTTTCAATCCAATATTTAATAAATTATATGAGATAGTCAGTGCTTTATTATCAAATAGATTTTGTGTTAGATGATTTTGGCCAACTGTAAGAAGCAAGAGAGTTCCAGAAAAACATCTACTTCTGCTTTATTGATTATGCCAAAGCCTTTGACTGTGTGGATCACAATAAACTGTGGAAAATTCTGAAAGAGATGGGAATACCAGATCATCTGACCTGCCTCTTGAGAAGCCTAAAACAGGTCAGGAAGCAACAGTAGAACTGGACATGTAACAACAGACTGGTTCCAAATAGGAAAAGGAGTACGTCAAGGCTGCATATTGTCACCCTGCTTATTTAACTTATATGCAGAGTACATCATGAGAAACTCTGGGCTGGAAGAAGCACAAGCTGGAATCAAGACTGCCGGGAGAAATCTCAATAACCTCAGATATGCAGATGACACCACCCTTATGGCAGAAAGTGAAGAGGAACTAAAGAGCCTTTTGATGAAAGTGAAAGAGGAGAGTGAAAAGGTTGCTTAAAGCTCAACATTCAGAAAACCAAGATCATGGCATCTGGTCCCATCACTCCATGGGAAATAGATGGGGAAACAGTGGAAACAGTGTCAGACTTTATTTTGGGGGGCTCCAAAGTCACTGCAGATGGTGACTGCAGCCATGAAATTAAAAGACGCTTACTCCTTGGAAGGAAAGTTATGACCAACCTAGATAGCATATTCAAAAGCAGAGACATTACTTTGCCCACAAAGGTCTGTCTAGTCAAGGCTATGGTTTTTCCAGTGGTCATGTATGGATGTGAGAGTTGGACTGTGAAGAAAGCTGAGCGCTAAGGAATTGATGCTTTTGAACTGTGGTGTTGGAAAAGACTCTTGAGTGTTCCTTGGACTGCAAGGAGATCGAACCAGTCCATTCTGAAGGAGATCAACCCTGGTATTTCTTTGGAAGGACTGATGCTAAAGCTGAAACTCCAGTACTTTGGCCACCTCATGCGAAGAGTTGACTCACTGGAAAAGACTCTGATGCTGGGAGGGATTGGGGGCAGGAGGAAAAGGAGACGACAGAGGATCAGATGGCTGGATGGCATCACCGACTCGATGGACATGAGTTTGAGTGTCTGGGAATTGGTGAGGGTCAGGGAGGCCTGGCGTGCTGCAGTTCATGGGGTCGCAAAGAGTCGACATGACTGAGCGGCTGAGCTGAACTGAACTGAAGCCAGTATAAGTGTTCTGAGCATGCTTAAGGCAGGCTAGGCTTATGGTGTTCAGTTTATTAGGTTTATTAAGTATATTTTCGACTTAACCATATTTTCACTTTACAGTGAGTATATTCCTCAGTTGTAAGTTGAGGAAGATCTGGAATTTGCTCCAAAATACATTTACTTGATAAATTATTTTGTAAAATCTTCTTCTGTAAGCTCTTATGCAAGAACATAAATACATTTAATCCCATTTGGCTTCCTATTTCTTTCCACTTAAACAATTGGGCAGGAAAATTGTTTTATTAGCATTCCTACTTCACAGATGAAGCATCTTCAGCCCAGAGATACCAAAATGAGATGGCCAGTTGAATTTGTCTGGTTTCTGATTCCTATTCCACTGCACAGAGTATGCCAACAAATACTTTTAAAATTTTTAGGCAAAAAGCAGGGGTTCACATAAGCGAAGGAAGTGAAATATTTATCTTCACTACTGAAATACCTTAAGATTAACCATGGAGAAAGAAATATTGTCATTGTTAATGTGTCCTGCAGATATAAAGGCAATCAAAGACAATTTAAGACCCCTCTTCTTTTAAGCCCCAAGTTTTTAAACTCTGTAGCAAAGCACGAGACAATTGAGTAACAGCTTTCACACATCCATTTAGAAACACAAGAAAACAAATCTCAGGTAATAGATGAGTGTAGTGAAACTGAATTACATAATATGGTAGTAAATGCAATTTATGTTCCCAGTGGAAAGGTTCACTGTTAAGTGGTTTACTTGTGACTTTTGTGAGTCGTGGAATGTATAGTTCCCTAGAGAGAAGTGAGAGTGTTTGTCAATACTTATCAGGACCCAGAAGGATGTTACACATTGCAAGTGGATAGGTATGAGATGACCATGATAGACTGTAAAATCAATGATGGCTCAGTTTTATTCTGCAACAACTGATGTGTCAATCACTGCTTTTATTTTAAAAGGGTATATAGATAATAAAGAACTCCTGAACAAACCCCAGATCTCTGGCTTAAGGAAACAGCATGAAACACTAATTTTGAATACTCCTAGATTGGCAATATTCTCTTCAGGCTCCATCCACAGAATATCATCTTAAAACCAAAGAACCTAAAAATATTAATTTCACAGTACTTATCTGTTTAAAAGTTTGGCAAAGCCTCACTTGATTCCTGGGAAATATAGATGGGATTAAGTTCAGTGGCAACTCTTACCAAGTTCTAGAATCATCAGATTAGACATTGAAAGCCTTTGGGAGAGAAAAATGTAGTCATTCTGAATTTCACTTATAAATGGGAAAATAGGATCAAAAAACAAGTTTTACATCTATATATGTCATATGCATTTTCATAATCTTCAGCTCTCATTATAAGTTTATTACATATTTTTTTCCAGTTCAGTGATTTTTAGTAAACACAAGTTTGCAACCAACATAGAAGATTATTTTCCATAGAATTTTATTCCTGGGCTAGTTGGGAGAGAAATCATCTATTAAAGCCTTGTTACTAACACAACATTGTAAATCAGCTATACTCCAACAAAATTTTTTCTTAAAAAGCTTATTACTGATGAGAACATGTGCCATTTGTATGGTACTAGTGCTTGGATCTGGAGAAGGCAATGGCACCCCACTCCAGTACTCTTGCCTGGAAAATCCCACGGATGGAGGAGCATGGGGTTCATGGGGTCACTAAGAGTCAGACACAACTGAGCGACTTCACTTTCACTTTTCACTTTCATGCATTGGAGAAGGAAATGGCAACCCACTCCAGTGTTCTTGCCTGGAGAATCCCAGGGACGGGGAGCCTGGTGGGCTGCCGCCTAAGGGGTCGCACAGAGTCGGACATGACTGAAGCGACTTAGTAGCAGCAGCAGCAGTGCTTGGAACATAGAAAAAGCAAGAGAATTTCAGAAAAACTTATTTTACATTGACTATGCTAAATCCTTGGTGTGGATCACAACAAACTGTGGAAAATTCTTAGAGATGGAATACCAGACCACCATACCTGCCTCCTGCAAAACCTATGTGCAGGTTAAGAAGCAATAGTTAGAACTAGACATGGAACAAAGAACTGGTTCAAAATTGGGAAAGGAGTACATCAAGGCTGTATATTGTCACCCTGCTTATTTGACTTATATGCCAAGTACATCATGAGAAATGCTGGGATGGATAAAGCACAAGCTGGAGTCAAGATTGCTGGGAGAAATATCAATAACCTCAGATATGCAGACTTCTGCCACCCTTAATGGCAGAAAGTGAAGAGGAACTAAAGAGCCTCTTGATGAAGGTGAAAGAAGAGAGTGAAAAAGCTGGCTTAAAATTCAGCATTCAAAAAACAAAGACATTGGCATCTGGTCCCATCCCTTCATGGCAAATAGATGGGGAAACAATGGAAACAGTGACAGACTTTATTTCCTTGGGCTCCAAAATCACTGCAGATGGTGACTGTAGCCATGAAATAAAAAGATGCTTTCTCCTTGGAAGAAAAGCTATGACCAGCCTAGACAGTGTATTAAAAAACAGAGATATTACTTTGCCAACAAAGACCCATATACTTTGCTGACAAAGGTCCAAATAGTCAAAGCTGTGATTTTTCCAGTAGTCATGTATGGATGTGAGAGCTGGACCATAAAGAACGCTGAGGGCCGAAGAATTGATGCTTTCTAACTGTGGTGTTGGAGAAGACTCTTGAGAATCCCTTGGACTGCAAGGAGATCAAAACAGTCAATTCTAAAGGAAATCAACTCTGAATATTTGCTGGAAGTACTGATGCTGAAACTGAAGCTCCAATACTTTGGCCACCTGATGCAGAAAACTGACTCATTTGAAAAGACCCTGATGCTGGGAAAGATGGAAGGCAGGAGGGGAAGGGGACAACAGAGGATGAGATGGTTGGATGGCATCACTGACTCAATGGACATGAGTTTGAGCAAGCTCCAGGAGATGGTGAAGGACAGAGAACCTGACATGCTGCAGTCCATGAAGTCGCAAAGAGTTGGACACGAATGAGCAACTGAACAACAATAGTGCTTGCATTATGTGCTTGTGTTATTATATTTCTACCAATCTTTAGTGTCATCTTACAGTTAATGTTAAAAATAAAGCTGAACTAATTTAATTTCCTCTTGAAAAAGATCCTGAAATAGTATCCAATTATTTATATAATGATGCAGATGATAATACCAATGCATACCATTTAACTTTGCACTTTCTATAGGCTAGATGTTTTGCTCTGAATTAAAACAAACAAAAAAATATTTCACAGAGATAGACCTCAGCTTAACCATAGGAAGGGGGAATATTTGTTAACATTTACTGAAGAGATGACTGAAGTTTATTAGCAATGAAGTAACTTATCTAAAGTTAAACATTTAATAAATTCAAGACCAGAATTCAAATCCAGGTTTATCTGCCTCCCAAATCTGTATGTCTAACTAGTAGTTGCTATTACTATTCATCATATGCCTTTTGAAGAGCTGTATTTAAGACCACTAACAGTTGATACTTTTATGGCAGAAAGTGAAGAGGAGCTAAAATTTTAGCCTCTTGATCAAAGTGAAAGAGGAGAGTGAAAAAATTGGCTTAAAGCTCAACATTCAGAAAACGAAGATCATGGCATCCGGTCCCGTCACTTCTTGGGAAATAGATGGGGAAACAGTGTCAGACTTTATTTTGTGGGGCTCCAAAATCACTGTAGATGGTGACTGCAGCCATGAAATTAGAAGACGCTTACTCCTTGGAAGAAAAGTTATGATCAACCTAGATAGTATATTCAAAAGCAGAGACATTACTTTGCCGACTAAGGTCCATCTAGTCAAGGCTATGCTTTTTCCTGTGGTCATGTATGGATGTGAGAGTTGGACTGTGAAGAAAGCTGAGCACCAAAGAATTAATGCTTTTGAACTGTGGTGTTGGAGAAGACTCTTGAGAGTCCTTTGGACTGCAAGGAGATCCAACCAGTCCATTTTGAAGGAGATCAGCCCTGGTATTTCTTTGGAAGGAATGATGCTAAAGCTGAAACTCCAGTACTTTGGCCACCTCATGTGAAGAGTTGACTCACTGGAAAAGACTCTGATGCTGGGAGGGATTGGGGGAAGGAGGAGAAGGGGACGACCAAGGATGAGATGGCTGGATGGTATCACGGACTTGATGGACGTGAGTCTGAGTGAACTCCGAGAGATGGTGATGAACAGGGAGGCCTGGTGTGCTGCGATTCATGGGATCGCAAAGAGTCGGACATGACTGAGCGACTGAACTGAACTGAACAGTTGAAAGAAATGTAGCTTTATTTATAAAGTATCTTCTTTTTATATTGGACTCTCTAGATGGCTTCAGTTCAGTTGCTCAGTCGTGTCCGACTCTTTGCGACCCCATAAATCGCAGCACGCCAGGCCTCCCTGTCCATCACCAACTCCTGGAGTTCACTCAGACTCGCGTTCATCGAGTCAGTGATGCCATCCAGCAGGCTCAGTGATAAAGAACCTGCTGATTGCTAGTGGCAATGAAGGAGACATGGGTTCAATCCCTGGGTCAGGCATATCCCCTGGAGGAGCAAATGGCAACCCACTCCAGTACTGTTGACTGGAGAATTCCATGGACAGAGAAGCCTGGCAGGCTACAGTCCATGGGGTCGCAGAATCAGATGCAAGTAAGCACACCTGTAGTTGGAAATGTAGGAAAATTTGCTCAATCATGTCCCACTCTTTGCGACCCGATGTACTATACAGTCCATGGAATTCTCTAGGCCAGAATACTGGACTGAGTAGCCTTTCCTTTCTCCAGGGGATCTCCAGGGGTTCTTCCCAAGCCAGGGATTGAACCCTGGTCTCCCGCATTGCAGGCGAATTCTTTACCAGCTGAGCCACAAGGGGAAGCGAGCCTACCTGTATTCCTTGTATATTATCTCCTCTGTTGATTTTAGTGGTGTCATTTGTTGGGATAATTAAATGTGTATGGGGCAAAAAAATTGTTTGGCACATCTAATGTTTATTTTTTAAAGATGATATCTGAAACAAGTTATCAAAATCCCCACATATCTGGACACTTTTAACTACTTAAGACCAGAGAACATCAAGTGTTTTCACAGCTGTACATTATGGTTTATATTATCAAATCACAAAAAACATTTTGGTCTATGCTGGCAAACAATGGAATATGATTAGACTCCTGTGATCAGAATGATACAGAAATGTCAATACATTTTTTCATTATTTTCCAGGCTTGACCTATTTGCAGATTTAGGTATCAGTGCCTGGAGATTTAAGCAATCATTTTGCTTAGGGAGGGCTCCGCTGGTGGCTCAGTGATACAGAATCCACCTGCCAGTGCAGAAGCCACAGGAGACGCAGGTTCAGTCTCTGGGTCGGGAAGATCCCCTAGAGGAGGGAAATGGCAACTCGCTCCAGTATTCTTGCCTGGGGAATCCCATGGACAGAGGAGCCTGGTGGGCTACAGGCTGTGGGGTCCCAAAGAGTCAGACACAACTGAGTGCCTGAGCACGCATGCACGCTTGCTTGGGGAGTATTAGGTATTCCCAGTCTTCCTATTATATGTTCCCGTATTTCCCTTTTTGAACCATTTTTCCAGTCTTTCCAATCAATATCTCAAATATTTGTTCTTTAATTTTCACTATCAGTCCTATTTTTTTCTTTGTCCCGTTTCATTGGCCTGATATAACACTTGTACTAAATTAACAGTCACCTTTAAACCTTATAGCACCTCATTACTAATTGCCCCTAACTTCATTTTTAGTTGTCATGTTCTTTTACCTAAAATTCTTAATCTCTTTGTTTTTGTCCATTTTATGTATTTCCATAAACCCTCTCAAAGTTTTTAGAAGGTGGCAGTAATGATTATTAGACCTGGTCCTTTAAAGTTATAGAAGAGAAACTGAAGAACCATTATCATCACTAGATTCTCTGGATATGACTATGTTAAGCATTCCAATTAATCTGCTATTCCCGCCTCTCCACTGAGCATAATCATCTTCATGGTAATGTCATTTGATGGAAAATCTTCTGAAAATTGCAAATAAAATGAGGGTATATTTTCAATTAACAAATTTCAAAAACCACAGTGATCTTACCAAATTGCTTCTTCCTGTATTTATGCGCATGTTTGATTCTGGTAGGTGTTACTGTGTAGCACTTAAGAGTGTAGAGACCAATGACCCCCACCATCAATGCCTAAAGAGTGCATTTGGCACAGCTCCTTGTGTTTTGAACACAATTTGGAGTAACAGCAGCTGAAGATGAAAAACTCTAATGGCATTTAAAATGCATATATTATGTTTGTAATTTCTGCAAACCAGAAGATTGTGACTAGATAGTAATAAAATGTACTCAGTTCCACTTATCCCAGTGGGAGGGCTTTCCTGGTGGCTCAGATGGTAAAGAACCCACCTGCACTGCTGGTGACCTGAGTCCAGTCCCTGGGTCAGGAAGATCCCCTGGAGAAGGAAACGGCAACCTACCCCAGTATTCTTGCCTGGAGAATCTCATGGGCAGAGGACCCTGGCGGGCTGTAGTCCAGAGGGTCACAGAGAGTTGGACACAACTGAGCAGCCAACACTATCCCAATAGGAGAACTTTTGTATTACCTAAGAAAACTTTCGTGTTACGTAAGAAATAAAAAAGGATTGTAGCTCCCTGAAAATATTCATTATGAAATCATTTACTTATCTTTATTAATGTTAGATAGGAGTATCTTTTCCCAGAAGAACTTGGTCCAGTTTGTATTGTACCTCCTTTCCTTTAATAAATAGATAATTGGAGAATCAGCTAAGTTATTGTGTTTCGTTGTTCTGTTTTAGTGTGGAGACAATCAATGATGGAAATTTTCACATTGTGGAACTACTTGCCCTGGATCAGAGTCTCTCCCTCTCAGTGGATGGAGGGAGCCCCAAAATCATTACCAACTTGTCAAAGCAGTCCACTCTGAATTTTGACTCCCCTCTCTATGTCGGAGGTAAGCCCTTTCTCAAATTTCATGGATTCCCAAACCCCATGATTCTCATCACAGATTAATCCTGAAGTTGTTGATGCCTGGTGCCACGGTCATTGATCAATCACCGAGAACAGCAAGGATAGAAAAGAAAGAGTCCTAGATGGGTATAAGAGTCTATGTTGTAATGCTGACTCTGGGTCTAACTAAATATGTAGGCAGGTGGAGAAGGACATTAATGTTTCTTTTGTGTCTATCACTTGCTAGCTGATTTGCACATCAGATAATTATTTGATCTGGTGTATGGAAAAAGAAAGCTGGTTATAAGGCAAATCAGACAATGAAAAAGATGAGAAAACAGGTTTGATGCAAACTGAGGAGTACATGACCCACCCCAGCTCCCTTAAGGAGGGTAACACTACCAGCTTCAGTCAGATGTCACTATGCTTGAGTGTTTTTACTATTAGTCACAAACTCATCTACAGGATAGGATAGTTATTAATGAAATCAAATGAATGAATGAACAAATTAAATTCTCAAATTGTATTGGGGCAATGGGAAGTACTTCTGTTGAGCTCAGACCTTAAGGAGAATGATAAAGAGAGAAGGTTGGAAAGGTGGTTTAGGGCTTGAAAAGACAGAGGGAAGATTATTTTTAAGCAACAAGAAGGCAGATGAGCAAATATATGAGGGATGGACAGAGATCTAAAGGAGAGCAAAGAAAAAGAACCACAGTAGGGAAACCTAGCATATTGAAAAGCAGAGACATTACTTTGCCAACAAAGGTCCGTCTAGTCAAGGCTATGGTTTTTCCTGTGGTCATGTGTGGATGTGAGAGTTGGACTGTGAAGAAAGCTGAGCACTGAAGAACTGATGCTTTTGAACTGTGGTGTTGGAAAAGACTCTTGAGAGTCCCTTGGACTGCAAGAAGATCCAACCAGTCCATTCTAAAGGAGATCAGCCCTGGGTGTTCTTTGGAAGGACTGATGGTAAAGCTGAAACTCCAGTACTTCGGCCACCTCATGCAAAGAGTTGACTCATTGGAACAGACTCTGATGTTGGGAGGGATTGAGGGCAGGAGGAAAAGGAGATGACAGAGGATGAGATGGCTGGATGGCATCACCGACTCAGTGGACTAGAGTTTGAGTGAACTCCGGGAGTTGGTGATGGACAGGGAGGCCTGGCATGCTGCGATTCATAGGGTTGCAAAGAGTCAGACATGACTGAGCAACTGAACTGAACTGAACTGAGAGAATCCTTGCACTCTTGCGTAAATCTGGAGGAGTAGATATAACCTGGAGATAGAATTTCAGATTTCAAGCAAATGAGTAAGAAAGCATATGATGGTGAATTGAGTTGCATCGAATTAAATTACATTACATCGAATTAAATTAAATTACATTGACTGATGAAATCAACTCATTTTACAGATAAATAAGCCAAAGTTTCTGATGGGTCAATATAACCAATTTTTTCACCATGACAGGTATTTTCAACTTTCCATCAATTACTTTCACAAGAACAACCTGGAGATGCTACATCTCAAAGTCTTCCCTAAAAGCAGTTTTGAAAAATTTCTGAAATTCCAGAGCACCTCTGATTTTAATAATTTTAGCAGTAGACAATCTGAACACTCCTATAGAATTTCAGGGTTTTTTAAGTACTTAAAAGGCTTTGGTACAATTCTGTAAAGATTTATTGAGCACCTCCCATGAGCTGAGAACTAAGTTAATAGAGGCATAAAGAATAAAAAACTGAAAAAGAATCAGCCCTTCTGTACCCAGGGGAGTGGAGAAGACAGTCACATCCTCATGAAACCATAGTACATTGTAATAAAAGTATCTTATAGAAAGTCTGGGCAGCAAGATGACTGATCTGTTTGCTTCATGGGAATCATACATGGGATTCATTAACAGGCAAGAGCCTCCATTGTTGCCTGTGGTTGGAGAGAAAAAAATTTATATTTGCTAAGCACCTGCTGTGTTCTCAGCATAATGCTTCTTTACAGTCTTACCCCCAGAGAATGTAGGAAGTAGGTATGATTTTTTGTTTTATAATCGCTAAGGGATTATCTCAAGGACTCCTAGAACATGTCCAAGTTCACAAAGCTATGAAGCTATGATAGAGACCTCGTTTGAGTTCAGGCCTGTCTGCACCCAAAGCCATCTGCATTGACATTCACTTACACAGTCTATCTTCTGTGGCTTTTGGTTTGTTTCCGGACTTGTCCTTCACCTGATTTTTTTATACTTTCATTAGAGATCATTTCACTGAGTCTTCTAAGACCCTTTTAGAATGTGGTTACAAAAATAAATAGGTATGGAATGGGAGTGCTTGGGCCAGAAGCTTGATGGTGCGGTGGTTAGGACTGTGCTTCCAATGCAGAGGGTATGGATTTGACCCCTGGTTGGAGAACTAAGATCCCACATGCCACATGGCATGGCCAATAAGTAAGTAAGTAAAGAAGGCAGAGCACCAAAGAACTGATGCTTTCAAACTGTGGTGTTGGAGAAGACTCTTGAGAGTCCTTTGGACAGCAAGGAGATCAAACTAGTCAATCCTAAAGGAAATCAACACTGAATATTCATTGGTAGGACTGATGCTGAAGCTGAAGCTCAATACTTGATGTGAAGAGCTGACTCACTGAAAAAACACCCTGATGCTGAGAAAGACTGAGGGCAGGAGGAGAAGGAGGAGACAGAGGATGAGATGGTCAAATGGCATGACCGACTCAATGGACATGAGTTTGAGCAAACTCCAGGAGATATTTAAAGACAGGGAAGGCTGGCGTGCTGCCGTTCATGGGGTCACAAACAGTCGGACATTACTTAGTGACTAAACAACAAAGAAAGTAAATAAATAGAATTCCATGTTTTTAAAAAAGAACATTTTTCAAAAAGGGGAAAGAAGAGTTTTTAGTCAGCACTGCCAAAGCCTTTGACTCTGTGGATCACAATAATCTGTGAAAAATTCTGAAAGAGATGGGAATACCAGACCACCTGACCTGCCTCTTGAGAAACCTATATGCAGGTCAGAAAGCAAAAGTTAGAACTGGACATGGAACAACAGACTGATTCCAAATAGGAAAAGGAGTACGTCAAGGCTGTGTACTGTCACCCTGCTTATTTAACTTATATGCAGAGTACATCATGAGAAACTCTGGGCTGGAAGAAGCACAAGCTGGAATCAAGATTGCCGGGAGAAATCTCAGTAACCTCAGATATGCAGATGACACCACCCTTATGGCAGAAAGTGAAGAAGAACTAAAGAGCCTCTTGATGAAAGGGAAAGAGGAGAGCGAAAAAGTTGGCTTAAAGCTCAGCGTTCAGAAAACGAAGATCATGGCAACTGGCCCCATCACTTCATGGGAAATAGATGGGGAAACAGTGGAAACAGTATCAGACTTTATTTTGGGGGGCTCCAAAGTCACTGCAGATGGTGACTGCAGCCATGAAATTAAAAGACGCTTACTCCTTGGAAGGAAAGTTATGACCAACCTAGATAGCATATTCAAAAGCAGAGACATTACTTTGCCAACAAAGGTCCATCTAGTCAAGGGTATGATTTTTCCAGTGGTCATGTATGGATGTGAGAGTTGGACTGTGAAGAAAGCTGAGCTCTGAAGAATTGATGCTTTTGAACTGTGGCGTTGGAGAAGACTTTTGAGAGCCCCTTGGACTGCAAGGAGATCCAACCAGTCCATTCTAAAGGAAATCAGTCCTGGGTGTTTATTGGAAGGACTGATGGTAAAGCTGAAACTCCAGTACTTTGGCCACCTCATGCGAAGAATTGCCTCATTGGAAAAGACCCTGATGCTGGGAAAGATTGAAGGCAGGAGGAGAAGGGGGTCAACAGAGATGAGATGGCTGAAAGGCATCACTGACTCGATGGACATGAGTCTGAGTGAACTCTGGAAGTTGGTGATGGACAGGGAGGGAGGCCTGGCATGCTGCGATTCATGGGGTCGCAAAGAGTCGGACACGACTGAGCTACTGAACTGAACTGAACTGAGTCCTTTCCTGAAAATGGAACATTCTGCCCTTTTGACCCCATTCTAGGAAGCAATCCAGTTACTGAGGCCAGACAGGCAGACTAAAAGCCCAAACTCACGACTTTCAATCCACGACACCTAATTTAGTACCTGTTGAAGTGTGACCAGGCCCATTTTCATCAGATTCACCTGAGCTATATGTTTGTATTTCTGTGCCCACCCCTTCCTTCTGGATCAGAATCTCAGGTGGCGAAAGAAGGGGGCCTGGGAAGCCTCCTTCTGAACAGCACCCCCTTTGGTGAGTCTTAGGTATTTCAAGCTGGGAAACAGGTGGTGCATCCATGGGCATTACAGATGAGAAAACTGAGCCCCAGAAGAGAGGAAATGATTGGCCTGAATGCACACAGTCCAAAAATACAGGCTTTGATCTCTAGCCTAGTGATTTTGTATAAGCCACTGTCTGACTTTGGTGGCTGCTAGACCTCTAATGGGTCTCCTTTGAATGCGAGAGAAGATGCTACCCAGAGGGTAGGGTCCAGAGAGTACTATGGTTCTTGGTCTTTATAACCAACAAAGCTTCTAGAGAGTGAGAGCCATGGTCTTTCCCAGCTTCAGGACCCCAGCCAGTAGCTCAGAGTCGAGTGCAGGGGAGAATGTCAGCTGCTCTGAAGACCTTGGCTCCATCCCCTCCCTGACTGCCTCACATAGAATCCCATCCAGGAACTATTTCAGGGTCTGGCTTAGGTCATGGAAAGACTCTTCAGCTTTAACAGATGAGGGTTACCAGATGACTGTCACTAGTGGACTATACATGTGTGTATATATGTGTGTGTGTATATATTTATGTGTGTATATAATTTGTATATGTGTATATACACACATATGCATATATATCCCCTGGAAAGGGGCATGGCAACCCACTCCAGTACTCTTGCCTGGGGAAATCCTATGGACAGAGAATACTGGCAAGTTACAGTCCATGCGGTCGCAAAGAGCCGGACACGACTGAAGCAACTTAGCGCACTACACATATATATGTGTGTATGTGTGGTGTGTGTGTATATATATATAGATGGGGCTTCCCTGGTAGCTCAGCTGGTAAAGAATCCACCTGCATTGCAGAAGACCCCAGTTCGATTCCTGGGTTGGGGAGATCCCATGGAGAAAGGCTGGGCTACTCACTCCAGTATCCTTGCCTGGAGAATCCCATGGACAGAGGAGCCTGGTGGACTACAGTCCATGGGGTTACAAAGAGTCAGACACCCTGAGTGACTAAGCACTTACACACACACACACACACACACACACACACACACACACACACACTAAACACACAAGATTGCAAATTCTGGTTTTAGAAGAATTTCTTTTATAGCCCCAATTTCTTGGAATATGAATGTTTCACCCAATTAGCAAGGGAATAAATAAGATGTGAATGAGGTGCTATCCTGATAGGAAGCAGGGTGAGGTTTTCCGGCAATGACATCTGTGGCTGAGCTTGGGACGTTGCCAGTGTTGTGCTGGACTAGCTGCCAGCTTAAAATTTGTCAGGACTGGGGCGAATGGTCCTTGTGAACCTTAGCGCTCATCCTCTGAAAATCAACGGACTGAACTATGGCCTGAGATTAGGGAAGTTTGTCTTATCAGCCTAATTCTAACCTAGTCTTACTAGTGACATTGAGCATGTCCTCTGAGCTCTCTGGGCCCTGGGGTTGGTCAGGGAATAAAAACTATGGTCAGGGAATAAAAACTACTTTGTGAAACTCTAGGCTTCAGGGGTGTGTGTCCAGGTTTGGAGTTGGGTGTGGAGGTAAAGGAGCAGGAATCCGTTTCCCATTCCCACTTACTATTAACTACAGTGACCCGAATTTAGATTTTACAGATTGGGGGCAGGAGGAGAAGGGGACGACAGAGGATGAGATGGCTGGATGGCATAACCGACTTGATGGACATAGTTTGAGTAAACTCCGGGAGTTGGTGATGGATGGGGAGGCCTGGCATGCTGCAATCCATGGGGTTGCAAAGAGTCGGGCACGACTAAGCGACTGAACTGAACTGAAGGTTTTTAAAAACCAAGTGTTAAAAATTAAAAATGGACTGCCAGTGAACCTAAGGTCTTTATTCTAGTTGTGCATTAGAATTGCCTGGAGCATCTTCCAAAATATAAAAACGAAGAAACATACATCCCTTCTCCCTCCCCCACTCCACCCAGGTAATCTGATCAAATCAGTCTGAGCTGAGGTCCCAAGCATCAGTATTTCTTCAAAGATCTGGTGTGATTCTGATGTGCACCCTGGTTGAGAACCGCAGGACAGGATGCTTGTTCTGTCTGGTTCTCCTAAAGAAGAGTTGTACAGACTGCTCCCATCCCACTGGAAGAGCTAAGAGGGTCCGGGTGGCCCCTGGCTGAGGAACGCCGGGGAACCTGGCTTCTGACTCGGTGTCCCTCCCCAGGCATGCCCGGGAAGAACAACGTGGCTGCCGCTCTGCGCCAGGCCCCGGGGCAGAATGGCACCAGCTTCCACGGCTGTATCCGGAACCTTTACATCAACAGCGAACTTCAGGACTTCCGGAAGGTGCCCATGCAGACCGGCATCCTGCCTGGCTGTGAACCATGCCACAAGAAGGTGTGTGCCCACGGCACATGCCAGCCCAGCAGCCAGGCCGGCTTCACCTGCGAGTGTGAGGAAGGATGGACAGGGCCTCTCTGTGATCAGAGGACCAATGACCCCTGTCTTGGAAATAAGTGAGTTTGGGCTGCTTGGGAGTTAAACCCACACTCTCCAACCCTGAAACCCATACTGAAGGAAGGAGAGAAGGAAAGGGGGAAGGGATAGAGGGGAGAGAAAGAAGCCAGTCCATTAGCACCGTCTCCCTTACAGTCCCTCCATCATCGCCCCTCCTAACGCATTTCCATCCTTGCATTCCCCCTCCTCTGCAGATGCGTCCATGGCACCTGCCTGCCCATCAACGCGTTCTCCTACAGCTGCAAGTGCCTAGAGGGCCATGGGGGCGTCCTCTGTGATGAAGAGGAGGATCTGTTTAACCCATGCCAGGCGATCAAGTGCAAGCATGGGAAATGCAGGCTCTCGGGACTGGGGCAGCCGTACTGTGAATGCAGCAGTGGCTATACCGGGGACAGCTGTGATCGAGGTAAGCCAGGCCAGCTGGGCCCCTCCCTCTCTCTTGGCAGAGCAAGAAGGGCTGTCAGCTTTGAAAAGAGAGAAAGGGAGACACACAGAGATGAGAGTGACTTGAGAAATGCCAGCTCTTTGCACTATTTGCAGTTGCTCTTATTTTCTAGTGTAAGGCAGGCACAGATACGGAAGGTACTAAACCTCCATGGCAGGCTTCCCTTGGGACTCAGCTGGTAAAGAATCTGCCTGCAATGAGGGAGACCTGGGTTCGATCCCTGCGTTGGGAAGATTCCCCTGGAGAAGGGAAAGGCTACTCACTCCAGTATTCTGGCCTGAAGAATTCCATGGACTACGCAAAGAGTTGAACACGACTGAGTGACTTTCACTGGCACTGTCAAACCTCCATGGCAGAATTTTACACAGACTTCACATGTCTTCCCATGTTGTGATTTGCTATGAAAATGCTCCTTTTTCTGTTATGCAGAAGCTCATTTCCTTCAGCCCTTCTTACCTTTGGGCTTCCCAGTGGCTCAGGTGGTAAATAATCTGCCTGCAATGCTGGAGATCCAGGTTCGATCCCTGGGTCAGGAAGGTTATCTGGAGAAGGAAATGGCAACCCGCTCCAATATTCTTGCCTGGAGAATCCCATGAACAGAGAAGCCTGGTGGGCTACACTCCATGGGGTCGCAAAGAGTCGGACACGACTGAGCTACTAACACTTTCACTGTTCTTACCTTCATCTGTTGTGCTCATCTGTATACATCACTCATTCATCTTCTGGCACAGAAAAGAAAGTACTAATAATTCTCTTCTAGCTTTAGGACAAAATCACCTTTGACCTTAGAATTAACTGATTTAAGATAGCAAATTATGCAGGAGAGAGGGAGAGAAATGGGCCGACATTTTCAACCCACGTACTTCCTTCTCCTGTGTCTGCATGATCAGGATGTGCTTCCCCCTCCAGCTGGCAGAGATTCTGTTGTGTGGATAGGGGTGATGAGATGGAAGGAACGTGCCCATGGAGGCTTCTAGCAGATGGCTCTTTTTGAACTAGTTCGTACTCAGGTGATTTATGAAGTTAGTGGAATGTTACTTGTATTAAGTAACAGATTGAATGGCATTAAACTCTAGGTCTAGTAAATTAAATTGCATACTCTGAAACGGTGCCCTGTGGTAAGCAAAACCAGCTGTTAGTAGTATAAAAAGAGAAGATGTATATTTTTGATATATAAAAGAGAAGATTTAGGAATCCAATTTTCTTGTCGGTCCAAAAGCATAGTATTTTTATAGTCCACATATAGAGTATTCACTTGCTTAAAATAAAGGCCAAGAAGAAGTCTTCTGCAAAGAACAGAGCAGACTGTGCCACCAGCCTGTAATAGCAAATTTGAGCAAAATGCTGAAAATAGCCTTACAAACCGGAAGCCAAAGCAGCGTCTCCCTAATTTTAGAGCAGTAGATCCATAGCCCCTTTGCACAACTTACAGCAACTGCCCTTACACTGCCTGTGCTTTTTGTTCTTTTCTAGAAATCTCTTGTCGAGGGAACGGATAAGAGATTATTACCAAAAGCAGCAGGGCTACGCCGCTTGCCAGACGACCAAGAAGGTGTCTCGGTTGGAATGCAGAGGGGGCTGTGCAGGCGGGCAGTGCTGCGGACCTCTGAGGAGCAAGCGAAGGAAATACTCTTTCGAATGCACTGATGGGTCCTCGTTTGTGGGTGAGGTGGAGAAGGTGGTGAAGTGTGGCTGTACCCGCTGCACCTCCTAAACGCATCCCTGGCAGCTTTGGTCTTTGGAAAATGTTGTCTACTCCTTGACCCTGTTGGACTCATGAATGCTTCATAGTGGAAATATTTGAAATATATTGTAAAATACAGAACAGACTTATTTTTATTATGAGAATGAAGACTTTTTTCTGCATTTAGAAATGCTTGAACTGAAGCTTCCCCAATGCTGGAGAAGTATAAAGAATGATACAGCTGGAGGCATTAGAACAATGATGCAAACCATGATAACTTGGATTCAGCCTTTAATTTGCCGGAGACCAGCAGAAGCACATACCCAAGAGAGAGACAAGGTTCTCTCTGCTGATGAGAAGTTGCCCAGAGCATAATTCTCTGCGCTTTGGTTCTCATCTACATGGTTCATAAGGAAGGACAGACCAAGCACATGTGTGTGAGTGAGGGTGCAAGGTAGATGAATGGAACTCCAGAATTCACAGCCAGAATGAATGGATGAGAAATATTTTATGCAAAACATAAGGTATCCTGAAGACCGGGGTTCCATTCATGAGAGGAGATGAGAGTGCTAAAATAAATTTTATCTTCTTTTTAAAACGTCAGCATGTTAGCAGGAGAAGCACACAAAAGTGTTTATCTACCATTTTCCAGTATTAATTTTTTGTAATATAAATGACAAAGGAGATGATAAAGAACCAATAGATTATTGATAAATAAATTAGTAATAATATGAATTTTTGTTTCTATGAGTTCTAAACAGCCCTATACAGTATTCGGTTTCAATGAGAAATATTTATTGTATCAAAGTACATTGTACTTAACATTTTAGGCCATCCTTTTGCTGTTTCTCGATGCTTTAATATATATTAATTTATAATTGTCCTGATATTTTTGTACATTTTTCAAACTTAAAAATCAGGATTCTTTGTGGGTTTTTTTTTCTTGGCAATAGTACTAACATAGGGTGTTATCTTGGGATAAATGTGTGTTGATCTGTTTGTTTACCTTGACATCTGACCACTGGTGTCACTGACCTACTGGCCTCATTCAGGACACCTGCAGAGGGTATGTAAAGTCTATGCATGAGACGCTCACTGTACAGAAAGAAGCACCCCTCTGCAGCATGTCCTCTCAGAACAGAAATGGTGTGTAGCAATCGACACTAGAAAAGTAGATCTTTTACAAATTAATATTTTCCTTGACCTTTTTTGCCCTTTTACCGGGGTTGGGGAGGGGAGAGAAAAGGCTGTAATGTTGAGAACTGTGATTTTTTTTTCACAAACAATAAAGCTCCTTTATGACTTTAATATTCCCATGTTAACATGTTTGCTGCTAAATTACAATGTAGAATTAATAGAATTTATAGTGGACTGTGCTCTTCCCTCGTTAAAATCCCAGGGTACCTTGTAAAGTTGCAGATGTTTCTTTCCAAAAACTTTTGTTTTTTACAAAGAAAACTAGACGTACATGTATAATTCAGTGTGCTTTGTCTTTCTCCAGACTAATATCAGTTACACTACTGATGTATGTAAATTAAACAGATATTTACTTCATCTTCAGTTTGTTGGTTTTCTTAGAAACTGCATGCTATTTAGAGCTCCTTCCTTAAGAATGTCTTAATCAAGGTGATACCAAGAGAACAGGGAAGGAAACTTGTACCTCTTTGTTGCCAGAAATTGGTTTGAGATTAGCATACTGTCACATCTTGGGGCTTGGGGTGGCCACATGAAAGAGATGGAGGGCAGAACACATTCTTGGCTAATTTAAAAAAAGTGCATATTCAATTCATTTCTTTCCCCCAGATATTATAAAATGAAATCTAACTAAACCAAAATGGGTCTTTGTTTCTGTTGTTCTTTTCCCCACAGTTAGAACCAAAATGGAAAACTTTTGAAAAGACAAAGAGAACCTTTCTCCACAGGTGCTCTCAGGCAAGGGTTGGTCATATCAATATATACCATCCAGAACAGGGAAATAACACTGACTGACTAATGTTAACCCTCACCCATCAGGAGTCCTTTGGTTCCCTGCAAGAAAACATAGTCGTTTTATTTTTTTCGTCAAGCCATGCCACACATGGGATCTTATTTGCCTTGCCAGGGATTGAACCTGCGTCCCTTGCGTTGGAAGCATGGAGTCTTAATCCCTGGACCACCAGGGAAGTCCCCTGTAGGAAAATGTGTATGTGAGCTCATTGTGTATGTGAGCTTGCATTGATGAGCACATGCGCACACACGCACACACACAAACACATACTCTGCCTTTTTCACAGACACAAATGTCTAATTATTCACTATTCTTTAAAATGTCTGCATTTTAATTATATAAATATTATAGAGTCCTTGTAAAACTTCTATAGTATTTATTCTGGCTGGTTGCTTGGTTGCTTCTTTTTGCAAAGATTTGTGTTATCTTAATAGTCATTGTTTTCTAAGGGCTTATTATACGGCAGGTGCTATACAAAGGACTTTATGTGAAATATCTCATTCATGCCCCACGACAAACCTGTGGGTTTTTATGCTCCTTGTTTTCTACAGGCATAAACAGCTCAAAAATGGGGAACTGAATTTCAGCCTCTCAGACCGCACATGCTTTGTGTTCAAGAGATAGACGCAGCAGCTCAGTAATTGCTACCCTTTCTACTAAGGGACTTTAAAGCCTTGGTGCCTTATTTCCACAGCCCAATTATTCTCTGTACTAATTATGTCAATTTAAGTAATCTACATTATACACTTTTTGTTGTTTTTCAAGCAAAAAAGTTGAAATATTAGCTGTTTCCAGAATGTTATCCTTTTTCCTTCTTGCTTATAAAGACACAAAATATAATTATGTTTGCTGGAAATTGGGTTGATTCAGCAAGTTTCTTAGGGGATTATTTGCCTCGTGATGCAACTGCTTTCTACAAGAGCTCTTCTTTGAGGAAATTCAGTAGTCAAATAATTACCAGTAAATGAAACAAGGGCAGTTATTCATGTTATGAAAGTCTGCTTACTTATAAGGCCTTGACCATAGGATTTCTTCAATAGGAAACTACTTTGGAGCATTCCCGACAGAGTTCAACATGTTAAAATCCATTTTGCCTATTTCAGAATCAAGGCTACTACACAGAATAATGTACATTTGTAATCTGAAAAGATAAAGTAATTAAACATACCTAATGTGTTTACTTAAGTCTCACATGAGTGAGGAGGTCCCTTCAGATAACATACCATGAAGATTTGACATGTGTTCCATTTAAGATGTGTTTGCTGAATAATAGCTATCTCAATCTTCAGGATGTTTTCACCACAGATTTCCTGAAATTATTTCTAAGCAATAATAGACTAACTCCAGCTTTAGAATTGCTCTCAGCATTTTCTTTTTGGATGGCTTGCTTTATCAGCAGCAATTCTTTCTGGGGAAATGATTGAAAGACTTGTGGAAATCGATCCAGGACCTAAAGATCATGACTGTTATGATGTCATCTGCCTCATATAGTGACCATTATTTCTAAAGTTAAGCTTTTAAAGGTCTTTATAAAAGTATATGAAGCTTTATATGAAGTATATAAAGCTTTATAAAGTACATAAGCTATTTTCATTCTTAATCTCCTCTTGTGTACTCAAAAATAACTTCATTTCTTATCTTCTATTAAGTGCAATAAGCTACACTAAACTTTTGATACATAGTCTAAAGTGAAATAGACTTTGTTTCTGCCGTTTTGAGCTTCCCAGGTGGCGCAGTGGTAAAGAACCTCCTGGGCGATGCAGGAGATATGGGTTGGATTCCTAGGTCAGAAAAATCCCGGGAGGAGGAAGTGACAACTCACTTCAGTATTATTGCCTGGAAAATTCGATGGACAGAGGAGTCTGGCAGGCTATACAGTCCATGGGGTCACAAACAATTGGACACAACTGAGCATTATTTTTATTCTGCCATTTCAGCACATACTCTCTATGCAGTTGTAATTGAGGTTAAAATGGGTAATGGGTATTATATAAATCAGTAAAATAACATGTAATCTCCAATTGTGATAAGCGCCCTGAAGGAAAGTATAAGGTACTAGATAAACATAGAGCAGAGGGATCCAATCAAATACATATTGGGAGGTTAGGGAATGCCTGTGAGGAAGTAACACTGAAGCCAAATTATGAGGAGAAAGTCAGATCTAGGATGGAGACAAATGGAAATATATGAGGGTCAAGTGTGTGGGGGTTCATGCAAAGAGAGCAGTCTGTTTATATGCCTGAGGAAAAGAAAAACATATGTAGTCAAGGAAACAAAAGAAGTTGGTGTGATCAGAGTGAGGCATGTATTTATTTCATGTGTGCAATAGAACAGTGACCATTTTCTGACTTTATTAACTCACTTCATCTAGTCCATTTTTTTGAGCATCTGTTTACAGTAAGCTTTTAAAGTGCCAACAGAAGTAGATTTCCATTTGAAAATAGCAACTAGCTATGTGTAATGTAGTTCCACATGAAATGCCTCTAGAGACACAGGAAATATGGACACTTACAATAGCACTGAAAAGTAATAATATTTCTGGAATCTCAAAGGAATTTCCATGACCTCAAAGGCTGATGAGGCTGGAGTAAATGAAACAACTGCTGGCCAATCCATGCTTTAAGACTCATGCACATTCTTTGCTCTGGACATCAAAGCCAGAGATTCAGGAAAGAGGTCAACTGGAAAACCAGCAAAAGTACCCTTAAGGGTGCCACTTTGCCAGGATGCCAGAGGACTGTTCCTCCAGTCTGTGAGGTAAAATTATTCTTCCTCTATTAACATGTTCCAGTTCTCGTTAAAGAAACCAAAACAGTCCAAGAAATACTAGGGAAAACAAGTAGTGTTAAGCTGCATCTTGAGAGATATAGTCTCTATAAACAAGTTATTGCATATATGCATTGAGCCAGGAAAAGCTGTGGTAACACTGCAGGCTTAAAATGATGGAGAAGGAAGTACTTTATCAATTCAGAAAATCAGAGAACAATTCCACTATATGAATTCATTATGAAGCAAACAAAATTGTTTGAGAAAAAGCATGGTTGTGGAAATATACAAGCTATACTTGAGGGTGAGGGCTAAGAAGTTCAGAATTCTTGTGGCAAGAATAGTATTAATAAGAGTTGAGTAAAAGAATGATTTGTCAAGACCTGAATTATGGGAATTTTAGATAAGTAGCAGAATTTAAAATCAGTTGATCAGGAGGCTGTTTCTTAACTGTAAAAACATGTAAGGGCCAGGAGTCAAAAAGAGGGTGGGGATGGTAAATGAATTAGAAGAGACTGAATACTGTGTGTTGTTACAGTAGGAGAATTAATCATGCATGATGAATTGTGTATGTTTGCAAGGAAGAATGAGAAGTCAAGCATAACATCTTGTGAACTTGTTTCACAAGGATTGGAATCTCGGTTTAGCAGCAGCATGGCGACAGCACAGAGCTGGAAACAACTTGCCGATAGGAGTTGCTGACCTGGGAAGCCCCAGCTGTGTGATTTCAACCCATCCTCCACTCCACTGAATGAAAACAGTACATTTCTCTAAATCATGTCTTCAATATCTTCACATATCTTTAATTAAATATCTTTAATCAACCCCTTCTGTAGGATAAAATCCAAACTCTTTAGTGTGGTATTCCAGATTTCTCACAAAATGACAGCCCTCCCCGCCCCCCGGCCCCCCTGCCTCCCCCCACCACCACCACCACATAAAGCCTTTAATATGGCTTCTCTGGTGGCTCAGATGGTTTAAGAATCTGCCTGCAATGCAGGAAACCTGCGTTCAGTTCCTAGATAGGGATGATCCCCTGGAGAAGGGAATGGCAACCTATGCCAGTATTCTTGCCTGGAGAATCCCATGGACCAAGGAACCTGACTACAGTCCGTGATATCAACAAGAGTTGGACACGACTGAGCAACAAACACTTTCAAAAAGTATTTGATATATGCTCTTAGAGTGACAAGTTGTAGGAAAAGATATTTTAAAACAAAGTATGGCCTTGGATGTCTCAAAGGGTGGGTATAAGAGTTTTACATATAATTGGTCATTGAAGCAAAGAAAATGGATAAGCTAATTTAGATACACAAAAGAATGAGCTTGATCTGAAGAACAAGACCCAACTTTAAGTAATGATCATGTTTCTAGAAAGATGTGGTCCCAGAATGGAGGTGAAGAAAGAGCAGTTTTAACAGAGTGATGGGATAATAGATGGATAGCTATGGAAAGGAATGGAAATTATGAGTACTAGACTTCCCTTTCAATAAGTCTGATAGCAAAAGAAGAGGTGAGTCAGGATGGCAATTGGAAGAATTGGTGAGATCCCAGGGCACTCATTAAATGTGTCAGTAAGTATTGGCTTATCCCCTGAGGTCACAGCTTATGAAGGTGTGGGTCAACACTTGAGAGAGCACTGGAGAGAATACTGAGATCCAAACTAGAGGAGTGAGACCACACCATGTCATCACCTACATGAGCAAGTTGAACACTGGGAGGTTTCAGTGGAGTTGAAGAAACAGGTTTCCTGAGAGCAAGAAGCCAAAAATTACTGGAACAGGAGAGACCGTGATATATATGCAACAGTGCTTTTCCAAATGTACTTCATTGCTTTCCTTGTTCTCCCACAAGGGGAAATAGAGGACATTGCAAGTGCTGACTGCATCCAGAAATACAAAATCCAGTCCAGTGGACACACTGCCATCTTACATTTGAAAGTACCTTTGTCTTTGTGTCAATACGTGGGTGGCTGAATTTGGATTCTAAAGAAAATCAAACATAAAAAAAAGCACAGACAAAATGAGGGCGTGGGAGAAAGAGCCACAGAGACCATCATCCAAAATCCTTGCTGTCATTAATCTTACTCTCTGTTCCTGAAATGGCTAGAATTATTTTCAGTTCGTTCATATAGATTGTGGCAGAGAGATTAAGTGACTTGCCCAAGGTCACCCAGCCCAGATCTCCTGACTCCAACCGTAATGCAATATTGATTTTACTGGAATTGATGGGCAAAGTCTGTGAATGCCCTCATGAGACAATACCAGAGGAATGAGTATTTCTCAAAGGGAGTTATTTTGCTTTTTTAAAAAAAATGTCCATGAATAACAACTCCTCAATAAAAACACACTAAAATTTTCTTTATATCTGTCATTTGGTAAAGATAAATAAATAGTACTTTTTTATAGGACTCTTCTTTCAGAAACTGAGCCTAGAGAGAGGGAATGAATTTTATGCTGAAGGATTTTTGGTCATCCTTCCGGTCGGGTGAGCCTTGATGAAGGGGGTCAACCTGGAGCAATTGAATTTGGTGGCTAAGCTAGTCACAAAGACAGGATGGAACATGCCCTGGTCCGGTTACATCAGCTGCAAAGTCACAGCCCTGGATTCATTCCAGGTCTCAACACATTCTCTATAAAGGAAAAAAAAAAAAAAAAAAAGGACATGGAAAAGAACTAGAGAGAAACTTCTCTTTGAATAAGCATGTCTGATAAAGTCCCTGTCCACAATTCAAAGGCCCCCATTGTCCCAGAAAGGAGCAAGATGCGCATCTGTGAGTGACCTGATCTTGCAGTGACTTGATCCTGCTTCGTTTCTCCCTCACGATATGGGCAGAATCAATTGCCTTGACCACCAGTTCTTACTTTCAATTACATCTCCACATTGATTTTTTTTCATTCCTATTATTTGTACGTTAGCTACAATTCTTCCCTTTTGATGCCTGTCAACTCCTTTTCCAAGCTGTGAAATGAGCAGGAACACATTTCTGAATGACATGCACAATATTCCATTTGATTAGGAAATAAATCTCTTACTATTTGGCACAAAAGAGCGTGGTGGTCTCACAGTTCAGAGCATGAAGTGAAAATTCCTGTCCCTGTCTTTTCATTTAACCTCATTTTCCATTTTCTCCTTTCTTCTAAATGCTTCCTTACTTTAGAACATTAACACAGGACCTTACCAGCAGGAAGGAGAGTCTTAGGCTGAAGAGTGGGAGTGTAGTCAGCTCCTACCTCAGCCCTGCGCACTCAGAGGCCAAGCGGACAGAGGGCAGAGGCCCTGGCAGTTCAACTTAGTCAGACCTAGAGTTGCTCCTCTCAGCCCTGAGTGTGCAGCTACAGGCCTGCACACGCACACGCACACACACACACACACACACACACACACACACACCCCATGTGGTTTCCTAGAACAAAATTTCACCTATAAATTCACTAATTCCAAAGTCAGAAGAAATTAGGGAAAATCCCATGCTATCTGGTCACCTGAGCTTTTGCTCCAACTAAAGAACCTACATTTGAGCAACTTTGGGATCACGCAGTTTAGAGGCCTGACAACACGTGCGCCCATCAGCTGAGGGGGACTGACAGGATTCCAGAAATCTAACCTTCCTTCATATGGGAAGAAAGGTAAAAATTACATTACTTAAGGAACGGCTTGAGATCAAATCGAGGAGAATAGTTGCAGCTTTGTGTGCTCCTGTCTTCCTATTCTTTTTAAAACAGTCTCCATATACAAAGAAGCACTTTCCGTTGTGACGGTCAGGGTAAAATATGGAGCTGATCAGTGAGCTCATAGTAAGGAAAGCGCCACGTCTGGAAAGACATCCTTGGCCTAAGGAGAGATTACTTTTTCAAGTTCCTTTTCCTCATATCAGTTTGAATCGTCCTGCTTTCACATTCCAGTTTAATGGAAATGTGTATCCGACCCTTGTCATCAGGATGTACCAATATGCCCTCGTCCACCTCATGTAGACACCATGACAGAGCTGCCAGACACACTTCAGGACCAAAGAATTACCCTGCCAGGGCCCTCTGTCATTGGACAGCCCTTAACTGTCACACCAGTTAACTCAAGAGAAGGCTGTTTCCCAGGGTTCCACATTCCTTACAGAGTGCGTGCATTTCCACAGGCAGTAGCTAGAGGGTGAGGGCATAAACATGCTTCGTCCCCTCTCTTCAATGCAGGACACGGAGGAAGGGCCAGCCCAGCATCAGAGCTCCCCACAGGATTAGCCAAAGCATTCCTTAAGGCTCCATCACAATGCCACTTCTCCCTCTGCCCAAACCTGCTTCCTTCCCCTCCTTTCCATGGGTGGTGATTCGAAGAGCTCTCTCGCATAAGCCTTATGCTTACACTGTCAGCTTCCTGGCCGGGAATGCAATCAGGAATACACACCGCCTCCAGGTCACGTAGGGAACTGGAAGGTGCAGTGCAGCAATGAGATGAGCCTGGGAGGTAGAGAAAGGGGTAAACTTCCACTTCAGGGAAATCGGGAGGTAGTAGTTGTCGTTTCTAAAGTGAGGTTCAATGGCAGAGTGGCAACCTGCTTGAGTGAGCCAGTCAGCACTGCTGAACCCCTACGGGTTTAGTGCCCCAGACTAGAGCAGTGTAAGTGAAGGTCTCAGCACTGAGTCACAAATTCTCAAAGAGCATCACAGTTCCCTCCCCCACTTGCTCCTCTATAGTGTTCATCTTAAAATGCTATTCATTTCTTGAAACGTCAGTTTCTATATCTGAAATATTGCAGTAATAATAGTACCTACTTCATAGAAGTAATTCATAAATTCATTCAATGTGATCATTCAGTATTCCTTTGCTGAGCATGTACTTTGTGCCAAATACTACACTGACTTCTGGAGATCCAAAGATAATTAGGTGAGTTGACAGCCTGTGGGGATGGCAAATAAATAAAGGGCCCAGCATCATGCCTGTCACACAGAAAGCTTACATTCCAGGCCGAAACATCTGTCTTCCTCTCCTTACCCCTGTGGCTCAGCCACTGTATCCACTGTCAGTCGATTAAACGAGGAGGGAGACACAGGTCTCCAGCTTAGGACTTGATTTTGAGATGTGGTTAAGAGGATAGGTCTGTAGAGTGAGTTAGGTTCAAATTCTTGTTCCCCCACTTACTATGTAAATTGCTTACTTGTAGTGCCCAAACATAGAAGTTGAGACAAGATTTAGATGGGAGCAGTTTATTTTGGAGGTATGCCCATGAAGCATACGAGGAAAGGGGGATATGAGAGGAAGAATGACAGAAAGACAGTAAAGAATGTGTTCATCACAGGTTAGTGCTGGGACAATTGACAGTCGCATCTCTTTAAGACCTAGGAATTAAGATATTGGGCAGATCCTCTCCATGCTCTTCATTCCCATGTAGACAGCTGAAATGCAAATATGGCATAGATCCAGCTTTGACCATGGAGATGAGAACAGTGCCCCCAAATGACAGAGAAACCCAGATGCAAGAAACTGGGTCTCTGAATGGCCCACAGGCCAGAGCTGACCCAGCCACTGTGGACCCATTGATCAGGACTATCACAGATGACGGAAGTAAGCTTCTGTGTTGCTTAAGACGCAATACTCTGGGGTCCTAGGTAATCTTGTCTTCATCATGCATTCCTTCATGGTGTGGCTGTAGATTGAAAATGAGACCAACCATAGAAAGTGCTTAAAACAATGCCTGGCACCTGGTAAAGTTCTCATGAATAATTAGTTCCTATTACTAGTACTGTTTGCTGAGGCACGATCTTCTTGGCAAGATCTGAACCACTTAAACTCAGAGTGGAAACGAAGCAAATTAGAAGTGTTATAAGAACTACTGGAACTGGATTCAATTATAGGAACTAGATTCTGGATAAACCAAAGCAAATGTTCCTCTCACACAGTAATGATGGCAACATCTACATTATGGAGGGTCTATTCTATGCGTGGCCCTTCACTAGGAAGTTCACATAATTTTATTCATTCTTATAATGTTTTAATGGTATATTTATCCATATTTTCCTGTTGAGAGACAAAGACCCATGGAGTATCACCCAAAAGGCAATCATCAGTTGGGAAAAAGAATAAAAGAAAATGTTCTTCCGTAGAAATACTCACTAAACTTTCAGATATTTGAAAATGCAACTGACTTTGAAGAGGACACAATGAATGACAAGCATGCAGGGAGTTGCAGAGCCACCGGAGGGAAGGTTAGGTAACATGCAACATTTTAATTCTATTTTGTCTGGCTCCTCCACAGCTCACTCTTAAGGGATCCTAATCATTAATCACCCAAAGACTTTGTGTCTACACTCAGGCTGCTGGGAAGTGATATATCTTGAATTTTAAAGTCACAGTAATGGTCCACAAATGAGACCAGAGTACTGATTTTTACCATTGCCCACACAAAGTGTCTAGACCTACAGGACATTAGCAGTTTTCTCTGCTGGGCTATGACTTTGTATAAGGATGCATGCAAACACAATAGGACTTTGCATGGGAAAAGGTCACAGAATCACTATACAGACTCTGCATTTACACTAAGGAGATATCCTGGGAGCAGAAAGGCAGCAGAAAATTCCCTGATATTTAGAACTCTGGAAGTGTTTTCTCAGAAAATAAATTATACCACAAGAACAAATTTCTAGTTAACCTTCCCCTCTCCCTGACCACCATCAACCACCATCACTTTTCCTTCCACTCATCCTTTTTTTTCTCTGGCCTTCAACCAGCCCAGGAAAAACGGAACAGATAGCAAGGAAGTGATCACTCCAGATTGCAGACTTAGTTTTCAGGAGAAGGGAGTAGGAAAAAGAAGAAAAGTCTTGGGTGGCAAAAAGTGAGGAGAGTTCAGGAGTTGTTCTCACTTCATGGTAGTACCCATGACAAAGACTCCTTCTTTGACCAAACTTCAGTCAAGCTCTTCTGAGTGTTCTTAGTTAAGCCTTGTCTTTTCCAGCTGATCTCAATTTTAACAAAGAATCCTGCTATGCCAGTTTACTCAAGAATCCTTGCCCCCTTAGTCAGGATAGCCATCATCAAAAAAATCTCCAAATACTGGAGGTGATGTGGAGAGAAGAAAATCTTCCTGCACTGTTGGTGAGAATGTAAACTGGTACAGCCACTATGGAGAACAGTGCTGAAGTTCCTTAAAATAATGAAAATTAATACATCTATATGACCTAGCAATCCCACTTTTAGGCATATACCCGGTTGTTGTTGTTCAGTCACTAAGTCACATCTGATTCTTTGGGATTCCATGAATTGCAGCACGCTAGGCTTCCCTGTCCTTCACTGTCTCCCTGAGTTTGCTCAAACTCACGTCCATTGAGTCAGGGATGCCGTCATCTCATCCTCTGTCACCCCCTTCTCCTCTTGCCCTCAGCCTTGCCTGGCATCAGGTCTTTTCCAATGAGTCTGCTCTTCGCATCAGGAGAGCAAAGTTTTGGAGCTTCAGCATCAGTCCTTCCAATGAATATTCAAGATCAATTTCCTTTAGAATTGATTGGTTTGATCTCCTTGCTGTCTAAGGGGCTCTCCAGTCTTCTCCAGCACCACAATTTGAAAGCATCAATTCTTTGATGTTCAGCCTTCTTTATGGTTCAAGTCTCATACCCATAACAAGACTACTGGAAAAACCAAAGTGATATCTCTGCTTTTTAATATGCTATCTAGGTTTGTCATAGAAATAAAAATTAGTTATTTCTCATAATTCTCAGCTACTCTTATTGCAGTGCCTGTTATACTGCGTTAGTTAATTAGAGCTGAAAGTCTGTCCTTTTCCTGTTCAGAGCAGTTCTGTGAGAGCGGAGGGTATTTTCTTCTCTGTGATATGTTAAATTAAAAAACAGAGTATAAGAAATAATAGTTATCACACTGGGATAAGTGTTCAAAATATTTGTCAATTGTAAGATCAACATATTTGATAAAATGGAAATTTAATCAAAAGATCATTTCCTTAGTGGGATTGTGAAGCAGGTCAAAAGCTACCCAGCCAGGGTTCAAATGCCAGGCCTCTCCTTGCTGAAATTGTGATTTGGGGCACTTATCAAGCTCTCTGCACTTCAGTTTTCTCATTTGTAAACTTAAGGTTATCAGCTGCCATCAGGGTCATTGTGGAATTATTGATTGAAACACCTAAAGTGCTTAGAACAGTTCCTGGCACCCAAGTAAGTTTCCTTTAAGAGGTGGCTTTAATTTTTGTTATATATTTAAGATGCCTGTACTTTCCCAAATCAGAGACACAGAACCTCAAACACGCCCTTGCCATCCCTCTTCCATTCCTAGCCTTGAAGTCTCCCACAGAAACCAAAAGCATAGATGGGAATACAAGGATCCTATGTAATTTCCCAACAGCTTCAATCGTTTTCATCTTTCCAGTGCTCTTCATAATGTAAGAAAGGAAAAAAATAAAGGAAATGCTGCCTCTATTTGGAGAGATTCTGGGTTAGTGAACGTGGGAGACTGGGGAGAGTGGCAAGCTAGGAGAAGCCACGTGCCCTTTCCCCACACCTTCCCTTTGCATCTCTTCATCTGACTGTTGATTGCATTCTTTTTCTTTTGTCCTCTTTTGTAAGCCAGTAATCTGGTGAACTAATGGTTTTGCCTGAGTTCTGTGAGCCATTCTAGCAAATTAATCAGACCTAAGGAGGGGATCATGGGAACCTTTGATTCACAGCCATGTAATCAGAGGCACAGGTGACAACCTGGACTTGCAATGGCATCTGAAGCAGGGTGGTTTGGGGGCAGCCCAGGGGTTCTGAGCTCCCCCAGTGGCTCAGTGGTAAAGAATCTGCGTACGGTGCAGGAGATGCAGGAGACATGGGTTCCATCCCTGGGTTGGGAAGATCCCCTGGAGCAGGAAATGGCAGCCCACTCCAGTATTCTTGCCTGGAGAATCCCATGGACAGGAGTCTGGTGGGTTACAGTGCATAGAGCCGCAAAGAACGGGACATGATGGAAGCGACTGAGCACGCTTGCATGCGCGGGGTCCTATGCTGTTTCTGGCAGTGCCAGAATCGCCTGGAATGTGAGGACCCCCAGCCGGGGTTGCAGGATTGCTGGGTGATGGGGAATCCTTCTTCCCTCTAGTCCCCGTACCAGACCCCTTTCTTCTTTCCCATCCCTATCCACACTCACGTATTGGAATTGGGTGTTAGAATCTTTACGGTGGCAAAGTGGATGAAGGTGGAATGAGAAAGAGTCTTAAGAAGCAGGCCTGTGGCACACTGCCCCACTTACCAAACTTTAGTGAAGGAAATCTCACGTTTATTTCCTTCTATATCCCTTTTGATGCTGCATGTATGTGTAGAAATCTTTTCCTTAAAAAGAAAAAGAATGATAATTATCACTCTACTCCTATACAAGTAGCAGTTCAATTAGATAATGTGGTACTTGGGATTCACTTCAAGTCTCCATTGCTGACCGTGTTGACTTTAGGATGTTGTAAGCATTTATTACAGTGGTCCAGATTTAAGGGTGACATGTGTTTCCAAAGAGGAACACTTTTAATGAATTCATCATAGACTGTGCATATGGTTACAGTATAATTTTTGAAAAAGTAAGTGCAGATCTTTCATATAAATATAAAATGAACACATGAGAAAGATTTTATATAACATAGTAGTTAATGAGGGAACCTATAAGATACTTTAAATATTCAGAAGCACATTTCAAGTGCTCCACAACCACATGTGACTTATGGCTATCATATTGGACAGTGAAGATAAAGAACATTCCTACCATTATAGAAAATTTTGCTGGAGAGCATTGCCCTAGGTAATGGTAAGTTCTGTGCATAACAGGCTGGTAACTATGGAGGCTGCTCAGAATCTGGACAGACTGAGGGAACTCTCTGTGGTTTTGAGTGGGAGGAAGGAGCCTTTGGGTTGAATGACAAAGAGTTCTGTTACCTCAATTTATAGAAAAGGAAGTTGACCACTATAACAACCCCAAATCTCAGAAGCTTTCCATAAAGAAGTTAATTTCTCATTCAAGTAAAATGAAAAAGGATGTTCTTCCTGGGCAAAGAGTCTCCTCCAGGGGGCAGACCCAGATCCCTTTCCCCTTGTGGCTCTCATGGTCAATAATCTGCATCTTTCTGGAAGGAGGGAAGTGATCATTGCCAGGGAGTTTGATGTGCCTACTCCTGAAAGTCACTTCTGATGACATCCCATGGACTAGATCACAGATTGTGGCCACATCTGACTTCAGTGGGGCTGGGGAAGGAAGACTCACAGTTTCCTCCAAAAGAAGAAATGAGTTTGGGCAAACAACAGCCAGTTTCCCCAGCATCTTTCCTTGCAGCTGATCTAGGAATGTCAGAGGAGAGATTTGAAATGAGATTTTTGGTTCATCTGGATTCTAGGATACTGCTTGAACACATATGCTTAACATTTGGGAGTTATTCAGTTTATAGATTTGTTGGTTTATAAGCCTCAGTTTCTAAAATGAACTTGAGGTAGGTTTCCTCACCTACAGCAAAAGTATGGAGAGAACAATAGATTTGGAGCAAATAAATCTGGCTTACCTCATCTATAAACTGGGGAGAATAGTATTTTTACTCTGTCAGTCAGTCAGTCAGTTCAGTCACTCAGTCGTGTCCGACTCTTTGTGACCCCATGAATCGCAGCACGCCAGGCCTCCTTGTCCATCAGCAACTCCCGGAGTTCACTCAAATTCATGTCCATTGAGTCAGTGATGCCTTCCATCCATCTCATCTTCTGTCATCCCCTTCTCCTCCTACCTTCAATCTTTCCCAGCATCAGGGTCTTTTCCAATGAGTCAACTGTGCATGAGGTGGCCAAAGTACTGGAGTTTCAGCTTTAGCATCAGTCCTTCAATGAACACCCAGGACTGATTTCCTTTAGAATGGACTGGATGGATCTCCTTGCAGTCCAAGGGACTCTCAAAAGTCTTCTCCAATGCCACAGTTCAAAAGCATAAGTTCTTCAGAGCTCAGCTTTCTTCACCATCCAACTCTCACATCCATACATGACCACTGGAAAAACCATAGCCTTGACTAGACGGACCTTTGTTGGCAAAGTAATGTCTGCTTTTGAATATGCTATCTAGGTTGGTCATAACTTTTCTTCCAAGTAGTAACCATCTTTTAATTTCATGGCTGCAGTCACCATCTACAGTGATTTTGGAGCCCAAAACAATAAATTCTGACACTGTTTCCACTGTTTCCCCTTCTATTTCCCATGAAGTGATGGGACCGGATGCCATGATCTTCGTTTTCTGAATGTTGAGCTTTAAGCCAACTTTTTCACTCTCCTCTTTCACTTTCATCACTTTCATTTTACCCTGTAGTAGTTACAAATACAAAATGTACATAAAGCAACCCCCAAATATGCCTGGTATATAATACAAGTTCTATGAATAGTGGCTTTTCTGATGAGTTTTTCCTAATAAGATAAATACAGTAAGGTGAAATGACTTTTGACTAACAAAAGAGAGAAAACATATTTAGTACATGAGTGTCTTAAAGCTTTGAATAAAATGGTAATTAGAGGCTGGCACATTAAATTCTGAGAAAACTAGTGACCAAAACAGTGAGAAACATGATCACAGCCCATGTGCAGAACACGAGTCAGTTGTCTGGAGAAACCCGGAATTTCCTGACACTGAAGCTTGAGAGAAATTTTAGGAAAGGGACACTGGTTTAGGAAGTGGATCATATTCTCAACCAAAGACCTCAAATGAGTAACAAATGTCTTAAACCATCTCTTATTGTCATAACTTCCCTCAGAGACATATTTCCAAAACCAAATTTTGGGAGGGAAAACCCCAAACAGTCAGTTTTATCAGAATCAATTAAATGAAATCCAAACAACCAGTATTCTAATGATTTAACTTGACCCAGTAACAACTTTAAAGATCCACAGGGATGAATGACTGTATCCTTTGTGTGTTCCTCTACCCTTTGCTCACCTAAGGGTCTACTAACACTCCAGGATGCAAAAACCATCCAAGAGGTAAGGGAAGAAAATATGGCAAATTTCAGCTGCGTTTATTTTTACCCATCCTGTGAAGGGGACAACAGAGGATGAGATGGTTGGATGGCATCACCAACTCAATGGACATGAGTTTGAGCAAGCTTCAGGAGATGGTGAAGGACAGGAAAGCCTGATGTGCTGCAGACGTGGATATGACTGAGTGACTTAACAATAACAATTCTGGTTTTGTTTCACAAAGTGTATATTTTCTTAGTACTCTATACATATAATCAATTAATAAATGAGTATACCTATATTTGCCAAATATGCTCGCAATGTTTTTTTAATTAAAATGATTTTTTTAAAAAACCTCTGTTTTAGTTAATCATCCATGAATTTTGAATTAATTTTTTTCTGTCACAGGTCACCTTTTGATGAGAGTTGCCAGCAGGCTGCTAAGGTTATGAACTCTAACTGACCAGAGTCTGTGAAGTTTCAATTTTCAGTTTCACTTGAATTTGGGAGCTGAGAAGTAGAAAAGATGCCAATAATTGAGTAAATTGCAGTGTTCACGTTCAAATGCCACCAAGGTCAGACAAATACAGCTGAGCTACAGCTATTAGAAGACGCCATCCCTGATCTGTTTTCCTATGGAGTATGTGGCATCTCTACTTAATACCGTTTGTGGCTACAGCCTTAACCTGGGTGTCTGATGCACACTGTATGTGTGTGCTAAGTCGCTCAGTTGTATCTGACTCTTTGCAACCCCACAGACTGTAGACTGCCAGACTCTTCTGTCCATGGGATTATCCAGGCAAGAACTGGAGTGGGATGCCATTTCCTATGCCAGGAGATCTTCCCAACCCAGGGACCCAACCCATATCTCCTGCGCTTCCTGCAGTGGCAGGTGAATTCTTTACCACTGTGCCACCTGGGAAGCCCCCTTGATGCACAGTAGGTACTCTCAGTCAGTTACTTGACTCTCCTCAAAGGTTCTCCTTAAGGGCTCAACTGTTTTGTCCCAGGTGCTCTCCCATTCGCTCCAGCTTAATCATCCCTGGGGCTGATTGGATCTTGCAGTCCACAGGGCTCTCAAGAGTCAGCTCTGCCACAAGAGATGCCCAAGAGAGAGCAAATGTTTGATCAGATTTAGCTAACACAATTCCCTTAAAGCAACTGCAAAATCATGATATCATATCAGCACTATGCTAAGATCTCTAAGATCTTATCAGTCAATCCGAAAGGAAATCAATCCTGAGTACTCATTGGAAGGGCTGATGCTGAAGTTGAAGCTCCAATAATTTGGCCAGCTGATGTGAAGAGCTGACTTATGGGAAAAGATCCTGAAGCTAAGAAAGATTGAGGGCAGGAGGAGAACGGGGGACAGAGGATGGATGGTTTGATGGCATCACTGACTCAAAGCACACAAGTTTGAACAAACTCAGGAAGATAGGGAAGGACAGAGAAGCTTGACATGCTACAGTCCATGGGGTGGCAAAGATTTGGACATGATTGAGCAACTGAATAAAGGATCTCTAAAACCAGATAAACAACAAGATCTCTAAAATTTATGTATTAGAAAAGAGAGGTGACACCAGGGGAAAATTAAGCATTATGACAAAGGATATTCAATTCCCTTCCTCACGCTGGAATGAAATTCCACAATCTATTGGAGGGAATGCGACTGAACAGAAACTGTCTGCATATATCACTCATCTACCATGCAGTGCCATCACCCAATATGGTGGCTGGTGGGTGACCTCTGATGTCCAGGGTCTAGTTTTCAAACCCAACACCTGCCATACAGCCACTGTGTGACCTTGGGCAACTCAAGTTGACCCCTAGTGCCTGATAATAGCACCTACCTTGAAGGTTTGTTGTAAAAAGTAAAATGACTTGCACTATATGGAGTACTTAAAATAAGCACCTATCAAACTCTCAGTAAATATTAGCTGTTATTATCAGTGATTCTCTCTCATTCCCTTCGTGCAGTGTTTCTGTTGAAAATGGACTTTTTCTTTTTTTTCTTTTTTTGGAGATAGCTACTCACAGAGAGATTCCATACTCAACAGAACATATGAGAACATCCTTATCCAGCACTTTGGTTACTACATTGGAATCACTTCTGCTCACTGGTTTCTTGTAGAATCATGACCCTAAACCACTCTCTTGTTTTTCAGAGTTCATGGTCAACCGAGTTCTCCCTTTGACCACACAGACGTCTTCTTCCAGTCCATTCATTACTTCCAATCCTGCTCCCAACCGCATGTGCTGTCAGTGATGATGTGGTGTGGGGGTACTCTTCCTCCCTCCAGCTCTCTGGACCACAGTTCCCAAGCCACACAGACATGCTCTTTTCCTTTCTAAACCTCATCCCAAACTTCCCACTCTGTTCACGTGATGATGGTGGCTCCACTCTGCCTACTTGGACTCTGTGTGTATTCAGCTTTTTGCCTCTTCTCAGAATTGGACTGAAAGCCTGTTTTACTTTGCTCTTTATAATTTTTCTTTTGCCTAGTTTGACAGTATTTAGAGCTGACTATTCTCAGATCTTCTAAGTAGCCCATTGTCTTTTTCTCTGGGGGCCAGCATTAGGAAACGCTTTCAATATGAAATAAGACACTTAGCAGTCTGTTTAGTGTGTTGCTGCTGGTTTCACTGGAGACACCCAAGTCGGAAATCCACTGGGCGTTCTCACCCAGGCCAAGACCACAGTGTTCAGTGAAGTGTCTTTATCTGACAAAATTTGAAAGACCCTTTTTATAATATGGCTTTTTACTTAATGCTTGAATAGTATTTCCTACATCAAAGACTTTCCAGTCTGAATTCTCAAGCACCAATATTCTAGCAACATAATGAATAAAGATCCAGAACTTGTATGAAAGGGACTTAAGATTCAAATCTATGTTACTAGCTGAGGAAGGCGGACGATGAGTCTTTTGTTTTGAATCTGCAGAATGGGGATAAAAATGTCTTTATCACAGGACCTGGGAAAGATTAATGATAAGATAAATAAGATGCCCAGTACCACGACTGGCATATAAAAGATGCTTAATAAAGAGTTATGATTATTCTCAGTCCTTCAGGACAATATAATTGATTTCCCAGCATGAGTCTGCACTTTATTACCTTTTGATTGGGAATTTATGAGCTCAGTGTCCTGACATCAGTTAGCTCATGCTGACCAAAAGCTATGATCAGCAGTTATATAGATGTCTATATTTGAAATCAGGAAAATAAATAATTTGGAAGTGGAGAGTGGAGCAAATCTTTTACACAATGAAGTCCATGGGTGAAAAATTACACAAGTGAGCGATGACGAGTAGGTACTATTAAAGAACTTGGGTTTTGGAGTCAGCTGACCACAAGCAAGCTTTTGAACCACTGTGAGGTTTGGGCTCATCCTCTGAGAATGTTGATAATATAGTGTGCCTTCCTGGGGTTATTGTGATGATGAAAATGGAGATAATATGTAAACTTCCTAGGACTGGCCCAGGACACAGTAGGTTCCCCACAAATGATCATTTTCAGCTCTTCTTTTATGGCCAAGTGGTGGGAACCACTGTTTATCCCCCATACACTCACCAACGCACACATGCCTGGGAAGAAGTTTTATTCCTGAGAATGACAGCCTCGTATATCATTACTAGCAGGTGATTAGGTTAGACTGCAAGCCTGAGCCTGGGAGATTCCGTGCTGGCTCCCATAGATCTAATTAATCTCACAGCTCTATCCTGATTTCCTAAACAGGAGGCCACTCTCAAAATTCCTTCAGAAAACATATTTCTTTTGTTTTCTCTCACTCACGTTTTAACTTCTAAAACGGACTCTGTTGTATTCTGGCAGCCTTCTGGCGTCCTTCAGTGGCCACCACCTCACCTCTCATCCTGATGGGCTCCTTAAAGCCTCGTGCAACTTTTTTGTGTGTCCATCAGCATCTCAAATCTCCCCTTTCTGTCCTTGAGAGAAAAGTGCTTCTAAGAGCTAGGGGAGGAGAGTGCTGGGGAAAAGCCTCAGAATCATCCTGGCTGAATCTGGTATTTGCTTCAATCTTTGATCTCAGATGCAGTAAAGTGTCAGCCAGACCAAAGTCATTTTATACATAGGCCTGCATAAGTGAAGTGGAGGGACTTCATGGTTAATTGATTAAAACGTTCCATAGAAGGTGTGAGATCAAAGGACTGCTGGCTGGTTTATATTTCGCTGGGGTCCCACAGGCCATGTGGGTGACATAAATGACCTTGGGCGTGAAAGTATTCAAAGGCTGATGTTTGTTTGTTTTATTCCAAAATGCGATTTGTGTTTCCCAGGGCTGCCTGGTGACAGGTCGTATTGTGGGCTCCCTACAGCCCCAGTCTGTGTTTAAGTGAGGGAGGGGGCTCTATTGGAACAGCCACGGTAGGCAAGAGGGCATGACCCTGTCATGTTGCCATCAGCACCTCTTTCTGCCAAACCCCAAGGAAACAGACTCCATTATGTTACTGGAAGGCAAAGACCACAGTTTCTTCTCTCTTTTTTCTTATTTCCAGTAAGAGTCAAGGAGAGGTTCACAAAATCCGGGGTCAGTCCATAGACATGAGACAAAAGAAAAATCAGAAATTTCCCCATTGTCCCAACTATCCTGATAAGAAGGGCAGTATCTGCTGGGCAGACGTTTTTATCAAAATCCTCTTTTGACAAGAAATTTAGCAGAGGAAGAAGTCACGGGAGAGGGTCTACTGTCCAGAGAACCATCATCAACTATCTTTGGTGACATGGAGCCTTAACAATAGAACAGCTATCATTTATCAAGGAGCTGCCCTTTGCCAGACACCAGCTCCAGTGCAGCCTACCACCTGCAAAGTCTCATTCATCCTCCTTCTTAATGGACACAGTGGAGGCCAGAGTGTGGAGGTGACTCCCTGAGAGCACACAGTTTGGGCTGAGATTTGAATTCATGTTGTTCGGTCTCTGCTCTCCACACCTCCTCAGTCACCTGGTGATGGGGTAAATAGTGTCCATTACACAAGATTGATATGGGAAATTTCTGGCCTCAGAGTGTGACTGTACTCCAGGATGGGGTCTTTAAAGGGGTCATTAAGTTAATGTGAATTTATTTGTTGTTGTGATTCAGTTGCTCAGTAATGTTCAACCCCATAACAGCAATATGCCAGGCTTCCCTGTCCTTCACTATCTCCTGGAGTTTGCTCAGATTGATGTCCATTGAGTCAATGATGACATCCGACCATCTCATCTTATGTTGCCCCCTTCTCTTGCTCTCAATCTTTCCCAGCATCAGGGTCTTTTGGTGTCCTTATACAAAGGAGAGATTTGGACACGGACGGTTAAGAGGGAAGACCATGTGAAAACAGGAGAAGGACATCTCAAGGCCTCAGAAGAAACCAATCCTGCTAATATCTTGATCTTGGACTTTCAGCCTTCTGTAGAATGGTGAAAAAAATACAATGTTGTTGTTTAAGCCACCCGGTCTATGACACTTGGTTATGGCAGTCTTGATAAATTAATACATACTCCTAGAGTTTGTCTGTTTCCCAAAGGAACAACCCAGGCAGGCAGATGCTAGACACATATCCTTCCAACGTGTAAGATTTCCACAGTGAACTTATCAATGAGTTGCTTTTTAAGGTACTTGTGTATAAGTCCTGTTGAAAGAATATTGGTTCTTATATGAGGAAGATCTGATCACGGTACAGAAGGTTCTGGATAAAGATTTTACATCCTTTGAGAAGCCTTCCTTAACCCCACACCTCCAGATCAATCCCTTTTTTGTACCTGAAGAACTGATGCATGCCTCCTTCTCGGCACTTAACATCCTTCCCTGTAATTACTAATTTAACTCTGTATCCTACACCCAAAAAATATCTTCAAATTCTGAACTTGTCTTATTTGGCTTTGTGTTGTCAAGACAAAAAAAAAAAAAAAAGAAAGAAAGAAAGAAAGACTTAGTTCAGGATAGTTATAGGAATCAGTGAAGGCAGATAGACATTCCTGAAGGAGGCTACCCTCCACCACGATTACCTTGGCAGGTACACAGTGATGTCAATGGACTCAGGTGAAACTTCTGACTTAGCAGAAACAGAAAGGAGGGCTTCTCTTTCAAAAATGTAAGAGCCTATGATCTTTTGAGCTCGTCAGAAGGGATGCTGATGCAGGTGCTTGACTCCCAGAGAGTAGGAAAGCCTGGAGCATGCACAGGATGCGGGCAGAAAGGGAGCCACGGGGGAGAAATCAGGCAAGGTGCGTGCAAAGGGCCCTAGTCCAGTGGACAGGGCCTGGTGGGTGGACGGGCTGGCAGAGCCCAGTAGTCTGGCAGGCCGGACCCAAAGCCTATGAGGCACCCACCGTGTGGCCCTGCCTCCCGTGCACTGTGGCTATAGGGACTTTTAAGCAGTTTCCTGCTTCTTTTTCCTTTTCCCTTCCTTTGCCTCTTAGTCCTGCCCTCTTTCTCACTTTCCTCATCTCTCTCTTTTTCCCTTGAATTTCTGTCCTGCTTGTATCCTTTAAAACTTAGTTGAAATCTCTAGCCTCTTTCACTTATGAAAAGATAATGGTGGGCAGTAGCTGTGTTGGCAGCATATCCTGAGTTTTGTATAAGGGCCTCCCCTTATGGAGGGTGACTTTGAGAAGTCCCCTAAAAAGCAAACATCTTGGGCTTGCTTTTTCAACAACCATAGCCTAACTTGTACCATCCTTATCAAAACTATAGAGTCTTGTGTTTTGCCTTTAGAAAGGTGACTCTGTTCTTTTGTGTGAATCTTAGAGATCAGAGTTACAAGCTCTGCAGAATATTATGTTGTGCTCAGTCACTCAGTCATGTCCAGCTCTTTGCAATCCCATGCACTGTAATCCCAACAGGCTTTTGCAATCCCAACAGGCTCCTCTGTTCATGGAGATTCTCCAGACAAGAAGACTGGAGTGGGTTGCCATGCCCTCCTCCAGAGGATCTTCCCAACTCAGAGATCGAACCCAGGTCTCCTGCATTACATATGGATTCTTTACCATCTGAGCCACCAGGAAAGCTTAGAAGGGAGCAGGACTGTCAGCTAAGGGCTCTTGGTAGAAGTATAGTCAGTAGATATTTCAGTGAGATCTCAGCATGGCTCCTTGGATGCTGTTCTTTCTCATTCAACTCTTTTTCCTTGGTCATGCAAACTATAACATTTGAACTGTGCACTCCACCCTGACAGGCTGTTTTCTTCTTTATAGTCCAAGAATCTACCAAGGAAGGGTGGCTTAAACAACAGATATTTATTCTCACTGTTCTGGAGTCTAGAAAGTATAAGATCAAGGTGTTAGAAGATCCGGCTCCTGGTGAGGGCTCATTTTCAGACTTGTAGACAGTCGCCTTCCCACTGTGTGTTCACATGATCATTCCTCTGTGCATTTATGTTAATAGAAAGAGGTAGATATTTATCTTTCAGTCAATTTTTATAGGGACACTAATCTCTTCATGAAGGCCCCATCATCATGACCTCTTCTAATCTAATTATCTCCCAAGGGCTCTGCTGCAAATATCACATTAGGGGTTAAAGCTTCAGCATAGGATTTGGAGGGATTACACTTAGCCAGAAGAGGTAACAAAACTAAAATGGATTATATAATCTACATCCATACAGAGTAACACAGTGAAAACCTCAATATACTATTATCTACTGATGTTTTACTAGAAATGTTAGATTTTCTAAAATAGAACACAAAACGATTTTTCCTTTTCCCAACATTTTCACTTTTACTTTGTGTTGAAGGCAGCAGCAGTAGAAGCCACGTTGGAGACCTCCTGTCTTGGAAAATGCAGGCTCTTTTGGCTCTAAGACAAGTTACACTAGCAAAGAGAGAGTCAGTTGAGACATAGTAGAATAATATCAGTTGAAAAAAGAGGTTTGGCAGGCCAGGAATACATACCCACATCAGATTAAATTTTGACTGGTATCCTGGGATAATTGTTCAACTCTTCCCAGACTGTGCCTTTGTGGGTGAAAACTTAAACTGAACATTTTAACAAGTGGTGAAAAAATCGGATTTTCAAAATCTGTGAAGTCATTGCCTCTTCCGAACAGGAAGAGACTGGGAGGCAGCTCTCCTGTCACAGGCTGGCTGGTGAATTCCTCCGGGTTGATCTTACAGCTCACAGAGCTATTCATCATTTTAGTGAGCATCCTCGGAGGGGGCCCCTGGTGATTTACATGCTCCAGATAAATTATGATGCCTCTCATGATGTTATCATCATTTCGGCTCATGGATTTGAACACTTTCTGGGAGAGGACTTTTTTCACCCTTTCTTAAATGATGAACAACCCCCAGACAGATTATATTGTAGTTGTCAAGAAAAAAGATATAGGTATGTTTTCTTAAAGATAAACAACTTGGCCACCATAGCTAGCTGGCCCAGCAACAGGAAAACATTGTCCACTGAGAGTTCACTGTTTATCCCACCTGGAAAAGATCATCAAACTTGCTTGGTCTTTTATTCCTATTCTATTTAATGATGAATTCTCTCCTGTAGTTTTACCAGGCTATTCCATCTCTAACAGAGGCTATCCTAAATAAAGCAAAATGGAATATGCTTCTTGATTCCAATAAATTTACAAGGTATCAAATGTTCAGCTTTGACTTAATTTGACCCTGAGTAGACAGGGCTTTGCATTCTGCTCTGGTCACAAACCAGGTGATGGAAAAGGTATTTTCTTTTTTCTGAGCCTGTCTTGGGGCTTCTATTAGTGGTATATCTCACCAAAATCTTTTGGTGCTGGACAATAAACTTCCAAGATGAGTGTGATGGGTAGAATAATATCCCCACCTCAAAGATGTCTATGTCCTAATTCCTGGGACCTATGATTATACTGAAACTTCCCTGGTTATCCAGATGGTGAAAAATCTGCCTGCAATGCAGGAGACCCAGGTTTGATCCCTGGGTTGGGAAGATCCCCTGGGGAAGGGGATGGCTACTCACTCCAGTATTCTTGGCTGGACAATTCCATGGACATAGGAACCAGGCCAGTTACAGCCCATGGGGTCACAAAGAGTCAGACACGACTGAGTGGCTAACACTTATGAACGTGTTCTGCTATGTGTTTTTATATATTCTGCATATAAAATATGCTATGTTTTATTGCTTTGAGAATTAAGGTTGCAGATAAAATTGTTTGATTATTAGCTGATATTGAAATGGGAAAGAGGTCCTGGATTATACAGGTGGGCCTAATAGAATTATGGTGGTTCTTAAAAATGGAAAAAGAAGGCAGTGTTCTGTTTAGAGTGATGCAACCTGAGAGATGGCACTGGTGGTAAAGAACCCACCTGCCAATGCAGGAGACATAAAAGACAATGGTTTGATGCCCAGGTCAGGAAGGAACCCCTGGAGGAGGCCATGGCTACCCACTCCAGTGTTCTTGCCTGGAGAATCCCATGGACAGAGGAGCCTGGCAGGCTACAGTGCCTAGGGTAGCACAGAGTCAGACACAACTGAAGTGACTTAGCACACACGAACGCACAGCTTGAGGGGAAATCTGACTGGCCATTGCTGGCTTTGAAGATAAGGATGGCAACCACAAGCCAAGAAAAGAAGGTGGCCTCTAAAAACTGTAAAAGCAAGAAAATGTATTTTTGCCTCAAGCCTTCAGAGAGAAATGCAGCCTGCCAACACCTTGATCATCACCCAGTGGGACACATATGGGCTTCCCACCTCCAGAACTGTGAGTTAATAGATTTGCATTGTCAGCATTCACGGTGTTGGTTAAAGCATCAATAGGAAACTAATCAAAGGAGACACATTCTAATTGTCTTTTACTTTGAACACCCAGCCCGGTGCTGACACATAGCAGCCACTTAATAAATGCTGAGTGAATGAATGAATGATGTCCACATGTTACAGAGCAAACATCCTATCTTTCAAAGCCTCTGATCCCACTGAAGCGCTCTCAGGTCCTCTCTGTAGACGCTTCTAGTTCTCTTTCACCCGCACAGAGTTGGGAACCGCTCCTTGGGCTCCAATGAGCCAATCTGCTTCTTTTGACAGCTCAGTCACAGCCCCTGAGCTGTGACTTCAGAGGAAGGGCCACCAGGCTTCTCATCTCTGTAGCCTCATCCTAGTCTTTTGTTCACCGTGATGTTCAAAGTCCAGCATACCTGTAGCTTCCCAGTGCACCACTGCACTGATATGATATGGCCATATCCATGACATGCATGTTTTGTCATGTTTCCTGCTCTTTGTTTGTTTTATCATGGGTATATCCTTATGCTCTTGGTTCAGGTGACAAGCTCATGTTTGTCACTCAAAAATCACATTTTCCAGGAGAGTTCTTTGGCCCCTTGGATATAACTATTTAAATCTTCCTACTGGCTTTTCTTTTAAACTTCCCTACTATGGTTATTGAATCATTTAGTTTTTACTGTAAAACTCGGTTTCCTCCTTTTCTTTCTTGTCATTTTAATATTAACAACCTATGCATAGTAACAGTATCTTTTACATAGAAGGTTTCAATTATTATGTAATAATTAATGAATACATGGTAGTTAGGAATTTGACCTTTGAAATTTTAAGTAAAAGGATATTTACATCTAAATTAGGAAAAGCAGACAGAATTTTCACCTAAAAGAGAAGAAGCTTCTATTGTGTTATCACCGGGCCTGGAGATTTAGGAAGGCAAACCATTAAACTTTATTTTTTAATAGTATGTTTTATAACTAATACAAATCACCAATATATTGTCAGAAAGATTCTGTTTATTTGGGGTTGTGAAGTTGGGGCTGAATTACATAGTGTGTGGTAGTCAATTCAGAGCAGACGTTTTGTATGACTAAAATTTTATAGTGTGTGTTCTCGCTTAAGGTAAAGAAAAGGAAAAGGAAAAAAACAAAAGGATTTCTAAAGCTGGTAAATTTTGTTTAATGGAATCAGTTAAAATTACTGGTTTATCAGATGAAAAATTTTGAGAAAAATGTTACCTCCAAAACTTTTATTTTTTTCATGTCTGTTGAAATCTCTTTGAAATGAGCATAGACTGAGAGGAGAAGGTTAAGGTCAGGTTTATATAACTGAATCAACTGACTTGATGATTATTTTGGCTGTCCTCATGATTGATTTCTCTGTGTCATTCAGAATTAATCCGGAGAAAACTCAGGTAATCAGATCAGCTGAGTCTGAGTCTCATTTGATGACCATATGTGACATGGCTAAGGAGTTATTTTCTTCTCATGCCATGACCACTGATCATCAACCAAAAGGGGAATCATTGGGTTTTCCCCATGGAGTTATAATTAAGGAAGGAGAGGGGGCTGAGTTTTAGTTGCATTCGAGCATAAAGGAAATAGCAACCATGTTCTTTTCAAATGATCGGTATCATAGAGCCTGTTTTCAGGATATCGTGGGTCCATAATTTGAAACTATAATTCATCACTGCATTATTTTCAGTGATGTGAGCATTCCTATGGATTTTTGAATATTCTTTCATTAGAAGAAGAGTCCATGAATTGCATAAAAATGATATAGTCTCACTAACATCACTTAGAATGAATTCTGTATTATAGCAGCTTACAGAGATGTAAGCCCTTGGCAGAGAAGCACTAAGACTGTGAGATTAACAAAGTAAATTACAAGATACCCACTTAAACTTGTATTTCATATAAACCACAAAACTTTTAGTTAAAGTGTGTCTCACATATTGCAAGAGACATAGTTACATTAAAGAAAAAAAAAAACTGTTTATCTGATATTTAACCAGACAGTTCTATTTTATCTGGCAGGCTTCACAGGTATGCTCTGGTATATGCTATCTTTAATAGCTTTAAACAACTGCAATTGTAGCAGCATGTGTGTGAGCCCAGCTAAATGTCATTTTAATGACCATATTTAATTATCTGATTAGTGGAGTTGTAATTTAAAGGATGATAAATAAGGACGAAGACTCAAATGTGTTTACTAAAAGTTAGTAAGTCTAGTTTGGAAAGAGGATGACACTAAGTAATGACTCTGGGAATTGTGCTGGAAAAAATTATGATAGTCACATAGTACTTTGTATTCCATTTGATATATTAGATGGGATTACTGCCATACACAAAGAAGAAAAATATACCTCTTGGATATTTTGGTAGCTAAGATGATAGAGTGAACTTGTTCAAGGAGGTGTGGGAGTAGAAGCAGCAGCTTAGGGTTGGAGTTCATCTGAATAACAATTACACAAATGGATCAGTATTTTTAAGAAAATAGATTTTGATCATTGAAATCCAGGAGAAAACCACGTGGTTTATCCAAAATGACCTTCGAAATGCAAATGCCCAAGTGATTTGTGTCACTTTTATACTTTGGATCTCCAGTTAATCGCTACTTGCTGGATTATTTGGGGGAAAACAGCTGGCTCTTGTAATTATTATGGGATTGGAATCGATATAAAGAAGACTCTGTTCTTTTAAACATGTCTTATGTACCTTCATAAACAACCTGCTGCACCCTCCCACCAGCTATCACCTCACTATCCCCTTTTAATCATAGGCTCTATCTCTAATAACTCTAAAAAAACTCCAGCCAAAGAGACAGTCATCTGGATATCTGAAAAACAAACATGTGGGTCTTTGGCCATGATCAAGCCAGTTATATCTTTTTTGAAAGCACTTGGCTTTGCATAGATAAATTCACAATACCAAAACGTGCCTGAAAAGATTATCTGAAGAGTCTCTTGCTTCTAAACAGGTTAATGCCTAAACCAGAGTTGCTAGATAGCAGCATTCATGACATTTTGAACAGATAATTCGTTGTTTTGGGAGAGCTGTCTTGCACATTGTTCTATGTGCAACAGCATCCTTGGCCCCTACCCACAGGATGCAAGAAGGCCCTTCACCTCCCAGTCCTGACAACCTAGAAAGTCTCCAGACATTGCCAAATGTCCCTAGGGAGGTCAGTTAAGAAACACTGACCTAAGCTATCCAGTATTAATCGTTTCATTGTGTACCAACTAGCCAGGAGGGGGGTGGCGGGTGGCAGTGAGAGCTGAATTTAGGCTAGGAATTGTAACAGAGTGGCACAGATGGGCAGGGATAGTAGACAGAAGGAGGGTAAGAGCAGTAGACCGGCCATAGCCATCACCGTTTTGTTCATTCGTGCATGTATGTGTGCATTCGGCATTCTTCATTCATTTATTTGTTCATTCAACAAATGTGTAAGTTGAAGGAACTGTTCCAAGGGCTGGGGATTCGGTGGGAAAGCAAATACACATTCTCTGCTCTAAAGGAGCTTATATTCAAGTGGAATGTAGCAGAGAATGAATGAGAAGATCACTAATGTATTAGGTGTTAAATCAGCAGGGGAGGGTGTTAGTCTGTGTCTGGTTAGGAGAACAGAAAACACACCAGCAATTTTGACAGCAAAAATGTCATATAGAGAAAGGGTTGACATGGTGTGGCGGTGGTTTAACTGCTAAGTCGTGCCTGACTCTTGCAACCCCAGGAATCCGCCAGGTAAAGGAGGACCACAAAGGCTGTAAAATGAAGAGAGGACACTACGATTACATAGATATGGAACTTTAGGAAGCTGCTGCTGCCCCCAGGGCTGGGGGAGCAAAGGGAACAGGGGGAGTGACTAGAACCTGGAACCTAGGAAAAGGTGGTGGTGGCGGGATCCAGGTCACTGAATAGATGGCCCCGCTGGCTGCCGTTGGTGCCTGTGGGGCTGGGGTTACGTTTAGAGGGAGCTAGGGGTGGCTGGCTCATCCCTGTCTCTTAGGAGTGTGGTAAGGCTGCTTCTGAAAATATGGAACCAGTCTGTTCACTGAAACCAGCAGCTGAGCTGGCCTGACGCTGATAAGAAGGGCAAGCCAACCAAAGGGGCGCGTCAGTGCCTTACCCTAGCAGCTCTCTGGCGCCCCCTATTGGCAGCGTTTAATAGGGCGTCAACTGTGGCTGCGAAAATGTAGCATGCAAAGACGCATCTCCAGCGTCACACAGGACAATGTGGAACAGAAGGTGGAAGCTGAGTCAGAGCCACAGAACCCACGTAGGAAGGCTATTGCTTTACATAGGAGTAGCTTGGAGCCTCCTCCACACTAACCCAGAAACTGCCTTGAGCGTGGATGTGCTCCAGAAGAATCATATACTCTACTATACAATTATCTCCAATACAGGGGCAGCCTAATTACCTTTCTCATCACAAAATGTTTCTTAAGTGAGTAAATGAATAAATTCAATGATCCCTTTATCATAATGATGTTATTTTTCTGAATTACTTCATTTAATCTCAAACTCAAGTTTTAAGTTGTGTTTAAAATTGAACACAAGTGCCTGAAAATTACCACACCAGATAAGATTGTAGCATTAGCAACTTTTTCAGTTTATGTTCTTATTACCACCCGTGTGTGTGTGTGTATTTGTGTCTGTTTCAATCTGATTAAAAAAATATTAACTAGGTACCCAGTAAGTGCAAATCTGTGCGTCAGATGCTATATGGAACCTAAAAGAATTAAACCAGTCCCTAAAGTACTCAGAGTATTGATTTCTATGAGTGCCATCTGGCACTTATCACTATTTTTAAAAGGTCTTTTCTTTGATTTATTGAGGTACCTTGAATCCTATTCTTCTCTGTTTTTAAAGATATTAACAATGTATGTCCACCCCCACCTCACTTCAGACTCCAGCTTCATCTCTTTTATGAGTAGAATAAAGAGATTTCCTCCCAGAAGTAACCCTTTGGTAGTAATTCTCTAAAGAGAGAAATGAACTCTTTCAGACTCCCAGGGCACCATTGCTAAATGTTCTGTAAAACTCCTTCCTCATTACTACCTGGAGAGAGACTTGGCATCTGGAGAAAAGCACTCAGGGTGTATACACTTATTTCCTTCATTGTGATCTCAAAAAGGGGCATGAGTTCACCACTCTGAAGAGAAGGAAGCCTCAGACACGCTTTTTCAAATATAATAATATGATGAGTCTGTGCACAAGGGGTTAATAATCCCCCAACATATTTTGGAAATTTGACTCCTCAGATAACCTGAGTATCTGTTATGGAACTGGTCGACAGGACGTGCACCAAGGTTTTAACCTGTCTTGGACAGGAAGGTTCTTTTTCCAGTCCACATATGCAATAGAGAAACTAATGCTCGGCTCCCATTGTTTAAGAATCTGTCTTACAATACAAGAGACATTGGTTTGATCCCTGGTCCCAGAAGATTCCACACGCTGCAGAGCAGCTAAGCCTGCACCCCACAACTGCCGTGCCAACACAACGGCCAAAGAATGGAGAAGGGGAGCCCAGTTCACAAGTCAACTTCTCAACCCAATATGGGTGGAGAAAGCAAATACACGAGAGAGTGGAAGTAAAAGGGAAGGATTTGGGAAGAAGGGGAGGAATATTCCTGACTTATCCGCGAACAGGGTGTGGTTTGGACTTGGAGCAGATGCAGCTCTCCTTTCCAGTCCTCGTATGGGCTTTTCCAGTTAGTGTCCTGGCAATCTTCACAGCCCTGGCACCAGAGGGTGTGTCATTTAGCATATGCTAATGTATTACAATGAGCGTATAATGAGGCTCAAGGTCTGCTGAAAGTTAAATCTCCTACCATCAAACAGATTCTTGTTTTTTTCTCTCTGCAGCTTTCTCCGGAAGCTTAGATAGGAAGAGTTGGTTTTATTTGAGGGAGGGGCGCAGAACTGACTCTAGGGCAATAGCCTTGGTAATATATTGACTGCAGCACTGAAAGGGTGCAGGGAGAAGGCAGGCGGGCTGGGGGCTGCCCCGACTAGGGCTATTAGACTAACTTTGGTTGTTAAAGGTGACCTTCTTAAGCCCACTCTGAAAAATGCTGATACATACTTCAGATGCTGTTAAATTTAATCTCATATCTTGCCTTTTGGGAGAAGCATTCTGAGGTTTCCCAGGTGGTTGTGTGGTAAAGAATTGGCCTGCCAGTGCAGGAGACACAGGTTCAATCCCTGGTTGGGGAGAAGCCCTTGGAGGAGGAAATGGCAACCCACTCCAGTGTTCTTGCCTGGAGAATCCCCATGGACAGAGGAGCCTGAGGGACTACAGGCCATGGGGTCTCAAAGAGTAGGACACGACTGAGCACTCAGCACATGGGGCACTTACTATCACTTCTGCAAGGATTCAATCATGTGCTGCTGCTGCTAACCTTCAGCACTCCCTGATAGAGTTCAAGGTGGAGAGCACAAATGAGGCACTCTGCTCTGGGAAAAACTTGCAACTGGTGAGTTTTTGGTTTTAGTAACCTTCTTTTGAAGTTTAAAACTTTCTTCCCCTGTTGCTTCAACATATTTTGTAGGCCCAATAATATCTTGCTCAACATGTGTGATTTTTAAATATTCTCTGATTGAGGCTTTCAGGGAGGAAGGCCTACAGTGTTCTTTGGGTTGCTTCATAATTGATATTCTCCAAGTCCTCACCACTTATTTTGCCAAAGATCTTTGCATTTTAAATTCAGAATTTTGCTTCTGAAAAGGTTTGAAAAACTAGTAGGTAGTTTTATTCATGTCTCATGTGATTCCTCTACTTTGTAATCAGGCCATCACTGAAAGGCCATTATAGACCACAGTGAATGATTTATTCAGGCTAGACAAGTCTAGGGGTAAATATAATCCAAAGGGACAAGCAGAAATACAATTTAAATACTGGGCCCCGAAGAAAATTTCTTACAGAGATGCTTTTTCTTTACTTTGAGGTAAAATTCTCCAGCAGAGAGAATTTCTCTTGACGTTTGCAAGTCCTACTCATGTTCTTGGGTGCAGGAATGATGAAAATGCAAATGGTCTATTATGTCTGGTCAGAACCAATTTTTCAAAGCAGCTCAGCAGATGTATTATGTTATAGTCATTTCCCTCCACTTGTTATTTAGTCAAGATAAGCACTCCCATCAATGCTGATTGTATTTAGTCTGACCATATTTTTTGTCCATGTTTCAATGCTGATCCTATTTCCTGCTTTTAACCGTACAGATATATGATAATAAAGAAAATAATTTTGCTAGCAATTGAATTACAAAATGTGTTCAGTTCTCCATTAATAAAACCTCTATCTTGTTAAACATCATCAGTAAATAGCCTTTATATTTTTCCTCTCTTCAATTTACCAACTGACAATAGAAAACATTAACTGAGGTTGAAGGCTTCGAAGCCAAAAAAATAGTGACAGACAGAGACAGAGATGGTTAGTCTGCGCCATCTAGTGTCTAAAACTCAAAATTTAATCACAGTTTTTGAATTTTCATTTCCTTTCCCCCTGCTAGAGAAATAAATGCTGGTGGTATTTTACCTAACATTTTAAATTAATTCTTTGAAAACTCAAATAAACATTCTAATTTCTAATAAATACATTAAATTTAAGTTTATTTTAACTCCAGTATTCATAAGTCAACCATAGTAAGTCAGATAAAATCATCTATGTGGAGCAAACAGTAGAAGCAAGAACTGGCAATTACCTGGTAATTTTCTCAGTGAAGACAGCTAATCAAGAAAGTTCCAGCCTAACTGTATTTGATGTTTATTATAAACTATGTAGACATCACTGATGAAGCTAATTTGGCCATTTGCCTTTACTCTGTTCTTTGAATTTATTCCACTGACCTTTCTTTAAACTAATGTGGGAACTAGAGAATATGCACAAGTATTTTAGAGATTGTGCATTTGAGAGATAGAAACTCGGGTTGTTTGCCCAGTCCCTCAGTCATGTCCCATCTTTGTGACCCTATGGACTGCAGCCTGCCAGGCTCCTCTGCCCATGGGGTTTTCCCAGCAAGAATATTAGAATAGGTTACCACTTTCTCCTCCAGGGGATCTTCCTGACCCAGGGATTGAACCCATGTCTCCTGTGTCTCCTGCATTGGCAGGTGGGTTCTCCATGACTGAGCCACCAGGGAAACCTAGAGATTCAGATTATAGAGTACTTATTTTTATAGAATTTTGATATGCTTTTCAAGGCTGCTCTACTGAACAATTAGAAATTACCCCACAGCTTAGAGAAATCTGGTGTATTATTTTACAAATAAATAAATAACCCATAGGATATATATTCGGAGAAGGCAATGGCACCCCACTTCAGTACTCTTGCCTGGAAAATCCCATGGGCGGAGGGGCCTGGTGGGCTGCAGTCCATGGGGTCGCTAGGAGTCGGACACGACTGAGAGACTTCACTTTGACTTTTCACTTTCATGCATTGGAGAAGGAAATGGCAACCCACTCCAGTGTTCTTGCCTGGAGAGTCCTAGGGACAGTGGAGCCTGGTGGGCTGCAGTCTATGGGGTCGCACAGAGTCAGATACAACTGAAGCGACTTAACAGCAGCAGCAGCAGGATATGTATTTAAGAGACTGGCTGATGCAATTTTGGAAATTAGCAAGATTCACATCTTCAGGGTGGACCAGCTGGCTGAAAACCAGGAGCGAGCCATGTTTCAGTTCGAGTCCAAAGACTGTCACCACATAATTTCCTTTTGCTCAGGAGAGGGCATTCTTCTATTCTCACTAGGGCCTTCAGCTGATGGGATGAGGCCCACCCATATTATGTGCAGCAATCTGTTTTATTCAAATTCCACTAATAAAAATATAATCTAAATCACCCTTACAGAAGCATCCAGAATACTGCTTGACCACATACATAACATCCTGTGGCCCAGCCAAGTTGACAGGCAAAATGAACCATCATATCAGGTGAAGTATGCAGAGGGAAAAATAAAGAATAAAGGAGAACTTGGGAAAAAAATTTTAAACTGGCTTATTTTTTACCTCAATAAAAGGACTGCTTTGGGTCAGAGGTTCTAAACCTCATCTTTATTTGGCACTGACATCTCAAGTACATTGGATCTTTTGGGCCATTACAGAATGGCCTGCAAAGTGGTCTGGACCCATTGCAGAGCTTTCTCTTGTCTGGGCCCTACTTAAAACTAGCAGCTTTTATTTCACTCAGTAAATGGCTTAGCATAACACACCTGAATGACAAATATGTTGCCTCCAGGAGGCATCATATATATTTTTTTGGTTGTAGGAGGAGTCAGATACAATTATGTTGCCTCCACATTGCAAAGAGGCCCAGGAGGCATCGTATATATTTTTTTGGTTGTAGGAGGAGTCAGATACAATTATGTTGCCTCCACATTGCAAAGAGGCCCAGGAGGCATCGTATATATTTTTTTGGTTGTAGGAGGAGTCAGATACAATTATGTTGCCTCCACATTGCAAAGAGGCCCAGGAAGCATGGTATATATTTTTGGTTGTAGGAGGAGTCAGATACAATTTATTCCACCTTAGAAGGAATATCTTGACATGACCCATGCTACTGAACCCTTAGATATTCCACTGAGGTGGCGGCCTCTGAATTTTATTTAGGTTAATTTTCCACACTCTGACAAGCAAATGCCTTACCCATAAGTCTAGTTGGTACATTTTGTTCATTAGATCCTATCAGCATGATAATATCAAGGTCATAGACCAGTGCAATATCTTGTGAAAAGGATTTTCATGTTGGCCTGGCCAGGGGAAAGCAAACTGCTTCTGGTGGGCATTATGGACAGGTATGGAGGAAAGAGCTTTTGCCAGATAAGTAGCTACAAACCAGGTATATGTTCATTTTCCTCAGCAATGAAACCATTTCTTGTCCAGCAGATGCCATAGGAATCACCATTTTGTTGAGTATATGATAAGCCACTTTCACCAAGATACATATGTTTTCCACATAGGGAAGCCCCAAGGGCCACTTGGGTGAACTAAATGAGGATGTGGTGAGAACCATCACTGCTACATATAGGTTCTTGATGGCGTTATTAATCTCTACTATTCTACTAGGAACATGGTATTGATGATGCTTTACTATTTTCCTAGGTAGGGCTTACCTGGTGGCTAAAGAATCTGCCTGCCAATGCGGGAGATACAGGTTCAATCCCTAGGTTGGAAAGATCCCCTGGAGAAGGAAATGGCACCCCACTTCAGTATTCTTGCCAGGGAAATGCCATGGACAGAGGAATTTGGTGGGCTACAGTCCGTGGAGTCACGAAAGAGTCAGACACAATTTAGCGACTAGACAACAGTTTTCCTAGGTAGAGGCTGTTCTGCTGCTGCTGCTGCTGCTAAGAACCTTCAGTAGTGTCTGACTCTGTGTGACCCCATAGACCGCAGCCCACCAGGCTCCCCTGTCCCTGGGATTCTCCAGGCAAGAACACTGGAGTGGGTTGCCATTTCCTTCTTCAATGCATGAAAGTGAAAAGTGAAAGTGAAGTCACTCAGTTGTGTCCGACTCCTAGCGATCCCATGGACCACAGCCTACCAGGCTCCTACATCCATGGGATTTTCCAGGCAAGAGTACTGGAGTGGGGTGCCATTGCCTTCTCTGGAGGCTGTTCTAGTGGCTTTTAATTCTACTACCATGGCTTCTCTCCATAGGTTGGAGAGTGAGTGTGGAAATTCTGCCATTGTCTGTCTATTCTACCTATGCATTCTGGAATTGGAGAAATAACCAGTAATGGTCTGGGGGATTCATTGAGGCCACTATGGGCAGATCTGAAAACTCCATCAATCACTTGACTTTTGTAAGCCTCTATTCTGATTTGGTGGATCACAGTGATGTTTGTGTCTCCTGGAATTCAGCTCAAAGCCACTGTCCAGTCATCTTTGAGAAGTATGCTTATTTCTTTTTCCCAATACACAGTCAGCCTGGGAAAAGGTCAGAGTTCCACTTGGGAAAAGATTTGGAGAAAGATTAACAGTTTAGATTTTTGTGAGTGTGGCAGGGTCTTCAAAATTCATGGATTCTGGGTTTGTAAATTTCCTCACGTTTGGGGATTCATTGAGAGGCTGTCACTCTCTTGGTATTGATGATTTAAGGTAAGCTTCTGTTCACTTGACCTATAGACTTCCGTTTATACAGAGCTGGTAATAATTGAACTACTCGTCTATATTCTGCCAGGGACACCATCATTAATAGCTAACTCCACAGGTCTCTATGAGACAGACTATTCTCACTGCTGCTTTGATTCCAATGTCAATATGGCAACCATGCCTACCTTACCTCTGGTGGTTAAGTGTGGCTACATAGCCTCTGGCACCCTTGGATCAGTTTGTCCCCAGTGCATTTAGGGACTCAGCTTCAGTGGCAGCAGTTTCCAGGTAATTTCTGACCCACAAGGAGTGACCACAGAGCTCTTCAAGAATTTTGAGACTCCCCTCACACTTTTATTTTTGAACTATGGTGTTGGAGAAGGGTCTTGAGTCCCTTAGACTGGCAGGTGATCAAACCAGTCTATCCTAAATGAAATCAATCCTGAATATTCATTGGAAGGACTGATGCTGAAGCTGAAGCTCTAGTACTTTGCCACCTGACGTGAAGAGCTGACTCATTGGAAAAGACCCTGATGCTGGGAAAGATTGAAGGCAGGAGGAGGAGGGGATGACAGAGGTCAAGATGGTTGGATAGCATCGCTGACTCAACGAACGTAAGTTTGAGCAAGCTCTGGGAGATGGTTAAGGATAGGAAAGCCTGGCATGCTGCAGTCCTTGAGGTTGCAAAAAGTTGGACACGACTGAGTGACTGAACAACAATGGTGAAAACTGCCTTCCACTTGCCCCAGTGTCTTCCACCAGCCTCCTAGGCTGAGTGAGCAGATCTCACATGGTAAATTCACTCTGCTGCTGCTGCTGCTGCTGCTGCTGCTAAGTCACTTCAGTCGTGTCCAACTCTGTACGACCCCATAGACGGCAGCCCATTTAATGTTCCAATATACCCCTGCTGTGGATACCTTCCTCTACAATATATCCAGGCAGTTCTGACGTTTCAACTAGATCTCCTGTAGGCAACTTTTTTGGTCCATGTTTCAGCCAACCAAACACTTAGAGCCCTTTCTGGCCCCTCAGACTACAACTAGATTCAATAAATAACCCTGCGGTTAAGTGAGCAATGTTTGTTTGTTTTTTTCTTTCCCAATGAAACTATTAGTTAGCTTATCCAGCAGTTATTTATTGGGTAGTTAAATGTGCACTTTGAACATACAGTCTGCCTTTAGGAAGAAACTGCAAAATTTATTCTGTGCCTTCTGTTTTGTTTGGATAATGAGATCTTTCTATCACATAATATTTTTACTCGAGCCTGTTTTTTGTGGGTTTTTTTTCCCATAATCGGAAATCTATTTCAAAAAAGGCTTACTTTTGAAAAATGTAAAGTTCTTAATTGTTATATGCTGCTGGGCTGATTTTAAATGTTATCATAATGATCTAAGCCTCCAATCATATTTTATGTTTACATTCTTAAAGTTTATTTGCACCTTTCCTCTTTTGACAATTCTTTTAAAAATTTCCTTTACCGAATTCAGATCCCATAACCAGAATATAACTATCAATATGTCTTTTATACCTAACCCAAACTATTTGAGGGGGCATCTTTTTACAGCTCTGGGCAACACCGAGTATTTCCTTTCTCATGTTAGTAAGGAAGATACTAGAAAAAAGTTAGCATCTTCAGATTTTTAATTAGGTCAACACCAGAGTATAGAAAATTAACAAAACAGAGTCTCAATTCCTTCTGGATTAATTATTATATATGCATGTAATTCTAAAATGTTGTCAATATAAATACATTTCCGCAATTGTGTCACTCTCAGTCTTCATAAAAGCCAATTTAAGGTCACATGTTCAAAGACTGGCATACACGTCAACAAACATTTGTTTTATATGTGTCAACAAGTTGATCTGTTTTGTCTGAAAGAAATATTTTGTTTCTAGGTTTGACATATCTCTTCAACAGAAGACGATCATAACACACATCATAGGATGAGATAGAGGGCTCTGAATGTTTTTCTGTGCTCTTGTATTAGTTTGGCAGGACTGCCATAACAAACCTGGTGGCTCAAAGCAATGGAAATGTATTGTCTCATGGCTCTGGAGGCTAGAAGTCTAGAATCGAGGTGTCAGCAACACTGGTTCTTTCTGAGACTTCAGAAGGAGAATCTGTTCCCAAGCCTCTCTCCAAGCTTGCAGCAGTTTTCTGGAAACTTTCCAATAACTACATCTTCAACAACCCTATTTCTAAATAAGGTCACACTCTGAGGTACTAGGGGTTAGTATTTTAACATATACATTTTGGGAGACAAAATTCAACTCATAAAAACTTGAATGCTGACATAATGTTCCTTCTCTCAGTGTAATATTTCACTGAATCTCTATGAAGTTATTATGCATGTACCTCAGTGGAGGTACCCAGTATTATGGGTCTTATCATATTTTCATAGGAAACACTCCTTATCATCAAGAGGCAGTTTCTGTTTCTCCCTCACACATCTTAAGCTGTAAAGTACATTTCCTCATCGAAGAATCGTGTGTATGTGTGTGTGTGCGCACACACATGCGTGTGTTCAGTCTCTCAGACGTGTCTGACTCTTTGCTGTTTCCAGGCTCCTCTGTCCATGGAATTTTCCAGGCACGAATACAGGAATGGCTTGCCATTTCCTTCTCCAGGGATCTATCTTGGTTAAATGCAGAGTTTGACTCAGTAGACCTAGGCGGGGCTCCTAAGTGATGATAATGATCTGAGAACCACTCCATGAGTAGCAAGAATGCAAAGGTATCTCCACAATCCATGAATTAGAAAGTAAGTCAAATGTCGAAAACAATTTCCTCAGCAACAGACTGTACCAGAGAGTCTTAACCATTGATGTTTTATGGAATAAAGTCATTTGAACTGGTTTCCATTATAACCTGACATCATCACCATGGACACGTGTCAGAGCGAAAGTCAAGGCATTCCATTTCTTTCAGGCTTGTTGCAAATGACTGTAAAAGAAGACTCATTAACTCAAGATCTGAAAAAGAAGAATTACCTAGGATTTAATGAACTGACTTAATTGTGGTTAATTTTCTACTTTCTAATATTATATCTAATAGATATAAGAAACCCATTCATTTCCTGTTTATTTCTAGCCTTCAATTTAATAGTCTATATTTGAACTAAGTGGAATAAAAAACTCTTTAACTGGTATATCATTATAACTGGTATCTCAAAACAGAAAAAAATCCTATAGAAGATCACCAAATAGATTAAAAATATATAATAAAAATGTTTCTGCAAAAATGATATTTTCTGCTACCCCATGCCACTTCATGCCAACTGCAGCTGCAGTATTTTATGCTAATTCCCTCAGGAGGGGCATGTCATGATAAAAGAAACTGATATGAGTCAAATTTTTTGCTTTGAAATTTTAAAAATCATGTTCAATGGATAAGTCATTATTTGGAAGTTTGGAAGAATAAACCATAACTCAAAGTCAAGGTCCAGATCTGATTGCAAAGAGACAGTGTCTTTTGATTTGTATTTCGCTTGTGACTGTTTCTTAATTACATGTATTCAGTTAACAACATTTTAAAGAAAATATCAAAGGTATTATTGGCTTCATGTAATTACTTCAAAGAAACTCTGTTCCTTTTTGTACAAATTACAGACCAACTGATCATTTCCAATCATGCTTGCCTTCCCCTCCCTCCATATGGGTCCCAGGGCAATGTCACAGAACTAATAAGGATCTGGCTACCCCTGATCCCAGCAGGGTGCAAAATCAGAAGAAATGGACGCATGGCGTGTCTAGGCAAAACTCAAAGGCAGTTTCACTAGATGTCCATGATCTCCACAGCGTGGAATCCAACAGGTGGATTCCTCTCACTTCAGTTGGAAAGAAAAGAATATTTCCTGGGTTCTTGGGAGAAGAAAAGAATTAGCTCTAAATGAGAAGCCCAAAGGAGAGATATGCACTTGCGACTGAAGGACTGAAGGACTGAAGGACCAGAGTGGTGAAAGCACATCTCAGCAGAAGGCAGCAGAGGCAGATGACAACAGAGGGCTAGTTGCCCACCCCTCCCAGCATCACTGCCCTTCCACAGTGATGCAATAAGTTTCTCCTTTAATCCAAGGAGAAGATTAAACTTCTTCTACTGACAGAAAGAAAACCTGCAAAGAAATTAAATTCAACTTTCAATTGAAAAGGGAGTTACATGAACTTATTCTAAAATCAGCAATTCATAATCAATTAACTTTCCTTTTATATTTTGCATTGATTTTCCAACATCTAATGGTATGTTCTACATACAATGTGTACTTGGTAGGTATCCATTTACTTTTTCTATATTTGTACAACTTTCTTACACTCCAGGCAAAGAGGCTAAAATATCATGAGCTAAGTGCTGCCAAGGCTGCCACTGAAGATGCTAGGAGTGAAGAAAGGGGCAGGTGATACAGTAAATCTTCAGGAAGCTAGAGAAGAGAGATGATAAGGTGAAAATAGCTAAGAAATAGGATTTTCTTTTCTTTTTTGTTAAAAATTACTTAAATATGCTTTGGGCAAGATATTGGGGATAGGAAAGTGATGGAAATAATGTCAGTCTGGTGGAGACTATAGGAAAATACAATATAATGAATTTTAAAAGTTAAGATAGACTTGTTTGCAACTTTTGCAGAACATTAGAGAAATTAGATATGCATAGAATTCATTCGTTCATTGCATTTATTTAAAGAGTATTTCCTGAAGCACCATTGTAATGCCCTAGAAATGGAGAAGCAGAATGAAAAAGGCACAGTCTGGTCCTGAAGAAACTCAGAGACTAGTGAAAATGGTTCTGGAGCAGCAATTAAGAGAAAAGCATGGCGTATCAGGGGTGGGGGAGAGATTACACTTTTTGCAGTGTTCAAACAGTGTCAACTGTATAGTCAGATATTACCTGAGCAAAGAGTTAAGGCCATGGGTTGACCAAAAAGAGGACGCTAGAAAGGTACACAATAGACAGGGCTGAAAGGGTTTGGGTATTTTTCTATGACACCAAATGCTTTTGTTGCAGTTGCCAGGAGACACGCATTTTTCTGCTGTATTCATTTTATAGAAATAATATGGGGGTACACAAACACACTTATTTTAAAATTAAAGTATGGATGTATCATGTGCTAAGTCGCTTCAGTCGCGTCCAACTCTTTGTGACCCTATGGAGGCCACCAGGCTCCTCTATCCATGAGATTCTTCAGACAAGAATACTGGAGTGGGTTTCCATTTCCCACTCCAGGGGATCTTCGGGACCCAGGGATTGAACCCGCGTCTCCTACGACTCCTGCACTACAGTTGACTACAACGCATCAGTTCAGTTCAGTTCAGTTCTGTCGCTCAGTCGTGTCCGACTCTTTGCGACCCCATGAATCGCAGCACGCCAGGCCTTCCTGTCCATCACCAACTCCCGGAGTTCACTCAGACTCACGTCCATCGAGTCAGTGATGCCATCCAGCCATCTCTTCCTCGGTCGTCCCCTTCTCCTCCTGCCCCCAGTCCCTCCCAGCATCAGAGTCTTCATATGAAATAGTAAAATATGACAGGAAAGGAAATTCCACAGCTCGGCTGGCAGATGGCTCTGGCCTTAGCCGTGGAACACACTGGGGCGAGTTCAGGGTCTTCAGCTATTAGAGGATTTAGGGCAATAATACACGGAGACCACTGAGCTAAGTGTGCCGGAGAAACGTACGAGTTAAACACATAGACTAGGGTGAGGCTGCGGCGCAGGTAGTACAAGGAACCTGTATTCTCCTCTGTTCCTTGACTCTATCATTCCGAAAATACTCTGCTCCTGGTTCCCCTTTGTCACTGGAGACTGAGCGCCAAGTTCGCGAGCTGCCCTTTCAATACTGGGCGCCTCGTTGCCAGGGCAACCATTCCTGCCCCACACAACTCTGCGACTTCCATGCTATTGGCTTGAGGACGCAGGGTGCGTGTGACGTCACTGCGCGGCGCCGCAAGATCCGGGAACTCTGCGAAACCTGATTTTTTTTTTTTTATTCCTGGTCCCCAGCGGCCGGCGACGGGACCGGCGGCTGGTGGCCCAGCGGGTGCTGCTTGGCTGGTGTGCAGATCGCGGTGGGAAAGAGGAGCGGTAGGAACGGGTCCCTAGAGCGGTGAGCTGCACACATGCGAGGATCCGCTGTGCCACTCACTTTCTCTCGGCGGAGGCGGCTTCCTGTCTGATCAGTTGCTATGGCCACGGGACCACGTTGCTAAGGAGCCTGGAGATGTTGAGCGCCTTGAGCGCGCCCTTCCTGGTCCGGCTTTGGTTGAGAGTTGCCTTATTTGAAGCTGGCGCCTTTACCCACTCTTATCTGACTTTCTTTAAAAAAAAAAAAAAAGAACAAAACACAACTCTTGTTTTTCTCCATTTTTCCTCTCTATGTCCTCTTTTTCTAACTTTGACAACATCCTGGCCCTGGACTGGTCTTAGGTATTGGGAAATGTGTGATGTTGGTGGCGAAGAGGCTAGGAAAATGGAAAGGAAATATGAAGACCCTTAATACTGGCTCTTTGGATTTTCTTTACGGTGAAATGTGTTGGGATAGATGAACACTGGGTTGTGTCGCTATTCTTTGAAATTTGAAGGAGCTTTAGAGATGGAGCTCACCTTCTTTTGTGGGGCTCCTGTTAACACTTTTGGGACCTTCCAAACACCAGATTAGAGAGTAGGGAAAAAAAGTGACTTCTGTCTCTGGGAATTTAGCAGGTAGTTTAGTGCAGTGGTCTCAAAGGCAAGTGTGGGAAGAATAGGTACGTGGAAAAAGAAATAAGATATATTGAGCTGTCCAAAACAATCAAAGAAAAGTACTCTTTCCTAGCACAGACCCAGATGCCTGTAACCCCTTGTAGATGACCCGCAGCATCTGAGGAAACCTGAGGTGAAAAATGAGGGGGTCCACAGTGGGGCCTTGCCTAGTTTGTTTGCTCTCTTGATATTGTGACATAGTTTAGGTGTTTGGGTTAAGTGGATTAATAGATTCTAGTGTCTATTTAGAATCTTTATATTGTTTTGTAAAAGATTGAATGGTATCCTTTGTAATATTTATAACACAAAAGAGTTACTTTTTCACTTCTTCCCACCATTAACCCTTTACACCACCCTCACATGTTATTTAATGCAAAAGCTAGTGTAAGATGAATTAACCTTTTTTTCCTTTTACAAACAATTCATGCTCTGGGTTTGATGGTGGTGGTATGCTCCCAGGTGGATATTATTTTTAAAAAATTGAGTACACTTCATTTGTCTGTAAGGTAAAGGGTGATACTTTTAACAGTAACTGAAAAACTATTTTGGAAAGAAGCTCTAACATAGGTGTTTTGGGAGTGGGCAGGGAAATGTTTGCGTCATTGTGTGTGTGTATGTTTTGGTATTGTTGCTAAAAATTGCATAACTGTATCACACATAAAAACTGTCCTGTATACTTAAAACCTTCGGAAGCTCAATATTCTAACATGGTTTTCAAATGAAGAGTTTCAGTAGTCTTTTGAACTCATTCAAAATCTAATGTAGCACTTTCCAGTTAGTAACTTATAGAAACAGCTGTTTGATATAAAGGAACATAGAAATTGTGTCATTCCAACTTGCTGAATAATCACTGAATGGCAGTATTAGGTTGCACTTTAAATAGGCCATAATTAAAGTCTGTGTTAGCTTAGGATAGGATCTAACAAATTTAATGAGCTAGTAATTACCATGTTTTTAGAAAATGCCTTGGGGATGAATGTGAAGTGTAATATTGGGAAGTAACTCATCTGCTGGTAGTAGGCTGAGAAAATTAGGTCAGCATATCAAATTAAGAAAATCGAAATTTAAAATTACTCTGTTACAGAAATAATCTTACATTTACTTTATCTTGGCAGGGTACTTTGATCTGGTTACATTGTATTTAAAATATTTGGAGGCTGAATGTTGTTACATGGAACTTTGCCCTCCTTGTAAAGATTTCTAATTTGTCAAGTAAATTAAAATAATCTCATGTTATTACTCATTTAAGAAGGCATCAATGTTTATATTGAAGAAGAGAGAACTAAAGAGTTGTGATTTGTGTCCCCAAATATTTGAAAAGCTGTCATTTACAAGTAGAAGACTACATCTATGTGGCCTTAAGAGAAGATCTTATAGAAAAATGACTATATTAAAGACAAAGTGGGAAGTACTCTAATGGAAGAATATTGGGAGTATCATGTCAATGGGGAAGTGGAGTAATCAAAGTGAAATAAGGTAGCAAGGCAGAAATCCAAGTGCTGTAGAAACGTGCATTTGAGAAACTGGTGATCAGGAAAGCCTGCATGGAACTTGGGATTGGAGCTAGACCTAGAAATACCAGCGGGCAGTTGAGTGTATTAGTCTGGGTGTGTGGTGGAAGATTCTTTGAAATAATTTGACTCAGCAGGAAAACAAGGGCTACAAATTAGACACCACTTGTTAGCAAAGAGGGAATTATGGGAGAGGGAGAAGTGAACCATCATTCACTGGGTAAACTTGACATATCATCTTCTTTAACCTTCAGTAATAGCTTTGATAGGATTAGTATCTCCCCCATTTTCAGAGCTCAAGAAATCAAGGCTTAGGAAGATTAAACAATCTGCTTCAGTTCATAAAACTGTGATTAGTAAAGAGGAGAGGCAGTCCCAAATCTGAGCCCAGAGCTCCTTCTACTTCATCATGTAGCATTGATCATAACCGTGGGGTTGATTGTGGGAAATGGGAGAAAAGGAGACAACAGAGATCCTGAATTTTTCAGCCTGAGAGACCAGAAAACTGGTGGTACTTTGAACTGACAGGTGGTTCATAACTTCAGTGTGAAAACCTCAGTTTGGGTGATGTTAAGTTTAAGGGGTCCATTTAGTAGGAGAGTTCATTACGTCACTGAAAATGTAGGACTTGATATGCAGATGTGAACACTGGGACTCTTGAAATACAGAGGCCTGGGAAAATGGAGACAGTACGGGATGCGCCAACCACTTTCCCCAGGAATCTACTCTATATTTTCTGTATATGGCCAGAGGATTACAATTAAGTTTCTAAGTGTATTTGGACTATTTGAATGGAAAAATGCATATTTTTATACATTTTGCTTACAGATATTAAAAAATTCCATTGGAGTGACAGATGGTTTTTAATTTACTGTTATTGGTATTATTAAAGTTGATAATTTTCATATTTTCTCACTGTCTTTTTAGGCATTTTGCTCCATATCATACATTTTCTGTGGCACTTTTGCTGTATTTCCTACTCTGTTAGGTTTGGTCTTTACATTGTTAATGAGTCCTCCTCCCCAGAAACAATGTTGAAATCAAGTTTCATGTAACTGCAGGAATAAAGGAGAAGCAATGCAGAAATCAGAGTGCCATAGGGGCGTACAGATGAGAAACAGACTGGCAGGTACAGAATGTTGCTTTTTAAATGCAGAGGTATATTTTGTTAATGACACACTGTTTTGTACAGATGAATGCAGGGTGAGCTTTCACTTCTTTTTGTTGATGTTCTGGTTTTTTCAGATAACTGTGATCAAAGGACATCATCAAGTGCACAAGTAAAACATGGGACTACAGTTCAACAAAGCAAATCATCATCAACCAGTTCTCCAGAATCTGCAAGAAAACTTCATCCTCGACCAAGTGATAAACTTAACCCTAAAACAATTAACCCGGTAGGTACAAAAGAGATTCCTGACTTAGTAGGTTTTCCAAAGTATTAGACTTTTATATAACTGTTGAGCCATTCTGAATGGTATCCTGTTTCTTTTGTTAGTTTTAAGCTAGTTGTGAGGGAAGGCATATGGTAATCATGATGAAGAATGGAGGTAATAATGAGTGTGGGAATGAGAAGGTATAAACTAGAAATCAGTTGGCTTTGGTATGTCATATCACATTCATGGATGAGTACTGTAGAGTATAAAATAAATTGCATATCAACTTTCTTTCTTTTAAAATTTACTGTGATTATTGTACTTCCCAATATCAATGAATAACCTTGTAATTCCATTGCCTGGAATGAATTGCATGCTTTCATAGTTGCATAAAGACCTCTGACCGTTTCTTTATGACCTGCAAATTAGCTCCACCAGAATTCCGCTTTCTTTTGCTTTCTCAGAGCAGATTAATCACATTTAACAAACATAAGGTTTGTATACATTAAAGTACATAACTAAGTTTCTAGATCAGTTTATCCACAAAGTAAACACACTTGTGCTCCAACACCAGACGGTCTTTGGTCCAGCCTTACATAGATGATGATGGTTTCAGCATTTAAAGGGGATTATGAGAGTGGCTGAGACACAGACTTCGATGGCAGGTAGAATACAGCAGATGCTTAAGCAAGGATACGATGAACTATCCAAATGCAAGAGGAGATTGTCTGACTTTATAAAAGAAAAATGGAAAATAGTTTAAGCTTCTGTGTTCCTTTACTTCTTTCTATCATTTGCAGCGTCAAGAAATTTTAGGTTCTTTGACCATCCGGATGTACATATTTGAATGGAGGACAAGTGGGACGTATGTGATATGCAGGAGTCTACTTTGCCTGTACACCTTTTCTTCATTTAGCCTTCACTTTGAAAGGTCACAGTGGAGGAGGGGTGTAAAGATATATTATCGTTATTGTATTTGTTTATAATATTTAGATTTAAAAATACTTATCTATAGTATGCTTATTTTACATGTGGTTTCAGCTACCTCCAAGCCTCTGAAACAAAGATTAAAGGAAATACAAAATGTGGAGAGGATTGATTATTTTTCTGAGTAGAATGATACAAGCTTGATGGGCTTGAAAGTCAGGGTGTCTGTTTGCCTCTGACCTCAGCAGGATTGAAATTGATTAGGTATCACTAAGTGGAGATGATAGTAATAATTATTGCATTCTTGTCTTTTTTTTTTTTTTTTTACTTTTAGTTTGGTGAACAGTCACGAGCCCCCTCTGCCTTTGCAGCTATTTACTCTAAGGGAGGTATTCCTTGCAGGTAAGATCAATATGAGTTATAACTGACCATATTATTCAAAACAATTGAGTAAAATCAATATAGTTTTCATTTTAAATATATTGAAAGTTTTATTTACTAGGAAGGTTAAAATGAAGGTGAATTATTTATTCATACTTTGTCTTTTGGATTGATATATATCCTGGGACACTGTTGAAAAAAATAATTTTAATTCCAAAGGAGAATTATTGATAAATCTATAGTAAACCACCAGATAATTGAAGAAATTGACTGAAACAGTTTCTAAAACAGTTTAAACGTTCATAGGCTTGGGAAAATTTCAGATAAATAATCCCTTTTGTCTGAACTGGAAGTTGACAATTCAGTGAAATTGTTTTGTTATTTTTAAATTATATTTTAGAAATCAGATATTTCAAATTTTATTTGAACTTATATTTCTTAATGAGTAGTATAGCTGTTTTTGTTTTCTTTTGATGTAATTTTTGTATTCTTTCTGGATAGACATTAAGCTATTTTAAAGAAAGCGATGCAAGTTACTAATAGAGGGCTGTCCTTTTAAGAGTTCACTACTGAGAAACATTAATTTCTTCTAAGTATATCCAGTTTTAACCTGTTGTAGATGATAGAACATTTTATTTTCATTGTGGAAAGAATAATCATAGCATTCTTTTTGTGTTTGAAATGTAAAGAAATGTAATTTTTAATGATATTTTCAGATTTGGAGAGCTAGGAGTGAAAAGTAAGCTCAGGAGGCATTTTTTAATTTATTATTGTTACTATTTTGTATTTACACTCTGAACTGAAACTATTTTAAAGGTCTTATACCTTCTCCCCACTCTGAGAATTTATTATTGCTAAAAATGTAGAAACAGTGCTGCCTACCTTCTTGGGATTATGAAAATAACACTTTAGTGTTCTTTAGAAGATGCCAAGTTGAGAACATTACAAAAGGAGTGTGAAATAACAGTTGAGTCTAATGAATAAATTCTCTGTCATGAGTGTGGTGATGTTTCTATGGATGGATTCATACATCAAAACTTACCAAATTTTACACTGTATTAACAGTGTCCATTTTTATTTCAAGTTGTGCTTCAATAAAGGCTGTTAAAATATTAAAAAAAAAAAAAATAAAGGCAGCAACAGCAGAGACTTTAACTCAAGGGGCTACCACTTTTTCATCCTGCATGGGCCATTGCATATTCCTGGCCTCAGTTTTCTTCTCTTTAACAGGAATAAAACCTGGCTTTCCTTTAGATTATTTCTGTTTAGGTTAAATGATATATGGGCTTCCCACGTGTTGTTAGTTGTAAAGAACTCACCTGCTAGTGCAGATGTAAGAGACACCAGTTCAGTTTCTGGGCCGGGCCCCTGGAGGAGGGCTTGGCAACCTCCATTATTCTTTTTTTTTTTAAATTAATTATTTTAATTGGAGGCTAATCACTTTATTGTAGTAGTTTTTGCCATACACTGATATGAATCGGCCACGGGTGTACATGTGTCCCCCAGTCCTGAACCCCCTCCCACCTCCCTCCCCATCCCATCCCTCAGGGTTGTCCCAGTGCACCGGCTTTGAGTGCCCTGTTTCATGCGTCAAACTTGGGCTGGTCGTCTATTTCACATATGGTAATATACATGTTTCAGTGCTATTCTCTCAAATCATCCCACCTTCTCTTTCTCCCAGAGTCCAAAAGGCTGTTCTTTATATCTGTGTCTCTTTTGCTGTCTTGTATATAGGATCATCATTATCATCTTTCTAAATTCCATGTATGTATGTGTTAATTTACTGTATTGCTGTTTTTCTTTCTGACTTACTTCACTTTGTATAATAGGCTCCAGTTTCATCCACCTCATTAGAACTGACTCAAATGCATTCTTTTTAATAGCTGAGTAATATTCCACTATGTATATGTACCACAACTTTCTTATCCATTTGTCTGCTAATGGACATCTAGGTTGCTTCCATGTCCTGGCTTTTGTAAACAGTGCTGCAGTGAACATTCACTCCAGTGTTCTTGCCTGGAGAAGCCCATGGCTGGAGGAACCTGGCGGGCTACAGTTCCTAGGGTCACAGAGTTGGAAACAACTGAAGTGACTTAGCATGCACAAAATACATACCTGAAAATTAATATTGCTTATGAAAAAAATTATTTCTAATTATCACATTTGTTTGCTTATTTTGTGATAGGTTTGCTATTGGTTTGTCTATGGATTACCTATTTTGTTATAGTTATGACAAATGTAACATTTGCATTAAGATGCAAATAGCACTCCAAAACTGTAGGCTTAACAAATGTGGAGATGTGTAGTTTAGTCATCAAACAATTTTGTTAAAAGGGTAGGAATTTGTAGGATTGTAAATATGCAATTATTGCTCTATAAGGTGCCTTTGTAAAATTTTTTTAAAGCCATGAAGTTCCTGCGTGCTACAAGATCCTTCTAATATGGTTATGGTGAAGAAAGAATATGTATACCCTGATTAATCGCTGTTTAGTATATAAGTCTCTTGTTCTTACCACGTTCACTGACTTTTGTATTTCAGGTTGGTCCATGGTTCAGTTAAACACAGGTTACAGTGGGAATGTCCTCCTGAAAAGCTTCCATTCGATCCTCTTCTTATTACTTTAGCTGAGGTAAATACTCTGTCTTTCCTGAGTGTTTATTTTTTCTAATTGCATTAAATGTTAGTTTGTAACTCATCAGTAAATCTCATTCTTTACTTTTGAAATAAAAGCCAAAGAACAGATATTAAAACACCACACTTCCTTAGGAACTAATTATGAATGGTGTATGTTTCTTAGAAACTAATTAATCAGCTTTATAAACATGAAATTAATCTGTACAGGGATTTGTAGATAAAATATTCATACTTAATTTAAAGTGCTTGGAATCATGTTGAACTAGTCAAATCGGGAGGATATCATCATTTAAACTCATACTAGAATCAGTGAACAGTGACTGTTTGGTCTTTCCTTCTAGAACTTTTATTAAGTCACCTATATTAAGTCACCTTTAATATGATATGTTTCTTAGGGAGCTGATATCAACTACCTAAACGTTCTTTTGGGTAATTTTCAGGGCTTTTGCCTTGTACATTTTAAGTAAAATATAGAATGATTTTTGTAGAGGATTTGATTTCAGAAAAACTTCTCATATATTTCTTTATATTGACATCTGTGTCAGGTACAAAGTTGGCAGGGTATTAGCCTGAAGTGAGTCAGAGATATCTTTTGTGAATGTTATTATTTATAAATGTATAGAATTAGAGACAGAATTTGAGAAATGAACTAACCAGTTGTACTTAACTTTGACTCGTCTTCTTTAAGACTTCAGGATCATTTTTGTTCTTGTTGCTCTTGAGAAGCAAGTCCTTACATTAGAGCCTTGATGGTATTAATCTGAATTGGCAGTGCCTCTGGGATAAGTCATACAGTAGTCAGGAATCCAAAAGATACGACACTGAAAAATTTCAGATTATTTTTTTCTTCATTCAAAGAAACATTTGCTTTTCCTGTAAAACTTGTGGGATGGGCCAGATGTCAGCAGAGCTGAAAAGTAGGCAGTTGTGCTGATTGAGATATCTTAATTGTAGTGAATGCTTAGAATTCCTAATTCCTCCTTTAGTTTTCCAAGTTTAGTTACTCTTTTAAATGGACATGTCAGTTACTACTGGGGCTTCCCAGGTGGTGCTGGTGGTAAAGAACCTGCCTGCAGATGCTAACAGATGTGGGTTCATTCCCTGGGTTGGGAAGATCCCTTGGAGAAGGCAATGGCAACCCACTCCACTATTCTTGCCTGGTAAATCCCATGGACAGAGGAGCCTGGTGGGCTACAGTCCATGGTGTCACAGAGAGTCAGACATGACTGAAGTGGCTTAGCACACAGACATCAATTACTTCTGAAGACTACCAAGTTATCTTAGGTCTTAGCTTTTCTTAATTTGTACCTCAGCCTGCAGAATGTATTTTGGTGTAAGAAGTAGTGTATTTTTATGGGTAGCCTATTTTGAAATTAAATTTTAATCAGTCTCTTTTAAACTTTGTGTTACAAACTAAAGATGTTCGTGTTTCATTAGTTCTTTTTGAGCTTTAAACTTTGTATATATGGTAGCACACAATTTTTTAGATAAATCAAAACTGCAGTGATACCTTTGAAAACATACTCTAGCTAATCATGAGACAGGGGCAGTGCTTTGACTTGGGGAATCCTAAAAGGAACTCTGAGTTTAGTTTAGATCTCATAGAATCAATCTTTTAAATATCTATTTTTCCAAACACGACTGTTTTTATTTCTGTCCTGCGTAAACTTTTCTCTTTCCCCTCTCCTCATTTAATAATGAGGAAGCAGTGACAGAACCACCACTATTGAATCCATTCCCCTTGACCTAAAGTTCCTCATCTCTAAGATGAACAGGATTAGGGGTGCTCCCAAGACCATAGAACCTGTGTTCTATGGTGCCAGTGTGCTTGGCAGCATATTTTTCAAAAGCATGATGGCATGTAGGAAAAGAAGTGTTTCACCACCATTTAGAAGCAGATAGTTTTGTTTGGGGATTTTTGGGGTTTTTTGGCTACACAGCATGCTGGCATGCAGAATTAATTTCCTAATCAAGGATGAAACATTTGTCCCTTACAGTGGAAGCATGGAGTCCTAAACAGTGGAAGCATGGAGTCCTAACCACTGGACTGCCAGGGAGTTCCCCTGGAAGCAGATGATTTGGCCACAAGGACAAATTGGTTGAAAATTTTTAGGCATGATCCTGCAGCTGGTTATACTTAATTCCAGATAATAATTAGTCAAACTGAGGGAGTATTGCTATTACTTTCTTTGTTTTATCTTTTCGAAAAGATGCCTATTTTAACGTGACTCAAAATAATAATGAAAAAGAGTACTGTCTCATTGTTCCTAGTGCATTTAGGACAAAAGGCTTTGGTGAGAAGTGATTTACACAGCTTTTTTTCCGCATATTTTTGTTTGACTTTCTGATGTTAAAAATGGCATTTGAAATCTTACCATGCATTTTAAACATAGTATAAGATTTGTCTTCTAAATATCTTAGTATTTAAATGTGAAGGAGATATAATATTTTAGATGCTCATTAAACAAATTGCAAAGTCATCTTTAAGGTAGAGGGTCCAATAATTTTGCAGTTATAAAGTAGGATTTAGTAACATTGATTTTAGACTAATTTGTTGTGATTTCTGGCAGTGTTTGGGAGTATAAAGAACATGTTTTTGATATCATAGTAAGTTTTTTTTCTTCTCTTTATTTACCTTTCTTCTCTTTCATCCTCCTTCCTCTTTTTTTTTTTTTTAATTTATTTTTCCTTGCATCTCCTTTGCTTTTCCCTGTTCCTTTTTTTTCTTATTACTTTTTCCTTTCCTTCTTGGTTAAAGATCCTTTTGTCTCATGCATATCCCATGTTCCGCAATTTCTTAGTTTAATTGAAATTGTAATGATTGAAGTTATGTTTCACAAATAGGAAAATAATGCTAAAACTTGATTTCACTTACATAAGTAATGGGTAGTAAATCTGTTTTTTGTTTGTTTGTTTTGGCAGGGTCTGAGAGAGACTAAACATCCATACACCTTTGTGTCAAAGGAGGGTTTTAGAGAATTACTTTTGGTCACAGGCGCTCTTGAGAAAGCTGTGCCTTTGCTTCCTAGACTGATTCCTGTGCTGAAGGCAGCTCTGGTATGTCCTTTATTCCTTTAGATTTTCTGCAGTACATTTAGAATATTTTACATCTTTTTTTTTCTTTCAAATATTATGCAAATTTGTTCTTTACCTGTGATTTCAATGTGTGTGCAGAATCCGGCCACTGTTTCTCAGGGCCAGATGATTCCTTACTGGAAGATACCTTTAGAAGATGTACTGAAGGTAAAGAGGGACATCTTGAGTAGTTAGAGAAAATAATGAACCTGAAGTCAGTCTTTCTGTAGGCTACAGTGTGTTTTATTTAATGTTTCAGTCAACCCAATTTTATTTTTTGCTTCTAGATGTCCTGTATTAAAGATTATTTTTTAAATCCTGGGTTAGATTGGTCATTTTCTAATATTGAATGTTCACTTTTTCTCCACCTGCTTACCCTTTCTCTTTATACATCCTTCCTTTTCCCCTTTCCCTCCCTGCCTGTGCACCATGAACCACCGAACCCTCCCCAGGTCCATGTGGATGATGAAGTGTTTGAAAGAGGATTGAATGCTCTGGTACAGTTAAGTGTCGTCGTTGGACCTTCTCTAAACGACCATTTGAAACATCTGCTTACCAGTGTAAGTGCTGGAAAGACCGGAGAGGGCTCAAACTAATCATTAAAATGATTCAAAACCTTGAAAAAAACCTCATCATCGTAACCAAAAAGTATAGACATCAGACCTAATTGTTCTTAAACATTTTTACTAATGGGCAATATAGTCTCTTCAGTTTGTTTGTTTGTTTTTTTAATGGAAAGCATCTGCATGAACAAATGTAGAGTTGTGATAAAAGTAAACAGAATTGAATGGACAAAAATTAATGAACAGTGAGAGATCTTCATGGCCATGTGGATCCTCTATGAATTCTAAGCAGAGCTTATAAGTATTCTTGTGGAATTGGATGTTGCCAGACCTATGTTATTCATCTTTTTTGTTTGTTTTGAATTGTAATTTTTAGTGAGTCTCTGGGATTCAGGTTTGGAGAAGGCAATGGCTCCCCACTCCAGTACTCTTGCCTGGGAAATCCCATGGTCGGAGGAGCCTGGTAGGTTGCAGTCCATGGGGTTGCTAAGAGTCGGACACGACTGAACGACTTCACTTGCACTTTTCACTTTCATGTACTGGAGAAGGAAATGGCAACCCACTCCAGTGTTCTTGCCTGGAGAATCCCAGGGACAGAGGAGCCTGGTGGGCTTCTGTCTATGGGGTCGCACAGAGTTGGACACGACTGATGCGACTTAGCAGCAGCAGCAGGATTCAGGTTGAGACATTTTCCTGTTATGAGTTTAACCCTGTCACAACCTAAAGTGGGGTACTCTGCAGTTCAGGAGGTCCCCAGGACCACCCTTAGGTTTGCTGAAATGACTCATGGAACTCAGAGAAGCTGGTACTCAGTGTTGCAGTTTATTGCAGTGAAAGGATACAGGCTGAAATCACCCAGGGGAGGAGCTGCGTAGAGCAGGGCCAGAAGAGACTAGGTGTAGAGCTTCTGGTTGTCTCTCCGGTGGATCTAGGGGGCCAGTGCTTGTGGCTTCCAGCAGTGGTGCGTTGCAGCACGCACGGAGCATTGCCAGAGTGGGAAGCTCACTGGGGCTTGGGTGTCCAGGGTTCTCATTAAACGTTTGTCACACGACATCACTGTCTGCCTGCCTGGTTGACCTTGGTCTCCAGCCTGTAGAAGTTGAGCTGGCACCTGGTGCCTGGAGGCCCTGACTGTAAATCACATTGTTAGCACTATCTGGTGTGGCCCAAGACCCCAGGTAAACAAAGTCACTGTTACCTGGCAGGACCTTCCAACAGTTTAGAGGTTTCCATCCAGGAGCGCAAGGACCAAACCTGTATATGTATGTCTCCCCTCTTTCCTGAGCCCCCCTCCTCTCCTCCCCTCCCGCTGCTCTAGGTCGTCACAGAGCTCCAGGCTGGGCTCCCTGGGTAATATAGCAACTTCCCACTATCTATTTTGCACACGATAGTGTACATATGTCAGTGCTACTTCCTCAGTTTGTCCCATCCTCACTTCCCCTACTTGTGCACAAGTGCATTCTCTACTAGATTCATCAGAGCCGTTTTTCTAGATTCTGTATATATGCATTAATATACAGTATTTTTTTTTCTGACTTACTTGACAATGTATGGCAGGTTCTGGGTTCATCCGCCTCACTACAGCTGACTCAAATGCATTCCTTCTTACGGCTAAGTAGTATTCCATTTATATATGCACCACATCTTCTTTGTCCATTCATCCGTTGATTGACATCTAGGTTGTTTCCGTGTCCTGGCTGTTGTAAATAGTGCTACAGTGAACGGTGGGGTACAGATGTTTTTTAGAATAGTGGTTTTCTCAGGTTATATGCCCAGAAATGGGAATGCTGGGTCATATGGTAGATTTATTCCTGTTTTTTAAGGAATCTCTGTACTGTTCTCCATAATGGCTGTATCAGTTTACATTCCCAACAACAGTGCAAGAGGGTTCCCTTTTCTCTACATCCCCTCCAACATTTATTGTTTGTAAATTTTTTTGATGATGGCCATAAAAATCAATCAATTTTAGATTGCTTGGTTCAAACAATCAGCAGTTTAACATAAATCAGCTGCTCTCTGCCCGCCCATTTTGTGTCAGGTATTATTTGAGGCACTGGGAATATGATACTAGACAAAACCACGCATGCCCCCTGCCCTTGTGGAGGTTGGTTTTGTTCTGGGGGAGAAATACGTAGCAAGGACATCTGCTGAGAGAACTGGCATGAGGTAAAGAGGAATTGAAGTGTAAAGAAAAGGATCCTTCCCCTAACTGGAAGTGGAGCTTCCTATCAGCCTCCCAGCCCGGCCCACCATGGTGGGAGGGAGGAGAGTAGATCTATGGTTAAACTCTCTTAGCTGTTTTTAGAGGTACAGTAGCATTTATCTTCAGCCACTGACATCCCTCCTCAGAGCTCTGCTTTTCCTAAGACAGGAACTGACTGAAAGGGCCTCTTCCTTGGGTGACAACACTGTGGGGAGACTTAGCTACCACACTGGCCTTCACACCTCGCGAGATTCCATAGAGTAGAGGGCCCTGGAAACAGGGTATGTAGAGGCTCATCGCTGGTCCGTAAACTACACACGGTGAGGACCACTGAGTTGCTAGATGCTCCTCTCTCCTCTCCCCACCTCACCCATTCAGCCAGAAAGACTGCACTTTCAGTCTCACAGACTTCTACATTAGACATTTATTTGAAGAAAGGGCTCTTCTGGGAAAAAAATTTCAAAACCAGTTATGAACGTACATACAAGTGATTTTCTTCATATACGAAATGTCATATCCTTTGTGAGCTTCAACTCCGAGATACTGTTCACTGACCCTAGGACAGTGACCCTCAAACTTGAAGAAATAAATACATCACCTGGGAGTCTTGCTAGAAATGCAGAACCTGGACTTTGTCCTGCGAGTCTGATGAAGTGATTTGTGGGGCTGAGAACCTGTACTTCAGTGGGTATATGTGATGAGATGGTGGTGCTTTGTGGATCTGCCTGTGGTCATCTGTCCAAGGGTAACATGATCTGAAGAAAACAGACCTAAGATCTGTAAGAGACACTTCTCCTTGTTCATCCCCAGGACACTGATAAGCCCTTCCTGTCCCCCTTTAGAGCTGCTTTTGTCACATTTTTTATCTTTCTGGGAGTCTCTTCTGACTCTCCGTAATCTTCGATGACCTGGCTGAAAGAACCTGTTACTCATTGCTCAGGGGTGGGAGTTGTCCTGGTCACTTTTCGGACCTGGGAAGACGAAGAACCAGAAACCAGCTCTAGGATAGGGGCTTGCTAAGTGTTTGGTGATGAGGAATTCTTGCCTGGGCTCCATTTTTATCCCCAGAGAGTGGAGCCATGAGCAAGTCCTGCTCTGGCTGAAGGTTCAGGTCTTTGGCTGAGTGCTGCAGACGTTCGGTGGGAGAACACAGCAAGGACTTGTGTAGAGGCCTGAACCACATGGTTTCCCTCTTTGTTCCTATTATTCTGACTCCTGTGCTCGCTCTCATCTCAGTCAGAGCTCCCCGCCTGTCCAAGCAGGGACCTTCAGGACGTAGCTGGGGGCTTTAGGTGATCTTGTGGGTTTTAGCCGAATTCTTCTGCCTGTCACTGTTACTGAATTATTCATGCAAATGCTCTGCTCTTTGTTGTCTCTTGCATTTTTGACTGTAGGAAACACATGTGCTTTAGAGGCTTAGCTTGCCATCATAGTCCTCCAGATGGTCTTAAAAATTACAGAATGGGAAAGAGTGTAATTTCTTAGAAATCTTACTCTAGAAAACTTAAAGTATGGTAATACTGGAGCAGACTCTAAGTTTGTTATTATATCAAATAATATAAATCCATCTTTTTAAACAGGTACAGTGACATCTCTTCTATGCAAGTTTTTATGAGATATTTCCTAAAAGAAGCCTTGCAATCTAAAACAAAATAAGTGGTGTTTATAGACTTACTCTATAGTAAAGAGTCAATGTATTATTTCTAGTTAGCCTATTAGTGAATTTTTACTAATGTTTATGGTGAATAGTGTTATTTATTTTCAAAGCTTTCTAAGAGATTAAGGGACAAGAAATTCAAAGAACCAATCACCACTGCGTTACAGAAGCTGGAGCAGCATGGCGGAAGTGTAAGTGAGCATTATTCTCCATAAACCGTAGTTTCTAAAAATTATAGTCATAAAATTGATCATATAACGTTATCTCACTTCAGGCTCAAGTAACTCTGTGGAGTTAATATTATCATTCTCTTTTTAGAGCTCAGAGTTTCTGTCTTGCCTAAGTTACACAGTTTTGTGTTTTTGTTTTTTTTTAATTGAAGTATAGTTGATTTATGATGTCATGTTTCAGGTGTACAGAGCAGTGATTCAGCTATATATCCGTACATATATATACATATGTGTATATAAACTTTTTTCAAATGCTCTTTCCTTACAGCTTACTATAAAATGTAGTTCCTTATGCTGTATATTAATAGTAGGTCACACTTTTTAAGCACGAGGATTCAGACCCAGGTTGTATAAATGTAGGGCCTGTGCACTTTCACTGTTTACCGTGTGACACTTCTTTGTAGAACAGCCCCTCCAGATTTTTTTTTTTAAAGTGTTTTGGATGTTTTTGCTTTTACCATTGGGAAGTTCAAAAAAAAGGACTAAGAGGAAGAAAGAGTAGGGTTTTTTTCCTTTTATTTGTCATCTTTTTGTCTGAACAGTTTGAAGTCTGTCCATAATCAAAGGTAGAGATGAGGTTCCCAGATGGCTGGGTTGTTCTGTCTAGAAGGTGTGTGTGCTCGCTTGAACCTGTGTACGCGCACACGGGAGTGATTTAGCTGACTAGTCTACTTGCAGGAAGGTACTGGGATGTGGGGGATTTCATTACTCTCTGTGTGTTGTCAAATAACTGGGTGGATTGAATTTTCGTCACTTGAAAGATGTATTCAAATATTCTAGTCTTGGAAATATTTCCATAATGCAGTGATTCAACCATGTTTTGGATGTTACATTTAATCAGAGTTGCGTGAGATTAACAATGCAGAACTCAGTTTCACTCTAGGTACTTGATTATAAAGAAAATTTACATGATCGATAGAATTTTAATATACCAGATATTTTAGTTTAAACATTGCCTAAATTACTTAATTTGACCAATTTCAGTGACTTTTTAAATTGATTGTATTTTTTTTTTTCATGATGAAGTTCTAGGGTAAAGTTTATAATGTGAAAGTCAGTCCCCGGGCTACTAGATAATGGATTTCTTTGTTGTGTGAGTCGAGGTGGAGGGGTAACCTTTAGACACCTTGTTAAAATGCACAGAATCATACCCTAGTCAGTCCAGTACCCCTTCCCAGAAGAAAGGAATTCTTCTTGCTTATAAATGTGCTTGCTGTTCTGAGAATTAGAATGAGAACTAATTTGCCCCTTCCTCTCTGAAATGCAAATAAACAGATGCTAAATAATGATGGTAAGACTTTTCAATCTGAAACCCTGCAGATGGTTTTCACACATCCTGTGGCCTGGTATTGGGCCTGGGCAACTAGAAAAGGGCAGCCCAGCACCTTAGATTTTATGGGGGTATGTGTGGAAGAGGGGACAGTTTGTGAGTAAATACAGGTTAGAAATGGGCTTCCCAGGTGGCTCAGTGGTAAAGAATCCACCTGCCAATGCAGGAGACATAGGAGATGTGGGTTTGATCCCTGGGTCAGAAAGATCCCCTGGAAGAGGAAAGGGCAATCCACTCCAGTATTCTTGTCTGGAAAATTCGATGGACAGAGGAGCCTGGTAGGCTACAGTCCATAGAGTCAAAAAGAGTTGGGCATGATTGAGCATACACACAGGCACAGGTTAGAAAGGGGGAATACAGAGGATGTAGGTGACCAATTCAAGGATCCCAGTGACAGCTAGCAGAGATGTTCTCTTATTGCCACTGAATCTTATTAGTTTTTAGTCATGTTAATACAGAATAAAAAGATTTTGAAGTTATAAAAACTATTAAGTGTTGGGTATTCCCTCAGACTTTTTCTGTTCTTTTTCCCTCCTTCTGATGTCTTACATAATATTTTAGTAATAATTAATATAATAGAAAGTTTTGATCACATATCAAAGACTGTCCCATGACAATTATTATTGTACTTGCCTTCAGTTCAGTCCAGTCTCTCAGTTGCGTCCAACTCTTTGCAACCCCATGAACCACAGCATGTCAGGCCTCCCTGTCCATCACCAACTCCCGGAGTCTACCCAAACCCATGTCCATTGAGTCGGTGATGCCATCCAACCATCTCATCCTCTGTCGTCCCCTTCTCCTCCCGCCTCAATCTTTCCCAGCATCAGGGTCTTTCAAATGAATCAACTCTTTGCATCAGGTGGCCAAAGTATTGGAGTTTAGGGACTTTATATTCCATCATGAAATTAATGATGTTCTTCCTTCCCTGGTGGCTCAGAGGTTAAAGCATCTGCCTCCAATGCAGGAGACCCGGGTTCGATCCCTGGGTCAGGAAGATCCCTTGGAGAAGGAAATGGCAATCCACTCCAGTATTCTTGCCTGGAGAATCCCATGGACGGAGAAGCCTGGTAGGTTACAGTCCATGGGGTCGCAAAGAGTCGGACATGACTGAACAACTTCACCTCACCTCACCTTCCTTTTCTAAAAACGTCAGTGTTTATATCTTTTAATATTGGAGATGGGTCTTTATGAGACAATCTTCTCAGTATTATAGTTTCTTATTTTTAGGGCTCGTGTGTATTACAGTGATCAGAGGACTCAACTTCTGGGGAAATAGAAATATTACTTACAGACAGCCATGACGTTTTTTTCTTAGAACTAATCAGTTTACTATATGCCTTAAATTGAAACTGGTTCATTCTTAGCCTGATTCAGTTTTTAAATGATATATATGTATGTCTTGAGAAAGTACATTACAAATACACGTCCTGATCTTTACCAAGCAAGTAAGAACTTACTGCATGATAGGTACTCTGTTGAGTACATTTTAGACATTAGATTCATTTAATTTTTGCTACAGCCGTCAGAAGTGGATTTTGTTGTTATCCCCCTTTAAAGAGCTAGAAACTGAGGTATAGAAAAGTAATGAGCCCCAGATTTGTGATTGGCTAGAGATCGATTAAAAAACTGGTAGTCTGGTTTCTAACTACTTTTCTAGTTAAATATTTTTAAACCACAAAAAGAGACAATCTATATTTTATTTAACTCAGGGGAAAGGTTCTATTTCTCTTTCCATCGTTCTGCTCCCATGCTATTTGGTTTGTTTGGAGCTTTGAACACTATTTTAGGCACGCTCCTGTCAACATATTACCTACTAGGGGAACCCTGCATGATAACAAATGAGGCTAAAATATTTTTCTGTTGACAGGGAAGCCTTATCATCATCAAATCTAAAATTCCGACATATTGTTCCATATGCTCTTGAAGAAAGAAGCCTGAATGACAAGTGTTAAATGCTGACCATGGGTATCTGCAAAACCTGTTCAGAGTCACTTCAGTTTATTCTTTTGTAAATCACAGCCATCCTTCATTATTACTGGCCTTGGATGAGTATATACACAAGTCCACTGAATCATAGTACAAGCTATTCATCAAAAAGAAAGAATGGTTAATAATGGAAAACTATTAAAAATGTTTCATAATAGTACAATCTTGTGGGGTTATTTTTTTTCTTTTTTGTGTGATTTGTGTGAACAGCAGTTACTGGGTATATAGTGGATAGGTTTGTATGTATTTTCTGATGCCTTTTGTATATAACTTTTATACAGTTAGACATTATGCCATTTCCTGGGTTTTATATTTATCAAGTCTATGGGAGTTTAAAATAGTGGACAAACATTTGTGAATTCACTGTTAACTATATTGTTTGTAAGTATGTATTTTATAATGTAGAATGTTTGGAAAAATTTCTTTCCAGAGTATTCTACTTTAAGAAAAAGATTTTTGATGTGTAAATTCTCTTTTAAGTATGGTTGTTTATTACAACTCACTAAAATTACCTAAATTTAGGTGTTAATTGTATTTAAGTAAATATATGTTTATTTCATAGTCTGAAAATACTGGTATTCAGTACATGAAGATACTCAGAAATTAAAATCTTAAAACTCTTACATGTATTCAGTTATTTTGTTGTGCTTGCTTATGTTTAACAATTAGCTTAGTTGAAAAAGCTATTAAAGCATTACATATAAGTGTAGTTCTGAGTGTTGATGTAATAGAAGTTGATTCTAGATCTTTCTACAGAGAAAGGAATAGAGGGAGAGAAACAGAAAACAAGAAGACCTCTACCTTCTGGGCAGGAGAGCTTTAGGGCCCTGAGGAGCCATACCAGATGCGAGGCTGCCTGAACCTTCTGAAGAGATGGAGATTAGAGCAGCAGCTCCATCCCAGAAGGAGCTGCCTTGGTGGCTCGGACAGTAAAGAATCCGCCTGCAATGTGGGAGACCCAGGTTTGATCCCTGGTTCGAGAGGATCCCCTGGTAGAAGAGAATGACTACCTACTTCAGTATTCTTGCCTGGAGAGTCCCGTGGACAGAGGAGCCTGGCAGGCAACAGTCTTGGGATCACAAAGAGTTGGACACGGTCGAGCATGTTCACGGTTTCACATTCTATCCCAGAAAGATGTTCACCCATTCTCTATTCCATTCCTCAGATATGTGGAATGATCTCTTTGTGTAGATAATTCTCATTTCAGGTGCAATCTCACAGATGTAATTTAAAATCTAAGTGACTTCTAAAGAGTTCTAACTGCAGAAATGCTCCTTCTGCCTCAGATCTCCTGTCCTTCCTGGTCCCCTGCCTCACCCATTCTTCCCTCAAGTCTACTCTCATCACATCCTCTGGTCCCATCAGGTCACATGCCCGTCTGCCCACTGGCCTTGCTCTGACTCTTTTTCCTTGCACTTTAGCACCACCTAGAGACCAAGATCTCTACAGTTTAGAAAATCCCATAAGAAAAACTTCATATGTTTAGTCTAGTAATTATAAAATTTATTGAAATAAAGACCTACAACATAGACAGTAGAGTTATAAACATTTTATTTGCTTTTATTTTTTCTTTTTGAAATACAAAATGTGCACATTGAGTTTACACAAACACGCGATGGCCAAGTTCAGTGTACATGTATTGTACTACTCTTAATTTCTACACTGGTGATAGCAGGGCAGCTTTCAACATCCTATGTCTACACCAGAATAGATACCTGATTTATTGTTGCAGAGACAGTTGCAAATTTCCTCCTACTCTAGCCTCTTGGTCTTGGTGATATTTCTGCAAAACAAGGAAGGTGTGTGTATCTTTAGTAATACTGTGGCAGCTTATGATTTTGGCTTAAGGTCATTAAAAATAATCTGAATAATTGGAGTTTTATGATGAGCTAAATCATAATACAATCCAGAGGAGTTGCTTAGCATTTATATTCATTTTCTACTAAATTTGGGTATTCTAGTGCTTAATATAATGGAATCAGTGGTACTTTCAAAGTGAATTCTGCTTGCTGTTTGTATCTAGCAGGCATTGGGGTAGCTGAGATTTCTTTGTCCCTGAATGGCACATAATGTAAAGGTGCCAGGAGGGAGTCAGGATGGAATAGGCCTTGAATGCGGTTAAGAATGAACTTGCTAAGCATTGCCATGGACTAGAGGACAGATGTCCTGACCCTTTTCATAAGCCTGTGGACATCCTCGCTTTGTTTCACACCTTGGACTTCCACTTAGTGACAGAAAACAGTCAATCTATAGGATTGAACAAATCCAAAATTACATATATCATGTAGGCCTTGGCTATAATATGTATTATGAAAAACTGAGAAGCGCTTATTAAATAAGCTTTATTAGGCATATGCGGACATCTGGGATAAACTAATCTGTTTCGCATTATAAAAAATGCCAGATAAATGAATGTCTTAACAGAAGGCAGCAAATCCAGAGAAACTGGGATTATGTGGTTTTTTTTCCCCAATTACAGTAATCTTGTTTTTTTAAACTTAAAGTATAACTGGAATTACAGTATTCAAACATGGAAACTAATAGCTGAAAATTAAGTACAGATGCTACTATTTTAGAAAACCATTTAAAATCCTGGGGCTGAATACATAGAAGTGAGTAGGAGAAAACACTGATATTTAAAAATCACCAATAATGTGAAAGCTTCAATAATCACATGGCTAAAGAATGAATAAAACTATATGCCAGTTTCTATTCCTTTTGAATATTCACAGGGTATGAAATGACTTAGAACATCCCATGGACTGGTGGCATTATGAAAAGGATGCAGATTTATAAATGGAAAACTGAAATCTTTTGGGGGTTGCTTTATATTAAAGCTTGTTTGCATAATGTGCCTCATTGTAAAGCTGAGCAATCTATGCTAAAAGTGGTAGCTCCAGCTTTGTGTGATAGAATCGTTCACGTTTGTCTGTTTGAGGACGTATTTAACAAGCTAAATCACATTTTCAAAGAGCTGCATGGAGCGCATGATGTTTTCATCCTGTAAGGGAGAAACAGTGGAATGAAATTCACCATATCTGTAAAGGAAAGTGCACTATTTTGCCTCTAAGGATCGCCAACCCCCACCAACCTCCTGTGCCAAATGTTCAAATACTGTGTCTGCAAATGTAAATACGCTTCTATCTATTTTCCACGCTGATACTATGGAGAGCCCGTTTCATGTTTTGCTGAGTCCACTAGGCTTAAAAGACCTATTTAACTCTGACTTGGTGATAAGAGAGGATTATTTCTCCAATTAGAATGCCAGTACGGAAACTGGAGAGGTAGCACAGAGCATATACAAAGAGCAACGCAAACTGCCGTATCTGGTCATCAGAGGCCACATCACAGGGACTTGTACAAATGGAAGGAGACAGGGTTTGTGTGTGAGCTGAGAGTCAGCTTCATGAAGATTGGAAGTTGGGATTTAGGAGACTGGTTGGCAGTAATTATATCTGTCCTTCTGAGTCTCTTAGAGATAAATCTCTGTGACCTTTAGGAACATATAAAAATGAATGGTCTCTTAATGCCAGGGAAAGGATTGTTTGGAAGAAACCATTGCCCAGTATCTGCAGTTTAGTATATTTTTCTGAAACTTAAGGAGACAGATGATGGGGTACAGATGATGGAGACTGTGACCATTTATAGTAATGGAAAATGGTAGCAGAACTGATGGCATCCACTGCTGGAGGCCAGGTAACAACACCGCCATTAGCAGGTTGATGTCTCCAAGTTAATTCAGAGAGACCATGACATTGAAATATGAGTTGAAAAACAAGCAGGCATCAGGAAAGGGAAAGTATATCAATTTGAAAATAATTGGAGTAAAACACCAGCAAACTTTTTGTCTCCAAAATTAATTTAAAAACTCTTTAATTGTTCTACCCACATACCAAGTCAAATAATTCTAGGTATGCTAAATCTGGTCTGCCACCAGATGGTGGAGAACCACATGGACTTTTTCTCAGGGAGGATTTTCTGCTGTTTAATTTTGTGATTATTTTGTTGAGCCAAAGACATATCTTGTTCACATACACTGAAGCAATGGTGTTTATATTAGGGACTGGATATAAATTTGGTCAGTGATACACTGCTGGCCATCCTATAATTCTAAATCTCTGGAGGATATGGTAGACAAGATATATTCTAGTTCTGGGGAAAGAACAATTCAAATCTCACGTATGTTTTATCCTCAGTGAGGAATATTCCAAAGGATTTGAAGAGCAAAAACAAGCTGTACAACCTTCACCTCTCCAGGGCTTCCCTCAGCCTGCCCCAGGGTGTGTTGACTAATAGAATGTGTAAAGTGGCGATTGTTTTCACAGTGGTAGGCTTGTTGCATCTCAGTTGCATAGAAGTGATGATTTTAGGCATATGACCTTTACACTTTGCTCAGTTCCTGGTGGCTAGCTGATAGTGCTCAGTCCGGCTGTTAAGAAAGCAAAAGGGATAGTTCCTTTACTAGCATTACTTACTTTTTGACAACTTTCGATGAACTCATCTATGGTAACGACTCCATCTTTGTTTTTGTCCATTTTCTGTTAGGGGATTAAAGAACAGAAAACTTGACTCAGACATACCCCTCAGACCTGAATTGAACAAGCTGAAGCAGATGAAAAGAAAGCCCAGCTGCTTATTTTATGGGGAGGAACTGCTTCAAAACACAAACTAGTAGTTTCTTGGTAATAAGATTCATGAGGCTGACTGATTTTAGGCTGTTGCCTTTTTAATAGAAGGTGGTGCAGACCTAGAGTCTCTCTGTTCTAGAAAAACCCCACCCTCCAGCTACCATAGAGTTCAGGCAACTTGGCTTACAGAACCCTGATTTTCACATCTGTAACATGGAGCTAATGACAATATAAATAACCTCATAGAGTCTTATGAGAAATGAATGAAAACAAACACCCCAAAACATATGAGACATGGCAGTTGCTTGCTTAACTTAGTGTTCTGTTGAGGCTTTGGTGAATGAGTTCAATAAGTGGAATTATCAATATTATGATAAATTCAAAACCAAAATTGCTAAATCAATAATGGTACTATTCCATAGTTGAATGTTCTATAGTTTTGTCACTTTCAGTAAAAAATTATTTTCCTTCACATTCTTTTGAATTGTCATGATGCTTTGCAAACATCAGGAAATTTGCTCTTAATTTCACTCTCTCTCTATTGCAGTCCTACCTGGAAAAATGTTTCAACATGTTGTCTGGGAGCATCTTCTTTGAGGACAGGATATGTACATTTACCCATCATATCGTATATTGCTTTCATTATATCAAGCATTTCCTGAAAAGGAAAAGGCAGTTACAGGATGTGAAAAGAAACACTCGAAGCCTTGACAGATTATTCCTACTCAGTTTTCCAAGTTTTAAATTTCCGTTGATTCTTCACTAAATATCTTTGTTGTCCTAGAGGAATAGCCTTATGCCTTAAAAGCAGCAGAATCAGAATGTAAGAATCAAGTCTGATCTTGGTTTCAAGATGAAGTAAATTCCTGTATATCTAACATGATCAGAAAACACCCTGGTTTAGTATTTGGACTTCCATATAACTTCACACAGGCTATCTTTGCATTATAGGCTTATTATATATTTTATATGTTGACTATCAATTTCCATTTATTCGAATAAAATATATTCCACATCATGAAAATTATACTAAAACTAACTGATAAGTCTCAGAGCTTATTAGGGATTTCCATGTGTTTTTCCTATTGTGACTTTAAAGTCACATGTGGATTAGTCAAAATATTATGCTGGAAATGCTTTGAAATTTTAATTTTTATTAAAATCAAATCTAGTTTTTGATTTGTGATTTCCAGTCTTAGTGGAAAAAAATGTCTAGTTAACATAGACATTCAGATTTATTATTCATACTTGTTTTCTTCTTTTCGAAGTTTCCACATAAGAGTCTGGATTAAGTTGATAATATGCATGTAATATACTTTTACTTTTGACAGTATTCAATTCCATTTTAAATGATAAAATTTGTAGTTTGTAAACCATAGGTGAACCCCTATGGTTTGAGTGGAAGACTGTTTAATATAGCATTCATGAGATGTGTAAGATGTAAGTGATAAGAACAGCATGTTTGTGTTAAACATAGAAAGGGATTAAAAGACCAAGAGATACCTAATATCTTGAAGGCATCTGAGTACTAAATGTTTATTGTATACCAAACATACAAGAGGCACTAAGTATCCAGGAGACATGCTCAATGTACCTGAATATTTAATACTCATGAGGTCTTAATTCAGCCACCTATTTGTGAGATCCATTCTGGCCCCATGTGTCTTCTGCTCAACAAACACAAAACCCATGGACATTGATCAGGTTAATTGTTACATTATAACCATAGTCAGGTGAACTTGTCCCTGTATCTTCAACAGAGCCAGTTAATGTTTGTCCCAAGATACCTTCTATTTGAGGAGCCTCATGCTCAAAACACAACTCTGGGGAAAGCTAGTGAGAGAAAGAACAGGTAGACATTGAATCACATCCAGGATTCAGGTAATGTGGTCCTTCAACCTACCTTCACTCCATCTTCAATTTGTTATCTTACCCCATCCTTCCCCACTTACTTCTCATTGTGTTTTAAGTTAGTTTAATCAGCCATTTGATATGCACATCCTAATTTGGTCTATGAGACTTCTTCCTTGGATTAGCCCACCTGGAAATGTACTTGGAATTACCTCAGGTCATTCCCCAGATAATACAGGTCACTACATAATTCACACAATGTTAAAATTGCCTCTGTTCCCACGTGAACCATATTATATGGGATAAAAAAAGGTTACAGGCCAAATATTCTAACATGGTTTGGGTATATTTTCTTCCAATCTCATTCCAATCACTCTGTTTATTCCATGTACAATATTTATTAAAATGCTATTAGAAATCAAGATGTAATCCTTCTGTGTTTTATAATAATTTAGGAGATTAACAATAAGCTATTTCTACCCATTCCAAATTTTTCATCAATATGTTTCTCCACCACCACAGAAAATATGTTAGATTCCTAAAAAGGTGATTTTAGAATGATGATTGCAATCATTTAGCATTTCAAGTTAAAGAATGAAAATGGCCCAAAGGCTAGCTCTGTCGGTGAGGCATTTCTTACTTCTTTAGTGATGTAGCCATCTTTATTTATGTCATACAAATTAAACGCCCAGTTGAGTTTTTCTTGTACTGTCCCCCGAAGCAAAATAGAAAGACCTTTGATGAAATCCTAAAAAGAAATAAAAATACAATTTGATAAAGAATTTCTAAAAAAAAACAAAGTTTAATAAAATTCTTTGTCAAATTGGTACAAATAAAGCTTTCAGTCCTCTGGATTTTGAACCATTTACTTAGCAAAATGGTTCATGAATTCCTGATCATCTTTTCCCAGCATTCTTTGTGAGCATAAACACTCCTTAGATTTAACATTTCACTTTTTAAAAAATAATTGTATTGATTTATATTTTATATTTATATGTATTTTCATTGTGCTGGGTCTTCCTTGCTGCACAGGCTTGTCTCTGTCAGTAACTCCTATTCAGTGCCCAGGCTTCTCATCGTGGTGGCTTCTCTTGCTGCGTCTCTAGGGCACACAGGCTTCAGTAGTTGCAGCTCCTGGGCTCTAGAGCACAGGCTCAATAGTTGTGGCTCATGGGCTTAGTTCCTCCAAGGCATATGGGATCTTCTTGGACCAGGGATCAGTCCTGTGTCCCCTGCATTGGCAGACGGATTCTTTACCACTGAGCCACCAGGGAAGCCCAACATTCTCAGTTTCTAATTGAAAACTGTGACTTAAGTCAACTGCAAATTGTGTCAAAACATACACCCAAAAGCAAGACCCATAACAAGTGTTTAAGTGGTCTGTCTTACTACTACAAGTGCATAATATTCTTTTAGTGAAAAGAATCTAATGACTATCTTTTAAAATACAAGCACATACATAACGCATTTCCCATGGAAAAGATCTGCTAACAAGAGATGTAGGTTGTCCTTAAGATATGGACCAAGTGAAGCCTTTACTTAGAAATCAAGTTGTGGGCAGTGGTTAAGAGAACAGAGCTGGAAGCCAGGCAGCCTGAATTCAGATTCCAGCTGTATCACCTGATAACTCTGTTCTTTCAGATAACTTGACATCCTTTTATCTCAGTTTTCATGAATGGAGATTACTGTATCTAACTTCTCAAAAATTTTTATGAGGATTAAAAGAATTAAGCTGCTCGTAACTGCATGGCGTGAACAGTGGCTATGTATTTGTCAAGTAAATGGAACCCTCGTCAACATCAAGGTTCGGCAGGTTTGGTTGAATTGCAGATAGTCCAGTTGAACTCTATCAAGCTCATATATATTTGTTGCTCAGTTGGCAGGGTTAGCATCACAATACGGTGGATTCTGAGTTCATATGGAATTGACAATCCGCTGTCAGGTAGAAATGAAAGAGCAGAAGGGAATTCCAGGAGTGGACTCTGGGCAATATTCTTGCTCTACATTCCAACATTTTGTAGTTGTTTTCCTGTCTCAACTTCTTCACAATTTTTTTTTTAAAGATGAGTAATGTTCATTTAATTAGAAATGTAAAAATATATAAGATGTTTCATGAAAAATTTTCCAATTCTGGACCCCATCCACCCTATTTCTTTCCTCCAGACAACTGACATTATTAATGTACCTTCTTGTGTTTACTTCTGAAGAATTTTTGTGCATATATAAGGTATATTTATTTAAATATCTATTTCTTCTCCTTTTAGAAAAATGATAGTGTAACAGGCTACTTTGTGTGTGTGTGTGTGTGTTTTAAAAACTTAGCAATAAAACTTGGAAATAATTCCTGTCTTTTTCATCGTTGCATACATATGAATATACCATAGTTTATTTAGCCAATATCCCATGGATGAATTACTTAAAGATTTCTAATCTTATTATAAAGAAAGCTATAGATTGACTTTATATATTTTGAATAACTATGTCTGGAGGATGAGTTCCTAGATGTGGAACCTCTCAGTCAAAAGATTTGAACATTGATAAATTTTTATATACTTATTTTCAAATTTCCCTTCCAAATCTCTTCTCACAATCTATGCATAAGAATATTATAGCTTGTCAATACTTTATGGATCACAGTTCTGATCTTTCTCAATCTTGTAGATTAATATTTATGTCTCAGGTTACTAAAATTTGTATTCATTCTATTGTAAATAAATTTGAGCATTTTTTTGAAACGTCTTGATTTATAGAAACTCTTCACATATTAGTAAAACTATTCCTAGTCTGAAATATATCTTCACATATTGTTTCCCAGTTTGTCATTTTTCTTTATGCTGATTTTCTGTCAAGTAGGCATCTTTTGGTTTTTATATTCTAGAATTTGTCAGCCTTTTACTTCATGTCTCTTTGTTTATGTCATATTCACCATAAGTTTTAGAGCCTTAGGTAGAGCTGGGGTTCAATCCTGGTTCTGCCATTCAATAACTGAATGACTTTGGATAAGTCAGTTAGCATCTCTTAAGTCTAGAACTCCTCATCTCTAACATGTGGCAAGTAATACAGGCCATAATTTTTTTTATCTGCAACTCACCACTCCCATCCAGCAATATTTTTAATAAACTGAAAAAGAAGAACCTTTATTGGGAAAATAGGGGTGGTGGTAAATTTTGGTGCCAGAACTCATTTAATGCCAAAATCTGAACTGAAATGACATGAAACTATTCTAGTTCTATTTATCTGTTTATCTCTATTATTAATCACCTATTATCTGTTATCAGTCAAGTTAATCAAAAGACATTAAATTCTATTTTAATATTTCCAAGTCATAGTAGCTTGACACAGTATAAGCTTGTTTATCACTCACGTGCAGTGAAATGTGAGTGAGGATGGTGTTCTGTTCCATGCAGTCATAACAGAGATCCAGGATTCTACTTTGCTTCAAGGCAAACTGAAATATGTAACCTCACGGTTTCCACAGATGGGAAGAGAGAAGATGTGGTCACTTCCACCAGTCTTCTGTTGGTTGAAATTCAGCCTTGGCCCCACCTATCTGGGTAGGAGGAGAGGCTGGGAAAATGGACTGATCATGTGATCTTAAAGCAGAATGCATGGGCATTGGATCAGTAGCACTCTCTGCTACATTTATTGTTGAGAGGCTCTTGGACAGCAAGGAGATCTAACCAGTCAATCCTAAAAGAAATAAAGCCTGAATATTCACTGGAAGGACTGATGCTGAAGCCTACGCTCCAATACTTTGGCCACCTGATGCGAAGAGTCTTCTCATTGGAAAAGACTCTGATGCTGGAAAAGATTGAAGGGGAGAAGAGAAGGGGATGACAGAGGATGAAATGGTTGGATGGCATCACTGACTCAATGGACATGAGTTTGAGCAGACTCCAGGAGATGGCTGGAGTGTTTCAGTCCATGGGGTTGCAAAGAGTCAGATATATCTTAGCAACTGAACAAAAATAGTTTTACTGTACAACTGTTACACAGTTGATTATAGCATACTGCAGATCCTGCAGGAGACATTAATAATATAGAGTATATGCACAGTGTTGTGTGTCTAAAACCTGCAAGACTCTGAATGACAAGTTCAGTTGGCTCTGAGGAATTCAGGTGAGGGACTGGGAATCTATATGTGCCTCTTTGGCCAGGCTGGATGAAGCACAAGCCAGAATCAAAATTGCCAGGAGAAATATCAATAACTTCATATGCAGATGACACCACCCTTATGGCAGAAAGTGAAGAGGAACTAAAGAGCCTGTTGATGAAAGTGAAAGAGGAGAGTGAAAAAGTTGGCTTAAAACAACATTCAAAACACAAAGATCATGGCATCTGGTCCCATCACTGCATGGCAAATAGATGGGGAAACAATGGAAACTGTGACAGACTATATTTTGGGGCTCCAAAAATGACTGCAGATGGTGACTGCAGCCATAAAATTAAAAGATGCTTGCTCCTTGGAAAAAAAGAGTTATGACCAACTTAGACAGCATGTTAAAAATCAGAGACCTTACTTTGCCAACAAAGGTGCATCTAGTCAAAGCTATGTTTTTCACCAGTAGTCATGTATGGATGTGAGAGCTGGGCTATAAAGAAAGCTGAGCACTGAAGAATTGATGCTTTTGAACTGTGGTGTTGGAGAAGACTATTGAGAGTCCCTTGGACTGCAAGGAGATCCAACCAGTCCATTCTAAAGGAAATCAGTCCTGAATATTCACTGGAAGGAATGATGCTGAAGCTGAAACTCCAATACTTTGGTCACCTGATGCGAAGAACTGACTCATTTGAAAAGACCCTGATGCTGGGAAAGATTGAAGGCAGGAGGAGAAGGGGATAACCAAGGATGAGATGGCTGGATGGCATCACTGACTCGATGGACATGAGTTTGAGTAAGCTCCAGGAGTTGGTGATGGACAGGGAGGCCTGGTGTGCTGAGTCCGTGGGGTCACAAAGCATCAGACACGACTGAGTGACTGAACTGAACTGAACTGGCAGGATAGCACAATTGCTAAGAGATGTATGCTGGGCCAGACTGCTTGAGTTTGAATCCTGATTCTCCTACTTTCTAGCTGTGCGACCTTGGGCAGATTGCTTTAGTTCTCTGTGAATCTATTTCCTAATTTGCTAAAATGACGATAATCACACCTATGAAGATTAAGTTACTGTATGTCATTCATTCATCATAATGCCTGACTCAGAAAGAGTGCTGAACAAGTCAGCTAGTTTTATTGTATGTAGGTATTATTGATACTATTTTTAATGTTATTTTCATATACTTAGTACAGTGACTGACACAAAATAAGTGCTTGTTTTATAATCAGATTCAGAACTATCTCTCACAGCACTGCAGACAGAGATCTTCTGGCCTGTGCTTAAATGTGTTCATTGTAAGATCACTGAGTAATACAATGACCAATGTCATTGTTAACTGGCTTCACTGGAAAAAAATCTCCTTTGTAGTACCTGCTGTGATTAATATCTAATAAATATTGAGCACATATTTGGTGCCAGGCACTCAGCCAAGCCCTTAAGTGACATCACTTTGTCATCCTTCTATTATCCTGTGAAGTAGCTTTGTTTGCTGATGTTTCACAGTGAAGAACACTAAGGCTCAGAGGATCTCACAGGGTTTCAGCCACTTGATGGCAAAGGGATTTTTAGCTCCAGTCATATCTCAATCCAGGGCCCCTCCTGTCTTATCCACTCCACCCCTTTGGTTTTAAGCAAATTAAGTAGGATACTTCCATTTCCCTTTACCTTGCATCAGGATGGTTTCTGCTCTACCTCCCAGGATCTACTGTTACTCAAAATATGTTCATTTCTTAATCATTTTGACTTTCTAGAGACTTTTCATGTAGCTAATCAATTTAGAAAAATAACAATAGCCTAGTTTTAAATTTGATTTTGATTTAACATTTATTAATTCTTCCATTAGTTTGTCTTTAAAAAGACATTTTTTTTTTTACCAACATGGTTATAGTCTATAGCCATTACAACTAATTTCCCAAATTATCATCAGCATTCATCACAATTACTATGATGAATATTACATAAATATTATAGTAGCAACATTAGGCATGGTCTCATATCATTAACACCAGACTAAATTTACATGTGAAATTGGATACAATGTGCTGTGAGTAATTGATGGTACATTTCTAATATGTAAGTAATTTTAAGTAATGAAATCACTAGCAGTCTCTGCCTTACCCATACCCTAGCTATGAAATATTTTATTAGGTAAACTGGGATGTTTGATTTCTATTTTATGGCTAAACTAAGGCCATGCCAGAATTAATCTCATTGGTAAAGTGCAGCAAACACTAATAAAATATTGTCACAGGTGATCATTGGTTGCCAAAGTGAAAGAAATGGGACAGGGGACGGGTACCTATGATAGACGCACGTCTTCACTAATTGCTGTTGTCGCATCGGGGTCAACCCATGGACCACTGCTGGCTTCTTGGTCCACACCTTTACTGAGCCACTGCCAGCTTCTCCTCTTATTTTGTCAGTGATTTTTCTTGGTTATATTGTGAGATGACACACTGAGTTCCCTGGCCCAGAATAGTCATTTCAGTAGCGTTCAACCTGTGCGAGCATCTAGTGTGCGAGGAAGTACTTTGCTCACTCTGCCCCAGGGCCACTGACTGATTGACCTCTCAGGAGTTTGTGCCCCCTTTTGTCATCCTGGTGCCACAAAGTGTTGAGATGTTAGTGTGCCAGTTTAATTTGTATACCTCCTGAGCTTGTCACCTCATTTTTTCCAATGCCTTCACTGTAGATCCAGCTGACATCAGCCCGTCGGAACTCTTGGGATAGCGAGCTGCTAATTGGACTTTTTGTTTCTAGGAACATACCTTAACTTCCCTGCTGAAAATTCTTCAGTTCTTATCTTGCTTCTTACCTCCTGCAGCTCAGCCTCCTTGGCATCCTGCGTCAGGTGTGTGGAGATCTGCCCTTGGCCTCCTTACCCAGCTTTCCTGTCACTCTCCCCGTTTTGCCCTTCATCTTCTAGGTGACTTAACAAATGTTTTCCCTTCACTCTCAGGCCTCTGCCTCACTCCCCACTGCTCCCCATCCTGAGCCCTTATCCTCTTTAGCAGCTCCTGCTTGTCCTTCAGACCTAGTTCATCAGGTCCATGGGAGGGATTCTCTGATACAGCCCATTTGTACCCTTCCTTGTTGATTCCACACCATCATCTGCTTTCCTTTATTCTGACACTCACTGAAATTTCTGTTCATGTGTTGTAAGATGCACTCTTCCCAATTAAAAAAATGCATACCTTCTAAATTATCTGGTTCCCATGATACATATTAACAATTCTTCACACAGTTCCAGTGTGTGAGTGGGGATTCCCTCACTCCAACACCAGATGTAATCAAGTAATCTCCAACATCAAATGTCTTATAGTTCAACTTACTTCTGAAACTTTCTTCCTGGAGATAGAGCCAGATTCTACATGACAGCCTCTTCCTGGCCCCCAACTTTAGATGCTACTGCAAGAATAGGTTGTCACCCATGCTTCTGAGCAATGGGCTACAGATTGGAGTTTCCAACAAACCTTCACTTGGGTTCAAGTAATTTGTTAGAGCAGCTCACAGAATTCCAGAAACATACTTACTAGATTACCAGTTTTTAAATAAAAGGATATTTAAGGGCCTTTAATAAAATTCCTAGATAGCTTACCAAGACTGAATCATGAAGAAATAGAAAGTATGAACAGATCTATAACTAGGGAATTGATTCAGTAATTCCCCAAAGAGACAAGTCTAGCAGCAGATGGCTTCACTGGTGAATTCTGCCAAATATTTAAAGAACTAACACCAACCTTTTTCAAATTGTTCCAAAAATTGATGTGGAAGAAACACTTCCAAATTAGGCCAGCACTACCTGGTGCCAAAACCAGACAGAAAAATCACAAGAAAATTACAGGCCAATATTCCTGATACACACAGATGCAAAAGTCCTCAACAAAACACTAGCAAACCAAATCCAAGAGCACATTACAATGATTATACTCCATGACAAGGTAGAATTTATCCCCAGTGATGGAAAGGTGAATCAATACATGAAAATCAAGTAATAAAATATTCCACATTGACAGAATTAAGGATACAAATCTTATGATCATCTCAATAGATGCAGAAAAAGCATTCGACAAGTTTAATACTCTTTCAAGATGTATACTGCCAACAAACTGGGAATAGAAGGAAAGTACCTCAACATCATAAAGACGACATATGAAAAGGCCACAGCTAACATCACATTCAGTGGAGAAAATGGAAAACTTGCTCTCAGTATTAGGAGCAAGACAAAGATGTCCACTCTTGTTGAGAATTATTAATACAACAATAATAAAGTAATAAAAGGCTCAAAAAGCCAAAAAGTTATACCACCAAACACAAATTTTCACCCTAACAGCGCTAAATCCCTTTCAGTGTATCCAAAGTCAAAGTATTATTAAAAAAAAAAAAAAAAGAAAATACACGAGAAACTTAAGACTTACCTCAAAACTTACAGCTCCATTGTGGTCCGTATCGAATGCATTGAACAGAAAATGTGCATATGTTGTAGAGTCTGGAATGTTGGAAATAAAATAATGATAAGTTACCATTTCAATATCCTACAAAAGATTTAGAGAGCATGTCCAAGCCTCTTCTACTCAGGAGAATATACTTTGACTTGTGGTTTCTTTGCTTTCTTCCCAGCTGCCCATCCTCTCTCAGTAGAGGGTTGTAATTTGAGGTTCATAGGCACTCCACTCCAGTACTCTTGCCTGGAGAATCCCATGGATGGAGGGAGCCTGGTGGGCTGCAGTCCACGGGGTCGCACAACTGAGCGACTTCACTTTCACTTTTCACTTTCATGCACTGGAGAAGGAAATGGCAACCCACTCCAGTATTCTTGCCTGGAGAATCCCAGGGACAGGGGAGGCTGGTGGGGTCCCTGGGGTCGCACAGAGTCGGACACGACTGAAGCGACTTAGCAGCAGCAGCAGCAGGCATGAGTTACCTACAGAGACTGTTGGTGACAGAAGCTCTCCAAGTTTCTGGATGGAATTTCTCTGAATGTTACACAGGAGTCTTGGATGATGCTACTGACACTGGGATGAGTAATGTTACCTTAGTTGGCTGTGAGGCTTAAGCAAGTCAAATCTAGAAATTGATTAGTGCTAGGCAGGGACTATCTCTAAAAGAAGTGAAATAATGAAATACTAATAATGAGACACAGATGAATTGTTATTATCGGTGGTGTAATTATTAGTTCATCATTTTACAACCCAGATAAGGATACTGGGATTCAGAGAAGTATCCCAGTACTTCTCTGGGATAAGCCAAAGCCACACAGTCCATTAGCAGTAGAGTGGAACATCACTTAAGCATTTCTGACCAAAAGGCCATGCTAGCCCTTACCCATTAAGATTGCCTGATGAAGTGGAAACAGGAGTGATTTGGGAAATTTCTGTGGTCATGTTGAAATGGATTGTGTGGTCCTAAAGTTTCCCAGTTGCAAGTAGTGGGGTGCTCCTGCTTTGCCTGGGTCCTGGGTGGGACTGAGGCCCTGGGCAATGGTAGACTGCTTGTCCTAGAGTCACAAGTTGCTGCCTAAGGACGCTGAAGTTCTCTGAAATCCAAAACTTCCTCTGAGTTTGCTTCTAGTATGTTATTTACCTCTAGATTTTTCCTTCCTCTTCCCTTTTTCCTTTGTCTCCATACCCTCTGAACTTTCTGCCTTTTACTTGAAATGTTATATACATATATATTTCTTATTGTTTTCTTTCCCTAGTGCAGTTTTCATTTTTAAGTCCCTCTGTGCTTGACCCTTGATCAAATTTATGTGATTATTTTAAATGTTTCATCTCATGGGTTTTAGCCTTTTATCTTAACCTTTTTTATATTAAAAAATAGTAACCTTTTAGATCATTGGCTCTAGCCTTTTATCTTCTGTTTAAAATCTCATCTATTTCTATTTTATAACTTTTATCCTTTATTTTTATTGGGATTTAACAAAAGTTCTGTTTGCCTTTACTTTATGAATTGCTTTTTGAAGGCTGTCAAGAGACTAAGTCATAGAAGCAGTAGAGAATTTCTCTCTCCAGATAAAGGAGGTCAGAAGTCGTGCAGACTCCTCTCCTAGCTTGCAGGCATCCATGGCTTTTGTAGGCATTATTTTCCTGAATGCTTCACCCCGCTGGTTAACTCTCTTGAAGGCCATGTATTTCATGAGGTAAATGGTACACTCAATTTCTCAAACTAATGGTGACATTGTTTGAAAAAACAGTGGTTTAGTTGCTAAGTCACGTCTGACTCTTGCAACCCCATAGACTGTAACCTGCCAGGCTCCTTTGTCCGTAGGATTCTTCAGGCAAGAATATTAGAATGAGTGGCCATTTCCTTCTCCACAATATGATATGAGGAACCACTTATCTTTAAACATATGAATTAATATGTTTTCAATGAACCGAACAGATACCACAATTGGGCCTAAGTAGTACATAAAAGGACTGTAAGTAGAGTGGATGTCCATCTAGTGTTGACAGGTTGCAGGAAGGAACCCTTTTGGGTATGGAGCCAGGATTTTAATTGCAATCAACCTAGTGCGATTGTTGGGAAGTTCCATTAGAATTATCAAGAATTACCAGCCCCCTTTTTTTTACAAAAATGTTTTGCTCTCAGCAATATTTTCATAGACTTCTTGAATTATTTAGTTCCCTATGGAGAAATGAGTTGACAGATGGAATGTTAAACTTATCTTTGGGGGAAAAAAGGGATTTCTACCTATTTTAAAATGAGCTCATTAAGCAGATATTTTGTTAGTTTATACAGTCAGGGTAAATGCCTTTACTTTAGCAAACAGAACTCACGATGAATATAAGGTGCAGAACAAACAATACTGGCAATTTAAAAAAATTTAAAACACCAAGATAACATAGGCATACAATAATTACCGTTCTTTTCAGATGGGGTTGTTTAGTTTAAACCTTGACCTGTGGGACCCACACTCTGAGGGTTTGCCCTAATGTGGTTCAGAGGACATCCTATTCCTCTAAATGTATCTTGGCAAGTTTCCTGGAAATGAAGCCAGTTTTCCAGCCTAGATAGGAGATACCAGGTGGAGAGATGGTGTCATCTCTCCGATGGCCCGAATTTGAATCTCAGCTCACCCAACTATTAATCATGTGGCCATGGCAAATTGTTTAAGCTCTCTGTAACTCAGTTTCCTCACCTACAAAATGATAACAATGTGTACTTCATAGAGTCGTCATGAAGACATTAAATGAGATACTACATGCAAGTTCTTAGAACAGTCCTAGGCAAATGTTAAATATTCATTTAATCAGTTATCATTGTTATTCCTTCATAGACAAGTCACTCTCCTTTCAACCAACTCAAATAAATGTGATCTTTTTTTTTTTTACAGATTTAATATATTCCATTTGAAAAAGTTCCTAGTGTGTGTGTGTGTGTGTGTGTGTGTGTGTGTGTGTGTGTGTGTGTATGAAATCTCTATTGTGAAAGGATCTGAACTTCTAATTTAATGGAACTTCAAGCTCAGGGCTACCTTGGTCACTCAGATGGTAAAGAATCTACCTTTAGGCAGGAGACCCAAATTCAGTCCCTGGGTCAGGAAGATCCCCTGGAGGAGGGAATAGCTACTCACTCTCGTATTCTTGCCTGGAGAATTCCATAGACTGAAAAGCCCTACGAACTCTAGTCCATGGGGTCACAAAGAGTCAGACACAACTGAGCAACTAACACTTCATGTTCAGTGAAGACAAGTATCATTACTTCATGAAAAGTATTGAGGTTCTGACAGAGCTTGAATTTCTTCAGCAGGCATTTGGAGATAATGAGTTTTTAAAGAAGGAGAATGATCCTACTAGCTTTAGAGCTAAGGCATCAGAAGTGTCTGCTGTGCATAGAAATGGATTCTGCAGAGAAAACGGAAACTATCCACAAAAGGATCTCAGTCTGACTGCATCTGACTATGCTCTTCTTAAATACTCAGCAAACATCTGCTAAAAGGATGAGAAATTGGCATTCTGAAGTCTAGATTTCAGTACAGTTTGGGGTTCAAAATATCTAACAATGGTCTTTGTTCTTCCTGTATGACCTGACATGTCTCCTCTGACCACAGCTCTTTCCAAACAATGAAAACAGTTACTGAATTTCATATGCTGACTTTGTTCAGTTTCTCATAGTTTTACTTGTGAAGCTGAAAATTAAATGTTGAAATTTTACAGATGGGGACAAAATTTATGGAGTCTTAGGCTAGGAAGTGATCTTCCATATCATTTAGCTATTTATCTATATTTAACAAAAGTGAAAAATAGGTGTAGATAGTTAGGGATAGTAGCTATGGTCACCTGGATAGCCAGTGGTAGAGTCAGTAATGAAATCAAGACATTTTAACACTTACTTTTATAAATAAAGAATATTAGGGAATTCCCTTGTGGTCTACTGGATAGGATTTCAGGCTTTCACTGCTAAGGGGCTGGATTCAATCCCTGGGAGAAATTAAGACCCTGGAAGTCACGTGGCACAGCACCCCCCCACCCACCAAAAATAAAAGAAAGAATTCTGTTCCACATTTGGTAAATGAACAACCTGAGGCCCAGAGAAGTAAGCTATTTAAGTCACACATCTTGGCGCTGGCAATGTCTATCCATAAACTCAAGACTCTTGACTTAGTCCAGTGCCTTTAACCCAACTATGCCCAGACCACAGTGATAATAGCAACTAATCCCGTGATTGGAAAGGCCACTGGTACACATATTTCAGAATATTTGAACAAATGCACTTGGGTATCATGTTCCAGGTCTGTGGATTGAAATCAGTCTGGTTGATTTCTTTCTTCCCACCACCATCCCCTACTCCCGTCTGAATTCATGCGCAAGACACAGAATTAGTTCGTTGCATTTGGATATACAATTCACGGAGCTGTGACTGCAGTAAGGTGGGTTCACTCACTGCATGAGTGGTGGTTTCTCTTCACTATGCCCTCTATAAATCACCTTGAAAATTCCTAGAAATAGAAGTATATTCAGTGGATGCAGTTATTTGGGAAAAAGTACTTAAATCTTTATGTCCATAAAACTCATCTAAATGCCTCAAGTGCCTTACACAGTGGATGTTCAATAAGTACTTGTTTAGATTCTTCTGACTGAAACTCATTCCTTCAATAACTGTTGATCAGGTGCCTCATATAGTCAAAGTAAGTGCAAAATTCCTACAACACATGCAGGGGTAAACCAGGAGACTGTAAGTTTCATGAGCTTTAAAAACGCCTGTAGAGCTTCTAAGCTAAGGTTTCCCTGTAGGTGGCATTGGAAAACACTGCTGTAATGATATAGGTAATGTGGTTTCCTCTTGGCTTGTTTTATAGGAGACATACTTTATTCCCTACAAACAGGAAGCCTCTGTTCAGTTCAGCTGTGCTGATATCCAGGACTCCAAACAAGCTGTGCTTGGTAAACCATCCTGCTAAGCCATAAAGAAAACTCAAGAGCCTGACACAGTATAAATTGCAGGAGATTCTGGCAATACAACAAAGTCTCTTCCTGGAGGAAATGGTGAGACATTGTGATTTATGGTCCCATCATTGCTTCGACTCCTAATGAGAGACATCTGTTGCTTTCAGGCCATCAAACTAAATAAATGACTTCACACAAGTGTGAGGACGTCCTAACAGGGATTTGACTGCCACCAGAGAATATATTCTTTCTTAGGACATTTTCCCTTTTCTAGCAGCACTGCAAGATACAATTTGCATGCACGATATTAATTTTTAAAATTGCAAGTCATCTTTCTTTAAAATATTTCATTTTCTTCAGTAATGCTGGATGCTTTTAGATTTATGCATTCAATTAACATGAATATTCAAAGGATTTTTAAAAGTGCAAAAGTGATTTTTCCACAAATCCCTCTGGACTGTATAACAAGACTCTCTTGCAAATTATTATGCTTAAGTAGATGTTCTCTAATGTTGAAATGTTATTTCTCAGATAAAGATACATTTTTAATGTGAAGTTGTATCCAATTTGTAGTATGTAATAACTTTCATTTGAGATAAGCAAAAATAGCTAAAAGATTTCCATTTGTGCTAAGGGCTTTGATATTAATGCCTATAAATACACTGGCAGACAGTTTATAGTAAACATCATTCTTTTAAAAAACTCCATGGTTTTTAATAATTTAGAAATAAGTATTAAACAAATGATATTCTAAATTCATTATTAATGCAGACAATGGACCCTTTACAAGCCTGGCATCAGACCCAATAGCTGTCTGTGGGTGGTTAGTAACAAGATGAGCTGGAGGAGTTGTCACCCATGACATATGCAAATTCATGTAATAATGGGTCACTGTTTGTTTTCTCAGAATTTTTATTTAATTCTTTGAAAAGTCCATCTTAAGGGAGAATTTCCATTTTGATAATCCATGCACAAAATTGTCTTCAACCTACCGAACTACGTAAAGCCAAAAGTGAATCAAGTTTTTGTATGAAATAATAATATTCAAGTGTTGTATCCATTAAAAATGCCTTGTACATGTATCACCCCACGGTGAGCTAGATGTCATTCACTCAGCCACACGTGCACTCATTTTTGTAGTATCAGTGGGACTACTTGTCACTCGGTGTTCCATGACCTGTGGATATAGCAGTGAGCAGAACAGACAAAAAATTCCGTTCCCTTGGAAAAGGCATTCTACTGGAAAAAGAGATGGTAAGCAACAACAAAAATAAATAAAATATACATTATTAGATGCTCTTGAGCGCTAAAGAGAAAGCAAAAGCAGGAAAAGGGCACAGGGGATATTTAAGGGGTTGAGGTTTCAGCCAGGGTGGCCAGAGGAAGCCTCACTGAGAAGGTGGCATTTGAATGAAAGTAGAGGTGATGAGATATTGAGATGGATGTTTGGGAGAAGAGAGATTCCAGACACGGGAAAAATGAAGCCAAAGGCCCAGAGGCAGGACTTCCTGGTGGTCCAGGGAAGTGGCTCTGCCCTTCCACTGCAGGGGGCATGGGGTTGATCTCTGGAGGGGGTGGGGAATAAGATCCTCTATGCTGGTACAGTGCAGCCAAAATTTTTTTAATAATAATAAAAAAAAGCTCAGAGGCAGCAAACGGACTGATGTGCTGGAGGAGGGGCAACAGGCCAGGGAAGCCGGAATGAGGTGAGCAAAAGGGAGGGTCAGTGAAGGACGAGGCAGAGAGAGAACAGGAGACAGGGACTGGGGCTTTTGCTCTGAGTGGGTGGAAGATTCTGGCAGAGCAGTGATGCAACCTACATTTTACAGGATAACTCTGGCTCATGTGAGAATAAACCATGGTGGGGGAGTAGAAAAGAGAGGTGGGATCAGAAAGACTACCCAGGAGAACACTGCAGTTATTGTGGCATCAGATGATAGTGAATCTTTTAAGTGGGAAAGAAGTAAAAATGTGATGACTAGGAAATGGATGGATTTCTGTGCACCTTGGTTTCCACATGTATGGAAAGGGAGAATAATAGCTAGGGTTGTTGGAGGGTGATGGGTAACACATGCCAGGGCCAGAAATGTATTAGATGCCTGACGAATGGCAGCTCCTTCAACTCAGGTTCGGTTTATCTGGATCGAATCTTTTTTATGTCCTCCCTGTCGTTCAGCTGGTCTAATTGTGCCTACATTGTGTTCTTATAATATTATGTTGTTAACTTCCATCTTCATGTTTATTTTTCATGCTGGCCCTGCCCATCTGCTACACGAGGCTCTACCATTCTTTAGGGCAGTCTCACTCCCCTTACATCATCAGCACCTCACACACGGCTGGAAACATGGAAGTTTGCAGGACAAATTTGAGCTGGGCATCCTGCCAGTGATGATTGATCAAAGGAGAGACTATAAGTCCCCTGGCAGATGTATCTCTTCACTCATCTCTAATATGTACACATTGTCATTATGCTCTCTTTGTTTTCTTCCCAGTTAAAATAATGTCTAGAGTGGTATTGATTTTCTTAGATGCGGGTGATAGTGAAGAGTTCCTGAAAGAGAGAGGAAGAGCAGAAAGGAGTAGCAGAAAGCCTAGATAAGACTCCAGAAATATCTGGGTTCTAACCTAGTAATAGTTAGTTGCTCAGTCATGTCTGACGCTTTGCAGTGCTATGGACTGTAGCCCACCAGGCTCATCTGTCCATAGGATTCTCCAGGCAAGAACACTGGAGTGGGTAGCAGCCATTCCCTCCTCTAGAGGCTCTTCCTGACTCAGGGGTCAAATCCATCTCCTGCACTGCAGACAGATTATCATTTGAGCCACAGGGGATTCTAACCTAGATCTGTCATTTTGGTGGGTGTATGAGCCTGAGCTAAACATTTAGCTTCTCTAAGCGCCAGATATCAGATCCAAAAATTGAGGATAATTACACTTTCTAATTTTGAAAGTTGGGAGAATGAGACATTGTAATGCATGTGAAAGCTTTGCGGCTTTCAGGACCCATCCATCATAGTCAGAAAGCGCCACGCCTTTGAGGGATGTGGCCACAGGCACTCGGTGATACTACTTGTATGCAGCTGAAGAGTGAACTCTCAGATATTTGATAATTTGTAAGTAGCTCACTTTATGATGTATTGAGAATCACATGGGCAGCATGCTCTGTATTAATTCTTGGATGTAAAGATGAAAAATGTAGAGTCATGCCATGAAAGATTAAACCAAACTCAAGATTGCAAGTGTAACTCTAGTTGAAAGTATGCTCACTGATCCACATTTGTACCTACCTCCTTGTGGAAAGAACTGCGAGTAAATCTCTTTGAAGGTATCTTCATTAACAACCCCGCTGGGACATTCCTAGAGGAAGTGGGAGAGAAGCAATGTGAGCAAAGTGTTCATAAAATGGATTTTTCTGCACATTTTGAAATAGGACTGTCTACTGTGCAAAGCTGAACCAAGAAAGTTATCCACCCATCGATCCATTATCACAAAAAGAATAAAAGTGCACTATAAACTTCTCTTTGTTCCAGTTCTCATAGAATGAAAAAAAAGTTGCTCATGTAAAAATCTTTGCATAGTATATACATCACAGCTGGTTTGACATATTAAAAACCACAGGGTTGTTTTTAAGAACATGTATATATGTTATCTATCAGGAGAAGGCAATGGCAACCCACTCCATTACTCTTGCCTGGAAAATCCCATGGATGGAGGAGCCTGGTAGGCTGCAGTCCATGGGGTCGCTAAGAGTTGGACATGACTGAGCGACTTCACTTTCACTTTTCACTTTAATGCACTGGAGAAGGCAATGGCAAAGCACTCCAGTGTTCTTGCCTGGAGAATCCCAGGGACGGCAGAGCCTGGTGGGCTGCCGTCTCATGGGGTCGCACAGAGTCGGACACAACTGAAGCGACTTAGCAGCAGCAGCAGCAGCAGCATATACATGTTATCTATGGGTAGGAGGAAATTTGTCTTTCATTCAGTGAGAACACTGCAAGGTTTCTGATATGGTCTTGACTGGACTTTTGTGTTGTGTCCTCTGCAGATGTGCTTGACACACATCATATTTAGTTTAATGTGAAAATGGTGTGCTTGCTTGGATCTAAGGTGGCCCCACAAGCCTCCAGCACGAATAGCTCCAGATTGCTCCAGATTGCATAATAACAAAGGGTAGAAATAAATCACTTGAGTATGGAAAGACCCCAAGATTTTTTTAAGTTCTAAAGAGGAGGGTGTAAAAGGAGGATACCTGAATGTAATGAGTTCCCAGCTTTGTCCCGTGGTTGGAGTTATTTAAGACTGATGGATACTGACCACAGGAATGCCACTAATGTTGGATTATTGACTTGATGGGGCCAGGGAACAAAGGTACCCTTCTGAAATGGAAATTTTCTATAAAAGGAACTGAAATCTAAAATGTCATACAAAGTGAAAGTGAACGTATTAGTTGCCTAGTCGTGTCCATCTCTTTGTGACCCCATGGACTGTGGCCCGCCAGGCTCCTCTGTCCATGGAATTTTCTAGGCAATAACAGTGGAGTAGGGAGCCATTCCCTTCTTTAGGGGGTCTTCCCAACCCAGGGATCGAATCCTGTCTCCTGTATTGCAGGCAGATTCTTTACTGTCTGAGTCACCAGGGAAGCCCAATGCCATATAAGGTCTGCCTTTATGCCGAGGTGAGGACTAATCAAGTGGACTTGACACTGATGTAAGGGCTAAAAATGCTTTCACTCTTTGGAGTTTCAGAAACAATCTGGTTAGGAATCTGAACTGGAGAGATCCCTGAGACAGTCAAGACTGACAATCACAAAGTAATTTGACGTCAAACCACAAGTGGGATGCTAACTGCATACAGAAGGTGGGGAAGTAATAAGTTCTGTCTGGTCCTTCTGAGTAGCTTTTCAGGAGCAGGCCCATTTTCTGTAAGCTCCCTCACTTCAGTTCTCACAGAACCCCCTGGTCTACCAGCATCTCCAAGATTCACTGGGGGAGAATCAGAGGTATGCTAATTCCCCTGACGTTAGACATGGATATTCTGTGTACTTTAAATCTGAGGCTATTTCTGGGATCTTCAAAAATCACTTGCGGTCTTTAAAACTCTTAACTCTTGAAATCATGGTCCCCTCCTGAATAAACCTGATGTATTAATTTGATGTTTCCTTTTTCTAAAACTCAGTTACTCACAACTGTCATGTGCTTCACATGAGGAATCTTCTATTTTCTTCTTTGTTGGTTTGAATGGTTATACCTTTGATACATGAACACAGTTTCAAATAGCAGTTACCAATGTGAAACTTCTGTTACAGGCTTGTCAATGTGTATTTTTCCCATTCGATTATTATAATGACATAGATATCTCCATTCACTGAAAAGAGACTAGATTATGTGGTCAAGTGCCTTGTTACTCAGAGATCCGGTGGAAGAGCTGGAATGTGAGCTTGAAACTTTCCAGATTGTCACAGGGTTTTGTATTAAATAAGCCCTGTGGAAGTAATGACCCTGAGGACCTAAGAGAATTACAACAAAGGAAAGACAGCCAGAAACAAATTAGGAAAAAAAAACCCAAGCAAGCAAATTATAATGTATACTTTTGTATATCAATTTGTCTGGGCCATGATGCCCAGTTATTTGGTCAAACATTATTCTGGATCTTTCTATAAAGGTGTTTTTGAATGAGATTTAGATTTAAATTGGTGGATTTTGAGTAAAAGAAATTATCCTCCAGCATATGAGTAGGCCTTACCTAATCATTTGAAGACTTGAATGGAACAAAAGGCCAATTTGTCCAGAGCAAAAGAGAATTTTTCCAACCTTAGGACCTGATAGGCAACACTGATTTTTCTTGGTTCTACAGCAGATTGCCTTTGAACTTGAACTGCAATTCCTTCTTGAGTTCCTGAATCTCTAGCCTGTCTCCCTCTTCCATCAGATTCTGGACCTGCCAAGCCTTCACAATCATATGAGCCAATTGTTTAAATAAATCACTTTCTGTATACATACACATCTATTGGCTTTGTTCTTCTGGAAAATCCTGACTAGTACATGAATAAGTGAACAATCAAGAGTTACAACTCTAAGAGGAAAGAAGATGGTGTGTATATAGTTCATCACTCAAAAGTTTTGACTAAATGACTTTATCTAGTTGGCAGCGACAGAAGCAATTTTAAGAGCAAATAAGCACTTGTAGTTAGACCCTCTCATGCATGGAAATTGTGATTGATTGGCTATTTATCTCTGAGCCATCTGCTGGGGATAGTAAGGAGAGAGCAAATAGATGGCTGTCTGCCATCAGGTGGTGAATATATGCAAGGTCAAAACTAGACACTTGCCCCAGAGTTCAAATGATTCTAGCAAGACACAAAGATGGGAAATGAAGGGATACCTGCAGTTAGCAAACTTGTCAGCTGTCTTTAGTCTCTAGATGCATTTGGTAGGTATATCTTATAATGTGAATTGAAATTCAGAAATTGACAGTCTCGTATGTGTTTGCTTTATATTTAATCATATATCTGGGTCAGACAAAATCCTTTCTCTGCCAACTGAAAATTCCTGGCCAAGTTCTAGGGTGGGAAGACTCAGCAAGCTAATTTGTCTTTATTCATCCTTTATTTATTACATTAATTTACAGCTTTAGCCCATACATACTGTAGGTCTATTATTCTAGGAACTTTTCTAAGAAATGAGGGAGAAGTCTTAAATAAGTTAAATGTCTTATCTTCATGAGACCTGCATCCAGATGGAAGACGAAAGGTAAAAAACAATAAATGAGATGATAAAAATAATCCAGGAGTGAAAACTAAGATCATGGCATCTGGTCCCATCACTTCGTGGCAAGTAGATGGGGAAACAGTGGCTGACTATTTTTCTGGGCTCCAAAATCACTGCAGATGGTGATTGCAGCCATGAAATTAAGATGCTTACTCCTTGGAAGATAAGTTATGACCGACCTAGGCAGCATATTGAAAAGTAGAGACATTACTTTGCCAACAAAGGTCTGTATAGTCAGGCTATAGTTTTTCCAGTAGTCATGTATGGATGTGAGAGTTGGACTATAAGGAAAGCTGAATGCAGAAGAATTGATGCTTTTGAACTATGGTGTAGGAGAAGACTCTTGAGGATCCCTTGGACTGCAAGGAGATCCAACCAGTGGATAAGTCCTGGGTGTTCATTTGAGGGACTGATGTTGAAGCTGAAACTCCAATACTTTGGCCACCTGATGTGAAGAACTGACTCATTTAAAAAGAACCTGATGCTGGGAAAGATTGAAGGCATGAGGAGAAGGGTACAACAGAGGATGAGATGTTTGGATGGCATCACTGACTCAATGGACACGAGTTTGAAAAGGCTCTAGGAGTTGGTGTTGGACAGGGAGGTCTGGCGTGCTGCGGTTCGTGGGGTCACAAAGAGTCAGACACAACTGAGTGACTGAACTGAACTGATGATCTTCTATTTATTTAAAAGAGTTCTTATGGGAAAGCAGTAAATTTTACAACCTTCAGGTGAAAAAGATTAATCATATTTTTCAGGATGCTAGTGACTTACAAAGCAGTACAATGGTCTATTCTCTAACTCCTCCCTTACCAGTTTTATTGAGTCATTTCTGCACAAAAGAGGTATCTCCACCTCTCCATCAAGAAGAGTTTGACCTCCCCATGCATACAGCTAAGTGTAAACCATAAACAATGTGGCTATGTCAGGTTAACTCTTGCCGTAATAAACAAGATCCTAAATACATAACAAATTCAAAATAATGCAGTATATTTTTGCTTGTCTAACAGGAGTGGTAGTACTGATCTGAGTTATTAAGGGACGCCTGTTCAAACTACTGCACAACTGCACTCATCTCACATGCTAGCAAAGTAATGCTCAGAATTCTCCAAGCCAGGCTTCAACAGCATGTGAACTGAGAATTTCCAGATGTTCAAGCTGGATTTAGAAAAGGCAGAGAAATCAGAGATCACATTGCCAACATCCAGTGGATCATCAAAAAAGCAAGGAAAAAACAGAAAAACATCCACTTCTGCTTTATTCATTATGCCAAAGCCTTTGACTGGGTAGATCACAACAAACTATGGAAAATTCTTAAAGAAATGGGAATACCAGACCACCTGACCTGCCTCCTCAGAAATCTGTATGCAGGTTAAGAAGCAACAGTTAGAACCTGACAGGGAACAACAGATGGTTTAAAACTGGGAAAGGAATACATCAAGGCTGTATATTGTTACCCTGCTAATTTAATTTATATGCAGAGTACATCATGTGAAATGCTGGGCTGGATGAAGCATAAACTGGAATCAAGATTGCTGGGAGAAATATCAATAATCTCAGATATGCAGATGACATTACCCTTATGGCAGAATGTAAAGAAGAACTAAAGAGCCTCTTGTTGAAAATGAAAGAGGAGAGTGAAAAAGCTGGCTTAAATCTCAACATTCAAAAAATGAAGATCATGGCATCCAGCCCTATCAATTCATGACAAATAGATGAGGAAACAATGGAAATAGTGACAGACTTTATTTTGGGGGTTCCAAAATCACTGAAGATGGTGACTACAGCCATGAAATTAAAAGATGCTTGCTCCTTGGAAGAAAAGTTATGACCAACCTAGATAGCATATTAAAAGCAGAGACATTACTTTGCCAAGAAAGGTCCTTCTAGTCAAAGCTATGCTTTTTCCAGTAGTCGTGGATCGATGTGAGAGTTGGACTATAAAGAAAGCTGAGTGCAAAAGAATTAGTGCTGTTGAACTATGGTGTTGGGGAAGACTCTTGAGAGTCCTTTGGACTGCAAGGAGATCCAACCAATCAATCTTAAAGGAAATCAGTCCTGAATATTCACCGAAAGGACCAATGCTGAAGTTGAAACTCCAATACTTTGGGCCACCTGATGTGAAGAACTGACTCCTTAGAAAAGACCCTGATGCTGGGAAAGATTGAAGGCAGAAGGAGAAGGGGATGACAGAGGATAAGATGGTTGGATGGCATCACCAACTCGAAGGACATGAGTTTGAGAAAGCTCCGAGAGTGGGTGATGGACAGGAGAGCATTACGTGTTACAATCAGTGGGGTTGCAAAGCATCGGACACGACTGAGAGCCTGAACTGAACTGAAGTCACTTCACACGAGATCTTCACTGCGTCTTGCAGGTTCTTTCATTGCGGCTCATGTACTCTCTGGTTGTGGAGCAGGCTTACTTGCTCTGTAGCATGTGGGGTCTTAGTTGCCCGACAGGGGATTGAACCTGCATCCCCTTCACTGAAGGTGGACTCTTAACCACTGGACCACTTCCCCTGATATCATTTTTAAAGGATGATATTTTCAAATAAGTTCAGTAAGGCCTAAACACTGAAGTATGAATTTGTTAATTTGGCTTTCTTCACCATAAAACCAAGAAGCAACAGAGTTCCCAGCTTTAGAGAAAGTGAGGAAAGCTCACTTATCTATACTGTGAGTAGTTACTATAACCTTCTATAAGCTTTATGGCTTCTGTATTTTATTTTTAATGATATTTCATCTGATTATTACCAAATGGTCATGTAGTGAAAATATGTTGTCTATAGAAAAAATAAAGTAGATAAAAATCACCTATAATCATATTACTGTAAGGATATTTTGTCCTTTATCTAACTGTATATTAATATGCTGTACATATAAAATTAGAAGTTGGACTCGACTTAGTGACTGAACAACAAACAATAATAAAATTAGAATAATAATGTAGCATTGCATCTGATTCTTTTTACCATAAAAAATATCCTGACTGTAACATTTCCTTATTATTAAAGTCTGCATAATAATGTGTCTGCTGCATTTACCATACAGTTGGGTATTTAGGGAATTGCAGCACATTTTTTGAACTACATAGGAATAGTAATGTAATTAACATTCTGGTGCATACATCTGTGGTTCCACCTGTGGTTCTTTCTTTATGACTTATCCCAGAAGGAGGCTCATAAGACCAAAGGGTTTAAACCATGTTACGGCTCTAAACCATGTTAAGGCTCTTTGTATGCACAGTCACGTTGATTTCCAGAAGGGCTGTACCCATATGTGCTACCACCACTGGCTTAAGAGAAAGTTTCACATCGAGAGGCGTTGCTGACTAGAATCATATGGCGATTTGATATTCACCAAATCCCATGAACAAACAACAATAATTTGCTTTCTTCATGAACCTAATCATCATTCTGAAAATTACTAGGGGATATCAATGTGTGTGTCCAGATGCCTCCGAGGGATAAAGTGATACACAGATTTTCATGCAGACAAGGATGCTTTGATGGCAAGCTGCTGGACCACAACCACATCACCACAGTAACAGCTGTTTAATGAGTGTACATTCACTGCCTTCTTACCTACAACATGTCTTTTATTAAATAACATTTTCACTAACCCTGAAAAGTAAGAGATAGAGATGAAAATGAAGCTTGGAGAGATGAAAATTATGTAACTTGTTGGAGTCACACAGTTTTTTTACAGAGGCATACATGTGTTTCAGTCAGTTCAGTTCAGTCGCTCATTTGTATCTGACTCTTTGCGACCCCATGAACCACAGCACGTCAGGCCTCCCTGTCCATCACCAGAGTCCACACAAACTCGTGTCCATTGAGTCAGTGATGCCATCCAACCATCTCATCCTCTGTCATCCCTGGCTCCTCCTGCCCTCAATCTTTCCCAAGCATCAGGGTCTTTTCTAATGAGTCAGCTCTCCACATTAGGTGGCCAAAGTATTGGACTTTCGGCTTCAACATCATTCCATCCAATGCACACCCAGGACTGATCTCCTTTAGGATGGACTGGTTGGATCTCCTTGCAGCCCAAGGGACTCTCAAGAGTCTTCTCCAACACCACAGTTCAAAAGCATCAGTTCTTCAGTGCTCAGTTTTCTTTATAGTCCAACTTTCACATCCATACATGACCACTGGAAAAACCATAGCCTTGACTAGATGGATCTTTGTTTTCAAAGTAATGTCTCTGCTTTTGAATATGCCATCTAGTTTGGTCATAACTTCCCTTACAAGAAGCAAGCGTCTTTTAATTTCATGGCTGCAATCACCATCTGCAGTGATTTTGGATCCGAGAAAAATAAAGTCAGCCACTGTTTCCACTGTTTCCCCATCTATTTCCCATGAAGTGATGGGACCAGATGCCATGATCTTAGTCTTCTGAATGTTGAGCTTTAAGCCAACTTTTTCACTCTCCTCTTTCACTTTCATCAAGAGGCTCTTTAGTTCTTCACTTTCTGCCATAAGGTTGGTATCATCTGCATATCTGAGGTTATTGATATTTCTCCCAACAATCTTGATTCCAGCTTGTGTTTCTTCCAGTCTAGCGTTTCTCATGATGTACTCTGCATATAAGTTAAATAAGCAGGGTGACAATATACAGCCTTGACGTACTCCTTTTCCTATTTGGAACCAGTCTGTTGCTCCATGTCCAGTTCTAACTGTTGCTTCCTGACCTGTATACAGGAACCAGAGATCAAACTGTCAACATCTGCTGGATCATTGAAAAACAAGAGAGTTCCAGAAAAACATCTATTACTGCTTTATGCCAAAGCCTTTGACTGCGTGGATCACAATAAACTATGGAAAATTCTGAAAGAGATGGGAATACATGTGTTTACTCTTTAAATAAATTGTCCGTTAGTGTGTTCTATGCATTAAGCACTCTCCTGGGCACCAAGGATACAGAGTGAATTTTTAAATATTCCATTCTGGCTTTTATGGAATTTGTAGATTAGTGTAATCAAACTTACACCTTCCTGACTTCATTAATTGCAATATTAGCTTGTCTTTTGGATTATAATTTTTCGGACTGAAAAAGAAGGCTTCTGGAGATCCAGCTATGGAAATACTTCTTTTGGGAAGACACACTACATTTGTTTGCTTCCACATCTTCTTCCATTATGGTAGCTGTGTTGGAGAGAGCCACATGCAAAAGGAAGCCTTTCAACCCAAACTGCAGTATTGATTTAAATTTTTTTTTAATTAAATACACACACACACACACACACACACACTACATACAAAGGTTCATGCAGTCAAAGCTATGATTTTTATAGTAGTCGTGTATGGATGTGAGAGTTGTACCATAAAGAAGGCTGAATGCTGAAGAATTGATGCTTTTGAATTGCTTTGCTGGAGAAAATTCTTGAAAGTCCCATGGAGAACAAGGAGATCAAATCAGATAATCCTAAAGGAAATCAACCCTAAATATTGGAAGAACCAATGCTGAAGCTGAAGCTGCAATATTTGGTCACCTAATACGAAGAAGTGACTCATTGGAAAGAACTCTGATGCTGGGAGAGATTGATGGAAGGCAAAGGGAGAAGAGGACAACAGAGGCTGAGAAGGTTAGATAGCATCACTGACTCAATGGATATGAATTTGTTGGTGTCCCAAAAACACCAACTTTGGGACATGGTGAAGGACAGAGAAGTCTGGTGTGATGCAGTCCGTGGGGTGGCAGAGTCAGACATGACGTAGTGACTGAACAATGAGATATATATTTGTAGTTTGTGAGATTTGGGGAAAATTAAATGTTTTAAATTTCTTTTTTGAGAAATGACTGCCTTTAGTTCAGCAAGGACCTCTCCACCTTCTTCCTTACCACATACACTTTAATCTGAATATGAATGGCTGGACATCAAAGTACTTTGGGAAAAGGCCCAGATTTAGGACAGGTTAAGTGAACTACTCCATCAACTGTTAAGGAGCTAGGATTTCCTGGTGCTGTGCTGGCTGGTACATTAATCTGTTAAGACCAGCGAGTTTTCTTCAGTGCTTCTTAAACCCTTCACAATGATATGATCATAATGTGATAAATGTAGAGTGAGATTTTCTTAGCATGTAACTGCCATGCCATTTTCTGTTGCTCCTACTCAGCTGCCTTAGATAGTGTTATGAGACACGTGGCAAGGTCCGTTTTAAATGTACTATGACTATTTTGCTACTACTAATATCCATACTGCTGCTAAGTCACTTCAGTTGTGTCCTACTCTGTGCGACTCCATAGACAGCAGCCCACCAGGGTCCTCCGTTCCTGGGATTCTCTAGGCAAGAGCACTGGAGTGAGTTGCCATTTCCTTCTCCAATGCATTAAAGTGAAAAGTGAAAGTGAAACTGCTCAGTTGTGTCTGACCCTCAGTGACCCCATGGACTGCAGCCCACTAGGCTCCTCCATCCATGGGATTTTCCAGGCAAGAGTACTGGAGTGGGGTGCCATTGCCTTCTCTGAATATCCATACTAGTAAGTGAGAAACTTTTGTAATAATAATAATTAGCATGATGATGGTGATGATGATAGCGATGATGATGATAAGTTAATACATTGTGTTAAATGCTTTCCCTGGATTTTCTCATGGGAATGGATAGGTGCAAGCATTACCTCCACTTTACTGATGAGCAAACTGTTAGAGAGAAACTACCCATGTTCTCATAATTAGAAAATAGCAGAGCCTAGTCTATTGACCACAGAGTTTGAGGATTTAAGCAACTTTAGAGCTTAAATGGGTTTCTCCTGCTCTTGAGAAGTAGAGTGCTGTCATAAAACCTTCCGAAGCTGCAATGGCAGAAAACACAGAAGCAGTCACCATAAAGCAGAGATGCTCACAGACACAGTTCAAAGCTATGGGGGCTTGATGCTGAGATGCAGAGGGTAGTTCTCGGGGAGGGGGCTTGATGGTGCCCATTGGTGCTTGGGGTGTGCTGCCTCGGTAGCAGCTAACTGTAAAAGGAATGCTGTATGCTATATTTCGCTTTTTGCTTTTCTACATAAAAGTGAAAATCCTCTTCAGACTTCTTTTCATTAGCAAAAAGAGGGGCTAATGTAGGTCTTTATCCCTAAAACAGGGAAACCTGTAATCTAGTCTAGTGGCCTCATTTTCAAACTGAAGAGACTGAGTTTGAGGTTATAGGAATTACCCATAAAGCACATGATGGGCTGCTGAGCCTTACCTGTGTCTGGCTTTCCTGATGTCTAGCCTGATGTGTGGACATCACAGATACCTTCCTGTCCATTTAACAGCTGGTACCTTTCTGTCGGGAAGCATTTAGAACCAACTAGTGAAATGCTTATGCTCCTGGGCTCTGGAGTGAGATAGAACTGCACGGAACCTCTCTTCTACTTAAAGGCTGCAGAGCTTCAGACAAACATTTCCTCGAAGTCCCCTTGTTCTCCTCTGTCACATGGGGATAATTATTGACACTAGAGGGCTGCTATGAGGATTAATAATTCCACATTATGTTTCAATCTTAGAACTCTTCTTTGCACATCATATTTGATGTGAGCTGTCAGTATAATATTAACAACCTGGAATTTGGTAAACAGAACTCCATTATACAAAGAGTGACTGTAACCTCAGCATGGCTATCCTAGGGTTAAATGATATCCACCAAAGCAGTTGAACCCAGTAGAGTGCTGGGCTGATATAATGCAATGAGCTTACAAAGCAGATATGAGTTATGCCTCCCTGTCTAGCTTTGTAAATTGAATCTGCTCTCTATAATATCATCAGAGTTTACCCTCAAAGACAGGGGAACACTGCAATTATAAATGACAGCTGAGAAGAATAAAAGGCCATATACTGGAAGTAAATGTCAGAGGAAACTCAAGAGCCTTTTATTCATTAAAGAAAAGTTTTCCCTACTAATGTTTAGGGGAGTACATTAGAAATACAGTAATCCATGAGAAGCATTGGGAATGGGGCTTTGCAGAGAGATCCATGTATGCATAGGAAAGTGCTAAAGAAATTCTTTTTGAGGTGCTTTGTGAGTCCTTACACTTTTACCTCTTCAGAAAGTCTTTTAGCATTTCCTTGAAGGTTGTCAGAACTCTGATGGAATTCTCTAGAAATGATCATAGTGATATGCAAATCAGATGTATTCTGTAGCTAATATTTGTCCACTTACTGGCTGAAATCTCCTCTTCCCATAAATCACTGTGGATCCAAAAAGAACAAATAATACAAAAATGTCATGGGAAAAAATGAAAACTAAAAGTCCTTGTAAATAAATAATTCCTTGGGGAGTCTTTTTATAACACATCTTTTAAGCATCTGTGGTTTTTCATCAACCCTCACATCTACTCCTGTTGCCAAAGAAGGCAACCATGTGCTTAACTTGAAAAGCTTGGGTTTCTACAAATAGAAATGTCATGGCATCCATGTTTTGTCCAAAGACTATTCTTCCAGGTATTCTTTCTGTCAAAGGAAGTGGATGACACCTCTTTAATAAGTAGCACAGCATACTACGGACAAAACAAAGACTGGACACTAGGCATTTGGTCCAGGGAAGAAAAAAGGGAGTTAATATCACTCCCCCAAATAAGTAGAGCATTTCATCCTTTTAGCAAGAACTGATAACAAGCAAGTTGACAGTTCTCAAAGGAAGATTATCTTCTTAAGCAGTAAAATTGTCAGAAACCAAACTTAAAGTGAGCCAGCTATGAGTTCATAAGGAGAAACCAGAAAGCATCTAGAACACTTAGAAGAACATGTGGAACTAACCCATGAGATACACAGAGAGGCAATCGATGGACTGAACAGGGCAAGAACAGGTGTCTATAGGACTATTTATCAACAATTTCTCCCTGCTTCCAAACCCATGGGAAAAGTATATTTCATGGTCCCTAATGGTTTGCTGGGACCAAATAACAAACTACCCAATGAATGGAAAGCAGAAGGGACCCTCAAATACTGTGATTTATAAGGAGAAATATATGTTTCTTCTGAGCCTCCATTTCTAGCACAGAGTTCCTAACACTATGAGAGAGATAAAGGTATCTCTTGTGATGTTAATAAGGTAATTGTTGGATCCTATGCAAGATCCTCTTGATGAAACTGGAAGAGGAGAGTGGAAAAGTTGGCTTAAAGCTCAGCATTCAGAAAACGAAGATCATGGCATCCAGTCCCATCACTTCATGGCAAATAGATGGGGAAACAGTGGCAGACATTATTTTGGGGGGCTCCAAAATCACTGCAAATAGGGACTGCAGCCATGAAATTAAAAGACACTTACTCCTTGGAAGGAAAGTTATGACTAACCTAGACAGCATATTAAAAACCAGAGACGTTACTTTGCTAACAAAGGTCCGACTAGTCAAGGCTATGGTTTTTTCAGTGGTCATGTGTGGATGTGAGAGTTGGACTATAAAGAAAGCTGAGCACTGAAGAATTGATGCCTTTGAACTGTGGTGTTGGAGAAGACTCTTGAGAGTCCCTTGGACTGCAAGGAGATCCAACTAGTCCATCCTAAAAGAAATCAGTCGTAACTATTCATTGGAAGGACTGATGTTGAAGCTGAAACTCCAATACTTTGGCCACCTGATGTGAAGAACTGACTCATTTGAAAAGACCCTAATGCTGGGAAAGACTGAAGGCAGGAGGAGAAGGGAACAACAGAGGATGAGATGGTTGGATGGCATCACCGACTCAATGGGCATGAGTTTGAGTAAACTCCGGGAGTTGGTGATGAACAGGGAGACCTGGAGTGCTGCAGTCCATGGAATCGCAGAGTTGGACACTGAGTGACTGAACTGGACGGAACTGTACTGATGCAAGGATGGGGGATAGTTGTCAGGGGAGCCAACCGGGTAGTTAGAGGGTTAGAGTTTTCAATCCCAGTCCTCTGACCTCCAGGGAAGGGAGAGGAGCTGGAAGTTCAATTCAATCACCAATGGATAATGATTTAATCAACCATGCCTATACCATGAAGCCTCCACAAAACCCCAAAAGGACAAGTTCAGAGAACAACTTCAGCGTTGGTGAACACATTGAGATCTGGAAATAATGGCAAGGTAAAGATATATTTAAAATTCATCTGAGGACTTAATGTGCATATAATATGTATATGTATATATTTGTTATAACATAAGTGAATGACAAATCTAGACAGTGTGTTGGAAAGCAGAGACATTACTCTGCCAACAAAAGTCTGTATAGTCAAGGCCATGGTTTTCTCAGTGGTCATGTATGGTTGTGAAAGCTGGACCATAAAGAAGACAGAGAGACAAAGAATTGATGCCTTCAAACTATGATAGTGGAGAAACTCCCGAGAGTCCCTTGGATAGCCAGGAGATCAAACCAGTCAATCTTAAGGGAAATCAGCCCTGAATACTCACTGGAAGGATTGATGCTGAAGCTGAAATTCCAGTATTTTGGTCATTTGATGCAAACAGCTAACTCATTGGAAAAATTCCTGATGCTGGGCAGAAGAAGGTGTCAGAGGATGCGATGGCTGGATGGCATCACCAGTGCAATGGACATGAACTTGGGCAAGCTTCGGGAGATGGGAGGGACAGAGAACCCTGGGGTGCTGCAGTCCATGGGGTCACAAAGAGTGGGACACAAATGGCTGACTGAACAGAAACATGAAATTCTTATTTTGAGAATGAACCCTACTGCTTATTAATTATTTACTATATTACAATGTGACTGGAGTGCCCCAAGATCAGATTTAAGGTCTCTTATGCAAGGATGCTTAAGCAAATTGCATTGTTTGATTGCGTTATATGCTATAGCTGTATCATAATTGTTTGCATATATTTAAATTTAGGAAAGTGACTTTTATCTTCTTAGTTTTCAAGATATGAGCATATCAAACTACTTATAGTAAGATTATCTCATAACCAAGATAATGTTTTATCCTTTGAGATTCAAAAATATTTCCCATTCATTAGTTGATTAAATTGTGAAAACAAAACACCCCACCACCTCCAGTAAGAATGACTTGAAAGATAGATGATGTGAATTTAGTGATACAATAAAGATGATGGATGGAGAGTATGATTCTCAGAGACATATAATTGGGAAGCCTGACTGTCTTCCCCTATTATTCCACCCTGTTTAATATGTAATCCAATCGGAAAAGCATAGGCTTTTGTAAATTAAATTTCCACTCCCCAGTTCTCTGGTTTGAAACTGGGGTTGCTTTGAAAAGTTACTCTCTTAGTTGCCTGACAATTTAAAGATACCTCCATTCTCTACACTAGTCGGAGAATTTTCAAAATTTACATGGTGCCGTGCCATGAGCTTGTATTACTCTTATCACTAGGTTCTGTCTGTGGACTGCTCTGCTCCATTTAGAGTTGGTAAATACCTCAAAAGCAGGGACTGATTCTTATAGAGCCCAGCATTTTTTCCAACAGAGTATTAAAAACATCTATCCTGAATGGATATACACTCAAACAATTGCTGGCTTTTAAAAGATTAGAAAATAAACTTGCTCTGGCAGTTTCCTCTAAAACTCGTGTGCAAGATTTTAGAACTCCTTGCACTCCAAAACATTTTTTCCCCTGTGACTCTTCTGCTGTCTTCTATCCAGTTTTGCTGAGGGACATTTTGATGCCTTGTGCTGTGTTGTTCAAGGTCACCACTTTCTCTTAAAGACATCTCTGTCCTTGGACTTTCCAGATCCAAATCTTGGCTCCACTTCCCAACCCTTGTGACCATGTATCATAGTTACAATAACAGAAATTAAGGGGAGACCACCAGGGTCAAATGAAAACATTTCTTAGTTCAATACAAATTTTAAACACCTTACTGTATTTAACAATTGGATTGTTAAAACTCACTTTAAAATAATAGGATTAGCCCTTCAGTTTTCAGAGTATACAAACTGATCACTAAGAAGTAAAACTAGTTTTACTTCTAAATTACTAAAACCAATTTAAATTATAAATTTTTGTTCTCATATTTCCAGGTGTTTGAACACCTAGTGAGTCATTTATTCTCTTTTGGTCTGTTTCATTTGTAAAATAACCTTTAAGAAATACTGATATCACAGGGAAATAAAACAAATGAAAATGAAAATAGATAATGTATGAGAAAAAAAAACTGGATACAACCAATATGTTTGGTATTTTGCTGCTTCCAAAGTTTGCATGAAGAACCTTCTGCATTCCCTGAACATACTCCTTGGAGCTCAAGTGATTAAGTATGAATTTCAGATTGGAAAAAAAGTGGAGAAAGACTTTCCTATGTAATACTGGAAAAGAGATGAGCGCTGGGTGATACTCAAGATTCAACTCAGCTGCTTAAGTATGGAGATGCAGGCACATTCTCAGCCCCAGAAGGTTGCACCATTACCATGATGAAGGAGAAATACAAGTTATGAGGCACATTTTCTCCTCAGTTCTGGCTCCATTCTCTGTTTGGAAGCAGCAAATATTATGTGAGATATACAGCCAAAACAGAAAACCCTAAAAACCAAAAACTAGGCTCAAGTTTCAGCTGTACTAACAAAGAAATCATTGAAATGTCCCAAGACTGTGTGTCTCAATCTATAAAATGTGAAAAGTAATAGCATCTTATAGTGAAGAAATGCTAACTCACTGATATTATGTATATAAAGATCCTAGCACTATTCTAAAAAATTGACAAATGTTAATTTCTTTTAACATTCTCTTTGTGAGGTCACTTAGGTTGACTCTGTAAAATGAAGGTCCCCAAATTTTGCAGAACAAGGCCTCCCAGCATGTAGGGAAGCTAAATAAATACGTTATGTTATGTTATGTTATTTATTTATTTACTGTGCCAGGGCTTAGTTGTGGCACATGGGATTTTAGTTGCTACAGATGGGATCTAGTTCCCTGACCAGAGATCAAACCCGGCCTTCTGCATTAGGAGCATAGAGTTTTAGCCACTGGACCACCAGGGAAGTCCCCTAGTTATTTGATACAAAAGTGAGGGTGAAGCTGTTAGTCACTCAGTTGTGTCTGACTCTGTGACCTCATGGACGGTAGCCCTCCAGGCTTCTCTGTCCATGGAATTCTCCAGGCAAGAACACTGGAGTGGGCAGCCACTCCCCTTCTGCAAGGGATCTTCCCGACCTTGGAAATGAACCGGGGTCTCCTGCATTGCAGGCAGATTCTTTACGGTCTGAGCCATGAGGGGAGCCCTTTTCTTTTCACGTAAGTTCCTACATCTTCAGGTCATTAAATGCATGTTAAGTCCTTCTCACACTCTGATTCTCTCTACTTCTCCTATAATTTAAAGGGCTCATGTGAAGAGATCAAACCCAAGACTGTCTTTGTATTTTAAGTTCAACTGAGTTGGAGCTTTAATTACATTTGCAAAGTCCCCCCCCCCCCCCATGGCAATATCTGGATTGGTATTTGGCTGAATAACCAGGAGACAGGACTCTTGGGTGGGTTATCTTAGATCTCTGCCTACCGTGCCTGCTTTATCTCAGTATGGGTTGACTTTGGTTTTCTTAGCAGTTTCTGTTTAACACTCTTTTTAATAGTTACATTCACTGTAAATCAAACAATAGAAACTCTTCAGATTTGTACAAATACTGTACTATTTTGACTGCGGCTAGCATCTATACTACTTGGAGCCTTAGTCTAACTAGATTTGGAAGGAATATAACCTGTCAGGGCTGTGCTCAGCAGTGTACAGGACCAGGGAAGACTGCAAATCTGCATGTCCTTATTATGAATGTTATGAATAGTATTCCATATGCAGAGTTATGCCCTGTCCTTGCTTGTTTCTGCTCTATATCACCAAGGTCATTATGCAGATTTTATGAATTGATCAAATCACTTTCAAATTGGCATGCCATCAGCTTAATGATACTGGGGAAATAACTGAATTAAAATATTTACTTAAAAGAATCATGTAATTTTTCAGAGAGAGTAAAACACTAAGACAATGATGTACATGTTCAGACAACACCACCATTGTAAGATAGTACATTTCCTGGAGCTTTGCAATAATTGTATTCTCTCTCAGTCTAATTTTCCCACCTACAAAATTGCCTAGATTCTGGCTCCTTGATAACTTCATTGTGCCTGTCATCTCGGCTTCGTATGTGAGAATATTTATTTTCCTCATTTTGTGAGGCCCTTTTTATTTATGGGTTTTCAGTTCTTTATAGTTAAAGGCACTTTAACATAAGCAATAACCTCTTGTCATTTTATTACATCTGTCTATAGATTGGGAAAATGAAAATGAGTTCTCTTTACTGCTTGCTGACAAATATGATGCACATTCTACTCTACCCAAAACAAACTAGGGGTTACAGTGATATATGTGTGTGTGTAATTGATTTGATTTGTCTAGGTCCAGATGTTTCAAAAACCCATTCTAAGGTATATCTAAAGAAGCTGTGAAAGACTGTAGAGGTTGGAGGATTAACAAAAGGGATGTTTAATGGTCACCCGTGGTCTACTGAGCCTGGTCTTGATACATGTCATCATTAAATCCTCATAACAAGCAGAGGAGGTAGATGTTTTCTCACATGATACAAAAGAAATGAGCAGTCAGAGGAGGTTAAGAAAGTTCCCCAAGATCACACAGACATTAAGCAGTAGTAGAGATCTGAACCTAGGTTTGACTATAAAGCTTTATACCTTACAAAGCTGTCATTGTGAAAGGCAAGTGTAACTATAGAAAAGAAAAATAAACCAATAGAGAACTAATTATCCTAATTTGTATCCCTATTAATTCACCAAAAATCATTAATTCAACAAATATTTCTAAATCACCAAGAGCAATTATCATATTAAGTGAAATAAGTCAAAGACATGATTTCCCTTATATGTGGAATCTTAAAAGAAAAAAACCAGATACAAACGAAGTTATGTACAAAACAGAAGCAGACCCACAGACTTAGAAAACGAACTAATTGGGAGTGGGGAGGGATAGTTGGGGAGTTTGGAATGGACACAATACCATACTGCTATATTTAAAATGGATAACCAACAAGAACCTATTACAGTGCACAGGGAACTCTGCTCAATACTCTGTAACAATCTAAATGGGAAAATAATTTGAAGAAGAATAGATACATGTGTATGTATAACTGAATCACTTTGCTGTACCCTTGAAATTAATGTTAATTAATTGATTCTACAATTGCTACTACAAACTAATTTTTTTAAAACAAAGGGAGCAATTAGCCAGAGTCTCAAAAGCTGCTTGAGAGGAGAGTGTGTCGACCCACGCGCTTCTAGGCTTTCACGGCGGCACGGTGGCCCCTGAGACCCCTCGCCGGGTTACTGTCAGTCACAGCACTCAGCACAGGGTCCTCTGGAGCTCAGAGAGGAGCCCGGAGAGCAGCCTCATTCTCCGTGTATTTTATTACAGTGTTTAGGCACAAGGGGGCAGCAGTGTCCTCCAGGATCGCTAGAAACTCCATCTCCAGAACATAACACTTTGCCAGTTCTTTCCACAAGCTTGGTGCAAGTCTGGTTAGATTTCTTTCCAGAAAGCTCTTTTCTCTTTATGAAAGGTGACAGGAGAGCTCTTGTTCCCAAATCAGGTAGAAACAAAATTAACTCTTTCAGGGCAAGATTCCCAGAGACTATCTCTTTACTGAATAGTAACTCCGGGAGTTGGTGATGGACAGGGAGGCCTGCTGTGCTGCAGTCCATGGGGTCTCAAAGAGTCGGACACGACTGAGTGACTGAACTGAACTGAAGTCAGCCTAAAATTGCAATCTCTTTTTTAGCAGTTGGGCCAGTCTTAATTTTAGTCATCAAAAATTTGTAGTTTGTAGGTCTAAGTAAACAAGTAAGCAAACAAGACAACCACAAAAATGTTCAAATTTGAGTCTGAAAGTCTTATAAGTTTACGTTTCAGTGTATATGGGCTCTGGCTTATGTGGCTATTTATTGGGGGAAAGTTTTAAATCCTCCATAAAACATGAATAATAATAATAATACCTATCTTGAGGTTATTATAAGTTTTAAAAATATAACCTATATACAGTGTTTAGTGTGATATCTGGCATTAATTATGATGGGGATTATTTCTATAATGGTAGGAATATTCATTATGAACCTTTTAAGTTTTCGTTGCTTTTCACTTAATCAAGGGTATTAAATTTATCTTATCTTTATTATATGCCATCTGCTATTTATCTCAAAGGTATCTTATAATCCCAAACCAATCTTTCATTTTCTTAGTTTCTCTAAGATGCAGCTTTTGAAATTTGATGTCCCTAGCCTAAAATTCACTCATATCACTTACTAGCTGTGGGAGTTTGAGTAAATTACTTAAAAGTTTTCCCATCCTTCATTTATTCATCACATATATTTGAAAATATAGTATACATTGGAGAGTATAGTAAATGTTGGGGATAAAACAATCAAAAAGACACATGAAGGCCCCCATGGGGAGTTTACAGTCTGTTAGAGAAGGCACACAGGAAGCCGAGAGCTGAAAAGAATTTGGGGTTGTGCTAAATTCTACAAAGGAAGTACAGAAAGACCTACTTGTGGAAGCCCCACTTTTCAGCCGGAGTAGAAGCCAAGGACACATGCATAGCCTGGGACACGCTCAAGGACTGCGGTGACGACAAATGAGCCAGAAGTAGTAGTCTCAGGCAAAGTTCGTTCATTCAAGGCCTGCTAGATGTGTTAAGGATCTAGGTCTTTGCCATTCATGTGATCGGGATAATATGCCGGTTTACAGACTCTGACGAGAATTAACATAATTTATATACAATGCCCAGCAAAAGTCCCAATTATATTCTACATAATCAATATTGCTGCTTATTTTCCTTGTCCTACCAGAGCTGAATTTCTAACTCAGCTATAGTATCTATTCAACACATAATTATTTAGCATCTGCTCTGTACTAGGCTCTCCGCTGCAAGCTGAACAAACAGAAGAGGAAAAAGAGACACGGTCTTATCCTAGCCCCGGGCCTTTCCACTGGTTAGGTATTACTTTCCTTGTGTTATGTGACTTTATCTCAGCTGAACAAGAGTTTCAGCATAACTGAGACACGAAATCTCTTGCTCTCATCTCCCGATACACTGCTGTGGATTACAGTGTAAATAACTCAGGATTATCCATTGTAAGTAGGAATTATTCTTATGCCTTCCTTCACTTTAGCTAATGATTAACAATAATGATGATAATTTCTAGACTTCCCCCGGTGGTCCAGTGGTTAAGACTCTGACTTCCAGTGCAGGGAGTGTGGATATGATCCCTAGTTGGGGAACTAAGATCCCACATGCTGTGCAGTTCAGCTCAAAAAGATGATAATTTCACAGTGCATACTTGTACATGGTGCAGTTGATTAGGTTGGATCTATATACTATTGAAAGGGCTAACATGGCGTCTGTGATATATTTGAGGCGCCAGGATGCTTCTGGAGGGCTGGAACACTAGCATGCTATTAAAATGTAGCTAATGCCTGTGTGGCTTTGTTTACTCTAAAACTGAAGTAGTCTAACTCTTACTCTTCTCTGCTTACCTGTTTTAATATATTTAGTGCATTCATATTTATTTAACATATAAAAATCTTGACTTCTCAAAATATTCCAGATGTAGAAAAGAAACATCACACCATCAAATCACAAAACTCTACCACTTTTACTCTTCATTTGTATCTACGCTGTTTCATTTTTAGAGCTCAAAGATATTTAAGACATTTATTCACAAATATGGTGAAGCCATTATTCCAATCAGCAAGAGATCCACTTCAAAATTCATGTTATATAAGTTTGTGAAAATTTTTATTCTCTCTAGTGAGGCATAAAGTTACAGGCTTTATGTTCTTGCCACATACTGAAGGAAAAACAATGCATATTTTTTTCAGCATCTCACAGATATTTTAATTTTCTGGTTCATCAGCCTTAGGGCTTTCCAGAAAGAGATTAATGCTTGAATTTCATTATAATAACTTTACCTCATGTTTTTTGTTATTTTTGTTGAGAAATAAAAGTCTCGAGGGCTTCCCAGGTGGCTCAGTTGCGAAAGAATCTGCCTGCAATGCAGGAGATGTGGGTTCGAACCATGGGCTGGGAAGATTCCCCTGGAGGAGGAAATGGCAACCCACTCCAGTATTCTTGCCTGGAAAATCCCATGGACAAAGAAACCCGGCAGGCTCCATGGGGTGACAAAGAGTCAGACATGACTGAGCCATGGAGCATGAGGAGTCTCGAATGGTCTGTCCTGATATAACCTTTTGAAAACATTCCTGAAATCATTTGCATATTTTTAAGTGTGAAAGAGACTTAAGTTTAGAGGACACAGGGAAGCAGCCAGGAGAGAGAGGATAGGGAGAAATTACAGATACAGACAAAGAGGGAGCAAGATATCAGAGGGATGGGATTAATAACACAGGAAAACAGAAAACATGCTTTTTTTTTTTTTTTGTACTGTAAAGAATAAACAAGTAAATAAATCTGAATCAAGTGCCAATGGTTCTCTAGACCCTGAGGTAGGAATTGAGGATGGGTGATGATTGATAAAGACAGACAAAATACCTCAGTTCAAAGCTCTTTGTGGGAGAAAAGATATTTCTGTAGATGCATTGATTGATGCAATCAGGAGAGATTTATAGGATGTGAAGGTATGTAACTGAAGTTAAAGGTAGATGAAGAGATATCTCTGGCTTCCTTGGTGGCTCAGAGGGTAAAAAATCTGCCTGCAATGTGGGAGACCTGGGTTTGATCCCTGGGTTGGGAAGATCCCCTGGAGGAGGTCATGGCAACCCACTCCAGTATTCTTGCCTGGAGAATCCTCATAGACAGAGGATCCTAGTGGGCTACAGTCCGGAGTCACAAAGAGTCAGACATGATTGAGCAACTAAGCACAGCACACCGAAGAGATATCTGATCATGGAAAAATAATGAGACCATCAACTTGTGTGTGAAAATTCTAGATAAGCAGTGACAATTAGGCAAGCAGTCAGTGAGTGAAGAGAGATTATTGGTTGATCCCTGAGGTGGCTTTATGCCAAATAGGTATTGAAATAGGCTATAGGTGAAAAATCTACCCCTGCCCCCACCCAGCCCTGCAGAAGACTCTAATCCCTGGAAACTGCAAGTATTACCTTTTATTTGGCAGACGTAGTTAATTTAAAATCTTGAGATAGAGAGATTACCCTATATTACCCAGGTGGGTCCTAAATGCCATTACAAGTATCCTCTAAAAGAGAGGTGGAGAGATTTGATACACACAAAAGGAGGAGGCAATGTGAAGATGAAGCAGAGAGAGCTTTGAAGATGCTGGTTTTAAAAATCGAGTGGTGTAGTCACAAGCCAAAGAATGCTGGCCCCATCCAGAAACCAGAAGCAAGCAGTATATTTTCTCCCAGAGCCTTTGGAGAAAGCGCAGCCCTGGCAGGACCATAATTTTGGCTCAGTGTTACTGATTTCAAAACTGTTGCCCTCAGTCCGTGAGATAAAAATGTCTATTGTTTTAAGTCACACATGTTATGGTGTTTTGTTACAGCAACTCTAGGAAACTGAAATAGTATGATTATAGAGCAAAAGACAAAAGGTAAAGGGGTAGGGATGCTCAAGAGGTGTATTGAATGATGGATGCCAGACAGTCTAAATAATATGAAACTGGGGAGACCACACAGGAGCTGGTAGTAAAAAGCTTTGGCTTGCAAAGTCAGTGGGCAGGATGCACTAGGCAATAGGGCCCAAGACAATCGAATAGATGGAAAGTTGTCAAAATGACAGAACTAAAGATTTCAAGAGCTGCACATTTTCAGGTAAAGCTCAAGTTGTACCCATAAAAGTGAAAGTGGAATGGAAAATAAAATAATGGTGTTTAAAAAGTCAAAAAATACTGAAGCTCAGGTGGGTGCCTGCTAAGTCAGTGTATCAAGAAGATTTGAAATTCAGAGATCAAAGTCTTGAATGAGGATGATAACAGTGATTCTGAAAGTGATAGCATAGGATGCCCTGACTTTGGCTTCCTGTGGTTCTGTGCTATTCTACTGTCTTACTTGCTTTAGGTAGTGTCAATCCCCCAATTCATATGTTGCAGGTGAGGCTATCTGTCTCAGCACATACCTTTCTCCCTGGCTACAGGGCCAGCTCATTGTTGCAAGCTTGTCCAAGAAAAATTCTCCATCCCCTGAGTCACAGTGATTAGTTCAGATATGTCTTGGGGCCAAAGTCAGATCCTTCCTTATCAGGACTGGCAGAGAGCAAAGAGACAGAATCCTAACGATATTATTAGAGCCTTGATCCAGCTTGCCTGATGCTGTAATTATTTCTCTACCCCAGTTATATGATCCAACTAGAACTTTTAAAATTTTAATTTAAGATACTTCAAACTGTACCTTAAGGATAAGAAATTATTGAATAAGGCAAGAAAAGGAAATACAGATTGGGAAGGAAGGCATAAAATTATCTTTGTTCTCACATGACATGCTCATCTACATACTAAAACTGAAAGAAATCAACCAAAAAAATTCCTGGAACTAACAAACAGTTCCAAAGTTGCAGAATGTCAGGTTAATATCTGAAAGTCAATTACTTTTATATACGCCAAAGATGAAAAAATGAAGACTGAAATTTTAAAAAATGATGTCATTCACATTGGCACCCCTGAAATGAAATATTTAGGTATAAATCTAGCAAAATATATATAATTTCTAAATGAGGGAAAATGTAAAACTCTGATGAATACAATCAAAGAACAGTGAAACAAATGGAGAGACATTCCTTGTTTGTGGATAGAAAAATTCAATATTGTCAACATGTCAGTTTTTTCCAACTCAGTCCACAGATTGAATGCAACCCCAATCAAAATCTCAGCAAAGTTATGTTATGAATATTGACAAGCTTATTCTAAAGTTAATGTAGAAAGGCAAAGGACCCAGAATAGCCAACAGGAAGAAGAAGAACAAAGTTGAGAGACTGATGCCACCCTACCTCAAGACCTAGTTTGGAGCTACAGTAATCCTCTGAGTGTTGAATAGACAAATAGACCAATGGAACAGAATAGTAAACCCTAAAATAAGCCCACATAATATAGTCAACTGATCTTTCACAAGGAGCAAGGGAAATAAAATAGAGTGAAAATAGTCACTTTAGCAAATGGGACTATAACAATTTGACATACAAAGGCCAAAAAAAAAAAAAAAAGAATCTAGACACAGACGTTAAATCTTTCAAAAACTAACTCAAAATGGATCATAGACCCAAATGTAAAACATAAAATTGTAGAACTCCCAGAAAAAGTAGGCAAAAACCTAAATGACCTTAGATATGGTGATATCCTTTTAAGTACAATACCAAAGACAAGAAATATTACATAAGAAATATAAGAAATATTTGATAAGCATACACAACCGGTCAATCTTTTATAGCTCCCTTTCACTGCTCCTTTCTCTTTTGTGGCATTTTATGAGAACTATTTCTTGCTTACTTATGTTTATGTATTTGAATTTATCCGTACTTGTGTTTTTGTGAAATTAAAAGACACTTCTTCCTTGAAAGGAAAGCTATGGTAAACCTAGACAGCGTATTAAAAAGCAGAGAAATCACTTTGCTGACAAGGTTCATATAGTCAAAGCTATGGATTTTTCAGTAGTCATGTATGGATGTGAAATCTGGACCATAAGGAAGATTGAGCAGTGAAGAATTGATGCTTTCGAACTGTGGTGCTAGAGAAGACTCTTGAGAGTCCCTTGGACTGCAAGGAGATCCAACCAGTCAACCTTAAAGGAAATCAACCATGAATATCCTTTGGAAGGATTGATGCTGAGGCTGAAGCTCCAATACTTTGGCCACTTGATGTGAAGAGCTGACTCACTGGAAAAGACCCTGACTCTGGGAAAGATTGAGGGCAGGAGAAGAAGGTGGGTAACAGAGGATAAGATGGTTGGATGGCATCACTGGCTCAATAGACATGATAATGAAGGACAGGGAAGCCTGGCATTCTGCAGTTCATGAAGTGGCAAAGAGTCAGATACGACTGAGTGACAGAACAACAACAATGTGGAAACAGTAAAATGATCTGTGGTTGTCAAGAGATGAGGGTGGAAGCTGGATAAACAGGCAGAGTAGAGAGAAATTCTGGGGCAGTGAATATCCACTGTATGATATAATGGTGGGTATTTTATTATACATTTGATCAGACCCATAGAATATATAATACTCAAAGTGAATCTTCAAATAAGCAAAGGACTTTGAGTGATTATGATGTGTCAATGTAAGTTCATCCTTGGGAACAAACGTACCATTCTTGTGAATGATGCTGATAATGGAGGAGGCTGTGCATTTGTGGGGTTTGGATTTATGGGGAATCTCTGTATTTTCCTTTAAATTTTGTTCTGACTCTTAAACTGCTCTAAACAAATTTGATCTTAGAAACTACCCAGAATTAGTTTTTATTACACATACTCCACAATATCCTAATCTGTAACACGATGTCATTTTTCTCTCTGCTTTTTGTTCTTTATAGGAATAAATGTAGTCCCTTGTTTCTCTTGTTGATGTGTTTTGGTGCTTCCGGAGATAACAATCAGACGAATGAGGAAGAGCACATATATTTCTCAGTTATTATTTCAATCTCTAACCCCAGGCACAAGAAATTATGTATTAGTTTATTTCATGAACTTTGTTTTCACTAACAGAGGATTTGAGCTTCAGAGAATTATTTCAAAACCTAGTAGGATGCTGAGACAATGCAAAAAAAAAAAAAAAACAATGAAACAAAACAAATTAATCTAAAAGAACATTTGGAATTTTAAGAAATTCCAATATCACAGCTGTTCTTATTCATTCAAATCTATTCAACAAATATCTATTAAACCCCTACTGTAAGTCAGACACATATAAATGAGTAAGATGAACAATTTGAATTGACTTCTTACTGTGACCTAATATGAATTTCTTTGAGGAGCAAAATGCGGTAGAACACTAAACTAGATGTTCTAGGTCTACCATGAATTAGACAGAGAGAAACATAGTGGGTCAGTATGAGTAAATATTGAAGATTATATGAAAATAAGATTCAGTAAGAATTCCTATTCAGAATTTGAAATTCCATGCATTACCTGCTAATTAAGAGTCTGAGTGTTATTATTTGGAAACCATAAAGGATCTATTCCATTAACACTTTTTTTGAGTCTCTGTGATTTATCTGACATTGAACTGGGCACTGGGGGAATACAGTTGTGAAAAAGATGGGTCCAGCTCTTGTTCCTTTCTCTGTTGTGCATTTCTGGGTACCTTCCAAGGCATCATCATTATAGTTATTATCCACTTCACTCTTGACATTTAGTAGGTGATAAAACTTACATTCAAACACCAGAGTCCTCAAACAGTACAAAGATCTCTCTCTTAAATGTTTTCATTATTTTTATTTCAGTCATCCCAAAATAGAATTCTTAATTCCTGTCCAATTTGTTATCTGAATAACTGATAATTATTCCTAGAACATTAGTTTGCTTGAGTTAGAAAGGCTCATTGTGTTCAAGTGTTTCATTTTTAATCTGGGTAACTTGAGACAAGGGATGCTAAGTGATCTGTTCAAGGTCATGTTTTGACAGAATGGGAATAAAATCCTCTTATTATCACTCTCAGCTCAGGTTTATTCCACTAAACCATGCATGTCTGTTAAAAGACAGAAATCAATGAAGAAATACAAGGTTGCCATGTTTAAAATTTTCTTACATACTTCTTCAGTTGTACAAGTGATGATGAGAAATACTATTTTTATTATTTGTGGTTACTATAGTACTTGAGTGGTCAAATTTAGGATGACTTACTCAACAAGATTGGAATTCCCACTCTAGAAGTACTTTGAATTATCAAGAAAAAAATTCCCCCTCTTTCCCCTCCCTGTTTGCCTTCATTTATCCTACTTTCCCTTCTTTTTCTGATTCTTTGGTTACAGTCCTTTATTCCACACAAAGTTATTCAATGAGTAGGGTGATTATCCTGGGACATAAACAGGAGTAAGGCACACTCCCTGATCATAATGGGCTCACAATCCACTGAGAGGATAGATGCATCAGTGAATCATTACAAAACAGCATGGTGTGTGGGTTATGGTTCATCATAGACAGTGTTCACTTTCCCGGGAGGAAAGGATTGAGAGCGGGAGGGCTGGGAAGGATTTGTAGGGGAAAAATGTCTGAAGGCTTATTAGGAATTTACTAGAGTTTGAAATAAGGAAAGGGCATAGGAACTACCACCTACAAAGGCAGGAAAGCCTGTTTCCTACCGGTTTCCCACTTCTCGCTTTGCAGAATCTGGAAGAATGTATCATTAGGAAGAGATATGCTTGGTAGGAAACAGGATTGGGCTACTCTTCTACTTCTTTTTCTGAACTGTAAGGCAGGACTAGCGAAGCATCTTGCACCAAAAGAGGATCAGGGTGGGAGAAGGGAGTGAAGTAAGGCAGGGAGGATGAGAAGGGTTGGTATCAGTTCACGAAACTGAAGACATAGTCAAGACCAAATCTCAGCTATATAAGCACATACCAGTTCTTTTCTGGATTAACAACTAGTGCTTTCCTTCTTTGCTTTTTCTGATACCATGCCTCTTTGACCACTGATGCCAACTTGGGAATGGATTTATGATCCACCTGCTTCTCAAAGCAGTTGTGTAGAAACCACTTAGGAAGCTTATATTAGTGTTCCCAGATGCAGGAGCAACACTGTTCAAGAATAATTATCTGGGATGATCTCTGCTGATATATCTAGCAATTAACTCAGATCATTGGAAGTTTATTTGATAACACATTCAGTTCTCAAGAGACCCTGGTTCTGAGTTGAGTGAGACAATTTCAGAGCACAATGAGGGTAATATATTGTATTCATTTAATCTGGCTTTGTATGAGTTTGATAAAAATGCCAAGACTTCGGCAGGTCTTTCGAAGAAAATCACATTAGAGGACAGAATGTAGTTGGTGATTTTTAATTTTCTTTGTTATAGTCTTTCATAGTTTTCAATCTTTCTGTAATGAACATGAATTAGTATTTTAGTTAGAAACAGATAAAAATGTTATTATAAAAGAATAAAATCATCACCATCAACAAATTTACTTCAGTAAGTTTCCATCATGTTCCTTTACGAAAGTCAAACACATTAAAAAATTATTTATTGTTCCTTTAGAATTTGTACAAGTTTCTAGTATGTCTCATCACTGGCAGTTTCTTGCCTTTTTTTTTTTTTCAGACTAGGGATGTAGTGGATGGGTTGCAACAAGAGGTACCATGTGGTGGAGAGTAACTACAGGACTAGAAGTCAGGGGACCTAAATTATAGTTCTTTATCTTTTCCTATCTATTACATGGCCTCAGACAATTCCTTTACTATTGTAATATCTATTTTCTCACCCTAAGGTGGGCCTGATAATACATCCGCCATCTACCAGACAGAGAGGCTGAAAAGCAGTATACATAGTTTTCAAGCTGTAGGATGCTATGCCCAGGTGAGTTGTTTTTAAGCACAGTTATTCCTAGTCATAAATACAACCTAGGACTTGGCTTAAGGAGTCTTGTTCTTGAGATCTGCTTATTGCACTGGTGGCAAAGAGTTTTTTTTTTAAATGTTTACATATAGGTAGGCAGTTTAGATATGGGTACTAGAAATGATCAAGCTGTAATATCTACCCCCTTTTTATATCTGGAGAGGAAGTTTTCATGTTCATAATAATAATGGCATTTACATATATAAATTCTCTTTCAAATGCCTACATCTCCTAATTAATTTGCTGCCCCCAATTTGTATTTTAGTTTTATTCAGATGACAATAGTTTATTTTAGCACTTGGGAGTTGCTGTCTTAGAATACTACATAAGAGTATTGAATTCTGTATTATATTTGCAACTCTTTTAAATATTTTCTTTTCTGTCTGTAAGTTAATTTTCTTTTTAAAAAATTTTTCTCTTGCTCTTTTCATATTGATTTTATTTTGTAGCACCATTAAAAATGTTCAGTGAAAAGCCCCTTTGAAGTGAAGGTAGATAACTATATAACCACATGTACAGGCATTTTTCAGTGTGCTTACTTTTAGTGTAAAGCTATTATGTAAAGATTATTTTGCTATCTAAGTTTTAATCCTGTTGAATCAATAAGCACATTTTATTGATGTTTGAGCATTTAGGTTATCAGTAGTTTGATGAATGTTGGTCCAGCTCACATTTATGTTTACAATGGTAAATTTATTTAAAAATAATTTACTTTTGTTTACAGTATAATCAGTTTTTAGTAGAAATTCTCACTTGAGCTTTTGTTTTTTTTTTTCTTTGCAAGTGATTGTGAGATAATTGTCTGAGTATCCAATTATACTTTCTTACTTAAGAAGGTTTTAATATTTAATTATACCTTAAGATGGGCTATTCTGTAATAGTTTTTACCCCTTAGCTATAGGAAATTTTCTTCGTACTTCTTTCCACAGTATTTTATTCTTCCCTTAAACACGTTTCATTCAGTATTGTGATAGCTCATTTGTTTGTATATATTTCACTCACTAGATTGTAAGCTCTGTAGGAAAAGGACTTTCCTGTATATCTTGTTAACTTGGTATTCCTACAGGCAGGATAGCCCTGATAAGTAACAGACTAGTAAGTGTTTGAAATGAACTAATGAAGGAACCACATACTACATGAGATCAGAGAAGAGATGTGCATATGAATGCATGAAGATATTATCCGCATGATAATGGATGTGTTACATTAAAAATAAGACTCTGAAATATATCAGACAACATATTATAAAGAATTACCTGGGCTTCCCTGGTGGCTCAGACAGTAATGAATCTGCCTGCAATGTGGGAGACCTGGATTTGATCCCTGGGTTGAGAAGATCCCCTGGAGGAGAGCATGGCAACCCACTCTAGTATTCTTGCCTGGAGAATCTCCTTGGACAGAGGAACCTGGAGAGCTACAGTCCATGGGATCTCTAAGAGTTGGACACGACTGAGCGACTAAGCACACACACATCAGAAAAAGTCAAGATTGTTGTTTTTCTATACAATGATGAATGCATTGGATCCCAACAAACCAGTCTTTCCACAAAAAGGTGAAGCATTTCATCCAACCTATTATTGTAGAAGGTGAGCACAGAACATGCTAGACTTACATCTTCAGGTGGAAACTCAGCTTTGAAAATACAGATAAAGAAGGCAGTCCCAACTCAGTAGATCATTTTGGAATTCAGCATCTCATAGAGGATGTTGAAGGAAAGCAAAGATCCTCAAACAACATATTTACACTTAATCTATGCTTCTAGAGAACTTTGAATAGGTACATAAGCAAAGACTGCAAATCTTCAACAAATTGCATAAAGCGCTGATGAAACAAAGGAATACCCCAGTGTAATTATCAAAAAGGGAAGAAAGAGGTACCAGAAAGCAATCCAGTAAGTAGTTGGTGAATTCAGAGCAAACTGAAATGGAAAAATATATTTTCTCACCCATACAAAACAAATAATTTCTAAGGATTTAAATTAAAAGTTCCCTAGGGAGGGGCTTCCCCAGTGCCTCAGTGGTTAAAGAATCCGCCTGCAATGCAGGACGTGCAGGCTTGATCCCTTCATCGGGAAGGTCCCCTGGAGAAGGAAATGGCACCCCCACTCCAGTATACTTGTCTGGGAAAACCCATGGACAGAGGAGCCTGGGGGCTACAGTCTATGGGGTAGCAAAGAGCTGAATGAGACTTAGTGACTAAACAACAGCAACAAGGGTAAAGGAGCAAGATGTATGCAACCGATTCTCAAATAGTTAAGAACAAAAAAAGGAGTTCCCTAGTGAGGAGGAAGAGGGGTTGATCTGAGAATTCCTGATCATTGAATAAGATATTTTATTTCTATAAGGACTTCAGTTGATGAACAAGAAGCCATTTGTTAAGGGCTCCTTCTGGAGTGTGAATTTAGTCCTTCTCAAATAATCCATTGGATAAGTAAAAATACTTTAAAAATAATTTAAATATCTTTAAAAGATAATCAATTATTTAAAGCAAAATTAGTAACAATGTTTTTAGTTATATTTAGAATAAAATGTATGAATACAAGCCAGGGACATAGAAATGGGAGTACACTGTGGTGAGATTTTATTTTACTCTATGTGGAGAAAAATGGCATCACTTGATAATAGACTGTGATAAGTTAAAGATATGAACTGTAAACACTAAAGCAACCACTAAATCACACAACCACTAATAACACAATTAAACTTTATAACTAATGTGATGGTTAATTTTCTGTGTCAACTTAGCTAGGTCACAGAAACCAGATATTTGCAAACTTAGATGTTTCTTTTTAATGGGATTAACATTTAAATCAGTAGACTTTGAGAAAGTAGATTGCCTTCCATAATAGGGAGGATATGATTCAGTCAGTTGAAGACCTTAAGAAAGACTGACTGCCCTTAAGTGAGGGGGAAATTCTGCTAGCAAACTACCTCTAGACTCTTCCCTGGACCCCAGTCTGCTAGCCTAACCTGCAGATTTTGAACTTGCTAGCCTCTACAATCATATAAGCTAATTCCTTGAAAATATATTTCTTTATCTCTCTGTATAAACACATCTAGTTGGTTCTGTTTTTCTGGGGAACTTTGACTCGTACACTGAAAAATCAACAAAGGAGATAAAATTAAATAATAAAATTTACTGAATTAATATAAAAGAGTCATAAAATGGGAAAAATTCTTGTATCTCCTGTGAAATGGACATTAACAACTACTCATAGTGTGACTATGAAAATCGAGAGGTTACAGATCTGCTAAAATATGTTTAAACCCCCTTAGCACTAAATAATGTGGCAATTCTTAAGGATATTTGCTTCATCATACCAGTAGCTGGGTCCTGGTTTCCATTCTAATCTCTTTTTTGTTACCGATTTCCTATTTTTCTTCTCAAGAATGCAGTCTTTCTCTGAGTCACGGCTTTAATGTTCTGGATCCAGTGACCCAAGCCAGCATGTCGATTTCTCAAATCTGAGAAGGGCTTTTGATGCAGAGTGAACAAGAAAGATAGAAATAATTAAGAAATTAGCCCCCTCCCAAACTGAGGGCCCTAAAGAAGTGTTTTCAAGTGACTATATAACTTGTATAATTATACATGGACTAGTAAGAGATGGAAGTAATCTGTATTACACGATAAGCTGATTTCCTAAATACTAAATATTTCCAAAAATGGCTATTTTAATAACCCAGCAGTTTGTACAAAAGCAAAATTCTGAAATAACAGCAGTTCTGTATTTTTCATTTCTTTTAGTAAATCATGGGATTACTAGTAGTGCTCTAATCTAGAAGATATGCGGACAGGTCCTTTAACCCTAGCTGGCTCTCAGTGTTTCCTTTTACCAGTCCTTAAAATGAATGTAACAATCCAATTTTACTGCTACAACTGAGAAGGGCTCCAGAGTTGCTGGATTTTTCTAAGGGGATATTTTCTGGTTTTGCCTACATTTATATTCTACTCATTTAATGGAAGGAAGTAATAGAATTTTTCTATCTGCTGTAGAAGCTATTACAGAAGAATGCAGATGCAAGGTTAGAAAATATATTTTTAAAAACTGAAAAGGGAAAACAAAATGATTTATTGGTTTTGAACCCTAAGGTCTTCCAACATAATAATCAAACATTCTTAAAGTATCAAATAGTGAATTCAGAGAGGTACAGTGGTGTGCCCTGGCATCCACTGAAGTCATCTTCCATGGTGTGGTGGAAAGAATTCTAAGTTGGCCTCCAAGATTTCCTGCCCCTTGTTGTACAAACCCTGTGTGAGTTTGATAGACTTTATTTTGTGATTGGGTAATGTTACCTGGCACAGTTAATGTGTAAACTATAAAGTTTGGGTCTGACCTAATTACATGATCCCTTTAAAGGTAGAGAGATTTCTCTGGCTGACTGAAGAGGAATCAACCAGAAATGGGAAGTAGGAAAACTGGAATCATCTTTGCTGACTTAAGAATAGACAGGAGTAGATGGCAGGGAATGGACGCTGTCTTCTGGGAGCTGAGAGTAGTCGTAGCTTGTCAGCAGCAAGGAGATGGAAAACTCGGTAGTCTAGCCCTAAGGAACTGAAATCTGCCAAAAATAAAAGTGAACTTGGAAGTGAATTTTCTCACAGTCTCCAGAAAATAACTCAGTCTAGCTGACACCTGGATTTTGGCTCTATGATTCCACTGATAGAGAACCCAATCATTCTGTGTTGAACTTCAAACTCATCCAACTGTCAGTTAATAAATGGGCATATTTTTAACCCTTAAATTTGTGATAATTTGTTATATGGTCATAGGAGACTAATACACATAGTTTGGGTTGTACTCTGTTTTATTCATTATTTTATATTCATTAATTTACTTATACATTCATTAACTTCCAAATGTATTCATTAAATGCATATGGTGTGCCAGACTCTCAGCTTTCTCAGGAGTTTTAAACTTACAAGGAAAGTTCATGATCCAAATCCTGAAGATGATATTATTAGGAAAATGGAATGTAACATCACCCACTCTCTCCAAACAATCAAATACAGATAATGGACACACTGCAAGTTAGGAAACCAACAATTCAGTATAGAGTCTTGTGACTCATCTAGAAAGTTCAGTGGGCTTTGTGAAAAGCTGTAGACACTGTCCATATTTTAAAAAATGAATGCAGTAGACGACAGAATGTCAGCCTAATTATTTTGGCTGTCTCACAAGTTATTGAAATTTCCCCATACCTTTTCAGATATCCAGTGACTGTCATGCCTAGAAGTTCCAAACACAGTGTCCCAGGCCACTTTAATTAATTTTCCCCCCGCAGTGGAGGGGGGAGCAAACAGGAACCTGAGTAGGGTTTGCTGTTGGATGATTCTTCCCCACTGTGCCAGTGCCCACCCCATCAGCAAGGCAAATCTCACGACTCTGGGGAAATGAAGTCCCTGGCCTCCTCTGGGTTTTTTATTAGACCATGAGAGGGCAAATGAACATACCTCCACTCAACATAGAGCTTTCTTCCTAAATAAGAGAAAAAAATTTGGTGGCCAGACGTTTCATAGCATCTGCAGGTAATGGAAGACACTAGTTGCAACCTGGTTCCTGCACTGAGGTGTTCATTGTTAATTGATTTGTACCCCATCTCTTCAGAGAAACATGGAGCGTTTCTCCTTTCTTTCTTCCCCTCCTCTTTCCTTTCTCTCTTTTATTCTTTCTCTCTTCACTCCTTTCAATTCATCCTCCCTTCCTTCCTTCTCTTTGTGTCCAATTTTCTTCTTTTTATAAGGGTACCAGTCATGTTGAATTAGGCCCTACCCTACTCTGATGTAAGGTCTTCCCAGGTTGCACAGTGGTAAAGACTCTGCCTGCCAAAACAGGAGATGCAGGAGACATGGGTTCAATCCCTGGGTTGGGAAGATCCCCAGGAGTAGGAAACGGCTACCTACTCGAATATTCTTGCCTGGGAAATCCCATGGACAGAGAAGCCTGGTGGGCTACAGTCCATGGGGTTGCAAAGAGTCAGCCACGACTGAGTAGCTGAGCACACATAAATACTAGTCAAATGTAAACTCATCTTAACTAAATATATCTGCAATTACTTTGTTTCCAAATAAGGTCATGTTCTGAGGTACTTGGGGTTATGACTTTAGTATCTGAATATTGGGGGACACAATTCAAACCATAACAATGCATACATATTAATTAATATTGCAAAGATATCATTATGCCAAAAATGCAAATCACATAAGAACAAAAGCAATATGATTCTGTTTACATGGAGTTTAAAATATACAAATCTAAACATATTATTTAGTATATATACATTTGCTTGTGAAACTTTACAGAAAATGAGAGAATTATAACCACAAAGTCTACAAAGAGTGTTTACTTCTGGTGTGATGAAGGAAGCATGTGACTGGATAAGGGGCAGATAGGGTGACTTAGCAACAGCAGCAGCAGCAGCAGCAGCGTGATGCTATCTTTCCTAAGCTGGATGGTGGGTAGAGGGTATTTGTTGTATTACTATTCATTAAATTATACCCATGTTGTATACACTTTATGGAGAAGGCAATGGCACCCCCACTCCAGTACTCTTGCCTGGCAAATCCCATGGATGGAGGAGCCTGGTGGGCTGCAGTCCATGGGGTCGCTAAGAGTCGGACACAACTGAGCGACTTCACTTTCACTTTTCACTTTCATGCATTGGAGAAGGAAATGGCAACCCACTCCAGTGTTCTTGCCTGGAGAATCTCAGGGACGGGGAGCCAGGTTGGCTGCCGTCTATGGGGTCACACACTACTGAGTCGGACACAACTGAAGCGACTTAGCATAGCATAAACTTTATAATATATCTGACATATTTATGAGGACTGAGGGATGAGGCTTTAACATGACTGATGGTGGTCAAAGGTACAATCTTTAAGTTATAATATAACTAAGGCATGGAGATGTAATATACAGTCTGGTGGCTGTAAGTACTGACACTAAATTGTATATTTGAAAGTTGCTAAGAAAAAAGTAGATCTTAAATTTTCTTTTCATAAGAAAAAATATTGTAACTATGCATGGTGATGAATGCTGACAAACTTATTGTGATAATCTTTTCACAATATTTACATGTATTACAATATTTACATGATTTACAAATCATTATATTTATACCTAAAACTAATGCAATGTTCTGTGTTAAATATACCTCAATTTTTTCAAAGTAGAAAAAAAGTAAAAATAAATGAATTCAGAGACCAAGAAATACGACATATTTCATAATAAAATAATCAGAGGGAAGAAAACAACTTTGCAAAGATGCTCAAATAAAAACACAGGTTTGCTTTTATGATTTCTGTTTGTTTTTATGATTTCTTATATGATTCATATATCATAATGAATAAATTCTGAAATGTTATTTTTCATTAAATATTTTTGGATCATACATGAATCTATGTAGAGTGCTAGCTCTTTTATTTTCAAAATTGTTTGTTTATTTATTTCTCTATTCCTGGGCATTCCTAATGTCCATCTTTCCCTATTACAGTTTTCAAGCTTTGATGATAAATTTTCTTTAACAAGTTCTTCTGGTTGCCTGGCAGGGACTTCAGCAAGTCACTGAAGCTAGTTTTCCTTTAGCTCAGTTTCTCCCTTTGAAAATTATTTATATGAACAATGTAGCATTTCAGTAATTATCTTCCTTGTGGCACAGCTGGTAAAGAATCTGCCTTCAATGTGGGAGACCAACTCCTGGGTTGGAAAGATCCCCTGGAGAAGGGAAAGTGTACCCATTCCAGTATTCTTGCCTGGACTTTCACTTTCAATTGCTTTGGTAAATATGTTAGATTCTGTTTTCCTCTGTTTTAAGTAGAGAAAGGTCATACTCTCTTTTGTGAATATACAGTCCAGTTCATTTCAGCCGCTCAGTTGTGTCCGACTCTTTGCCACTCCAGGGACTGCAGCACGCCAGGCTTCCCTGTCCATCACCAACTCCCAGAGCTTACTCAAATTCATGTCCATTGAGTCGGTGATGCATGTCCATCGAGTCGGTGATGCCATCCAACCATTTCATCCTCTGCCATACCCTTCTCCTCCTGCCTTCAATCTTTCCCAGCATCAGGTCTTTTCAAATGAGTCAGTTTTTCTCATCAAGCGGCCAAAGTATTGGAGTTTCACTTTCAGCATCAAGTCCTCCAATGAATATTCAGGACTGATTTCCTTTAGGATGGACTGGTTGGACCTCCTTGCTGTCCAAGGGACTCTCAAGAGTCTTCTTCAGCACCACAGTTCAAAGGCATCAATTCTTCAGTGCTCAGCTTTCTTTATAGTCCAAATCTCACATCCATACATGACTACTGGAAAAAACATAGCTTTAAGATGAACTTGTTGGCAAAGTAATGTCTCTGCTTTTTAATATGCTGTCTAGGTTGGCCATAGCTTTTCTTCCAAGGAGCAAGTGTCTTTTAATATCATGGCTGCAGTCACCATCTGCAGTCATTTTGGAGCCCCCAAAATAAAGTGTCTCCCTGTATCCATTATTTCCCTGTCTGTTTGCCACGGAGCGATGGGACCAGATGCCATGATCTTAGTTTTCTGAATGTTAAGTCCCCCACTACCCCCCGCCCCACACTGGTACATTCTTTTGACTCTAGTGAAAAGAGTTTTTATTTTTTCTTTTATTTTAATTGGAGGCTAATTACTTTACAATATTGTAGTGGTTTTTGCCATACATTGACATGAATCAGCCATGGGTGTACAGAGTTTTAAACCAACTTTTTCACTCTCCTCTTTCACTTTCATTAAGTTTTAAGGAATTAATAAGATTATCTTATTCAACTCTCTGTGAGTTACCTACAGTTCCATCTGGGCCTTTTCTCATTTTCATTCTCTCTCTCATTCACCCACACGATTTCTGTCCCTTACATTAGAATGACTTCTTAAGCTCTATTATTAGTCTAGACATTTCTCCTTACCTGTTGTTGTTGTTCAGTAGCTAAACATGTCCAACTCTTTGTGACCCCATGGACTGTAGCTCCTCTATCGGTGGGATTTTCGAGGCAAGAATATTGGAGTGGGTTGCCATTTCATTCTCTAGGGGATCTTCCTGACCCAGGATTGAACCCACATCTGCCGAATTGGCAAGTGGCTTCTTTACCACTGAGCCACGTGGGAAGCCCCTTTCCTTACCTGCAAATGTGATTATCTGTCTTCTCAGTAGATCCCCCTTCATGCAACGTCATCATGCCAAAAACAGCAGTCCTCGAGGGGAAGGCATCATCTTACCTTTAGCAAATATTTTTTTCCTCCTTCCCCTCGCCACCTCAGAGACTAAATATTGTAGTCAGGATCTGGAATGCAGCCCTGAATCCTTCCATCCTTCAGCTCCTCCTATTCTACCTGCTTGATACCCAAACCTGCTTTTTTAAACCATTTTTACTACCATTTTTCTAATCCAACCTTTTTCAAAGTGTGGTCCCCAGGCAGGAGCATCCACAAGCACTGGAACTTTTGGAAATGCAGATTCTTGGGCTTATACCAGACTTAACGAGTCAGCAACCCTGGAGGGGCTGTGACCCCGGCCCCTCCATCTCCTACCTCACTCAGACCTTGTAAGAGGTGTCACATTGACCCCTCAGCCTCTGGAGTCTGCCTTCTTGTAGAACTACAGTTCTAATTGTACCACTCTCCTGTTTACAACTTGATATTGGCTGACCAGTATGTTCTAGATAAAATTTAAAAAGGCATCACTTCAAAACTACCAGGGACCTGGCTGATGCTTCCACCTCCATTGTATCTTATCTCATCTCTTCTTACTCCCACCTCTGAGAACACAAGTTCATCCCACTCCCTGGAAGTAAGGTAAGATATGCATTTCTTGAGTGACCCGGCTCTCCTGAACCTCTGGGAGCCTTTCAGAAGGCAACTCTCTCTCCTTCCTCTTTCATAGCCACCCTACATCAGGCTTGGGCTACTTCTCAGGGTCCTCTGTCCCTCCATGTCATGCCACAGTTCACTGTATTTTTAAAAATTAGCCCACTTGGGTTTTGAAAGACATAAAGTTATTTGGAAATGCAGAAAGAAAGAATTTTTCAAATGGAGCAAAATTTAAAAGTTTCTGGAAAGAAGTTTAAGATAATATTCATGGAGTTTTCCTCTGGGGAGGGGATAGGAAATTGGGATTAGCATGATGAGGACGTCTACCACCTGTACTCTGGATTTATTATCGTGAATGAGCTTTATTTTTATTACCTAAAAATCAGCTTAAAAATGAACACATATTTGTCACAGGATGCATGGATGTGTGTTGCAGGGATCTGTGTGTGTGTGAATATATCCTCAGTTGTATCCAACTCTTTGCGACCCCACATACTGGGATTTTCCCAGCAAGAATACTGGAATGGGTTGCCATTTCACCCAGTGATGCTAAAGGGTAAGAAATCGTGCAAATAAATAAATAGATAAATAAAAGCAAGGCTTCAAAAATAAGAACTTGGAAAGGAATAAAAATGCATATCCTAATAATTATTTTAGATTTTCTGCACCTTGAGAAATGTATAAATGTATAAAATGTATATTTTTCTCTTGATTCCTTTCTTAGTGTTTTAAAATTCATTGTATTATTCTTTCTTTAATTATATATATAAATAAAGGATAGAGTGACAAAAGCATAATCCATTATGAGGATTTATATATATATATATACACACACACATATATATAATTTATTAAGCTTAAGTAATTTACAAGAAGGTAGGAAGTGGCAGAACTGGGTTTTAAACCAAGGAATCTGATTGTGCAGTCTGCAATGTTTCTGTACAGTTGTAAGACCAAATTCAACTCAATGAGTTAAATGCAAACACATTAAAAAGCCAGTCGATTTGCAACTAATAACATTGATTTAATAAGATAAATGCTGCTATTTTGATGAAACAAAATTGCCCCTCACAGTGTGAATATGGAACAGAATTCCACTCCACATGGAGCAAATTCACAGCCCTTGTGTTTGCATGGTTCTGCCACGGCTGTGGACTGTTTGTTGAGCTCATTCACTTTCCATCTTTTGAACAACTTGAAATCTTATCCGTAGATTGACTTTCTGAGGTTTGGCCTTCTCTTAGAACAAACATGCCATTTACAGTTAATTATAGTTAATGCTAGCCTCATTTATTCCCTCATTACCCCACAGTGCAAACAGTACCATTTGGCACCAGCAGAAACATTAGTGCAAACACAGTCTGAAGACCCTGCAATCACATGGCAGTTTTCAGAAATGAGGTCATCCAGTGGTCCTCAAACAGGTGTCAAGAAACTATGGCCTGTGGGCCAAATCTCATATACTGCTATTTTTGTAAGGTCAGTGAGTTAAGAACTGTTTCTACATGATATTTGTCTTTCTCTGTCTGACTTGCTTCACTTAGTATAGCTTATATGTGGAATCTAAAAAAATGATACAAATGAACTTACAGAACAGAAAGACCCATAGACATAGAAAACACACTTATGGTTACCAAAAGGGGAAAGAGGGGAGGATAAATTAAGAGTTTGTGGTTAATATACAGACACTACTATATATAAAATAAACAAACAACAAAGACCTACTATGTAGCACTGGGAACTATACTCAGTATCTTGTAATAACCTATCGTGGAAAATAATATAAAAAAGAATACACACACATACATACATATAGCTGAATCTCCTTGCTGTATACCTACCTGAAACTAACACAGCAATGTAAATCAGCTATATTTCAGGGATATTATTTTTTTTAAAGAGTGGTCTTTATACTTTTAAATGGCTGGCTATATAATGAGGATAGAAAATTGGGATTAGCATGGTGAGGGGATATATCACAATGAATAAAGAACAGTAGATCAAACAGCAACAAAAATGTAGGCACTAAATGTTCTGCCATCCCAACCCTAACTCTAGTCCTACAATTCACCCATGTCATATATGTCACATGACAAGGGTGCATGCAGCCCACAAAACCTAAAATATTTACTATTTAGCCTTTTCATAGAAAAAAGTTTTCTGATTTCTGTCCTCAAATATCCTTATATCTTAAATATATATATAATTAAGTAAAAACACAAGCAGGACAATATTTTTTAGAAGGTGTTAGGACCCTTGGAAACACATTTTCAGAAAACCAGGAGGAAAACCCATTTCTACCTATTGGAAAATGTAATCTGTTACTCACTGTCGAATCTTTGTGAAATAAAAGTACAAACACACCATTGCCCAGGAGAAACACAGCTCTTTCAACAGAATGATCATTGTATTTACCAAATTATATACTTTAAAAGATATAATTATTACATTTATTGATAAACACAATCATTTATATTTTATTACTAACTGCTGAATGGCCTGGCTCATCATACTTTACGCCTGTTCAGTCAATATGATAAAGTCAGAGTGCAAACAACCCACGTGCTTCTCTTGAAAAGTGTCCTGAGAAACTCCAGGATAAAGAGTTGCAGTCATATGTGCCCGATAGGTTGATGGTGTCACCATCAGTGATTAAAGTCACATATACTCTGCATCTATAGACAGATCCACATCCAGATATAATAAAGATGAGCTCATTATAAGAGGATTTCAGATCACCATTTGGAAACACTTCCATCTCCATCTCTGGAGGCAACAATTTATTTTCTGGAAGCTTTATGTGACTTGGATCTTAAAATCAGTTTTCAATGATCTATCTGCTATCGGCTGTTTGTGATCTTGTCCTCTCTAGTCCTCAGTAAAGTTGATGAGCCCCTTAGGATCACAGTTATTTGTATTTATAACACTCAGCCCATTGATGGAGTAAAGATGCATTCATTCCCTCACACCTTCTATACTTGAGAGGCCCTGAGCTAAAAGGACTTGTGTCTTCTTTTTTTTTTATTACTTGTGTTTTATTGACTTACATTTGAGTTGGCTATTAAATCACCCTATTATCACATTAGTTATATTAGAGAAATTTTGATTAAATGATTTACTTGTATTTTCATTTCCATTGTTGTTGTTGTTCAGTCCCACAGTCATGTCCGACTCTTTGCCACCTGTGGACTGCAGCACGCCAGACTTCCCTGTCCTTCACCATCTCCCAGAGCTTGCTCACACTCATGTCCATTGAGTTGGTGATGCCATCCAACCATCTCATCATCTGTCATCTCCTCCTGCCTTCAATCTTCCCCAGCATCAGGGTCTTTTCCAGTGAGTCAGTTCTTTGCATCAAGTGGCCAAAGTATTGGTGCTTTAGCTTCAGCATCAGTCCTTCCAATGAATATTCCGGACTGATTTCCTTTAGGGTTGACTGATTTGATCTCCTTGCAGTCCAAGGGACTCTCAAGAGTCTTCTCCAACACCACAGTTCAAAAGTGTCAATTCTTCAGCTCTCAGCCTGTTTTATGGTCCAACTCTCACATCTGAACATGACTACTGGAAAAACCATAGCTTTGACTACATGGGCCTAGGTTGCCAAAGTAATGTCTTTGCTTTTTAATATGCTGTCTAAGTTTGTCATAGCTTTTCTTCTGAGGAGAAAGCATCTTTTAATTTCATGACTGCATTTTTAGTAGCAGAGTCCTTTGGGGGTGACAGACGCTCATTTACTTATTTAGTTGTCTGACCTCTCCAGTGACAGGAATAGTCTGCAAAATCACTGGGAATTGGGAATCACTTTGAGAGATTTTGGCCAATGACTTGTTAATGAGAGGAAAATCAGACCTGAAAACCACACATGTGACTTCCTGCCATTCAGTAGGTGAATTGTTAGGTTAGAGTGAGTTAGGGTTTGGATGGCGGAACATTTAGCGCCTACATTTTTGTTGCTGTTTGATCTTCTGACAGCAACAGTAATTTCTGTTCTTTGTGAACAGCAGTTTCTTCACCCTCTGACTCTGAAGTGCAAGGGGAACACTGAAGGAACTTGCACTCTTGCTGGGAGCCAGTGTGAGGAATCCCGCCCATGGCAAAAGTCATGAGGAAGGAACCCGGACAAAACGCAAGGGCATGATCAGGCTTCAGGGGTTCCCCCTGGAATTTCCTGAGCATCCACCCCTGCCCCAAACCAGATTCTGCCTGCTTTACTGTGTTACACTTTCCACCTACTCTTCTGACATTAACAGGGGGCTGTTCCCCCACCACCTTTTTCTGGAAAAGGTTAATTTAGAGCTTTTAGATAATAAATCTCCTGGGCAGAATAAGAGTGTTTCAATCCAAAACCCCTCTGATGGCTTTCTAGCCTGCCTGCTGGACTCTTACAGCTGCGCATGTGATTGTTTGCGGCCTCCCGACTGCGAGAGGCACAGGAAGCTTAAAACATCCTAGGAATGTAGGGGCTTCCGAGGAGTCAAAATCATTAGAACAGGACTCATTAAAGGTTTCATTTGCTGAGCCAATACTTGCTGACAAATTTTCATATCTTGTATTTGTAGATATAGTTGGTATATAGAAAAAACAGGTAGTAGGCCTGGTATTAACAACATTATATATATAAGTACTTTCTTTGTTATAACCCACTGCACCTTTGTTCTACAAGAATGTAACTTTATTTAGTACTTTGAAGGTGATGCAGAGAAAAAAAAAACACTTCTAGAGAAAAAGAGGTTTCTGGTTAATAGACATTTATCTAGGAAGAGAGCCATAAAAATGTTAACAGGCCTCTTGGCCAGAAGATAATGTAAACCACCTGAGACCTTTTGCATACAGGAAGGTATGCAAAAGAAAGCCTGGTCTCAATGAGGGTCAGGACTGCTGCCCCTGCATAAGTCTGCATATTCCATTATTTCTTTATGTACAACTTGGGGTATATAAGCTGACTTTGAAAATAAAGTCTTGAGTCTTGCACCAATGCTGGGCTCCCCCATGTCATTCTTTTCTCCCCTTTTTCGGCTGAATTCCCATCTGGAGTGGGGAGGCTCACCATGTCTGCTTACTGGCCCTGGCTTCTAAGATCCACGCAAAAGGGAGCCTAAGGTGGGGCACCCTTCAATATTCAAGTGGGCACTGGCGGCCTAACATAGATGGTGCAAATTTCTTGTCTCGAACTCTTATTGGTTTTCCCCATAAACCAAGTTATTGAGCATATTTTCTCCACTAATTTTCCTATTACACCATTTTTTCCTAATCTCTTTATATTTCTAATTAAATAGTCTTTTTCCAGACTATAAGCTGTGGAAAATTCTGAAAGAGATGGGAATACCAGACCACCTAACCTGCCTCTTGAGAAATTTGTATGCAGGTCAAGAAGCAACAGTTAGAACGGGACATGAAACAACAGGTTGGTTCCAAATAGGGAAAGGAGTACATCAAGGCTGCATATTGTCACCCTGCTTATTTAACTTCTATGCAGAGTACATCATGAGAAACGCTAGACTGGAAGAAACACAAGCTGGAATCAAGATTGCTGGGAGAAATATCAATCACCTCAGATATGCAGATGACACCACCCTTATGGCAGAAAGTGAAGAGGAGCTAAAAAGCCTCTTGATGAAAGTGAAAGAGAAGAGTGAAAAAGTTGGCTTAAAGCTCAATATTCAGAAAACGAAGATCATGGCATCCGGTTCCATCATTTCATGGGAAATAGATGGGGAAACAGTGGAAACAGTGTCAGACTTTATTTTGGGGGGCTCCAAAATCACTGCAGATGGTGACTGCAGCCATGAAATTAGACGACGCTTACTCCTTGGAAGAAAAGTTATGACCAACCTAGTTAGTATATTCAAAAGCAGAGACATTACTTTGCCGACTAAGGTCCGTCTAATCAAGGCTATGGTTTTCCAGTAGTCATGTATGAAGTTGGACTGTGACGAAGGCTGAGCGCTGAAGAATTGATGCTTTTGAACTGTGGTGTTGGAGAAGACTCTTGAGAGTCCCCTGGACTTCAAGGAGATCCAACCAGTCCATTCTGAAGGAGATCAACCCTGGGATTTCTTTGGAAGGAATGATGCTGAAGCTGAAGCTCCAGTACTTTGGTCTCCTTATGCAAGGAGTTGACTCATTGGAAAAGACTCTGATGGTAGGAGGGATTGGGGGCAGGAGGAGAAGGGGAACACTGAGGATGAGATGACTGGATGGCATCACTGACTTGATGGACGTGAGTCTGAGTGAACTACGAAGGATGGTGATGAATAGGGAGGCCTGGCATGCTGCGATTCATGGGGTCACAAAGATTCGGCCACGACTGAGTGACTGAACTGAACTGAACTGAACTTTCCAGACTCCAACTCCGTTCCCACTTCGAATTCCCTGGATCCACTGGGGCTGGACCCCGGCACACTCTGGCCCCTGTCTGCCTAGATTTGGACTTGGGCTGCTTTCCTTTTCCCTTTTCTCTCTGTTTCTCCCTCTTGCTCTCTTCACTTCTGAAATGAATTGATAAATTCTCATCATTCTGGTTCTGTATTTTCTACCTTTCCTGGCCATCAATTGTATGATCAGGATGAGTGTCAATTGCTGTTATGCTGCAAAGTTACAGGGGACAGTATCCACCTTCCTCTTATCTGGAAAGTTTAGGCAGTAAACTACCTTCCAATGTCATATGGAATTTTCCTTCAACAGACACGTACCAACATGAAACTTTACAAACATGCTGTTGCTCCATGGAGGTAGCAAGCAGCTGCAACCCATCTCAGGAGTCTACATGTGTACACGCTCTTCATTCTACTCTTCCTGCTCGTCAGCAGGCTGAAACCCAGTCCTCGTTCCTGAATGAGATATCTAAAGGCTCCTGCCTGCTGGAGTGCTGTCAAGCCTGCTGCTTAGAGCAGCTACTCAGAAGCCAAATCAGAGAAATCTGATTTCTTCAGCAGTCTTGCTCTGTGTGAACTCGGTATGACTCACTCAGGCCAAGGTGAATACTCTAATGTGTAAAACCAACTGCAGCCTTCAAGAATATTTGCCTCTCTCTGGCAGTTGGGTCCAATCTGCTGCTCTCTAGGTTCCAGCATGGATGGTTCATCACTTGAAACAATTTTCCTCATTGTTGTGGCCTTGGAGAACAAAGACTGCAAAAGCAAACCATTGTTCAAGATAAAATTCATTTTGTGGAGAAAATGAGGTGCTTGGACCAGTCTCTTTGTCCTTTATTTTATCGTTCCCTCTGGCATCCATTTATGGATCTGATTAGATTTATATTTTCATTTTGAGTCTTTCCTCTATGACCTCAGGTCAGAGACAATATCAAAAGCAGTGTATTTTGGTGGGCTTATTTATCTGGGTCAATGGAAGAAGAGAGGGAACAGAAATGCTAGCTGGGAGAGAGAGTGACCAACTGAGACTAAAGCTACATCTGTATGAAAGGGAGAAATGACTACATTGGTGTGGAACTCTGGCCATCTTCCCTGCTAACCCTGATGCTGTTTACAATGTAACAATCTACTTAAATCTTCAACATGGCTACAGTTGTCACAGTCCATCAATATTTTATTCCATTTACATGGTCACCAAAATGAATGGAAAGGGTTGAAGCTAGAAAAGGGAGAATGGGGAGATATCCAGCATTAAGAAATAACACAATAGATTGTCTTTTCCCATTGAGTTGGCAAAATTTTATAGTAAGTATTTAAGGTAACAAATTGCTTTCACAAATATTCTGTATTTGCCTTGTGTAAAATTTCATAAAACTTTCGAATCAGATTTCTACGGGAACCTTGGCATGCTTTCATTAAGTATATCTGTGTGCTCATGAAATCCCCTAGCTTTTGGTGCTTCCAGCAATTGTAGGAAATGGGCATGCTGGCAGCAAGGCATCAGTAGAGATGGCTGATACACAGGAAATGGATGAAGCAAGTGAATATGACTCTTGTGGGGAGTATACCACGTGACCTCCTGTGGCTTGTGCCACCTTTGATGCCACCAAACAGCTCAGGAGAAAGACTCCTTCCCTTAAGTTAGAAAAGAAAAGTAAACCATAGGCTAAAAGTTCTTTTCAAAAAGTGGGCACTCAAATTCTATCATTTCCAAAATATCTAAATGAGCAAACAAATGATCTAGTGAATTTTGTTCAAAGGTGGTCAAAACATCTCCTTCAGGTGAATAAAACTGTTGAGAATAAAAATTTTAATCAGCTTGTTGATGTAGTGATACTTGGTTCAGTTTTCTACTCTATTTCAGAGACTTTCCATTCCCATCCCCATTTAAATGAGAAAAATTAAATAGGTAAATAAATGCTTAGACATTAGAAAATATGGGAGCATTCATATTTAATTGAATCTGTTTTGCTTATTAAGTATGACAGAAGGCCATAACTTCAGACTTCAGTAAGTGTTTAGGATTGCCTTGGATGCGTGTTGAAAATACACGTGCCCAGGCTAGGCCACTCCTAATGATTCTGATTAAGTTGGTTCTGGGTCGTTGCTGTTTAGTCCTTAATTCAAGTCCAACTCTTTGCAACCCCATGGACTGCAACCTGCCAGGCTCCTCTGTCCATGGATTTGACAGATAAGAATACTGGAGTGTGTTGCCAATTCCTCCTCCAGGGAATCTTCCTGACCCAGGAGTTGAACCTGCATCTCCTGAGTCTCCTGCATTGGCAGGCGGATTCTTTATCACTAGCACCGCCTAGAAAGCCTGAGATCTTGAGTATGGCTCAGCAATTTCCTTTTAAAACAAATTTCCCAGGTGATTCTGATGAATGTGGTGCATGGACCATTCTTTGAGAAACAGTATTATATGCATGATTGTGTGTGTGTGCATGTATATGTGTAGAGTGCAAATACAGTGGTAGGACTTCAAGTTAAAAGTTAGTTTGGGTTGTCTTGTGAAAGAACTAGGTTGATATGCTAAGTTTATGTTTTTGATAAGGAACTAATGAGATCAAATTTGTCCTTTCAGAAGTGTAACTCTGATAACAATGTGGTTTGGAGATGGTGGAGAGAAGAATCAAGGAAACAAGAAGTTTTGCCACAGATGAGGTTTCATCTAGAATTCTTCCCTACACATGATGTAGGTAATAATGATGAATAAGACATGATCCCTTCCTCAAGTTACTTACAATCTGGTAAATGAAGATCTAGTAAATGAGACAGAGGTGGAGACGTCAAAGAACTGGCTGGCTGGGTGCACAGGCTGGGAATGAACAGACACTGAATTTTGCAGAGCTATGGGGACTACGGGAGGAGTAAGTTCCCAGATGAGGATAGATCTTGAGAAGAAAGCCATTAAATTGGATCAGAGTTTGGTGGTGCTGTGTTCTTTTCACCTGTGGGGCCAGAATCATGACTCTAGATTTGCAGGAGTTAATGATGAGAAAATGAAAACACAGAATATTGATTGCTTTTTGGAGATCTTGCTGGCAAAAAGAAAGAACTAAAATTGTAATTTTATGGCATTATAAAGCTAAAGAAGGCATATTTTTTTTTGCTTTTGTTTGTATTAATTCTTATCTGGAGCATTGCCATATATTTGAAGGAAAAGGAGAAAGTGAAAACTGGAATGATCATTGATGGAATAAAGTGAAAAGAATGGGCCCAAGAAAAGGGTGAGGTGGAGAATTTAGCCTTGGAAAGGAAGAAATCAGAAGATTGAAGGAAATGCATGACTCCACGTGGCACATTGGAGGCAGGGAGGGAGAGGCAGGAGACAGAGGGAAGCCTTGAGGAGGGAAATGAGTTGCACAATATAGGTTACCACCCAGTAGTGACATTACAGCATCTTTCTGAATTTGTATGAACCACAGGTATAAATGTGCACTGTGCTAAGGGAAGTTTTGTCTTACCTCTCAGTCTCAGAGGATGAATCACAGTTGATCTAGACTCACCATGGCTACCCCATTCCCTTTTGTTGGCAATTGATTTGGGGGTGGACAGAGGACCAAATATATATCAAGGAGATCTCTGCTGAGGAAACTTCTGGGAGTTATTTTGTGTGTGTGTGTGTGTGTGTGTGTGTGTGTGTGTGTTAGTCACTCAGTGGTGTCCAACTCTTTGCAACCCTATGGACTATAGCCCACGAGGCTCCTCTACCCATGGAGTTCTCCAGGCAAGAATATTGGATTGGGTTACCATGCCTTCCTCCAGAGGAACTTCCTGACCCAAGAATCAAATCTGGGTCTCCTGCATTGCACATAGATTCTTTACCATCTGAGCCATCAGGAAATTATTTGGCTCCATGATAAATAAGTTTCTTTCCTTGAACTTGGTAGTATGAGGTCTTGATACTTGGGAGGGAGTCATCTTATAGCCACAAGGCAGAACCTAAGGACCAAAAGCTAAACACTCTGATGGAGCAGGAGAAATCTGGGTCTAATGATAACATTTAGCTGGTGTGTTATCTCTGGAACTGCTTACCTCCAGTTTCCTGTTTGGAGAGAGATTTATAGTCTTCATTGTTTAAATCACAATCGCTTGCGTTTTCTGATATTTTAGTCAAAAATACATGTAGGTGACTTTAGGAAAATTTGTCTCCATCATTACATTAAAGCAGAGGAAGAGAGATATGAAGCACCCCTTCTGCTAAGAGATGGAGACACATCTGGGATATGGGTTTGGGATACGTGGAAAATCTCTGGAACTACCATTGAGGAGACTGAAGATCATAGTTAATGAAATAAACCAAAGGAAGGTACAAAAAATAGCACACCCACAATAAAGGGAGACTGGGTGTAGCCAGAATGGATTTGCAACATTTCTAGCTTCCCCATGAAGGAGTAAAAGAGGAGAAAGTCTGTACTGAGGATGGTTAAAAGTAGATACTGAAACACAGCATCAACCCAAAGGGGATGTATAAAGGGGAGCAAGGGCAGCTTGGAAATGTTCCACACAGGTGTTAGATCAGTTTTAGACAGTGCTGGGTCACCTCGTATAATGTATTCTGGGAGCAGTTTCATCATTGCTAAAATGAATATAAAAATAGCACCTAGCTCATAGATTTCTGTGGAAAAAAAATGAGATAATACATGCCATTGATTTCACATTGTATCTAATATATCTTAAGCACCCAATCAATATGGGGTGGTAATTAGGCTCTAAGCTCCTGTCAAAGCTAGGGAGGGGAGCACCAAGAGCCTCCCCTCTGCCCCATTAGAAGTAATGTTAAGTAATGACTTCTGAGTGCTTTAATTAGCAAGCCATATAAAAATTCCACTCACCATGCACATTAGTAAGTTTCTCCAAAGTTGAATTAAGGAAAAGGAAAGCATTTCTGGCATAAAACAGTCTGGATAGCTTTACAAGACAAACTCCAAATAAACTGGCTGCTGTAGCCACCCACTGATTATTTGCCAACAATTTTTTTTTTCAGCCAGCATATGCTCTTTATTCAGCTGGGCCAGCAAGCTGCTGTAGGTGTGGTTACTCATCTCATTGCTAGGGTCGGTGGCAATGTGGACACAGAGGAGTGAGCTAGCCAAGGAGCCAGCTTTCTATGCAGCTATGTGTTAGATCCAAGAAACTGCAGAATTCTTACAGCTTGAGATCTTTTAAATTTTTTTCCTCTAAAACCTCCTCCATAGTACAGTATCCTCAGCATCGGCATCACCTGAGAATTTGCTGAAGACTTTTACGCCCCCTCACAGAACAGAAGCAGAATCTGCCCTTTAATAAGACTTCTACATGATTCGTGTGTCTATCAATGTCCAAGAGGACACTGATCTTATGGACTTGTCTGAAGCAGTTCCTGTGATAGGTGAAGAATCAGTTTCTCCCAAAGACCTTTTCACTTCCTTGCTATATTTTCATGATGTTGGATGTAGGTGCTTAACCAAGGGCCAACTTCACAGAGACCCTTGCTGTTGCATCCCACTGAGGCCAGCCCTGAGTCACCAGTGAACACTGCCTTGGACCACTTTGATTATAGAGTAGAAATGGCATGAACTTGGGTGCCACCCAGGCTTGGGTTTATTCTAGTTATTTGACGTGGGACCAATGAACCTCACTGTGACTGTCACCTCCCCACCCTAATTTACAAACAAGAGACTCTGCAGCCCTGCTTGAGACCATTCACTCTTTCCTGGTGGCTGGCACTGACTGGAACAGAGGAGGACACTCAGGGACAGGAGGAGAGAGAACCTAAAAAGAAGCCTGGGCAGTTAGCTTAGCTCCTGGAATACCTGGATGGGGAAATCAAAGACACTAGTGTCTCTCTCAGTGTTTGAGCAAAGAGGAATCGTAGGAACACTTGAGATTACCTCTCTGATGTGGGTTCAGAGATACAGAAAAAGCAAAGACAGTATGGCTCTAGAAATATGAACCTTAATTCCTGATAGTTTTTCAATTTTGATTCCCAATCTCTACTGAAATTCATTGGTACTTTCTGCCTTCGGGTTCTTTGAAATACCTTTTACTTATCCAGTAATCAATCTCTCTCTCTCATGCTCTCTCTTTCTCTCTCTCCCAATACTAAAAAAAAATTTTAAATTCCCAAGTCCAGACCAAAAAATAAGTTTTAAGTAAATGAAAATTATTATTATTGCTACTATTAGATTATCAGTATTATTATTATTATTTGAATACCTCCTACCCAGGCTATCTTTTCATTCAGAGGTAGTACCTGATAATTCCCAACTTCAGTTGTGTCTGACTCTGTGCTACCCTAGTCACTGTAGCCTGCCAGGCTCCTCTGTCCCTGGGGATTCTCCAGGCAATAATACTAGAGTGGGTTGCCATGCCCTCCTTCAGGGGATCTTCTCAACCCAGGGATCAAACCCAGGTATTCTGCATTGCAGGAGGATTCTTTATCAGCTGAGATTCTTTATCAGCCCAAGAATACTGGAGTGGGTAACCTATCCCTTCTCTAGGGGATCTTCCTGACCCAGGAACTGAATTGGGGTTTGCACCATTGCATACAGATTCTTTACCAGCTGAGTGACCAGAAAAGCCCCAAATCACACCATTGTGACAAATACAGATAGTTCTACTGAGCGAACTCACTTGGAAATGGTCTTAGAAATCACTGAGTTGAAGGCAGAGTCTTTCTAGAGATGCTGTCCAATTGAAGTTTCACATGCTCCTTTCTTAGAAAGTGGGAAATTGACTTGGAAGAAACTGCCTCTGATTCAGACCTGTGACTGGCCAAAGGTGGAGGGCACTAGGGATGCAACAAAGCAACCTCTGTAAGAAGCAGGTCCAAGACTAGATGACTCCAGTTGCCATGGGACAAAAATCAAATATCCTCATTCCTGGCAGGTGCCTTGCTGCCAAGCACAACTCAGCATCATCATGATTTCTAGTGTACTGATATGAGGAAATGTTTCTGAAAGAGACTAGTTCTCCAATGAAGACTTCAAGACCTTTCAGCAGTTCTTTTATCTAAGGACTAAGTAATTCAGTAATTTTGTCCCAAGGAAAGGCAGATTTTTTTATTTTGAAAATAACCAGAGTTTTACCTACTTGAAAGTTTTAGGGGCGGCCAGGAGCGCTCGGTGGACTCAGCGGTGGCGAGTAGTTAGTTAGTTGTTGTTAGTCAGTGTCAGTTGTTTGGCACTGGCGGTCACCAGGAAGGGTACGGGATGGTCGGTGAAGGTGGTCACCGTGGCAGCGTGTGAGCCCCTCAGGTGTCTGCCTAAGCTGGAACTTATGCTATAAATATTTTTCTGTGGATTTTCCTGAAAACCCAAGGTCATGCATAAACAGGTAGCTGGTCAGACTTGGCCCCTGACTCATAGTTTGACAGTTGCTGTGCTATACGATTAAAAAGCTCCCAGTAAACACCACTATCTTCAGAAAATAAGGAATGAGAGAGAGGCAAGGAAGAAAGGACATTCATTCATCTTGGAAGGACCCAAAGCACTTTGAAATTTAAAGGAATGTAATTATAGCTGCTAAAACCACCTTTGTCACCGAAATGCATGAAGTACTTGAAATTTAAATGAGAGAAGGGACTCACTGAGGATACACCAACATTTTGAAGGAATTGAAGCTGATGAACCTCTCTGGGTGTCCCTCAATGTGGAGAAACTTTTCATCTTTAACCTAGATGTTTTATCATTGGTGCTGTATAGATGGAGAAGTCTTGAGGCTACTGTAAAAATAAAACTGAAAACCAGAAGCAGGAGGCTTAAGTCCAAATCCTGAGAACATCAAAGAACTCGTGAATCCAGGGACCATTGATTGATAGGAGCTCATCAAACGCCTCCATACCTACACTGAAACAAAGCACCACCCAAGGGCCAACAAGTTCCAGAGTAAGACATACCACGCAAATTCTCCAGCAACACAGGAACACACCTCTGAGCTTCAATATACAGGCAGCTCAAGTTACTCCAAAACCATAGACGTCTCATAACTCATTACTGGACACTTCACAGCACTCCAGAGAGAAGAAATCCAGCTCTACCCACCAGAACTACAACACAAGCTTCCCTAACCAAGAAACCTTGACAAGCCACTGATACAACCCCACCCACAGTGAGGAAACTCCATAATAAAGAGAATTCCACAAATTCCCGGAATACAGAAAGGCCACCCAAACACAGCAATATAACCAAGATGAAGAGACAGAGGAATACCCAGCAGGTAAAGGAACAGGAGAAAAGCCCACCAAACCAAACAAAAGAGGAAGAGATAGGGAATCTACCTGCGAAAGAATTCTGAATGATAGTGAAAATGATCCAAAAATCTTGAAATCAAAATGGAATCACAGATAAATAGCCTGGAAACAAGGATTGAGAAGATTAAAGAAAGGTTTAACAAGGAACTAGAAGAAATAACAAAGAGTCAATATATAATGAATAATGCAATAAATGAGATCAGAAACACTCTGGAGGCAACAAATAGTAGAATAACTGGAGGCAGAAGATAGGATTAGTGAAATAGAAGATAGAATGGTAGAAATAAATGAATCAGAGAGGAAAAAAGAAAAACAAATTAAAAGAAATGAGGACAATCTCAGAGACCTCCAGGACAGTGTGAAATGCTCCAACATTCGAATTATAGGAGTCCCAGAAGAAGAAGACAAAAAGAAAAACCATGAGAAAATACTTGAGGAGATAATAGTTGAAAACTTCCCTAAAATGGACAAGGAAATAATCACCCAAGTCCAAGAAACACAGAGAGTTCCAAACAGGATAAACCCAAGGTGAAACACCCCAAGACACATATTAATCAAATTAACAAAAATCAAACACAAAGAACAAATATTAAAAGCAGCAAGGGAAAAACAACAAATAACACGCAAGGGGATCCCCATAAGAATAACTGCAGATCTTTCAATAGAAACTCTTCAGGCCAGGAGGGAATGGCAAGACATACTTAAAGTGATGAAAGAAAATAACCTACAGCCCAGATTACTGTACCCAGCAAGGATCTCATTCAAATATGAAGGAGAAATCAAAAACTTACAGATAAGCAAAAGCTGAGAGAATTCAGCACCACCAAACCAGCTCTCCAACAAATGCTAAAGGATATTCTCTAGACAGGAAACACAAAAAGGGCATATAAACCTGAACAGAAAACAATAAAGTAAATGGCAACGAGATCATACTTATCAATAATTACCTTAAACGTAAATGGGTTGAATGCCCCAACCAAAAGGCAAAGACTGGCTGAATGGATACAAAAACAAGACCCCTACATATGCTGCCTACAAGAGACCCACCTCAAAACAGGGGACACATACAGACTGAAAGTGAAGGGCTGGAAAAAGATATTCCACATAAATAGAGACCAAAAGAAAGCAGGAGTAGCAATACTCATATCTGATAAAATAGACTTTAAAACAAAGGCTGTGAAAAGAGACAAATGAGGACACTACATAATGATCAAAGGATCAATCCAAGAAGAAGATATAACAATTATAAATACATATGCACCCAACATAGGAGCACCACAATATGTAAGACAAATGTTAACAAGCATGAAAGGGGAAATTAATAATAACAAAATAATAGTGAGAGATTTTAATACCCCACTCACACCTATGGACAGATCAACTAAACAGAAAATTAACAAAGAAACGCAAACTTTAAAAGATACAATAGACCAGTTAGACCTAATTGATATCTATAGGACATTTCATCCCAAAACAATGAATTTCACCTTTTTCTCAAGTGCACATGGAACATTTTCCAGGACAGATCACATCCTGGGCCATAAATCTAACCTTGATAAATTCAAAAAAAATCGAAATCATTCCAAGCATCTTTTCTGACCATAATGCACTAAGGTTAGATCTCAATTACAGGAGAAAAACTATTAAAAATTCCAACATTTGGAGGCTGAACAACATGCTTCTGAATAACCAACAAATCACAGAAGAAATAAAAAATGAAATCAAAATATGCATAGAAACGAATAAAAATGAAAACACAACTACCCCAAACCTGTGGGACACTATAAGAGTAGTGCTAAGAGGAAAGTTCATAGCAATACAGGCATACCTCAAGAAACAAGAAAAAAGTCAAATAAATAACCTAACTCTACACCTAAAGCAACTAGAAAAGGAAAAAATGAAGAACCCCAGGGTTAGTAGAAGGAAAGAAATCTTAAAAATTAGGGCAGAAATAAATGCAAAAGAAACAAAAGAGACCATAGCAAAAATCAACAAAGCCAAAAGCTGGTTCTTTGAAAGGATAAATAAAATTGACAAACCATTAGCCAGACTCATCAAGAAATAAAGGGAGAAAAATAAAATCAATAAAATTAGAAATGAAAATGGAGAGATCACAATAGACAACACAGAAATACAAAGGATCATAAGAGACTACTATCAGCAATTATATGCCAATAAAATGGACAACTTGGAAGAAATGGACAAATTCTTAGAAAAGTACAACTTTCCAAAACTGAACCAGGAAGAAACAGAAAATCTTAACAGACCCATCACAAGCACAGAAATTGAAACTGTAATCAGAAATCTTCCAGCGATCAAAAGCCCGGGTCCAGATGGCTTCACAGCTGAATTCTACCAAAATTTAAAGAAGAGCTAACACCTATCCTACTCAAACTCTTCCAGAAAATTTCAAAGGAAGGTAAACTTCCAAACTCATTCTATGAGGCCACCATCACCCTAATACCAAAACTTGACAAAGACGCCACAAAAAAAGAAAACTACAGGCCAATATCACTGATGAACATAGATGCAAAAATCCTTAACAAAATTCTAGCAATCAGAATCCAACAACACATTAAAAGATCATACACCATGACCAAGTGGGTCATGGGCATCCCAGGGATGCAAGGATTCTTCAATATCTGCAAATCAATCAATGTAATTCACCACATTAACAAATTGAAAAATAAAAGCCATATGATTACTCAATAGATGCAGAGAAGGCCTTTGACAAAATTCAACATCCATTTATGATAAAAACTCTTCAGAAAGCAGGAATACAAGGAACATACCTCAACATAATAAAAGCTATATATGACAAACCCACAGCAAACATTATCCTCAACAGTGAAAAATTGAAAGCATTTCCCCTAAAGTCAGGAACAAGACAAGGGTGCCCACTTTCACCACTACTATTCAACATAGTTCTGGAAGTTTTGGCCACAGCAATCAGAGCAGAAAAAGAAATAAAAGGAATCCAAATTGGAAAAGAAGAAGTAAAACTCTCACTGTTTGCACATGACATGATCCTCTACATAGAAAACCCTAAAGACTCCACCAGAAAATTACTAGAGCTAGTAAATGAATATAGTAAAGTTGCAGGATATAAAATCAACACACAGAAATCCCTTGCATTCCTATACACTAATAATGAGAAAGTAGAAAAAGAAATTAAGGAAACAATTACATTCACCATTGCAACGAAAAGAATAAAATGCTTAGGAATGTACCTATGTAAAGAAACTAAAGACCTGTATATAGAAAATTATAAAACACTGATGAAAGAAATCAAAGAGGACACTAATAGATGATGGAGAAATATACCATGTTCATGGATCGGAAGAATCAATATAGTGAAAATGAGTATACTACCCAAAGCAATCTACAGACTCAATGCAATCCCTATCAAACTACCAGCGGTATTTTTCACAGAGCTAGAACAAACAATTTCACAATTTGTATGGAAATACAAAAAAACCTCAAATAGCCAAAGCAATCTTGAGAAAGAAGAATGGAACTGGAGGAATCAACCTGCCTGACTTCAGGCTCTACTACAAAGCCACAGTCATCAAGACAGTATGGTACTGGCACAAAGACAGAAATATAGATCAATGGAACAAAATAGAAAGCCCAGAGATAAATCCACACACCTATGGACACCTTATTTTCAACAAACGAGGCAAGAATATAAAATGGATTAAAGACAATCTCTTTAACAAATGGTGCTGGGAAAACTGGTCAATCACTTGTAAAAGAATGAAACTAGATCACTTTTTAACACCATACACAAAAATAAACTCAACATGGATTAAAGATCTAAATGTAAGACCAGAAACTATAAAACTCCTAGAGGAGAACATAGGCAGAACACTCTCTGACATAAATCACAGCAGGATCCTCTATGGTCCACCTCCCAGAATACTGGAAATAAAAGCAAAAATAAATGGGATCTAATTAAAATTAAAAGCTTCTGCACAACAAAGGAAACTATAAGCAAGGTGAAAAGACAGCCTTCTGAATGGGAGAAAATAATAGCAAATGAAGCAACTGACAAACAACTAATCTCAAAAATATACAAGCAACTTATGCAGCTCAATTCCAGAAAAATAAATGACCCAGTCAAAAAATGGGCCAAAGAACTAAATAGACATTTCTCCAAAGAAGACATATGGATGGCTAACAAACACATGAAAAGATGCCCAGAATCACTCATTATTATCAGAGAAATGCAAATCAAAACCACAATGAGGTACCATTTCACACCAGTCAGAATGGCAGCAATTCAAAAGTCTATAAGCAAAAATGCTGGAGAGGGTGTGGACAAAAGGGAACCCTCTTACACTGTTGGTGGGAATGCAAACTAGTACAGCCACTATGGAGAACAGTGTGGAGATTCCTTTAAAAATTGCAAATAGAACTGCATTATGACCCAGCAATCCCACAGCTGGGCATACACACCAAGGAAACCAGAATTTAAAAAGATATGTGTACCCCAATGTTTATCGCAGCACTGTTTATAATAGCCAGGACATGGAAACAACCTAGATGTCCATCAGCAGATGAATGGATAAGAAAGCTGTGGTACATATACACAATGTATTACTCAACCATTAAAAAGAATACATTTGAATCAGTTCTAATGAGGTGGATGAAACTGGAGCTGATTATAGAGTGAAATAAGCCAGAAAGAAAAACATCAGTACAGTATACTAACACATATATACGGAATTTAGAAAGATGGTAATGATAACCCTGTATGCAAGACAGCAAATAGACACAGATGTAAAGAACAGACTTTTGGACTGTGGGAGAGGGAGAGGGTGGGATGATTTGGGAGAATGGCATCGAAACATGTATACTATCATGTAAGAAATGAATCGCTAGTCTAGGTTCAATACAGGATACAGGATGCTTGGGGCTGGTGCACGGGATGACCCAGAGAGATGATATGGGGAGGGTGGTGGGAGAGGGGTTCAGGGTTGGGAATTCATGTACACCTGTGGTGGATTCATGTTAATGTATGGCAGAACCAATACAGTATTGTAAAGTAAAAAAATAAAATTTAAAAATAAATATATTTAGAAGAACATTTAAAACACAAAAGAAAGCTTTAAACAAAACTGAAAGGGCTATGGAGGTTGCGCAAACCATCTGGGTTTTTCACAGGTTGGTATAGACCTACCAAAAGGAACTCCAGGATGAATTCTATATTTTCTTGCGAAAGAATCAGATTCTGTTAGCCTTTCTGTTTCTTTGAGAAATTGAATGTGTTGGCCTGGGGGACTTAGAAGTTGGATTGTGTAATTCTATGGTGAAACAAAAATTCTTGCTCTGATAGTCAGGCCAATTTTATAGAGAGTAGTAATTTAGAGGCATTCAAAATCTCTTTCATGGAGAAGAAAGCAAGTCAATATTTTGTTTATTCTGAACCAATACTATTAGATCAGAGAATTTTCCTGCTGAGAAAACAATGCATGGAGGTTCAACCAGTCACTAGAAGAGCAAGAAGTCTTCAAAAGAGCCTACATGTTTTACATGTGCTGGTAGGAAATTCTGAGCCCTCGCTGAGTGTATGGAATTAGCCCTAGACTTAGGGCTTCCCTGGTAGCTCAGCTGGTAAAGAATTCATCTGCAATGCAAGAGACCCCGCGGGGAGAAGGCATAGGCTACCCACTCCAGTATTCTTGGGCTTCTCTGCTGGCTCAGCTGGTAAAGAATCAGCCTGCAAAGCAGGAGACCTGGTTTTGATCCCTAGGTTGGGAAGATCCCCTGGAGAAGGGAAAGGCTTCCCACTCCAGTATTCTGGCCTGGAGAATTCCATGGACTTTACAGACCATGGGGGTTGCGAAGAGTCAGACATGCCTGAGCGACTTTCACTAATGCCTCCTTTCCCCACACTTGACATAAACCCAGCTTCCTGCTGCTCCCATCGGCCCATACTTGGTCACCTATCCTTCCAATGGCTGCAATGCCCCTTCCCTTCTAAGATATACTCTGTGGTCTTTCAAGTCTTAATTCAAATTTCACCTTCCCCAGACTCCCTTTTCACTCCTCTTACCCTGCCTTGCAAGCTTAATAATTCTCACTTCATTCCACCTGTACTATTGCCTTACTCTTGGTAACTATTGCCTTTATGTTGGTAACTCATTTTATTATCTTTCTTCCCCTTTGAGTACAAGCTCTTTGGGGACTCTATCTGCCTGGCCAGGGTCCAATAAACACAAAATGCTGGAACAACATAAATATGAATGATGCAATTACTGTGGATCTTAAAATCTGAGACCAAATTATTATATATGCAATATAATCATATGTTATCTTTGAAAAGTTACACTTTTTCCAGTCAGTGGCTCCTTAGAGGGTTGATGCCAGGTGATGGGGATAATGGTGGTAAAATAAATCATTGGAATTGTGCAAAAATCAAACAAAACAAGACAGAAGTTACTCTTTAGATCCATGTCCATGCATTCATGCTGAGTTGATATTCACTGAATTAATTGAAAATGAGCGCTACTTATTGCTGTGTAACACCATGAGTTTTACACAAGTTACGTGGCTTCCACTGTACAAGATGATATTATGAGTGTAATTTCTAATGATCTCAATGCTGCATGAGACATTTCTTGCTCAGTTTGAGAGATGGGGAATCTGAGGTTTAGAAGTGTTCAAATGATACTTGAGATATCAAATAGCTAAATAAATGGTGAAATTAAAAGGAGAGTCCCTCATAAAAGATAGCCTATATCTTATTTCAGGCTGCTATCACAGAATACCACAGACAAGGTGGCTTAAACAACAGAAATGTATTTCTTACCGTTCTGGAGGCTGGGAAATTTGAGATCAAGTGCCAGCTGATTTAATGTCTGGTGAGAACCTGCTTTCTATTTATAGGCTCTCTTGTTGTATCCTCATATATTAGAAAACAGAGAGAGAAGGTAAACTTTCTCATATGCCTTCTTATAAGGGCACTAATCTCATTGCTGATGGCTCCACCCTCATGACCTAATTAACTCCTAAAGACCTCACCTTCTAATTTCCTTATATTGTTTTGTTGTTTAGTCACTAAGTCTTGTCCAACTCTTTTGAAACTCTGTGGACTGTAGCCCACCAGGCTCATCTATTCATGGGATTTCCCAGGCAAGAATACTGCAATGGGTCGCTTTTCCCTTCTCCAGGTGATCTTCCTGGCCCAGGGATCAAACCTTGGTCTCTTGCATGGCAGATGGATACTTAACTGCTGAGCCACCTGAGAAGCCCTTCCTTATGTTGAGAGTTAGGATTTTAGCATAAGAATTTTAGAGGATACAGGCATTCAGTATCAGAAAGTCAGGGTAGTGTGGTAATTGTGTTAGTATCAATATCAGAAGCAAAGTTATTCCAGGCTATTATAGTAAATGTACATGATGAGACTTGGGTTCCAAGTTACTGGGAGAAATGTAGTCCTCTTCGGAAGCAGCTGACTAGCCCTTGGTGTGGCTTGTCAGCCAATTGGCTCAGCTCTCATAACTGCGGCATTTCACGGAGACACAGTTCTTGAAGGCTGAAATTCTTTTGACATAGTAGTTGTCCAGGGAAAGCATAGCTTTCCCAAATACTAAGGGCTGATTTTCAGATTTCCCAAGTGTAGAGTCTCACCAGAAGAATATCTGTAGCGTTGCGGTGAGGGAGATTATTGCAGTGTCCACCAGCAAGAACTCCACTTGTGTTTCTGTCAATTATAACATGAGTCCCATAGGCTTGAGGCCTATCAGGAAATTAAATGCAATGTAAAACTGGTATGGAGTGGGATTATTCAAATTAAGATTCAGAACTTTTAAAAATGCATGATACTTTCATGAACACAGTGATGTTAAATGATCCAGAATAACCACAGGAAGATAGTCTAATATTTTCAGATATTTACCATGTGTTAGGTACCTGGATAATTTTACATATATATTATCTCATTTAAACTTCTCAAAGAGTTTGTAACATATGTAGGCACTATCACTGTCTCATTTTATAGGTGAGATGACAAAGCTACACTGTTAGTAACTGATCGATCTACTGGTCAAACCACAGTATAGTGATCTGTGTATTTATCACTGTAAATTCATTGAGGATCGAAGACTCAGAGATGAAGGGACACAGCACCACTCTCACAGTATGGTAAAGAAATGGACAAACTACACAATATAACCATGTCCTAAGCTAGGTGCACGGAATGGTCTGGGAGGTTGCTGGCAGACAGAAGGGGCTTCACAGATCACTGAGACTTGGAGTAGTACATGGAGTTCCTGAGTTAAAAAAAGCAGATTATGAAGCTGGCAAGAGAACATATCACATGCTCTGAGAAGGATGAGTGTTGAGTTCTGTAGGACTAGAATACAAAATATGAGTCAGAGAGGAAAAGGTCAAATCCTAAAGAACTTTGAATGTCATGCAAAGGAATTAAAATTTTACTTAACTAAAAGAGAGTAGTTGAAGCATTTAAGCAGAATTAGCATCAATAGACTGAAAATTTGCTTTAATAAAAGCATAGTGGATGGATTGCTGATGGTGAGACTAGAAATAAGTAAGTTAATTAAGATATTGCAACAGCCAAACCCTTGAAACTGAGTAGAGAGAGTGGAAATGAAAAGCAGATAGCAAATTTGAGAGCTTGGAAAATAGAGGGAGTGTTTAAGAGCACATATTCTGGGCTGACTGCTTAGCTCAAACCCAGCTCTGCCTCTTCCTCACTGTGTTCTCTTAGGTAAACCCCAAATCTCTGTGCTTGAGTTTCCTCATCTGTAAAATTGAGATAATAATGGTATGTATTTCACAGTGTTGTTGTGTATATTAATATAAAATACTTTGTATTTAATATGACATATTATTGTTGAACATTATTGTACAGTTAATGCAAAGTGCTTCAGACAATACCTGTCTCTAAGAAAGGATTATACAGGAGACATTTGAAAACTTGAAGGAATCAATACATGTACTTGTTGCTAACCTTCACAATGGGCAAAATTAGTTATTTTTCCGTTTGTAAAACTGCATCTTGAGACAAATTTAATTTGCTTAAAATGAAATTCAGACAAAGCACAAAAAATCAACCTGGTTTAGAATTGCAAATTTGTATAGAAATCGAAAACGTCATCCTTCAGTGTTTAATGTATGTGGTGCTTTGTGGTCTTCAGTTGCATGTTCTTGGTTGCTCAGTCATGTCTGGCTCTTAGTGACTCCATGGATTGTAGCCGCCCAGGCTCTTATGTCCATGGGGATTCTCCAGGCAAGAATACTGAAGTGGGTTGCCATGTCCTGCTCCAGGGGCTCTTCCCAACCCAGGGATCGAACCCAGGTCTTCTTCTTTGCAGGCAGATTCTTTACTGTCTGAGCCACCAGGGAAGCCTAAGAATACTGGAGAGAGCAGCCTATCCCCTTCTCCAGGGGAAATTCTCAACACAGGAATTGAACCAGAGTCTCTTGCATTGCAGGAGGATTCCTTACAAGCTGAGCTACCAGGGAAGCCTTTGTAGTTACATAGTGTAATGAGTCTGGAGGTTGAGTGTTCCAGAATAGGTAACATTGTCATGTATTACTAGTTTTCATAATTGCTGTTTTTCTTATTACTACGCAGTGCACATAAAAATGATATATAACCACAGACAAGCCAGCTTTCAAGAATTATTAATACATAATTAAATATATCATTATTTTAAATTTGGTTAGATCTTGTATTTGAAACTACTGACTTCTGCAGTCCATATACTCTGAGGATTTTAATTTGTTTTAAAGAAAAATATAAAAACCTGTATTAAAGAGTATTTCTCTTCTAACTGTATGTTGGACTCAGACTTTCTATCTCATCTTATTCCTTAGGGTAAACTTCAGAAGCAGACAAAATACTTTGGCTCAAGTGCTTGAGAAATTTGGTCTCATTAACAGAAAATAGAGTCAGTAAAGAATTAATTTCTATAATGAATTGCCATGATTGGTCTTCGGTTTTACTTGTAAGATCTGGTGTTGGGATGGAGACTAAATTCTGAATAGAAGATAGAGGCACATAAATGGATTTAGATTAGATTAGATTTACTGCCTCATAAGACAGATGACTTGAGCTAAGGCATTCAGGACTGGGCTTAAGAGGAGGGGATACATTTGAGAAAATGAAATCTGACAGAACTTGATGACTAATTGGATATTGGTCATGAAGGACAAGAAAGGATCAAGGAAGATCCCTGATTTCTAGGCTGAGTAATTGGGTGGAAAATCAAGTGACCTAAAAGAAAATACAGGAACATGAAAAAGAAAATGAAGCTTAAGAGTATGAAGAATGGCATGTTTAGTTTCAGTTCAGTTGCTCAGTTGTGTCTGACTCTTTGAACCCCATGGACTACAGCACACCAGGCTTCCCTGTCCATCATCAACTCCTGGAGCTTGTTCAAACTCATGTCTGTCGAGTTGGTGATGCCATCCCACCATCTCATTCTCTGTCATCCCTTTTTCTTCCTGATTCTAGAGGCCTATACTACAGCTAGGCAGATGTGACAAGTAGATAATTGGGCAGCTTGAGTGAGACATGGGTTGGTGAAATTGATGTGAGATTTATTAGGACAGGTGGTAGATGGTTCCATGACCATGGATGTGTTCCTCTTAGGAGAATTTTAATTAAAAAGAACACTTGGCCAGGAACAAAACTCCAAGGAAAAGCAATGTTTAATAGATGTATATAGGAAAAGAAGCCCTTGAAGATAAAAGAATGCTGTATTGGAGGCATAGAATGAACACAAGATAAACCAAGATAGTAGAAAATATTTCAAGGGGGAAATATCTATTCTATAATAAGATCACCTCTTTAAAGACCATCTCTGAATATGGTCTCATACTGAGATACTGGGAGTTGGAACTTCAACACATGAACGTTGTGGGGCACAGTTCAGCACATAACACTAGCCATGCACAGAGGTCACAGAGAGAGAGAAAGAGATGTTCTCAACTATATCCTGTGGTTCCAAGGTTCCCTGCTGAGGAATCAACTTGTGAGTGAAGAGGCTTTCTCGGATACTACATACACAAAAGGACTTCCTGCTGGAGCCCTGTCTAGTTTGCAGAATGATGTGAATCTAAAGTCTAAATCTAGAGCACTCTCTTTATACCTCCTTGGTGTTTTGATCACCAAATTTCAGGGAAATTTGTTATGTAGCAATAGCTAATTGAAACAAATACCAAAGCTGATAAGCACTGACTAAGAAGTCACAGGACTGGTGGACAATATGAAGATCTATCTGTCACTATTCAGTTGCATTTTCACAAACAAAATCTCCCTTCACATGAGGCCATTACTGCATATAGAGTAAAGCTGTGTCAAACTCATTAATTTCATGCTGTAGGTACACCCTTTTGTTTGAAATTCACACACAAAACCCCTTCATCAACATCTCTTGATGGAACTAGATTTGATGTGTAAAAATATTTTTAAAAAACTCACAGAAACCTGGCTTGTGAGACTGTGCTACTTCACTGAGAATAATAAAATACCTGCTACCATCACTGGCTTCTGATACAGTTGTGCCATACAAGAAAAGTTCACTGAGGATATTTATTTTTCTTTGGATTATTTTAAATAATTTGTGGAATGGAAAGAATTGGAGACTGCAATTTCTCCAGTCTTTATAACATTCTGTACATCCCTTGGAAAGTTCACAAATCTGAAACTTTAAAATCTACAGAAAGTCAAACAATGCCAGTTTAAGTAGCTTCATGAAAAGTTCTATATTATTGTAAGGGATTAATGTTTAGTGATGTACTTTGGTCCAATATCCAAATAAAATCAGGATCATCTCCATCAAAGGGGATAAGACTTCAAATTGTCCAGCTTACCCATTTCTCAGCATCCTAACTGAAACTCCAGTAAATGTTTTCCCCAAACCGTCACCTGTTCCCTTTAATTCCTTTTGTTTTTCAAGCAACATATGTTCCAGTTTCTTTTGTTTTGGTCACTTTCTTATGCACCTTGTTCACTGAACTGTAACATACACAAACATGCCCACCCTTACTCCCATCTCTCCACACATATAGATTTATAATATATGAATGCTGGACACAAGGAGTAAAGAATTATAATTAGGCACTTGGAAGAAGAGGATGCTTAGCAATAAGAAAGATAGGCTTTTCTAATGCCCACATTTGCTGGAAAGGAGACAATATCTTAAAGGCAGTACATATCAGAAACTTCCCTGACCGCCTCTTGTGTTGCTTTCTTTAAGTGGTTGTGTTGGTAAGGGCAGGGATGGCGTGAAGGCAAAATTCTTATGGGATTATAGTATATGTGCTAAAAATATATTAGAGTTCATCTTTAAAAGATAATGCAATTTGTCTTTTCTGAGTTATAGATGAGATTCCAGTCTTCCCCATTTAGCCAGTGGTACAAATTCCAAGAGACAAATTAATCTGCCTTCTATGCCTTCTGATCACAGAAATAAGAGGAGGGGCCAGGCTCTTGCAGCATTTTTTAATTTTTTACTATTTTTTTTTACTGTAACTGGTATTATATTCATTTTCAGTACGATTCCATCACATTATAATTCATTTTTTTGTTATTACCATGGTTACTGTTCTCATTTATTTTCCTTGCTGATCTCAAGCTTGAACTACTGCAGCAGGTTTCAAGCTGGCCCAAGAGCGTCTATTCTCATTCTTCTTACTCTGCTCTGTTGGAGCGACATTTCTAAAACATAAATCTGATCTATCTTGCACTTGTTCCCTTGGTGATCTCATCTAGTCTCATGGAGATAAGTATGATTTAGATATTGAGGTCACTGATACTTATTTCCCAGCCTGGACCTCTCCCCTTGAACTCTAAAATCTATATGCTACTGCCTGCCCCACAAATCTCCTCGGATGACTGCAAGACATCCTAAATCCCCAAACAAGATGGGGCTCCTGATCGTCTTCTCCAAGTGTGGTCCTCCTTCAATCTTTTCAAGTGTCAATTCATTCTTCTGATTGCTTAGACAAAGCCTCAGAGTCATATTTGAACAGGAACTCAGATACAGCGAGGCTAAATGATATCTTTAAGTTCATGGGTAAGTAAGCAGCAGAATCAGGCCGTGAACTGGCAGTCTGACTCCAGAGACCATGCTCTTTACCCTTCCACTAGGCTGCTTCTCTATCTTATAAAATCCTTTGCATGTAGTCTGGAATTTCATATGGCACCTGCATGACAAACATCAACTGTTCACCTCAGGACAGGTTTGCTAGATCAAATTAGAATTACAAATTCTGGTTCTGTCTAGTTGTCATACAAAAAGAGCTGAAAATTCCCTTTGTTTAGGGCCAAGTTTTTTTTTTTTTCCCCACTCTATTTTTTAAAAGACATTCTCTGTTTTCTTACAGGCTACTAGGCTGGGATTCTGGGATCGAACCTCAAATGTGTCTGTTACAATTCTGTCTCAGTTACTAATTAGCTGTATGACCTTGGGAAGTCTTTAAATCTCTTGAGGGTATGATTGGTCTGCCAAAAAAATGCCACACATGCATTAGATGGTTCAGGCTCTGTGGTAATAATGTGGAGAAATAAATAACAGGATACATGGACCCTTAACTGGCTGGGGGCAAGAATCATATCTATTTGCTTACTATCTACTTTCCAAGAGTTTATCGCAATCTATCTTCTGCAGAAACTCAATAAATATGTGTAAATTTCTGGTTGAGGATTTCATGATTTAGTATGGACAAGGTGACTTAAAATTCCACAGTTAGTTTGGTAGAATGAACCCTGATTTGAAAGATAGAAGGCAAGGTCTGAAGGCAAAACAGGCAGAGATTTATTATTTCATTGGCTATTTCACTGATTATTTGACATCAGGACAACCGGTCTTCACCTGGGTCATTTTCAGTATGGTCTCTGCAAAATTTGGAAAGGGTTGGCTTAGTTCTCAAAGTTGTATTAACAGAGCTCGGATCGCATAATTTACCTTCACCACAAAACACAGTGTCAACGTGGCACACTTTTGTTTGTGTTGGATCTATTTGGTAGAAGGGCTCAGGAACTCAGCATCAGTACCTATCTAGCACACATAAACGTCTCCGCTTCCACATGATTTGTTTTAGAACCCTCACTGATATTGTGAGTAGATAATATTATCCCCATTTACAAATAAGGAAGATGAAATTGAAGGAGGTTTCCCAGGGTAAAATGACTAGTACAAGTGTAATAGGCAGGATTGGAATCCAGGATGAGGAGGCTCTCAGTTCTTCTCCTTTTCCTTCCTAAATCTCCAGTCCTGGTGATGCACAGAAGAGGGCATGCAGGGTGCTGTTGGAGATGCTTCAACACCACTTTCATCTGACTATAGCAGACAGCCCTATGATCAGCTGAAGAATATTCTAGTCACAAAAGAACTCTAATTAATTAGGAAAACTCTGGTAATTAATTGCACACTCTCATTCTGTTTTCAATAAATGTAATCTATTAAGTCAGTAGCACTTATTCATGATAACACGAAGTATGTTCAGTAATAGGCTTGCCTTCCATCAGGGAACTAATATGGGGTTTTATGTGGAATTCCAGGAGAAATCAAGTAGGAACTTTTAACATTTGCTTCATTGCACAGATTACATGGTGCTTTGATTCTGTGGTTGACAAGCAGTAAATTGCTCAGTTGAGTATGGTGTATTAAAATGTGTTTAATCTACTATTAGTTCCACAGAAAACAGCATTGCCTATCCCACTCCCAGTCATCCTGGATAACATCTGGGGACTCAGAGTCTTATAATTATAGACGATGAGCTGTAATAATAACCACAAACGGACTAATCATATCTTTTTTTGGAATTTGTTTATTTCAAATAATGTCTGGTTAACTTTTTTTATAAAGAGCTCTGTATTGGACCACATTTTTGGTAAGATGAAGGAAACATGGATTTTAACTACAGAAGTCATGTTATTTATTTTCTTAGTCATAAGGCACTTATCTGCTTGGAATATTTTATGTTTTTCCTTTCTGGTAGATATTTCAAAAATATTTTTATGATCTCCTTTTGGGACAAGAAAAGACATAATGTTTAGAAAGTTAAATGTTTAAACTAAATAGATAACTGACTAAACTTGAAGTGATATTAACCTATGCTGTCAGCCTTTATTTTTGGGGGCTCCAAAATCACTGCAGATGGTGACTGCAGCCATGAAATTAAAAGACGCTTACTCCTTGGAAGAAAAGTTATGACCAACCTAGATAGCATATTCAAAAGCAGAGACATTACTTTGCCAAGTAAGGTCTGTCTAGTCAAGGCTATGGTTTTTCCTTTGGTCATGTATGGATGTGAGAGTTGGACTGTGAAGAAAGCTGAGCACTGAAGAATTGATGCTTTTGAACTGCGGTGTTGGAGAAGACTCTTGAGAGTGCCCTGGACTGCAGGGAGATCCAACCAGTCCATTGTGAAGGAGATCAGCCCTGAGATTTCTTTGGATGGAATGATGCTAAAGCTGAAACTCTAGTACTTTGGCCACCTCATGTGAAGAGTTGACTCACTGGAAAAGACTTTGATGCTGGGAAGGATTGGGGGCAGGAGAAGAAGGGGACGACCGAGGATGAGATGGCTGGATGGCATCACTGACTCGATGGACATGAGTCTGAGTGAACTCTGGGAGTTGGTGATGAACAGGGAGGCCTGATATGCTGTGATTCATGGGGTTGTGAAGTGTCGGACACCACTGAGCGACTGAACTGAACTGAACTGAGAGGTCTTAGAAAGAAAAAAATAATAAGATAAAGTGTCATTGCCTGTTTATTCAGAGCCAGTGCAAAAAAAAAAAAAAAAAGCTGAATAGTTTGCTTCTGAGAAGTTAAGGACTAAATGTGATGCAAAATAGTACTACCTCTCTTAGCCTACACTTTTGGTAAGTAAGTTTTCTCCTTGGTGCTGTAAAACCTATAATATATGTTACACCTGTCATATTATGTATGTTTTATGCAAGTTTCATTCAATTTTTGGTGATCAGTAGGTATATTAAAATAGAAGTAGATATATTAAAAATGAAAATAGAAATTTGTTTGTACATGATCCTGTCTAGAGGGGTTCAAAATTCATATTGGAAAAAAAGTTTTGTTTATTTCCTCGTTGACCTCTTTGAATGCTTAAAAGGTAAGATCCATCAGCTTAAATGATTTGGTAGGTGTTATTTGTACTCACCCTGTGCATTTCTGTTTGTTAACCACAGGTCTTTAAACAGTACTAGGTTAATGTATGGCAAAAACCACTACAATACTCTAATTACCTTCCAATTAAAATAAATGAATTTTAAAAAATGAACAGTACTAGGAAGCGGTTCAAGATGCCAATGAGTTAATCTTCAGGAGTACTGTTATCTGTTCTAGTGAAATGGTCCTGTCATCTCCTTATTGGTTTTTAAATGCACCCTCTTATTATTTGTAAATGAAATTATTTAAAGTTTTTTCATGATGAGTAGATGTTGCTCTGACAAAATGAAATTGACAAAAAGCTAAAACTTTAGCTGATCCAGATTCTGTCATCAAATACGTTGTGATTCTGAGTCATCTTACAAATAGGCTGCCCCTTGCTTGCTTCCTCTTTCACAAAATGTTAACATTTCTCTTGATGTGGCTTTGAAATGATATGACTTAATGTATGTGAAGGCATTTTAAGATAATGTTGAGTGTGTGCTATATATCAAGCTTTATTAACATATTAATAACATACCTCTTCTAATGATTCTCTCTTTTTCCCTTAAGATATTTCAGTGATGGTTCTCAAACTCTTTGTGGGTCATATTTGCCCCCTGATAGTTCCCCAGCTTCTCCTTCCATTCCTGAAGTTTTCCTATTAACTTTTTAATAGGAAATTAACTTCTTTAACCTATTAACTCTGATATATTTCCACCTATTTCTGTAACATGGTATCTGATACCATATAATTTGGTCATTTATGCAGATTAATTTTATGGTGATTAACTTGATCAGACAAATATTAACTCTTTCCTCAAAGTTGCTGGGCTTCCCAGGTGGCACTAGTGGTAAAGAACCCACCTTCCAATGCAGGAGATGTAAGACAGGTGGGTTTGATCCTTGGGTTGGGAAGATCCTCCGGAGGAAGGCATGGTAACCCACTCCAGTATTCTTGCCTGGAGAACCCCATGGACAGAGGAGCCTGGTAGGCTACAGTCCATAGGGTTGCACAGAGTCAGATATGACTGAAGAGACTTAGCAGGCAGGCAAAGTTGTTAGCCTCACTTATAATGAAGTTAGAATGTTTACAAATGGTGTTCTTAAAGTATTTATTTGCAGACAGATCTTAGACTCAAGGTTTATTTTGTAATTAGCTTGTGAAGCATTTAAAGACAGACCATTACTTTCTTAATCTTTGTATCTCTTTGTTCCAAGCCATTTTCCAGAACCACTGAGAGAGAGAAACACCCCTAAACTATGTATTTGTCGAAGAAGGGGTATGTCCTGTGAAGGGCTACAGGTTTGGGGACACAAGAATACCTAGAAGGTAACTTGTGAGGAGATCCACAATCCAGATCTCCACAGAGAGTTCACCTGAAAGGTTGGTAAAGAACCCAGAACCCAGGGATGGAGAACAGAGATACCATAACATGGTGAACAGGTTCTAAAGGGAAGAATTAGCCAAGAGGAATCCCCTGAGGCTGAGACTAGCCCCCGGATCCCTTTACAGAGTGCCCAAAACCCTGCTCAAGGTTAAGGAGGGAGCTGTCTGAGCTGTCTTGAACATATTCATTTATTCAAGCAACACATGCCTATTAAAAACCTATTCTGTCCCAGGAAAATTACTGGGTACTGAGTATAAGTGGGTGACCCAAGGGTCAGTTAATTAATTATTGCAGATGATCATAAATACTGAGAAAGGAACAAGCTGGGTGCAGTGAGAGAATATATTTGGGAGTAGTGATTTAACCTACATAGACCTGTAATACATAGACAGGTAATTGGTGAAGGCAAGATTTGAGATGCTATTGGAAGCATTAGGAGGAACCATCCATACTAAATAATAGGGAAAGTGCGTTTCAGAAAATAACGTGTGAAAAGGCGGTAAGAGGAGAAAAAAATCAGAAGCTCTTTACCACAAGTGATTTTTTTCCTCCAGTAATATTTAAAAAAGAAATGCAGCCTGTAGACAGGGATTTGGGGAGGAAAGGAGAACACAGCCAAGGGCAGGGTATGTTTTGTGCTCCCAACTCTTCCAACCAAGAAAAGGTCCCGCTTCCACATTTTTTCTGCAGGGATCAGAACTTGGTTATTTCTCTGGAAAGAATTTGCACTTAGAAAACTGAAAGGAGTCCAACATGGCTAAAACAGAAAATGAGTAGTGTTGGATAGAGATGTGATGCAGCTGTGGGTCAGTGAACACTGTGGCTACCAGCACGCCTTCACTCCTGACTGCTTCCCTGGAGCTTCTCTCTTACAGGGCTTGGGTGCTCGTGTCTTCATTCAGTTCTCTGAGCTGCCTTGGATGCTTCCAAGGACTTCTTTTTACCCTTCTTCTTAGCCAGGCTAGGTTTCTGTTGCTTACCATCCAAGAGCCTTTACTGATATAGACACTGCTCTATCTTTATCTTGTTTTCTTTCTTGCCTGCTTGGCATCATTCAACATATTTCCTGGAGGAGTATGGTCTCTAGGCTGATGTGATTCTGTATTCTCCTGGCTTTATCCCCATGTTTCCGTGCTTCTTCAGTATATATATATATATATTTTTTTTTTCCCCTGTCTTTGCCTTGTTCATATCCTAAGTCTGAATTTTCTATTTTCTCTTTTCAGTCATTCCCAGTGGTTAAGAGCATGGGCTCTGAAGCCAAAGTGCATTGGTCCAAATTCCAGACTTGTTCATTGCAGTCTGTGTGACCTTAGGAAAGTTACTTAAACATTCTGTACTTCAGTTTCTTTATTTATCATATATTATAAAATTTACTTTATAGGGCTATTCAGGGAATTAATTATCTTTAAAAGCACATTGAAAACAGTTTTTTCATCATATGTACTCAGTACTTATTAATTTTGCTATAGTTGCTACTAACCATCTATTCTCATGACCCTATATGCTGGTGATTCTTAACTTTATATCTTTAGTCCAGCTACCAACCATAGTAATTCATAAAACTTTATGAGACAAACTAACTCTGAACTTTTGGTCCCTGACCCACTCAATTTTTTCTCCCAATTTTCTGTTTCTTAGCAAATGTTTTCCATTTGTGTAAGTCAGAAAACCTGGAATTATCTGTATTGTTACTCTTTTCTACTGGTCACTTTCAATTCATCATCAAATTCTGTCATTTTTATTTTGAAAATACAGATCAGACACTTTCACTCCTTAACCTAATTTACATCTGAAATATCACAATTTTCAGTCCAATACACCATCATATCTTGTCTAGGTTCCTGCAATATCTTCCTTACTGCTTTTCTCTTCTTTATCCTACCTCCTTGATCAAACCCTTTACTGCCAAATAGAGTGTTTTAAAAGCACAGGTCATGTCAGTCTCCTACTTGAACCATCAGTGGCTTCCTACCATACTCAGAAAAAAATCTAGCCTACAAGACTCTATGTGACCTGCTCATGCCCACCTGGGGATGGCCTTATCTTATGAATCCCTCTCTCCTTCAACCTCAATCATATTAACCTCCCCTTTCTTAGGACTTTCACTCTTGCTGTTTCTTCAACTGAGGACAACTCTTTCTTTGCTCTTTTCATGAATGATCCTTTCCTTAGGGCTTACATAAAACACCTAGAGTTAGTAAAGACCTTTTGTATCAGTTAGTGGAGTAGGACGGAGAAGGCAATGGCACCCCACTCCAGGACTCTTGCCTGGAAAATCCCATGGACAGAGGAGCCTGGTAGGCTGCAGTCCATGGGGTTGCTAAGAGTTGGACACAACTGAGCGACTTCACTTTCACTTTTCATTTTCATGCACTGGAGAAGGAAATGGCAACCCACTCCAGTGTTCTTGCCTGGAGAAAGCCAGGGACAGGGGAGCCTGGTGGGCTGCCGTCTGTGGGGTCGCACAGAGTCGGACACTACTGAAGCGACTTAGCAGCAGCAGCAGCAGCAGCAGTGGAGTAGGAAATGGCAACCCACTCTAGTATTCTTGCCTGGAAAATTCCATAGACAGAGGTGCCTGGCAGGCTACAGTCCATGGGGTCACAAAGAGCTGGACAGGACTGAGTGACTGAGCATAAACACATGTGTCAGTCAGGGCCCTTCATGGAAAAAAAAATTCAGAGAGTGAGACAGAGGGTGGATTTTAAAGTATTGGTTCATGGGATTATGGGACTGGTGAATCAGAAATCTACAGGCAGGCTGATAGGCTGGAAACTCTGTTACAGTCTTGAGGCAGGATTCCTTCTTCTCTGGAACCCCTTAGATTTTGTTCTTGAGTACTTCAGTTGATTGAGTGACGGGATTATCAAAGGTCATCCATTTTAAAGTCAACTGACTGTAGATGTTAATCACACCTATAAAAATAGCTTCACAGCAACATCTAGACTGGTGTTTGAGGAAACAGTCAGGCACCAAGGCCTAATCCAGTCAACAAACAAAAATTAAGCATCACACTTTCCAGGTCTCCTGTGCCCACATACGAGTCTCACTCACAGAATTCTCTCAGTCTCCTTCATGAAATATACCACAATTTGCCCTTAATTATTTTTTTACCTTTCTTATTAACTACATCCTTCTTACACCAAACTCTAGTGTTGAAAACAATTCTCTTTTATTCATAAATACATATCCAATATTAGCAAAGTACCTGGCATATAGTGAATATTCAGTAAATGATCAGTGTTCATACATGTTTATAGAAAATATTTACAACTGGGAGGAGCTTGAGATGAGAAGTTTTGACTCAATCTCCTAAAATTCTATGGGAGTTGAAATGTCATAAATTAAGCATAATTCATTAGAATGTGCATAGTTAAGGATATTACTGATTCTGTCTCGTTTTCTTTTGACATTCCTTTGTAGTTCTCTCAAGCTAAATTATTCAGCACAGATTTCTGAGGATATATAGTCTAACACACTCAACTCAAATGCAGCATTGAAAGACAAAGTTTGGCAACGTTTTATTTTAATGAAGATTTGAATGCCTGCCAGGATCACTGGAATAATTGCCATTTGGGTTTATATTAATGAACACATTGAAGTGGAATCGTAAAAAATGGAAAAAGGTCTGACTTTATAGGGTAGGTTAACCACTAGCAACTTGCAGTGATGAATGGTGCCCTGGATTTGTTGTTAGTTTTAGCCACGAGACACCCAAAGTTGCACAGCAGGCTCTTAAAGAAACATGTACTGAATTTGAAAAAATTATTTATTGGGCTCCCAGTGATTTATTTGTATGAATTAAGTAGTTCATACAAAAAGATGAGAAGGAGTAATACTGTTAAAATTGATCCACTTAGCATCTTACCACCACCCTGAGCTTGGGTGGTGGGTCATGAAGACCAGGTTTTTACACAACAAATAGTATTCATAAACCCTTAGAGGAAGCAGCTCCGGAACTTGCTTTGTATTCATTTCCAATACTGTGCTAAGTGAAGTAGCAAGCCTTGACACACTCAGAAGACAGACTATTATTATTATTTTAAAAAATTCTTGATGCTTCAAGGGATATGTGAGTTTGAAGTCAGTAGACACATGACTCCCAGACTAAAAAACTTTATCTCAGGAGAATTAATTAAACTAACTTGAGAAATCTGCAGGGTTCTCTAGAAAGATTCAGTAGAATATTTTATTGATTTTTGCAGATTACTGGTTGTTCCTCTAAACCAAATTCTCCCTCTATCCACATACACTGCTATCCAGGTAGAGATGACATTTCTTAGCTTCCCCTGGCAGTTTATGTGGCTACTGAGCCCAGGGGATGTAAATGAGAGTGACACACATACACACATATATACACAAATATGTCTTTTTAGTTACATCTAACTTGGCACAATCACCTGCCCCTATCTATGGCGCTTTCATCTTCCCTCAGGATAGTAACATGAAAATGACCTAGTTTACACTATGCAGATAGGGGCCAGTAGCCCAGCCAAGGGATGCAGGGCAATGTGCTGGAAGGAACCTGGATTCCTGAATGTGCTGATGGAAGAAAATTTCCCCATCAGCCTGGACCGGCCCTCCTGTGACTTGAGAGAAAAATAAAATTTGATCTTGCTTACAGGATTGTTGTGGAAAAAAATCTAGAAGATTTTAGAAGTGCTTCTAGGAAATATTTGCTTTCTATGAGAGTTGCTCTTATGCAAGTTGTTTTTTAAAACTACGTGCATCCCTAGGTTGCATTTTATGTTTAAAACATTACAGTTTATGTTATATCTTTTTATTTTTACAAAATCTCAGTCAGGCTGTCATTAGGAGAAATACTATGTCAGTTTCTCCAATAATTCAAAACACAGAGTAAAATCAAACAAAAACAAAGTGCACTATTTCCCAGTGTGTCCTCAGGGCAAGGCAAGGACAAAGACATCTTAAGGAGGAACTCCTAGACAGCACCATGATTCAGAGAGACAGCATGATGACCGTGGTGCTAATGATAATAATAACAATATAATAATCATGACGATAGTAATGATCATAAACCTGCTTTTGGATTGTCATCACGTGACAGACAGGTTCTATCTCTGTGTTTTACCTCCATTATCTGTGAGATAATGTTTTTCCAGTTTTGCAGATGACATAAGTGAAGCCCAGAGAGGTCAAGTATCTTGCCCAGTGGCAGCCAGAACTGGAGTCTAGTCACACTGACACTTTATTCCAGAATATGTGCAGTTTTGTGCAGAAATGAGTTATCGCTGCAGGACTGAGAGTGCTGTCCTTAGAGAACTTTTCTTGCAAGGTTGGACCAGGAGACTGGGAGACCACATGGTCGTGCAGGTGAAAGATGGCAGCTGTGTGTGAAGAAACAAAAGTGCAGAAGAGAAGGAAGGGGGAGATATGAAGACTGGACAACTGACGGAACGTGGAGATGAATCAGAGGCAGGAGGTTCTAAGGGAAGAGTTCAGAAAGATATTTGAGTTTCTAGGTGACCGGACCAAAGGAGAGAACATTTATTGAGAAAAGATAGGTTTAGGAGGCAAAGATCAGTTACATATCTTGCATAAGTATATCACTTAATGAAAACAAAACTATTATTTAGATATTATATGGATGATACAGAATGAATTTTATCTGTGATTAAGATCTAATACTTTAATTCCAAAATCAATTACTGGATGGTACCATGAGCTAGATGCCTGGAATTATGAGTGGAGAATATTGAGGTGCATCAAGCTCAGGACATGGTCTTTAGGAAGCTCATAGATTAAACAGAAATAAGAGTCTTAAGTCTACTTTTTATTTCTTTTTTTTCTCAAGTTTTTATTTTTGTTTGTTTATTTACTTTCATAGAGGCAGAGGGGGAATGATGGGTAGAGTTGTTATGGCTCTTCAAGGGTAAATCCCTCTTTGAAACAAGGATGGAATATCGTGCAATCCTTAAACTGCTCCCTTCCCTATGGGGACTCCCAAACAAACAAAGAAGAGCCTGAGAGTTGGAAAGTCAACCCACTAGACTGGAGTGTCCCCAAACAGGGAACTCCTGGTCCACATGGATATAATGGTTACCTGAAAATAAAATTAAGTGTTCATGATTAATTATTCATTGTCAGCTAAAAGTAATTAATCTTTAGGATATATGTCAAAAGAATCTATCCCTGCTTCTGCCACACCCACATAAATACATGCCTATAAAAATTATCTAGAAGAATAAAGAAGAAAATTAAGAGTAGTTACCCCAGCAAGGAGGAATGAAGAGCTGATTGTAGATAGGACAGTTTCATATTTCAATTTACACTCCATTTGCACGGCATCTTACTAGGTTAAGATAGAGAAGAAACAAACCAGGAAGCATCCAATTGCCTAGGTATATATGTCACATAAATGCATGTTTAGTGCAATATACTTTGAGATGACATCACAGGTCTACCTTATGAATTTTAGTTACCCTAGTATTTAGAAGAATGAGAAGAAAATACTAAAGGACTTTAATGTCTATTTTTCACATTCTAAATGAAAGGGATTATGCAAAACATTTCTCATCATCTTCTTATTTATATCAGTATTAATGTCCTGAATCTTCAAATTAAAATTTAATACCCTGAAAGGCTTAACTATCTGCTCATGGTGAGAAATGGCAGTTGAATGGTTTGAGTCCAGAAGAGCACATGGACCAGACTTGGGAGTCAGAAGGGCAGCCATGTTTATCTGCTCAGACCTGTAGACAACCTTCTCCTCAGAAAGCTCTGCTTCTTGGAAGTCTGACAGAAAACTCTGCTAGGGCATAGGAAATAACATTTTCACTGTTCTTATACCTTGAATCTAAAGTACATGAGAAATACTTTGCACTTAAGGAAGAGATTTATCTGACTCTTTCAAGAGCTGTACAAAACCAATTATTACCCACCTCCCTTCATGATTGGAAGGGAAGATCTTAATCCCTAATTTGCTGACAGGGAAACAGAATCTTCCAGGGATGAAGTGATTTGCGGAAGGTCACACAATCAGTCTATAAAAGCCTCAAGAATAACTCCAGGGGCTTGTGACAAAAGAGAAATTGCCTTATACAATTAGCAGCTTATTTTTCTACCCTAATCACCTGATTCCACTCTTTTCCAGGCATGTACAAAACTCCCAGTTTCTCCCTCTCCACCATAAGTGGGATTTAGAGCTTTTAATGTACATATTCTTGGTCAAAAATGTAGATCTCTATAATTTCATCCTCAGTTCCCTTAATCTATTTTTAAAGTGCAGAGGTTCTCAAATCCTTCGAGAAGGGTGGGGATGCCCCATCAAAGAATTCTCCTCTCCTGCTAGTTCCTTCGGCTATTACGTCAAACCTTTTGTAGAAGTCAGGAGGAAAGGCTAGCGTTACTTTTGGTAAAATACGTAAGATGTCTGGATTGCAGGCATAATACTGAGGGTGGGATTAACTGTGCTTGAAAGTTACTTCAGGCTGAATTTAGCCATTTTAACCGATAGTGGTTTCTCTTTCCTCACAAACACCACTGTGATGGACATCATGCAGGTGTGACTCCCTACAAATCATGCCCTTTTTAGTCCCTTTGCCTTGAGTTTTGGGATGTGCAAGGGTGGTGGGAGATGTTAGGTCCATGATCATGTTACTTTAAATAAGACTGATTTAGTAGAGTAGAGAGACTCTCTCTTACTGGCTTTGAGGAAGTTAGCTGTCATGTTATGATAAAGTCTCTGGTAGGCCATTGGTAAGGGACTACAGACAGCTGCTAGAACTGTGGTCCCTAACCTTTTTGGCATTGGTTTCATAGAAGATAACTTTTCCAAGACCGGGGGTGGGGGGGTGGGGGATGGTTTCAGGATGATTCTCGAAAGAGGTGAGTAACCTAGATCCCTTGCATGTGAAGTTCATAGGAAGGTTTGAGCTCCTATGGGAAAAATCTCAGGCAGTAATGTGAGTGAGTAATGGGAAGTGGCTGTAAATTCAGATGAAACTTCACTCATCTGCCCGCAACTCACCTCCGACTGTTTAGTCCAGATCCTAACAGGCCACGGACTGGTACCATTCCATGGCCCAGGGTCACAGACCCCTGCCCTAGGAGATGAGTCGTCCCAGGATGACAGCTAGAACAAGAGTGAGGACCTCAGGAATATAATCACAAGGAAACAAACCTTGCCAACAACCATATGAGCTTAGATGAGGGCTCTTAAATCCAGAAAGAACTGTAGCTTTACCAATAATTGAATTATAGCCTTACAAGGTCCCAAGCAGAGGACCCAATTAAGTCATTCTTTGGACTCCTGACCTTCAAAACAGTGAGATAATGAATGTGCATTTCTTTAAGTCACTAAATGTGTGGTAATTTATTACACACAATAGAAAACTAATATAGACATCTTGTACTTTTAGATATAAAGAATATTAACACAACATTTTTAGGGAAGAATGACATTTACAAGTATTAAAGTGATACCTCAAAGATGTATTTGAATTTAAAGGATACTTTGACCTATTAAAATTCAAAATAGTCAGAGAAAAGGAAGCAGGCAAAGACTTGGAACAGGAAGTTGCCAGGTGTCCAAAACATATTAAGTCTAACTAGATGCAAATATCTTTCATCCTGTGCCTTGAAAAATGGGAAGAATATGCTGTAAATTATTAATTAATGAGAGGAAATGTCCAAAAGGCACAGCTATATGAAAAATTAATGCTCAGAACACCATTCATTATCACCTAGAATTGACTGAAATTATGCTTGATTTTGAAAGAGAACAGCAAGTTTGTGAGTTTATATAGATTCTTGTATGACCTTCTAGGTCAGTTTTTTTCAAATGCAACTTTCTGTTAGCAGTCTATTAAAATGGGATTTTAAAAAATTAAGACTTAAAAAATGATTAGTAAGCATCAGCCAAGATTTAACTGAATCGGAGTCATCTGAGGCAAGACCAATTACACACACCATCCCACACACCAAAGGCTTAAGATTCCAAGTAGTCAGTTTAACTATTAATATTTGCCATTATCGGGCTCGTCACAAAGAGGTCAATTCAGTGTGTGACAGAAACAACTTTATGGCTACAATCTTGAACATCTTGTTCAGTGGCTCTCAAACGTGGCTGCACATTATAATTACCTGGAGAGCTTTATAAATTCTGATGCTCAAGCTTCTTCTGGGAGCAATTATATCAGAATCATCAAGCATAGTACCATTTATTCGTAGCTTTTAAAGTTCCCTAGATGATTGTAACATGAAATTGCTGATGTATAGCTAACACCTTGCATCTTTCCACATACTTTTTAATATATAATTATGTAGCTCAAAACCCAAAACACTGGTGGGGGGATATTTGGGTCAACCATGACTGCCCCACTTTGATGGAACATAACACTGAAGTTGACTGTTTTAGGGCCACACTATAATAATTCTTTTGCTGAACTTCATGTTTACTATCTTAATTTATTAAAAAAAAACCCTCTAAAACTTCAAAACAAGGCAAAATCCATGTAATGAAGTTACATTATCCTGATTTGTAGAGACAAGGACAGAGAGACCATAGATTCAAAGGGATTTCCCTAAACAAATAAGATATAGACCTGAGTCTGAGTGACACCAATGTTTCTAATGTTTGAACTGTACTTGTGATTCTCAATGTGTGGTCCCCAGACCAGCAGCATCTGCATTGCTTTGAAACATACGAGAAAGGCAAATTCTCCACTCCAATCTCAGAACAACTAAATCATAATCTTTTGAACTGGGGTCCAGCAATCTGTTTTAATAAATCCTTTATGTGATTCCTAGGTACTGTAAAGACTGAGAAACACTGTACTGTATTCTTCATTTCTGTTAGTAGTCTACTTTTGAAGACCCAGTTTAGCATGCAGTAAGAGAAATTAAAATGTGGGGATAAGATATGGTGAGGGGCTAAGGAATTCTCTCTTACTATCTTCCTTTACTCCAATTCCCATTTATATTAACAATATATTTTGGAGAAATGCTATCAGATATATAGGACTGGGAAAAGATTGTGGGGGGGCACTCACAATGTTTACTTTCAGAGATGTTCAACTACTCTCATATAAATACAACTGTTTTAAGATGTTGATGAATAGTTTATGCTTTTAATCAAAATATAAGAATTTTAAAGGTTTCATTAAAAGTGAGTATCTTGGGTCTTTACCCTTCTATTCTACACACACTGAGGATGGGAGGCTGACCCCCTCAACACCAGGCTCCTCACCTGGACTGAGGATGGCAGGCACTGCACTGGTGTCCTGCTAGTGAGAGCTTGATTCTAAGAAAGAATGTGTGAGAGCGAGGGGTAGAGATAGGGACAGACATGCAGACAGAAGGAGACATCTGTCTCTAGGACTGACCAGGCGAAGCCCATTCCTCACCGTCTGATCCCAGCCTAGGCTGGCTCCAGAGGCCAAGGCTCTCATCACACTTGTTTGCACCATTGTCTGCAGTCTGGGTCCCTGCCCACTCCATCATGAGTTCCCTGAGGACCCTTTTCCATCATGAAATGTTCCGTGGGCACGAAGTCTGGAAAGCACCAGTCTGGGAGTCTGGTGCCCCTCAAGTGCTCAGAACACGTTTACCATCTTACGAATGATGATAAGGTTGAAGACAGCATGGTCTCAGGATAAGTTGATAATCTTCTGTGAAGAACAATACACAAAGGTACCAGTAGCTGCAGAAGGACTTGTGGTAAGACTGTATATTTCTGCCTCCCATCTTCATATGTGAACCATGAACTTCTAGATGTTCAAGCTGGTTTTAGAAAAGGCAGAGGCACCAGAGATCAAATTGACAACATCTGCTGGATCATCAAAAAAGCAAGAGAGTTCCAGAAAAACATCTATTTCTGCATTATTGCCAAAGGCTTTTATGTCAAAGCCTTTGACTGTGTGGATCACAATAAACTGTGGAAAATTCTGAGAGAGATGGGAATACCAGATGACCTGACCTGCCTCTTGAGAAACCTGTATGCAGGTCAGGAAGCAATAGTTAGAACTGGACATGGAACAACAGACTGGTTCCAAATAGGAAAAGGAGTACATCAAGGCTATATATTGTCACCCTGCTTATTTAACTTATATGCAGAGTACATCATGAGAAACGCTGGGCTGGAAGAAGCACAAGCTGAAATCAAGATTGCTGGGAGAAATATCAATAACCTCAGATATGCAGATGACACCATCCTTATGGCAGAAAGTGAAGAGGAACTCAAAAGCCTCTTGATGAAAGTGAAAGAGAGTGAAAAAGTTGGCTTAAAGCTCAACATTCAGAAAATGAAGATCATGGCATCTGCTCCCATCACTTTATGGGAAATAGATGGGGAAACAGTAGAAATAGTGTCAGACTTAATTTGGGGGCTCTAAAATCACTGCAGATGGTGACTGCAGCCATGAAATTAAAAGACGCTTACTCCTTGGAAGAAAAGTTATGACCAACCTAGATAGCATATTCAAAAGCAGAGACATTACTTTGCTGACTAAGGTCCATCTAGTCAAGGCTGTGGTTTTTCCTGTAGTCATGTATGGATGTGAGAGTTGGACAGTGAAGAAAGCTGAACGCTGAAGAATTGATGCTTTTGAACTGTGGTGTTGGAGAAGATTCTTGAGAGTCCCTTGGACTGCAAGGAGATCCAACCAGTCCATTCTGAAGGAGATCAGCCCTGGGTATTCTTTGGATGGAATGATGCTAAAGCTGAAACTCTAGTGCTTTGGCTACCTCATGTGAAGAGTTGACTCGTTGGAAAAGACTCTGATGCTGGGAGGGATTGGGGGCAGGAGGAGAAGGGGACGAGCGAGGATGAGATGGTTGGATGGCATCACTGACTCAATGGACATGAGTTTGAGTGAACTCCGGGAGTTGGTGATGAACAGGGAGGCCTGGCGTGCTGCGATTCATGGGGTCGCAAAGAGTCAGACACAAATGAGTGACTGAACTGAACTCCATATTGGAGAATGTTCTAATATAGAAGGAGTAGCTGATTATTCAGGGGTGAGGAGTGAAAATTGCAGGAGCAAAGTCCCTGAGAAAGTTTTAATAAAGGCACGAGATCCTGAACAGACATGAGGGACTGAGTGCTGTTAGGATCATGTATGGAGCAGGGATGGCAGAGAATGCCTTGTCAAAGACAGGTAGATTAGGCTTGGAAAGCTCTGAGATGTCTAACCTGATTACTTGCAACTTCTTCATGAGTTATTGCAGGGGGCTCATTAGAAAGCAGGAAGTTTGCTAGTGACTGTGGAGGAGTGACGTAGTAGTGTAGGCGGGACGACAGTAGAAGTTGGAAGCGATTCTTCCCTAGTCCTTAACTGAATAATTTAGTATCATCACTTCATGACAAATAGATGGAGAAATAATGGAAACAGGAAGAGACTTTATTTTCTTGGGCTCTAAAATCACTGCTGATGGTGACTGCAGCCATGAAATTAAAATACACTTGCTCCTGGGAAGAACATCTATGAAAAACCTCGACAGCCTATTAAAAAGCAGAGACATACTTTGCTGACAAAGGTCTGTATAGTCAAAGCCATGGTTTTCCTAGTAGTCGTGTATGGATGTGAGAGCTGGACCATAAAGAAAGCTGAGCACTGAAGAAATGATGCCTTCAGACTGTAGTGTTGGAGAAGACTCTTGAGAGTCCCTCGGACTTCAGGGAGATCCAACCAGTCTATCCTAAAGGAAATCAATCCTAAATACTCATTGGAAGGGCTGATTCTGAAGCTGAAGCTTCAGTACTTTGGCCATCTGATGCAAAGTGATGACTCACAGGAAGACCCTGATGTTGGGAAAGACTGAAGTCAGGAGAAGGGGATGACAGAAGATGAGATGGTTGGATGGCATCACTGACTCAATGGACATGAATTTGAGCAAACTCCAGGAGACGGTGAAGAACAGGGAAGCTTAGTGTGCTGCAGTCCATGGGGTGGCAGAGAGTCAGACACGACTGAGTGACTGGACAACAACCACCTAGTGTTGGACATCCTCTTGCACTGGGCTATGAGTTGTTGCAGGAATAGAATTTTGACTTATTTTCTTGTGTTATCACACAAGTAATACAGTTATCATCCCTCCACATGACATGCCAGCATTTACAGGACTTAGTCATTTCCAGAGAAGTTTTGGGATTATTGGAATATCTGACATGGACCTAGATGTTATGCAATTAATTTATGTACTTATATCAATTTTAACAGTTTTATTGGAATATAATTTACAAATCATACAATAAACTCCTTGAACATGAATATGCCAGTGACATTTAGCATAGTCACAAAAGTGTGCCACCATCAACACAACTTAAGAGTTCTTAAGACTGTTCTAATCATCCAAATGAGAAACCCTGATGCCATGCCCCTACAAACACACTTTCTGTCTATCTTTTCTCAGCATTTTACATAAATGCAATCATACTTTATACTGTTCTTTATGACTGACTTCTTTGACTTAAAAATATTTTAAAGACTCATCCATAATGTATTTCATTTTATATTATTGTTGAAAAAGTGTTGTATGAATGTAGCATATTTATTTACTCAGTTTTCAGTTCATGAATATTTCTATTGTTTGTACTTATTGGCCAATTATGATTAATGCTACAGTAAACATCATATACAAATTTTTTTGAGTATACATAAGTTTTTATTTCTTTGGGAGTATATACTTAGGAGAGGATTTTCTGGGTCATATGGTCACTCTTATTTAACTTCTCAGAACCTGCTGTATTGTTTTAGAAAGCAGCTGTACCATTTTATACTTCAACCAGCATTCTATCGGGCTGCCAACTTCTCCATACTTGTTTTTATCTGTTTTATTGTAGATATCCCAGTGGGTATATTGGTATCTAACTGTGACTTTGATTTTCATTTTTTTGAAACTAATTATGTTCAACACCTTCTTACATGCTCATTGGCTATTTGTACATCTTCTTAGGAGAAAGGTCTATTTAATTCCTTTGCCCATTTTTAAATTGTGTTTCTTGTTTTTGGATTGAGTTGTAAGACTTCTTTATATAGGGTGGATACATATTCATTATTATGTATATGATTTGCAAATATTTTCTCCCATACTATAGGTTGTCTTTTCAAAAAAGAATGAATATCTCAATCAGTGACATGGAAATGACTTTTTGCTCTTAAGAGCTTGAGATAATTGGTGTTCAGGAACCCAAGGGTGGTTAATTTCCTTTCTCTGATGCTGAGCTAGTTCAGATTGCTGTCATTCTGTAAAATAAGAGTGTGATGCTTTAAGGCCTCTCTTGCTATATTTTAGACCACATTTGAGTTGTACTCTGACTACAAGAAAATGAATGAAAATTAAAGGGTCGCTCTTCTTTTGTTTATCAGAGATACTGATTAGTAATATTTTGAACAAACTATGCAACCCATTCATTTAAAGAATTATATAAAATATGCTTTGGGCATATTCAGATCTTTTGGATATTTATCTCATGGGATGGGGTAAGGGAACAGGAAGATAATGAAGAAAGAATAGAAAAAACAAAGACAGGAAGGAAGGGGAAGAAGTGAAAATAAGGAGATAAGAATTGACATGAAGACTAGATAAAGGAACTAAAAGAGGAAGGAGAGATTGGAAGAAAGAAGAAATAGAGATGGGATCAGGAGGATAGGAAAAGGGGATGGGAAGAGGTCAGGAAAAGAGAAGGAAGGGAGCAAAGAAAAAAGACAGGCAGACAAAACAAACAAACAAACAAACAAAAAACAGAGCAATGAAAACAATGCAGGCTTCAGAGCCTGGCCAATTTTTCATGAAGTGCCACTTGTAGAGGACAGACTGCAGAGATGCTGGCTCCGAACGTTGATGATGGCAGTAATCGTGATTCCAACGTTTGCAACAGATGGTATGAAAGGCAGCGGAACCCCACATGGAGAGCCGTACACTGAAAGCACTACACAGACGTAGTGGAGGAATGCAGGGATGCTGAGAGGTTAGTTCTCTATTTGACAACCATTTTGCATCTGATGCGTAATCCACATCAAAGGGAAAAAAAAGAAAAAAAAAGCTTATTTATCATAAGATCTCTCATCTGGAACAAGGGAGTTTGGATGTTCACAGGAATGCCTTTGAAGATTTATTCTGTGATGGGCTTTAACTTAGCATTTACTTTCATCCAAGACTTGGTCGTTTTCACCTCTTCTCTTCCCGTCCTCAGCCACTCAGTGGTTTGCTGCCGTCAGTGGTCAGTGCAACTGACTCAGAGCAACTTCTTCTCTCTGGTGTGGCTTCTTTGGTGGCTTAGATGGTAAAGCGTCTGTCTGCAATGCTGGAGACCTGGGTTTGATCCCTGGGTTGGGAGGATCCCCTGGAGGAGGAAATGGCAACCCACTCCAGTACTCTTGCCTGGAAAATCCCATGGACAGAGGAGCCTGGTAGGCTACAGTCCATGGGGTTGCAAAGAGTTGGACATGACTAAGCGACTTTATTTTACTTTACTCTCTGGTGCAGCCTAGGCATAACTAATAATTCTTGAACCTAATTTTCAAAGCCCCTTTCTCTTTATGCCTGTTTATTTGTGTGCATCATCTGGACAGATTATATATTACAATGTACACTATAAGTCCTGCTTGTGTGGGGTAAGCACCTAGTTCCATTGTATCGTCTTCCTCACCACCCTGGTCCATCCCCACAAAGGCAGTCAGAAGAACTGCATTTCAGAGAAGCAATGGAAGAAAACATTTAGGAAGCACAGGCAAGGAGAGTGGTGAGGAGCAGAAATGGGATAGAGAAAGAGTCCATGGATTCAGAGAGAATAATGGTGGAAAGTTGCATGCCAATATGCATGTTGGATCCTTATAAAAATATTCTGAAAAGGCAACTAGTTTTACAAATTCTCTAGGTAAATTTTTGTGTGGATACCCTTACCCTAGAAGAACCAGGGTTTTTCATCTGCATGAGGTTGGACAGAGAGAGCACTGAGATGGACAGATTGAAAGAGGCTGGCATCATCAGAAATCTCTGGACACTATAGATTCCTACAAACCATGGAATGGGGACTGTAAGGGAGAAGATGTGAGGAGGAATCAAAGCAATTTCATCTAGTTCCCAAGGGGCACTTGTAGCATACGTAACTATGGTTTACATACATGTAAGAATGGAATACCTGTTGGGCTGCATATGCCATTTAATATAAGACCATTTACTACTTCACAGGATGAATTACTTTCAAATAACTTCTTGACAGCAAGTGTTCTCTCCCCTATTCATAACCAGCAGTATTTAGCTTAATGCTAAGCACATAGCAAGGCATCCCTACAACTGTGTGCTTGGCAGATTGCCCAGTCCACTTGTTGACTCTCACCCTTGCCCTTTGGTGTGCAAAGACAATCACAACTCTTGAAGATGCTCCTCTCAGGAGGGAGCATGATAGGTCTACCTGGATCATAGAGAACCAGAAACAGGGACCTACAGATACCTGTGGTCCAGAGCCATGGGTAACATGGTCTTTCAGAAACTATCAAACTTATCATGACTCTTCTCCAATGCCAGGAACAGAGTTTTTGATGGGCCCCAATCTACACACAACTAAATTTATAGATGTTAGAGCTTATGGAAATTATGACAATATAACTAAAAGGGGAAAAGAAAATCCCAACTAGGAATTGAACTGAGTAAACTTTTCTTCTGTATTTATCCTTGTTTGATTGTATGAGCGATAGTGTACCAAAGTGAATCAAAGTCCAAATGGATATTGACAATTTTCATATGTAGAAAAGATTGATAAGAAGTGTGCATATGCTGAGATATCACAGAACTGCACATTTTTTTACTTTTCCTTCTCATTTCTCAATGATCCTCTGAGAACTGTGTGAAGATAAAGTCAGAAAGAAAGTTCTTACATTCTTAAATCCTCTGTAAAGAATCTGGAGCTCCTTCTTGGTAAATTTGCTCTGGGCTTCCAGAAGCTCGAGAGCCTCGGGCCGATGCCTGACGGTGGCCATTTCCAGTTCATCTTCCACGCTGTCTGTGGAGGAAAATCAAAGTCTTAAGAACAGTCACTTCTCACCAGTGGGTATTCACAATAAACAGGAAAATGGAATGAAATGCTCACTGGATGTTTGTGACACTTCCACAGAAAGGATTCTCACACTGCCAATAAAGGTCTTAATATTTCCCAGGATATACAGTATTAAGCTAATTCTATAGAATATTTTTTCAAGCTTTCTAGTCATTAAACATCACAATATAAACATTTTTACAATGTAGATTGAAAAGTGTAAAAATATGAACAATCTTAAAACCTCAAAACACATTTGAGGTTTTTAAGATATATGATATATAGACTTATATATAGATACATGTATACACACTCTTGTGACCCCATGAGCTGTAGCCCACCAGATTCCTCTGTCTGTGGGATTGCCCAGGCAATACTGGAGTGGGTTGTCATTTCCTTTTCCAGAGGATCGTCCTGACCCAGGGATTGAACCTGGCTCTCTGACATTGCAGGCAGAATTTATTTGCCTGAGCCACCAGGGAAGCCCTGTATATACTAAGTACTAGTGATGAAAGTGGAACTTTGTTTAGTAACAGTCAGTACCACACTTGTATCATGCAACTGTGAGGCAGGACTCCACTAATACACTCTGAATATTCCATTAAAATCAAGTATTTTGCCAGAGGCTTCAAATAGTTCAATCAGATTAGGTGCTGAAGTGAGTAAAGGACTCCACTGCTGGTTTGACTGGCATAAACCTAGGCTTCACATTGGATGGACTGGAGCCAACGGGAGCTTCTGGCTATACCCCACTGTGCAGGCAAGGGAATCCATACTTATGGATAAATGCTAAAATATTGTATTTTGCTCTGTGAAATATATATACATATAATTTCCCAAAGAGTCTCTACACAAAAAAAGAAGAATTTTGTGTCCATGTAAACTTGGGAGATGCTGTAAAGTTTAATGCTGTTTCAGAGCAAAATACTGGAGAATTTTCAACAAACCGTTCTATTTAACTTTGTTTAACCTATTGAACCCAAAGGATATTTGTCCACTAAACCCCTTCTCTCCACAAGGGACCTCTGCTAAAATCTTCATATGGAATTAAGGAATAAGTGAATCAAGAAATAAATTATGGTGCCACTAAAGTTTCCATTCCTCTGGAGCCCTTTGAATGTTAGCTGCCTTCTGGAAAATTATTTCTCAAACTGAGGTCAGTGGACAGTTGGTGGATCTTGAATGTCTTGTTTGGAACCATAATGTTCTCTATGCATTTTTCTGAGAAACATAGCCTGGGCAAAAGTAGAGGAAATTTTAATTAGATTTTCTAAGCAGTCTCTCAATCATAGCATAACCTCCTCTGGACCCAGTGACCCTTCCACTGGAAAGAAACAAAACAGAACATTAACTTCTCAACCTTTGCAACCACAGAGCAAGCTGAACCACACTATCAACCTGGTTTCTCCCTCCAGCTGATGCAGATTTACAGATTCTGAGACTGAGACAAAAGACCCAGAGGATCAGTGTAAATGAACTAAGTGTGATGATGAGCATCACACGCAGTATTCAAAATATCACACTTGAAGAGTCTGCCTGAGGACTCTCTTTTACTTAGCTGACTGGTACCTCACTTCTTAATGACTCCTACTTGCCAAAGGGTTGTTTTTATTTCTAGAAGGCTGACAAGCTCTAAAAACAAACCTGAAATCATCAGCAATCACCAGCATATGATAAGTTATAGCAGCAGCACCACCTAACCTAATCAAACTCGGATTCCTGGAGGCAAACTCTGCAGAGAGCACAACATGACTCCAAAAAGGACTGGGAAATTCACAGTGTGACTCAGCCACTGTTTAAAAGCATGCTCTTTGGTTGTTTTCTTTTTTTAACTCACTGTGCTGTGCTTAGTCGCTCAGTCGTGTCCAACTTCTGTGACCCCATGGTCTGTAGCCCACCAGGCTCCTTTGTCCCTGGGGATTCTCCAGGCAAGAATACTAGAGTGGGTTGCCATGACCTCCTCCAAGGGAACTTCCCAACCCAGGGATTGAACCTAGGTCTCCTGCAATGCAGGCAGATTCTTTACCAGTTGAGCTACCAGGGAAGCCCTTTTAATACACTACTTAGAATTCATTAAGTCCCAAGAGATGGGCTAGGTGCTCTGCTGATATAATTCTAATCCTCATAATAACTCCACAATGAGGTAGATTTGTCCAATTTTTACATAGTCAGATAGGGAGTCTCCAGTGTCACATAGAAGAAAAGACAGGGGTTGAATTTATACCCAAGTCTTCGATGTCAAACTTTTTTTTTTTTGCCAAACTCTCTCAATACCAAGAGAAATACCATTGATTAAAAATAGCATTTTTTTTCTCCCTCTCCTTTCCTGCACTGTCAACTGAGAAGTGAACTAAATCCACCGGGTCCATTTCCTCCCTCCTGTTCTCTTTTTGTTGTTCATTCGATAAGTCTTGTCTACTTCTGCGACCCCATAGACTGCAGCACGCCAGGCTTCTCTTTTAATCTACTGGAATCTGACTTTCTGTTCTTGTTATGGGTTAAATTATGACCCCTCCGATATGACTGAATTTGGAAGTATGACCTTTAAGAACACAATTAAAGTTCAAAGATGTCATAAGGTTGGGGCTCTAATGCACTGTGAACTGTTTCTTTACAAGAAGAGAGAAAGATAGCAGGGATACATAGGCACAGAGGAAAGCCCATGTGAGGACTCTGTAAGAAGGCAGCCATCTACAAACCAAGGAAGGAGGCCTCAGGAGGAACCAACCTGGTTGGCACCTTGATTTTGGACTTCCAGCCTCCAGAATTGTGAGAAGCTAATTTCTGTTGTTTAAACCACTCAGTCTAAGGCATTTTGTTATGGCAGCTGGAGCTAATACATGCACCTAAGTAACTTGTTCAAGTTCAGACTGTCTCTAGCACCCTAAAGTCCAATTTTTAAACATCCTGATGAGATTGTTAAAAAGAACCTCCATCCTCCAGAGAGCTTTTGCTCTAAGCCTGGCATATTTTATGTAGTTTGAATACCAACAAAAATCATGTGAGACATATATCATTGTCTTTATTTTACATGGAATAGAAAGGGACTCACAGAGATTCAAACCTGTTGTGAACAGCTGACTCATTGGAAAAGACCCTGATGCTGGGAAAAATTGACGGCAAAACAAGAAAAGGGCAGAAGAGGATGAGATAGTGGAGTGCCATCACTGATTTAATGGACATGAACTGGGGTGAACTCCAGGAGATGGTGAGGGACAGGGGGAGGCCTAGCATGCTCCAGTCAAAGAGCTGGACATGACTGAGCCACTGAACAACGTGGAGATTAACTAACTTACTCAAGATCATGTAGCTACTAAGTGACAGAAGTTGGGATTTGATCTCTGACTTTTTAATGTCAAAAGATCATGAGCTTAGTAATAATGCTGTTTTAAGAGACAGCAACAGTTATATAAGCTTAGTTAAAAATCTTGGAGACGAAGTATTTTAAACCAGATACCAAGGAGCCAGGGAAACCCAGTGCTCTGGGAAAACATGCCTGGGTACCTTGAGGAGATCACTGTGGTGGTGGTTAATGCCTTGCTGATTAGAAACACGTAGAATAAGGTTTGGAAGTGATGGGATCGCAGAGCTGAAAAGAACACAAAATGTTGTTTGCTTTCCTGTATGTTGTTGTTGTTCAGTTGCTAAGTCAAGTTGGACTCTGCTACCCCATGGACTACAGCCCACCAGGCTCTGGTGGAATGTTTTCCACTATCTTCCTCTGTCTTCCACTATCTCCTGGAGTTTGATCAAACTGATGTCCATTGGGCCGATGATGCTATCCCATGTTTTACCAGTGAGAAATCTGGGTTCAGATAGGCTGGGTGGTTTATCTGGGCATGAAAAAAGAAGCAGGTGGCACTCTGGTCCCTTAAATCATCTCTAGGCTTCTGACTATGCAGTAGCCTTGCTGTGAGAGTAGCGATGCTTACTCAACAGTGCGTTTGCATCCTGACAAACTGAGTACAACTAGTGTTTTAACTCACGTGTCTCCTAACAGATCTGTTTTTAATCAGATGGCAGATTCCCCAACCCAGATACTCTTGAGCTTCTCTGTCTCTTTTTACTTTTTGTTCCTTAGACTTTAGTCTCTTAGGGCCAAGGATATCCTACGTCTGAGTCAACTGTCCCCTCAGGCCATGACACAATTGGGCTAGAAAGTGGAATTCAAATCACCTGGAAACAATAGTGAGTGTGTTAGTCTTTCAGTTGTGTCTGACTGTTTGTGACCCCATGACTGTAGCCAGGTTCCTCTCTCCATGGAATTCTCCAGGCAAGAATACTAGAGTGGGTAGCTATTTACTTCTCCAGGGAATCATGCCTACCCAGGGGTCAAACCCAAGTCCACACTGCAGGCAGATTCTTTTCCTTCTTAGCCACCAGGGAAGCCCCCAGAAACAATAGTATGAGTTTTAAAATAGGTCTCTTTCGGTTACGTCTCATAATTTCTCTTGAACTACAGTAGAAGCTTATTACAGCTTGATTCATAATTACACAAATTTGACTCTATCCAAGGTTGAACCATATTCCCAGAAACTAACTATAGAACATCTTGCTTTACAAACAAATCTGAGTGTGAAGCCTGCCTTCCTCAGGTACACATTTATAAACAAAGCTTGTAATGCTGAAATAAAATCTTTTTATGAAGAATAATGTCACTTCTTTGGCTTCCCTGGTGGCTCAGAGGTTAAAGCGTCTGCCTGCAATGCGGGAGACCTGGGTTCAATCCCTGGATCGGGAAGATCCCCTGGAGAAGGAAATGGCAACCCACTCCAGTATTCTTGCATGGAGAATCCCATGGACAGAGGAGCCTGGAGGGCTGCTGTCCACGGGGCCGTAAAGAGTCAGACACGACTTCACTTTCACTTTCCAAGAAGCTGGTTCAGAGATGAGCCCTTGCCTTATGGTAGCAGGGAACATTGTGAGACTGTTGGCATGTTCTTCCACCTGAGACCTGCCAGACCACTGAACAGCCCAATGACATCTAATTTGGCAGACTAAAAATGCTCCATGTGAGATCAATGAATAACTACTTGAAGCATCTTAATTGTAGTGGGTCTATCAATAGAAGGTCCATTTCTCAATATAGGAAGACCATTCTCTAAAAAAACGTATCCATTTTTATCATGAAAAATCATAAATACTAAAACTTAAAATTCTATCTGAGCTGAAATTGATTTGTCTAGCAAAAAATTCAACTGACTTGACTTATATTGCTTTATCTCATTTATAAAAATATCTTCTGAGTCTTTGCACCTAGTGTTTGTTCTTTATTAAATTAGCTTAAAAGTGATCTGATCTGTATGGCAATAACATCACGATAAGGATGATTACCTTCTAAAATTACATTGTTATTAACTATTTTGAAGCTTCATCCAGTGACACACTGGAAGAGGATTTAACTAATTTTGCTCCAGGTTTTAGCTTTCTACTAAGAGATTCTGGAAGATTCTTTACTATAGCATTGGAAACGGATCCTGAGAACTTCCAGAATAAGAGGGAGATGTTTAGTATTCATGTCTGACGTGTGTGTGCATGCTCAGTCGCTTCAGTTGTGTCCGACTCTTTGCAATCCACAGGAGGGTAGCCCGCCAGGCTCCTCTGTCCATGGGATTCTCCAGGCAAGAATACTGGAGTGGATTGCCATGCCCTCCTCCAGAAGATCTTCCCATACAGCGATCGAACCCATGTCTCCTGAGTCTCCTGCACTGCAGGTGGATTCTCTACTGCTGGGCCACAGGGAAGCCCATTCAAGTCTGACACATTGGGATAAAGATAAAGCTGCCTGGGAGGAGCTTTCCAAAGCTAATTTTCATGACACCTATGTAATTTCTTTCTTCCCTCTCTCCTTTAAAAACCTGTCCAAGCATAGATAAGATGCCATATACTCAGCATTCTGTTCTGTTCCTTAGTTCCACGACTCCCGGTGCTCAAAGTGATTGGAGTTGTAACCATTTGAATAAACTTAGTTTCGGGGTTTTGGAGAAGGCAATGGCAACCCACTCCAGCACTCTTGCCTGGAAAATCCCACGGACGGAGGAGCCTGGTGGGATGCTGTCTATGGGGTAGGACAAAGTTGGACACTACTGAAGTGACTTAGCAGCAGCAGCAGCAGCAGTTTCAGGGCTTATGGAATTGGCTTAGGTTTGCACAGCAGGTGATAGCAGGTGAGATGGGATGACACTTAGCCATCTTCTTTCATGTTTTACCATTTAACTTCTCTGGATGGAGAGTTCAAACCTGGGTAAGGCCCTAAAGCCCCTTTTTACATGTTGCCAACTTTAAATGCTTAATCTCAGGAAAGTGAAGGCTTGGGAGCTCTCTGGACTCTTCCTGTCTTTACAACCATTCACCCACCCACCTACTGGGAGCTATTTTCTGGTGTACAAGGAGAGTATAAACGTGATTATCTCGAAGTTAATCATGCATAGCCCACAACAGAAAACAATCTATCGATCTGAGGCAGTGCGGGGGGTCACAGAACTTCCCAGACCACCCTGAACATTTTTGTTAGTTGGACAAGCATTACTTCAATTCTGACCCTAAAAGCCTGCTAGGACACAAAAAAGCCCTTTATAATTAGCACTTTATCCTATTCAATATTCATATATCTTGAAAACAGTCAATTATGTTGAATGTCCTCTGTTAGAGGTGGTTGTCGGCAATAACACTGGTTTCCATTCCAGGAGAACTTGAATTGCCTTGCAATTTCATGATTGAATTCAATCACTTATAAAACATAACTACCCAGAGGAAAATTGCTGCAGCTATTTCTCACAGCACTTATGAATGGATTGTCTCTACCTTATTTATAAACACAAATAACTCTTCAAACAAGCTTAGATTTTAAAATACAGTCACCTAATTGGAATGCTTGTTATTAGCATGAACCATAATATTACTGCAGTCAGTCATAAATAGCCCCTTATGATAGGAGCTATTGTTCCATAGGTGGTAAGGTCTGTTTTTTTCTTTTTGGTAAACAAGGGAAATAAATATTGACAGTCATTATACACAGAGGGAAAAAATCTACAATAGAAATCCTGAGCTAGGGGGAAAAGGAACAAGAACTGTGATTGAACTTTCACATAAAGGCATACCAAAAGGTAGATATACTAGTTTGGAAAGTCAACAGCTGAGACAGACTATGATCAAAGAGAAAATTTTACAAAGTAGTGAAACAGAGATAAAAAATGATAGCCCATCATAATTCACTAAATTAAAAATGCCCCAATAAGAGTTTCTTCTGAAACTTGATAAACTTTCTCCTTTATCTCCTTGATAAATTTTTAGGACAACTTAAATGTCTAATAATAATAGCAAAGCACTTTTATAGCATTTGTTCTGTGCAAGCACTTTACACACAATAACTTATAAACTCCCCATCAGCATTCTCTGGATGTTATATTCTATTCTATAGATGAAGACACTGTCCGCAAGAGATTAAGTAACTTGCTTCCAATCACACAGCAGCAAAGCCAGGGTATCAACTCTGGAAGGACTGGCTCCAGGATCACATAATTACTATTCTGCTGTTCTGTCTCCTACAGAAAATGAGGGAAGATGATGCTCTACTCATCTACAAACGTCACACCCAACCCAGAATCATAAAATTAGTAGCAAAAGGGCTTTACACAGAAGATAGAGCTAAGTTAGAATTGAAAGTGACCTGGAATCCAGCCCCTCAACTGTATACATTTAAATACAGAGTTTTAAATTTAGTGGTTGTAGACCAAGGGCTCTTGGGCACTTCAGTGACAACTGTTTCCATCCTCAGTGCATTCACATTCTAATAAGTTTCTGACTCCACCTCAGGAGCAGGCTTGGATGTGGGAGGAGGGCCAGCGACTGAAAGGAGCCCTGAGGCACAGTAATAATATCTGACATCTGATGGCTGGCTCTTTGTAGGAAACAAAGTTATTTTCCTTTGTTACTAAAGCTAAACGTCATGGTTATTCTGTGCACAGGTATCATCATCCCGTTTTTAGAGATGAAGAAATCAATGTTGGAAGGAATGTTGTAACTTCTGAAGGACATATAACTTCATATATAACTTCTGGGATACATAAATAGGAAGTTATAGAGTCAGAACTTAACCTCAAGTTTACTGACTGTAAAGTCTAGAAGTGATGGCTGATTACCTGAGAACAAAGGAGGGAACGTAAAGTTGAAAAGGAGCTTGAGTGTGTTATAGCAAATAATAGTTACAATAAAAGACTCAGGGACCAAATTAAGATCTTTAATCATTAGGAAAAAGCTTTCTTCATTTTACGTCATCTCCAAAGGTAACGTGCAAGTGATACATTTCTAAAAGCGTCTTAATGAAAAATATTACATTTATAATATGGAATGAACATTTAGAAATTTTATTTATGCCAAATATAATGCCCAGTTCGTAAGATGTTACTGTGTTGTGTGTTACTTTAGAAGGTGGAAGGTAAATAAATGGAATTCATTATCTAAGGGAGTTAAAAGCAGTTTGTGTAAGTTTAGTGATAATAAATTCTTGGCAGTATACTAAAAAAATATTTTCAAGCTAATGTCAGTGATGGCAGTAATCTTCTGCCATAAAGCATTTATCCATCATGGCTGTGTTTAAAACAGAGTACTAGAAAGACTGAGCCGTGACCTAGGTTTTGTTATGTTTCTTCTAGGTTTATGCTATCGATAATTTCTTGGTTCAAAGAAAGTTAGACTGTGTAGTCGACATGTCAGCTGGACATTTGTTGTGTGACAAAGACAAGTTAGTAAAACATTCTGTGCCTGAGAGCTCCCATCTCTTCAGTGCCATAGAAATAAGCAAGCTGTACCCAATATTGAAGCATAGGGTGACTCATCATTAACTAAGATTATATTAGTTATATAGTAAGATAGTAAACACTCAATTGTCATGTTATTGTTAGATTTGTATTAGTATTAATTACAATAACATCTGGTGCCACCCTTCACATGATAAAGCAAAATGGTATCTAGAACCCTTCATTCTAAGGAATTATTCGGTAGCTCTAAGTTTATGTTTTTCTTGGCTCTATTTCTCAATTCTGGCACTGGACAATGTGTTTTACTACTTCAAGCTTTCATTTAAAAATCTCTAACTAGGATTAATATTTGTTCCAGTTTCAAAAAATTATTTTGAAAGATTGCTGACATACATTAATCAATCAATAAAGGACAAAATTATGATTATTAATAGTTATTTCATACTTCCTAGGGAGGCCTTATTCTAGAATCTTAAGGAATGAGGGTTCTGTTACTAGACTTCTTCAATTTGAATTCCTTTTCTGACTCCTGTTAGCTATATGACCTTGGGCACAGTGTATAGTCAGTTTATGCCTCAGTTTCTTCATGCACAAAAGGGGGACAATAATAGGACTTGACAAAGAACTATCAAGAGGTTGAAATGAAATAATGTGCAAAGAGCATTTAAAACTAGAGCCTAGAAGATAGTGTTTAAAATATTATTATATTGTTTAATTATTTAAGAGTCTTTGGGGATGAGCATTATTTTGTCCATTTTAGATGGCCGAATTGATGTATAGGGTCATTGAAAAACTCATCCAAGAACACACAACAAGGGTGATTCCATCAGTTGTCAAAGCCCTTGCCCTAAAAATTGCATCCAGTTTTGTTTGTTTGTTTTTTTTTTCCTTTTTGCAGAGATTCAGTGCTGAGCAATTGCTGATCATGGGATCCACCAGAAATCACAGCTTCCTTGGGGACCTTTTATACTCTTCCAGTTTGGTACTGACTAGAGAATAAGGACCATTTTTTTGGGAATGGAATTTGAGGCAATAGCTTAGATTTATAGCTTGTCATTTCTTCCTACATACCTTATGACCTAATACCTAGGATAATTTACTATTGTGTGGACAAAGCCTGCATTATCAAGTTTAATCCTTTTGCTTACACTATCTCCTCTACATGGATCTGCCTTTCTTCCTCCTCAACCTCTTTCTTGAAGGCTCAGCTCAGAGGGTTTCACAGAGAAGAGGCCTCCTCACATTTCCATATAGCATATGAACTGTCTGTTGTCAGCTCTGATGGTGTTGTGTGTCATGGACCTGCTTGAATAGCTGTCATTTCTTCTGTAATATGAACATTTTGAGACAAGAGATCTGTGTTAGTTATTGCGCTAGCACTAATGCCTAGCATGGTTCTGGACATTAGCGACAGTTCCTTCTCTCATTCACTTAGTATTTACTGAATGCCTCTTTGAAGCCAAGAAAGGTCTTGTGGAAACGTGAATGAATAAAAAAGAGAAAAACTCTTGCTTCTGTGGACCTTAATCTCTAGTGAGTCACAAACAGGACATCGGAACAGAACTGTCAACTGAGCAGATGGATATATAGGTCTGGGGGTGAGTTCTGAGCTGAAGATGCATATATCAGAGTCGTCACCATGCAAATCACATTTAAGACCATAAGTTCAATGGGATCACTAAGGAAACGAATGCTGATAGAGAAGAGTACTTCTTTCTTTTAATCAATGAAAGACTACACAAAAGAATTAGAATGTCAAGAGAGTAGGAAAGCCCAGGACAAGACTAGCCCAGAAATGATCCAGTTTTTAAGAATTACTTTTGATGGAGGGGGTGGTATTCCCTCCTGGGAGCATCTCTTGGAGCTTCCCACTCATGTTCATCAAAGAATAAAGTAACTGAGTTGTATGTATGTTACATGTATGTGTAACATTCATGGAACACAGACCCAGTTTCCCCAATGGTCCTCACATAATTTCCATGTTTTAAAGCATTTATTCATGATAAAGAGGTGTCTCTCTTTGAGTCTCTTTTTCCTCAGCAGCCAAAGACAGCTTGGATGTAATCATGACTCTTAACTGAAGGTGCTTAAACTCATCTTAAGGGAACTGAGATGTAGCAATTGTGGCAAAAATCATAGAATCTCCCATTGCATCACCAAGTGGGAAAAGAGTTGGATGTGACCTCAGAGAACCAGGGAAGAAAGCTATGGAGCAACAATGCATGGGGTCTTGTTGCACAGGCTCTGCTTCATCTTTCCTACTAGAGTTTAAGTTTCTGATGGATAGGCTCTATATTTAGTTTGTTCATGGTTGCACCCTCAGCACCTACGATAATGCCTACCATGTGATAGGTATTTGCAAAGGTTTGTCAAAATGACTAAATGACCTGGGCTTGAGTTTCAGCTCGGCTGCTTAGTAGCTATAGAATTTGGGGGCGAGTCACTTAAAATCTCAAATCCTCAGTCTTTTCATCTGTGAAGTGGAGATAATAATAGCACTCTAACAAAAGTTCTGAAGATTAACTGGAATAATATACGAATTTTGTACAACGTATGATGCATGATAAAAATCTGCATTATGCTTTTGCTATCATGATGATGATTTTGCTATTGATTCCTCTAACAATCTGTTTATGTAAAACATTAACTAGTTTTACATGTCATTGAGATAAATTAAATTTTTATTTAATTTATTTTTATTACCTCCAGGAACACTCACTGGAGAATGAATATCTACCACCAAGCAGATTCAGAGTACACTACAAGTTACTTTGAATTGTTTTCTACCCAAAGTCTCAAATGAGAGTGTTTTTGCAAAAAGGTGAATAAGGTTTTCCCTGTTAACACATCTCCAGAACTTGTTTTTCTGTTATTCTTTTTTTTTTTTTCCCTGAAAGCTTACAAGCAAGGATGGTCATCACACTTGCTGCTCTATATCCCCTAGCAAGAAAGTAATTTGAAACTAGGAAAGTTAAACTTTACCCTTGTAATCTAAACAGATAACACAGTAATGCTCTATATTTTATAGACCTGGTGGAGTGTAAAATTGAGTCTGCTTGAGGTGTTAGGCTCCCATTTTAGTGTCTAAAGGGAACCAGCAGAAGCCAGATTGGACTCATGTTCAGCCCAAGTATTACTTCTAGGTCAGTAAAAATCGAAAATAGGTATTACGACTCCTAATAGAAACTGCATAAGTGACCAATTATGAAGTAATTAACTACAAAAAGAGAAACAAACAGAGAAGACTTTTGTTTATCTAAACTTCTCTGTAGCTTCTTGTAAGTAATCATCACTCTACCCCTTTTGGAACAGATTAATAGTAAGGAAAATCATGGAAAGATCAAGCAGAAAGTAAAAGATTTCATCATATAGGTAATTTGAAAAAAATACATCAACCAACAATACAGGTTTTATTCAATAATGGTTTGTGTTCTTCAGACACTTTAAGCTAATGTGTCTGAAATAAAAGTATCATCATCTTTTCTTAACCTGCTTTCCTGACCTTCTCTGTTTCTTATTTTGCTTGCTGCTGCTGCTACTGCTAAGTCGCTTCAGTCATGTCCAACTCTGTGCGACCCCATACACTGCAGCCCATCAGGCTCCCCTGTCCCTGGGATTCTCCAAGCAAGAACACTGGAGTGGGTTGCCATTTCCTCCTCCAATGCATGCAAGTGAAAAGTGAAAGTGAAGTTGCTCAGTCATGCCCGAATTCGTGACACTATGGACTGTAGCCTACCAGGCTCCTCCGTCCATGGGATTTTCCAGGCAAGAGTACTGGAGTGGGGTGCCATTGCCTACTGCCACCATTATTCTTTTGGCAGAATAGTTTTGTCCCTTGGCTATTTTTCACTTAATACCACCAATTGTTTTGCAGTGTTTCCAGCTACACCTTCAAATCCATCCCTTCCCCCAGCACTGTTGGTTTCTGTGGAAGCCTTTTCCTTCCCTGTAGGTCTAATGGTGGGGATTCTAAGCTTTGGCATTCATTCTGTCCAAGGTCAAATCTTTGTTTTGAAACTTGGTGATTTTGAGATCTTGGTTTAGAGATTTAATTTTTTGTTTAGTTCTCTTGTCTAAGTGGAAATTTTAATTGTGCTTTCCTTATAGGTGGGCAGAATACATTTACAATATCTATTTAGGCTTAGAATATTGTTGTGCCCAGTAAGAATTAGCTGTTTATACTGCTTCTTGCATAAGCTTTTAAGCAGTTTCCCAGCTGATCTTCATGTTTTGTTTTTTTTTTTAATCTCCCTCAACAATTTAACTGTTTTCTGATTTATTTTTTGTCTTTTTCTCACTCCAATGTTTGGTTGGCTTCTTGATTAAGAAACTAATACCCAGCTAGCTCTTGCTGACTGTTTTGAGACCTTATCTGTGTCTTGTCTTCAAATGTTGCTTTGATCCTTGCTACTCTTTAACTTCAGGTTCACCATCAACCCTTCTGAACTTGGATTTGTGTCCAGCTCCTTTGACTATTGGCTGGCTTTAGCCACCTCAGTTCAGTTCAGTTCAGTTCAGTTGCTCAGTGGTGTCCAACTCTTTGTGACCCCATGAATTACAGCACACCAGGCCTCCCTGTCCATCACAAACTCCCTGAGTTCACTCAGACTCAAGTCGATCTACTGAGTGATACTATCCAGCCATCTCATCCTTTGTCGTCCCCTTCTCCTCCTGCCCCCAATCCCTCCCAGCATCAGAGTCTTTTCCAATGAGTCAACTCTTCGCATGAGGTGGCCAAAGTACTGGAGTTTCAGCTTTAGCATCATTCCTTCCAAAGAAATCCCAGGGCTGATCTTCTTCAGAATGGACTGGTTGGCTCTCCTTGCAGTCCAAGGGACTCTCAACAGTCTTCTCCAACACCACAGTTCAAAAGCATCAATTCTTTGGTGCTCAGCCTTCTTCACAGTCCAACTCTCACATCCATACATGACCACAGGAAAAACCATAGCCTTGACAAGACGGACCTTAGTCAGCAAAGTAATGTCTCTGCTTTTGGATATGCTATCTAGGTTGGACATAACTTTTCTTCCAAGGAGTAAGTGTCTTTTAATTTCATGGCTGCAGTCACCATCTGCAGTGATTTTGGAGCCCAAAACAATAGAGTCTGACACTCTTTCCACTGTTTCCCCATCTATTTCCCATGAAGTGATGGGACCGGATGCCATGATCTTCATTTTCTGAATGTTGAGCTTTAAGTCAACTTTTTCACTCTCCACTTTCACTTTCATCAAGAGGCTTTTGAGTTCTTCTTCACTTTCTGCCATAAGGGTGGTGTCATCTGCATATCTGAGGTGATTGATATTTCTCCTGGCAATCTTGATTCCAGCTTGTGTTTTTTCCAGTCCAGTGTTTCTCATGATGTAATCTGCATATAAGTTAAATAAGCAGGGTGACAATATACAGCCTTGACGTACTCCTTTTCCTATTTGGAACCAGTCTGTTGTTCCATGTCCAGTTTTAACTGCTGCTTCCTGACCTGCATATAGGTTTCTCAAAAGGCAGGTCAGGTGGTCTGGTGTTCCCATCTCTTTCAGGATTTTCCACAGTTTATTGTGATACACACAGTCAAAGGCTTTGGCATAGTCAATAAAGCAGAAATAGACATTTCTCTGCAACTCTCTTGCTTTTTCCATGATCCAGTGGATGCTGGTAATTTGATGTTCCTCTGCCTTTTCTAAAACCAGCTTGAACATCAGAAAGTTCACGGTTCACGTATTGCTGAAGCCTGGCTTGGAGAATTTTGAGCATTACTTTACTAGCATGTGAGATGAGTGCAATTGTGGGGTAGTTTGCTCATTCTTTGGCATTGCCTTTCTTTGGGATTGGAATGAAAATGGACCTTTTCCAGTCCTGTGGCCACTGCTGAGTTTTCCATATTTGCTGGCATATTGAGTGCAGCACTTTCACAGCATCATCTTTCAGGATTTGAAACAGCTCAACTGGAATTCCATCACCTCCACTAGCTTTGTTCATAGTGATATTTTCTAAGGCCCACTTGACTTCACATTCCAGGATGTCTGGCTCTAGATGAGTGATCACTCCATCGTGATTATCCAGGTCATGAAGATCTTTTTGTACAGTTCTTCTGTGTATTCTTGCTACCTCTTCTTAATATCTTCTGCTTCTGTTAGATCCATACCATTTCTGTCCTTTATTGAGCCCATCTTGGCATGAAATGTTCCCTTGGTATCTCTAATTTTTCTTGAAGCAACCCCACGTCCAAGGAGTGATGGCTGCACAGGGGGAAGGAGGGCCTAGAGGAGCCATCCCATGTTGAAGGTCAGGAAGGGTGGCAGTAAGGAGATACCCCTCATCCAAGATAAGGAGCAGTGGCTGTGCTTTGCTGGAGCAGCCGTGATGAGATACCCCAAGCCCAAGGTAAGAGAAACCCAAATAAGATGGTAGGTGTTGCAAGAGGGCATCAGAGGGCAGACACACTGAAACCATACTCACAGAAAACTAATCAGTCTAATCATACTAGGGCCACAGCTTTGTGTAACTCAATGAAACTAAGCCATGCCTGCAGGACAACCCAAGATGGGCAGGTCATGGTGGTGAGGTCTGACAGAATGTGGTCCACAGGAGTAGGGAATGGCAAACCACTTCAGTATTCTTGCCTTGAGAACCCTATGAACAGTATGAAAAGGCAAAATGATAGGATACTGAAAGAGGAACTCCCCAGGTCAGTAGGTGCCCAATATGCTACTGGAGATCAGTGGAGAAATAACTCTAGAAAGAATGAAGGGATGGAGCCAAAGCAAAAACAATACCCAGCTGTGGATGTGACTGGTGATAGAAGCAAAGTCTAATGCTGTAAAGAGCAATATTGCATAGGAGCCTGGAATGTCAGGTCTATGAATCAAGGCAAATTGGAAGTGGTCAAACAAGAGATGGCAAGAGTGAATGTCAACATTCTAGGAATCAGTGAACTAAAATGGACTGGAATGGGTGAATTTAACTCAGATGACCTTTATATCTACTACTGCGGGCAGGAATTCCTCAGAAGAAATGGAGTAGCCATTATGGTCAACAAAAGAGTCCAAAATGCAGTACCTGGATGTAATCTCAAAAACGACAGAACGATCTCTGTTCGTCTCCAAGGCAAACCATTCAATTCATGGTAATCTAAGTCTGCTCCAACCAGTAACACTGAAGAAGCTGAAGTTGAACGGTTCTGTGAAGACCTACAAGACCTTTTAGAACTAACACCCAAAAAAGATGTCCTTTTCATTATAGGGGACTGGAATGCAAAAGTAGGAAGTCAAGAAACACCTGGAGTAACAGGCAAATTTGGCCTTGGAATGTGGAATGAAGCAGGGCAAAGACTAACAGTTTTGCCAAGAAAATGCACTGGTCATAGCAACACCTTCTTCCAACAATACAAGAGAAGACTCCACACATGGACATCACCAGATGGTCAACACCAAAATCAGACTGATTATATTCTTTGCAGCCAAAGATGGAGAAGCTCTATACAGTCAACAAAAATAAGACCAGGAGCTGACTGTGGCTCAGATCATGAACTCCTTATTACCAAATTCAGACTTAAATTCAAGGAAGTAGGGAAAACCGCTGGACCATTCAGGTATGATGTAAATCAAATTCCTTATGATTATACAGTGGAAGTGAAAAATAGATGTAAGGGCCTAGATCTGATAGAGTGCCTGATGAACTATGGAATGAGGTTCGTGACATTGTACAGGAGACAGGGATCAAGACCATCCCCATGGAAAAGAAATGCATGAAAGCAAAATGGCTGTCTGGGGAGGCCTTACAAATAGCTGTGAAAAGAAGAGAAGCAGAAAGCAAAGGAGAAAAGGAAAGATATAAGCATCTGAATGCAGAGTTCCAAAGAATAGCAAGAAGAGAAAAGAAAGCCTTCTTCAGCGATCAATGCAAAGAAATGGAGGAAAACAACAGAATGGGAAAGACTAGCCCTCTCAAAACCTCATCAAGACAAAGAGTCATACCCTACCTTGATCTAGCAATCCCACTTCTGGGTGTGTATCCAAAAGAAATGAAAATAGGATCTCCCATGTTCAATGTAGCATAACTAAGACATGGAAATGACTGAAGTGTCCATCAGTGGATAAAGAAGTGAAGTAAGTCAAAATGAGAAAAACAAATGTTACAAATTAACACATATATATGGAATCTAGAAAGATGATACTAATGAACCTATATGCAGGGTAGCAATGGAAACACAGAAACAGTGAAAAGACTTGTGGACACACTGGGGGAAGGGAGAGGATGGGACAAATTGGGAGAGTAACATTAAACACATACATTACCATATGTAGCAAGCCAATGGGAATTTTTGTATGACACAGCGAGCTCAAATCCAGTACTCTGTGACAATGTCGATGGCTGAGATAGGGGGAGCGAGCTGGGAGGGAGATTCAAGAAGGAGGAAACATATGTGTGCCTATGGCTGATTCATGCTGATGTGTGGCAGAAACCAACACAATATTGTAAGGCAATTATGGCCAATTAAAAATACATACATTTAAAATAAAAAAGTAAAAATAATAAAAAAGATAAATATATATTCAAGGAAATATTCTTGATCCATGAGAAAAAGGAAACCCTGCCATCTGTGGCAATATAAGGGAAATAAGCGAGGAAGAGAAAGACAAATATTACGTAGTACCACTTATACATGGGAATATTAGAAAGAGACAAACATAGAAATGGAGTGAGAAAGGTGGTTTCCAGGGTCTAGGGGGCAGGGGAAATAGGGAGAGGTTGTTTAAAGGGTACAGACGTTCAACTATAAGATGAAGGAAGTCTGAGGAGCTAGTGTAAAACATGGTTATTATAGGTGATAACACTGTATTGTATAATTGAAATTTTCTGAGAAATTATAACTTAAATAGTCTCACCAAACAGAAGAAACCTGTGTTAGGTGATGGATGTGCTGATTAATTAAATGGGAGGAGGGGGAATCCTCTTACAAAGTTTACAAATATCAAATTATCATGATGCACACTTTAAATGTCTTGCAACTTTATATGTTCAACTATAGCTCAACAAAGCTAAAATAAAAATAAATAAATAAATAAAAACCTTGACTGGCTCTCTCCATTTCCTCCCTTTACTTGCAGAGTAAAATCCAGCCTGGTGTTGGTTGTACGGACCTTCAAGCTCTGGTCCCAGCTCACTTTTTCTGGCTGCTTCTTTTCCCTAGGTCTCATTCCTCTATCTTACTGTTGGTCTTTTCAAGTGCTGGAATATTCCTCCAACTTTTTTCCCTCCAGTGAAACAGTTCTTCTCCAAAGAGCGCTACTAAAATATCACCTCTCTGTGAAAAGCACCTGGGGGACATTCACACTCACCTCTGTGGGCGAAGGGAGCCATTGTGAAGACCACAGGTAGTGACAGAATAAGAGTATTTGCAGCCAGCACATTACTAGTCAGTCACTGTTGTCAGAACCTCACATGCTCACTTAATCTTTTGATCACGTGTGCCATATTCACCATTATTACCTCCACCTTGAAGATGGGAGTATAAAACTCAGAAAGGGTAAGCAACTTACTTAAGGTTTCTCTAGCTAGTTGGCCACCGAACCAGGATTTTAACCAAATCAGGTGGTCCCAGAGTTATCATTAACTTCTTGACTCTGAAACACTCCCTAGTATTGCTTCTCGTAGCATTTCACTTGTGCTCATAGTATCCGGGTGATTTTTATACATGTTTATTTTTGCTTTACATTGTCAGCTTTCAGTGTTCCCCTGTTCCTGGCACTATTACTCTTCAAACAGTTAGTGCTCCATAAATGTCTGCCACATCTAAGGGAAATCTAAACTTGCTAACAGGAAATAGTTGCCCTGAGAATTCTGCCTCTAGCTCTCCTGTATTAAGACTCATTCACAATTTAATGAAGACTTCAAGTTGATAAAAGATGGACCCGAAAAAGGAATGCATATCTTCTTATGTGTTGCTAAATATCTATGTAATTTTAGATAAACCACTTAATCTCCCCATTTTTAGTTTGTTCAATGGAGATTTTCACCCTTAGAATCTGTCATTCTCCCAGAAGTTCTGTGAGGGTGAAATAAGACACCCAAGAGGAAGAATTCTAAGACCTGTAAAAAGGCCATGCAAAGAGAAAGGACACATTCTAATCAGTAAAAACACATTGTTTACAGTAAGTAAATGATGTGTGTGCATGTGCTCAGTTGCTAAGTTGTCTCCAACTCTTTGTAACCCAATGGTCTCTGGCCCACCAGGCTCCTTTGTCCATGGGATTTTCCAGGCATGAATGCTGGAGTCGGTTGCCATACCTTTCTTTAGGGTATCTTTCTGACCCAGGGATCGAACCTGTGTCTCTTGTGTCTCCTGCTTGGCAGGTGAATTCTTTACCACTGAGCCACCTGGAAAACCCCTAAATGATGGTGCCATTTAATCTTAATTCTTAGTAAGTGAAGTTTCTAAATTCCCCACTTCCTATTTCTCATGGGCAATGAAGTGTTCTGAAAGAAGTTTTTGTGCTAGTTTTGAACATCCACCGTTTGTCAAGACAGAAAAGAATCACTGACTCCCACAGCTCTGGCAGGAGACTTGAGACACAACCTGTGCTTTTCATTTGTAGATGATGAGATTGTTGTTCAGAGAGGGAACGACTCATTTGAGAGGCTACCACATCTATCTGGACAATATGGACTATACAAAGGTGTCCTAGGTAGATTAGATAAGTGGAAAGTCTTCTCTCTCTCTCTCTTTTTTTTTTTTTTTGTTGAAAACTGAACAAAACAATGAACACAGTTAGAGAGCTGGCAAAGCGCAAAGGTTGCAGAGCCCCATTTCTGGAGTCAACCTCTCGCTCGTCCCCCACACTTACTAGGATGATTTCAGTGAGTTAATTAACCTCTCATCCCTTAGTTTTGTAGTCTGTAAAACTGAAATAGTAAAGAGTGTTCATCTTTCAGGATTATTTTTAGTATACGATGAGTTAAACTGTGCAAAATTCTTAGACGTGTACCAACCACAGAGTAAGCCCTAGATGCTTGTTAGACAAATAAAAACAACATGTGAGAATTTAGCATTTTTGGACTTTGCACATATGATGGAATTGAAAGACTGTGTTTTCCACTTGCAAATTAAGTGTACAAAACTACATGGGTTATGCTTCTGTTCTTCCAAAGATTTTCCTGAGTACATGCCCAGGCAGAGCTTTTAGCTAAGTCACCAGGCGTTACCATGAGATTAATTGTCAGAAGGTTAAACATTTTTTCAATTTCCTGGAGGTTACTGTTGTATTTTTAATTGGCAGTATGTTGGCAGTTCAAGTCACTTTGAAACAAATTCTCCAACAGCCAACTGCTGGTGGTTTCTCTGCCAAAAAAGGTATCTAAAACTTTTCATGATCAATATGCTACCAGGAATAACAAATACACTGAAATGTTGTGTTGTATTTGATACTAAGAAACTGAAGTTAAGTTAGGAAATTATGTTTTGCAATTACCCAAGGTAAATGCTGATGGTGGTTTATCAGTTATGAGTAGTCTGGCCTCAAAATAACCCTGTTATTTGAGCCCTCTTGCTCAAATCCACAATGAAAACCCCTGGGTGAAGTTTAATTTAGTGAATCAATTATTTTGATTGAATAAGGGCACTGAGATTTTATTGGGTAGATGTTATTATGAAGTAAATTTAAATGAAAACATGCATATAAACATACATAATCAAGTGTTCAATATTTTATCTTTTATATTAGTTCCTAACTATTATCTAGTAAGCTTTTTGTCACCATAATGTCTTTCAAATAAATAGGGAAGTGATTACTTTAGGAAAAATTAACTGGGGCATAGAAAGAGAAAGTGAATGATTTGGAATTATCTAAAGAAAAGATAACAACTACAGACTTGACAGCATTTATTTTTCAAAGAAAAAGTATTTGTGCTCACATAGAGTATAGTAGCTAGGGATTTCTTTTTATTTTTAATGCAAGTATAGTTGTTACAATATTATACTAGTTTTAGGGATACACAAAGTGATTTGATATTTTTGTAGATTATATTTCATACAAGTTATTATAAAATATTGGCTATATATATTCCTTGTGTTCTACAGTACTTTTTTACTATAATTTATTTTAAACCTAGATTTGTATCTTTGGTTCTTTTCCCCACCATCCCCTCTCCATACCCATCTCACCACTAGTTTGCTCTCTGTATCTATGAGTCTGCTTCTATTTTGTTGTGTTTTGTTTCTGTTTGTTCATTTGTTTTAATTTTTAGATTCCACATATAAATGAAAAAAAGCATTTTTCATTCAGACAGAAAGACTGACTGACTTATTTCACTAAAAATAATGTTCTCCAGGTCCACACTTGTTGCAAATGACAAAATTTCATTCTTTTTCGATGGCTGAGTAATACTCCTGTGTGTGTGTGTGTGTACACCACATTTTCTTTATTCATTCATCTGTTGATGAACACTTAGGTTGGGTCCATGTTTTGGCTGTTGCTAATAGTGCTGCTTGACAGCCCTAGCACAAGAGATAGAAAGAAGTTAATTCAAAAGATATTTCAGAGAGAAATTGACCAGAGTTTAGTGGCCAGTTAGATGGGGGCTGGGAGCAGAAAGTAAGGGGCCAATCATTCTAACTTCAGCAACCTGGCAGCTAGAGATACCAATGAATAAATGATGGTGATCATTCCAGTACATTTGGTGGGTGGTTTGAGCTATATCCTGGCTTGGGTATTCAAAGAGCAGTGGGCAACTGGCCAGCTTAGGGGACAGCTAATCCTTAAGTCATGGTCCAGGTGTCATCAGTCACAGTTCTGATTCATTTCTCACTTTGATTTGAGAGTTATTAGAGTCAGACAGAAGACATTCTAACTCTTAAATTAACTCTCAGTAGATCACATCTATCACTCTTGATCAACCAGTCAGGCTGCCCCCCAGGAAGCCCCTGTGTGCTTCTGTCACTTCCTTCTTAAAGCCTTGTTTGTTATTCTCCAGCATCTTTCCAAGGGAGTTGGACTGATTTTTGTCTGACAGTCTTCTCAAACATCAAATTCAAGATGTGTGCTTAACTTAACAAGATTGGGACACTAATTTTACCTTTTGTTAAAATGAGTAATACATGTGTTTTGCAAAAAAATGTAATAATGTCTATTGTTTTTTATGCAGAAAACCTTTGTCATGTGCAACTTTTTTAATGCTGTCATTTGAGGCACAAGCAGCAAAACTAATATTTCAAGTCTGCATTTAATAAGTGCCTATAAAATACATACTGTTTCCAAATATTGAGGATATTTAGTCTATGTTAAAAAACACTCCAGAAGTAATATGTAATGTGGTTATATATTTGAAAGACTAACTCAAAAAACAATTTTCTAATATACATGAGGAATCTTGCATTCACGTAATTTAATTCTTTTATCCAGTAATTTCAAATCTGGGACAAAATAATATAAATTTGTAGAAAATAATCTAATGTGTAGATACATACACAGAGATATTTATCTCAGTGCTATTTATATTAAGTAAAAAGAGCAAAGGGGAAAATCTAAATATTCAAAAGCCAGGGAATACAGTAAAATACAATATACTGTAACTATATAATGTAATATTATGATTGCCATTAAAATGATATTTACATTTTAATAATAAGGTTAGTACATATGAAAGTATGCAATGTAAGAAAAGGATAAATATTTGGTATGGTTACAATGATTAATGAGTGCACATCTATGAAAAAAGATGTCACTTATTATTTCTTGTTACTTCAAGGTAATGGAGGAGGAAATGGTAACCCACTCCAGTATTCTTGCCTGGAAAATTCCAGAGACAGAGGAACATGGCAGGCTACAGTGCATGGGGTCACAGAGTCAGACAGGACTAAGCAACTGAGCATGTCCTTCAAGGTAAAGGAGCATAGTAGGACTGTGTGTTGTGTAGTGTGAATATGTCACGTGTTGTGTGTTGTACTTTCCAGATTGCTGCCATAAACACGAGTGACTTTTATAAATAAACCACTCACCCTGTCAACTCCAAATGAGAAAGAGGAGGAGGAGGAAGAGGAGAAGGAAAAAGGAGCACTGTCAAAGGCAGAACCAGGATCCACACTGTTGGAAGTTCAAGGAAGGCTGCCTTTGGGCTCAGCATGAGGAAGACTGTTCTGCCGTCACCTGCTTCTCTGAAGAAGCAGGAAATACCAAAGAGGTATTTCCTTGAAGAAGCTGCTCCCAGGTAATGACAGAGGGAGTCTGTCAGGGAGCTGGAGTGGGGAAGGCTCCCTGCAAACTCTTGGGATCTCTGGTTTGGGGGATCTAAGTGCTCTGTAACTCAGCGGAAGCTTGTTTCTTTTCCTACAGAAAACATTTTCTTTTTCTTTTTTTATTTGCATAATACTGATAAATCTTACATTCATGCCAAAGGAATGAAAACCCTTTCTTTTCTGCCTTCCTGAGAACATAAAATAAAACTTAGAATGATTACTGGCCTCTTCCCTGGTGGCACAGTGGTAAAAAGAATCCTCCTGCCAATGTAGGAGATGCAGGTTAGATCCCTAGGTCCTGAAGATACCCTGGAAGAGGAAATGGCAACCCACTCCAGTGTTCTTACCTGGAAAATCCCATGGACAGATGAGCCTGGCAGCCTACAGTCCATGGGGCTGCAAAGAGTCAGACATGACTGAGTGACAATGTTGACTGAAAAGTGAAAGTGAAAGTCATTCAGTTGTATCTGACTCTTTGTGATCCCATGGACTATACCATCTATGGGATTCTGCAGGCCAGAATACTGGAGTGGGTAGCCTTTCCCTTCTCCAAGGGATTTTCCCCAGCCCAGGGATCAGGCCCAGATCTCCCACATTGCAGGTGGATTCTTTACCAGCTGAGCCACAAGAGAAGCCCAAGAATACTGGAGTGGGTACCCTATCCCTTCTCCAGAGGATGTTCCTGACCCAGGAATCAAACTGGGGTCTCCTGGATTGCAGGCAGATTCTTTACCATCTGAGCTATTAGGGAAGTCCACAATATTGATTGGCCTCTTATTAAAGGAACTTTCAGCTTTCTAGCTTTGAAGCTGCATGGGATCTGGTGGAGAATATTTCTGCAGCCTCTGTGCAGGTGATTCAAGCGCAGAACTCTCTTAGTCAAGTCAGACTTCATCAACGGGCTCTCTGTGACCCCCTTGGAGATGTTTGATGCCCTTGCTTTTCCTCCTGGTGGCCTGGGTTGGGGTCCTCTGTCACTCTGGTCCTTGTCCCCAAGCACCTGCCTCGTGTTTTCATGTCATCTTTTCAGTCCTGTGCCCAGCTGCTTAGGGCCCAGATCATGGTTAGGGGTATAATAATAATATGAGTAAAACCTTTCTAATACAGCAATGAAATGAATGAGGTCTCCTTTTCAAGTCATCTACTTCGACATGCTAGGATTTTCTTTTCTTCATAGCTAACAGGGAAGGTGGTGACTGGTGAGGGAGGGAGTTTTAAATCTGCAGACCTTTGTGAATCAGCAAATCATAGGCCATATCTCATATGGGTTCAATAAAAGTCAGTTTTATGACATCCCATTTTTATAAAAATATCAACTTTTAAGTCAGGCTGCTGATTTTTTTAGTATCTTGTCTTATTTTTTTTTCTTTTTAACAAATATCCTTTTTCCTCACAGTTGCATTGCATCCTCTGAGATCACTTCCTCAGGGATATGGCTTTCTGTAATACTGGTTCAGGGAGTGTTAACAGGGCAGGGTGATTTTGCTCTTTCCTAAAGAATCTGCCTGCAATACAGGAGACTCCGGTTTGATTCCTGGGTCGGGAAGATACCCTGGAGAAGGGATAGGCTACACACTCCAGTATTTTGGCCTGGAGAATTCCATTGACTCTATAGTCCATAGGGTCGCATAGAGTCGGACATGACTGAGTGACTCTCAGTTCACTTCACTTCACTTCAAGTGAATAGAGACCCATTGGAAAGTTTCTTTCAGATGACTATGTTTTTGGTAAATATCTGATAAATTGTCAATTTTTATTTAAGCTTCCAAGGGGAAAAGCAATGGCTCTAATAACCTACATTCACTGACAAATAGCAGCAATAAAAATGTCCACAGCTTCAATATCATGTAGAATTGAGATTTTGTCATCATTCTGAATTGTAGCCTTCCAGGTTGCTGATGGCAGATTATGTTTTGTTTGTAAGATGGTTTGTATGTATACACAATGAAGGAAAAAAATCAAAGCAATGTATCTTAACTATATAGTTTTTGTACATAGGATTATTATTGATAAAAATAATTTCATCCTGCTCACTTTCCCCACAGAAGATTCTAGTAGGAAAATGCTTTTTTAAAGGTTGTTGTATTTACTGCTCTATCTCACAGCACAGGAACTGACAGATAATAAATATATATTGAGTGAATAAATGAATTAATAAAATTTTTTCATTATGACATATTAACCTGGGTCAGTGCCACTGAAATAAATTACTATTCTACTCTGGGAAATTTGACTGCACATATTGGGTTGTTTGAGGTACTTTCCATATTTTGTTTCTTTGTGTTGTTGAAAATAGTGGAATTTTAGAGCATTCACATTTTTAAATCACTCACAGAGTTCACTGTTCATTGAGATAGTGCAGGACAGGGAAGCCTGGCATGCTTCAGTCTGTGTGGTTGCAGAGATGGACACGACTTAGCGACTGCACAATAAGAACTGAGTTCATTAGTTCCGACAAAATGATGTGACAGAAAAGAGGATAGGTGAAGTTATGGGTTATAGCCCTACACCAAGAATATCTTATCTAGCTTCTTAATGTTTTATTTCCTCACTGGCAAAGAACACCACCTTCTCTATATGATTCTAACACTTGTTTTGTGCTTGAAAAAACTGTATATAAAAGACTGTAAACATAGAATGCTTGTAAATGTTCATTATAAATAACTGGTGGCATATTTATGAATTAAATAGAGGTATCCCCTTACATATCCTCTATATTTTACTCCTTAAGAATGCCACAAAATTGGCGGAAAAAGAAGATGGAGAGAGGATTAGTCTGATGGTCAGCTTGTCTAGCAATAACACCCAGTTATGCAATCAAACACCAATCTAAGTGTTGCTCTGAAGGTATTTTGGAGACCTGGTTAAGAGATTGCCCCGGAAATGTGAGTGGTCTTCATCCAATCAGTTGAAAGGCTTGAAGCAAAAACTGAGTTTTCTTGAGAAGAGAATTCTCCTTCAAGACAGCATCAGATTTGCCTGTGTTTCCAACCTTATTGACTGATCTATAAATATCAGACATGCATATTTATATGTATATGTATATACACATATGGGATTCCCTGGTGGCTCAGATGGCAAAGAATCTGCCTACAATGCGAGAGACCTGAGTTGGATCCCTGGGTCAGGAAGATTGCCTGGAGAAGGAAATGGCAACCCACTCCAGTATTCTTGCCTGGAAAACCCCATGGACGGAGGATCCTGGCGGGCTATGGTCCATAGGGTTGCAGAGAGTCAGACACGACTCACCGACTTCACTTTCACATACACATATATATGTATGTATGTACACACACACACATATTTTTGTGTATTTGCATATGTAGGTGTGTGTGTGTGTGTGTGTGTGTGTGTGTATACACACACACAAACAGATGATGGCCTGAGACTTATAATGCTCTATCTTGCAGCACAGGAACTGACATATAATAAATATATATTGAGTGAATAAATGAATTAATAACATTTTTTATTATGACATATTACTTGGGTCAGTGCCACTTAAATGAATTGACTGATTTGACTTACAATTTTTCAACTTCACCAATGATGCAAAAATGAAATACATTCAGTAGAAACTGTACTTTGAATTTTGATCTTTTCTCTGGCTGGCAATATGCTCTCTGGTAGATCCTTTTTCGTGATGTGGGGCATCAGCAGCAACTGCTAGAAACCCATAGTCCCCAGTCAGCTATGAGCTCATGAGGGTAATCAATTGATACACTTACTATTCTGCATCCAGACAACCATTTTTTCACTTTAAGCACTGTATTTAATAAACTACATGAGATATTCAACACTTTATTATAAAATAATCTTTGTGTTGGATGATTTTGCCCAACTAGTGGCAGTGTTCTGAGCACATCTGAGGTAGGCTAGGCTCAGATACAATGTTCAGTAGGTTGGGTGTATTAAATGCATTTTAGACTTCAAATATTTTCACCTTACCCCACTGGTTTTATCAGGATGTAACCCCACTATAACTTAATAAGTGTATATGTATGAGGTGATTTTGTTTTTTATGATACTGGGAAAGACTGGGCAGAGAAAAGTCACGTTTGTATAATTATTTTCCACTTTATAGTGTCTTTTCAGACCTAGTAACATTTTTTTATGTTTGCAGTATGACACAACAAATCCATGTATGGTGAATCAGAAAACTGACAAGCAATGCAATTTAAAATGTACAGCTGTTCCACTAACAGTTTTGGCAGTGGGAATCCCAAGAGTTATCTGAGCCGAGTCCCTACACCTCAGATCAAGCATAAATTTCCAAATGTTTTGAAGCCGAGGCTCTCAACATTAACACTGTGCTGTCAGTCTGCCAAATGGGAAGTGGTTTGTAATTGCACAGACGTTCCCCTTGGTATTTAGGTAAACAGGAGTACATCAATGGAGTTGGTTTTGTGGAATATAATATATTGATTGATTCTCTTTAGAAGTAGAGAACTGCAATACATTCAGACCTAAACAAACAAAGAGTTTGGGGGAGAAAAACAAACAAACAAACAAACTTGCTTTGAACAGCAGGAGACGACGTTTTGGCAGCTGAGCAGGGCAAGAGCTTCATGAGCCGCTCTTTAATGCTGCGCTTGGTGCTGTTCTGAGTGTAGAGGAAACCTAGAAGATATGGGATGGGTTCTGTTAATGCCGGCTGCAGAGAGAAACCTGGGGCATGCTGCTCTGTGTGTCAGCAGATGCCATGGCAGGCAGGATCTGGGTGCAGCCATATTTGCTCAGGCAATCACAGGCAGAGGGTTGGGACCCCAGAAGGAAATGAAACAAAAACAAAACATAACTAACTAAATCCTGGTTTTCCCTTTTAGGTTTATTTTATGCTGCATTAGATCATGATTACACCATGAGCAAAGAATCATGCAAATAAATCTTTTGAGCAGCAAAAATAAGATTTGCTGACTTTTGGAGGTCTTAAATTGGGAATACAGCAAATATCACTAAAAGAGTGAACTGGATTGAAATTTCAACATTCAAAGCAGTGTTAACGGCCCACGTGACATTTTCTGCACTCATCACTCCCGTCTTTGCTTCCAGGGGAGTGGGTGCTCTGCATAAATCATTCACACTGCAATCACCTGTTAGTACCTTTGCCTTCCCTGAAAGTGAGAAAATTGATGTCCTTGATATGCAGTTTCATTAGCATAAGCTGATGTGCCCAGAGATGGGACATCCTTCACATGTGGACATTAATGGATGAGGCTTATTCAAGCAGAGTGATTCTAAAAGACATACAGAGTATTCACAGAATGTTAACCCAGGAGTAGATGGAGCAGTATCTGTGATTTCAAGTAGTTAGTGAGGACTCAAAGAAAATCAGTGGGCCAGCTAGCAAGCGCTTGAAAACCTGCTGGTGCCAGGAGCCGTATCTGTCCAGTTCAGCATCAACTTGCCCATTCTGAGTGACAAGAAGCCTGAATCTTCACGTCACTGTATAGATTACTGCCCCAAATCAGTCTGGAAAGTGTAGAATACAAGCAAGAGCAAAAGGACCAACTGAAATCAAGGTTAGACCACCCTTAAAATATGAACTTGGCAAATGGACCCCTTGTTGCTTTTCTACTTTATAATTCCCGCCTTGGTGTTATAGAAAGTCCTGAGTGCAAGGCTACTGTTGTATTTCCCTTTGGAGCTATTCATCCTACCATTGGAGCCCATTGGCTAAAAAGCCTGATAGACAAGATAGATCTTATGTGGAGATGACAGTAGATGACATAGATCATATTGGATCATTTTCCTACTTAAAACCTTCCCTAAAACTTTCCCACTGTCTTTCAAAAAAAAAAAATCCACTTTCTACCACGGACCCCAATCCCTGTTCATCATCCTCCCTGCTGCCTGACCACCAGCCATTGGCCACGCCACCCTTCTTGCCTGTTCCCACACTAGGTCCCTCCTCTGCCCTTGACACTTACATGGTGTGAAATATCTTGCTTACTTGATAGTGCCAAGTGCTGGTTGAGAGTCTGGCACATAGTAAGAGATCAATAAATGTCTGACAAATGAGTGGACAGATTCACTTTCCATACCAAGAGAACACCCAATTTCATTTCCTAGATTAGCATCTAAGGAAGCTTTTAAACTTGTAAAATCAATCTGATTTACATACTGCAGACTGGTTAGCTTCTTTGTACTACATTTCTAAAGGGACACATCTATCTAAGTATACTCTCCTTGTAAACCTGTCTGGGATATGATGACTTTGCTTTAGCTTTTCAAGCAGGACATTCTGCTTCTTCCATTGGTGTCCTCTCAAACCTTCATGCCACTGTGTGTATAGTCAGGTGGGTCCTTCAACAATTACCAACTTCTACCAAGGACGAGATGGTTGGATGGTATCACCGACTCAATGAACATGAGTTTGAGCAAGCTCCTGGAGGCAGGGAAGGACAGGGAAGTCTGGCGTGCTGCAGTCTATGGGGTCACAAAGAGTCAAACATGACTGAGTGACTGAACAACAATGCCTGCTCTTGCAAAATTCAAAACTGTTCAAACGTACTCATCTTGGTACAATTTTCCTGTCAGTTTGCAGCCTTCCAGAGAGAAGAACCCCCTCCTTCCTCTGCTCTATCTTCTCTGTTGTCCCTGATTCACAGCACCCCCTCCATTGCTCTGGGCATCACCCCCTCTTGCAGAGACCATCTCCTGTCAAGAAGTTAGAAAGGAAAGGTTCTACTAACCTTTGACAGTAAGAGAGACTATTGTTACCTCTTAACTCAGCTTCTGTGTTTCAGATTGGACTTCTTGATATCTAGCCAAACTTTTCATACTGTTCATAAGCTTTTCAAGGCAAAAATAATTTGTCCACCTGATGTGAAGAGTCAATTCATTAGAAAAGATCCTGATGCTGGGAAAGATTGAGGGCAAGAAGAGAAGGGGGTGATAGAGGATGAGATGGTTGGATGGCATCACTGACTCGATGGACATGAGTCTGAGCAAGCTCCTGGAGGCAGTGAAGGACAGGGGAGCCTGGTGTGCCGCAGCTCAGTGGAGTCACAAAGAGTCAGACGGTACTTAGCAACTGAACAACAAGGCAGACTCTACAATCACGCCTGAAACTGGCACATAGCAGACACTTGAGAAGTATTTGCTGGTTGCTCAGTTTCCTCCTTTCCCTTTAAATTCTGATATCTGCCAAACTCACTCTCTTTGCTAGATTCCTAGACCTCAGGCCTGGGTGTGGAGAAGGGACCTTTATGCTTCTCAAGTACTTAAGTATTAATGTTGCTCTCCTGCCTTCAGCCCCATTCCCAAATGAGTAGTTAATGTTGTTCTTGCCCGGAGCATCTTTTGAACCCTCATGTGGGACTACAAAGTATACAGGTTTTTGTTTTCAATCAGTAGCTGGAAGTTTTAGTTTCTACTCCCTGTTTTATTACTTCAAGCCAAGTGACCTTGGGCAGGTTATTAAACTTCTCAGTGTCATTGTCTTTTCTTTACAAAACAAAAGGCTTTATACTAAAAAGATCTTGGTTGTCAAAACATAGATTTAAAGTCCATTTTAGGAATATATTTAAATGTAAATTGTATATGGTGACTGCTGCTGCTGTTGCTGCTGCTAAGTTGCTTCAGTCGGGTCCTACTCTGTGCGACCCCATAGATGGCAGCCCACCAGGCTTCCCTGTCCCTGGGATTCTCCAGGCAAGAACACTGGAGGGGGTTGCCATTTCCTTCTCCAATGCATGAAAGTGAAAAGTGAAAGGGAAGTCGCTCAGTCATGTCCAACTCTTTGCGACCCCATGGACTGCAGCCTACCAGGCTCCGCGGCCCATGGGATTTTCCAGGCAAAAGTATGGAGCAGGGTGCCTGCCTTCTCCATATGGTGACTACCTTATTTTTACTGTGTTTTCTCTTCAGTGAGAGCTTTAGCTTCCAGCAGGTAGGACGTGGATATCATGGAATCCTCAGGCTCTCTTTCTCACTTTGTCTCTGTCTCTCCCTTCCAGTCTCTCCTTCTCAGCTATCAGATCACTCTGCACTTTTCCCCTTAGGGTGTCTGAGTGTTCAAGCATGGTAGTAAAACAGCCTAGGTAGATCCTGGCACCATGGTCTTGGGTAACTTTATTTAATCTGAATCTCGGTTTCCTCATCAATAAAATGGATTAGTACTAGTATCTACCTTGTACTATTGTTAGAATCTAATGAAATAATAGATAAAGCACTTAGTATAGTGACTGTTCATAACATACTTTCAATTAATGTTAGATATTAATTTTTGTTAGTCCTTTGAGCATATATCCCAGTCCTTTCTACATGCTACTATCTTTGTCTGAAATTGTGTTTTACCTTATTGTGGCTTTCTCTTCTGCCATGTTTGAGATTTCAGTTCAATAATCACTTCCTAAGGAAAACTTTTTATCTGACAGACCAAACTAGATAATGAACAGCTTTATCATAAGCTCCTATAGTTTCCTATATTTATCCTTCATAGCATTATTAGAGAAGGCAATGGCACCCCACTCCAGTACTCTTGCCTGGAAAATCCCATGGATGGAGGAGCCTGGAGGGCTGCAGTCCATGGGGTTGCTGAGGGTCGGACACGACTGAGCAACTTCACTTTCAGTTTTCACTTTCACGCATTGGAGAAGGAAATGGCAACCCACTCCAGTGTTCTTGCCTGGAGAATCCCAGGGACGGGGGAGCCTGGTGGGCTGCCGTCTATGGGGTCACACAGAGTCGGACACGACTGAAGCGACTTAGCAGCAGCAGCATTATCAGAAATATAATTAAAACAATTGATGATGCAATTATGTTTTCGACATGTCTTCCCTACTACAATGTAAGATTGAAGATTTCTACTTCCAGTCTGTAGAGAATAAATAACTTGCTGGAAGTATTGTCTCACCACAAACATATAGCTGGACAAGCGTACCTCAGAGATATTGCAAGTTCTGTTCCAGACTGCTGTGATAAAGTGAATACAGCAATAAAATTAGTCACATAAATTTTAGGTCTAGAACTTAATTATAGAACTTACATTTATACTGTAGTATAGTTTATTAAGTTTGCCAAAGCATTATGTCTAAAAATCATTGTACAAATCATAATTTAAAAATATATTATTGCTAAGAAATGCTGTCATCTAACAATACAAGGTTGCCACAAATCTTCAATTTGCTAAAAAATGCAGTATCTGTGAAGCACAATGAAGGTAATACAATAAAATGAAGTATGCCTGTACATGAGGCAACTGTTCTCAAGCACTGAAAAGTAAGCAATGTAGAACTATGGTACTGGAGAGGGAAGAAACTCCTGAGATGAGCTCCATGAATGCCCAGCTCCCTCTGCCTGCGGCATGTTTCTTCCATAAATTAGAGAGATAAGGCACAAGTTCAACGTACTAAGGTAGAATTTGCAGGGCATAGTGCTGGAGAAAAGAGAACTGTTATGTGTGTCAGAGGAAAGGATCCATGTAAGAATTAAATGTGGCCATTGTGATGTTTCATTGTATGCGTCAATGTAACTGGGCTAAAAGTTATCCAGATAGCTGGTGAATTATCATCTCTGTGTATGTCTGTCTGTGAGGATGTTTCTAGAAGAGGTTAGTTATTTAACTGGTAGATTGAATAAAAAAGAAGACTTTCATTAGTGCTGATGGACATCATCCAAGAGGTTAAAGGGCTTGAATAGAACAAAAATGTAGAGGAAGCCAGATTTGTTCTCTAACTGAATTCAGATATCCATCTCTCCCACCTTCAGACACTGATGCTACTGGTTCTCAGGTTTTTGGACTCTGACTGTGACTTACATCATTACCCTGGTTCCCAAGTCTTCAAGTTTGGATTGAACCATCATCAGCTTTCCTGGGCCTCTAGGTTGCAGATGGTAGGCTCTGGGCCTCTAGGTTGCAGATGGTGGGACTTTGCAGCCTTTGTGATTGTATGAGCCAATCTTTCATAATAAGTATCTTCTTGTTTACCTGTATATATCCTGTCGGTTCTGCTTCTCTGGAAAACCCTGACTAAGACAGTCATTGACCAAAGCCTGGGTGATGCATGATCATGGACATACTTCATAAGACTCAGCAAGTAAGCTGTTGTAAGACAGAATTGAACAGAGGTATCAGAAATCATTCAGTACTATGAGATACTGGAATTATTGCCAGGGCCAAAAAGATAAATACATAAATAAGAAGGAAAAAAAAGTGAGAAAGAAGGACAGAAAGAAATTGCACTGTTGCACTGAACACTGCTGGCACGCACTTGAGGGCTCAAATGGACTATGCTTTTAGAGTAAGGATCATCACCCAGAGTAAGAACCACATCCTGTAACTAATTATGAAACAAAAATAGACCTATCCTAACATTTAATATAATAGAATTGTAGTGGGCAAGATCAGAAGTGATAATAACTGTGGAATGCCTTCCAGAACATTACTCAAAATATTTTGAAGGAAGATAACACAATCTAAACTCCCTACGGTGTACTATAACAAAATCAATCTGTGCTACCAAACATTAGCAGACATATGAAGGACTAGAAAAATGTGACCCATACTCAAGAATGTTTAAAAAGCAGTCAATAGAAACAGACCCTAGGATGACACAGATGTTGGAATTTCAAGGAAAAAATAGCCATAAGAAGTAAACAAGTGAAACATTTCAGCAGAGAAATTAAACCACAAAAGGAATCAAATGGAAATTTCAGATGAGAAAAGCAAAAAATCTAAAAAGAAAAAAAATATTTTTAGATAGGTTTTAATAGCAGATTGGGGACTCCTGAGGAAAGAGTTGAGAGCTTGAATGGAGGTGAAAACAGACAAATCATCCAATCTGAATAACAGAGAGGAAAAGGGATTAAATGATAAACAGATCGTTAGTGATTTGTGAGACAATATCAAATAGTCTAACATAAATGTAATTAGAGAACCAAATGAGACAAGAGAGAAAAAATAGAAAAATAAATGGCTAAAACATTCCAAAACTGTTTATAAACATCAGTGTACATATCCAAGAACCTTGAACTTCAATAAAGAAAAATACAAGATGAATTACATATAGGTATGTCGTAGTCAAATTGTTGAAAAAAGTTAAAAATCTCAAGAAAAAGCAGACTAAAAGGACATGCCTTACACATAGTGGTAATAATATGATAATGGTTTTTGATCAGAAGCAATAGATGACAGAAAGCAATGGAATGATGTGCTGGAGAGAATACAAAGATTTTCAATCCAGAATTCCATATTCTGTGAAAATAGATTTTTAGAATGAAGATGAAATAAAGGTATTTTCAGATAAACTAAAGCTAAGAGAAATCATAGATACCAGACTTGCCTTAAAAGCAATACTGAAGGAATTTCTCCAGGCTGAAAAGAAATGACATGATACAGGAACTTAGAACTACACATAGAAATGAAGAACACTGGAAACTGGAAATATGTGAATAAATATAAAATATTATCTCATTTTCCTATTTCCTTTGTTTAAAACAACCAAAAATATTGTGGGTTTATTACATTTGTCGATATTACATTTCTGACAATAATAGCATAAATTATGGAGGAAAATAAATGAAATTTTACTGTTGTACATTTTACACAAAGTGGGACAATATTAACTCTAAGTAATCTAAGTGAAGGAGAAATATAATGTCTAGATGCTGGGGAAAACAAATGAAAATAATAAAAGGAGGTACAGTTAAATATCTAGTTGAGGGATTAAAATGTAATATCAAAAATATTTGATTAACCCCAAAGTAGTCAGGGACAGAATAGAGAAATCAAGAGACTATATAGGAGGGTAGACTTAACATTCTACCATATCATGAAACCAGAAATTAAATCTTTCTTATTCATGACTGTATGCCCACTACTTTCCATAGTGCCTAATATATAAAGTGTTCAATCAATATCTAATGAAAGCATGAAGTTAGACTCTTTATCTTACACGATGGTCTCAAAATGTGCACATTGGTGGCATGTCTGTAACTGGCAGATTCATTTAGAACCTGCATGATATACTTCCTCTTAGCATGGAAGCAGTGTCCTCTTCACCAATTGGACATCTGGGTGTGAAGGCAATCCACTAAGGATGCTACTGAGTGCATTCCCCAGCCAATAACACTAGAAAGAGATTAACTGGAGGACAGTAGGTCAACCAGCAAAGTGCCTTATATGGATGGCGTTTTACACTCGTAGAAACCAAGCACTCTTGGTTAGATTAACTGTAGCGCATAAATATTTATTTACTCATTTATTTAAAAAGCACTTACAATAATGCATATGTTGTAAATAATATTTGTTGTAGAATTGTGGATGCACAAGTGGTCATACAAGAAAAAGATCCCTGCTCTCCAGGGTCTAACCATCTACATTGATGGTAACCTCTATTATATCCCACGATGGATAATTCAGTTTCTTCTATTAAGCCTGAATTCTCTGAGGGGGAGGACTCTGTTCACTGATTAATACATTATCCAAAAAAAATTTATTAAATGTCTTCAGTGTGCTTTGTACTATCCCAGGTACTAGGAATAATTCCCGCTTTAGTTGACCTTATAGTCAGGGAAGAAAAAGTAATAAAAATAAGTAGCAAAAACTAGGAGAAGGCAATGGCACCCCACTCCAATACTCTTGCCTGGGGGATCCCATGGTCGGAGGAGCCTGGTAGGCTGCAGTCCATGGGGTCGCTAGGAGTCGGACATGACTGAGCGACTTCCCTTTCACTTTTCACTTTCATGCATTGGAGAAGGAAATGGCAACCCACTCCAGTGTTCTTGCCTGGAGAATCCCAGGGACGGGGAGCCTGGTGGGCTGCCGTCTATGTGGGGTCACGCAGAGTTGGACCCGACTGAAGCGACTTAGCAGCAGCAGCAGCAGCAAAAACTAAAGTTTGCCAGATAGAAAGCAGGACTGAGAGCTATTGGTGAACAGGTTGAGAGGTAGAGTGGGAAAGACATAATTTTCAGTGTGGTGGCCAGGGTTTCACTGGAGTTACATATCAGCAAAAATACCTAATGAGCTGGGAAAGTTTCTTATCCTACTTTGATTATTAGCAACCAGCACATGTTAGGCACTAACATATATATTAGTGATTCACCTTACTCATTTATTAATTCACTCAATATTTTTTGACACAACGGACAGGTTAATACCTTAAATTAATTGGCTACATAAACTGCTGAATCCAATAATCTATCATAAATTTATTGCCTTACAAATCAAAATTAAGTCAACTCCCTTATCCCTGCAACTAGAAGTTAAATCAATGTGCTAGGGTACTAGTACTTAAAAAACCAGGAAACAAGATAATACAGAAAAAAGAATAAGAAGTAAGTGTGCAAGTAAGTAGGCTACGTTAAGTTATGATATAACTGAATGAAAATTCATTCATGTTTATCAATAGGAAAGGTTTCATCTTACAAAGCCTGACACTACTAAGTAAAAGTGAACTCACTCAGTCGTGTCCGACTCTTTGCGACCCCGTGGATTGTAGCCCACCAGGCTCCTTTGCACAGGGGATTCTCCAGGCAAGAATACTGGAGTGGGTTGCCATTTCTTTCTCCAGGGGATCTTCCCAACCCAGGGATTAAACCCAGGTCTCCTGCATTGCAGGCAGACGCTTTAACCTCTGAGCCACCGGGGAAGCCCTGACACTGTTAAGATCACAACTATTACCTCAGTTGCTCCGTATTTCTGACCCCTCCTCATCTCAGCAGTGTATAAACAAGTGGGCATTTTCACAGACTGCTTTCCAGTTACACACAAAAAAATGCAATTACATGTAAATGACAGGCTTCCAGGTGAGTTATGGGCCAGGAATTATGAAATCAACAAGTAATGATGATGGTAATAGACGTGGTAATTTCACCATAATGAGAATTACCCTTATCTTTCTCTTTTTATCTAGGAGAGCTGATATCAAGAACGAGTATTTCCTATGGCTTTGCATGGGAATAAAGGCTTCTTCTCCATAATTCACATCCCTGTTTAAGCTTCCATCTTGTGCTTCCAAATTATGACCAATGTTTTTCTTCCTAGATCCTAAACATGTGGATGTCTGCTGGAGAAAAATGGCTAATAATGTTTCCACAGACATGGTGTCTTCCATGAATCAATAACTATGACAAAATCAGTAGGCTTTGCAGTGGCCCTGTGATCTTGTCTGGATCTCCTTGAGTCTGTGACAAGCTGCCTTGTGGGCAGTGACTTGGTGCTGGAGTGACTGCAAGTGAACTTACCACCAGCAGGTCAATTTTTAAAATGGGCTTGGAGCTGGGACTTCCCAGTAGCATGTGGTAAAGAATCTGCCTGCCAAAGCAGGAGACCTAAGAGACACAGGTTTGTTCCCTGGTTTGGGAAGATTCCCTGGAGAAGGAAATGGCCACCCACTCTAGTATTCTTGCCTGGGAAATCCCGTGGACAGATGAGCCTGGTGGGCTACAGTCCATGGGGTCTCGAAGAGTTAGACACAACTGAGCAACTGAGCGCACACACACACACACACACACACAAACACACACACGGAGTTCATTTTACCTTTTCAAATTTGTTCCTGAAGAAACAGGACTCCAGATAATTTGGAGGATGTACTCTGATGATAATTCTTGCTGAAAATTGCTATCAAACCACATCAATTGTAACTGGATGCTATAGTCAGCCCCCAGTTATAATGACTTATTTGAAGAAGGGTACCAGCAGAGTTAGTGGCCAAAAATCAAGGGGAAATGCCTACATTTAATTTTGCAGCTATGAATTTTGGAGCTATCACACTGACCTTCCTGTTTCATTTTGTCTGATTGTAGACCAAGTAGCCTGTTTATTAGTTAATCTAGAAGGAAGGAGCCAGAAAGTGCTTGAATTTGCTGGAAATAATCTGCAGACTGGATCTAAATGCAAATGGAATAAATTTGACTCTCCAGAGAGTTGCCACTTGAAGACACCTGTTTCGTGTAAACGAATGCTGGTCTGTCAGCCTCTCTGTGTCTTTCCTGTGTTTCTCTCTGCCTTTGTGTCTTTAGCTGTTTCTCTCACTTTCTTCAGTCTTTCTCACTTCCTTACCTCTGTGTCCTTCTCCCTCGCTGTCTCTGTGTTTCTCTGGCTCCATGTCTGCCCCTCTCTGCCCTTCTTTGTGTCTATTTGTGTCTCTCATTTCCCTGTCTTTCTCTGCTCTCTGTCTTTCTGCCTCTGTCTCAGTTTCTCTCTCAAGCAAGACAGGGTCCCATTTGATTTTCTTTAACTTTGTGTTGACTGCATACCTCATGAAACATTTAGAGAGAGCCTTAGTCAGGAAAGGGCAACCCACTCCAATACTCTTGCCTGGAGAATCCCATGGAGGGAGGAACCTGGTGGGTCCATGGGGTGGCAAAGAGTTGGACACGACTGAGCGACTTCACTTTAGTCAGCTTAGGTATGGGATAATTACTGTAAACTACTGCTAGATGAATGTCAGTAAACGACTAGACTGTCAAAAGCTACAGTGCTTTCCAAACCAGTACTGAGTGCTCCTGTTCATCCACATTTCTGCCCTGCTCAAGGTATCCGCTTTCTTTGGGATCCTTTAAGATTCATCATTGACAAAAACACTATACAGCAATTTTCTTCCAATTAAAAAACAAACTTTAAAAAAAGCAAATAAAGAAAACATTCATCATTGAAGTCTAATTTTCCTTTGCTCCTCTGCACAGATTGCCCACTGCTTATGAGGCGATACCTTTTGTGTGGGGTTGGGAAATTGTCTGGAGCTCCCTATGGGTATAGTGACAAGGTCTCCTGTTGGTCCAGGACAGTGCCAGTTTATGCGTTGTCCCAACATTCAGTTTGTTAGCACTCCCTTTTGTGTTCAAAATGTTCTGGTTTGGATGGCAAATGATCTAGTCATCCTGTATTAGCAACTGTAAGGTGCGTTCCCACAGAGTAACGTGCAGTTGTTGACTCCATTCAACTATCCGCAATGCAAATTGTACAACTTCGTTTTTAAAATGATATTTAAAAATAGCTATAATTAGTAGGCAAGATGAAATAAGGGTGCAAATATACGTATATGCATAGGATGGAATATTATTCAGCTTTAACAAAAAAGGAAATCCTGCCATACGTGAGAACATGGATGAATCTAGAGGGCATTAAGCTAACTGAAATAAGCCAGTCACAGAAAGATGGAATTCTACTGAGAGGAAGCCTCCAGAACAGTCAAATTCACAGAAGCAGAGACTAGAATGGGGCTTGCCAGGATCTGGGGTGGGAGGGAGGGGATACAGTGTTCCCCTGTATGAAATTCAGTTACATGAGATGAATTAGATCTGGAGATCTGTTGTATGCAATACAACATAGCACTTCTAGTTAAGCAGACACTGCTGTGCACTCAAAAATTTAAGGGGGTAGATCTCATCTTATGCAACAAAACAATGTAAGTAATACAGCTACATAAAAAATGCAATATAAAAGGTAAGTAACTTGGGTAACATTTGTAGTGGAATGACTTACAACTTTGGAGTCAGTCAGTATTGGTTTGAAAAAGTTCTTCCACTTTTTGTTCATGAGAATTTGGGAAAGTAACTTAAGCTCACCGAGCTGCTTTGATCTCAGCTGTATCACAGGAATGATAATAATTCACCCTTTGCTATGTCCTGAGGTGTTAAGAAGTTCATGTGAGATTACATATACATAGCTCCTGGCGAGATAAATGTTCTCCTCCTGAAATGTGTTTAAGGCTTAGCACCCAACTCAAAAGGAGTATTTCAAAATAGATAGCAATATCTATTTTTTGGATATAGCAGCAATTAAAGCACCCCCAAATCTCTATCTTGCATATTGTCCCTTTAATAATAATTGTATTATAAATATGAATTAAACCTAAACCCAATTGCAGTATTCCTCCAAACTAAATACAAATAACCCATTTAATATATATATCTCATTTTAAAATATATATTGTTTTAAGTGCTTTTAATTATTACCTATTTTATAATTTTAAATTTTCCTTTGGAATTAGTCAATCATGTATTTGAAATTAGAAAGCTAGTTATAATTTAGTAAGGTTGAATCTTCTGATGACAAGAAACCACAAATGTAATTTATAAATCAAGTTTTAATAAGATTTGGTATTAGAAAGTTCACTTTCTTGTTAATCAGTGTTTATTATATAATGAGTCTTTCTGCCCCTCCACTACCCCCAGTCATACTCATTTGAGTATAATCTAGGCTACCCTGTTCATTTTATGATTGGCCAGTTACCCGACTACTCCCTTTTAATAGCATGCTTGAAAAAATTAAAAAAAAAAATAACTGTTTCCCTTTATTCATTCTACTCAGCTCCTTTTAGTATAAAACCCTATAGAGTATCATAGTCTGTTATAAGACCTTTGGCTTTTACTTAGGCAGAAAGTGAAAGATTTTGAGCAAAAGAATGAGGTAATCTAATTTCAAGTTTCATTCTAAAAATACTCATTGCATACCTACTAAGAAGTGGCAAACAGAAACCTAGTTTCTGCTCTCATTAAACCTTGAGGAAGGTAAATATGAATAAAGAATTAAAAATAAAACAGAAAATTTCTCTAAATTACATTTGAATATGATTTTGCCCTAAGAAACAATAGAGATAAATGTCTAAAATTCAGGCTTCTAACAATGACAGTTATAAGAACTTTCTGTGTGCCAAGTATTTTAAAAGCATTGTATCATTTAATCTTTACAAGAACTCCATGTGGCAGATACTATTATGATACAAATCACAGGTGAGAAAATTAAGCATACATAGATGCATGCAGCTTATAAGTGGCAGTATCTGGATGTAAGCACATGTCCATCTGTTTGCTTTCTGGGTCTGACATTCTGACTTTCTTACTGTACTCATAATAGCTCCAATAAATACCTAGACTACTTCACTTACTGAGTGTGTCTAATTGTGTAACCTTCAGCTACAGGATATTTGTTTCACTTTGTAGAGTGATTTTTATTTCCTTCCATGCTCCTTCAGTTAGGTTTCTTAAAACTCATCTTATCTTGATGAGTATATATGAATATAGTGTTGAAAACTTGGTGACCTGCATTCTTCTACCAGAAATATTGCCTCTAATTCCATTTTTTACAGGACATCCATCAAATTCCCAGTGGTATTAAAAAATAATAATGCAGTTGAAGAGAAAGCTGCACTAGGAGATCCAATTTCTTCATCTGAAAAATAGTGGTAATAATATGTGACACTCACTAATCTCAAGGAAGTCAGGAGATGAATGAAGTAATTGTCTCTGCAAAATTTCTCAAATGTAGAAGAAATAACATAGAATCCATTATAACTTCCAATGTGAAACAGAACTTCCCTATCCTTTTGGGCCTCTGTATTCACACAGAGGTTAAAGCGTCTGCTTGCAATGTGGGAGACCTGGGTTCGATCCCTGAGTTGGGAAGATCCCCTGGAGAAGGCAATGGCAACCCACTCCAGTACTGTTGCCTGGAGAATCCAATGGACGGAGGAGCCTGGTAGGCTACAGTCCATGGGGTAGCAAAGAGTCGGACACGACTGAGCGACTTCACTTCACTTCATTCAATCTTAATCTTTCACCAATGTATTTATTCTACAGAACTATTTGTTTATTAGACTAACAGATAGTATTTGTTGAATATATTGTAAGTAAGATCCGGTACTAGGAACTTGGGATAAAAATAAAAGAGATACGAAATGAAGCTCATGTCTACTATTTTTTGAATAGCAATTACTTGGTCTTGGCTGCTCATGAGAATCAAGAGGATAGCTTAGAATAATTATCCCAGCCTGATCACTCCAGACTATCTAAATCAGTTAACTCCAATATGAGGCCAAATTTGAGAACCATTTTTCTGTTCTCAGCTTACTCCATACCAGAGAGATTTAGTTGTACATTTCTGATATCACAAACTAGCTATTTCTACATGGACATTGTTCCAGGTTAAGAAGGGTCTCTCAGAAATTCATGCTCACTCTGAACCTCACAATGTGAGGCTTATTTGAAAAGAGGATTTGCTCAGATGTAATTAGCTAAGATGAGGTCATACTGAATTAGGGTGGGCTTTAAATTGAATGCCTTGTGTCTTTATAAGAGAAAGGGCACACACACACACACACATCACAGAAGAAACCATATAAAGATGGAGGCAGAAACAGGAGTGATGCAGCTACAAGCCAAGGAAAACCAGTGATTGCCATCAGCCACCAGAAACTAAGATATAGGCATGAAACAATCTCTTTCAGAGCCTTTAGAAGAAACCACCCATGCTGATGCCTTAATTTCAGACTTCTGGTCTCCTAAACTGTGAGAGAATAAAATTTTGGTTGGTTAAAACCATTTACTTTATAGTTGATTCCCTGTAGTTCAAACGGTAAGGAATCCGCCTGTGATGCAGGAGACCAGGGTTCCTAGCCTGGGTCAGGAAGATCCTCTGGAGAAGGGAATGGCAATCCACTCCAGTATTCTTGCTTGGAGAATTCCATGGACAGAGAAGCTTGGTGGGCTTCAGTTCATGGGGTCACAAAGAGTGCATGACTGAGTGACTAACACATACACAAACTTTACAGTTATTTAATCCAGATGCTCTAGGAAAACTAACACAGACATCAATTAACAGCTTTTTGAAGTATGCTAGAAAAAAATCAAATTATAGCATAGCTCTGTATTGATTCTTAACATTATATATGGAGTCCCTCAAAATATAAGAGAGATTCCTGTCACTTGTGATGTCTTAATAGTATGGATAGGTTGTGCAAACTGCTGCTAACCATATTCATTCTAGGTGAATTAATTCATTTCACACTACAATTGAGTGACTTTACAACTGCGTGTGGGTGCCATGTTCTTTATTCTGTAGTTAGGGTTAGGTAAATATCTGTTGAAGATAGGCATTCACAAAGAACTAACCCAGAAGTAAGAGTTGTCTGAAATTTGTTTCTAATTAAGTAATCAGATACTTATTGAATATCAGATGACTTTCCTTATCACTGAGACTAATGACCAGATTCCCTACAATGGCCTACAAAGTGGGTACAAGCCTCCCACAAAAACTCATCAGTCTGTTTTATCTCCTATTTCACTCTAGTCATTCTGTCTGTGCCATCTGCTAGTGTTGGTGTCTGAAATATCTTATCTCAAGTATCTTCAAGGTCACTTCCTCACCCCTTTCGAGACTTTAATCCACTTTACCACCTCAGCGAGAACTCCTCTGACCATCTTTCCTCACCACTCCCTGTATTTCTTTCCTGCTTTATTTTGCCTCAGAAATTGCTTTATGTTGTTAGCTGGATTGTGTGTTCCTTCCCCAGATTCATATATAGAAGCCCTGGCCCCCAGTTCCTCAGAATATTTGACAATGTTGGAGACATTATTGGAGCTTTTAAAGCAGCAACTAAGTCAAAACGATGCTATCAGGATGGCCCCTAATTCAATGGTGTCCTAGTACGAAGAGGAGGAGAGACACTGGAAATGTGTGAACACAAGGAAGGGCCACCTGAGGAGGTCACAGTGAGAAGGCGGGTGTTTGCCAAGGAGAGAGGGTCAGGAGAAATCAAACTTCTAAGACCTTGATCTTGAACTTCTAGACTCCAGAACTGAGAAATTACAGTTGTGTTGTGTAAGTCACTCAGAGCAGAGGAAACTAACATGGTCAGCAATAAAATTTATTGTCCCATCTGGAACACTACTGAGACAGGAAAGGGGGCACTATTAGTATCAATACAAGGACAATTGGCATAAGCTGTGACTGCCAGGGTGTAGCAAGACTTTCAGTAGCCCTATCCATAGAACTGGTCTCTATTACCATGTGATGTACTTCGTGTGTGTGTGTATGCATGTGTGCTAAGTCACTTCAGTCATGTCTGACTCTTCATGACCCTATGGACTGCAGCCCACCAGGCTCCTCTATCCATGGGGATTCTCTAGGCAAGAATATAGGAGTGGGTTGCTATGCTCTCCTCCAGGGGAGCTTCCCAATCCTGAGACTGAACCTGCATCTCCTGTGTATCCTGCACTGGCGGGCGGATTCTTTATCACAGAACCACCTGGGAAGCCCATCACACACACATGTACCTCTTAATGCAAAAAGATGCTTACACAGTCTAAGCAGTTAGCAGAAACATAAATGCAGAGTTTTAACTCATTAAATTCATTGAAATGATTAATACTAGTTACAACATTATACATGTTGAGGTACAAATAATTCCCACAAATCATGTCAACATGGGTCCATAATGTCATATTTAACTAAACGGTATAGTTGGAAAGATCCATAGCACTTTAATCCTAAATTTTCTAACAGCACTATAGAAAAATCAAGGACAGCAAATCAATGTCCCTAAAATAGATACAAGTAGCTCTTCCTTCTAATTTGACTTTTAATAACTAATGCTTTAGGCTGACACACAATGTGAAATACTTTCCTTGAAGACAGGCAACTCTGTCTGCCTCTAGACATTTTTATTTATTAGAAACTGAGTCAGGAAAATCTGAAATTAAAATTTATCACAGCAGCTGAGGTGCTATATCTTGCTAAAGAAAATTAATTTTATGCCAGTTTGGTAGACATTGTCTGATACCTTTCCATAAATAACTAATTTGACCATATCAAAACATTGCCTAAGAGAATTTTTTTGAGTTGCATAAAGTGAAGTTATATTTTGAATGCAAATTCAAAATAGTATCATATAAGTAATAAAGTCTCATACTATACGCCAATGTGAAAGTAATGCAATAGTCAAATGTTTGTTACAGTTGTCAAGAATGTCATAACTTAGAAGCTGGCAGGCTGAATGAATGGTGAGATATGTAAAATATTGCTTTAAGGCAAATATCCCTTGAAGTTTGTAGCAAAAACTCCAGCCGTCCTTTTCAACCTTACAGAAACATCCAATTAAGAACTTAAATTACTTGAGGTCATCAAGAACATGTTCTTCAAATAAAACATAATCCCTCCATAATTCACACTAACTAGGCTTCACCCCAAATACAGTGGGACTAAAATTTTAATCCTGAAAATCCTTAACATCACTCATTTCAATTTCATAAATATCCGTTAATGCTTTAGTTTGATCCTTGATGCTTTCTCTTCCCAGGGATCTTAGAGTTTTATTGGAGAGAGAGTGAACTTTTAGGAGATAAAAGTGAAAAAAAAAAAAACAACAACCCAACGCTTTATTCAAAGGCTGATTCTGTGTCCTCCTCTATCATTCAGAACGCCTTACACTGTATTGAAGTTATTAGATTCTCTAGCTCTTCCAGGTCTCCATGAAATGAAATAGAGGGCTATTTAGGAAACCCCAATCATCCTATTTCAGACATCTGCCATGACTAAATATTATAAAAGGCACGTTATAAATACTGTCTTGTATAAATTTCTTAAGAATCATTTATCAAGTAAAAACTGAACTCAGAAATGTTTTAGTGCATTCAAGATCTGAAGTCTAAAAACTAATGGAATGTGTCTGTGAACCTGGTCTGTCTGAACACCAAGGCCACAATACACCATTTATATTTCATTCATCTCTGTCTCTCCAGCATCATACTTGATGCATAGCATTGGCTGTTTAATACATATTTGTTAAATGAATGAATCAATCAATGTTGGTTGAATTCCAAAGGAGAAAGGAAGACTCCTTGTTAATGAATAAATCATGATTTTTCAAGGTTTCCAAAACCAATTAGCATTTCCTTGGGACAATCTGAAATGCCAGATCCTAGCAAACCTATCTATCTATCAACTGGAGAAAAGGACATTTGGAAAACTGAGCCTTGAAAACTTGTTGAGCCATCATTTCCTTATTCAGTGGCCTTCAGTGTTAGGCTGCTGATTACTGGGAGTTGTGGGAGCAGTAGGGATCCCAGCATTGTCAACAAACTTTAATACCTTGAAGTAACAATGCTATTAAAATATACTCAGTTTGTAAAAAGGAACAGATTAAAGTTATGAAATTGAGATAAGATATCCTTACAGAGAGAGCACAATATTGTGTCCTCAGGCTAAAATTTCATAGGAAGCTTATGCAAATAGAACCTTGTTGTATAGTCTCTAAGTCATTCTGACTCTTTTGAGACTCCATGGACTAGCAAGCCAAGCTCCTCTGTCTATGGGCAGAATCCTGGAGTGGGTTGCCATTTCCTTCTCCATCGGATCTTTCTGACTCAGGGATCTAACCTATGTTTCCTGCATTGTAGGCGGATTCTTTACTGCTGAGCTGCCAGGGAAGTCCAAGGGAAATTATGGATCCTATTTTATACTCTGTATGAGTAAAACCATTGATTTCAGCATGACCTCAGGATCCCCTGTGTATGGAGCCAAGCTCGACAATGAATGCTAATGAATGCTTTTTTATAACCAAGATAGATCTGAGGCTCATGTAGGCTTCTGGGGACACTGAACTGAAAGAGTTTGAACTTCTTGTTCATGATCATAGAAACACATGCCTTTTGGGGAGTACGTTACAAAGCACAACCCAATCTGATCATCAAAACAGACCTTGTAAAATAAGCTAAAAGGGTATACTGCAGCACAGGGAACATAGCCAATATTTTATCAGTGTAAATGGAGTATAACCTTCAAAAATGCGAATCACTGTCGTATGCCTGAAACTTACATAACATTATACATCAACTATACCTCAATTTTTTAAAAAAGTTTGAAAAGTAAAACAAAATCCAGTCCTGAGATATACATGTCTGGTATTATATTTTGCAAATGAGAACATTTAAGAGAGTTTAGGGAATGTACTGCTCAGTTGTCATCTAGCTGAGACTTTATTCCAAGACTGGTTCCTCTTCTCTGTTCTAGCTACTTAAAATGGTACTCAGACTATCAGCCTCATCTGGGAGCTTGTTAGGAATGCAGACTCTTGGGAACCACCCCTGAACTACTGAATCATAATTTGCATTTTAATAAGATCTTCAGGTGATTTGTATGCACATTAAACTGTGAAAATCACAGTATACATCATGTCACATTAGTCATCTAGAATGCCTCGACTTTGAAAATCTCATCTGGAGTTGATATGAAGGAGGGGTTAGGGGAGGGCACTACCATTAAAAATAAGCTGGCAACCTCTGAATCTTCTCAAAACATAACCAGGTTTAAATACTGGCTGCATCAATAATGTAGATATATTTAGTATGCATGCATTCATGCTGAGTCACTTCAGTCATGTCTGGCTCTTTGTGACTCTATGGACTATAGCCCATCCATGGGCTCCCCCATCCATGGGCTTTTTCAGGCAAGAATACTGTAAGGGGCTGCCATGCCCTTTTCCAGGGGATCTTCCCCACCCAGGGGTCGAATCTGCATCTCTCATGTCTCCTGAATTGGCATGTGCATTCTTTACTGTTAGCACCACCTGGGAAGCCCATATTTAGGAATGGTTAAGATAATAGACTGTGAGTCCTGTTTTACCATATCCTGTGTGGCTTTGGGAACACTGCCTAACTCCTGAGGCTTCAGTTTCTCATCTGAAAATGAGGATAATAAGCATACCACTCTCATGAGGCTGTTGTGAAGGTCAAAGGAGCTGAGGACTCTGAGCTGGTGCATGGGGAGCATGCAGCAATGTTCATTATTTTAAGGGTGATTCACAACAGAGATTTACTCCATATTACCAAGGAAAACTTTCGAATAGGTTCTCTTGAATTTTCTTTAAGTTAATCCTTTGAACTCTCCCAGAGACTCACTTCATGTTAACTCTGTTAACTCTGACTTACAGAATTCTGTCAGGGGCACAAGGTCATTGTGAGTTTCAAAAAATTATCCCAGAAAAACCCTTGACAGATTTCCTAGACTTTTCCTCTCAAGAAGTATTCATTTTATCCATATTCTGATCCTAAGAGGCCAAAATAAGGAAATAGATGGGGAAACAGTGGAAACAGTGTCAGACTTTATTTTGTGGGGCTCCAAAATCACTACAGATGGTGACTGCAGCCATGAAATTAAAAGATGCTTACTCCTTGGAAGGAAAGTTATGACCAACCAACCTAGATAGCATATTGAAAAGCACAGACATTACTTTGCCAATAAAGGTCCGTCTAGTCAAAGCTATGGTTTTTTCAGTGGTCATGTATGGATGTGAGAGTTGGGCTGTGAAGAAAGCTGAGCACTGAAGAATTGATGCTTTTGAACTGTGGTGTTGGAGAAGACTCTTGAGAGTCCCATGGACTGCAAGGAGATCCAACCAGTCCATTCTGAAGGAGATCAACCCTGGGTGTTCTTTGGAAGGAATGATGCTAAAGCTGAAACTCTAGTACTTTGGCCACTTCATGAGAAGAGTTGACTCACTGGAAAAGACCCTGATGCTGGAAGGGACTGGGGGCAGGAGGAGAAGGGGACGACCGAGGATGAGATGGCTGGATGGCATCACCGACTCGATGGACGTAAGTCTGAGTGAACTCTGGGAGATGGCGATGGACAGGGAAGCCTGGCGTGAACTGAATGGAAGATTTGAGGTCCCCACTTTTGTGGGGGACCTGCAAGTCTGGCCCTTAGAGAACTTTATAAACTTTAAAAAATTGTTTTTCTTTAAATCTGTGGACCAGCTGAAAGGAAATTCAGATGAGTTCTCTTCTCCAGGGGTCTGGAGAGGAGAGGATGAAGCAGAATAGTCAATGCTGAGCTGCTGGAAGACAGAGGGAAGCTGCAGAAATTGTTTTAGGGAAAGGAGCCGTTAACAGCAGGGTTAGCTGAAAACGAGGATCCATGGGATCCTCAGTACAGTCCCCTGGCTCTCTCCTGCTGGTGTACTGGAGCATTCTAAATAAAGGAATTAATTTATCTTAAATTTATTGGATTTCCTCCCTCTTCATGTAGAGGATGTGTAGAGGTAATAGAAATACTGAACTTTCATTCCAATGAGCCAATGAACATGAAAAATATCTAAACGTATTGAATAGCAGTGAGTTATTAAAATAACTAGCAAGGACCTACTGTAAAGCACAGGAAAATATACTCAAATTCTTGTAATAACTTACAATGGAAGAGAATGAAAAAAGTATATATGTTTACATGTGTTTGTATAGCTGAACAACTTTGCTGTACATCTGAAACTAACACAACATTGTAAATAAACTAAATTTCAACAAAATTTTTAAAAATAAAAAGTAGTGAGTTGGTGTTGGTTAAAGTAAGGAGCAGCGGCTGCGCTTTGCTGGAGCAGCTGTGAAGAGATACCCCACGCCCAAGGTAAGAGAAACCCAAGTAGGATGGTAGGTGCTGCAAGAGGGCACCAGAGGGCAGACACACTGAAACCATACTCACAGAAAACTAGTCAATCTAACCACACTAGGACCACAGCCTTGTCTAACTCAATGAAACCAAGCCATGCCTGTGGGGCAACCCAAGACAGGTGGGTCATGGTGGAGAGGGCCGACAGAACGTGGTCCACTGGAGAAGGGAATGGCAAACCACTTCAGTATTCTTGCCTTGAGAACCCCATGAACAGTATGAAAAGGCAAAATGATAGGATACTGAAAGAGGAACTCCCCAGGTCAGTAGGTGCCCAATATGCTACCGGAAATCAGTGGAGAAATAACTCTAGAAAGAATGAAGGGATGGAGCCAAAGCAAAAACAATACCCAGCTGTGGATATGACTGGTGATAGAAGCAAGGTCCAATGCTGTAAAGAGCAATATTGCACAGGAACCTGGAATGTCCGGTCCATGAATCAAGGCAAATTGGAAGTGATCAAACAAGAATGGCAAGAGTGAATGTCAACATTCTAGGAATCAGTGAACTAAAATGGACTGGAATGGGTGAATTTAACTCAGATGACCATTATATCCACTACTGTGGGCAGGAATTCCTCAGAAGAAATGGAGTAGCCATCATGGTCAACAAAAGAGTCCAAAATGCAGTACCTGGATGTAATCTCAAAAACGACAGAATGATCTCTGTTCGTCTCCAAGGCAAACCATTCAATATCATGGTAATCCAAGTCTATGCCCCAACCAGTAATGCTGAAGAAGCTGAAGTTGAACGGTTCTATGAAGACCTACAAGACCTTTTAGAACTAACACCCAAAAAAGATGTCCTTTTCATTATAGGAGACTGGAATGCTAAAGTAGGAAGTCAAGAAACACCTGGAGTAACAGGCAAATTTGGCCTTGGAATGCAGAATGAAGCAGGGCAAAGACTAATAGAGTTTTGCCAAGAAAATGCACTGGTCATAGCAAACACCTTCTTGCAACAAAATAAGAGAAGATTCTACACATGGACATCACCAGATGGTCAACACCAAAATCAGATTGATTATATTCTTTGCAGCCAAAGATGGAGAAGCTCTATACAGTCAACAAAAACAAGCCCAGGAGCTGACTGTGGCTCAGATCATGAACTCCTTATTATCAAATTCAGATTTAAATTGAAAAAGTAGGGAAAACTGCTAGACCATTCATGTATGACCTAAATCAAATCCCTTATGATGATACAGTGAAAGTGAGAAATAGATTTAAGGGCCTAGATCTGATAGATAGAGTGCCTGATGAACTATGGAATGAGGTTCGTGACATTGTACAGGAGACAGGGATCAAGGCCATCCCCATGGAAAAGAAATGCAAAAAGCAAAATGGCTGTCTGGGGAGGCCTTACAAATATCTGTGAAAAGAAGAGAGGCAAAAACTAAGGAGAAAAGGAAAGATAAAAGCATCTGAATGCAGAGTTCCAAAGAATAGCAAGAGATAAGAAAGCCTTCTTCAGCGATCAATGTAGAGATACAGAGGAAAAGAATAGAATGGGAAAGACTAGAGATCTCTTCAAGAAAATTAGAGATACCAAGGGAACATTTCATACAAAGATGGGCTCAATAAAGGACAGAAATGGCATGGACTTAACAGAAGCAGAAGATATTAAGAATAGGTGGCAAGAATACACAGAAGAACCGTACAAAAAGATCTTCATGACCTGGATAATCACGATGGTGTGATCACTCATCTAGAGCCAGACATCCTGGAATATGAAGTCAAGTGGGCCTTAGAACCCATCACTATGAACAAAGCTAGTGGAGGTGATGGAATTCCAGTTGACCTATTTCAAATCCTGAAAGATGATGCTGTGAAAGTGCTGCACTCAATATGCCAGCACATTTGGAAAACTCAGCAGTGGCCACAGCACTGGAAAAGGTCCGTTTTCATTCCAATCCCAAAGAAAGGCAATGCCAAAGAATGCTCAAACTACCCCACAATTGCACTCATCTCACATGCTAGTAAAGTAATGCTCAAAATTCTCCAAGCCAGGCTTCAGCAATACATGAACCATGAGCTTCCTGATGTTCAAGCTGGTTTTAGAAAAGGCAGAGGGACCAGAGATCAAATTGCCAACATCTGCTGGATCATGGAAAAAGCAAGAGAATTCCAGAAAAACATCTATTTCTGCTTTATTGACTATGCCAAAGCCTTTGACTGTTTGGATCACAATAAACTGTGGAAAACTCTGAGAGAGATGGGAATACCAGACCACCTGACCTGCCTCTTGAGAACTCTGTATGCAGGTCAGGAAGCAACAGTTAGAACTGGACATGGAACAACAGAATGGTTCCACATAGGAAAAGGAGTACGTCAAGGCTGTATATTGTCACCCTGCTTATTTAACTTCTATGCAGAGTACATCATGAGAAACACTGGACTGGAAGAAACACAAGCTGGAATTAAGATTGCCGGGAGAAATATCAATAACCTCAGATATGCAGACGACACTACTCTTACGGCAGAAAGTGAAGAGAAACTCAAAAGCCTCTTGATGAAAGTGAAAGAGGAGAGTGAAAGAGTTGGCTTAAATCTCAACATTCAGAAAATGAAGATCATGGCATCTGATCCCATCACTTCATGGGAAATAGATGGGGAAACAGTAGAAACAGTGTCAGACTTTATTTTGTGGGGCTCCACAAATCACTGCAGATGGTGACTGCAGCCATGAAATTAAAAGACGCTTACTCCTTGAAAGAAAAGTTATGACCAACCTAGATAGCATATTCAAAAGCAGAGACATTACTTTGCCGACTAAGGTCTGTCTAGTCAATGCTATGGTTTTTCCAGTAGCCATGTATGGATGTGAGAGTTGGACTGTGAAGAAGGCTGAGCACCAAAAATTGATGCTTTTGAACTGTGGTGTTGGAGAAGACTCTTGAGAGTCCCTTGGACTGCAAGGAGATCCAACCAGTCCATTCTGAAGGAGATCACTTCTAGGATTTCTTTGGAAGGAATGATGCTGAAGCTGAAACTCCAGTACTTTGGCCCTCATGCGAAGAGTTGACTCATTGGAAAAGACTCTGATGCTGGGTGGGATTGAGGACAGGTTGAGAAGGGGACGGCAGAGGATGAGATGGTTGGATGGCATCACTGACTCAATGGATGTGAATCTAAGTGAACTCCGGGAGTTGGTGATGGACAGGGAGGCCTGGCATACTACGATACATGGGGTTGCAAAGAGTCGAACACGACTGAGCAACTGAACTGAACTGAACTGAACATTAGCTAACATAGGTTCTCACATGTGAAAAATTTCCTGGCTTCAGTATGTGTGTTGTGTAATTTAAAATTAGGTATCATAAACCATTAGGGTAAAAGTATATGAGGCTATGAGGCTAACAGCACTCTGCTGTTCCTGGATGCAAAATCATCGGTCTTTAAGGACTAACAAATCCTTAAAAGGCTGATTGAAAACAAGGATCCCAAAACACTGCAAACTGTCAAGGGCATACAATGAACTTAACAAAGCAAAATGAAGTGTATGGCACATCTTCATTCTTCTCCTACTGAAGAATAATTCTATATCTTTCTCTGATTGTTATTTTGTACCATTATTTGACTTGAGACTTCTAGCACCTCACTGATTTCCAGTGAGCAAATATTAAGAGGAGGCTGGCCAGGATTAAAGCTGGTCTTCTCATCTTAAACTATCATTCAGTCCACCTTCTATTCCTCCTGTTACAGGGAAGAAGCAATTTTTTTCTTCATGTAGACTTACAGACAGAAATAAAAATCATGGGTCACAGATTTTACCAGCTCCCCAAAGTTATTTTTAAAATTTTCAAATGTAAAATAACTACTTTTCTTTAAAATATGAAGTAAAACCTCATCAAATTTTAAACACATTTCCATATATATATATATATATATATATATATATATATATTTAAATTTCTCTAATTTTTCTGCTGACCTTTTGATGCCTGCCTGGTGTTCTTATTTTCTTTTTTTTTAATTAAACTTTTTATTTTGTTTTGGAATATAGCCTATTAACAATATTGTGATAGTTTCAGGTGGAAAGAAAAAGGACTCAGCCATACATATCTAGTCTTCCCCAAATTCTCCTCCCATCCAGACAGCCACATAACGTTGAGCAAAGTTCCCTGTGCTATACAGTAGGTCATTGGTGCTTATCCATTTTAAATATAGCAGTGGTTCATATCAATCTCAAATCCCCTAACTGTCCCTTCCCTCAACCTTCCCCCACTACTGCCCACACCTTGCAACTATAAATTCTTTCTCTAAGTCTGTGAGTCTCTTTCTGTTTTGTATATAAGTTCATCCATATCATGTCTTTTTAAATTACACATGTAGGGGATGTCACTTGACGTTTCTGCTTCTCATATTTTGAAGGAACTGAGAGTCATCTTCAAATTATTTTAAATTAGTTGATGCCTAGTTTCAGCTACACTATCATTCACTTGTGCCTTCTTTCTTAGCTAAATATGAAAGATTTGCCCTGTTTTTCATCAACTTCTTAAAATTTATTTCTCTCTTCAACCTCATTGAGCTCTTTCTTTTGAATTTTGTCTTTTTCCTTTTTACTGATGAGTGCCTTTATCATATTTTATTTTTTCTTTTACTGTTTTACATAAGTATTTCTTTTGTCCAGTTTCTCACAAATTTTCAACATATTTCATTCTGTTTGAAAAGTTTTGGCTCATTATTTTATTATTTCTTTAGTTTTTAGAACATAATCATCAGTACTTTTTAATTCCACCTTGATTTTATTTTTTCTGTTAAGACCCAGCTTTTAGCCAGTTAAATTGCTCTCATTTTTATTGAGTTTTGGCTTGTTTCTAGCACTTTAACTCAGTTTTCATCATGCTAAAAAAACTTTAAGTTAATCTTGTTTTGCCCACTGTGTGTTTACTTTTAACTCTTAATTTACAACAGTAGTCAGAGAAAGTGGCCATAAGAATGGCTTCTGGCCGTGGAACCTATGATCTAAACAATGGAGCTTATAATGGGGCAACATTACCTCCCTTCTGTGGTTTGTTTTCCTTCCAGAATACAAGCTTTGTGAGAGTAGTGGCCCATACCTGTTTTGATCTTGTTGTATCTCCATTGTTGGGCTCATCAGAGATACTTACTGAAAACTTGTGAAGACTAATAATGATTCATAAGGATTACTAAGGATTATGTGAATTTATTCACAACAACAACAATTTATTAGCACTATGTATCAGACATTCTCCTGGGAACTTTCCACCCATTAACTCACTTAATCTTCACAACAACCATATGAGGAAGTCCTGCCCTGGTTAGTAAGTGGTAGAGTTCAAGTCTTGGACTTGAACCCTCATAATCTATTGCTGGGTTTCCCAGGTGGCACACTGGTAAAGACTCCACCTGCCAATGCAGGAGACTCCAGAGACAAAAGCTCGAACCCTGGGTCAGGAAGATCCTCTGGAGTAGGAAATTGCACCTCGCTCCAGTATTCTTGCCTGGAAAATTCCGTGGACAGAGGAGTCTGTTGGGCTACAGTCCATGGGGTGACAAAGAGTAGGACATGACTGAGTGACTGAGCACATACATACACACAATTATTGCCAGCTCACAGCCCTTAAGATCACTTGCTCATCTGGCCCTTCATGGACCAACTGGTCAGTGAGAGGCAGGTACTATGGAAAAGGATACCCTTAAACAGACATTTCTGCAATTATACCTAAGACATAACTAAGGTATGCATCCTCTCATAAATCAATGTAGGCTTGCTCAAGAAAGATAGAAAAGCCTGAAACTTATCTAGAAAATTCATAACAAGCTGGCAGCACTTTCACTGCCTGAGAAAACTGCTTTGAGTAGGTTCTCAACTCCTTCCTGCTCTGAGGCAGCCCTTGCAGTCTCCCTCTATTAGATTATCAATTTTAAATCCAACACTGCAGATGGTGCTGGGCTCTCCTTGATGGGCTCCTCTCAGTTTGCCAAAGATTTATGGAAGGAGTATTTTAAAGAATTGCATTTGCCCACTGAGCTAATTTTCTTCTCAGTTAGAATTCCATCATTCTTTAGCCCTAAGAATAAAAATGGAATGAAGAACTGAATCAACTTAGAACTTTCTACATTTCTGTATGTGATATATTACCCTTCTTTAGTAGAATAACTCCCAGCTTTCATAGTTAAGCTGTTCACCCACACCTGATATTCAAGAGTTGAGAGAAAGTTTTCATATATGCTTAACTTTATAGGGTGTTATTGGTTTATTGATTTTCTAGGGTACTGCTGGTTTAAGACTACACTACTTGAAATCCTAGCCCAATCTTACAGATGTCAAAGCTTTGAAACTGTTTGTCAATTGTACAGTGATGACTCAGAAGTTGTCTGTAATTTTCTGCAAAACCAAAAATAAAATAAAATAAAATAAACCCCACCTGGCTTTCATATTATCTTTTAAGGCAAGTGTTTATATTTTATTATTTATTGTTATCTATTTCTAAAATTAATATAAAAGTATCTAGCTAATGCATGGCATTGAAACAACTCATCTATTTCTCTGGCACTCTTGATTATAGAGCCCTTAACTAAAACATGTTTAATTAAGCCTCAATTAAAAAAAAAATCCTGGTTAGAAAATGTTGAACTAATAATATAATCTTAAATAATCAAATTTCAAAATATATGAACTTTAGACAAGAACTCTTGCTTCAAATTCAATTTCATTTCTGTCTAAAGAAATCTGTGAGGCTGTAATTCTCCTCATGATCATCTTCTAGGCATTGGATTTAGCAATAGACAGTAGTCAGAGAGTGTTTTAGGGAGAAGGAGAAGGAGGGGAGGGGAGGGAGGAAGGAGGAGGAAGGAGTTATCTTTGGAAGAATGTGTTTAAGGAAAACATTTTTTCAGCACAACTCTAATATATCAGGTGATGTCATTAGAATTTAAAAATAAAAATATTCCCTTGGCTGACACAGCATTCTACATACAGGAGGTGTGTTTGTTGACTAGGGGTGTTATAACAAAATACCAGAGTGGGTGGTTTAAAGGATAGAAATATGTTTTCTCACAAATCTGGAGATTTGAGGTATGAGATAAGAGGGTTAACATCTTTTTTTTTCCTCAGCCTCTCTTCTCTGGCTTGCAGATAAATGCCTTCTGACTGTGCTATCACGTCGCCTTCCTCTGTGATGGAAAAATCTCTACGTGCCTCTTTCCCTTCTTACAAAAACACATATCATGCTGGCTTAGGACTCCATCTTAACAGACTTTTCCCTTAAGCATGGCTTAAAGTAACTCATTTCCAAATACAAATACAGTCACATTCTGAGAAAGGGCTGGAAATGTGGTTAAAGGATTTACAAATTTTGCAGAGAATATAATACAGCCAATTAAGAGAGGGCTTTTCATAAATGTTTGCTGATTCCAAGAGGTAAATGACTATCAACTGGGCATGAAAGTGATCATGAGGACTGCTATTCAACATTCTGCTGAGGTGGTGGCTAATGGAGCTTGTTTTTGGAAGGAATGATGCTAAAGCTGAAACTCCAGTACTTTGGCCACCTCATGCGAAGAGTTGACTGATTGGAAAAGACTCTGATGCTCGGAGGGATTGGGGGCAGGAGGAGAAGGGGACGACAGAGGATGAGATGGCTGGATGGCATCACTGACTCGATGGACGTGTGTGTGAGTGAACTCTGGGACATGGCGATGGACAGGGAAGCCTGGCGTGCTGCGATACATGGGGTTGCAAAGAGTCGGACACGACTGAGTGACTGAACTGAACTGAACTGAACTGAATGTTCTTCTGGCCATCTGAAGCTTCATGTCCCCCTTCCCAGTTAGTCCCTTCCTTCTTGTCTGAATTATTACAATAATGTTATAACTGGTGACCCAGATTCATCTAAATCTCATAATTCCATAAGACCAGTCTTTCTTCAACATAATTTCAACATAACAAGACGACATTCATTCACTAACCCATGCTTCAGAGTGTGTGAACTCCACTAAAACAGGAGATACTAGAGTGAAATCTTTCCATTGTTCTCATTGCTTACCATATAAATTCCAAATTCCATAATATGGTATTCAAAGTCATTCAGTATCTAGACCTTATCTACTTTTCAGTGTCCCTTCCTTCCACAAATATCCCTACTATTGTATTCAATTAAGGCTATTTTTTCCTCTTCTAAACATATTTTGCACTTTACTACCATTACATCCATTTTTATCTTCTCTCTTACCTGTAAGAAACCTACACATTCTTCCATTCTAGCTTTAGATCTTTACCATTGCATGCTGAAATGAGGCTTTGGGAGTCCATAGGTTGAAGGAAAAGGATAATTTAAATGTTTCTAGATTGTGTGTCTGGGGAGAACAATGGAGGGCTCATTCACTGGAGACCGTAAGGCAAAAGACAGGGTTTGTTATATTGGGGATGTTGAGTTCAGCTTTGGAAGCTCCATGGAACCATATGGATATGATTTGTTTACTGCTGAATCTTTGGTGCCTAGAACAGTTTTTGCCACACAGAAAAACTCACTTGACTGAATGAGTATATGCTTATAGACCATGGTAAGAAAGAAAATGATGCCACCTTTGAAATTATTAAGATCTAGTAAAAACCCATTTATTCCAATATAACAAAGTCCCAGAACCACAAAAAGAATAAAGCTTACTCTTGAGATTCATTTTAATGAACACTGGGATGTAATATTAAGATAGGCTAAAATTGAGGTGATTTAGTTTGTCATTATATAAATTTAAAGAGTTTTTAATATATTTTTCAGTCACATAACATAAAATAGTCAAGAATTTTTACTAAAAATTTGGAAGCCCTAAGTTGACTGTTGTTCTACTAGATTTTCAACTTTGGTTGAGTTACTGAAGAGATATCCTCAAATCTATATAAAATGCAGTCAGATAATACACTTATCCCATGTGATTACTGATTGTGAAAAATCAAATAATAAACATTGAAACACATTAAAAACTGAAATGTCATTGGATATTAAATACAGCCATGATAACCATGACAACATAGTTTTGCTGAGTAAACTCTATTGACAAATTCAAGTGGGAAACACATTATTTATTTAAAAGTATATTCATTGAGAATTTAAGAGAGATTGTTAGTTTGATAATTCAGAGATATCACTATTCACTTTGGTTTTTCTCTTTGTGCTGTTGTTAGAATTTAAGGAATTGAAAATAAATTAAATTTCTTTGAATAAGCAACTGTTACCAAAGTATCAACATTATTAAGCTAGTTCCTCAAGTATATTTACTCATAGCAACTTTTTCTCACACATGAGATTCCTATTTAAAATATCATACATTTTATAATATTCCTGAGGACCTACTGTAGGGTATTAATCTAATTAATGAAATTATATACAATTGCTTCTTTATATCAGGCATTTTGTCATTTTTTCTGAAAGTCTAATTGTTTGAATGCTACATATTGTCATTATGGTCTTTCCAGCCTGTTAATTGTGCTGAAAATTGATTAAGGTTTGTTTCTGCACATGGTTTGAAGCTCCCATCTAATATTTATTTATTGTAAATCTGGTTAAGGATTCCCCTCAAATGGATGGATTAAGATTCATACTCAGGCATCTGTTTTCAACAGAGAATAGATCAGGGGTAATTTTGCAACTGTGACTAGGTTCTCGGTAAATTTTTTCTTCACACTTTCTTCTCTGGCAGAACTGACAGCTGCCATTTGTGATACTCTTCATATACATGTGTGTGGCATACAGAGTTGTGTTTCTTGGGCAAGTTGCTTAAAATCTAAGGCTCAGTGTCCTCATTAGTAGAGGTAATATATCTCTTCAGTCAGTTCAGTTCAGTTCAGTCACTCAGTCGTGTCCAACTCTTTGCAATCCCATGAATCACAGCACGCCAGGCCTCCCTGTCCATCGCCAGTGAACTCCCAGAGTTCACTCAGACTCACGTCCGTCGAGTCCATGATGCCATCCAGCCATCTCATCCTCTGTCGTCCCCTTCTCCTCCTGCCCCTAATCCCTCCCAGCATCAGAGTCTTTTCCAATGAGTCAACTCTTTGCATGAGGTGGGCATGAGATTCAGCTGGATTGTATGTTGATTCATACTGGAGTTTCAGCTTTAGCATCATTCCTTCCAAAGGAATCCCAGGGTTGATCTCCTTCAGAATGGACTGGTTGGATCTCCTTGCAGTCCAAGGGACTCTCAAGAGTCTTCTCCAACACCACAGTTCAAAAGCATCAATTCTTCAGTGCTCAGCTTTCTTCACAGCCCAACTCTCGCATCCATACATGACCACAGGAAAAACCATAGCCTTGACTAGACGGACCTTTGTTGGCAAAGTAATGTCTGTGCTTTTCAATATGCTATCTAGGTTGGTCATAACTTTTCCTCCAAGGAGTAAGCATCTTTTAATTTCATGGCTGCAGTCACCATCTGCAGTGATTTTGGAGCCCCCCAAAATAGTCTGACACTGTTTCTACTGTTTCCCCATCCATTTCCCATGAAGTGATGAGACCGGATGCCATGACCTTAGTTTTCTGAATGTTGAGCTTTAAGCCAACTTTTTCAGTCTCCTCTTTCACTTTCATCAAGAGGCTTTCTAGTTCCTCTTCACTTTCTGCCATAAGGGTGGTGTCATCTGCATATCTGAGGTTATATATATCTTAGGCAGAGATATTAACAGTGTTTACCTCATTCAGTTCTTTGAGAGCTTAAGTGATACCATTAATAAAAAGTGGTTGTTACAGTGCCTGCTACTTAGTAAATAGCTCACAAATATTTGGTATTGTTATTACTGGGATAACTTTAACCACAGCAAATTATGACAATCAACAAGTGGAGACAATCTCATGCCCACAATCAGAGATTGAGTAAATTAATTATGATAACTCCAGATGACAAAAATGATATTAAACATTGTTACAGGAGAACAGGAAAATAAGAATGTGCTCTAGATCCACTGAGAAGTGAAACAGTAGGTTACAAACAGTATACTTGTAGAATATACTAGAAGACATCCACCAGAACATTATTAGTGGTTACCTTTGGATTCTTGCCTTTTATTTTTTGTTTGTCTTATTTTATGTTTGTATCTTTCTGCTTTCTTCCTAGTTTTTCCTAGAGTGCTTTTTATGTACTAAAGAAAACTGCTTACAAGAAATCTATAGTCTTTATCACTCAGTGTACAATACTTCCCATTATTAGATACTCACACAGTGATTGAACTGGCTATTCATATCACTGTTGGCTCACCACTCCAGCAGAGGGAGATTTTATAATGCATACAACCCTCCACCAAGTTCCTTATGCACAAGCACAGAGGACACAGATGATCATCCCATTTAAGAAGCCCAGTAGGCTCTCCCACTAAAGGGGCTGGGACTCATGAGTGCCCGAAACATTCTCCCATGTTCTCCTTAGTAATTCTGTTACATAGGACACACTGGATTGGTCACATTTACACATACTAATTCCAGCTTTCCTTTCCCTTGCCTGCCTCCACTATAAGGACTGAAAAAAATTTATTCACTTCAGTTGTCTTTCCATTCAGGATGGAAGGGGAAGTACAGCTGGGGCAATGAAGTGTTTACCAATGTCTATTTTGTTGTCTCCATGGGTGGGCAGTTTGTGCCTTAGGATAAGATGACAGTTATGACTAGCACATCATTTCTCTCCCACTTGCCCAAGAGTAGGTACCACTGGGCAATTGCCGTTATTTTACACCATGAATGAAAGTCTAAATCATTCTCTAAATGATGCTAGCCCTGACATTAATGAGGTACTAAATTCATACCAATAAAAACTCTCTGCTTCCAGTCTCCTCATAAAGTGAAAAAAATAAACTCCTATAGTCTTAAGCAACCACTAAGTTTTTCACTGATTGTAACCTTAAATTATCCCTACTCAATATATCATTTCTACTTAGTCCCACTGAGATCCAGATCCTGTTGGGTTTGCTGTGTTTTCAATTATTATTTTGTTATAATCATGCTTTTCTCTCTTTATTCAGATTTCCCGCACTGACTCACTTTCACTTTAAAAGAGTAAACTTATCCCCCATCCCTCAAAGACTATTTCTCATTCAAAGAAGAGAGAAAGAGTGTGTGTACCTGTGTGTGTGTGATTGTGTGACTGCATGTGCAATTGTGTGTTTATGTGTGTGTAGTATGTTAAGGGGTTTTTGATAATCACGTACACTTTTTATCAAAAGGATATGGCCAAGTAAAACTAACCTTTGGAAGGCATCATCACCTTTCAGATCTATCTCACTCGGACTAGTTCACTTCTTTCTTCTCTTCTTTATTTTAAATTGGAGGATAATTGTTTTACAATATTGTGTTGGTTTCTGTCATACAACATTGCAAATCAGTCATAACTATATATATATCTCCTCCCTCTTGGTCTCTGCCTGAACTGCTCCCCGCAACCATCCTGCAAATCAGTCGTAACTATATATATATCTCCTCCCCCTAGGGCTCTGCCTGGATGCCACCCCCCAAACATGCTGCCCCTCTAGGTCATCACAGAGTGCCAGGCTGGGCTCCCTGTGCTACACGGCAGCTTCCCACTAGTGATCAATTTTATACATGCTAGTCTATGTCAGTGCTATCTTTCAATTCATCCCACTCTCTCCTTCCCCTGTTGTGTGCAACTTCTTCTTCTGTTCTTCCCTGCCTCCTTCAACACCCACCCAGGGTTAGGAAAGTAAGACACAGGGCTAAATTCGACAAGACTTGTGACCAGAATCCAGGTCTCAAAGAAGAACTGCAGCAGAATAAACCTAAAGAAAATTTCAGGAGAAAGTGTTTTCCTTCTTTTTCCCACTCCCATATTCTAACTGCTCTCTAGTCCTTTCCTCTAGAAGTTTAGGGATCTAATAGTAGCCTCTGGTTTACTAAAACTTGGAGTATCTTACCCCGGTTATTGATATCCGTGGTGTAACTCTTTATTCCAATATAATTATCTCTTCTGATCTGATCTCTCCAATAAAACTCCCCTCCTCCTCTATTAGAGAAGCTATCTGATGACACTGCACTGAAGACACGGTTGTTCTAGTTCTTGTTTGGAGCCCCTGCCTGGCTCAGACTCTTCTGAATGTGACATAGTTCCCAGGGGAAGCCTTTGGCCTCCTTTCTAAGAAAAGCTTTGCCTCCTACTTTAGCTGAGAATTTGTGTTTTTTTTTTTTTTCCTAGAAAATGAAATAATAGCTGTCTGAATCTTTTGATATCCTGAGACTCTCACAATGAAGACTTCCATTTGAAAAGAAAATAGGAGTTACAGTGCAAACTGTATTTCTAACTTGAGAAAACCACATCAGATTCATTAGGACAGAAACTTAGACTTCTTGTAGCAGGCGTTTTCTGTCAGTTTCTCACAGGGATACCCTTTCCTCTGGTTAAACAAAGAAATGGCTTCTTTGATTATGAAAATGACAAATTATTCTTGTTTATGAAAATGACCTTATTTTATGATTAAGTTTACAGTAGAGCACAATGATCATTATGAATATTATAAAACAAGTGTGCAATACTTACTTGTTAAATCAGTAAAACAGGTTTACTTATTTTATGTACTTATACAATATACTTTACTGTAATGTACATTTTGATTGCTTACTCTGTGCCTTAACTCTGTATGTTTTAAGTTTCCATGGTTCATCATTCAAGAGCCATGCACTTTTGGCTTAAAATTTTGATAGACTACAGGGAACATTTACAAAATATGAGCAGAAATAGGTTTACTTTATTTTACTGTTCCTCCTGCTTTGAGGTGGGATTAATTAGTTTTAAAAGATTATGCAGGAAGGAGAGGAGGGTGGGTAAATCTGTGGCAATAGTTCATAACTTCAGTGTTTTCTGTGCCCATGACTCATTGTAAAAGTTAAGGGCAGTGAGGTTGAATCACATTGTTGTTCCATCCACCTGACATCTTAATGACCTAGGCTGGCAGTGATTAACTGAGGCTTTGCTCCTCAGACCTTTCTTTTCTCTATTAAAAATAAATCAGTGTAGAAATGGCCTTCATATATTGCATTCACAGTCTTCTTTGACTTACAAAATAAATTCTAACATTTTTTTTTTTACTTTCAACTATTTATAAACAAGTTTATAAGCCTATCAAACAGATTTGTGAATGACTCTATTATCACCCCAGTTGCAGAAGCCAGAAAATCAGGAATCTTATAGAGGACTTTTGCCTTCAATTAATTGTCCATGTAGACAGACACCAGACTGAATTTCTGAAGTGATAATCTGATCACATTCCAATCCAGATCACAATGCATCAATGCCTGTTTAGTACTCCTCTGCTTGATAGCAAGCTCTTCCCCCAGTTTTACCGCCTGGTTACTTATTAAATCTCATCTTCTGCCACACCCTTGCCCAGACTAGGGACTTCTTAATTTGCTACTATGGTTAAAAGAAGGCAGATTATTTTATATAGGTGGCAGGGGGTGGGAGGAGGGTGTAATTAGAGTCACTTCTCTGACTATCCTCCAGGTTAAGTCCTACATATATTTCAAAGTGAAAGAAAGTGAAAATGAAGTCACTCAGGTATGTTTGACTCTTTGCGACCCTGTGGACTGTAGCCTACCAGGCTCCTCCGTCCATGGGATTTTCCAGGCAAGAGTACTGGAGTGGGTTGCCATTTCCTTCTCCAGGAGATCTTCTGGACCCAGGAACTGAACCCAGGTCTCCCACATTGTAGGCAGATGCTTTACTATCTGATCCACCAGGGAAGTCACATATATTTCAAAACTCAGATTAAAGTATGACTTTAATCTGAAGTAAAACTATCTCTGTATTTTCAGATGACATTATCTCACACAGAAAACATCTGTAGGAATCCACCCTAAAACAGAGTTAATAAATGAGATCAGCAAGGTCATAGTATATGAGATCAAGATACGGGAAGTTCAATTCTATTTCTCCAAAGTAGATATGAACAAGTCAAAAGGAAATTAGGAGAACAATTTCATTTACAGACTCAAAAGAATATCATGATTAGAAATAAATTTAACAAAAGAAATTTTTACATTAGAAAAAATGAAATGTTGGAAGAAATTTAAAAATCCCAAAATAAATGAAATACTACCATATTTATGGATTGAAAAACTATTTCTCAAGATAGTAATAACTCCAAATTGATTAGCAGATTCAATGTAATTCTTATCAAAATCCCAAACAAAAAGATTTTAAGTATTGACAGGTTAATTATAAAATACAAATGGAAATATGAAGGACTCAGAAGGTTTGATAAAAATCTTGAAAAATAAGAACAAACTTGGAAGCCTCACATTTCTTGATTCAAAACTTTGCAAAGTTATATAAATCAAGGCTGTGTGGTATTGGCCTGAAGATAGGCATATAGGTAAATGAAACAGAAGAGTCAAGAAATAAACCTATACAGTTATTAATGTTAGGTATAGCTTTTTTTTTTTTAACAAGGATGCCAAGACAATTCAATGAGAAGAGAATAGTCTGGATTAATATGTAAAAGATTGGATATTCATATATAAAATAATGAATTTGGGCCCATAATGCATATCATAAGTAAAATTAACTCAAGATAGGTCAAAAACTTAAATGTCAGAGCTAGAATGATGAAATTCTTACAAGAAAATATAGCTGTAAATCTTCCTGACCTTGAATTAGGTTTCTTATATATAAAACTTAAGCATAGGCAACCAAAGAAAAAATAAATTGAACACCATCAAAACTAAAAACTTGTTTGAAGGATATAATTAAGAAAAAACAGCCCTCAGAATAAAAGAATCGTTTTGAAAATCATATATCTGGTAAGGATCTAGTATCCAGAGTGTATAAAAACTCTTATATCTTAATAATAACAATCTTAAGATAACAGATTTTAAAATGGGAAAGAGATTTCGATAGAAATTTGTGCAAAGAAGATATACAAATGGCCAATAAGCATGTGAAAAATATGTTTAAATCATTAGCTATTAGGGAAATATAAATAAAAACCATAATGAGATACCATTTTATGGATATTAGGATGGCTATAATCTAAAAGATGGACAATAATGATTGTTGAGAAGATGTAGAGATATTTGGACACTTATTTCTGATGGCAGGAATATAAAGCAGTGCAGCCACTTTGAAAAATGGTTTAGAAGTTCCTCAAAAATTAAGCATAAAGTTATCATACTGGCCAGCCATTCCAATCCTAGGAATATACCCAAAAGAGTCAAAAATATGCTTACACAAAAACTTATACAGAAACATTCAAATCAGCACTATTCATAACTGACTGAAAGTGGAAACAACAAAAATATCAACAGATAAATGGGTAAACAAAAGGTGATATATTCATTCAATGGAATATAACTCAGCTGAAAGAAAGAAGGAAAGAGTAATACATGCTACAACATGAATGGATCTTGAAAACATCATACCATGTGAAAGAAGTCAGACACAAATGTCACATATTACATGACTCCTCTTGTATGAAATGTCTTGAGTAGACAAATCCATGAAGATAAGAAGTAGATTAGTAGCTAACAGGATCCAAGGAGAAGAGAGAATGAGGTGTGAATATTAGTGGGTGATGGGTTTCATTTGAGGATGATGAAAATGTCCCAGAATTAGCTAGTGGATGGCATCATGGACTCGATGGTGTGAGTCTGAGTGAACTCCGGGAGATGGTGATGGACAGGGAGGCCTGGCGTGCTGCGATTCATGGGGTCGCAGAGAGTCGGACACGACTGAGCGACTGAACTGAACTGAACTGATGATTGTACAACCTTGTTTATATACTAAAACTCACTGAATTATACATTTTTAAATGGTGGATTTATGATATGGAAATTATATCTCAGTTAAAATAGAAACTCAGTTTATTTTCTATGCAAATCTTCCTAACCCATGAGTCCAATTCCTGCACTGTTTTCCCAACTAAACCAGGGCAGTCTGCAATTACAGGCAATCATGCGCAGTGGTTAAACAGGGAGGATATAGAGATAGTGCCTTTCTTAAAAGTCCTCTCTAATTTTATGATTCTGGGCAAGCTGCTTAATCTCACTAGGCCTCAATTTCCTCATCTGTAAAATATTGATAATAATACACCTAGTTCACAGGGTTTCCAATGAGGATCATTCGATTTAATATTGCAAAACACTTGGAGAAGTACCAGGCATTCAATCGTTCAATACATACTTAATAAATTAAGTATTAATATTAAGGCAATTGCTATACCATATCTATTATTATTATTTAGCTTCCATTATTACTTCTGTTGTTGTTATCATTAATATATACTGAATGGCATGTTGGAAACCTCATTCTAAAATCTCTGAGTCCACAGAGAAGGTGGGCTCCATCTTTCCTCTCTGTGAGCTAGAAGCATTACAAACACACATAGTGATGTGCTAAAGTAATTTTTGCTACACAGAAGGTTTCTCCCATTACTGAGTTAATAATACTAGGCAAGGACTGTGTATCCTGCCCTGTGGCAATCCCTGTGGGAAGGGGTTCATTTGTTAAGCATCAGGGCCTCAAAAACATTGCTCGTGCATTTGAAAGTCATATGTATCATAGTTTTAAGTACATATATGGAACAACAGACTGGTTCCAAATAGGAAAAGGAGTACGTCAAGGCTGTATATTGTCACCCTGTTTATTTAACTTATATGCAGAGTACATCATGAGAAATGCTGGACTAGAAGAAGCACAAGCTGGAATCAAGATTGTTGGGAGAAATATCAATAACCTCAGATATGCAGATGATACCACCTTTATGGCAGAAAGTGAAGAACTAAAGAGCCTCTTGATGAAAGTGAAAGAGGAAAGCGAAAAAGTTGGTTTTTAAAGCTCAACATTCAGAAAACAAAGATCATGGCATTCAGTCCCATCACTACATGGGAAATAGATGGAGAAACAGTGGAAACAGTGTCAGACTTTATTTTCTTGGGCTCCAAAATCACTGCAGACGGTGACTGCTGCCATAAAATTAAAAGACACTTACTCCTTGGAAGAAAAGTTATGACCAACCTAGATAGTATATTCAAAAGCAGAGACATTACTTTGCCGACTAAGGTCCGTCTGGTCAAGACTATGGTTTTTCCTGTGGTCATGTATGGATGTGAGAGTTGGACTGTGAAGAAGGCTGAGCGCTGAAGAATTGATGCTTTTGAACTGTGGTGTTGGAGAAGACTCTTGAGAGTCCCTTGGACTGCAAGGAGATCCAACCAGTCCATTCTGAAGGAGATCGGCCCTGGGATTTCTTTGGAAGGAGTGATGCTAAAGCTGAAACTCCAGTACTTTGGCCACCTCATGCAAAGAGTTAACTCATTGGAAAAAACTCTGATGCTGGGAAGGATTAGGGGCAGGAGGAGAAGGGGACGACAGAGGATGAGATTGCTGGATGGCATCACTGACTCGATGGACGTGAGGCTGAATGAACTCTGGGAGATGGTGATGGACAGGGAGGCCTGGCATGCTGCGATTCACGGGGTCGCGAAGAGTCGGACACAACTGAGCGACTGAACTGAACTGAACTGAACCCTTTGACCCAGCGTTACTATTCCATTTTTAGGAATATACTCAAGGAAACAATTGGATGAATATAAAAAGCCTAACTCATAGTAGTCCTAAAATATTGGTTGATGAACTCTGAGTCTATGACTATATAGTTAATATCCTTTGTTATTTTAATATGGAGAATTATACTGATTGATCTTCAAATGTTAAACCAAGCTTGCATACCAGAAATTAATCCCATTGGTCATGGTGTATTATCCTTTTCACATAAAACTGCATTCAATTTGCTAATATTCTCTTAAGGATTTGTATACCTGTGTTCATGAGAGATATCGGTCTGTAGTTTTCTTGTCTTGTAATGTCAAGTTTGGTTTAGTTTCTGTATCAGAGTAACATTGGTCTCATAAAATTAACTGAGAAGTGTTCTACCTTCCTATATTTTCTGAAAATGTTTGGTAAGATTAATATTATTTTTATCTTTAAATGTTTAATAGAATTCACTATGAAGGAGTTTTCTTTATGGGAATATTTTTAATTACAAATGCAATGTAATAAACATGTGCTGCACTGGACTCAGTTCCTCAGTCATGTCTGGCTCTTTGTGACCCCATGGACTGTAGCCCCCAGAGCCCCCAGGCTCCTCTGTCCATTGGGATTCTCCAGGCAAGAATATTGGAACGGGTTGCCATGCCCGCCTCAAGGGGATATTCCCAGGACTGAACCCAGGTCTCCAGCATTGGAGGCAGATTCTTTACCAGCTGAGCCACCAGAAAAGCCCCAGAATACTGGAATGGGTAGCTTATCCCTTCTCCAGGGAATCTTCCTGACCCACAAATCAAGCTGGGGTCTCCTGCATTGTAGGTGGATTCTTTACCAGTTGAGCTATTCAGATTTTCTATTTTTTTGTGTCAATTTTAATAATTTTTGTCTTTTAAGAAATTTACCCATTGCATCTAAGTTGCCAAATTTACTGCTTAGAGTTGTTCTTGGTGCTTCTTTATTTTACCTTTATTGTGTGTAGCATTTATAGTAATACATCCTTTTTATTCAGACTATTAATATTTTGTGTTTTCTCTCATTTGTTTCTCAGTCAGACTAACTATAGGTTTATTATTTTATTGATCTATGCAGATAGCCAGATTTTGTTATTTTCATCTGTTTATAAATTGCTTTTCTATTTCCCATTTCATTGATTTCACATTTATCTTTACCATCATTTTTTCGTAGTTTGGTTTTCATTGGCTTTATTTTTTCTGGCTTCTCAAAGTAAAAATCTAGATCATCTTTAAATCTTTACTGATCTGAATTACATTTATTGATTTAAAATATAAATATTACATATTTATTGCTATAAATTATATATTTTATTGTTATAATCAGTAGTAGCTATTGTCTCTTCTGCACTTTGCCCAACTGTATCACTGTAGACATTCAGATATTTGTTGCTTACCAGTAACTGGTCCCAGGATTTATTTGGAGTCATACCATGCCTCTTTAGAGTCCACAGCTCAAATGAAGTCTTGTAATGATGTCTTTGGCCAAATTGTGTAAAAATATTCAAGACAGTGACCAGCCTACTTAAGCTGGTTGACATACTAAGCATAGAGTAATCTGCTTCTTCTAAAAAACGTGTTTGCCTATGTGACCACAGCAAGAAAGACCTGCCTCCTTAGTAGAGTCTTTAGGAATCAAGAGACAGATCTGAGAGGTAAAAATTCCCTGAGAAGTCCTGGATATTTTGGTTCCCTTACAGACTGCTCGTACATACTAGAGAGTCAAAGAAAATTTTCTATGGTAGTTTATATTCCCTATCCAGTAGGGTTTTTCTCTCTCTAAATGGTGACTTTACTCATCAGTTGATAACTTTCCAGCATGACATTTATTTCTTTTAAAGTGCCAAAATGTTTATTCTTTATATGAATATTTGTTTCATATCTCCCAGGAAAGAAAAAAATTATACTAAGTTTCTTGTCCTATACACCAGCCTTTGCAACTGAGCCTTAAGCAATGCTTTCTCAAGTTCATCTTCAGATCTACTCAGCAGGACTGCAAACAAGATGAGAAAACGGTTCATTACTTATTTTTAGGAAGGATGAGTTCCAGAAAGAAAATTAAAACTATGAAGATAGTTGCCTTGTGGTACATATTTTCAGACTGGGCAAAAGGAACAAAAGGAGACATTTTAATTTATGTATGCTTAACAGGCAGCATATTAATATACATCAATTAATACAAATTTATTTTCTGTCTGCAAAATTTAAAAAATACCTATATATTCAGTAGGTTTTTTTTCTAAAATAGCATTCCATTAAAATTAGCTTCAAGCCACTCTGGGAAACAATCACTTTTGTTTGTCAGGCAAAAGATTTAATGTTTGCTAATACAGAACAAAGAAGAAAATAGATACATACACTTGTATGTATATAAGTAAATGTACACAGAACAAACATGCAAAGGATTCAAAACAGAATAGTATCTAATCTACTAGTCAGTGAAGAAGTAAACATTTTGTGATTTTAGACGCAATATTTAGCACAGGTTTGTCATTGCCAACATGACTCTCTACTCTCATCTTCATACAGACGCATGATAAAAGTGTTTTCCTTCAGTTTAACATTGCAAGGGATGAATAAGATTGAATGTTTCTTTAATGCCAGAGAAAAAATATTTTTTCCTCTGGATACACTGGTGTGGAAAAATCTTTTCAAACTGAATTTTTAAATTTCCATTGAATTCTTTGATCATATGGCTGAATAATGGGGGAAAAATTGTTATGGCTCAAATATATATATATATATATATATGTATATGTATATTCCTGAGTTCATTTGTGAGAGAGATGGTTTAGGTGAAAGGATGAATGAGTTCAGTTTTCAGTGTTTCTCAGTCCTGCCATCCATTAGCTTCCTCTGTGATCCTACCACAATCAGCTCTGTCCACCTCACTTCAGAATCAACTCTCTTATTCTTCACTCCCTCAAGTCTTTTCACCCCAAAAGCTCTCTTCTCTGACATGCACTAACTTTTCCTGTCTACATGGCCCCAACGTGGCTCTTTAGAAACTCTTTTTGTGGTCGTCATGATACACTTCATTCATCTTACTAAAAATAGTAATGATATTGCTTATTTCTCTCATGAAATTTTCTGTAGATTTATCTAGTAATAGAAAATACATATGTGATCTCCATGTGCAACTCAAGGGAAAAATAGTAATATAAAATACATGAGAAAAACAGCAGGGAAGGGAAAATGAATTTCCCATGAACTGATAAGTTCAAGAGATTTTAGAAGTTCACTTTAATTGATAGTCCTTAGCATCCACTCAAGAAAAAGTCAGAAAGAATATTACTTATCATCATAGCATGTTCTGGGTGCAGTTTATGTTAGCTAAACTGAAATCTAGTTTAAAATTTCTCCCTGTTCACCCAAACCCTGGAGCAAAGTCTTGCTCATAGAGTATACCACTGATCAGTTTTCAAGCCATTTGTTTTGAGTCTTAACTGTCCTGCAGTAACAGTTAAGCCAAATGCATAATCCACTAACCTTTTCTAGTAATCTCTGATATGATTAGCTGCTCTAACATCCTAAGCTAGACTGCTTTTGCTTAACCCCAGTCATCTTTATTTCCCTTCTCTTCTTTCCCTCCCTCCCTTACTCTTTTTATTTTTTGGTTCTTCTACCATTAAAAAAATATTATGCTTATCACATATTTTTGAAGGACTCCTGCCTCAATTCTTTTCTCTAGAGGGGCAAGTGTGTAATTATTTACATTTCTCCTCATTGTCTTAAGAAATGGCTGTCAAATACCTTCTTTCCCAAACTCTGCTTTGCCCTGGAATGCAATGGTGAGCAAAGACTAGGTCTGGTCCTTCCTTCAGGAAGCTTATAGTCTAGTAGGAATGGGTGACTTATTCACACTAATGTCTATATAACCACAAATGACTCAGTGTCCAAAAGAAAGGAAACTGAGTTTCTAAAGAATAAGAATGAAAGGAAAGAATAAGAATCAAATGGGATGTTAGGAAAGGACAAAAGGACAGCTGGTGGTGACATCTCAGGGATGAGCAGATTATGTTTGTAACACAAATCTGCTTAAATTCTACCCATACCTCAAATTCAATCTAACCCTTTCAGTGGCTTCCCCATTGCTCTTGAGATTATATTCACAAGCTCTGCTTATTGTGAAAGGTTCTCTTGTTGCAATACCTCCTTCTACATACTGGTCTCTTTAGCACTCTTTTAAGTATTAGATGTTTTATCTACCCTTCTGACACAGGGCACTGCACCTGCTCTTCCATCTTTAGTTACTTTCTCTTCATGTTCTGCTTCCTAAAGAGGTCTTTGTGGGCACATTTTTAGAGCCTTATTGCTCTCAAAGACTGCCTCCAATCATTCTTTATCAGACTGTTTTGACTTGTTTACTGCATAAAACTTTTCGTGTAAAATTACACTTCTCTTTGGCTTACTTGTTTAACTGTCTCCTCCACTGGAATACGAACTGTGAGAGAGGATACTTTGTGGGGTTTTACTTATCTCTTGGGGCTTCCCAAGATGGTAAAGAATCTGCCTCCAATGCAGGAGACCTTGGTTCAATCTCTGGACTGGGAAGAAGGGAATGGCTACCCACTCCAGTATTCTTGCCTGGAGAATCCTGTGGACAGGTGAGACTGGCAGGGGTCACAGCAAGTTGAACACGACTGAGCCACTAATGCTTTCACTTATCACTCAATTTTAGCACTTGGAACAGTGCCTGGAAATGAATGAATGAATCAATTATACCTAGACATTTAAATGAGAGCATCCGAATCTGTGTTGTTATATAATCTCTCATACATTGGCCGTTAAAACTTGTAATTCAATTCAACAAACATTTACTGAATACCTCTTATATTCCAGGCATGTGCCAAGCACTGGTGAGAAGGTTTAGCAGGAAAGTCAAAGTTTGGTGAGATAGAAAACCTGGCAAATGCTTCCATACATTTTACAAGAGAGAAAAGCCAAGCCATGCTGGATCTTGTTATAACTGACCATGTGATCTTAAGGAAGGGGGAACCATCCCAGGCAAAGCCTTACCTCCCTGAATCTCAATACAGAGCTTCAGCTCTAGAAAATGCATAAAATTACATTATGCAATTAATTTTCAGGTAACACGACAAGAGTAAGAAAACATTTGGAAAATGGAAAGATCTAGTCTTCCAGAAGGTATTTGCAGAGTCTTTGACAGAGGAGTGATGGGAGATGAAAGTGGAAACTAACTTACTGACCACACTGGGAAAAATTTTGTTTGTCAAGTCTGTAATTTAGAACTTAACCGCTAGCAATAAAGGACTCGGGAAGATTGTAATAGGGCCAAGCTATGATTAGCCATGTGGTTTAGAATGATCACTGTCATAGCCATGCCCAAGTCAGACGAGACAGAGTTACTACTTGCTAGATTTCAGAAGGCACAGGCTGTGGCTTCAGCTCAGTTCAGTCACTCAGTCGTGTCCGACTCTTCACAACCCCATGAATTGCAGCACGCCCGGCCTCCCTGTCCATCACCACCTCCTGGAGTTCACTCAGACTCACATTCATCGAGTCAGTGATGCCATCCAGCCATCTCATCCTCTGTCGTCCCCTTCTCCTCCTGCCCTCAATCCCTCCCAGCATCAGAGTCTTTTCCAATGAGTCAGCTCTTCTCCTGAGGTGGCCAAAGTACTGGAGTTTCAGCTTCAGCATCATTCCTTCCAAAGAAATCCCAGGGCTGATCTCCTTCAGAATGGACTGGCTGGATCTCCTTGCAGTCCAAGGGACTCTCAAGAGTCTTCTCCAACACCACGGTTCAAAAGCATCAATTCTTCGGCACTCAGCCTTCTTCACAGTCCAACTCTCACATCCATACATGACCACAGGAAAAACCATAGCCTTGACTAGACAGACCTTAGTCGGCAAAGTAATGTCTCTGCTTTTGAATATGCTATCTAGGTTGGTCATAACTTTTCTTCCAAGGAGTAAGCGTCTTTTAATTTCATGGCTGCAGTCACCATCTGCAGTGATTTTGGAGCCCAAAAAATAAAGTCTGACACTGTTTTCACTGTTTCTCCATCTATTTCCCATGCAGTGATGGGACTGAATGCCATGATCTTTGTTTTCTGAATGTTGAGCTTTAAACCAACTTTTTCACTTTCCTCTTTCACTTTCATCAAGAGGTTCTTTAGTTCTTCTTCACTTTCTGCCATAAGGGTGGTATCGTCTGCATATCTGAGGTTATTGATATTTCTCCCAACAATCTTGATTCCAGCTTGTGTTTCTTCTAGTCCAGCATTTCTCATGATGTATTTTGCATATAAGTTAAATAAACAGGGTGACAGTATACAGCCTTGATGTACTCCTTTTCCTAATTCGAACCAGTCTGTTGTTCTATGTCCAATTCTAACTGTTGCTTCTTGACCTGCATACACATTTCTCAAGAGGTAGGTTAGGTGATCTGGTATTCCCATCTCTCTTAGAATTTTCCAAAGTTTATTGTGATCCACACAGTCAAAGGCTTTGGCATAGTCAATAAAGCAGAAATAGATGTTTTTCTGGAACTCTCTTGCTTTTTCGATGATCCAGCGGATGTTGGAGATTTGATCTCTGGTTCCTCTGCCTTTTCTAAAACCAGCTTGAACATCAAGGAGTTTACGGTTCACGTATTGCTGAAGCCTGGCTTGGAGAATTTTAAGCATTACTTTACTAGCATGTGAGATGAGTGCAATTGTGTGGTAGTTAGAGCATTCTTTGGCATTGCCTTTCTTTGGGATTGGAATGAAAACTGACCTTTTCCAGTGCTGTGGCCACTGCTGAGTTTTCCAAATGTGCTGGCATATTGAGTGCAGCACTTTCACAGCATCATCTTTCAGGATTTGAAACAGCTCAACTGGAATTCCATCACCTCGACTAGCTTTGTTTGTAGTGATGCTTTCTAAGGCCCACTTGACTTCACATTCCGAGATGTCTGGCTCTAGATTAGTGATCACATCGTCATGATTATCCAGGTTTTGTGCCTAATACTCCATAAATTGAAGTGCTAAAGTCTTAATCCCCAGTAGTTCAGAGAGTAACCTTTTTTGAAGATAGGATCTTTACAGAGGTAATTAAGTTACAGTGAGGTAATTAGGATGGGCCCTCATCCAGTATGACTGGTCTGCTTATATAAAGAAGAAAGTTGGGTGCAGAGATATACGCAGAGGGGAAGATTATATGAACAAATACGGGAAAAGACCCCCATCAATAACAGCCCAGGAGAGATGCATAGAAAACAGCCTTCTCACTCTTCAGAAGGAAATAAGTCTGTTGACACTTTTCTTTTTGGACTTCTAGCCTCAAGAACTGTGATGATAAATTCATGTTTCTTAGGCCACCCAGGCTGTACTTTGTTACACAGTCATAACTAACTAATAGAGAGGGTGAGTGAGGGTCTAACTAGCTTAGGAAAAATGAAACTTGCAGATTCTGAAGAAGCAGAATGGTCCAGTGGAGATCATATACATTCTAAGCTGGAGTTTGAATCTTGGCACTGATACGTTGAGCACTTTAAAGAAGATACGTAGTCTCTCTGAGTCTTGGTTTTTCAACCAAGAATAATGCCCATTTTGTAGGTTTGTTGTGACAATTTGAGAGAGTATTTAAATATCAAGCACAATGCTTAGCATATAAAAAATGTTATATAAATATTGTTGCTGCTGTTGATGGTGATGATGGTAGTATTATTAAAAATTATTACTTGAGAGTTATGAGAAGGTACTGGAGAGTCTAGAGATAGTAACCAACATTGTATCCAATCTCCCAATCACTTGAGTGACACAAAGGACATTATCAGGTGAGAAGTTTGTTAACATGGAGGAACACTGGCTTTCACTTGCAATCACCAAAAATGTCTCAAAATATTAATTCTAAAAGTTGTTTCTTTTATAATCTCTAGGAATGAAGACACTCTTACAATCATTCTTTTATGTGAACCAAACAGATTTGTAACTGAAAGAATTTATATATGTTTATTTGAGTATGTCCTTTCCTAGACTAGTTGTTCCTGGAGGGCAAAAACCATGATTTGGTCTTTTTATCCCTGGAGGACCTAGCATAGTACATGTAGCTCTAAGTTCTCAGAAATATTTTATGGCTGTATAAAAAATGAACTAATGTAGAAGTCCATCTTTGTCTTCCATTAGGCATAAGAAAACTTGCAATGTCTGGGAAGAAGTTGAGGGGAGGGCTGTGCGCTGCTCAACAGATCACCTCCCTGAGTTCAAACAATCCTACACAAATTATAAACACTGTCCCTTAAGAAAACAATTAGCAATAAAGTGGGATTCTTTCATAAAAATCTGTTGTAGCCAGCTGGCTCATCTGAGTACAATCTAATAAATTGTAGGTACAGGGAAAAGACTACCATTTTGGGGCCCTTTTGTCTTAATGCAACTGATATAACTTGTCCTCCTATAATGTGACATGGATCTAATTTTCTGCAGGTAAAATTTTAGTTTTAGTTTTCCTCCTTTCCAAGAAAGTTCTCAGGCATTATTACAGGCAAAAGTACTGATACATGTTTGGTACAAGTTTTCTTTTTGTGGATTATTTATTTTTGGGTGAATTCTTCAAAGTCACCAAGTCACAGAGTCAAGAGCAATGGTAAACATGCTCATCTCTGTTGTTGCCTGCTCCTCTGTTCTGCCATCACACAGAGGGGAGGCTGCTCTCTGATCTCAGAGAGGCATCTTCTGTCAAATATTCCAGGGCTTCACAACGTCTCTGCTGGAAAACAATTTGACATCTTACTTCTTTTTTGCAGTGTAGTCTATATTCTTCTTTAAGTGCAGATGAAGAACCCTACACATTCTTGATAGTAATTGGTTCCTATGATATTAAAAGAATTCACAGGTACTAGTTATAGCAGAGGTGCGTCCCAGGTGGCTCAGTGGTAAAGAATTCTGCATGCGAATGCAGGAGACACAGGAGACAGGAGTTGGATCTGTGGGCTGTGAAGCTCCCCTAGAGGAGAAAATGGCAACCGGCCCCAGTATTCTTGCCTGGGAAATCCCATGGACAGAGGAGCCTGGCAGGCTGCTCCATGGGGTTGCAAAGAGTCAGACATCACTGAGCGACTGAGTGCCCACACACACCTATCATCTCTGACTCCCTTCTTCTGTCACCAAACTCTAGTGAAACTGGCCTCCAAAACCTAATTTCAGGCTTGCACGTCACTATGTATGTGGTAAAAGGTTTTCTTTACTTTCAAAGATCTTGCTTTAAAGTCTCAAGAGGAACTGTTCTATACTTATTTCTATCATAGAAATGTTTTTTAAAGGGCTTTAGGCATTTTGAATAGAAGAATTACAAAAATGAAAATTACAATGTCATTATGCCATTCTTAACTAATTAAATTAATTCAGAATGTACTTTTCATGCACTGAAATTTATAATATCAAATTATGTGTAATTATATGCAATGTCCAAGAGATATTAGAGAGAAGCCTATTTGAATTTTCTATTTTATCAAACTTATTTTGTTTTAAAAGCACTCATTTTGTAAGATCTTTTCATTCTGATGGGCTAAATAGGATACTAGACTATTCCTTGACAGTTTTATAGATGGTGATTGGAAAAGATTGATTGTCATTGTATTTCCGGTCTAAGATTTATTAATATTATTAAGATTTGTACAATACCATTAATAATTTTATAGTGCAGTACTCCACAACTTTAAACACTTTCATTTCTATCTTTACATAGCCCTGTCACATTGAGAACATTCTGTATGGAAATGATAACCCAGCATAGGCTGAAAATCATGAACAGGCATCCAAAGTGGCTGAAGCAAAGGATATGCAAGTGGGTGAGGGAAGGTGTAGCTGGGATTAAGTTCAGCAGATTTTGATGGGACATGCAAGATACACAGAGGAGTCAATACTTATTACTATGGAAAGTTGAGTTATAGAGAATGACAATGACCTATTTGTATTTTTAAAAAGAACGCTGTAGAAACTAATGCAACATTGTAAAGCAACTATATTCTAGTAAAAAATAATTTAAAAATAAAAGCAAATGAAAATTTAAAAAAATAAATAAAAAGAACCCTTGCATCAGGGTAGAGGGTGGATTTGAATTAAAAAAAAAAAAAGAAACAGAAGTGTTATACAAGATGTTTTCTGTAGTTCCAAAAAGAGTAGATGAAAAGCTGAACATAGATATTAATTAGCAGTGGAAAAATATGGAGATAGCAGATTCAAGAGACATTCTTGGGGCAAACTGATGAGATTGGAGGGAGAGGAATCTAAGACAAAACATAGCTGTAAGACATGGTTGATGAGAGTGCAATTGAGAGCACGGACAGCATGGTTGCTTTGGCTCCCATTTGCATTTTTTGAACAAAAAGAGATACACCATGGATTTATAATGACCACTGGTAAAAAGCCTAGATCCCTATAGTGCTTTAAGTTGTGTATATAATATTTTCAAACACATTGTCTTATATTAGAGCCATCTAATAACTCTGTGAAATAGGTAACTACACAGATAAGGAAACAAAAACCCAGAGAAGTGCATTTTGTTGGTAAGATCACCGGCTAATAAGTGAAAGACTCTTATTTGTTTACCATGTTATTTTTATTAAACACATCCAATGAAATACAGAAAGTTATATGTAGAAATAGAACTATTTTGATTTTAAAACTTAAGACACATTTGGATGCTTTATATCTGCTATTTATTTTTAAAAGTGGAAATTTAGAATTGAAATTATTAAAGACTCTGGTTAAAAAATAAATTCAGTGGCTAACTACACAATATTCTTTTTTATGTGTAAGGTTTTATGTGGAACATGTTATTTTTTTGAAATGAAGGCAATAATGAGTAAGTTTTGTTGAGTTGTTAGAAATAACTATTGATCAGTGAGTTAACAGCTGAATATTAATTAATGGCTATCTCTATCATATTTGTTCATGGAAACTTTTGATATCTTTTGAGCTGAGAGTTACAGTATCAATAAATAGCCACCAGAATCCAAAACACAATTACCACCATATATCCTGAGTCATCAGTGAGTAGTTCTGCTAATAAGTTTGTCTTTCTTTTGACATATTTATATACAAACCATATATTCTCCATGTATCCATTAGAAGAAGAATTACTATAAAACATCTTATTCTATTTCCTTACTTTTCAACTATTAGAATAATGGTCTGCATATTCTTGACTGTAAGGAGATCAAATCAGAAAATCCTAAAGGAAATCAACCTTGAATATTCACAAAAAACTGTGGCTGAAGATGAAGCCGTCTGATATGAGGAGCCGATTCATTGGAAAATATCCTGATGCTAGGAAATACTGAAGGCAAAAGATGAAGAGGGTAGCAGAGGATGAGATGTTTAGATAACATCACTGACTCAATTTGAGCAAACTCTGGGAGATAGTGGAAAACAGAGGAACCTGGTGTGTTATAGTCCGTGGGTTGCAAATTGAGACACTACTTAGCAACTGAACAACAACAACAATGTCCTAAGTATTAAAATAGAACACTATGGTGAAACCCAAACCAGATGACTTATTCGAAATGGAGTCTCTTTGGCTATTAACTTTGTTTTAATACACAATTAATTTTCCTCAAATGTTGGACTGTGTCTCTGGATATCAGTTTCAAAATTACTCCTTCTCTATTCTCAGAGAACTTCCAGATGTACAAGCTGGATTTAGAAAAAGCAGAGGAATCAGAGATTAAATTAGCAACATCTGCTGGATCACAGAAAAAAGCAAAGGAATTATAGAAAAAACATCTGCTGCTGCTTCACTGACTATGCTAAACCCTTTGACTTTGTGTATCACAATAAATTGTGGAAAATTCTTAGAGACGGGAATATCAGACCACCTTACCTGCCTCCTGAAAAATCTGTATTCAGGTCTAGAAGCAACAGTTAAAACCAGACATGGAACAATGAACTGGTTCCAAATTGGGAAAGGAGTACATCAAGGCTCCTTGTCACCCTGCTTATTTAACTTATATGCAGAGTCCCTCATGCAAAATGCCAGACTGGATGAATCACAAGCTGGAATCAAGATTGCCAGAAGAAATATCAACAACCTCAGATATGCAGATGATACCACTCTAGTGGCAGAAATTGAAGAGGAACTAAAGAGTCTCTTGATGAGGGTAAAAGAGAACAGTGAAAAGCTGTCTTAAAACTCAACATTCAAAAAACTAAGGTTATGGCAACTGGTCCCATCACTTCATGGGAAATAGATGGGGAAAAAGTGAAAATAGTGACAGATTTTCTTTTCTTGGGCTCCAAAGTCATTGCAGATGGTAAGTGCAGCCACGAAATTAAAAGATGCTTGCTCCTTGGAAGAAAAGCTATGACAAACCTAGACAGTGTATTAAAAAGCAGAGACATTAAAAAAACAGGTAAAGAATCTGCCTGCAGTGCAGGAGACCTGGGTCTGATCCATGGGGTAGGAAGATCCCCTGGAGAAGGAAATGGCAACTCATTCCAGGATTGTTGCCTGCAGAATTCCATGGACAAAGGTGGGCTATAGTCCATGGGATCACAAAGAGTTGAACACCACTGAGCAACTAACACAGACCTAGGTACTTCAGATATATAATTCAGATATATAATTTAGATATATAATTCACAAAACCCAATAACTCTGAGGGTTAAGTAATGTTATTATCCCATTTTATATATAGAAATTGAAACTCAGGGACATAAAAATGGTAAATATAAATGTAAATATTTTGAAATTGCAAAATTTAAAAATTATACAAAGAGAATATGAATACTACTTACTTCATAGGGCCCCATGCTGAGGATCAAAAGAGCTAAATAAAATGTCAAGTATCTGGACCCCAAAAACACAATGTGAGTTTAGATGTCATTATTGTTTAAGGCAGCAAAATTTTCTGCACTTAAATACAAACAAATGTAAAGGAAAATGTAATTGATGTTGAGCCCATTCTTATTCTGGTAGCTAATATGAGTCTTCTATGGAAATGTGAACCAAGGGACAACATTCCAATGAAACTTAGTTTTGTTTAAGTTATTTTCAAAATTTGAAATGAATTCTTTTGATAAATAGTATAGTATTAATGACTGTTGCACATCTAAACAATTTTTAATTGAATTTCTAAAGCACAGACAATTGAAAAAATGAAACTGCAATTCATATACATAATTTTTTGTAGAGATATATGATAATGTGATGAATAAAAGGCATACATATGATATGCCATAAAAACATATATATTATAGTTAAATAATTTTCTCTGGAAAGTAAAAAAAAGATAAACACTTTTGCCTCTTAAGAAAAATAATGAATATATGATGGGCATCAATTTTCTATAGCAGTCAGATGCAACTTAATACATTTAAAAGATGGATGAAACTATTTTAAAATATCTGTTCTCACAGTATGCTGGGAATTACAACATTCAGAAGTCAGTAATTAAACTTGTGATGAAAACCTTCTAATTTCAATTAAAAATGTGCAACAGTGTAAATAGTTACTCAAAATTATTTTAGAAAATATGAGCCAAAAAAAGAGAGACTGTTTAAAGAACAGGAGACTTAGATGCAGAAGACCCACATATAGGCCTGGTTTAGTAACTGTTATTAATTCTAGGATCTTACGAAATTTACCTAATGACTCTGAACGTCAATTTTTTTACCTGAAAAATGAGATCAGTTATGAAATTTAAATAAAAACATACAGAAAATTCTTAAAAACCCTAAACTACTCTGTAAGTATTAAAATATGGAAAAGGTCTTCCCTGGTGGCTCAGATGGTAAAGAATCTTCCTGCAATGCAGAAGACCTGGCTTCAATCCATGGGTTGGGAAGATCCCCTGGGCATGGAAATGGTTACCCACTCCAGTATTCTTGCCTGGAGAATCCCATGGACAGAGGAGCCTGGGGGCTACAGTCCCTGGGGTCGCAAAGAGTCGGACATGACTGAGCAACTAACACACACGGAAAAGTCAACCATGAAAAATACCTGGAAATGTTTCTTGCAAGATTCTTACAGCTTAAGATGTGGAATACTTTCAAATGTGTTAAATGTTCTTTAAAAATTTGGGGTATAGAAATTATTTTACAAGTTTGTTCTCCTGGTGTACAAAATGTGCCCTAAGTTATCTCTGAAAAAGTTAAATACATATAATATTTTATGGTTTATAGTTGAACTTGTGCGATTTTTGTTAAGTTTGACTGCAAAGCAAGAGATAGATATCCCTCCTTAGATTTTAAACTGGCTCTGCAGATAGTTTAAAAGGATAACTTATCAAAAGATACTATCAGTATCATCAGAATCAAAGAATGGTTTTTAAGGTCATTTCATTAAAAGCCAACAATCATTTGCATGTATAAATCTGGGGTGTTTGCTAAAATTTGTCTTTACCTTACAGTTTTACAAGTTGTATTTTTTTTTTTTTACAGGTTGTATTTTTATACTCTCATTTACTTGTACAAAAAACACCTCAAGTCACACTTGGCATGAAATTAACACCATGAGCAGACTAGCTTCATGATGATATTAGAAACAAATTTGAAATTCACTCAGGAAACTCAACTATTGTGTCAGCTTGTGAATTTCCACATCACTCTTGTTATTTCCTCCTGATTTTGAAATGGGATCTGTGCCGTGAATAATAAATCATTAGCATTTTCTTGATAGCACGTTGTCTGGATTCTGCTTTGTACAGAAGCATCACAATAACACAAATAGTCCATAATTTGTCAGAATGATTCTAAAATGGCTTCAGTGAGAGACATTCACAGAATAGCAATTTGAAAGAATGAAAGGATTACACACAAGAGAACTATCATTCCATGAGTTAGTATTGGTTTTCAGCTCCATGTGGACCATAGCAACATAATCAAATAACTGTTTATTTCTACAAAAAAAGTGTAGAAATAGGAAGTTCAGTTTAAACCTTCTTCTAAATTTGGTTCATTTAATCCATGGCTTGCTTTCTCATGCTCAAAGATGGCTGCTATAGATATCTCTAGACATTCCATTTATTAGTACATTTCAATTAGAAAGAAGGTTGAAGGGCAAAAGGCAAGTGTCAGGTGAGCCTGTTCCTCTTTCCCCTCCTCCTTCTCTTTCCCCTCCTCCTCCTCTTCTTTTAATTGGGAAGACTATAGTTTGTCTGGAAGTTCTACCCACTAGACCAATGGATTTCCACTTGTAGCTCATTGTTTGCAATTGTATTATATGGCTATTTCAAATGGCAAAAACCCTGAATGATTGTGTGTTTTATCTTGTCTTCTTGTCGCCCCAATTAAACTTGATGTTCTGTAAGTGAGGAAGGAAAGAGAATGCACAAAAATAGTGTCTAGTCTTGTCTCAGAGAAGGCAATGGCACCCCCACTCCAGTACTCTTGCCTGGAAAACCCCATGGATGGAGGATCCGGGTGGGCTGCAGTCCATGGGGTCGCTGAGAGTTGGACACTACTGAGGAGCGACTTCACTTTCACTTTTCACTTTCATGCATTGGAGAAGGAAATGGCAATCCACTGCAGTGTTCTTGCCTGGAGAATTCCAGGGACAGGGGAGCCTGATGGGCTGCCATCTATGGGGTCTCACAGAGTCGGACACGACTGAAGTGACTTAGCAGCAGCAGCAGTCTTGTGTAACTGACTTAGTTTTAATGATGCATTAAAAAAAAAAAATCTTTCAAAGCCTCACAAAATTCACTCCAATTAAACTCAAATAATTTCTTTGTTATTTGTAGTTTTCCAACATCTTGTCATGTACTCAATTGCATATCCCTCCTCAAGGTCGAATATTGTATTTTATTCTTCATTGTGTAGCTGCTAGTACATAGCGGGTGCTTGTGTGTATGTGTGCTTAGTTGTTTCAGCCGTGTCCGACTCTTTGCAGCCCTATGAACTGTAGCCCACCTCCCTCCTCTGTCCATGGGATTCTCCAGGCAAGAACACTGGAGCAGGTTGTCATTTCCTTCTTCAGGGGATCTTCCCCACTCAGGGATCGAACCTGAGTCTCCTGCATTACAGGCAGATTCTTTACTGCCTGAGTCACCAAGGGAGTCCCATGATTTTTCTCATATTAGGATTGTATCATTCCACCTCTGAGATGTATTAAAATGCCTGATACACGCCTAATAAGTTTTGAGTATATAATAGCTAAAATTGGGACTTCTCTGGTGACTCAGTAATCTGCCTGTAATGCAGGAGACTGGGATTTGATCTTTGGATCGGGAAGATCTCCTGGAGAAGGGAATGACAACCCACTTCAGCATTCTTGTCTGGAGAAGTCCATGGACAGAGGGGTCTGGTGGGCATTAATCTATGGGGTTGCAAAGAGTTGGACATAACTTAGCGACTAACGCTTTAATTTTTTTTTTTCAATAGCTTAAATTACTGGGTTATTAAGTGATGACCGCTAGGTAAACTGTTGAAGCTTCTGTACTTTGAGCCTAATTACCTTAAGTTGATTGCAAGTATGAGATAGTCCATGTTATGTCTTTAATCGAATGAAAGATTCTTTAAACTCTACGGTACTTCACAATTTTCAAAGGTTTTACACACATGATTTCATATAATCTAATAATAACCCTTTTTTCTTTCTTATTTTGCCCTCCCACTCTCCCTTTCCCCACGGAACCACCAGTCTGTTCTCTGTCTGTGAATCGGCTTATTTTTTGTTTTATTCACTAGTCTGTGGTATTTTTAGATTCCACATATAAGTGATATAATTCAGTATTTGTCTTTGTCTGACTTAACTTAGCATATGCCCTCCAAGTCAATTCATGTTGCTGCAAATGGCAAAATTTCATTATTTTTAATAGCTGAGCAATATTCCATTCTCTCATCTCTCTCTCTCTCTCTATGTGTGTGTGTGTGTGTGTGTGTGTTTGTGTGTATGAAAAATTAACTTTTAATTCATTCATTCATTCAACTGACAGAGGCTGCTCTAGACACTAGAAACATAAGTAGAAAAAAAAAGAAGCTATTTTCTAGTAGATCATAGTCTAGTGTGAAAGACAGAGAATAGTGTATGATAAATGTTTTAAGTCTGTCTCCTTACCTTTCAATTGGGTTAGGGCTGTCTGCTTCCCATCAAGTATACAAGTTCAGTCAATATGTACCCAAACCCACCATGTTTTAAAATGCTAATAGCCCAGAACAGTGTCGGCTGGGAGCAATCATTCAGCAAGTCTTTTCTCTCTCTTACCAATTCTCTTTAGAGGAAAACTACATATTCTTGAAGTTTTTTCTAAGGACATTCATGCATGTTCAGTCACTTCAGTCATGTATGACTGTTTGGGACCCTGTGGACTCTTTGGGGGCCCACCAGGTTCCTCTGTCCATGGAGATTCTCCAGGCAAGAATACTGGAGTGGGTTGCCATGCCCTCTTCCAGGAAATCTTCCCGACCCAGGGACTGAACTCAGACCCTTTACATCTCTAGCATTGGCAGGTGGGTTCTTTATCACTAGCACCACCTGGGAAGCCCCATCCATGAGGATGATGTAGAGGCAATTTGGGGCTTCCCTGGTAGCTCAGCTGTTAAAGAAAATGCCTGCAATGCAGTATCCTGGTTCAATTCCTGGGTTGGGAAAATCCCCTGAAGAAGGGAAAGGCTACCCACTCCACTATTCTTGGGCTTCCCTGGATGGTAAAGAATCTGCCTGCAATGAGGGAGACCTAAGTTTGATCCCTGGGTTAGGAAGATCCCCTGGAGGAAGGCATTGCAACCCACTCCAGTAATCTAGCCTGGAGAATTCCAAGGACAGAGGAGCTTAACGGGCTACAGTCCATGAGGTCACAAAGAGTCGGACACAACTGAGAGATTAAGCACAGCAAAGCACAGCACAGGGACAATTCGGGAAGCTAAGGCATGCAGAGTTTCTCTGCCAGGTTTCTTCATCAGAACCATGGAACACAAAACAATGATCTGTGTGACCATTTTCTCATTTCTTCCTGGAAAGGAACAGAGCTAGTACCATGCTAGATGCACAGGAGTGAGTCTAATTCATTATATACTATATAAACACAGTTTGCATAACAAGTGCTTATTTTGGAAGTATCAAAGGCCACCCCTGGATTTGATGATTCACTTTTGGAGAGGACACAGGACTCAGAACATGATTCTACTCATGGCTGTGACTTATTACAATGAAAGCATACAAAATAAAATCAAAGAAGTGAACAGATGGATTAGGCAAAGTTAGGAAAGCAGGTGCACTCATCCAACAGTTCTCTCCCAGTCGTCTTATTCAGTTCAGTTCAGGCCCTTAGTCATGTTAGACTCTTTGTGACCCCATGGACCGCAGCACACCAAGCTTCCCTGTCCATCAACAACTCCCAGAGCTTGCTCAAACTCATGTCCATTGAGTCAGTGATGCCACCCAACCATCTCATCCTCTTTCGTCCCCTTCTCCTGCCTTCAATCTTTCCCCAGCATCAGAGTCTTTTCCAATGAGTCAGTTCTTTGCATCAGGTGGCCAAAGTATTGGAGCTTCAGCTTCAGCATCAGTACTTCCAATGACTATTCAGGACTGATTTTCTTTAGGATGGACTGTTTGGATCTCCTTGCAATCCAAGGGACTCTCAAGAGTCTTCTCCAATACCACAGTTCAAAAGCATCAGTTCTTCAGTGCTCAGCTTTCTTTATAGTGAAGTCTTATGGGATACACTATTTCTCCAGCAAGAGTTATGACAGCATGTTGAATTGTTGTCCACCATGAATGCTTATTAAACACACAGCACTGAAGGTTTCTACCGGGGTCAGGTTACATAGACATTCTCTGCCTAGAATATACCATGGTTTCAGATTCTCAGAAGGAAATAAGGTGTTCACTATAAACCATAGTTTTTGAGCAAATAGTTTAGGAAGAGTGAGCCACTCTTACCAGTTATGGAATACAGGGAACCCTCCCGAAATCCAAGTGCCCTGATTCCAGACAAGGGTCTACCTTGCAGGCAGCCCTTTCTATGGATATCAGATTTAGTTGAGAAAGTTGCTTGGCCTTTTAGAGGCTTGCTATGCTTGGCTAAAGGCAAGCTTGAGAGGACAGGCAAGGGGTGCAGAGTAAAGTAGGAATACAGTGGATCCCATCTCCTTTTCCTCTTCTGGGCAGAAGGTGATGAAAGCTTGGACAGTGCCTGGATTTTGCTTCCCAGGTGGTGCAGTGGTAAAGAATTTACCTGCTAATACAGGAGACACAAGAGACTGAGTTTTGATTCCTGGATTGGGAAGATCCCCTGGAGTAGGAAATGGCAACCCACTCCAGTATTCTTGCCTGGAAAATTCCATGGACAGAGGAGCCTGGTGGACTATAGGCAATGGGGTTGAGAAGAGTCGGATGTGACTAAGTGACTGGGCACATACAGTGTCTGGATTAATTATATCATCTTCTTTGTCTTCCTTTTTGACTTTACTGCTCATCATAAAAGAAACAGAGGCGATTTTCAATCACAAGACACCTTCAGCTTCTTCCTGAAAAGTACTCATATACTGTGTTCCTGGGTTTTGTTGTGCTTTAGAGTTTACAATGTAAAGACAACCTCTGAAGAACAATTTGGCAAAGTGAGAAATTTATTTATAAGGCTCACTTCTTAAGTTGTTCATCCTATAAATTCAGAATTTAGTGTTTTGAGATTGTATAAAGTAAAGGCACAGTTACTTGACTTTTTTTTTTTTTTCATAGCTGAGTTTCTGTATGAATCAGTCCAACATACTAAACTTCTTGGAAGTTACTGAAGTTAGAGCTCCTCCTGGATTTCTTGCTATGATATGGGATTTGTGCTTCCAACTTGATTTCTCTCGCTCAAATAATTTAGCTTTTGGCCACTGGAAATAATTATACAGACAAAAATAAAACCTTACATCTCTCTAAACAAAGCTAGAAATTATAAAATCAGCAATTAGTATCAAAATATAATCCTATTGCATTTTTCTTAAGATATTCTTGCTGGTATTATTTTGGGACTGTTGTTAGATGGCCTTTTTCCAAGAAAGTGAGCAATTATTTTAGGGAGCAGAAAAGGAGAAAGAAGTGTATGGGAATAAAATATTTAAATTGCTGTTTTCTTTGTAGCTGTAATAGTGCCTGTAACTTGTCTGACTATAATATTTAGAACTCAATGGTATTTATACCTATCCTAAAATATTTTGAGAACCATAATGTTTTTCAGTTGTATTTCTTTAAAATATGATAACAATTGATGAAAAGTAAAAAAAAAAAAAAAAGCTTTTTCCTTGATGCAATATTAATGTCTTCGTGGAATAGCTTTACTCAAGAAATAAAAAATGGAAGATAAAAATATTTCTTTTATGCTAACATTTTAACTTTTGGAGGAAGATTTGAGACTGAATCCTAGTTGTTTGTTTTCAGTATTTATTACAGTTTATATTCAAATGTGTGGGATTTAGTCATAATGTCTTAATACCGTTTCAGTTTATACAGCTGAGCAGTTTGAGTGCCTTCAATACAGCATTTATCTATATTTTTAAAAGGGTATTTTTCAAGCTAGAAAACAATACAACAGCATATATTTTTAAACTGTTATTTGTCTACGCAGTATTATATTAAAATGTCTACTGTTTCTAGGGCTTCTTAATAATTGAAGACATGATTTATTTCCAGGAGACTAGCTTATTAAATCAGAGAAGGCACTGGCAATCCACCCCAGTACTCTTGCCTGGAAAATCCCATGGATGGAGGAGCCTGGTGGGCTGCATTCCATGGGGTCGCTAAGAGTCGGACAGGACTGAGCAATTTCACTTTCACTTTTCACTTTCATGTATTGGAGAAGGAAATGGCAACCTACTCCAGTGTTCTTGACTGGAGAATCTCAGGGATGGGGCAGTCTGGTGGGCTGCTGTCTATGGGGTCGTACGGAGTCAGACACCATTGAAGTGACTTAGCAGCAGCAGCTTATTAAATTCTAAGAGGAACAATAGAAAGAAATATAAAAAGAAAAACTAAGAACTTGTGTGTGTGTGTGTGTGTGTGTGTGTGTGTGTGAATTGGGCACAGAGAAAAATAATAAAAGTGATAAAATATATTCAAAGATAATGCATTTTTCAACATACACTTGATATCAGGTAAAACTATATAAAAACTATAAATTATAGTATCTTATAGTATCTTATGCTTATAGATTATAGCATCTTATGCTTATTTAACTTATATGCTTATTTAACTTATATGCAGAGTACATTATGAGAAACACTGGGCTGGAAGAAGCACAAGCTGGAATCAAGATTGCCGGGAGAAATATCAATAACCTCAAATATGCAGATGACACCACCCTTATGGCAGAAAGTGAAGAGGAACTAAAAAGCCTCTCGATGAAAGTGAAAGAGGAGACTGAAAAAGTTGGCTTAAAGCTCAACATTCAGAAAACTAAGGTCATGGCATCCGGTCCCTTCACTTCATGGGAAATAGATGGAGAAACAGTGAAAACAATGTCAGACATTTTTGAGGGGGCTCCAAAATCACTGCAGATGGTGACTGCAGCCATGAAATTAAAAGATGCTTACTCCTTGGAAGAAAAGTTATGACCAACCTAGATAGTATATTAAAAGCAGAGACATTACTTTGCCAACAAAGGTCCGTCTAGTCAAAGCTATGGTTTTTCTTGTGGTCATGTATGGATGCGAGATTTGGACTGTGAAGAAAGCTGAGCACTGAAGAACTGATGCTTTTGAACTGTGCTGTTGTGGTGTTGGGGAAGACTCTTGAGAGTCCCTTGGACTGCAAGGAGATACACAACCAGTCCATTCTAAAGGAAATCAGCCCTGGGTGTTCTTTGGAAGGAATGATGCTAAAGCTGAAACTCCAGTACTTTGGCCACCTCATGCAAAGAGCTGACTCACTGGAAAAGACTCTGATGCTGGGAGGGATTAGGGGCAGGAGGAGAAGGTGATGACAGAGGATGAGATGGCTGGATGGCATCACTGACTCCATAGACATGAGTCTGAGTGAACTCCGGGAGTTGGTGATGGACAGGGAGGCCTGGCGTGCTGCAATTCATGGGGTCGCAAAGAGTTGGACCCGACTGAGTGACTGAACTGAACTGATGCTTAGAAAATACCAAATGTCTAATATTGTTCCAATTTTATCACATTTTATTCTTTTCTATCACACCTGACTTACCAAATTGTGCTTAAGTGCATAGCTACTTTTAAGCTTTTAAATATTTTTAAATAAATTATTTTTAACATTTTACTATGGCATACATTAATCTAAAGAAACAGAGAAAAATTGCCAAGTCATTATATGTTTGATTAATATTGTTGTTGTTTTAGTCGCTAGATTGTGTCTGACTCTTTTGTGACTCCATGGACTGTAGCCCATTAGGCTCCTCTGTCCATGGGATTCTCCAGGTGATGATACTGGAGTGGGTAGGTGTTTCCTTCCCCCAGGGGATCTTCCCAGATTAGGGATTGAACTCATGCCTCCTGCATTGGCAGGCAGGTCCTTTACCACTGAATCACCAGGGAATTGATTTCAAAAATCACACACTTGAATCAGTAAAATTTAGAGAAATTCTCATAACTTAAGTATTCCTTGCTACCTTTGGAACTATTATTTACAAAAATACAGAGTAGAAGGACTTCCCTGGGGGTTCAGTGGTTAAGAATTTGCCTTACAATGAAAGGGCACCGGTTTGATCCCTGGTCCGAGAACTAGGATCCCACATGCTGAGGGACGACTGAGCTCTAGTGCCATAACTAGAGAGGATTCCGTGCACCACAGTGAAAGATCCTGCATGCTGCAACTAAGACCTGAAAGAGCCAAATAAATAAATAAATTTTAAAATATAGAGTAGAATCTAGCTAATTCTATCAGTATTTATTAAGTGACTAGGGCTTCCTCGGTGGTGCTAGTGGCAAAAACCTTACTGCCAGTGCAGGAGATGTAAGAGATGTGGGTTCAGACCCTGGGTCAGAAAGATCCCCTGGAGCAGAGCATGGCAACCCACTGCAGTATTCTTGCCTGGAGAATCTCTGTGAACAGAGAAGCCTGATGGGTCATGGATTTTATTTCAAAAGATAAGTACAACAGTACTGCGTGATCGGTGGTTGGTTGAATCTACGTACATGGACAAACTGAGGAACTGAGGATATGGAGGAACTGAGTGTTCAGAGCACCAACCATATATTAAGTGTAGATTTCTTCTTCTTCTTTTTTACAGCTTGGAGGATCAGATCCAGCAACTTCCCATTGTCCGAGGGTCAACTGTACAAGGCATGACTGACATTGCAGTGGATTAAAAATAAAGACAAAAATCTCCACCATCATGGTGTTTAAATTCTAGTGAGGAGAGATGGACAATCTCCACAGTAAAAAAATACAAACAGATTATCAGGTGGCTCCAAGTGCCACAGAGAAAATTAAAGCTTGGAAGAGGGCTGTATTATTTCCCTAAGGTTACCGTAACAAATCATTTCAAGCTCAGTGGCTTAAAACAACAAGAATTAATTTTCCCACAGTTCTGGAGGTCAGAAGTGTGAAACCAAAATGTCTGTGAGGCTGTCCTCGCTTCTAGGACTCCAGGAGAGAATCGTTTCTTGGCTTTTCCAGTGGCTCCAGGCATTCACTGGTTTGTGGTAACATTACCTCAATCCCCGCCTCTATGCTCACGTGGCTTTCTACCCTTTGTTTCAGTCTCTTCCATATCTCTGTGATTCCAATTCTCCCTATCCTTATAAGGATACCAGTGGTTAGATTTAGGATCCATCCAAACCTAATATGCTTTCATCTTAACTTAATAACATCTTCAAAGACCCTATTTCCAAACAAGGTCCCATTCACAGGTTCCAGGTGAACATGGACTTTTGGGGAGACAGTATTCCACTCACTCTGGAGGCTAAGGAATGTTGACTGCAGAGATAGATGGAGAAAATGAAGAAATTATTAAGATATACAGAAAGCTTGAGATTGGACCTCAAATCCAATATATCCAAAGTGGAAGTCATTGTAATTCTCTCTTAAAACCAGCTTTGGAACTCTTGCAAATACTGATTCTGGTTCTTACCTAGAAAACAAGAAAATCATCTTAGACTCTTAGGGCTTGCTCAGCCTATCTCCATTTCCTAACAATCTCTAAATCTGTTAATCTTACTTCCTAAAATCTACCAAGATATTGCTATTTCTACTCTACCGACTTTATTTAGGCCATGCTTCTGTCCAAGTTCCAATGAGCCAAATTTCAATGAGAACAATATTCTCATGTCACTCGCATAATCTCCTTTAACAGCACTCCAACATTTGTGATAAACTATGGTCTCTCCTACAAGTACACAGACATTTCACCAATACTCTAAATCTTTGAGACCCCATGGACTGTAGCCTACCATGCTCCTCGGTCCATGGAATTCTCCAAGGCAAAAATACTGAGGTGAGTTGCCATTTCCTTCTCCAGGGGATCTTCCTGATCCAGGGATCGAACCTGGTTCTCCTTACTCACTCACTCAGATGACTCAAAAACACTTTCTGTGATTTCCAAAGACTTTCTCATCTTGTATCAACCAACGTTCCCCATTCCTCACCCACCACAATCAATCAAACAATGTGTAAACCAGTCACTCTCAACTAGTGGCTACCTGCTAGACAGCCCTGGCTATCACCATCACACCCACCACTGAGTGAACAGCACAGTGTATGTGACAGAGGTAGGTGATATGATTCATATTATACACTAGAAGGTGGAACTATGAGAGCTTAATGTTTTTGCCGGGTCTTTTGTCATACACGGGATACAGTTTTGGTATATTATAAACTAGCGTTAATAATTTTTGCCCTCAGAACTGTCATTCGATGGATCATCTTAATTTAAAAAGATATTTTGTACAGACACTGGCACCCTAGCAGGTATTCAAGAAATGATAATAATGATGCCATGCCTTATAATGTTCTGACAGAAAAGAAGGAGGTGCTCATAGGAAAGGTTTTGCCCAAGATAAATTTGGTCCTGAGCCTGTAACAGCATTGAAGAGTATTCTTTCCACTCTGACAGATATCTACCACCTAGATTCAGGCAGGATTACCTAACACAACCACAGGATAGGAATAGTTTCAGAGTTGTTGTTTTAGTCACTAAGTTGTGTCTAATTCTTTTGCAACCCCATGGACTGAGGATTCTTTACCATTGAGCCACCTGGGAAGCCTAGTATAAAGAGGAATGTTCCAATCAGTCATTTAATAAACTTCCTTTCAGGATCTTTTTATGCCAGATTCTAAGTTTACATAGATTTATTTATTTTTAAAAATCCTATTCCAAAAGAATTGTATCACACAAAAAGACATTGGTCTATGTATATATCAATATATATGAATCGATAGTAATTTTCATTTCTCAACAAATATTTATTGAACACTTACTCCATACTCATGATCTAATCAGTATGAAAAATATCCCAATTTTCCAATCTACAAGATAGGAGTTTAAAATGTCAGTACTATCGATGCCTACACTCTCCATCAAACAACAAAAAAAGTCAGTACTCAGGCTGCATAAAATATTGCCCAGATCCCACCTGTACCCACTCTTCTCTTGATCCTCCCATATTATTTGCATATGTCTCGCTCATGAACTAGTTCATGAGCAATCACAGGGGAAAAAAGTGTGTCTGGTTTATTTTTAATCCCTCACTGCTTCCTACTCAGTGAAAAGCAAAATAGCTAAAATTTAGCCCCAGGCTGGTACCTGAAAAATGGCAAGTAATAAAACCACAGTTATTAAAAACAGTGCAGATCACAAACATGAAATAATAGCTATCCTTTCAAGCTTTCACTGTGGATACTCTGGGACCTTCACTGTCTAGGGCTTGCTTTCAGGCAGGCAGGCCAGTGGACTCATCTGTCAGCTGAAGGAAAATGTTTTCCTTTTCTCAGTGTCAGTTCCATTCCCTCGCATAGCTTTGCTGCTATAAAGAAGAGGGATAAAAGCCTTCTTGAGGGCAAGGGCTGGCTTGGTGTTGAAACAGCCAACAGCACCTAGAGTGTGGGGCCACTTGTATGACTTGCATGGAATTTCTTTGCTTGGTTCTGGATATTCTCAAGCATCTAAACACAAGCTTGTTGTTGTTGAGTTGCTCAGTTGTGTCTGACTCTTTGCGACCCCATGGACTGTAGCCCACCAGGCTCCTCTGTCAGTGGGAATTCCCAGGCAAGAGTACTGGAGTGGGTTGCAATTTTCCCATTTCCTTCTCCAGGGGATCGATCTTCCTGACCAGAGATCAAACCCGAGTCTTCTGCTTGGTAGGTGGATTCTTTGGGAAGCCCAAATCACTAGTGAAAGGTGATCCTAAAGTGTTTTTCGTAAAGAATTTCATATTTGAAATTGGAAAAAAAAGCATTTATGAAATCATCATAACAAAACCAGAATACAGTTTGATTTTCTTGCCTTTATTTGATCATTTGGAATTTAGTTTCAATACATTCAGTTCAGTTCAGTCTCTCAGTTATGTCCAACTCTTTGCTACCCCATGGACTGCAGCATGTCAGGCTTCTCTGTCCATCACCAACTCCCAGAGCTTACTCAAACTCATGTCCACCGAGTCAGTGATGCCATCCAACCATCTCTTCCTTTGTGGTCCCCTTCTCCTCCAGCCTTCAGTCTTTCCCAGCATCAATCTTTTCCAATGAGCCGGTTCTTCGCATCAGGAGGCCAAAGTATTGGAGCTTCAGCTTCAGCTTCAGTCCTTCCAATGAATACTGAGGACTGCTTTCCTTTAGGATAAACTGGTTTGACTTCCTTGCAGTCCAAGGGACTCTCAAGAGTCTTCTCCAACACTACTAACCATCAGTTCTTCAGTGCTCAGCTTTCTTCTTGGTCCACCTCTCACAACCATACATGACTTCTGGAAAAATGAAGCTTTGGCTAGACGGGACTTTGTGGGCAAAGTAATGTCTCTGCCTCTTAATATATTATCCAGGTTGGTCATAGCTTTTCTTCCAAGGAGCAAGTGTCTTTTATTTTATTTTTTTAGTTTCAATGCATAAGGGGAATTATGAAAGAATTTTCAGTTTTTAATGCTTCAGGAAATTTTCACATGCCCTTAACTGGATTAAAGGTGGGATCTATTTTAGACAAGGACACTCACACAAGACGACACTTCCCTGTTTATAGGCTACCTTTGGTCTGTCCAGGGTATTTCATAAATAAATAACTAGGTCACTGTTATTTATGCAAATTAGTAAAGTCAAGTCAAAGGTATAATATTTCTTCAGTTCACAGTCTTAAAAAAGTGAAAGTGAAAGTGAAGTCACGCAGTCATGTCCGACTCTTTGTGACCCCATGGACTGTAGCCCATCCAGCTCCTCCGTCCATGGGATTCTCCAGGCAGGAATACTGGAGTGGGTTGCCATTTCCTTCTCCAGGGGATCTTCCCGACCCAGGGATCGAACCCAGGTCTCCCACGTTGCAGGCAGATGCTTTAACCTCTGCACTACCAGGGAAGCCCACAGTCTTAACCACAATTTTTAATGTAATTAATTTTTCCCAATGATACCACACAAATGTTAAGCAGTCATTTCGTATGAAGTGTATGTTCTTTATTTTTCATTTCTTAGGAAAATCAAATTTTTTAGATTTTTACCTAATCAAAACTTCCTTTTAACCAAGTATTTTATCCATATCATAACTCTTCATCCAGGAGTATACTTATTACTATTTCTTTCATTCGTCTTTGACCTGTCTTTATCCATGTTGTCCTGCTTCCATCAAAGGCTAAACTTTAGAAGAAAGTCTTCTCCAACACTACCAAGAGAGTCTTCTCCAACACTATCAAGCATCAGAAGAAAACATGGATGTGGACTAAATATATGCCTGTTGTGGGAAGGCAAAGCAAGACTGTGGAAAAAACATGGGCTGAGAGATAGGCTCACTGGATTGTATCATCAAGCATTTAATGACTTGATCACACTGAGCAAGTTTCTCAACCACTTGGTCCTTATTTCGTCTCCTTTTGAAACAGGATTAACAATGCTAATATACCTGAATTTTGTGAGATTACATGAGTTGACGCTTTGAAAATATGTGGCACAAAAATTTGATTTTTCTCTTTAACTATCTAGAGATATGATGGAAGGACTAGATAGAAAAGTTTAAAAGGGATAAATAAATGTTTGAATATTCTGACTATTTGCATGCTCTCTATTCATATTAACATGCATAGTGAAAATAGGGCTTCTGGAAAGTAAGATTCTCAGTAAAATAAAATGAAAGTGAGTATGATATGAATTTTTTCTCTATGGATAATGAACTTATTTCTGTTTTGCTTCCTGGTTGACAAAGCTTTTTTCTTGACGACATGAAAGCAGAAATTGGGTTGAACTTTTCTTAATTGGCCAATAAAAAATGACAAAACCCTACCTCAAAGCAACAGTTACGAAGAGAGATATTCTTAATAGAATGCTTAGCATAGACAGAAAGTTGCAAATAGAATGTTCTGGTGTCAAAAGGATGGAGAATGAAGAACAAAAAGAGACTAATTTTTAAAGATAGAAATTCTCTCATTATGAAGATTGATTTTTAAGCAAAGTTAGTTTTTGAAGCTTATGGACCTGTTATGTTTAAGATGGCAAACAACAAAATGTTACTGCTAATTAGACATCCAATGAAATGTCACATGGAAAGGTTAACTATTTTAAAGAATGTTATGTATTCTTGTAGTTAAAATGTCATTGTTATTAGTTTCAAAACAGAGTTCACTCACAAAACAGGAAAGAATACATGATCCAGAGAGGGAGACAGAAATATTTTACATTTTGCCCAGTATACAAAAATATGAGAAAAAAAAGATATAATGAACTTTCATCCATCATTTGAAACATTCACACTTGACCATTTCTATAGTGACTTCGACCCAGAATTATTTTGGTGCATGCGGATCTAACCCCAGGCTTCCCTGGTGGCTCAGACTGTAAAGAATCTGCGCGCAATGCAGAAGACCCAGGTTCAATCCCTGGGTCAGGAAGATCCCCTGGAAAAGGGAATGGCCACCCACTCCAATATTCTTGCCTAGAGAATTTCATAGAGACAGGAGTCTAGTGGGCTACAGTCCATAGTATTTCAAAGAGTCAGACATGACTGAGCGACTAACACAACTAACACTTTCACTTTCAGACCTGACCCCAGGCAGACTTGCAAACAACAAAAAGTATATCTATGGAGGATCTATTATTTGCCAAGTACTGCCCTAGACACTGAAGAAAGAGAATGAAGAAAACAAGTGAGGCTCCTGGCCCCATGGAGGTTATCTTCTAGTGGAGAATGACTTACAATAGGGAAATCATCACATACTCTAGAAAGTAGGGTTCAGACACTGCTGTTTCCCTGCCTGCCCACTATAGTATTGACGGGTGGTTAAAATTATTCTGAGGAGAGAGAGTAAGCATGTGGCTATCTCACGCAAGTGTCTTGCACACACAGGTGGCAACATTTGGCCATGGTGCCTGGTCTTGCATCCTCTCACTGCCATCTTTGGCCATTGCTGCTGTGGGCAGGTGACTGGAGAGAAGATTAAGAATTATGTTCTGGGCACTGAGCAAACCACCTGAGGAAAGCCGTCACATTTCTCCCTCCTGATGGAGCCTGTAAGACAGGCAGAGCTACCTCCATCCTCCAGATAAAGCAAGTGGGATTCATGAAACTGATGAAGGCATACGGGTCTCTCAGCTAGTAAACTCTTAATAATTTAATCCTCAATCCAATCCCTGAGGATTCCCAAAGCTAATGATTTGCAGAAGTAACTGTAACACTTACCCTTTAGTGAGAGTGTGCTCAGCACCAGCGGTTTTCTATGTATGAACTCCTTTGGTCCCCACCACAGCTCTATGAGACAGAACTGTTCTCCATAGTGCTCATCAAGGAAACTGAGGCTACAGAAGGTTAAATAACATGTCCGAAATGATGAAGATTCCATAATAAAAGTGAATCCTTGCTATTTCCTTCTCTCTCAGGAGCTTGTATATTTTGCCTGAGGTTATTGATTTCAATCATGAGTCAGAATCAGTATGCTTAAGAAATGCATTTATGAAAGTAACAGAAATGTACAGATGAAATAAAGATGAAATAACACAGATGTAGAATGTATAAAGGTAGACATTGCATTTATTTTTGGATTTACCTCAGAATTTTTGTTTAGTCATTCTAGGCTGACATTTATGATAACATTTCCTTTCAACTAGAACCCACTGAATATAAGTGGTGAGAAATTCAGTGGTGTCATACTGGTCTCTATTCTTCCAGAAAATAAGAGGCTACTGAGACATTGGTTTGTGGAGCCTCAGTTACAAATGCTCTTAGAAAGCAGCAGTGTGCATGCCAACCGGTGCATATTCTGTAAGTCCTTTGTCTCTTAGGGATATTGAGCATCTATTAATAGCCTACTCTTCCAATTTGTGGCAGAGGCAATATTTTAGTGATTAAGAGCTGAGGCTGCAATGCCTGCTCTGCAATTTACTACAACTGATGTGCTGCCTACTACAGCTGTTTTTGTTAACTGCTCATTAGGTTGCTGAATGCTTATTATGGGACAGGGACTTTTCCAGGCACTTTGCATTTAATCCCCTTAATGGTTCCAAGATGGATTATTGATCCCATTTTATGGAGGAGAAAACTGAGCTCAGATAGGAAACATAAATTGTTAATGGCCATGCACTTAATAAGCTGCAAAACTTGCATTTGAAGCCCAGATGTCCAATTTAACAGCCAGTGTTTCCTTCCCAATGTGACTCTGTAGAGCTGAAGAGGGATGGTAATGTGACTATGCAAGAGCCAGTACTGGCTTTGTCATGAGGGCTAGGCTGGTAGATCCTAGACTAGCTCCACGAGGCACTATTACCTCAGTCCTGTCAAATTCTTAGTGGTTTGGATGAGTAGCCCAGCCTAGGACCGAATGTGCAAGGACAGATTCTCGGGTATGTGGGAAAGACTGTGGATATCAGAGACAAGGATGGAAATGTGGATTCTGATAGATGGGATGGGGACTGAATTACAAGGTGGGTCAAGGTCATCACGGGATGCCTTGGCAAGTTGCTTCACCTGAGGCTATGTTTCCTCCCTGTTCTATGAAATGGGAATGATCATACCTAACTCTCTGGGTGGTTACAATCAAACATGTGACTAGTCCAGCATCCAACTCCATTCCTGTGCATACACCAGACACTCCATCCAACGCTCTCCTGGCATTCTCCGTGGCAGCGGTCCTGGAGGGCCTTCTCTCCAGGCCATGATGTTGGGAGAATAACAGGCGCACCTTGACACGATGGCAACAGTGCTTCCATAAACCCAGGACTTACTTGCCACTTGAAACAGCCCTGTCCATCTCACTCACTGTGACTGGTGGACAGTTATGACAGATTAGGTCCTGACGGCTCAACGGAAACTCCACCAGTGCCTCACGTGGTGGTGGTATTGTTTAGTCACTAAGCCGTGTCAGACTCTTTGGGACCCCATGCACTGTAACTCACCAGGCTCCTCTGTTCATGGGATTTCCCAGGCAAAATAATGGAGTGGGTCACCATTCCTTTCTCCAGGGAGTCTTTCTGAGCCAAGGATCGAACCCACAGCTCCTGCATTGCCAGGTGGTATCCTTACCACTGAATCGCCAGGGAAGCCCTGCGCTTCACTAGATGATGGAAAAGCACTAAAATATAAAGAGTCATGTTCTCTTTATAAGCCTAGATGCTCCTGACTCTTCCTGGACGAGACAAAGAAGGCTTCTGGTTGGCCCTGGGTGCTTCCCCCAGGCTTTGAGTGGCTCTAGGAAATCCAGGAGCCTGCCTAAGCCTCAGACTACTCATCTACTGCTAGGTAACCCTTCCTCTGTCTTCCCCCAAGATAAAACAAAATAAAGTTAAGCCAGGAATGTATGGGGACTACATCCAGTCACTTGCTGCTGCTGCTGCTAAGTCGCTTCAGTCGTGTCCGACTCTGGCGACCCCATAGACGGCAGCCCACCAGGCTCCCCCGTCCCTGGGATTCTCCAGGCAAGAACACTGGAGTGGGTTGCCATTTCCTTCTCCAATGCGTGAAAGTGAAAAGTGCAAGTGAAGTCGCTCATTCATGTCCAACCCTTAGTGATCCCATAGACAGCAGCCCACCAGGCTCCTCCATCCATGAGATTTTCCAGGCAAGAGTACTGGAGTGGGGTGCCATTGCCTTCTCCGATCCAGTCACTTACTCATATGTAAAAATGCCTCCCTATTTGGGGGAACTCAAAATTGTTTCCAAAGCCTTTGTTTGCCAAATATCCCACTTCCTTGCTAAGCTTAAATTATATATTGCCTCTTTCAGACAGAGTTAGATCCCTACGAACCAGCTCAGTCAGACTAAGTGACTTTCATGAAGATCACAGCTCAAACAGGGAAGTACCTGAGGAGAATCTTAATCTTAGAAGAGCAGCTCATTAGAGCATGCTTCTTCAGTTCTTCTCCAGGGCTTCCCTGATAGCTCAGTTGGTAAAGAATTCACCTACAACACAGGAGACCCCTATTTGATTCCTGGGTCAGGAAGATCTGCTGGAGAAGGGACAGACTACCCACTCCATTATTCTTGGGCTTCCCTTGTGGCTCAACTGGTAAAGAATCCACCTGCAATGTGGGAGACCTGGGTTTGATCCCTGGGTTGGGAAGATCCCTGGAGAAGGGAAAGGCTACCCACTGGCCTGGAGAATGCCACGGAGTCCATGCAGTTGCGAGGAGTCAGACCTGACTGAGCGACCTTCTCCTCACTTCACTTTCCTTCTCACTTCTCCAGTTCTACCATGGGCCTGCAAATCCCAGGGGATCTCCATTCACCAAAAGTCTGATTAGCTCTAATGCCTCATTCTTTGGAGTGTAGTCCATGAACCGGCAGCTTGGGCCTTATTTGGGAGCAGTTAATATTCATGAAAAATGCAGAGTGGCAAGCCCTATTCAGACCTGCTGATTCAAGACAGGGATTCTACAAGAGCCCCAGGTGATCCACTGACACAATGAAGTTAGAAATTCCTGCCGTGGAGGACTCCTCTCATTTTCCAGGGAGGGAAACTCAGCTTCAGCCAAGTGACTTTTCAGTGCATCCCACAGTAGAATCCATCTTAGTTTCCAGAATTCCAATTCAGCAGTGTAACTTTGGGCACTGTCGTGAACCTCTCAAAAGTAGGAAGTCAAGAAACACCTGGAGTAATAGGCAAATTTGGCCTTGGAGTACAGAATGATGCAGGGCAAAGGCTAATAGAGTTATGCCAAGAAAACACACTGGTCATAGCAAACACCCTTTTCCAACAACACAAGAGAAGTCTCTACACATGGACATCACCAGATGGTCGACACCAAAATCAGGTTGATTATATTCTTTGCAGCCAGAGATGGAGAAGCTCTATACAGTCAGCAAAAACAAGACCAAGAGCTGACTGTGGCTCAGATCATAAACTCCTTATTGCCAAATTCAGACTGAAATTGAAGAAAGTAGGGAAAACCACTAGACCATTCAGGTGTGACCTAAATCAAATCCCTTATGACTATACAGTGGAAGTGAGAAATAGATTTAAGGGATATATCTGATAGATACTGTGCCTTATGAACTATGGATGGAGGTTTGTGACATTGTACAGGAGATAGGAATCAAGACCATCCCCAAGAAAAAGAAATGCAAAAAGTAAATTGGCTGTCTGAGGAGACCTTACAAATAGCTATGAAAAGAAGGGAGGCAAAAACCAAAGGGGAAAAGGATAGATATAACCATTTGGTGCAGAGTTCCAAAGAATAGCAAGGAGAGATAAGAAAGCCTTTGTCAGCAATCAGTGCAAAGAAACAGGAAACAATAGAATGGGAAAGACTAGAGATCTCTTCAAGAAAATTAGAGTTACCACGGGAACATTTTATGCAAAGATGGGCTCAATAAAGGACAGAAATAGTAGGGATCTAACAGAAGCAGAAGATATTAAGTGGTGTCAACAATACACAGAAGTACTGTATACAAAAAGATCTTCACGACCCAGACAATCACTATGGTGTGATCACTCATCTAGAGCCAGACATCCTGGAATGTGAAGCAAGTGGGCCTTAGAAAGCATCACTATGAACAAGGCTAGTGGAGGTGAGGGAATTCCAGGCGAGCTAATTCAAATCCTGAAAGATGATGCTGTGAAAGTGCTGCACTCAATATGCCAGCACATTTGGAAAACTCAGCAGTGGCCACAGCACTGGAAAAGGTCAGTTTTCATTCCAGTCCCAAAGAAAGGCAATGCCAAAGAATGCTCAAACTACCACACAAATGCAGGCTTTCATCTATGGTGTCGCACAGAGTCAGACATGACTGAAGCGACTTAGCAGCAGCAGCAGCAGCAGCAGCAGCAGCAGCACATGCTAGTAAAGTAATGCTCAAAATTCTCCAAGCCAGGCTCCAGCAATATGTGAACCATGAACTTCCTGATGTTCAAGCTGGTTTTAGAAAAGGCAGAGGAACCAGAGATCAAATTAACAACATGCACTGGATCATGGAAAAAGCAAGAGAGTTCCAGAAAAACATCTATTTCTGCTTTATTGACTATGCCAAAGCCTTTGACTGTGTGGATCACAAGAAACTGTGGAAAATTCTTGAAGAGGTGGGAATACTGGACCACCTGACCTGCCTCCTCAGAACTTGTATGCAGGTCAGGAAGCAACAGTTAGAACTGGACATGGAACAATCGACTGGTTCCAAATAGGAAAAGGAGTACTTCAAGGCTGTATATTGTCACCCTACTTTTTTAACTTATATGCAGAGTACATCATGAGAAATGCTGGGCTGGAAGAAGCACAAGCTGGAATCAAGATTGTTGGGAGAAATATCAATAACCTCAGATATTGCAGATATATGCAGGTATGCAGATGATACCACCCTTATGGCAGAAAGTGAAGAACTAAAAAGCCTCTTGATGAACGTGAAAGAGGAGAGTGAAAAATTGCTTAAAGCTCAACATTAAGAAAACGAAGATCATGGCATCCCACTCCCATCACTTCATGGGAAATAGATGGGGAAACAGTGGAAACAGTGTCAGACTTTATTTTTGGGGGCTCCAAAATCAATGAGGATGGTGACTGCAGCCCTGAAATTAGAAGACGCTTACTCCTTGGAAGGAAAGTTATTACCAACCTAGATAGCATATTAAAAAGCAGAGACATTACTTTGCCAACAACAGTCTAGTCTAGGCTATTGTTTTTTTTTCCACTAGTCATGTATGGATGTGAGAGTTGGACTATAAAGAAAGCTAAGCACAGAAGAATTGATGCTTTTGAACTGTGGTGTTTGAGAAGACTCTTGAGAGTCCCTTGGACTGTAAGGAGATCCAACCAGTCCATCCTAAAAGAGGTCAGTCCTGGGTGTTCATTGGAAGGACTGATGTTGAAGCTGAAACTCCAGTCTTTGGCCACCTGATGTGAACAGCTGACTCATTGGAAAAGACCCCGATGCTGGGAAAGAATGAGGGCAGGAAGAGAAGGGGACTGCAGAAGATGAGATGGTTGGATGGCATCACTGACTCAATGGACATGGGTTTGGGTGGACTCCGGGAGCTGGTGATGGACAGGGAGGCCTGGCATGCTGTGGCTCATGGGGTCGCAAAGAGTCAGACACGACTGAGCGACTGGACTGAACTGAACTGAACTGTGAACCTCTCTGGGCCTTTGTTTCCACGTCAGTGAAATAAGGGTATTCACAACTGCTTACTTCCTTCTAAATATAAAATATGATGATATCTGTTAAAGCACCTGATTAATGTCAAAGGCTAACGCAAAAAAATGTGTGTGCCATTATAGCCAATGAAACTATTTTGAATCTTCAAATATTATGGTGTGTGTGTGTGTGTGTGTGTGTGTGTGTGCACACTTGAGTGCTCATGAGTTCTAGGAGGAGAACTGGGCCATGTATGACAATTTTTGCCCTACTTAATTGACAGTGTAACCTAATTCTCAGACTAGTTTCCAAAAAAGAATCTTTTCTCTTTTGAATCTCAGAAGGGCTCTTAAAATGGATGGGCCCTCTGGGACTCACAGATGTGTTTCCACTGCCACATTGTCAAAGAAGCCTGAAATCACAGGGATTTATATTAAATAGCATTAGATTTGGGGGCATGAGCTCAGGGGACAGACTTCACGGGAAAGGTGGGTGGCCTTTTATTTTTCTAATTCCTAAGAGCCGCCCAAATCAAGTGTAGTGTAGAGGGGAAAGAGAAAGAACAGGAAAATAATGACTGGGAGAAGAGGAAAAAGACAAAGCAGGGAGAGTTCTGTTGACAGTATCCATCCATTCATTAAACAAATGTTTACTGATCAGTTTCTATATGGCAGACATTGTTCCAGGTATCTTAGACACAGCCATGATCAAGGTCAGCAAGGATCCCACCCTTAGATGGTCTAGAGGTAGTGGAGAAGGAGTCGCCTGTAAAAGCAAACAAAAGATCAGGACAACTCAGGATCATAAAATGTGCTCGAGGGGGACTTCTCTCTGTCCAGTGGTTAAGACTGGCACTTCCACTATGGAGGTCAGGGAACCAAGATCCTCAGTTCTGTGTGGTGTGAAAAGAGAGAGAGAGAGAGAGAGAGAGAGAGAGAGAGAGAGAGAGAGAGAGAGAGGGGGGGAAAAAAATAGTACTAGAGATTACAAAAAAACAAAAACAAAAACACAACACTGCTTTGAGGTACATGGGGTAGAGATGGAATTCCGCTTTTGATTGGGGGACAGCCCCTTCTGGGTCACGGTCAGGGGTGTGGGCATCAGCCTGAGTGTGGTAGAGTATTGTTGCTGGTCCAACTCGGGTTCTATCTAAGATCAGAAATTACAGTCTCAGGATCCCAGCACAGCAGCTCAGGTTCATAGACTTAAAGCAGGGTGACAGCAGCATCTTTCTTAATTTTTCTACCTTCATCCCTTTTTCCTTTCAGATGTTTATTAAACACTCACTACATGTCAGTTCGGCTTCCCAGGTGATGCTAGTGGTAAAGAGGGTGTCTACCAATGCAGGAGACATAAGAGAAGCAGGTTTGATCTCTGGGTTGTGAAGATCCCCTGGAGGAAGGCATGGCAACTCACTTCAGTATTCTTGTCTGGAGAATCCCATGGACAGAGGAGCCTGGTGGTCTACAGTCCATAGGGTGGAAACAGTAGGACATGACTGAAGTGACTTGTGCACACATGCGCACACACACACACACACACACACATATCATTTATTATGTCTCTGAGAGCATGAGCATTTGATTCACTTTCTTATCGAGTTTGATTCATCTCTGTGAATTAGTACCAGATACCTAACCAAGAGTAATAAATGATCCCTCATTGCCAAGAGCAACTCCGATTTGCTGTACTGCAGAACCTATAACATGTAAGACTAGGGTTCCTTCCAGCTATACGTAATCAGAATCTTTAGGGGTGGGCCTGCCCATGGGTGACAAATGATGCTGAGAATCAGGCAAGCCTCTTCTCTGGGGCTCCTTCTGTGGTACCAGCATCTCATCTCTGCTTCTTCAGTTGCCCTTAGTCTTTAGGGATCAGAAGGAAGCCCCTCTCCTATACCAAGTCTCACGAGCATTTGTAACTCACATTTCTCTGAGTGCTGTTCCTGGACTTACATCCTCATTGCCCCTCCCAGATGAAGGTTACTACCTTGAGGACTTGAGCGGATCTTAGCATTTCGCCCTCCCAGGATCTTGCCTCCCACTCAACAGAAATGTAACAAATGGTTATTGCTGATAATAAAAATAACCTCACTACAGAGAAACCTCAAGGGGCGAAGATGTCTCCACTTTATTTCAGGATGGGAAGAAATCATCATAAGGATAACAATGAATCAATGACATCGATAATGGTTAGTCTGTACTGAACAAACTGTGTGCCAGACACTGGGCCAGCTGTTTGTATCACCTCATAATCTAAACTATTCTCTATCTAGTCTTTACCTTCATGACTCTGAATTTGATCCTAAAATTAAGGAAATTCCATTTCCTGGTGGGAAATGGTCTTAGTAAACCTGGATTCCTAGAGTAACAGAGGGGTCCTTTTCAATCTCTTTGAACCTCAGTTTACATATTTGGAAAAATGGAATGATAAATCCTTGACTTTTCTCAAGGTTGTTGTGAGGATCAAATGTGACAAGTGCTCTGTAAACATATTAAGGAAGGCTAGACATAAAAATGAAGAAGAAAAATATTATTTGTTTCTGGCACAACACCAGAATTCCAAAAGAAATTGATTGTTTACTTTTCTGCTCCCGAATTGGATCTTATTTATTTGCAACATTGCCACTTTACTGGTTAAATTTGGACTTATCTCAGAAACAGGTCATAAGTGAAACAGAGTTTGATTCAATGTAATACTGGAAGGCTGAAAAGCCCAGGGAAATAAAATTCAATAAGTATCGACCAAGGTCCTTCATTTCTAGCTCACTTTGACAATAACCTTTATTTTTCAATTAATTAAACCAGCATTTCTCCTACTCAAATAACAGGCTGGACTTGGCAGGGCCTGGTGCTCAGCTCTTGCCTCTGCTTCCCTCTCCATGCTAGCTCTGAGTGCGCTCTTCCATCCTGGAGTGGAAGGTGTCACCCACCCCACCTGGTGGGAAGGAGAATGTTCATCATGCTTCTGCAGCGTGATGACCACAAAGGAAAGAATTTCTCTGGGAAACAGCTTTTCTGCCTGGTGTAGCGTTGCCTAAACTCAGAGTTCAGGATGTGGCTCTGCGGGAGATAGGCTTGAGGGTCCCCAAGGAGAAATGGAGGCATATTAATTGAGTGAAAACAGGAAACCCTTTTGTCTCACTGATAATATGAGCACTAGTATTGGAGATGATTCATTTTTGTTTTCTCTGGAGGTTGTTTTTTTTTTTTAACACTGATAATATTCCCGAGAACGGCAATCTATAAAGTGTTAATACCTAGGTATCAATTTGTCTATTAGATGTCTTTCAGACAGGAAGGCAGTTCTGGGTTCATAGAATTCATACTTACACATTCCAGGCTGTGCATAAGGCCTTTTAACTGCAGCACCTGACTCTTCACCATGCCTCCGTGTGGTTAAGAACTGAAGGTCAGAGGAGGACAGTAACTCCCACAGGTCACACAGTTGGCAGGTGGCAGTGATGTTTTGAGCACATATGAATGTGGCCTTTATTCTATTGTTCCTCATAACTGTATCAAATAAGGGAGAGTATAGTAGTGTTAGTCGCTTAGTCGTGTCCTACTCTATGTGACCGCATGGACTGTAGCCCTCCAGGCTCATCTGTCCATGGGATTCTCGGCAAGAATACTGGAGTGGGTTGCCATTCCCTTTTCCAGGGGATCTTCCTGACCCAGAACCTGGGTCTCCAGCACAGTATACTCTCAGATGGTCTCTTTACAATCTGAGCCACCAGGGAAACCCAGAGGAGAGTATACTAATTCTGATTTCTTGAAAGAGAGGAGGAACCCTGAATTCGCAATGTCTTTTTGTAGCACCCCCAAAGTCCTCAATGGAAAGTATTATGTTTGTACTAGTTTTAAAAAATAGCACCAGTCCCCTTACACATTACTCTAACACACTTTTTGTGGCTCTGGGGTTTTTCCTTTGGGCTTTCTGTGCATGCGGTTCGCTAACTGGGTGAAGCAGATTTCCTCTGCCACCAGTTGAAATATGGATTTTTACTCCATCAGGGAAGATTTCTAGGGACATGGTTTTTACCTGGAAGATCTATAGCCATTAATTTGCCTGCTTCCCTGTTATCTCAGCTCCTTGCCGTCTCACTTTTGCTTTTTCTCTTGATTCTGAGCTATGATGTTGAGTAGAAAGTGAGAAACTTGCTCAGTTTCATTTGGTTCCTTTGCTGTGGATATTCTATTTTGCCCATATTTTCTGGCTAGAATGAATAAACCTGGGTCCCTTTACAACTACATTTCTCTTCTCTGATATTGGAAAATATGCCACTCAGCCATTTTGCAGTCAAAATTCCCAGTCCATTGAGGAGAGATCTAACTATACTTTTGGTGGTAATTTAACTCCAAGTTAATGCAATCAATACTCAGTACAACTGAGTGTGATGCCATTAGAAGCTTTCTCCCTTTGTAGGTTCACAGATTTAGCTTTTCTAAGCATGTGGTGTTGATGCCAATGAGATTATGCCCCTGAATCAAATACTATAGTTATTGATGCAATCATATATTTTTCTCCAGGACTCTTACAAAACCCACTTGATTTCCCCAGATAATTGGATGCCTCAATGCTTAAGAAGAAAACTAATATCAAATGGAAGGTGCACAGCTTTGCTACTATATTCTTTGATGTATTTGCTCTACTTTCTTTCTATTGTTCATTTCAAAATACTCACACTCATTTATGGAATACATTTCTAAAGTGATACAGGCTCTATTTGTTAGAGATTGAATATTTATGTCTCCTAAAACTCACATGTTGAAGCCCTCTAACCCCCAATGTGTATTTGGAGACAGTCTCAAAGTGGGACAGAGTAAAGAGACAAAGTAGGTAACTAAATAGTTAACCCCACTAGGGGATTCCAGGTGGTCTTAGTAGTAAAGAATCCAATCTGCTTGTCAATGCAGGAGACATGAGATGCAGGTTCTATTCCTGGCTCAGGAACATGTCCTGGAGGAGACAATGGCAACCCGCTCCAGTAATTTTGCCTGGAGAATCCTGTGGACAGAGGAGCCTAGCAGGCTACAGTCCATAGGGTCACAGAGAGTCAGCATGACTGAAGCAACCTAGCACATACTGCTAGGAGATTGTAAGTAAAGAAAAAGTATGGGAGACCCTGTAAGTTCATGATCACTGAATAAAGCAGGTTTGCTTAACCACGAAACCAAGCAGGATTGCTTAGTAACAAAAGCATTCAACAGAAGTGTGAGATGCGCCCCAGGACAATAAAAGAAGAATGGCATGAGACCCACATCCTGTCCAGTGAGCTCAGTAAGTTAATGACCCTTAGGACATGCTCTCTGCACACATAAAATAATAATAACTTATGGAAAGGTGACATTATACTGAAACCTGAGATGATGCACCATTTTTAACCTATATTACCACTTTTTTAGCATATATTATCACTTTTGTGCCAGGACAATCCTGGCTTGACTATGTAGGGACAAGAGTAGCCTGGCAGGCTACAATCCATGTGGTCCCAAAGACACGACTGAGCAACCAACACTTTCACTTTCACACATATAATAATAATGTAATTTACTGAATGAATGGATAGGGTTAATGAGATCCATTTCTGTATTCCACAGACACACATACGCACTCTAATCTTAGCCATGTTCCCCCAAATTTGGTCTTATTTTTAAAGAGTTATCAAAACAGAATCATTATCAATCACTAAGAATAGATCAGCCCAGAATCTTCTTCTAGAAATGTGATTCAGACTTTGCTTTACTTAGAGTGGGTCATACAGGTTAGCAAGTACAGTCACGTGGAACACTTCCCTGTGTTTTTCTCAAGGAACAGACAGCCTTTCTGTGAAGAAATATAAATCAGCATCCTCATTTCAAAAGTCTATGCACATCAATTCCGCTTGATGTATGTCTGCATACTCTTGGAGCCAAGCTATCTTTATGAACAAATATCAGCTCAAGTGAACACAGGATCTCGAAATAAAAAGTGATAAAAAGAACATAAAAATTTGATGGGCTTCAAGTAATAAACTGAATCCACAGTCCGTAAACAGGTGCACATTCTATGGTGTTCCAAATTGACTTCTAAAGATTCTGTTGGACTCTGCAACCTCATGGTCTGTTTATGGGATTCTCCAGGCAAGAATACTGGAGTGGGTTGCCATTCTCCATAGGATCTATTGCTGGAAGATTCTTTACCATCTGAGGTACCAATGATTCTGTACACATGGACAAAATAAGGTCTTTTTCTAAAGGAGGCTTGGCAGGGATGTGGGGAACCTCCTTAAAAACATGGGTTTTATTAAGCCTGAGACTTTAACATATAATATTTTGTGCAAACTGAATCCTAAATTAATGTCTTTTGATGGAATGATTGAGATTTTTAAAATCAAAGCAATAGATACAAATTTAATGTATATCAAGTACTGTGCAGGGTGTAGACATGATTAAATCCTCAAATAATTTATAGTTTGCTTTTATTCAATAAAGTATGATGATCATGATCATGCAAATAAGTCAATCAATATATAATTAAACAGTGGCAACAACATCAAGAGTGCCACAGGCTGTACGGAATAACCTGCCAGCTAAGCTGGTCAGGCAGCAGCTGACTTATGGGAAGTACGTGCTTTCACAGAGCTCTGATCACTTCATGCCCAAACTGCTGGCAGACATCACTAATCAGCCACGAGACTTTATCCTGCTGGGCCAAGATGCAGCCCTCAAATCTTTCCCAATGCAGTGTTCTTGGCAGACAATTAGCTAGAGCTGGCTGGCAAGATGAAATCTATTTGTTAACCCTGTCTTATATTATTCTTCACATGATATGGTTTGGGTCCCCTGATCTTATTTATCACACTCTCTTGGATTCTTGGCAGATGGTCTGGATTTTTCTCATTTAACATCTATTTCAAGCTCCTTCTGGAAAGTCACTTTTTGTTGTAGAAACAAGAAAGTTAAATACTACTTAACCCAGGCTCCCTTGCAGCTAGAGATCTGTATTCTAGTTCCACTTGAATTTGGAACAGAGGGGAGAGAAGCAGGGCTGGGCCAGAGCTCTGAGATCACAGCTCCTGAACACAGGGCTCCATGTTGCACTGGCCAGCTACGCTGACCATGGCAGAGGTGGGCTGAGGCTGGGAGCCAAGAGTTGTTCCAGAACCCCCTCCTAGAGCTTGTTCTTTAAGTCCTTCCGACTAGTTTGTTCGCCACCAAATGCCTGGCACCAAAATCTTTTTCTTTTAAATCTAATAAAATGCTCCTGTTGTCTATAACTGAACCCTAATCTATAGAGAATTTGTCCCTTAAAATAGCTATTAATATAAAGTCTGCCCTAAACCAAGTAGAATAGCTTTCTATTTTTGCCCTTATCCAGAAGATAGATTTCTGTGAACAGATACTGATATCATGACAAGTACTGAAAAACTTCAGCCACAGATGTGGAGCTGAGTCTGAATTTGTATAATTCTCTCAATTCCACTGAGCCTCAGGTTCCTCATCTGTGAAATGAGAGAAATGCCGGCCACTTCTATCTCTAGCAATCTTTACACTTGATAAAATTATTTTCTACCATGGCTCTTTAAATACCTAGTTATCCATGAAATTTAAAAAATCTACTGATCATCTACTCTGCATCTTTCTTGCATAACGTGGATTTTTTTTTAGTAAATTATTGATCAATGGAGAGAGATGTGACCTGAAGTAAATTCTAAGATAAGCACCTTATAGGTTAAGGAAATTTTGGGGTTCCTGCTTCCATTTTACAGATAAAGAAACTTAGGATCATGAAGAAGAAATTACCTAAATTCAGATATCTATGGGATGACACTTGTTTCTTATTCTACAGACAGTAACATCCTCCTTTCATTATTTCAGTTTTCCAAAGAGAAAAGGGGAAGACTATAATGCAAAATTGGGTGCTTATTCTTTGAATGGAATGAAGGAGGTAAACTAATGTTTACATTTTTATTTCTCAGCAAAGCTCATTTTGTGTCTTTTTGATACTTATTCAACTTAAAACATTTAGCATTTCATGTCTATACATGTTTGTCTATTCATGTCTATACCTCAGTCATGTCCAACTCTTTGTGACCCTATGGGCAGTAACTCACCAGGCTCTTCTGTCCATGGGATTCTCCAGGCAAGAATACTAGAGTGGGTTGCCATGCCTCCCTTCAGGGGATCTTTCTGACCCAAAGATCAAACCCGCATCTCTTATGTCTCCTGCATTGGCAGGCAGGTTATTTACCATTAATGCCACCTCAGAAGCCCCTATACATGTTTATTCACATCTAAATTTGATAGTAAACGTTTTGATAAGTATCTGTTTTTACATTTTCAGTGAACTTTGATGCACCTTGTATCAGGAAGGAATTCAATAAATGTTTTCTATTATTTACTTAAATTATACTTAAATGCAAATAAACTTTCACTTCCATAAGGAGTCAAGTAGATAAAAATTCAGGGTACTTTTTTTAAAGTCTGTTCTGACTCCATCATTATTATTATGTAAAGTTGTTTTTGTTATTTTCCCCACCTCATTTAAGGTAATGTTCAAAATGTATATTCACTGTAGAAGAATAAAGCAATAGATTTAAAACATGAGAGATAATTTAAAAATATAAAGATATGCATTATAATTCTTTTAGTCAATGTGGGTTTTAAATCAGATATTGAGCTTCCTAGTAGCAAAAGCAAGAAGTAAACCATAATGTTTGACCAAAAACACTGATTACTACATATAAATTTATAAGGTGCTTGAGATGACAGGTTTTCTTAGAACTCAATGGAAAAGACCATGTAACAGAAGTCAGAATAACATAAACAATTACAAAAATTTGCATAACATCTATAACATAGAAAATTTGTTATCTACATTACAGTTCACCTAAGCCACACAAAAATTCTGATATATGTTTATGTTTACTAGTAGTGTTTCAATTTTTAAATGAAAGGAAGAGAAAAGGAAGAAAAGATTGAAGAGAAGGAAGAGATGAGAGAGAAAGAGTGTGAGAGACTGAATCAGGTTTGCCTCAATTCAAAGCCCATGTTTTGCTGCTGAACCAGTCACTTCCTTGCCAACCAACATATGACCTGGAGCAGGTTGCTTACACTTTTCACCATGACATTCATTGCTCATGATATTCAGATATGGAATAATGACCCTGTCTTTCCTGCTATAAAGGGTCATGGAGACAAATAATGAAATGTATGTGGAAGCCCTCTGAGGTACTATTATAGCTATTGAAAATCTGCTAATTGCACTACTAATAATATTAACAACTATTATTAAATTACCAAAAGAATATAGAAGTATCTAAAATCAATGGTTTAATTTGCACACGGTACAAGAGATACTGTTGCTTATTCTCAAATTCTCATGGTATTCTCTGATTTCTTGCCTCCTGTCCTTTCAGAGGTGTAGCCAGCATGGGATGAAAAAAGGAAGGGAGGAGTTTGCCTAGTGACTTTGCTAAGAGAATACTTGCAAAATATGTCTCAATTCTATCTTCTGAGGAAATTAGGAGTCTAGTCTTGCCTTGGGGCAGGCTAGGATTATAGTTGTACATGTCATCGCCCTGTCACCAACAGCCACTGCCTGGGGCCTGCAGTTGCCTTAGTAGCCTTTCTCAGTGAGCATTTAAGGAAAGTGTCCTAAGGTCAGTGTTGTAGAAGGAACCCATGTGACATTTACAGACTAAGGAGATTCACTTTTATGGCCCAAAGGATATGCTAGGTGGGGCTCTAATGGCCAGTGAATGTCTTCCTTAGAAGAACACTAATCCAATGTAACATCTACAAAACCTACCACCATGCTCATTTCCATGGAAAATAGGGTGCTTAATGGAGAAATGCATGGAAAATAAATATTTCTACAAAATTCAAAGGGCAAAAGAAACCCACTGTACTATCTAACAACATCACACTATTGAGTAAGCCAAGAAAGTTACAAATTCCTGTGGAGGCAAGAATGACAGACTTTTTATGTCTCTATATTAAAAACTGATGAAGAAGATACAGGAAGTGCAGTTTCCTTTAAGAAGATCTCAGTGAATGTATCAACTAAATTGAGAGAGAAAGGAAGATTTTTAGACCAATCATCTGTTTCCCTTGCTTTCACAATGTTTTATTGACATCATAGGTTGTTAGGTTTGTTTCCAGGCAACCATTCAGAGAACAAGGATGATGGCAGCTCTTTTATCTTTAATCTGTGATTTTTAAAGGTTTCCCTGGGGATCATTATTCCAACAGCAGGAAGGGGAAATCGTGAAGGAACCTACATGGAGAATTTATGGCTGTGTTTAGAAGTTACCTCATCCATTTCTGTTCTCATTTATTGGCTGAAATTCAGGCACATGGCCAAATCTAAAACAAGGCAAGTTGGGAAATATAGTCTAGCTGTGCATTCAGAAAAGGGAAAGAAGATGGAAATGGATTTTTCTCTGACACCTTAGGTTTCTTGCTACTAATATAATCTTAATTTTTTTGGTAATTAAACTTCTCTCTTTGCTTTAGGGATTGTCCTAGAGGTTTAACATTCCTTTGAAATGACACTTTAGAATAAATATTTTTGTAAAGGACTCATCTATATTCATGCAAGATTTTCTGGATATTTGTAGATTTCTTAAGCCTACTATTTAATCATATAATTTTTCAATGGCACCTTAGGATCAGGGACCAATCATTTCTTAAATGCTACTTCTTTGCAGAAGTAAGTAGCAGCATCTTTCTTAGCAGTTTATTATAAGACCACTTCAATAAAGCTATTTGGAAGACAGGCACACCTCTAAAGTAATCTAAGCCAAATTAGCCGATACCTGCAGCTGACAAGGATAAAAGTACTCAGTCCTGCTCTGTGTCTCTGACATCACATAGCATCTGGAAGAGACATGTTGATTTTCACCAGCGTGAATATCAGCAGTTGCAGACACCGTATTAGAGGAGGAAAGTGATGGACAAGCGCGGCCTATAAAGAGATTGACATTGCTGGGCACGGTGCTGAGGATTAATCCTTCAAAGCTATGGGATGCCAAGCAAAACCAAAATCCAACCATCATGGAGCACGTTAAAATCAGTAGATCTATACAAATCTCTCAATGATTATTTTGAGCAGAGGGGAAGTGTTCCATTTACTACCTGCTGTAGAGAGTTTAGTTGTTAACACTGAAGAGGGAAGGAAAGTTTAAAATAAGCTATTTTTAGTATGCTTTAAGACCATTATTCAAGAATAACATGAGAGGATAGTTATAAAACCAAATGGATGACATGCTCCATTTCTTGTCTTCTGACAATAAATGGCCAAAGTGACTTCTGTACTTGGAAGTAATTATATTTAGCAGTGTGTGTTCACTGTCTTCTCTTATTACAACAACCATCCAATAATGATGCACACTTAGGGCTAACTTGTCTCAGACAGTGACTTTTAGGTTTCTCTACAGATGAGCACAGGTTAGGTTTGATCATTGGTTCCATAATGCTCAGTGCTCAGACTGTATCTGAAAGAAAGAGTAGGGATAGAAACTGTTAAAAACTAGTATAAACTTATTCGAAAGGAGATTAATTAATAAAATTCTTTGTCCTCTTTGTTTTTTTCAGTCTTTGTCTTCTTCCTCCACCTGGAAAATTCCTAGTCATCCCTCATAAGCCAGGATGCTGCCCTCTCTGCAGCTCTCCCCAACTCCAGTAAAAAAGAGCATGCTGCTTTGTCTTTTACCACACTACTTTCATCACATTTTATAATGTATCTCTTCCCATCTTGAATTCTTTAGGAAGGAATCCATGTCATTAATGGAATCAGCATATGGCCGTTAAAAACAGGGTCTTCAATCAGACAGCCTTTTATCAAACACTGGTTCCACAGCTGTGCCACCATGAGAATAATCCTTAGTATCGTCTGTAAAATGAGGAAAATGGGAATACCTACTTTGTTGTGTCATTGAAAGCATTAAATAGGATAGTAATATACAAAAAGCTTTGAATAGTACTAGGTTCAGTTAAATTTTGCCATTATTTCTTTTTAATATCACCATGTCTTTAATGTCAAGCATAAAGTAGACGTACTCTGATTGTCTAAAAAAGAAATTCAATAACAATTAAATACTCCACGGTATTTACTTTTGCATGGTTCTTCAAATAGTTGTGAGGAAATGGGAACACATATGTGTTCAGGAACTGAGCTTGAATGCCCCCTTATCCCAAATCCTAGTTTCTTCAATAAGCTTCCACTTACTTCCCTAAAATATCTTATAAGAAATCAAGAGTATTTGTAAACATATCTGTATTATATGGAGTTCTAAAAGAGAACTGTGGCTGTGGTTGGGTAGGTTTATATTAGATGACTTTCTTCAGAAACATTTTGACAAAATTAGGTATAATGTAGGAAGCAATAAAGAATCTGCTCTTCTCATTCACTTCCATTAACTGGCCCTCCTGTGGAGACATTAGGTGCTAATTCTTGTTTTGCCTCCTATGTGCACATGTCTGACAGTGAATTTTTATCCATAAAAATTTTTGCCATCTGAACGGGAGTGGGAACTCAGGTATATGTGCAGGGCATGGGGATTCATGCAAAGCAATGTTCATGTCGTGAGAACTGCATCTAGCAGAGGCTATAATCCACTGAAACTCTGATCGAAATGCATTCATTCATTCAACTAGTACTGAGAACTACGACATTATGGCATAATTTTAGGGGCTAGGAATCCAGTGGTGAATAATCTAAGAGTATAAACAACAGACAGATCATAAGCAAAATAAAGTCCTTTGGAAAATAATGATGCACTGTGGGGATAAATGAAACAGAAAAGGGGGTCAGATAAGGTAGGAGCCATGCAGTTTCAAATGGGAGGATCAGGAAAAGCCCCATGGAGGCTCCTGAGATTTCTGATCATGTGTGCAATGGACTGAGTAATTAGAACGTTGTCCCCACCTCCAGTTTATATGTCAAAACTGTAAGCCCGGTTTGATAGTATTTTAATATGGGCCTTTAGGAATAATTAGGTCATGAGGGTAGAACTCTCCTGGAGTGAGACTGACGTAAGAAGAGGGCAGAAAGCCAGTTGGCTTTTTCCCACCACGTAAGGATACACTGAGAAGTTGTCAGTGTGCAACCTAGAAAGGGGTTTTACCAGAACCTGACCCTGCTGGCCCCCTAATTTCAGAATTCAGCCTCCAGAACTGTAAGAAGTGTGTGTAGTGTAAGCCACCCAATGTATGGTAATTTGTGATAGTGGCTGAATGGACTAAGACAACGTTTATGAAGCACGTATATGGAAGAGCTTTTGTCTTTTTGAAGATAGAGTCTGTTCTTTAATGGTGTAACTTATTTCATGGAAAAGAAATGTTTTAAAACATTCACCTATCTAATACATTTTGAATACTGAGGAAAATTTTTCCATTGCTTTCTCCCTGTATAAATAGCAATGGCAAAGAAAGAGCTCAAGAAAAAATAAAATAGAATTTTAAGAGGTCAGTAAAACTTAAGGTAATATTTATCAGCTTTCAATAACAATTCCCAAGACAAATCACAAAATTCAAAATAACAAATTGGCTTAACATTTGGGATCATTCAATAAACAAAAGGAATATTTTCTTAAAATTCTCTGATAGCTCAAATTAAAAATAACTTAAAGGTATTCAGCTCCATCAAGGCTCTGTCTCCATGTTGTACCACAGATGATGCAAAATTCTCTTTGTGCATAAAGACTCAGCTTCTGGGACTTTGGAAGACACTTAGGGTTTTGAGAAATTAATACATTTATCTCCAGTGAAAATAAAAGAGTCCTCAAACTCATCAGAAGCAACAATTCAAATTATTACTGAATATGAGCATAAAATGCACATTTGGAATATGCATGGAGTATTTTAAAAGATGGAAATTGATTTCAATAACTCAGATTTACATTCAATTCAGTTCAGTTCAGTCTCTCAGTCGTGTCCGGCTCTTTGCGACCCCATGAATCGCAGCACGCCAGGCCTTCCTGTCCATCACCAACTCCCGGAGTTCACTCAGACTCACGTCCATCGAGTCAGTGATGCCATCCAGCCATCTCATCCTCGGTCGTCCCCTTCTCCTCCTGCCCCCAATCCCTCCCAGCATCAGAGTCTTTTCCAATGAGTCAACTCTTCGCATGAGGGGGAAAAAGTGCTTCATAAACTTAAGCTGCCTTGCAAGTACTTGGGTGCCTGTTAGAGGTACAAAGTGTCTGGTCTGGTCCCAAGATATGGATGTGAATACAGAACCAGAGAATCTGCATGAGAATCAAGGACCCTGAATATTCGGGTCTCAGGGATCCCCAGAAGGAAAACAGTGGTCCTGGATGCAATGAAAACAAAAATCCACCTCTACTAAGGAAATATTAAAGCACTGTACAGACATTCCTGAATATTTTCACACACTTTGATTAGTGGCTCAGCAGTAAAGAATCTGGAGAAGGCAATGGCACCCCACTCCAGTACTCTGGCCTGGAAAATCCCATGGATGGAGGAGCCTGGTAGGCTGCAGTCCATGGGGTCACTAAGAGTCGGACACGACTGAGCAACTTCACTTTCACTTTTCACTTTCATGCTTTGGAGAAGGAAATGGCAACCCACTCCAGTGTTCTTGACTGGAGAATCCCAGGGATGGGGGAGCCTGGTGGGCTGGCGTCTATGGGGTTGCAGAGTCGGACACGACTGAAGTGACTTAGCAGTAAGAATCTGCCTGCAATGCAGGAGATGTGGGTTCGATCCCTGGGTCAGGCAGATTTCCCGGAGAAGGGTATGGAAACCCATTCCAGTGTTCTTGCTTGGAAAATCCCATGGATGGAGGAGCCTGGTAGGCTGTGGTCCATGGGGTTGCAAAGTGTTGGACACTACTGAAGTGACTGAGCATGTACACAGTTTTATACTTAATGATCCTTGTGTGCTTTGACTCATACAAGTAGCACTTTCTATTTGGAAATTATCAAAATATCGCTGTAAGGCAAAAGTATTCTGTTCTCACCTTTCTGTCTTCCCTAAACCATCCTGGCATCACTGGATCCTCACTTCTTTCCTTGGAGAGAAATGACTGATGAGCAAATATGAAAAGGATTAACTTCCCTGTTCTGCTTAATTTCTCTCCATTTTCACTCTGGAAGCAAACTGCCCAGTGAGAGCAGGTCTCTCCTGTGCTCCTCCAAGCCTAAGTCTCCCCAGGCAGCACCACCCTACCCATTTGCGAGGGTCCATCCAGGGCAGCATTGCCTCTCACGGAGAGGTTCCCTAATTCTGGACCAGTCAGCAGAACCATGTGGCTCTCATACCACGCTGCAGCCTCTGACCTGGTTTTTATCATTAACAGACCACATTAACACACCACACTCCCACTTCTTTATATTAGTTCTTATTCCTTTAGAACAAGGTGTGGGTAAGAGGGGGTGATGCTTATCCTGCTCCTTTCAGAACCTTGAGAGTCAGAGTCAGAAGGGCTGTTGCCAGACACACATGTCAACATCACAGTAGCAATATTGGTCGTTGACCCAAAGACTGAAACCAACAAACCATGTCTGTACCATTTTATTTAAAAATAAGCCTACAGTGTTGTATTTCTTTTATCATTTTATTTATTCCATACTATAAAAAGAAAGAAACTGAAGGTACAAATTCATACTATCCAAATCACACATTGAGGTGTTGAAAAATACTTAAAAATTTATAGGCAGCAATAACACAGGTTTATGACTAACTCTCAGTCTCAGCTTTAGGATGTTTACCCAGATCTCTAAAGTGTCATTCAACTCATCTATTATCTATCTGATTTGCACTTACAACAGGCATAAACATTTAGTTAGAATATACTGACAGAACAATATTGGAAAGTCATTTCACTTCTCTAACTTTCAGTTTCTTCATCTGTAAATATTTTTCTTCTCTTCATATATATTTTTTGCAGTTTTTAAAATTTTTACTTTTGGCCTCACTGTATAGCATGTGGGATCCTACTTCCCAGACGAGAAATCAAATCCGTGCACCCTGCATTGAAAGCATGGAGTTTTAACCACTGGACCGCCAGGGGAGTTGCTTCTCTTTGCAAATTTGTGGCAAAAATATAATGGGAGTACCTATCATAGTGATTTATAAGTAATAAAAATCGTTATGAATTATTACTTTTATGAATTCATATTCCTATTACTCAGGAATTTGATTTTTCTTTTTTTTCCTCAAGGAATCAGGTAACTCTGCTCTGTGTATGCGGTGTGCTCAGTCATATCTGACTCTTTGTGACCCCAGACTGTAGTCCTCAAGACTCCTCTGTTCATGGGATTCTCCAGGCAAGAATACTGGAATGGGTTGCCATTCCCTTCTCCAGGGATTTTACTAATCCAGGATCAAACTCTCATCTCCTGTCTCCTGCATTGACAAGCAGGTTCTTTACCACCAGCGTCACCTGGAAAGCCTAAGCAAATGCTAGGTGCCCTGGGACAGGTGCTCTATATGCTGAGCTGTGCTTAGTCACTCAGTTGTGTCCGCCTCTTTGTGACCCCATGGACTGTAGCCCACCAGGCTCCTCTGTTCATGGGGATTCTCCAGGCAAGAATACTGGAGTGGGTTGCCATGCCCTCCTCCAGGGGATCTTCCCAACCCAGGGATCGAACCCAGGTCTCCTGCTTTGCAGGCAGATTCTTTACCAGCTGAGCTAATGGGGAAGCCTGCTCTATATGCTTTGGACAGTAAAAACAAACCCAAAAACCAAACATAAACTCATGTTTCCTGTGCTAAAGAAGCTTTTACTTAAAAGAAGAGATGCAAGAAACAGTGGAAGCAGAAAAAAAGAGAGAGAATAGGAGAATGGATTTTGTGCAGTAAGAGTTATAAGGAAAGAGGAGATTAAAGACATGAGAGGAGAATGGGTTCGATATATATAAAGAAATCCTAGACTTGCACGGATGGAAGGGGCAGGCAGGTAATTTCAGGAAGGCAGACACATGCGCAGAATCAGACAGGAGCAAACATGCTGTGAGCGCTTCAGTAGTCAAGCAAGATGATTTCCTGTCCCTTGGCAAGCAGCTCACTAAGCATTGTTCTTCTCTTCAAGGTAATGAGGATGCATACCAACCTTTCAATTACGATTTTTGATAAGAATCAAGATATGGCAAACATATGATTTTTAAAGATCTCTGTAAAAAAGTCTCTTTGGATTATCTTTTAGCCAACTTTTCTAGCTTTTGAAGGAAAAGCAGAGCTAATATGGACCAACTGGTGGTGAGACAGGACAAGAGCAAGTCCAGTTTTAAGGTTCAGAATTCTCTTCTACAAAGTACACTTGTCATCAAGTTAGAAAATGTTTGGGGAAGATCATTTTAATTAGGAGGCATAGTACATAAATTGGTTCCCCCAGTGACTCAGTGGTAAAGAATCCACCTGCAATGCAGGAGACACAAGAGACATGGGTTTGATCCCTGGGTCAGGAAGATCCCCTGGAGGAGGAAATGGCAACCCACTCCAGTGTTCTTGCCTGGAGAATCCCGGGACAGAAGAACCTGGTGGGCTACAGTCCATGGGGTCACACAGAGCCCAACTCAACTGAGGGATGAGTGCAAGCACAAGCATTACATGAGCGTTCTCTAGCCTCCTAAGGTTCCAGGGGAGACAGAAATCTCTCGTTTACTTTGTTTCAACTTTAAGTAATCTTATTTAATCAAAGAGACAAAGCGGAGAAGGAAATAAGAATGCCATTAACTTTGTTGTACCTCTCTACCTGGGATTTGCTTTTACTCTTTTCCAGCATAGTTATGAATATAGTCAGCACTCATCCACATTTTGGAGAAAGTACACAAAGAAGGAAATCAGTCCTGAATATTGATTGGAAAGACTGATGCTGAAGCTGAAACTGCAATACTTTGGCCACCTGATGCAAAGAATTGACTCACTGGAAAAGACCCTGATGCTGGGAAAGATTGAAGGCAGGAGGAGAAGGCGACAAGAGAATGAGATGGTTGGACGGCATCGCCGACTCCATGGACATGAGTCTGAGTAAGCTCTGAGGGCTGGTGATGGACAGGGAAGCCTGGAACGCTGCAGTCCATGGGGTCGCAAAGAGTCAGACACGACTGAACGGAACTGAACTGACACGAAGAAGCAAAGCAAGGAAAGGACAGCTAATTAGTCAATTCCTATCCTACATCCTTGTGTATATCTGGAATTGTACTACAGCCAATAATGGTACCTCTGTGTCTTTATGATGCAAAACATAAAGCACATCCCAGAGTGAAGAAGATAGCACTGCAAGGAAGCACCACTATGACATCGTTTATAATAAAATGAGTGAAAGTTCTTTAAAAGGAGGTGACATGGTATAGATGGCACGGCATAAGGTCTCAAGCAATTCCTGTTCACTTCAAAATCTCCCTCCATTCATAGCCTGAGGAAATTCTTTTAAAGGAGCTGACAGAATTTCCTTAAATAATTATTCCAGCACTTAAACTCTTCCCCTAAAGAACAGTCCTCCTGGAATTGCAGTAGAGTGAGATTTGTTTCAAGCAAACATTTCTACACTCACCTTAGATAGCCACTGGCAAGAATGGTTCTTATTGTTGTAAGATGTATGCATTTGAAGTATATTAGCTAGGCAGGTCAATTCAGAGGTTTACAAAGATTTTGCAACTACAGAATTTCTTTGCTGATTTTGCATCTTCATTGAATATACCTAAAAAATGCCAACAAAATGCTAAGCTATCCATTCATTTTATCACTGATGTATTCTAGGAGAGATATTTAACAATACTGAAGCCAGTGTACTATTCTGATCATTATATTTTTAGTCTAAAATCTTGTTAGGGACCTACAGCTTATGTACAAATTTGTAATGGAGATATATTTTCTAAAAGATTTTAGCTTTGCAACCTTTCTTGTCATAAAGGAAGGCATTTGAGTCATTCCCCTTGTCTCTGTGAACATTTTCAGTAACAGAAAGGAGTTAATTCTGCTTTTCACTCAGATGATGTTTAAAAGGCTCTGCTAATTTCTCCTTCAATGCACCAGAGATATTTAGGAATTGCTGAATATAGTGAAGGCAGATGTGGGATTTGGGTGTTTGTTCAGGTGTTTCTGGTTTCTAATTATTTTATCATTATCCATTTTCCCCTGTAATTTGTTTAAATTTGGAATCACATCACCAATATATCTCATTGCTGCCAGGTCTTCACTATTCTCCTGTTTATTCATTAGAGAGTTTCTGTTACCAAGTCATTAATAACCATGAATTTACTGAGATATAAAGTCACTCACGTACTTAGTTCTATTCAAATAGATGTCTGGAAAAGCACTTATTCCGAATATACTACCTTGACCTTTCTAATCCAGGAACCTTAGAGTATTTCTTCAGTTGTAGAAACTCAGGGGAAAAAAGGCTTCCCTGGAGGTACTAGTGGTAAAGAACCTGCCTGCCAATGCAGGAGATGTGGTTTCAATCCCTGGGTGGGGAAGATCCCCTGGAGGGCATGGCATTCCACTCCAGTATTCTTGCCTGGAGAATCCCATGGGCAGAGGAACCTGGTGGGCTACCATCCATAGGGTCACAAAGAGTCGGACACAACTGAAATGACTGAGCACAGAGGAAAGAAAGAAAAACAACCTAGCACTTACAAGGAAGGTTGGAGAGAAAAAACATGAGTTCTAGCTTCTGAGGTCTGTGGTTGCTCACAAATGAGACAAGTTCCTTAGCCCCCAATTTTTTTCGCCTATAAAAGTGGTTATTGAAAATAACCTATGCACTATCCGATATGCAGCAGAACCCAGTCTAGTATTAATTGCAACACAAAGTATTCAGAATCAGCATAAGGAAAATTATGTTTTTAGCATTCTGCTCTCAATGTTTAGGAGGCTTTCTACCAGAAGTTTTGTTAAGAAGGAGAGAATGAAGCAGTCATTAAAAAATCTGAGTTACAAAAGAGTATGTGCCTTGTCTCAAAATTATCCATGATTCAAAACCACTCTATGATTTTGAAGATCTATGAAGTTGACATTTTGATTACCTTGATCTTATGGATGAGGAAACTGAGGTTCAAGAACTTTGGTGACTTGCATAGAGCACACAGCCAGCATGTTTCAAGGGTAGCATTTGACCAGTGTATGTCTATTTTCAAGATTCAGTGTCTCCTAGTCTCAGTATTGTCCTGCCCCTACAACCAAGTTCTACCATTAAGTCACAAAGGAATTCTGTGGAACTCATTACTTCTTCATGACCTGTAATAGGGAGTTTGACTAGTTAGGATTTCATATTTGCCTACTCACAGTATCTCTGAGTGTTGGTCCCAGACTTTGTCACATACACAGAATATACCACATTTCTACTTTAGATGGACACAGGCATACCTCTCAAAAAGACATTATGTTCCCTCCCTACTATGTAAATGTGTTTCAGTAAAATGCATATATTAGTCATGCTCAGGAAATATTTATTAATAATAGTCATAATTTTATGTATTCTAATTTTTCTCCTCAATGCATACAGGCCCAGGAATCACTTCATCTAGGGAAAAAAGGTTTTGTTTTTTTTTTTCAATAAATAATCTTATGCCTACTAAATGCCAGTCTTGATGATTCAAAACAGTCATGATGACAGATAAGAGGTGGAAACCATTTCATAAAGGTAGTGCATCTTGATTGACAAGAAAGCAGAACAGAAAGAGCGTCATCAAACCACAGCAAGAACTTCTTATCTGTACATAATTATGAGTCCTAACGTTAGATTACAAGGCATTAGTAATTCAGCCCTAAGACGGGGCTTCGTAACATTAAGCTTGCTAACATGGTCTTTAGTGTCCACCTTCAGAAGGTCCCCTAGTCAACAGTGCATGGTGGCAGTGCCATGAGCACGGTGCGGAGAGCCCTGGGCACTCCTGCATTACAGCAGGGCAGGCAGACTTGTGCCATCACTTTGAAACCAATTTGATCTTAAATACACAGCAAAATACTCCAAACAGTCCATTGTCTTATTCCATCGTTTTTTCCCTAAGATCCTATTCTAAGAAAATAATTCAAAATATGTAAGTAATTTCACACCCAAGGATTTTATTACAGAATTTTTCAAATACTGGACAAAATGCAAATAATTTGCATGTCCTAAAATCAGGGTAAGTAAATTATGTTACACACATTTATAGACTATAATGTAGGTATTAAAATGTTTATGAAAGATCTGTAATCTAATAAAACAAATTCTGCTCCATTGTTGAATTTAAAGCTACATCAATTTTATTATTAAGTTTAAAGAAACAAATCTATGTGTATAAAAAACTGAAAGTAAATAAAACTATTACCAATGGTTATTCTTTGAATGGTGAGATTATTGGTATTTTATTCATATTTTTTCTTTTTGTATATTTATAAACTTCTTATAGCAATTGTTTATTACTTTTGTAATGAAAAAACATTCCCCCTTCAGGTTTGATTTCCAATGCTACAATCTTTTCATGCTTAAATGCACTTTAATGACTTACAAATGTATGTAAATAAAAAGACTTTATATGTATATAAAAACACAAATTGTGTTTGATTGTACCTTAACCCAGTGGTTCTCAGTATGGTGGGAGGTGATTTTGCCTACCCTTCTTCCTCTCGGGGGATTCAACAGTTTCTGGAGACACTGTGGGAGTGTGGGTCCGGGGACATGTGCTACTGGCATTTAGTAGGTAAAGGCCTGGGATGCTACCAATAGCCCTATCTTGCAGAGGACAGCGTCCTCCACAAAAAGTCACGCAGCCAACAAATGCCAATAGTGAAGCTGAGAAACCCCGACTTTTAAACAAAATGGTGAAAAATTAAATTAGTCCAAGACTATGATGGGAAATCTGACTTTATTACCAGAACCTTTGAATAAACTTGCCTATCTATCACCCATCCATCCATCTACTCACTCTCAGACACAGAAGGTATGTAGATAAGCACTCCTCTTACGTGGGGCTTGAAGTTTAGTGAAAGAGAAAGGCAGAGAAATCAAGGGCTTCATGTAGTCTGAAGTGCTAAGATGGAGTGCTTTGGAGTAACAGAAGTAGGAACTCAGTCCAGCTAGGCAGTTCAAGGGAGGTTTTCTAGAGGAGAAGGTTCCTCAGTAGAGCATAAAGAAGGAGTTAATCAGGTCAGGTGGTACTAGTGGTAAGGAATTCACCTGTCAATGCAGGAATCACAAGAGACACAGGTTTGATCCCTGAACCAGGAAGATCTCCTGGAGGAGGGAAATGGCAACCCACTCCCAATATTCTTGTTTGAGGAGCCTAGCAGGCTACAGTCCATGGGGACACAGAGTCGGACAGTACTGAGCGACTGAGCACAAGTACCATCAGGTGCGGACCAATCATGGGCATTTTATTCTAGAAGGAGAGACAATCATAGAACAGGCAAAGGCATGAGGCATGAAATAGCACAGGGCACTTGGGAAATAGTGAGTTGGGTGGTATTGCAAAATAAAAGTCACGGTGGGGAAGAGGCAGAGAAGCCACAGGACTGGAGTATCTTTTCTTCCTCAGGAAGTCAAGGAACGTTTTTCAAAGAAGGGAGAATATGAGCTAAGAGTTGAAGATTTAAAAGATGTTTTTAGGAATATGAGGAAGGAAAGGCATTCTAGGAGAGAGAACAGAATGTGGAAAATTATGGTAGCTGGAGGCAACGCAAAATGCTCAGGGAACGTCAGTATAGTGTTGCTGAAACATGAAGTTGAGAAGAAAGAGGAAAAGAAAAAGGAGAAATGACCAGAGATGAGGTTGAACAGGAAGCATTGGTCTGATCGTGACCTTTGTATCATATCTGAAGACATACAGATTTTATTTTATAAATGAAACAGGAGAATCTTGAGCATCAGCTCAGTCACCAGGTCTAGAAAAGCTTCCCTCTTGAGAATATGAAGTCAGATTGGAATAAAGCAGGATAGGGGTAGCGTTAAGATGAGACAAGTGTACCGATTTAAAGGGACAAGCCATTTAAGATGCAGTGAGAAACCCACAGATGCATATTTGTTGTGCCTCCATGATATACTTTGTCTTTCTCTGGACCCTGTGGAAACATAGGGAAAATTCACTCTATGCTGGGGTAGCATGGTCTCTTCTCCAGCTGAGAAGAAATATAAATGAACACAAAGTCAAGACTTGGGGAAGCATTACTATTGTCAATGGTACATTGCATGACATACATCAGGACTGAGATAATTCAGATTAAGGAGGAAATGTGGTATTAGAGAGAGGGTAGGTTTTGGTCTGGGCTGAAATGGGAAAATATGGGTGGTATCTGAATAAGAGAAGGTATTGTGGGAGAAAAGGAAAGAATATGAGGCAGAACTTAGAAACTGGGATCAACACAAAGCATTCTTGAATATTTGAAACTAGATTATATCAACTGTCAGTGGTTCCCAAATATGTGCAATGGTGAGTGCTTCAAAATATCACTCAGATTCAGCTCAAAGGTCACTTCTGTGAGTCCTTTCTGATATTCCCCATCTTCTGAATGGCACTGGTTAGTATTTTCTAATGTCTCCCTATACCTTGTAAACATTTGAGACCAGGAAAATTTACTAAATCAATTTGTCTGTGTGTAAACCTCTTTAGCCGAAACTATACCCTTAAGTTCCCAATTACCAATATCTTTAAGTTTCCAATACACTGCCTGGTACACAGATCACCTAAAAAGCTTTGTTTCATGGATGACTGAATGAACGATCACATTTAGTAATAGGTACAATATGCCAGCAAATTTGGAAAACTCAGCAGTGGCCACAGGACTGGAAAAGGTCAGTTTTCATTCCAATCCCAAAGAAAGGCAATACCAAAGAATGCTCAAACTACTACACACTTGCACTCATCTCACATGCTATTAAAGTAATGCTCAAAATTCTCCAAGCCAGGCTCCAGCAATACGTGAACCATGAACTTCCTGATGTTCAAGCTGGTTTTAGAAAAGGCAGAGGAACCAGAGATCAAATTGCCAACATCTGCTGGATCATGGAAAAAGCAAGAGAGTTCCAGAAAAACATCAATTTCTGCTTTATTGACTATGCCAAAGCCTTTGACTGTGTGGATCACAATAAACTGTGGAAAATTCTGAAAGAGATGGGAATACCAGACCACCTGACCTGCTTCTTGAGACATCTGTTTGCAGGTCAGGAAGCAACAGTTAGAACTGGACATGGAACAACAGACTGGTTCCAAATAGGAAAAGGAGTACGTCAAGGCTGTATATTGTCACCCTGCTTATTTAACTTATATGCAGAGTACATCATGAGAAACGCTAAACTGGAAGAAACACAAGCTGGAATCAAGATTGTTGGGAGAAATATCAATAACCTCAGATATGCAGATGATACCAACCTTATGACAGAAAGTGAAGAAGAACTAAAGAGCCTCTTGATGAAAGTGAAAGAGGAGAGTGAAAAAGTTGGCTTAAAGCTCAACATTCAGAAGACTAAGATCATGGCATCTGGTCCCATCACTTCATGGGAAATAGATGAGGAAACAGTGGAAACAGTGTCAGACTTTATTTTTCTGGGCTCCAAAATCACTGCAGATGGTGATTGCAGCCATGAAATTAAAAGACACTTCCTCCTTGGAAGAAAAGTTATGACCAACCTAGATAGCATATTCAAAAGCAGAGATATTACTTTACCAACTAATGTCCATCTAGTCAAGGCTATGGTTTTTCCTGTGGTCATGTATGGATGTTAGAGCTGGATTGTGAAGAAGGCAGAGCGCCGAAGAATTGATGCTTTTGAACTGTGGTGTTGGAGAAGACTCTGGAGAGTCCCTTGGACTGCAAGGAGATCCAACCAGTCCATTCTGAAGGAGATCAGCCCTTGAATTTCTTTGGAAGGAATGATGCTAAAGCTGAAACTCCAGTACTTTGGCCACCTCATGTGAAAAGTTGACTCACTGGAAAAGACTCTGATGCTGGGAGGGATTAGGGGCAGGAGGAGAAGACAGAGGATGAGATGGCTGGATGGCATCACTGATTCAATGGATGTGAGTGTAAGTGAACTCCAGGAGTTGGTGATGGACAGGAAGGCCTGTCGTGCTGTGATTCATGGGGTTGCAAAGAGTCGGACATGACTGAGAGACTGAAATGAACTGAACTGAACTGAATTTGGCAGATAACTTCATCAACATCAGCCCCAAACAAAGGACTAGATACGCATCTACTCAGTGAGACCAAAGGGCTCAAAAAACCTAGACACGTTTCCCAAAGGCAAGATCTCATCAACCTGAGATCATTTCTCAACCAGCTCTTTTATTGCCAACTCTCAGTGTAGGGGTTGGCAAATGAGAGCAAAAGGTCAAATTCAGCCTGCTACTTGCTTTTGGCCTTTCAGCTATGTTTTTTCCATTTATAATGGTTAAAAATTAAAATAAAAAATATTTTGACATGAAAATTATATGAAATTTGGATATGTGTCCATTAATATTTACTGGAAGATGGCCACACTGATTTATTTTTATACCCTTAGTGCTGCAACAACAAAGCTGAATAGTTAAATAGACTGCATGACCCACAAAGACTATGATACCATACAAAAAGTTGACTGGCAACTGTTCTAGAATAAAACTCGGCAGGTGCCAAAGATCTCAGTGAAGAAATCATTGCAAATATCATTGATTTGGCTTTTAGATTTATTGCCTAACCAAGTGGTTCTCAAAGTGTGCCCTGGATCCTCAGCATCCACTAGGAAATGCCAATTCCCTGACTTCTCTGGTGCGGTTCCATCTCTGGTCCAGGAATTTCTATGTGCCACATGATGCAGCCAAAAAAAATAAAAGAAATGCCAGTTCCCAGATGCTAACCAAGATCTACTGAATTTGAAAATCTTAGGGTGGGGCCTAGCAATCTTTATTCTAACTCATCATCTTGGTGATTCTTATAAGTGTGAAGTTTGAGAACTGTTGATATAATGCAGGGATATGAACATGTTATCCTATCATAATAACAAGAAAGGCATATCTTGGGTTCTATTTGTATCCCAAGCACAGAGCTAGATATTCCACTTATATTTGAATTTCCTACAACAATCCTGAAATGTTGGGCTTATTAGCCTCATTTTACAGAAGGAACTCAAGCTCAGGAAGGTTAAGTAACTTGTTCAAAGTTACTTAATTAGGATTTAAACTCACAGCTTCACTTGCCCTTCACTTTACTCTGCCCTCTCCCTTATCATGTGTGAGCGCAAGCAGCTCCTGAAAACCCTAGGGAGGGGCCCTCGTCCACCAGCTAGGCTTTAGCATTCCTTGCTGAATATAAAATGTCGCAGAGTATCAACATCAGAAAAGACCACTCTCTACCTGTGATTAATCAAGATAAAAATTATACCACTCTAATCATAGCTGAGAAGAGGAAAAACATGAACTTTGTTTAAACCACAAATATAACCAAATATCCACCATCCTAGCTAATGTAGCTTGCTTTTTGCCAATTACAGTTTCAGCCTCTGTCTAGGGTTTATCACTTGTATGTAAGATTTACTAAGCCAATTACACTGGCTTCTTGACTTTATTCAACCTGGAACAAAGCCCTACTTCCTAAATCAGAGTCCCTTAACACAAGCTCAAATCCCGTAAGTCCTTTCTAACACTCTGTTTTGAGATGCCCCATAGTTCCCCATGTTTTGTGTTCAAGGAAAAGAAGGTGCTGTGGGCTAAGTCGCTTCAGTTGTGTCTGACTCTTTGTGACCTCTGGACTGTAGCCGGCCAGACTCCTCTGTCCATGGGATTTTCCCAGCAAGAATATTGGAGTGGGTTTCCATTTCCTCCTCTAGTTGATCTTCCCAACTCAGGGATCAAACCTGCATCCCTTAGGTCTCCTTTACTGGCAGATAGGTTCTTTACCCCTAGCACCACCGAATTTTTGGACCACAGGTTTGTTCCTGGTGACCTTTGGCTGGAAGTCATTGAAATGTCCAACCCCTCCACCCCCATCCCTCCTCACTAAGATTCCAGCTCTCTGCTCCAAGATGGAGTAGGAAATGAGTTCCCAATGTAAACAAAACTAAAATAAATAAAAGTCACCAAACCCATCAGTACCAAGTACATTGCCAGGTTCAGAGCAATAATTGACACAGATTGATTATATTTTAAGTGGATTAATGGGATTTTTATTTTTTTAATGGAATTTTTAGAGTCAACCTGATGGCAAATAATGACCTTGGGAAACTGCCATTTTTCTTTTGAATTACACTTTATATTCCTATTTTTAGCTTCCAGTCTTTATCAAAGTCTTTTGATGCCTCAACTCATCAGATTTCAAATCCTACCATCTTTGTGTAGCCTTCCCTGTATGAGATGGCTCGTTTGCTTGTGTTTTTAAAGTCCTTGCTCCCTCCCACCAGACAATTTTTAAACTTGGGTTAGTTATTCAGGAGCTATTCGGTCTTTAATTTGAAAACTTTTAAGGACAGTACAATGCCCTATGTTGTCTATGGCTCTTCACATAGTAAGTGCCTAATAGATATTTGTTCAACATTTAGAAATCCAAGGTCTTCCCCACACCTCAACATGCCTGTTTTGCAATTAAAAGGGCTACATTCCCAGCCATATCAAAGCCCGTCTAAGCTGTACTTTTTTTTTTTATCTCTCTGCTGAATGTCTCATTTGAAATTATTTCCCAGGGCCATAAAATTCTAATGAACAGCTGCCTCTGACGCCTTTGGTGTGTGGCTATCTCTGCTTTGCGGGGTAATTCTGATGTGAAATCTTAATAGTAGAAAAAAAGAAAGAGTTTAAAAAAAAGTCATAATCAGCTAATCAACAGTTTCCAAGCTACTTTGGAGACTTGAAAGAGTCACTAGAAGCTCTTGGTTACGTAGAACAAGGAGAAGCACATTGGCACTATTACTGTATGGGGATAAACTGCACTCAGCTCTCATTTTTTTTTTTTTAGTATGTTCTACATATCAAGAATTGTGCTGGGGCAGCAAGTTTAATTATATAACTAAGGAGAGGGAATAAAACTATGTTCATACTGTTACATTTACATTTTATCTGTTGTTGTCCTAGGACTTCTGCATTTTATACCATGTTCCATGTTGATATTACCTTACCCAGTACCTCTCATACAGAACTTGTGCAAACACTCTTCTGGCATATGAATTTGATAAACTTCCCTTCATCCATAAAATCCCAGCTTTCACCTCCTCTAGGGAGTCATCTCTGATCATTTCTATCTCTTTCACTTGGGCTTAATTACTTTCCATTCTTCCTCTGTATCTTGGACTCACTTATACCGATTTATCTACCATAATATATTGCATTTTCCTTGATTATATTCCCCATCCCTTTATACAACTTGAGAATTCCTTGAGGGTAGCAACTGAGTCTAATTAATCATTGTATCTTGGCTCTACCAGAGTACCTGGCATGTTAAAGACAACTGAGAAACATCTGTAAACGTAAGCCATTGCTGAAATACAAATAACAATGTTGGTAATTATTGAAGGTGGGTGATGGGTATATCAAAGTTTAATGCTTTTCTCTGAATTTTTGTGTGTAAAGTTTTTCAAAATAAAATGTTCAAAATAATTGAAGACCTTTTAAGATGTCAGGTACATCTTTTGGAACTTTAAAATTCCCACCATAAATGAAGATACTATATCAGTATCTTCAGGAATTCTCAGCTACAACCTCTGTGTGCCCTAGATTTCTTATCTCATCAGAAAAACATCTGAAGCCAAACATTGTCCTGAAATAAGAAAACAATTATGCCATTGCAGAATAGGTGCATCTTAAGGATATTATCAGAGAAGGCAATGGCACCCCACTCCAGTACCCTTGCCTGGAAAATCCCACGGATGGAGGAGCCTGGAAGGCTGCAATCCATGGGGTCGCTGAGAGTCAGACATGACTGAGCGACTTCCCTTTCACTTTTCACTTTCATGCATTGGACAAGGAAATGGCAACCCACTCCAGTGTTCTTGCCTGGAGAATCCCAGGGACGGGGGAGCCTGGTGGGCTGCCATCTATGGGGTCACACAGAGTCGGACACGACTGAAGTGACTTAGCAGCAGCAGCAAGGATATTATATTAAATATGAGTTTCTAGAAAATCTGGAAATTGACAGTTCACCTTAAATATTTTATTGATAAGGGCAATCGATGGATTCCTGCCTTTGTGGTCTCCCACCTGAACTGTCCCTGGTACCTCTACTTCCACTTTCTTACCTCTGAACTCATCTTCACCTACTTCCAAACTGACCTATTTGAAACATGAATCTGCTATCCTGCTCACTGGTTCCCCAAAGCTAAAGACTTTGGGTCAATGGCTGTTTATCATTGAGAAAGTATATGTGCCCTCTCGACATTCACCCCAATGGACTCCTTTAGACACATCTCATTTCAACATTCTGATGCCCACCTTCTATAAGCCACAGCTCTTGTCCATCAAAGTTACTTTCTGTCAGTGCTCAGGATCACAATTCAAACTCTTTGTTCTGCCTGGAGTGTTATTTCCCCATTCTTCCATCTGGGAACCCCTTCTCATACTGCTAAGTCCTGTATAACAGTCTTTTTCTCCATGAAACCTTCCCTTTAGCCCTTTCCAGAATGTTCCATTCCATTTGTGCTTCTGCTGCCCATTTCTTGGGGCACTTATTTTCTTCTGTCTTGTTGAGTGATTAGTTTCCCTTTTTAGAATGTAAGCTTACCGAAGGTTCATTCCTTCAATGTTTATCTTCTCCCTTTCCATCATCGCAGTCAATGCCTAATAAAGGATTCTGCCTACACTTAGAATCCAATATCAAGTATTACACGCGACACTGTGAAATGAGATTATTCTTGTAAGTGTTCTTCTTTGTTCCCTTTATTAATGAAGGGAATATGTGAAACCTCAAATCATTATATTAAAATCCCATTAGTCATTTTAATCCTCCTTACAAATTGCTTTTGCTTCCTAAACTTTATATTTCAACTGAAAGAGAATTATTTTTTAACATAGGGCTTTACTGAAATAAGAATCTAATTTATGTGGGAGCAGAAATGTTTCCCTTTACCTCTTCCTATTCTTGGGAAATTCTCACTAACCATTGTAGATGATAATAGTAAGGCAACACTGCTTTATCTTTTAACTAATACAGAAGGTCTCATCCACATAGACTCAAAACGACTTTCTAAGTTAATCAATGCAGAGTCACACTAGAGAAAATAGTCTACAGTGATACCAGAGAAGAATCATTGCCCCAAGAGGATGATATAAAGCTCCATGTTACCCAAAAGAAGCTCATGGTTCTGCTCTGGGCCTCAGCTTTACTTCTCAACCAAAATAAATGGCTAATTCTCTGGCCTTTTCCTGAGCTATATTTTCTAAGTGGTCTATCACAGGGAAATGTTTAGCAATTTATATTGGGAAAGCTCCTTTTGGTCTTTTTATCATTTGTTGTAGAAAGGATGAAGGACTTGAAAATCTAATATTTTGTGACTTGCTCTGTAAATGCTTTTTTCTTTTATTTCCATTTGATTGGTGATCACAAAACCTAATTTCTGTTTCTTCTTGGACACTGCCACAATGTGAGAAAAAACACACAGGAGGCCTAGGCTAGACTTCTTATGACTTCATTGGGTCTCACTGTTTGATTGTACTTGGACTAGCCATTCATGGACACTGAATATGTCACAGATACATTCAAAGTTCAGTGAGGATCTTAGAGTGAGGGGACTTAGGAGACCATTTGACTTCCTTTTGTTCAGATCCTGCCTCTAAGGTATGATAGAGTGTGTAGTTTGATTTAGCTTCCTTATAAACCATAATTGGGTCCTAGCCTTAGGTTGAAAATTGTGTATATATTTTGTAATCTTATTTCCTATGCATGCATTTCCCTCAGATATCTCATAGGGTGTTAGTGGACAGTTCCTCTAACCAGTCCATCCAAAAGGAAATAAGTCCTGAATATTCACTGGAAAGACTGATGCTGAAGCTAAAACTCCAATACTTTGGCCACCTGATGCAAAAAACTGATTCTTTTGAAAAGACCCTGATGCTGGGAAAGATTGAAGGTGGGAGGAGAAGGGGACGACAGAGGATGAGATGTTTGGATGGCACCCCTGACTCAATGGATATGAGTTTGAGTAAGCTCCAGGAGTTGGTAATGGACAGGGGAAGCCTGGCATGCTGCCGTCCATGGGGTCACAAAGAGTTGGACCTGACTGAATGACTGAACTGAGTGGACAGTTCAGGACAAGACTCAGGAATTCAGGAAATTTCCCACCTATGTTTTTGTTCATTCTCTTCCCAGTATTAGAAAAGAGAAATAAGTGAAAAGTGTGTTGTAATAGGAAAAAACACCGTATAGGATTCAGAGCTCTTTGGATTTGGTTCTGTCTCCATTCCCAATTAGTGTTGTCTTCTAATAAATCAGTTACCCTCTCTGGGTTGTGGTTGTCTTCCATGTAAACTGAGTCAGTTGGACTAGATCACTATTTTTTAACATATACTTTGGAACAAAAAGGAATATTTTTTCCCTATATTTTTCCACTTGTCAAGGAAATACACCACCTGTATGGTGGTAACCTGCATCTTTGTTATTTTAACACAACCAAGACTTATCTATTGAACAGATGAATGGATAAGAAAGCTGTGGTACATAAACACAATGAAGTATTTCTCAGCCATTAAAAAGAATACATTTGAATCAGTTCTAATGAGATGGATGAAACTATAGCCGATTATACAGAGTGAAGTAAGCCAGAAAGAAAAACACCAATACAGTATACTGACACATATATATGGAATTTAGAAAGATGGTAATTATGACCTTGTATGCGAGACAGCAAAAGAGACACAGATGTATAGAACAGACTTTTGGACTCTGAAGGAGAGGGGGAGGGTGGGATGATTTGGGAGAATGGCATTGAAACATGTATACTATCATGTGGAAAGCGAAGCACCAGTCTATGTTCGATGCAGGATGCAGGATGCTTGGGGTTGGTGCACGGGGATGATCCAGAGGGATGGTATGGGGTGGGAGGAGGAAGGGCGGTTCAGGATTGGGAGCTCGTGTACGCCCGGGGTGGATTCATGTCAATGTATGGCAAAACCAATACAGTATTGTAACGTAAAATAAAGTAAAAATAAAATTAAAAAAAAATAAAGTTTGCCCAATTTATTGGACATTTGGAGCTTTCCTGGTGGTGCTAGTGGTAAAGAATTTGCCTGCCAGTGCAGGAGATGTGCATTCAATCCCTGGTTTGGGAATATCCCTTGGAGTAGGAAATGGCAACCACTCCAGTATTCTTGATGGGAAAACTCCATGGACAGAGAAGCCTAGTAGGCTACAGTCCATGGAGTACAAAGAGTTGGACATGACAGAGAAACTAAGCACAGCACATTGGACATTTTACACAACATTTTAAATGTGTAGGCACATCATCTATATATGTGTGTGTATAGAAACAAAGTGTGTATTGAACTGTGGAGTTGGAGAAGACTCTTGAGAGTCCCTTGGATAGCAAGGAGATCAAACCAGTCAGTCCTAAAGGAAATCAATCCTGAATATTCATTGGAAGGACTGCTGTTTAGGCTGAAGCTCCAATACTTTGGCCACCTGATGTAAAGAGTTGACTCATTAGAAAAGACCCTGATGCTGGGAAAAATTGAAGTCAGGAGGAGAAAGGGAAAACAGAGGACAAGATGGTTGGATGGCATCACGGATTCTATGGACATGAGTTTGAGCAAGTTCTGGGAGATGATAAAGGACAGGGAATTCTGGCGTGCTGCAGTCCATGGGGTCGCAACTGAGGGACTGAAAAACAACGAAAGTAGAAATAAAGATTCATATATGGACATGTGTATTATTATTTGGGTATGGATATGGATACCTACCCCAAGAAAGATGTTTCAGATGATCTCAAAATTCTCTGATTCTGGTTGGAAGAGTTAAGTTTACAATTTTACTTTTTGTATTGTTGGAACTCAAATTTGAAGATTTTGTCTGAAAACCTTTATGTGACTTAAGAAAGAACTTAAAGAATAAAAGCTGAGTCATTTGCAAGGGGCTTTTGCAAACTTGCGACTTTTGACTTTAAAACTCTGTACTACAAACACTGGCAATAAAAGAACTGTGTGCTATCTTATAACCACTATAGGACTGTGAGAGTTGACTTTCTCAAATATCTCTGTGGTGTTTTTACTTTATGCTTCATCTAGATCTGAAACAAGACCATCTTGAGTATAGTGTACTAAAACTGAGGGCTATGGCTCAACGAACTCCAGAAAACAAAAACTAATATGGCGAAGAAATGAAACAGAAGCAAATTATTCCAATCACATAAGTTAAAATGATCTTATCTGTATTTTGTTACGATACCACTAGAAAGGGTTGAGGCAGACATCTCAAAATAATGCAAGATCATTATGCAGCACTTGGAAAAAAGTTTGTTTCTGTATTGCTTTCCTCTCAGGAGAAATGTGAGTTTAAATAAAAGTATTCCCACAGTTAAATAAAATTACTGCGTAATATGAGAAAAAAACAGAAATTCTATTTTCTGAGAGTTTGTTTAATCCTATTACAATATTATTCTTATGTATGGCTGAGCAGAACTTGTTACAGATTGAGAAGACTTAAAAAAAATATATGAAAATCGCATGAGAACTTCTGATGTTCTTACACTGGTCTAAACAGTAGAATCTAATGGACCCACTTGTAGAAGGAAAGACTTTCTGAAGATAAGATACACCGACCATTATTAACATATTAAAAGCAACAATCTATACACCGGATGTAGTCTGAGATGTTGTCAGCTAAGCTCCTGAACTCTGTCAGAAAGATTAGAAACACAGGCAGGCTTAAATATTTTCATCATCTTACCACATTACGCACAGTGTGAGAAGTGAATATGCATAAACAACTCGGCAGTAAAAGATCTTATCCGGAAGGTATTAGCAACTGTCTCAGGAACACCATTCTTTCAATTGAGAATAAAGAATAGCTTGGATGTAGAACTGACATCAATAATTAGGCTTTAAATAATTCAAAGCATGTTATTTCAATGAAAAATAATATATACATATGTAAATCTATATATATATCGCTATTAAAAAGAAGTTACAACTTTTTTTAACTTGCCAATCTTTGAATAGTAGAATTGATTTTGGTAGTAAAATTCATATTAGGAGGATAAAATATTAATTGATAGCAGCAATGCTGTCCTGGGCTTATATGGGTTTTCACTCAGGAGACAAATGAGCAAAGTGGCTCACTGGGAAATGTAAATGAAACACTTCTGTAAATTAAGTGTTCAAAGCACATTTTTGCTAAGCATTCATTAACTCAATTTTAAATCAAAAGCTTATCCATTTTTTGTCATAATCAATAACTCAGTTCCACCCGCACATCTCCTAACTAATGAGGCATGTACATATTTCTCTCACAAATCAGGGTACTCCTCCAGAGGATGGAATTACTAATGACATTAAGGTGTGGTAAACTTGACAACCAAAACAGCAACCTGTATTATTACCCTGCAGTAGAGAGAGCCCTAATTTCCCACCTTAGAAGTACATTTAACCCATAATATCACCCTAAACTCAAATAAATTTCAGATAGAAAGATAATGGTACAATATCCCTTCCTTTCCAATGTCAAATATCTGGGTAAACAGAAATGAACTGTCCAGTGCTAGGGTGCTCCATGTCAAGCATGCATATTTTAAAACTTTTGCGTATTTTAAGCCTCCTCAACTCTGCAGCGTCTGTATCCAGTTCTGAACCAGACCTGACCAACGGCACAGATGGGAGCGACTACTTTACCTTCTGAAAAATCAATCAGTCCCAGCAAATGAAGCAGCTTCAGAGATGCACATATAATCACAACAATACCCACTGTTTGCAGTCCTTCCGACTCCCACTCAAGAGTCAACATCCTTCAAGCAGGTAGAGGCATCCCAGCCTCCGAACTCCTTCGGAATGGAGGGAGTTAATTAGAGAATCCGAGTAATATCTCGCTTGGAACAAAGACTCGCAAGGGGGAAAAGTGAGCAGCTCCTCAAAGATGCACCGGGCAAAGCAGCGGCCCCCGGGGTGAGGACCGACCTGGGCTAAAGTCCAGGCTCTCATACTGATGCCGGCATTTGCCTGGTGGGGTCCCTCCACCACAGCCCGCTGGCCCGGGACTCTGCGCTGCAGCCAGCGAGTACTTGGACTTCAGAGCTGCGAGGGAAAGATCTGTTGGAGAACTGGAGACTTTGCAGTGTCCGTGGAGGGAAGGGACACTCCTAGGAAACTTGCCCGGGAGAGCACAGCGGCGCTCCGTGCGCTGACGCTGCAACCCCGGGCTGGGTGGGTAGAGCTGTCGGCGCGCTAGTTTGCTGCCTGGGAAGCTTGAGAAGGTCCCCTTTTCCCCAGAGCAGCTGCTCTCTTCCCTGAGCTTGCTCCGCGAGGCAGCTCGACCCGCTCACTCTCGGGATGCTAGGAAAAATTCAATTTTGGTGGCTGGTGTCCATAGCCTCTTTAAAAGCCCCCTGCGGAAGCCCAGGGGCAGCTTTTAGAGAGAAAAGTGCAGAGGCAAAATATTCATAATTCAGTGGCTTTTTTCAAGCGGGAGCGTCCAAGCCGCCGCCCACCTGCCACTCCACTGGGGCTGTTCTGGTCCCTGCTGACACATGATTGAGAGCATTATTAGGGAGATTGATTTAGTCCTCATATTTACAAAAGTGGATGGGGGTGGGGTGGGTGCCGCAGAGCAGGACCTGGGGAAAACACTGCTGTTTAGTAACTGCCCCTGGAGGGTGAGCGCTACCATCATCCTTAAATTTTTGCTTTAGCCTGTCTCAAAGCAAAGTTTCACAAACTTACCTGATGATAAACGTTACTCGAGTGCTTGTTAAAAGAGTCTTTTCTGGAGACTCTGATTCGGAAGATTCTGGAGCTTGTGTTCTTAAACTAGAAGTCAGGTGATTCTTATCATCAGGGAAGCGTGGGTCGCGCTTGTCCTGAAAGATCCCAAGGGGCGTTCTATTGTGAACCACACCTAGCAGCCTCGGGAGCTTTGAGGGCACGGATTCTGGGCCATGTCAGAACCACACCAGCTTAGTCACTCTGCTGGTTATCTCCTCTATGCTGAAACCCAGCCCAAGAGTGGTGGTGAAAAGAATCAACTGGGACTCTGTATGTGAAAGGATTTTTAGCCTCTGAAACTCACTAGGAGACATAAGGGGCTTATGAGTAATGTCTGAGGCCCCAGGGAACATTTCCTGGTTCTGCCGGTTCTTGCTGTGTGATATTTTGCAAGACACTTAACCACTCTGAAAACAGTTCTTTTTCTGTGAAGTTGTGCTTATGATACTTCAATGCTTTATTTAAAGTTTTCTATTTAAAGGGAACTCTGGGAACTTAGATTGGAGAAGGAAATGGCAACCCACTCCAGTGTTCTTGCCTGGAGAATCCCAGGCACGGGGGACCCTGGTGGGCTGCCATCTGTGGGGTTGTACAGAGTTGGACACGACTGAAGCGACTTAGCAGCAGCAGCTGGGAACTTAGAATAATAATAATACTGCTACTTACTGAGCATTTATTATATGTTCATCCATATTGTGGCTGTAGGATCTTAGTTCCCTGACCAGGGATTAAACCCATGTTCCCTGCAGTGGAAGCTCAGAATGGTAACCACTGGACCACCAGGGAAATCCCAATCCATATTAGTTCATTAACTCAGCCCTACATCTCTATGTGGGCTTTTCAAGTGGTATTAGTGGTAAAGAACCTACCTGCCACTGCAGGTAGTTATAGGAGACATGGGTTTGATCCCTGGGTGGGGAATATCCCTTGAAGAGAGCATGGCAACTCACTCTAGTGTTCTTGCCGGGAGAATCCCATGGATGGAGGAACCTGGCCAGTTATGGCCCATAGGGTTGCAAAGAGTCAGACATGACTGAAGTGACTTCATGCACACACGCACAGCTCTATGTGGTAGGTATTATGGTCATCTTCATTTTACAGGCGAGGAACTGGAAGCAGAAAGAGGTCAACTTGGCAAACCTGGGGCTGCACTGTTTGGTAAGCAATGAGCATTCATTCTTTCATTCAGTTATTCTTTAACATTTATTAAGCTGCTACTCTGAGCTATGAGGAGGCCATGGCAACCTACTCCAGTATTCTGGCCTGGAGAATTCCCATGGACAGAGGAGCCTGGTGGGCTGCAGTCCATGTGGTTGCAAAGAATCGGACATGGCTGAGCAACTAAGGACAGCACTGAGCAATGGACGATACATGAATAATAAAATGAGAAATAACGTCCAGTCCTATCCTTTGGGGACTTACAGGTTAACAGAGGAGCCAGGCATGAAATGTGATCCATAAATGTTCTCTCCCTTGAGTAGATGTCTTTGAAGATACAGTGGGAGCACAAGAACGGGAAGTCAGCTCCACCTGGGAAAAGATGGCTGGTAGTAACAGGACAAAAGGACTTTATGGCAGAGGTAAGGATCAATGATGGTAGCTTTCATCATTATTGGAAATAATAGATCATATACAAGCTTCAAGGTAAGTAGGCTTGGGTTAAATCCTGATTCTGTCACTTGCTTGCTCTGTGAGTTGGGGGAAACTGCTCCATCTCTGAGTCTCAGTTTTCTAAATCCAAGATGGGGATGCAGCTGCCTCCTTGTCATGGTTGACATGAGAGTTAACAGAACATGGAGAGCTGAGCCTAGCTGCTGGTGCTCGCCTGCTCAGCACAGGTAGTTGTGGGAGCTGGACGGATGTGCCAGCTCTTTAGAGGCTCAGCTGGGTCTAGTTGGATGAGATGACTTCACTCTTCTCTGGTCCTGCTGCTCCTAAGTCTAGTTCCAGTCTTTTTCCTATAAAGACTTTTGAACATCCCAGCCCACAGGACTGTTTTTCTCCTCTGGATTCCAAGAATATAACTGGTACACACAACTTTAGGTCATTAAAACTGGCTCTGAAAACAGTGCTTTTGTTATGCATAATATGCTTATAGGAGATATTCTTTCTATCAATCTGCCCAACCATTTATCCATCTAAACAGGTTATTTACAGTTGTGTCACCAAGCCAGTGAAGAAGCAGCTCTCAGAAGTTGATGAGAAAATAAATGTTTTAAGTAACCGTTCTCTGAAATTCCTACCAACATATAGCTAGCTATAGGAAGTCAAGTTAAAAAAAAAGCTGCAAAAATTAATTAGGTCAAACCATAACTGTGATTTTTAATCCTACACAATACCATATTACAGTTGAAAAAAACTGAGGTACAGAGAGGTTAAATGATTTAGTCAAGACCACACAGCTAGAAAGTAATTGATCTAGAGTTTGAATATCCTTTTGTCTGACCTGCACGCATGCTCAGTCACTCAGTTGTGTATGACTCTTTACAATCCCACGGATTGTAGCCCACCAACCTCCTCTGTGCATGGAATTTCCTAGACAAGAATTTATTGGAGGGGGTTGCCATTTCTTCTTCCAGGGGATCTTCCCAACCCAAGGATTAAACTCGAGTCTCCTGCATCTCTTGCCTTGGCAAGTGGATTCTTTATCACTGAGCCACTTGGGAATCCCTTAGTCTGACACTCAAATTTATTATTCTCCCTTTACACCCTTCAGTAGATTTTAACAAGTATTTGTCAATTGACCTTTTGATTTATAGAGTTAGGCAAAGTATTTTAAAATTGCCATATCTCATTTTCTAGGAAAGAAATCTCAACCTTGCTTGACATTCAGATAAAGCACCATGGGTTTGACTTTGTTAATTTCAGGAAGTATTTCCCTTTAGGACAATGACATCCCTAGTGTAGGATTCACCAGCTGAGAGTCTTAGAGGTCCATCCCTTTCCTCTCTGCATTGGATGCATTTGTCACTTGGTTTTCTGAACTCTTTCTGTTGGTTCCATCCTGCACCTCTCAAAGAATACAATGGTTCTTTCACATGCAGCCCCCAGTGCAGGATTTGTAAGATAACAACACCATTGAAGAGTTTCATTCTTCATCTGAGAAATCTAGGGGAATGGGGAACAGTTGGAGAAGAGTGTTTCTCTGGGGGCGTTTTGGAAAAGAACAGCTGATTGCATATTATTAAAAAACAACAACAACAACTCCAGATTAGGGGTCTATCATTTTGTTGCAGTAATTTTTCAGCCCCAACCCATGTTATTATATTAGAATATGCTCTGGCTTTTCCCCTCCATTCCCAGGCTCACTCCTTTCTTTACATTGTAAGGAGTATCTAGCATGGGCATCCCTGGTGGCTCAGCCATAAAGAATCTGTCTGCCAATGCAGGAGACATAGGTTCGATCCCTGGGTTTGGAAAGATCTCCTGGAGAATGAAACAGTTACACATTCAAGTATTCTTGCCTGGAAACTTCTGTAGACAAAGGAGCCTGGCAGGCTATGGTCCATGGGGTCGCAAGAGTTGAACATTAGCAACTAAACCACTACCACCACATCCAGAATAGGAAAGGAATACCAAAGGATTAAACAAACATTTCACACCCAGTTACTCTAAGCTAGGCACCATACTATGTACTTTACTTGTATGAATTAATTTATTCTTACCACAAACCAGAGTGAGATATTGTATCCCTATTTCAAAGAAAAATAAAAACTAAGGCTTGTTGAGATTATGTTATTTCCATAAAGTCACATTTGATAAGGGGGGATATTGAGGATTTATGTTTGATATACTCCAAAAACTAATAGCCACCAGCATTTATGGACAACTTATAAATGTTAGACACTATTCTAAAATTTTTACACATATTAAACAATATAATTCTTTTATAATTCCCTGATTTTAATATTGTTACTTTGGTTTCAAGGAGAGAGAAGAGTTGAGATTTGAATTTAGGCATCCTGGGTTCCAGATTCCATGCATCTCACCATTCACCACTGCTCCAGTCTCTGTCCTCGTTGTACCATGTTGAAGGGTTCTTTCACTGAGGCTTTGGTAAGGGATTCTGAACAATTGCCAGAAACTTTTAGGAAAAATAAAATGTACTCAAGGAGGCATGACCAAACCAATTAACTAGTCTGAAGAAGAGAGAGGATCAGGGAGTACACTTTTAATTTCCTTGCATCAATTCATCCTTTCAGTAATCTTGCTTGAGCTAATTTCCCTGAAACTTGAAATTGATCATTTCCTTTTCTTTTTGTAGCTTCAGTTTGACGTTTCATCAAGTGATATTCCTTAGGTAAGAAATGATTCGTCTACTATTGACATGCAAATATAAAAATAAATATAGCAAAGTTGAGAAAAATGTTAAAGTGAAAGTGTTAGTCATTGATTTGGGTCCTACTCTTTGCCAACCCATGGACTGTAGCCTGCTAGGCTTCTCTGTTCATGGAATTCTCCAGGCAAAAATTCTGGAATGGGTAGCTATTTCCTTCTCCAGGGGATTTCCTGACCCAGGGATCAAATATGGGTCTCCTGCATCTCAGGCAGATTCTTTACCATCTGAGCCACCAGGGAAATCTAAAAATGTTAAAGGTGGATAGATTTACTTACCTACCTATTTTATCTTCAAAAATACAGGTAGAATGACAAGGCGGATAGGAATTAGTAAAGTCAAATTTAAATTTAAAAAATTTATATTTGTGTAAATATCTAGACAGTGTATTAAACAACCTAGACAGCCTAGACAACCTAAACAGCATATTAAAAAGCAGAGACAATACTTTGCCAACAAAGGTCCATCTGGTCAAAGCGATGGCTTTTTCAGAGTCCTGCTGTATGGATGTGAGAGTTGGATTATAAAGAAAGCTGAGCGCCGAAGAATTGATGCTTTTGAACTGTGGTGTTGGAGAAGACTCTTGAGAGTCCCCTGGACTGCAAGGAGGTCCAACCAGTCCATCCTAAAGGAAATCAGTCCTGAATAGTCATAATTGGAAGGACTGATGCTGAAGCTGAAACTCCAACACTTTGGCCACCTGATGTGAAGAACTGACTCAGTTGAAAAGACCCTGATGCTGGGAAAGATTGAAGGCAGGAAGAGAAGGGGACAACAGAGGATGAGATGGTTGAATGGCATCACCGACTCGATGAACATGAGTTTGAGTAAGCTCCAGGCATTGGTGATGTACAGGGAAGCCTGGCATGCTGCAGTCCATGATGTCAAAAAGAGCTGGAAAGGACTGAGAGACTGAACTGAACTGAACTGAAATATCTGGAGATCATTTAGATATCAAATAATCCAATCATTTTATCTTTTACAGGTTTAAAAGTGAGGTGCTCAGAGCAGAATTAACTTGTTCAAGGTCAAAGGATTTAGGAAGTGGACAAAACTGGCTTAAAACACCCCATATTTCATGATTCTGAAACCATTAATGACAGACAATATCAGAATGAAGAGTTTAAAAGAGAAGTTAAAAAGCAATTAAATTCTATTGGAAAATTTTTCTATTTTCAGTCAATAGGAGTTAAGAGAAGCAAGACCTCAGTGTGGTTGGCATCACTGAGAAAGTTCCATTGAAGAGAAAAACTAATCTAGGTCTCTAAAAATAAGTGAGAGAGGAGGAATGACTTTCCCAGAAGTGTAATGGACAGACAGTAGGGCAGCACTCATGATGGAAGTGTGGCTGGACTGAGGCCTCCCTAGGCAGGAGAGAAAAATGGTCCTGGGAAGTTGTTGAAAAGACCTCCTAACTTAAGGGATTTTTCAGGGCAGATAATGAAGACAAGGTTGTTGTATGACCTTTAGAGTCTCTTCTAATTTTAAGATTTTCTCACTAAAATGATGAAAACAATTAACCTTCTGTTGTCATCTATTCTATTCCAATCCTTATTTCCACCCTTAGTATATCATATACCTCATTGATAGATTTCCCAATTACTTGCAAAGATCTGTAAATGTTCTCTGGACAAACTTCCAGTCAAACATGACAGAACTCAAGCTATTTTATTTAGCCACAGGGCTTCTTCTGAAAGGTTAGTATATGTACCTAGAATGCATTTGTTTAAAATATGTATGCAGCTGTCCATTAAACAATTAAATATCCAGTCTCCTGGTTTGAGTGTCCCCTTGAATCCATGAATTGGCAGTAGAAGTAAGAATGCTCACTTGAAGATGCAGATCATTGCCTCTCTTCCTGTGATGCCAATATTAATACTCTCTGTCCCCTTGCCAGATACCAGGATCATACTGCCCCACTGCTGCTGCTAAGTCACTTCAGTCATGTCCGACTCTGCGCCAGCCCATATGGCAGCCCACCAGGCTCTGCCATCCCTGGGATTCTCCAGGCAAGAACACTGGAGTGGGTTGCCATTTCCTTTTCCAATGCATGCATGCATGCTAAGTCACTTCAGTCATGTCCGACTCTGTGTGACCCTATGGACAGCAGCCCACCAGGCTCCTCCGTCCACAGGATTCTCTTGATAAGAATACTGAAGTGGGTTGCCATTTCCTGCTCCATACTGCCCCACTGTGTAGTGCTATTCTGTAACTTCTCTGTTGAACTTTTGAAAGAATAATCCCCTGCCAAGTTTGATGTTCTAGTAAGGTATAATACTATGCTAAAGCCATGCTTCAGTGGAACATTTCTCAGAGCTGAGAGACTGTCTCCTGGGCTATACCTTCAGCTTGACTTGAATAAAATTTTTTCTTCACCTGAGTTATAGACTGGTTATTGATTTTCCACCTGCACTGCTTGGCAGAGTCGACAGGGTATCAGAGAAACTCACTTGAGGTCACCTAGAGTCTTCTTTGAACTGATATTCAACATAGGCCCCTTGAGCCCCTCTGGCTTCCCATCATTCTCCCAGTGCTTTGGTGAGTTCTCCTGATATCCAGACCTCATTGATTTAAAAAGTGACAGTTCTGAGTTTTGCCTAAACCATTAAAATTTTAAGACCTGGAATCTTATGGGGTACTAGTATATTTCCTAGGTGGAAGGATTCTATAGGGAAGTTGCTAGACAGAGAAAGCAGAAGGAACTTCTGAATGGCTACATATATGTGTATGGCTGAGTCCCTTTGCTGTTCCTCTGAAACTATCACAACGTTGTTTGTTAATCAGCTATAACCCAATACACAATAAGAAGTTTAAAACACACAAACAAAAAAGAAAGCAGAAGGAACTTCTGAGTCAACTAGGTTGACTCAACTATTTTTTTTAAAATGTAGCTTTAAATTGGAAAGATTTGTAGTTTATGGTAAAATGAAACCAAAAGGAGGAGGGATTGTGCTTCTAAACCCTACCAGCTCCTGGATGCACAGCCACAGGTTGGAACATCAGATAGCTTCATGTACAATGGTACAGTCGATACTTGCAAGTATTTATCTTGCCCCCAAATCACCAGGAGGGGGCTCTTTTGACATTCCAAAGCTATTTTCTTACATACTCAGAGAAACTAACTTGATAAAACATCTTTTCACAATTCTGACTCCAAGAGAACAAAAACTGTTCCTGGAGAACAGCTTGAAATTATAACTCTTACCATGTCCTTGAAATGAAAATATAGCCAACATCACTTGAGACTACAGTCTTGGCTCAATTAGTGGGACTCAAAACAGAAGAAAAAGGAAACGAGGCCTTTTTAAATTTCAGCAGGAAAACCATGCGATCTCTGCATCTATCTGGATATATATATGTCTGTGTGTATATTAAAAATATGGTATGTCTCTACCTCTGGAATGTATTACCAAAATTACTCTGTTAAAGAGCTCTAACTGATTTAAAAGTAAGCACTTACAAATCAATTATTCTAAATATAACATAAATTGGCCCTAAATTTAAAGGATCACATGATCTAGGACTAATCTTTAATGAATAAGAAGAAGTTTGTGTTGCTGATTTAATTAAACAGATATGTCTTTAGAATCCTCAATGTTAAATATACTTTTATTGTACCTAGGGCTTCCCTGGGGGCTCAGATGGTAAAGAATCTACTTGTGATGCAGGCCAGCCAGGTTCAAACTCTGGGTCAGGAAGATTCCCGGAGAAGAAAATGGCTACCCACTCCAGTATTCTTGCCTGGAGAATTCCATGGACAGAGAAGCCTAGCATCTCAAAGAATTGGACAAAATTGAGTGACTAACACTATGATCAGTTCAGTTCAGTTCAGTTCCATCGCTCAGTCGTGTCCGACTCTTTGCGACCCCATGAATCGCAGCATGCCAGGCCTCCCTGTCCATCACCAACTCCGGGAATTCACTCAAACTCATGTGCATCAAGTCAGTGATGCCAACACTAGGATACACCTACCTAAAAATAATTTTCCAATTTTTGGTAACTTGAAACTTTAAAGTTTCACTGAATCAATTTAAATGATGGGATTTAATTGAATTCTAGTTCACTTTTAAATAATATAAAATACTGAAACTTTAATTGCTAAAGAAGTCTATGTTTACCTACTTTTGACCACTTATTACAGCAATGTTAAATATATTTGAGACTATTAGTAAATACATTTTGTGCTTGACTGAAATATACTATGAAGAGGAATATTTTCCTAAAAATAAATTTTAAAAAAGGACTGTATGACTAGAGGAAGATATATGATGTTGGTAAGAGAAACTATAAAAACACTGACTTTTTGTTGTTGTTTCTTGACTGCAGAATCCCATGGCTGGAAGAGCTTGGCATGCGATAGTCCATGGGGACACGACTGAGCAACTTCACAAGAAGACAAAGTTTTCTTGAAATATTGATCTGTTGTTTTTAACAACTGATTGTAAAGCTTCTTAATCTCTTAAGTAATCTCTTATAACTTTCTGTATTTGCCTTTGACTCTATTATCATCGTTTTGGTTAAGTGAATAAGCAATGTTTCACAGTGACTTATGATCCTACTTCACTGAATGTTTAAAAGCTTTTGATATCTTTGACAAACTTCCTTAAGTCGAACTCTAAGCAAAGTTCTTTTAGCCAGGGCATAGTAGCCAGGATTTATAGCCGGGTCTTTAGACCCTCAATTCATTGTACTTTCTACTGTAACAGGGAACCTAAGATGTCTACATAATCAGTAAGATAAAAGCAAGGAGGGACAAGGCACTGTAGAAGAGATTCCTCCCAGTGAGATCAGAAAAATCCTCATTAAACAGAAGCCATTTTAATTGGCCATAAAGGTCACAGATATCACTTCCCAGGTGATACTAATAGTAAAGAACTTGCCTGACAATTCAGAAGACCTAAGAGATATGGGTTTAATCTCTGGGTCAGGAAGATCCCCTGGAGAGCATGGCAACCCATTCCAGTATTCTTACCTGGAAAATCCCATGGACAGAGGAGCCTGGCAGGCTACAGTCCACAGAGTTGCACAGTCGGACATGATTGATGTGACTTAACATGCGTGCAGGCACAAATACCATTCATGAGTCCTAGCTGTTGCTAGGACCTCAGATCAGACAAACTGATGACTAGTGCCAAGATCTGCTTCAAGCTAGCAGCAACTGATCTTGGGGGCTGTGTCTGAGTAAATCTGTTAAGCAAAAAGACTAAGCCTGATTTTTTTTTAAAAAAGAGGTAAAGTAAATATCTCTGTAGTTTAAATGGTAAAGAATCTGTCTGCAATGCAGGAGACCAAGGTTTGATCCCTGGGTCGGGAAAATCCTCGGGAGAAGAGAATGGCAACCCATTCTAGTATTCTAGCCTGGAGAATCCCATGGACAGGGAAGTCTGGCAGGCTACAGTCCATGGGTTTGCAAAGAGTCGGATATGACTGAGTGACTAACACACACACCTCAGGTCCATAAACAGAAGCCTGGAGAGTTAGAAAGTGAATCATTTCTCTTCTGAGAAGTACATGTTTCCCAGAACTCCTAGTCAATCAGTGTGGTAGCTTATCACTGTTGGAGATTGCTTGAGGTTTTTTTTTTAATCATTGTACTCATGTTACTGTAATGCCAAAATCAGTCTGTAGTAGTTTCCTATTGCTATGGCAACAAATTAACAGAAAATTGGAGGCTTGAAACAACACAGATTTGCTGTCTTGCAACATTGGAGGTCAGAAGTCTGAAATGGGTTAACATCCAGGTGTCAACAGGGTTATGTTCCTTTAGAAGGCTCTCGGTAAGAACTTGTTCTCTTGGTGTTTTCAGGTTCTAGAGTCTGCACACATTCCCCCACTAGTGGCCACTTCTAACTTCATTGCCAGCAATGGAGAGTTGAGTCTTTCTCAAGTAGCCTCATCCTGGATCAGACTCTTTTGCCTCTTTCTTTCATTTATTCTTGTGAATCCATCAGGCTTGTCTGGATAACAAGGATAATCCTTCTTTGCTAAGGTCAACTAATTAGCATTGCCCTGTTACGTTTTAATTACCCTGTCATACAACCTAGCATATCCATGAGTTTTGGAGATTAAGATGTGGATGTCCTTGGGGGAATATTACTCTGACTATCATACAGTTACAATATATAAATTACTTTTAACAGAAAACACTCCTTTAAATAACAAGGGAAAAGCTAACCCTAAACTGAAATCCACAAAAATAAACTGTATTTAACCAGGAGCAAGCCAACTGAGATATGTGTGTGTATGTGTGTGTGTGCCTGTGCACGCGCATGTCTATTTAATATACATAAAAAGAACCTTGTCTTTGAGAAGCAAAGAGAAGCTATAACTAGCATTTCTGTCTTTGATCTCCTAATTTTTACTAAGAAAAGACTCTGAAGAAAGTACGTTTGAAAATATTAACAAGGAATAGCAAGCAATTTAGAAAATTTAAGCTAATAATCAGACCAAGGGACATTCTACTCTTATTTTATTGGCCAGAAGCAACTAGATGCGGAGCAGGTATTCTCTGTGAGCCCAGAGCTAACCTAGGAGGCACAGGAGAGGGATCCTTAGAGTAGCAGAATTGGGATAATGTTCCCCCTTTATAGAATTTCTAGGAGGATAATAGAAGATAGTAGAGGAAGAGGCACTTCTTAACAGGGAGAAGGCACACTCATGTAACACTCTAATTAATTCGTCCAGATACCCTAAGATGGATAAGGCTAGAAATGAGCCAAGATCTGCATCTATGGAAGTTTTCATTTTTACTTAAAGCTGTCAGTCCTCTGGACATGAGCAAGTTACAAATCTTTAGGAAAGACTTTTCACTGCGATAACAAAGCTATGGTAAATGAGGGGCTTTCTTCTTTGAAGATCTGTTTCATGCTTTCTCCCGAGGACACTGAATTTACAAGGATTGGTTCTTACACACTTGAGCTAAAAATCAGCTCTTTTTCCCAAAAATCTACACTTATTCAGGACTTCATTATAATTTTATGTGGGCTTTCATAGACTTTGTCTCATTTATTCTTTTTATCAGTCCACTTTAAAAAAGAGAGCACTGAGGTTATGAGGGTTTGCCATATCCAAGGTCAAAAACAAGCAGGAAAACTGGGTTTTAAAACTTAGTGTTTGGCTCCGTATCCATATTGTTTTCTCTAGTATATACAGAATGTTTTCTCTGTATTGGAAAGGTGAGGGCATTTCAGTGATTTATATTTATTTTTTAGTGATTTATAAAAGTGGAATAAAAGTGTATACCTCCCAGTGTGGTCAGGAGCAATAAATGGGTTAGTACACAGAACAATGAAAGCATTCAGGCCATTGCAGAGAATACAGCAAGTGCTCTATTTATAAGAGTAATTATTAGTAATTTTTCACAAGCCATCTCTGAGGTGTTGCTATTATTATACGCATTAGGTATATGGAGAAACTGCAATTTAAAGTAGTTATGACACTTAATCACTTTTTCTGTTATGTGACCAAGTGAGCCTTGGAGACTCCTCTCTCACACAAGCTAGCTTCATGTTGACTTTCTGGGCTTGGTTTTCAGAAACAACCCCTCTCAATCACTCAGCTAGTCCTGGACTTCCAAGTGAGGCAGAGCCTCAACTAGCCAAGCTCCACAGCTGTTCAATCTATCTGAAAAGATCCTCAGATTTCAGATGCCCATAGCTCGGTGATAATTTCTGCACTTGAGCAATTTGACCTTCACATTATTCCTATTTCATATTATTCATGTGTTTTTCTTCATGCAGTCTTCAACATAGCTCACACTAATTGTGTGCCATGCAAAATAAAAAAGGGACTATAGGGGGCAAATATTACTAAGAACCTTACAGTCCAGAAGGGGAGGTAAGAAATACACATAAGTCACTAAATCCAAGCAAGAATATCAGTGCGCATGAGAAAATGTGCATAAGAGGAATGGGAATTTAGAGGAAGAAGAGGAACGGAACGAGGAAGTAGGATGGTAAGGGCCATTGGAGAATGCTTCATGGCGTCTGAGTTTGAGGGTTGATTGTTTCTTTCAATGGGTCAGTCAACAGCATTCATTGTCTACTATTTGCTAAAATATACAAAACCCATCAATTTAATCCAATCAACAAACCCTGTTATCTTCACTATAAAAAATATGCATAAATACAGCTTCCTTGTACAGCAGAAACTAATATAACATTGTAAAGCAACTATATGCTAGTTAAAAATAAACATTTAAAAAATATAACCTTTCTCTAATTTTCACTAACTCTGCTAACATAGCCCTAGATTCAAGCCACTATGTGACACATCCCCATCTGATTTTCCTGCTTTTACTTTCACACCTCTACAATCTATTTTAACACAGCAGCCAAATTAGTGTGTATTTTCATGTAACTTTCTGGCTTATTATCTTCCAGTGGAGAGGTGTCCATTACATTGGGAATAACATTCAAACTCACCATGTTTAGACCTGTCTTTGATCCTGAGACTAATCTCATTTGGCCCTCACCCTACATCATACATGCTAGCAAAGTAATGGTCAAAATTCTCCAAGCTAGGCTTCAACAGTCCTTGAATGTCCAGATGTTCAAGCTGGATTTAAAAAGGCAGAGGAACCAAAGATCTAATGGTCAGCATCAGCTGGATCACAGAAAAGGCAAGAGAATTCCAGAAAAATGCCTACTTCTGCTTCATTGACTATGCTAAAACCTTTGACTCTGGATCACAACAAACTGTGGAAAATTCTTAAACAGATGGGAATACCAGACCACCCTACCTGCCTCCCGAGAAATCTGTATACAGGTCAAGAAGCAACAGTTAGAACCAGACGTGAAACAGTGGACTGCTTCCAAATTGGGAAAGGAGTACATCAAGGATGTATACTATCACCCTGCTTACTTAACTTATATCCAGAATACACCATGCGAAATGCCAAGCTGGATGAAGCACAAGTTGGAATCAAGATTGAAGGGAGAAATATCAATAACCTCAGATGCATATGACATGAGATGATACCACCCTTATGGCAGAAAGCTAAAAGGAACTAAA